>OU342742.1:27749926-29198292 GCA_910589775.1 Avena eriantha
ACTGCTTTCAACACCTCATTGGTACTTGTACCTAGTTGATATTATGTTCTTTTGCTTATGGATCCCGGCGGTGTGAAATAAAAGTGGAACTTGTAAGATCATGGAGTTTATATGTGTGTTAGAGAAACGCCTGGGCCGCTAGCCTAAGCCATGCCTAATCATGGTGGAAACTTCCAGCATAACTATAGTGAGCATTCTATGAAGCATCCTCAATAAAAACCTATGCAAATAGCAAATAAAAAGATCGCTGAGATGCTCACTGTCTTCTTGCCTTGTCAATTTGATTATGGGATAGCTCCTGTGTCATGTGCAAGGGGTACCCCGTTGGCGGTTCTCAATGATACGCATGTATTTACAATGACAAGAGCTTGCTCGTGACTGAAGTTGAGTAGCATGAGGATCGGTACTCATAAGTAAGGGGCATGAGATTTCAACTTATAACTTGTCAAGCATATCCTCTTAGTTGTGTCACTTTAACCTTAATCACCTAAAGATGCCTATGATAGGGGCAATGAGAGCTGAAAGCTAGTAAGTATCATAATTTTTGGGAGCTCTTTATAAGACTTGCAATCCCTGCTTCCCTCCGCGAAGGGCCTTTCTTTTACTTTGTAGTTTAGTCAGTAAACCTATTCCCTTCTATCTCAGCAAGTATTTTGAGTTGATGTGTTTCATTCATTCATATGGTGATTTATGCATTCATGTTTCTTATGTTCCTTATTTTGCACATTGCTCTTATCTTGAAGTTTACCACTTTGAAAGCTTTCTTTGAAAACCAGCTATTTGTGAACTCCAGCAAATTATCAACTATTCTTCGACCAAGAGCTAAGTTTGCCATTACCAATTATGATTTACTCTATGTATCTTTATTGTGTTTCCTCTACTCATTGCAAGTTGAGTTATATAATAGTGAGTTGTTTTCTATTATGATCTATGTATTTGATAAATGTGATGCTTCTTGTCCGTATTCTTTTATCGACACTTCACTCCATAAACTTGAGGCCATATGTTTATTGAGCTCGGTTTCGCTTGGGAACAAGCGAAGTCTAAGCTTGGGGGGAGTTGATACGTCCCTTTTGCATCACTATTCTATGTCTTAATTCACTATTATTCATTGATATATTTCGTATTGAGAGGTGATACTTATTTTATTTCATCTATTTTTGCATGGTTGATGACTTTTGGAGCATGGACCGCTGCAGTCAGGATTCTGATGGAAAAGGTGATGTTTGGAGGCAAAATTCGGGAAGATCAGAAAATCCGGGAAAATATACGGAAAATTCTATTTTCCCAGAAGACACAGGATGCCAGAAGATGGAGTGGAGGTGGGCCACAGGGGGCCCACACCACCCCATGGCGCGGGCAAGCCTAGGCCGCGCCAGGGAGTGGTGTGGCCGCCCTGGCCCACTCCAGCCTCTCCCCTCTGGCGTATATCAACCTCCCGAAACCCTAAGACTCGGGGAGCAACCATAGAAAGATTCCGCCGCCTCTGCGGGGCGGAAAACACCGAGAGAGAAAGATCTCTCCGGCAGACAGATTTCTGCCGGGGGAATTCCTTCCCGGAGAGGGGAGATCGTCGCCATCAACACCACCATCAAGTTGGACTTCATCGGGATCATCATCATCATCATCACCACCATCATCATCATCAGCACCCTCATCACCATCTCCATATTGATGTAACAATTGCGTTGAATCTTGCATAGTTCATAGGGGAAACTTTCCCGGTGTTGATTACTCTTTGTAGTTGATGCTATTGAGTGAACCATTGAATTATTGGTTATGTTCAGATTGTTATACATCATTATTACATCTCTGATCATGATCCATATGATGTCTTGTGAGTAGTTCGTTTTGTTCTTGAGGACATGGGAGAAGTCTTGTTGTTAGTAGTGGAGTTGCGTTGAGAAAGATTCAATAGATTGTTATTTAAGTTGTGGTGTACTTCTTCTAGTGGTGTCATGTGAACGTCGACTACATGACACTTCACCTATACGGGCCTAGGGGAATGCATTGTGTATTTGGCTACTAATCGTAGGGGTTACCGGAGTGACAGAAACCTGTACCCCCGTTAGGAAACCATTGCACAAGGGACATAAGGGTCTTAGAGTTTAAAGCTGTGGTTAGGTTTCTACCTTAATTACTTTCTTGTACTTACGGATGTTTGCAAGGGGTATAATCACAAGTATGTATTAAGTCTTGGATGGGACGGTACATTAGCACAGGTTCACCCACACAACACTTAGCAAGCTAAAGAAGATAAATCGACTATATGAAGCGAAAGCACTTGACAGTCTTCCCATGTGTCCTCAAGAACGTTTGGTCATCTATAGAAATACAACCGGCTTGTCCTTTGCTGCATAAAGGATTGGGCCACTTGTTGCATTCATTCTTACTATCTTTTATTTACTCGTACTTTGTTTACTTGCTTTATCGAAAACCCCTAAAAATCCGTTTGCTAAGTATTTGCAGAGAATTCCTGATCATACCACTAGCTAGCACCTTCTGCTCCTCGTTGGGTTCGACACTCTTACTTATCGAAAATACTGCTATACACCCCCTATACTTGTGGGTCATCACTCCATGGATTGAAAATTAATTTCCATAAGAGAGATTTGTATTATTTTGGCGAGGCTCAAAACGAGTTCCACCTATATGCTAAGTTATTCGGCTGTGGCCAGGGGCAATTTCCAATCAACTATCTGATGGGTTCGTAGCATGGAAAACAAAAAATTTCTACTGCAACAACGAACAAAACCTAGATCTAATCTAGATAAAAGCCAAGATCTAATCTATTAGACATGAGCAACGAGATAGATAGGAACTAACCCTCGAAAATCCGAAAGCGTTAACGATATTAGATCTCGTGGATGATGTAGTCGATCACTTGCCGATCTCAAGATCGTGTGGACGATCCTTCCGGCGTCGCGTTCTAGCAGCGCTTCCGCCGTCGGTTAAGTGGACGATCCTTCCGGCGTCGCGCTCCGGCAGCGCTTCCGCCGTTGGTCAAGTGGACGATCCTTCTGGCGCCGTGATTCGGCAGCGCTTCCGCAGTCGGTCACACGTGCGGAGTCGAAGCAGACCTTCCTCTCCCCGTTCCAGCGAGCAGCGAAGGTAGTAGATCTTCTCCACGGAATCCCAGCAACACGACGGCGTGGTGGTGGTGGTGGAGTAGAGAAGTCTGCAGGGCTTCGCCTATGCCTGTGCAGAAGAAAGGTGGAGGAGAGAGGCGGCAGAGATTGGAGTTGTGGGAGCAGGGGTTGGAGGGGGCGCCCCTGCCCTTCTATTTAAGGGGAGGAGGGGCGCCTGGGGAGGGGGAGTCCTTGTAGGACTCCCCTCCTCTATGGCCAACGAATTTGGGGAGGGGGGAGGAGTCCTCCTCCCCCACGAATCCGTGTCTTGACCCACCAGGACTCCTTGATCCCTATCATGATTTTCAAGCAAACTCCAAGATATCTTCTAGAACCTTCCGGAACATTCCGAAACCTTCTAGAATCTCCATACAAACACTCCGGAACATTTCTTAACTTAGAAAATGATCCCCAATATATGAATCTTATTCTCCGGACCATTCCGGATCTCCTCGTGATGTCTCGGATCCATTCCGAGACTCCGAACAACATTCGATCTCCAACGCATATTCCATATCTACTTAAAACAACTTCGAACCTTAAGTGTGTCACCCTACGGTTCGTGAATATGTAGACATGATAGAGACACATCTCCTATCAATAACCATCAGCGGGACCTGGAGATCCATAATGGCTCCCACATACTCAACGATGACTTCGCGATCGATTGAACCACTTACATACGAAACTAATTCCCTTTGTCTCGCGATACTATACTTATCCGAGGTTTGATCGTCAACATCTCCATACCCAGTTCTACCTCGTTACTGATAAGTACTCTTTACTCGTTCCGTGATATGTCATCCCTTGTGACCTAGTCACATGCTTGCAAGCTAACTAGACGACATTCCACCGAGAGGGCCCAGAGCATATCTATCCGTCATATGGATGGACAAATCCCAATCTTGGTTCATGCGCTTCAACACATACTTTCAGAATACCTAATGAAACCTTTATGACCACCCAGTTACGAAGCGGTGTTTGATGTCACCAAAGTATCCATCCGGTGATGGTGATTAACATAACCTCATGGTCGAAGGATTAGGTTACTATGCATTTGAAAGCTTATAGCAATACGAACTTAATGACTTGATCTTTATGCTACGCTTACTATGGGTGTGTGTCCATTACATCATTCTCCTAATGATATAACCTTGTTATTAATCACATCCAATGTCCATGATCAGGAAACCATGATCATCAATTAATCAACAAGCTAGTTCAACAAGAGGCTTACTAGGGACTCTTTTATGTTTACAAAACACACATGTATTAGTGTTTCCTAATAATACAATTATAGCATGGGATGTAAACATTTATCATAAACATAAAGATATAATAATAACCACTTTATTATTGCCTCTTGGGCATATCTCCAACAGTCTCCCACTTGCACTAGAGTCAATAATCTAGTTAAAAACTTGTGCATTCAACACCTATGGCTTTCTGGTGTTGTATAGACACTATTGCTAGTGGTAAACATGATATTCGGATCTGACACTTCCAGGTCCATGTGTATTTGCATGTCCTTGCGTCTCTACGCATTACTCATTCTCCAATGAGATGGCATTGTATAATTTTGTCCTTTAGTGAGACCTTTAGTTCCTTCGGCTCAAAATATGTTGATATTATTGTCACACAATATATCTTCATAGTATTAGCCCACTTTGAACCACACCTAGTTTGATAAACTACTTAACACAAATGCCCTCCTTTGCTGCTACTATAGCAGTTATATACTTAGCCTTTTGTTGTAGTATCCGTCACAATATCTTAACTTTGGAACTCATCCAAATCCATCATGGAACATCCTTTCATTATATTGTGCTACCCATAGTCTAAATTGAGATAAATTTAATTTGTATCTTGTGACAAAACTAGTATCAATGTAACACTTTACAATGAACTACCTTTAACTATTTGTCACTTATACATGATATATTCTTAGTTCTTACAAAGCTCATAAGAATATCTTTACTATTGTCCAATGATCATCTTATGAATCATTCTGGTATATGCTCATAACAGTTAGAGCATAGGACATATCTGGATGTGTACATCTTAAAGAATGATTGATCAAAATATTCTTGCGATTTCACCAAGTGTCAAAACACTTGAATCTCGTGTCAACACACTCGAATCTTGATTCAGTCCTTTCCGTGCGTCAAGAACCTTTCTTGTTGTTTCCATATTGAACTCATTCAACATCTTATCTATGTACATTCGGCAAAACCATATTAGCGCCTCAATCTATCCATATAGACATTGATGCCTAATTCTTGAGTTATGCCTAAGTCTTTCATCGAAATGAAATTCTTAACCTGTGTCAATACAAGATACATCATTTCCAATCAATAATATGTCCTATACATAATGTATTAGAAATATGTCTCAGCGCTCCCACTTAATTTCTTGCAAATGCAAGCATCTTCATTATCTCCGATGAATTTAAACTCTTTTAACAGTTTCATCATGGTGAAGATTCCAACTCCGCTATGCTTACTTCAACCATTGAAGTTTTGCATACTCTTTTAGCATCCTTTGAATTAACAAAACCCTTTGGATTGTGTCATTTACACGTCCTAGGTAACCATTCTATTAGAAGAACTTGTTTTGTTTGTTCAACTACCATATACCAAAATATATGTAGTGGTTGCTACATTAATCCGTCCAGACTAAATATCACTATGAAAGATCAAATCTTATCATAGTCAATTCCTTGAACATTGTCGTAAACTCTTTCCGACATGTCGATTATTTCATAGATTTGAAACATCCATGTCTATTTCTTTATAGATCCAAACACGACCGATAGGCTTCACGCCTTTCCGGAGGGTCTTCCAAGTTCAGAAACTTGATTTCTCGTGTATGGATACTATCACGGATTCTATGACTTCTAGTCATTTTATGGAGTCGGGACCCATCATCGCTTCTTTGCATGTAGTCGGTTCATCATTGTCAAAACAATAACGATTTGTTTATCAAATCTTACTATTTGATTCTTACCGACCCACACGGTTCTATAGGAACTCTAATCTCCGAGATCACACCTTTTGTAATCACGAGAGCCATGAGCATTGTGGCCGCCACCGGGACACTTTCCGGCGCTGCGCTACTTAGCACATATAGCTAAGGTTCAACAACCTTATCAAAGTTCTATTGTCCTCCCACTTAACTTTACACGAAAAATTCCTTCTCAAGAAACTTGATGTTCCAAGTAACAAAATCTTTTGTCCTCGGTGTTATGGAGAAATTCCCAACAAATTCTTTGGGATAACCTACAAAGACGTGCTTATCCGACTTTGGTTGTAAACATTTTACTTATGCATAACATACCAAAATTTAAGAAAAGACAATTCAGGTTTTATCCCAAACCATGACTTATATGGTGTCATTTCAACGGATCACGATGGAGCTCTTTTCAGTGTAAAAGCGGTAGTCACTAAAACTTTAATCTTTAGTATATAATGGCAGTTTTATAAATGACACCTTTGATCTTACCATGTCAAACAAGGTTTCATTACATATCTTGAACACTCCATATTCCTATGGTGTTCTGGGAAATGCAAATCCATAGAACGATTCCTCAAATCTTAGGTGTTTTGCTAAACTTGTAACTCAAACATCTTTCTTTATGATCGAATCATAAACTCTTTATTTTCTTGTTACAATGATTTTCCACTTCATCTTGAAAGTCTTTGAACATTTTTCAAATGTTTCATACTTCTTCCTTATTGAGTAAATATATACATATACTCACTCAAATCTTCGGAGAAAGCATATGAAGTTGAAATCCATCGCCCACGACTACACATAACGGACTATATACATCAATATGTACAAATTCCAATCAGTTAGTCGTCCGTTCCACTTTTGGCCTACATACGGTGTTTTAATTATCTCCAGGAAAGTATCACAAGCGTCATTTGATCAAAATCAAAGACTCCAAAAATCCATCAACATGGAGTTTCTTCATGTGTTCCTTTCAATATAATTTAAACGGCGATGTCACTTTGCAAGTGATCTTTCAATCATTTGTCTTGCAACATTTTAGCAATAGTGTTTATGGATGTGATTTCTCCCACTAGACTTGTAAAAGTTCATCCATCCTTTATGGAATACGGTTATTATTTGAACAACCATTGTTCTCGTAATACCGGAACAAAATAACAATTATTAAAACAAATCATGAAGGCTAGGTTTGATGACAACGAAAAACGCAATAACACTTTATTTGTTTTCGATGAACATCATCACTCATTCTCTTGCTAGTTACTTAGGCCATTGTAGTTCATGAATTGCGTTGTCCTGTATGACACTTCATACCAACCGATTCGGTATCCAATACCGGAGAACCACATTGTTTAACAAGCAAGGAATACAACCATAACATGTATATCTTCTATATACCCAAGTTGGACATCTCCAACCTTATAATTTCTGCCAAATATTTTATAGATTCTCTTTCAGCAATTCCTTTTTCTTTTAAAAGAATCTATCAACATCAATAGTGGTGTCATTCACATGACACATAGTACAAAGTGTGTATAGTCAAATACCAATACCTTTGGACTTGCACTTTGAAGTGGATCACCTTCATCAAATGTTTGGCATTCTTTCAAAAATCCATTCTTTAGTAATCTATTAGTGTAGTAAACATTTTACTTACATCTTCTATTCATCCTTATCATGACATCTTTCATGATCAAGCTGCTATAGCTTATAAAGGTGAATTGCGAGTATAATGTTTCTTTTTCAAAACCTTTTGGAGGATTAGGACGACTAGCGTCTCCAACCTTCACAAATTCTCATCAAATATGAGGACGTATACTCTATCATGTTGTAACCAACACATTGTTTAGATATCGGAATACCTTTCACATATGATGGTTTCTGAAACATTGCTTTCAGCTCTTAGATAAACTTGATATTAAAAACAATCTTTTGAGTATCAAGAATCATGGAGGCAAACATGATACTTTAGATACTAACATTGGAATTCTTACTCTTGATTTAATACTACTTATTAAACTTCATGGAGTAAATAGAGTTTGCTGAAAGTTTGCAATAGGACTTATAAACTTTAAATTGACATTCAAAACAATACGATACCAGTTCGTAAAGTAAATATCCAGAATTTCTATAGTTCTACTATCTCAACTATAACTAAGCGTAAGGTGGTGAACGGATGCCAATGACTACAACAAACTATGCAAATTCACTTTGATTGTGTTTATGATAAATTGAGTTCGACTAATCCAAATTACAATCCCTCGAGTTGTTTTAGTGATTACACGAACCAAATCTACTACACCAAGTCCGATCATCACGTGAGATGATGTAGCTTTAAAGGCGAACAATCAACATGTTCATCATATCATCCATATGACTCATGCTTTACCTTTCGGTATTCCGTGTTCCGAGACCATGTCTGTACATGCTAGGCTCGTCAAGGTTAACCTTAGTTTCCGCATGTGCAAATCTGGCTTGCACCCGTTGTATGCACACGTAGAGTCTATCACACCCGATCATCACGAGATGCTTCGAAACGACGAGTCTTAGCAACGGTGCCAACTAAGGACGAACACTTTATTACTTGATATTTAGTGAGAGGGATCATCTTATAATGCTACCGTCGCAATCTAAGCAATTCAAGATGCATAAAGGATTAACATCACAGGCAATTCATAATATGTGATATGATATGGCCTTTCTTCTTGTGCCTTTGATCTCCATCTCCAAAGCATGGACAAGATCTCCATCATCACCAGCATTGCGTCAAGGTCCGTGGCGCCGCTTCATGGTTGTCCATCATCACTAGTAACTATTACAACTACTTGGAATAAAGCTATTACAAGATGAATAGACACAAAGGTCTTAACAGAATTAAAAGACAACCATTAGGCTCCTGCCGGTTGCCATATTACAACAAGGATCATTGCATACATCAAATATAATCATAATCACATGATGGCCATATCACATCACAAAACCCCTGCAAAAACAAGTTAGACGCCTCTAATTTTCTTTGCATGTTTTACGTGGTTTGGGGCTTTCGCATAAGACCGATCTTACCTACGAACAAGAACCACAACGTTGATACAAGTGTTGTCAGATGCTCATTGTAAATTGAATCTTAACTATGGTGGGAGAGACAGACACCCGCAAAGCCACTTGTGCAAAGCAAGTTGCACGTCAAGTGTGGAGCAAGTATCATGTGCGATGACATGTAATGTTAGCCCGAGCCGCTTCATCCCACCATGCCGCAAGATGCAAAGTACACGCTAAGACACCGACAACAAAAGCATCAACGCCCACAAAAACATTGTGTTCTACTCGTACAACAGATCTACGCATAGATACGGCTCTGATACCACTGATGGGTTCGTAGCATGGAAAACAAAAAAATTCTACCGCAACAACGAACAAAACCTAGATCTAATCTAGATAAAAGCCAAGATCTAATCTATTAGACATGAGCAACGAGATAGATAGGAACTAACCCTCGAAGATCCGAAAGCGTTAACGAGATTAGATCTCGTGGATGATGTAGTCGATCACTTGCCGATCTCAAGATCGTGTGGACGATCCTTCCGGCGTCGCGTTCTAGCAGCGCTTCCGCCGTCGGTTAAGTGGACGATCCTTCCGGCGTCGCGTTCCGGCAGCGCTTCCGCTGTTGGTCAAGTGGACGATCCTTCTGGCGCCGCGATTCGGCAGCGCTTCCGCAGTCGGTCACACGTGCGGACTCGAAGCAGACCTTCCTCTCCCCGTTCCAGCGAGCAGCGGAGGTAGTAGATCTTCTCCACGGAATCCCAGCAACACGACGGCGTGGTGGTGGTGGTGGAGTAGAGAATTCTGCAGGGCTTCGCCTATGCCTGTGCAGAAGAAAGGTGGAGGAGAGAGGCGGCAGAGATTGGAGTTGTGGGAGCAGGGGTTGGAGGGGGCGCCCCTGCCCTTCTATTTAAGGAGAGGAGGCGCGCCTGGGGAGGGGGAGTCCTTGTAGGACTCCCCTCCTCTATGGCCAACGAATTTGGGGAGGGGGGAGGAGTCCTCCTCCCCCACGAATCCGTGTCTTGACCCACCAGGACTCCTTGATCCCTATCATGATTTTCAAGCAAACTCCAAGATATCTTCTAGAACCTTCCAGAACATTCCGAAACCTTCTAGAATCTCCATACAAACACTCCGGAACATTTCCTAACTTAGAAAATGATCCCCAATATATGAATCTTATTCTCTGGGCCATTTCGGATCTCCTCGTGATGTCCCGGATCCATTCCGAGACTCCGAACAACATTCGGTCTCCAACGCATATTCCATATCTACTTAAAACAACTTCGAACCTTAAGTGTGTCACCCTACGGTTCGTGAATATGTAGACATGATAGAGACACATCTCCTATCAATAACCATCAGCGGGACCTGGAGATCCATAATGGCTCCCACATACTCAACGATGACTTCGCGATCGATTGAACCACTTACATACGAAACTAATTCCCTTTGTCTTGCGATACTATACTTATCCGAGGTTTGATCGTCGGCATCTCCATACCCAGTTCTACCTCGTTACTGATAAGTACTCTTTACTCGTTCCGTGATATGTCATCCCTTGTGACCTAGTCACATGCTTGCAAGCTAACTAGACGACATTCCACCGAGAGGGCCCAGAGCATATCTATCCGTCATATGGATGGACAAATCCCAATCTTGGTTCATGCGCTTCAACACATACTTTCAGAATACCTAATGACACATTTATGACCACCCAGTTACGAAGCGGTGTTTGATGTCACTAAAGTATCCATCCGGTGATGGTGATTAACATAACCTCATGGTCGAAGGATTAGGTTACTATGCATTTGAAAGCTTATAGCAATACGAACTTAATGACTTGATCTTTATGCTACGCTTACTATGGGTGTGTGTCCATTACATCATTCTCCTAATGATATAACCTTGTTATTAATCACATCCAATGTCCATGATCAGGAAACCATGATCATCAATTAATCAACAAGCTAGTTCAACAAGAGGCTTTCTAGGGACTCTTTTATGTTTACAAAACACACATGTATTAGTGTTTCCTAATAATACAATTACATGTAAACATTTATCATAAACATAAAGATATAATAATAACCACTTTATTATTGCCTCTTGGGCATATCTCCAACACTATCCATGAATACCAATCCATTATCGGCGTCTCACGATTGCTGAATGGAAATTTGTTGAGGAAAGACTCCAAAAACGTCTTAATAGTTGGAAAGGTAAATTGCTATCCCCTTGGCGGAAGAATTGTACTCATAAATTCAGTACTCACCAACATGGTACTGTATATGTTCTCGTTTTCTAGTTACCAAAAGGGGTCTTGAAGAAAGTGGAGTATTTTCTATCAAGATTATTTTGGCAAGGGGATAGTGAAAAAAAGAAATATCGACTGGCCATATGGAATGTGGTTTGCCGACCCAAAAAATATGGTGGACTGAGCATACATGATTTGCAAGTCAAAAACACCGCTCTCCTAGGTAATGGCTTTTCAAACTATTTACAGAAGATGGTATATGACAAACCATTCTATGGAGGAAGTATGTTGGCTCCAAATTTTTGTCTCAAGTGGTTTGAAAACCTGGTGATTCGCATTTTTTGGCTGGATTAATGGCTTCCAAAACGCATTTCTTTCGTTTTGATGTTTTCAATATTAAGGATGGATCGCAGATTAGGTCATGGGAAGATAAATGGCTTGACCAAACATCTCTTCATGAACAATATCTAGCTCTATATTCGATCGTTAGACACAAAGAAAATATACTTTCCACATTAATGAAATCTAATCCTCCTAATATGTCTTTCAGAAGAAGCCTCATAGGTCCTAGACTGGTATCTTGGAACAATCTTTTATTACGATTATCCGCGATACAACTGTTGGAGGGTATGGATGAGTTCAAATGGAAATTACTAGAGATTGGTAAATTTTCTATTGACTCAATGTATAAAGCTTTGATCCAACCTGATATTCCAGTCAATGATAATAGTAAAATTTAGAAGATGAAAATACCCCTTAAAATGAAGATATTCGCATGGTATCTTCGTAAGGGGGTAATTCTTAGAAAAGATAATCGTGTTAAGAGGAACTGGCATGAAAGTATACAATGCATTTTTTATCACCATAATGAGACAATCCGACATTTATTCTTACAGTGTAAATTTGCTTGTGCTATAAGGTCAATCATCCAAATAGCCTCTGGTTTATCTCGGTAGCCAGTGTATTTGATAACTGGTTGTATTGGTTACGTGATAAATATGAGACTTTGTTAAGGTGAGAGCGCTTGCCATTATTTGGTCTCTTTGACTATATAGAAATAACAAGATTTTCAATAACATTATGTCTTCTTCTTTCCAGGTTATCTATCGAGCCACGACTATCCTTCAATTATGGACTACTCTCCGACGTATGGAGTTTCGCGACTTGTTTGTGGAAGGGTATACGCGATTGGAGGATACGACGAGAGATATTTTCTTCCGACATGGATGGCAGCGTGATCTACGGATAGATCTGTCTTAGCTCGAGGCGTTATGTATTTTCATAGCATATTTTGTAATATTCGCACTTTTATTTTCGTCACTTGTCGGCTGTGTGCATCCTATTTATGCAGAGATCGGGTGTAAATATTACTCTTAAATAATAAAGCGCCAATTTTTAAAAAAATTTGATGAAAACGATCGATACAGAGCATTGGAAAAGTGACGGCGGATGCGGGTCTCCTAGTACTACTACCCTTTCTGGGAAACATTATGATGGCGAGCAAGATCTTAATTGCCCAAAGATTCTCCGGGGTAACCATGTCTAGCTACGGTCGGCATTCGGGGGCTTCCATTCCATTTCCATCAGCGTTGGCCCCGGCCCCCTGCCCTGCACTTGCATCCATGGCATGAGCCACCGATCGATCGTCGGTTCCCTCCGACTGCCGCCACCTTTTCGGCCAAAAATAAGTTTGCCTCCGACAGCCGCCGCCGTCCAGAATCGATCTCCGATCCGAACCTCCAACCACGGTGACACACTGTCCCGTCTGGTATGTAGAGGTATATTCTCTCATGGATCGCACGTGATCATTGTCGAGCATAAAATGTAAACTAATCGAGGGGAGAGGGACTTCCGGTGCCCTGTGCACATCGATCGTCAACGATAAACATGACAATTGCTAGATGCGGCCGCATACATGCATTGGTATGCCGTACATGTGCCGATCGAGAGAAGGTAGATGGGACTAGCCAACTGGGTTCCATGTGCCGATAAAATAGGAAAAGTAGCTCATGCGCAGCAGTGTCCCAACGTTAAATGACAAGAATACTCTGCTTCTTCCTCCGGTCTATATTAATGATCTCGACTTTGTCTAGGTACGAATGCATAGCCTAAATACTTAGATTACATACGGATCTAGACAAAATTAAGACATACGGATCTAGACAAAATCGAGACATTATTATGAATCGGGATGGAGTACTAATAAACTAGTTAATAGGTTAATTACCACTGTACCTTATATGGTTTGTCGAGTGCGCGTAGATCCTGAATCAACAGAGCACACTGAGTGACGAGATAAATAATCCAGCGAGCTGAGACGGCGCCGTTGGTCTTTTCAGAGGTACTGCATCCACAGTCCATGTATACAGCGCTGCACTAAAAAGGGAATCGATTAGCCCAAAGTGTTACAGGATTTGGTTCTTTGTCTTGTTGTGCGTGCCACGCATGCATGCATGCAAGTAGAGCTTTCAACGAATCAGGCTTGTCTACCCGATGGAAATGCGTGTGCGACATAAGGAAACGACCGAACGAACCTCTCTCGGCCGAATAAGGAAAGGAGGGAGTAGTATTTTGAACCGTGAGGTCCATCGATAGTGCGTAGTAGTACCGGGGAAGCTGTACGCACGTTACGTACAATTGGCAATAAATCGCTTTCCTTTCGTGCAACTTGAGACTCCATGCGAAAAAGAAAAGAAAAGGAGAGTCCTTGACAACTCCATGCAAAAAAGAAAAGAAAAGAAAAGAAACTTTATCCGTCTAGTTTCATTTGTTACTGCACCGGCACTCTTTGTGCCGAGACGATACATAGTGGAACATTATCTGTCGCCTAACTACTGTTAGCTTTGCGACAAGTAAATAATGAAGAACGAAAACGAAATCGCAGCAAGGGGATACAGATTTAACGTGGAAAAACATCTCCAACAAAGAGAGAAAAAGCCACAGTGCCAGCCAGCGAAACTTCACTATAACGGGGTGTTTACACAACGCCGGGATTTCACAGATGCAACTTATCCTAGCCGGCGGCTTACAACAGGTTTATATAGCGGTGGAAACCTAGGACTTCGACGATCTGCATCAGCCCAAGCCTCCGGCGACGGGCCCCGCTCCGCTCCGTCAGAAATTAATCTTTACTTTGTAGAATTTGGATCAACATATAACAACTACTACTAGTATCTTCACACAATCTCTGTCAAGTATACTTGGTACTCCACGGAATACCTTTAGGCGTCCCATAAACAGGCAGACCCTTTCTTTTAATATGTTTATTCAAGTGCGCACATAACATTTCAACAGAAAAGTCAGCACAGAAGGTTCAGCTTTGGTATTCTTGCTATCAAAATCTAAATTAATCGCTATAGGAGCATGTACAGTTGAAGGTGCTTAGAGAAGTGCTTAAAAAATAAATCAACTATTTTGCTAAGCATTGGTGCTTATTTCTATATAAAAAAGTGCTTAGTGAGGAATCTACCTAGTACAGATAAGCACCGATGCTTTAAAAAAACTGTTAATTTTTCTAAGCACTGTCCTAAGCACCTTGCATTGTACATGCGCTAGCAGAGCAGAAAATTAGTGGAAAAGCCAAAGCTTTCAGCTCGTTCGAAAAAGCCCCCATGTTTGATCAGGGCTAACTATGTACTCCTTTTGTCTCAAAATAGATCTTGAAAATTTTATCTAAATTTGAATGTTTCTACACATTATTTAATATATAGATACATCCTTTTTTTAAAAAAAAATCTGATATCTATTTTGAGACGGAGGGAGATGTTTAAGTCTTTTTTGAAACCTATATTTTAATAGGGTTTATGGTGCATAGGTTCACTCATTTTACTCCGAACCCATACTAAAATACGTCTGAAAACATATTTTTCAATAAAAGGCTAGGACGTCTTATACTTTAGAACAGGGAAGTATATTTCAAGAACCAATAGTATCCAAAATCCGTGCTGCTTGACGGTGTGCCCCGGATCAGACCAAGTATACCATCGGTACAAAGATCCAAACGCAAGAATTTCGTGTACTCCCGGCGCCGGTACATTTCCTCGAGCATATTTTGGTGTGAAAAAGTCAGCACGCACGTTGGAACGTGGCCTTTGTTCGACAAGGGAAAAGCCAAGAGCTACGCTGCCGCTGCCTGCAGACAACAAAGACAAAAAAAAAAAGCGTCGCGTTGCTTGGTGTAAAGCAGCCGAGGATGAGGTCATGAGCATGCAAAGTCTAGCAGGGCACGTGTACGGCTGCATGGCTCCAGAGTGTCGCAGTCCCTGCAGAGCGGGCCCGCCCGCCTGCCTACGCCCGCGAAAGGGACGAAGCCAACGAGGTGGCCTAGTGGCCTGGTCAGTGCTGCCGCGCACACGCAGCTGGCGCCGGCTTCCGACGTGCGCCTGACGTGGACCGGCCATATATATATATGGCGAAATTAGCAACGATGATCCGTGGTTTAGCGGTTGCGGGAGAGTGATCTGGGAGCAGCAGTGACCTGGCCCAGCGGGCAATGCAATCAATCAGCCGAGCCTAATAATTGTGTACGATGTGATTAATGGTTCGCTAATCGCCTGTTGTTGTCGGCGGCTCGGAGTATTACATTGCGATGGCAACGGCCAGCGCAAATGAACCGTGCGGGTCCGATCCTATCCTTCTCGGACCACGCGCAGCCGCAAACCAAGAGGCAGCTCCGTACCGGTCCGTTTCGGCGCTAACCGAGCTGAAAATTGAGCCGGGGCACGGACATCCCGTGTGTTCGGGTATATCCTCCTCCGGGCATGCACGTCATAGATACAAAGACTCGTAATACTCCCTTCTACCCAAATTAATTGACTTTGATTTGCCTAGATTCGAATGTTTCTAGCATAAAACATGTCTGCATACATCCGAATCTAAACAAATGCAAGTCAATTAGTTTGGGTCGGAGGGAGTAATTTTTTTCATTAAAAATAAAAATAATTAGTACAATTTCTAAATTAATCTACTCTGCGTCGGCCCCGTCCTGGTCAGAGGCCGCCTTTGCCCGCCGGGCCATCAAGGTTGCGTCCTTCGACCTTGCTAAATGCCTCTTGCGGTGGCGCGCGAGGGTCTCCGCCTCCTCTGCCAGGCCGCCATTGCAGATAAGCGGCCACCGTCGCACGAAAGGAGACCGCCTCAACCTGCCTATGGGCGAATATATCGAGGGCGGTTTCCCTGCCCCGGTACCGGCATGACAAGATGCATTCCAAGGAAGCGACCTCCGTCGTCTCCCGTGCGTCCTACCGCTGCGACCTTCCTCTGCGAAGGCCTCATCGGCTACCCGGACGGTCTTCTCGACCTCCATCGACTCATTGGCTTCCCGCTCGTCGCACTCCTCGAGGGCCGCTTCCGCCTCCTTCGCGACGGCCACAGACTCCAGCCGTAGCCGCTCGCCGCCGGGTTGCCGGCCGGCGGCCTCCCTCGCAGCCAAGTCCTGGGAAAACTGGAGGACGTGCTTCTCTAGGATGTGGTGGGCTGCGACTGCGCTGTCGACTTCGCCGTGGACGTCGGCCTCCAACTCTCCCATGCCCCCTCCCCCTTGTCAGCCTCCCACTCCTGCACTACGTCCTCCTCCCAAGATTCATCGGTGCCCAGGGGGATGGGGAGGAGAAGGGGAAGGGGAAATGGAAGGGGGTACGCGCGAGGGCCAACTTGCTGAGCTCATCCGAGGTCACAGGGAGGCGGATGTTTGGCATGGCGAGGTGATTGGTGCTCCCCTGTCCTGGTTGTCGGTCCTTTTTGTATTCGCGGGTGATGCTCGGCGGTCCTCGGCGGGAACAAAGGGCAGGAAGGGAGAGCGCGAGCAGGAATGGCCACGGTGAGCCGGCAAGAATCGCGCGGGGATGCCAGCCGCCATTAGTGTTGATTGACCTTCAGCTTGAGCTTGAAGGCTCCCCGTGGACAAGGGGAACCCACAAATGGGGTGTCTTATTGGGGGCAAAGGCCATCGCAAACGGGCTCAGCCCGGACGACCTGTCTACGACCCCGCAAATGGACCGATTCGGTGTCCGAAATGCGGGGTGCGGTTGGAGTTGGCCGCTGGTAGCTACTGAAACCGTTGGATGTTCATTGTATATATTGCTCAACTCTTCGTTTCAGAACAAAAAAATAATGATGTTGTTGTTGGAATTTTTCCTAATAAAGGCCTAGCCCATTTATACTATTCAACAATTCCTGAAATCCTAGAGGTCCACTTGGCCCATTCATGCAAGGCTAGAGGTGGGACAAAAGTTTAGTCCCATATTGCTAGTTGAGTGGACGTTGGACTAGCTTATAAGGTGAGCTCTTCTACCATTTGTACGAGCTTGAGAAGAGAAGACATATACACGCGCGCTCATCCTCCTCCGTCGCCCGCCTCGCCATGCCTCGTCACGACACGACGCGCCCGCTGCGGGTTGCGGTAATGCCTCGAGCCGAGAGCTTCTTTCTCTTTTTGCCACGCATGAATGGATAATAATTTGAACAGTCTGCGTGAGTGGATGTTTAATACGAACTCAGTGGAGATTTAATTCGAGCTTAGTGGAGGTTGTTCGGCTTCGGTCGATGCATGTTCGTTTCCTCTCCCAGCGCTGACTGTTCGCCTGCCTACCCGTTCCTATAAGAGTGAGAGGTCGCTCCTCTCCTCAAACGCACCAACGCACATCCCTACGCCTCCAGTTCCAAAGCACTGCGCTGCTTAGATCTTCCCCATCCCGTCTTGCGGTGTGCACCGCGAGCTGGGACAGTAGACCTCCGAGACCCCGCTGCTTCGAGTCCTGTACGAGAGAAGGGCGATAAGGTTTTTAGGGAGCGCTACCAGCGCGACTACTGGCTTCATCACGGACTCCTTCATGGATAGCGACTGCGCTGACGTCTTCCCCAACAACGATTTCTTTCCCGATATCAACAACCTTTTTCTCGACAACATGGCTGACGATGATGCCAACGCTAACGCGAACACCAGCGGTTCCTCTACTGTGATGTATATCATCTTCCTTACTCTTGTTTATCATATTTAGATAATATGTCGTATCTTCTGGTCTTTTTCTATTATTCTGCCTGTATTTTATCTATCTTTTACTATGGTTAAATCTCTTGGAAAGTTGCTCTTTTACTCAACAATCCAAAAACCTTATTATAGGCAATTTTCTCCAAGTGTTTCGTTGCTTCTGTGAAGTCACCCGTCTCGGAGGCTGACAGTGAACTGTATGTCATGGAACAACTCTATGACTACAAGATGACTGATGACCGCTCCGTGGTTGAGCAGGCTCATGAAATACAGTCACTGGCCAAGGAGCTTGAGCACTTCCCTTGCGTGTTACCAGACAAGTTCATTGCCAGGGGCATTATTGCCAAACTTCCTCCTTCATGGAGGAACTTTGCTACTTCCCTGAAACACAAGAGACAAGAGATTTCCGTATCGGATCTTATTGGAACTCTTGATGTGGAAGAGAAGGCAAGAGCAAAGGACACACGTGCTCGAGGTGCTGAGGGAGGTTCAAGTGCCAATCTGGTACAGAAAAAGAACTTCCAGTCTCACAAGTCCAAGAACAAGGGAAAGTTTGATGGAAAAGGAAAGTTCGATGAAAAGAACAAAACATCACAGTCTAATAGTTTCAAGAAGAAGACTGATAAGAAGAAAGGTGTGTGTCATGTGTGCGGTGATCCTGATCATTGGGCTCCTGCTTGCCCCAACCGTTTTGACAAGCGCCAGCATGGAAAAGGCAGCAAGACTGCTAATGTTGTCATGGGCGACGTTGAGATGAAAGATGTTGGGTATGGTATATTATCTACTATTCTTTCATTATGTCATTCTCCTGATTGGTGGATTGACACTGGCACTAATGTACATGTTTGTTCTGATGTTTCCATGTTTTCTTCATATCAGGTCAGAGGGACTCAGTCCGTGCTGATGGGGAACGGCTTGCATGCTTCTGTTCATGGTGTTGGTACGGTCGATCTAAAGTTCACTTCGGGAAAGACCGTGCGCCTGAAGAACGTGCATCATGTTCCCTCAATAAATAAGAATCTTGTTAGTGGATCACTTCTATGTCGTGATGGCTACAAGATTGTATTTGAGTCCAATAAATGTGTACTGTCTAAGTTTGGAACATTTATTGGTAAAGGCTATGAGTGTGGAGGCTTGTTCCGCCTATCACTGTGAGATGTGTGTAATAAAGTCATGAATCATGTTTCATCTGATCTTGTATCAAATGTCTGGCATTCACGTCTTTGTCATGTTAATTTTGGTTGCATGACGCGGTTAGCTAAAATGAATGTAATCCCAAAATTCACTTCTGTGAAGGGATCTAAATGCCAAACTTGTGTGCAAGCGAAGCAACCTCGCAAGTCACATATGACTACAGAGGTGAGAGATTTGGCGCCACTAGAGCTCATACATTCAGATCTTTGTGAGATGAATGGTGTGTTGACAAAAGGTGGAAAGAAATATTTTATGACATTGATCGATGACTCTACGAGATATTGTCATGTGTATCTTCTGAAATCAAAATATGAGGCTTTGAGTTTCTTCAAAATCTATAAAGCTGAAGCGAAAAACCAACTTGATCGAAAGATTAAGAGGCTTAGGTCTGATCATGGTGGAGAGTACTTTTCCAACGAGTTTGATTCTTTTTGTGCGGAACATGGTATAATACATGAGAGGACGCCTCCCTACTCGCCCCATTCAAACAGGGTAGCCGAAAGAAAGAACCGTACTCTAACAGATTTGGTTAACACCATGTTAGATACATCGGGTCTCTCCAAGGAATGGTGGGGTGAGGCATTACTGACTGTATTTCATGTCCTAAACAAAGTTCCCACTAAGAACAAAGAGATTACTCCATTTGAAGAATGGGAAAATAAAAGATTAAATCTTTCTTACTTGCGAACTTGGGGCTATCTGGCAAAGGTTCATGTGACAATCCCAAAGAAGCGCAAACTTGGACCAAAAACCGTGGACTGTGTTTTTCTGGGATATGCTTTTCATACCATCGGCTATAGATTCTTGATAGTAAAATCTGGAGTACCAAACATGCATGTTGGTACAATCATGGAGTCAAATGATGTGACTTTCTTTGAGGATATCTTTCCCATGAAGGATATACCTAGCTCATCAAAACAGGAGATACCTGACTCATTGAATCAGGAAATACCCACAATTCCTGAACATACCATTCCTATTGAACACTCAGAAAAACCTGAGGAGGATGATAATGAAATTCCTAAAAGGAGTAAGAGCCAGAGTACTTCAAAATCTTTTGGTAATGATTTCATTGTGTACCTTTTGGATGATACTCCTACTTCTATTTCAGAAGCCTATGCATCTCCTGATGCTGGCTACTGGAAGGAAACCGTTCATAGTGAGATGGATTCCATCTTAGCGAATGGAACATGGGAGATCACCGATCGTCCGTATGGGTGCAAACCTGTAGGATGCAAATGGGTGTTTAAGAAGAAACTTAGGCCTGATGGTACTATTGAGAAGTACAAGGAAGACTTGTAGCCAAGGGAAAAGAAGGTGAGGACTACTTTGATACTGTCGTGGTGCTGTCACGGCAGATGCTATAGATAGGCTAAAGGTGGGGACTAAATGTACTAGGAGAATCCAGGGAGGGATAGTGTGGTGATTCCACACACAGTTGCTTTGTATTTGATTCACTTCCACAGTTTACAAGTGCTCCTTGAGCTGTATTGGGGAGAGGAGGAAGAAGAACTCTCTTACTCTCACCACTAGCCTGCCCTCAGGAACACACAAGTAAACCACAACCCACTAGAGATCAACCTTTTCTACAGAGGCCCTGGCCCTCCTTATATAGGGGTAGCCAGGTCTCCAATTAGGGCATACGTGGAGGCATATTCCTTGGAATATACCTCCTCCCACAATAGTAAGCCGATCGGGTCACTTTTGCCCAGCGTCATCCATGCAGAGGCTACGTGAGCCTCTGCGGTGTCTGTGGGAATCGTCACCTTTGTCGGCCACGCCTCGGTGGTCCTGGCCTCTGTCTGATTTGCTCACGCTCTGCACAGAGTGGTCACCCTTTGACCAGCGAGATACCTTCCTTCTCTTACAAGCTTGATATAACCTGGATCGTACCTAGTTGATCCGGCCACACCTGTACCTGTATATAAGTTAGATACATCTTACCGACCTACGACATAAGTCCGTTGAGACCCAGTTAGGTGGACATCCCCTGGTCCGGGTTATCCTGTGATTCGGCCTGCCTTGAGGTGACTCGGCCAACACTTGCTTTGACCTTGCCGTACCTCGGCTAACTCGGCCTTTATACCCTGGCATGACCCTACCCGGGGGTATCCCCCCAACAGATACTTACTCACCCGTAGCCAGATTGACCACCATTCGAGTACTACTATCTTTGGCTGCCTCACATGGTCTTCTCGTTCATCAAATGGACGTTAAGACGGCTTTCCTAAATGGAGAGTTGGACGAGGAAATTTATATGGATCAGCCAAATGGATTTGTAGTGAGTGGCCAAGAAGGAAAATTGTGTAAGTTGCTGAAGTCTTTATATGGCCTTAAACAAGCACCTAAGCAGTGGCACAAGAAGTTTGAGAGAACCCTAACCACTGCAGGCTTTGCTATAAACAAAGCTGACAAATGTGTGTACTATCGCTATGGTGGGGGGCGAGGGAGTGATTCTATGTTTGTATGTTTATGACATACTGATTTTTTGGACCAATCTTAATGTGATTAAGGAAGTCAAAGATTTCTTGTCTCAGTCTTTTGAGATGAAGGATTTAGGAGTAGCAGATGTTATTTTGAACATCAAGCTATTGAGAGATGATAATGGTGGGATCACACTGCTTCAGTCTCACTATGTGGAAAAGATCTTGAATCGATTTGGGTATAGCAACTGCAAGTCTTCTCCAACACCGTATGATCCTAGTGTGTTACTTCGAAAGAATAGAGGAACTACTAGAGATCAATTGACATACTCTCAGATTATTGGGTCGCTTATGTATTTAGCTAGCGCTACGAGGCCTGACATCACTTTTGCTGTTAGCAAACTCTTGAGAGAGTCATGCACTATCTAAATGGCACTACAAGCTACGACATTCACTATACTGGGTACCCAAGGGTGCTGGAGGGCTATAGTGATTCAAATTGGATATCTGATGCTGATGAGATAAAGGCCACAAGTGGATATGTATTTACACTTGGTGGTGGCGATGTTTCTTGGAAGTCTTGCAAGCAGACCATCTTAACGAGGTCTACTATTGAAGCAGAACTTGCAGCATTAGACACTGCCACTGTTGAAGCAGAGTGATTTCAAGAACTCTTGATGGACTTACCTATGGTTGAGAAACCTATACCCGCAATTCCAATGAATTGTGATAATCAAACTGTGATTGTTAAAGTGAACAGTTCTAAGGATAACATGAAGTCCTCAAGACATGTGAAGAGGAGATTGAAATCTGTTAGGAAAATGAGAAACTCCGGAGTTATTGCGTTGGATTATATCCAAACATCTAAGAATCTAGAAGAACCCTTCACAAAGGGTCTATCACGTAACGTGATAGAAAATGCATCAAAGGAGGTGGGTATGAGGCCCACAATATAAGTTTTCCACAATGGTAAACCACTCTATGTGATCGGAGATCCCGTGAATTAGAACTGGGAGACAAGCTGTTGGTTAACCGAGAGGAAAGTATCCCTACTTTAATCACCACACCATGAAGATGCAATACTTTCCTATTCTGCATGGCAGGTTGATTTATCTTAATGTGTTCTAAGTGGCTTAGTTTAAGCAGAGATGTTGTCCTGCAGAATATCTTTTGAAGAACACACCTATATGAGTCTAACTGTTAAGCGTCATAGTCTATGAGAGTTGGGTGCTCTCTAATAAACTCATGAAAGGCTATGGAGTATGATGCATAAGCTCCACCCGAGGGGAAGTCCCACGTCAGCCTAGTATTGGTCAAGGCTTTGTGTAAAGCTGGAATGCAGCAAACTTGCAGTTCAAGGCATTGTCCACTGTACAAGTTGCAAACTAGTGTAGTATAGAGTTTTAGGTGGAATTCAACTTAACAGTCTCCACTAGTACCAGTATATAAACAATGTTTTGGAACCATAGGCAAATTTATGTGCCTCTGGGATCTGGTGGGGCATTGTTGGAAATTTACCTAATAAAGGCCCAACCCATTTATACTATTCAACAATTCATGAAATCCTAGAGGCCCACTTGGCCCATTCATGCAAGGCTAGAGGTGGGACAAAAGTTTAGTCCCACATTGCTAGTTGAGTGGAAGTTGGACCAGCTTATAAGGTGAGCTCTTCCACCACTTGTACGAGCTTGAGAAGAGAAGACATATACACGCGATGCCTCGAGCCGAGAGCTTCTCTCTCTTTTTCCATGCATGAATGGATAATAATTTGAACAGTCTGCGCGAGTGGATGTTTAATACGAACTCATTGGAGATTTAATTCGAGCTTAGTGGAGGCTGTTCGGCTTCGGTCGATGCCTGTTCGTTTTCTCTCCTAGCGCCGACTGTTCGCCTGCCTACCCGTGCCTATAAGAGTGAGAGGTTGCCTCTCCTCAGACGCACCAACGCACATCCCTGCGCCTCTAGTTTCAGAGCACTGCGCTGCTTAGATCTTTCCCATCCCGTCTTGCGGCGTTGTCGTTGTATTGGGAATGGTAGTACCTGAGGAGGTTAGATAGAGGTGTGGGGACTAGCAGGGAAGCTATCGACGGCGTCCGCAGGCGGGATTGGATGCGAGCGAGCGTAGCGGGACGCAAGAAGTATCCAGGTTCGGGGCCCTCGTGGTGAGGTAAAGCCCCTACTCCTGCCGGATCTGACTATGTGGAATACACAAACTACAAGTGCTCCTCGAGCTATATGCGCTTGCTACTGCCTTAAATGCTGTATGACCAACCCTTTCTACTGAGGCCTTGCCTCTCCTTATATAGGCAGAGAGGCAAAGGTCTCACTGGCTAGTCCGACTGGCGGGCCCCACAGGCGGGTCCCAGCCGGCTAGTCATCTACAGTATCTAGTATGGCATGTCTTATCGGAGTACGAGCGGTATGGCTGTCGTAGGCACAGTGGACGCCGTGCCAGCCCGTCGTTAGCACAGACCACTGTTCCTGTGTCATCCTCGCAAAGTCTTCGGTATGGCCGGGTGGTTGCCAGTCTTGTTATCGTACAGGGCGTACCGTGCACTGATACGCACGTCGTCCTGTCCCACTGATTGAGTCCGGCTATGTCGCCGTATCCGGCTGTCTCTTGCTGATCCGGCTACCGGGTGGTAGCCGGCCTTTCTTGCCCTGTCCGGCTGCATCTGGTCAGCCGGACGCGATCCGACTGCCTGGCTTCTTGTCCGGATTGGGTACCTGGGGATCATTCCCCCGACACTAGCCCCCGAGCGCGTGTGGATTCCGCCCTTAGGCAAAATGCACGCGCGCTCCTTCTTGTTTTTGAATTTGTGTCCGGCTGAGCTTGGCGGTTGCGCTACCCGTGACGTTAGTGCTGACGCCGGCCACGTGCGCACGCGCTATCATTGCTCTGTGGCGGGCAGCGTAACGTCCCGTCGCACGTCGCCTCGGGAAACTGCTGTCCGGCGCTTCGGTTCCTGCTTCGGGATCTTCTACGCATCCTGCTTTGGCACACCCGATCATGGGCGGCGGTTGGGGTGTGGGTTGCCTAGATGCACGCCACGTGGCCCCGTCGACGGTTTCCCTTCCGGTCCTTTAAAGGTACGCCGCGGGGGAGGTGGTTCCTTTCCTTCGCTCCCCAGCTGCAGTCTCCTTCTCCCTCGCGTGCTCCTGCTTCTGCGCTCTTGCCCTCTGCGCCGCCCGCTCGCCATCGTCGATGCTACGGGCCACCGTCACTCTTCCGTTTGCCGCTCCTCTCCACCAGCCGGAAATGGACGCCGACCGCGGGGCTTGGTGTGGCTCCTCTGTCACCGAAGACTAGATCGCGAAGTACCGCGCCACCCGCGTTCTTCCGTCGGAGGAGGAGGTGGCGGTGCGGTTGGCGCTGGCGGGAGAGGTGTCGCCGCACCCGGCAGAGGAGGAGCGCGTCATCTTCCTCTCCCATCTGGCACGCGGGTTCGCCCTTCCGGTGAACCCCTTCCTCTTGACGTTTCTTGCCTTCTTCGATCTTCGCCTCCACCACCTCGGCGCCAACGCAATCGGGACGTTGGCGCACTTCGTGGCATTCTGCGAGAGCTATCTCGGGATCCAGCCGGATCTCGGGCTCTTCTGCCGGCCCTTCCGAGTCCGGCCGCAGGTGCAATTCACGCAGGGGCCACTAGTCGTCTGCGGCGGCGCCTCCATCTACTCCCGCTCGCAGACCGGCTACCCCAAATTCCTTCTTCACGATACGGTACGACTGTGGCAGCAGTCGTACTTCTACGTGAAGAACCTCACCAACGTCGACCGGATCAATCTTCCGGCCTTCTAGGACGTCGAGTCCAACCGGCAGAACTGGGACTTGAAGTTCCACGGCGACAAGGCGGAGACGGATGAGTTGCTGAAGCACATGCGCTCGCTCGTCCACTACCGGCTGACTGGCCTGGATGTCACTCTCAGCTGGATGTCACGGCTGATGATGCCGTTGCAGCAACGAGCACACAAGATGTGCTACTACTCCGGCCGGCTGGACCCGACCCGGTTGTCGCGCCGCGATCCCCGCTACCACAACCTGAAGGAGTGGGTGTGGACGATCACCAAGGAGCGACTGCCGGAGAACTGGAAGTTCAGTCTGGCGCCTTATACCCGAGAGAACCGCACGCCCCGGGTAAGCTCTTCTAACCGGATGCTCCTTTGGTGTTTCTTGTACTTGTTCCTTGTTTTCGTTTGGCTGATCTCTTGTACTCGGCAGATGTTCCCTTGCATCATCCGCGAGGAGGGCGAGGCTCCCCTCAAGGAATTCACGGCCGACTTGCTCGAGCCGCGTGCTCGGCAGTCCGGCGAGGAATCGGATGGGGACGCCGATGCCTTCCCCAGTAGGAATGACGAGCCGGCAGCCAACCCGCACGCGGAGGTGCACGAGGAGGAGGTCGCGCCGACCATGGACCCGCCGACGCGCTCCGCGACGGACGGCGAGGCAGGCGAGAGCGGCTCCAGTCGTTCCGGCTCCCGCCGGCCTGCGACGAAGGAGCCTGCTCCCAAGAGGAGCCGGTCCGGCGCCTTGCCGCCAAGCCGTCTTGGCCGGAAGAAGGGGCCGCCCCCGGTTGTGCCGGGGTACGTTCTTTCTCCCCCTTTTTCTTTCGGTGCTTTCCATGTGCTTGCCCTTTTTCTTCTTTTTCTGACCTTGGCTTATTTTGCCTTTGCCTTCTCCTTCTTTTCTTTAGCACGCTGGTCTCTTTCGGAGCCGCGAGCCCGGCACGAGCGTCGACCGGGTCGCCGCCCCGTGCCTCGACTGCGCCAACCGGCGCCCCTCCTTCTTCTGAGGCGCATCCTTCGCCTCTCCCTCGAGCCGAGCCGACCGCCTCCGCCCAGCCGGAAGGTCCCCAGCCGGAAGCGGAGCCCTCCCAGCCGGAAGGCTCCTCCGCAGGTGCGCGGGGGGCTACCGTCAAGGAGCTCCTCGTTGTTGGCGACGACAACTCCGACGAGGAGCCCAGGGAGGAATGGTGAGCGGCGGTGGTCGCGGCGAAGGAGTCCTTGGCCGTCAACGCCGTGGACGACGATGCTTCCTCCGCCGCCTCGCTATCGGACCTTGCCGCCATGCTTGAGCTGGCGGTGAAGGAGATCCGGCTGCTGGAGGCCACAGCCGGCAGGAACCGGATGCTGGAGCAGAAGCTTGCTGCCGCCAACGGGACTTCCCAGAGTAAGCTCGCTTCTCCTGGCTTTTTTTTTTACTGATAGGCGGAACTTCCGCAGCCATCCTTGTGTGCGCTCAGCGCGAGATCGATCGCTTGAAGAATTCGAACGACCGGCTGAGCAAGTCCAATTCTACTCTGCGGCTGTAGAACAAGGATTGGCATGCTAGGGTAGACGGTCTGGAGGCCACCACAAAGGAGCGCGACTCCTCACTCGCTAGCCGGGCCAAAGCCTTCACCCTTCTCGAGGCCCAGAACAAGGACCAAAAGAAGGAGATCAAACGGCTAGCGATCAAGGAGAAGGCGTTGGTGGAGGAGCTGATGCAGGTCGGCCACACTGCCAAGGGTGAGTTCATTTTCCCGTCTTCCTTTCTTTCCGGATCCGGTAGCCGGATCTGACCCTCTTTTCTGACAACCTTTTACCCCGACATAGACCTGCTGGCCTACAACCGGCTGCAGGAGAACTGACCGGGAGCACAGCCGACGGCCCAGGAGCTCGTCGTCCTTCTTGGCGAGGAAGCTGCCAAGCTTCGTCAGGCGGCACGAGACGTCTTCTCCTTCATGTGGCCCGAGGCTCCGGTTCCAGAGACGATGGCGCAGCTAGCTGCGAAGGTGGGGGAGGTGCCGGCTGCGGTGGACCGGCTGCGGGATCTGGCGGCGTGGGCCGAAGCAGAGATGGCTCTGGCCCTCATGCTCTCCTGGTACAAGGACGCCCGCGTCGAGAAGATCGATGGCGGCTTCCGTGCCGGAGCCGATCTTGCCACCATCCGCCAAGCCCATCCGGAGCTCCGCGGATCCGCCAGCAAGATTGCCGACTACATGGATCCCGACGAGGTGCTCACCGACTCGGAGTCCATCGGCACTCCTGACGTGGAGGGCCCGATGCCGCCGCCCACAGGTGCTGGAACCGGATCAAGCTCCACGCCTCCTCCGCCGCCCGAAGCTTCCGCTGGCCGAGATCCCCTTCACGGCAAGGGTCCCACCATCTAGTTATTTCCCCGGGATGCCGGGTGTATTTGTCTTGCTTCAGTTATATGTGAAACTTGTCTGTCTGTACCGGTTGTCTCTGATGCCGGGTAACTTATGGGAGCTTCGCCTCCTTTCTGTTTGTTAATATTGAACTTGCTTGGCTTTCCTTCAACTTGTGTGCTTCGAATTTTCTTTCAATATTTCGCCGGTTAACTTTATCCGGCTACACACTTTTAGCCGGGGGAACTGCACCTCTAGTGGGGGCGCGCGAGCGCACCCACTGGGTGTAGCCCCCGAGATTCGCAGTAGCTGGCGTAGCTAGGTACTTCGAATATTTCTTGCTTTCTCTTGCCCCTACCCTTGCCCTCACCTGGGCTCCGAACGGCCGGCTACACACCTTCAGCCGGTCAGGAACTACAAGATTCCACTAGGGGCGCGCAAGCGCACCCAGTGGGTGTAGCCCCCGAGATTCGGAGCGCTTGACGAAGGCAAGGACTTCAAATCTTCTTTCCTTCTCCTGAACTCCGACTCGGGTAGTCGGACAAAAATGTACATACGCATACACACATGTCCACATAGGTTAGTAGGTTAGTCTGCTAAATTGTAGCCGGAAAACGGCTTGTTTTCCCGTGCGCTCTGCTGTTTTCGCTGCGTCCTTGCCGGGCAGCCGGATTGCGGTCTGCAGCCGGAATCAAAGGGAGCTGACAGTACATTGCACACGGTACTAATGGCTTAGCAGCTGGATTGGTTCGAGCTAGTTGCAGGGCCGGGACACCCGATCTGTCGCGTCTTCTCCCCGTTTTTTGTGTGGGATGCCTCGGGCTTTTGCTCTTGCTAGCCAGATAGCCGGGTTGCGGTCTGTAGCTGAGACAAAGAGTGGGCCTCTAACATCGTCACACACTACTCAGCCGGTTTGTTGACTTAGCAGGCCGGGCCAGCTGGCGAGCCCCCGGGTAGGGGTTGCCGGAGCCGGAAAATTTGTACCGGAAGACATGTGCACACATATTTCTAGTAAGGAGCCCCTGAGATTCTCGTGGGGGTCCGCATTTTCATTCATGGGGTTTTCGGGATACATACACTGCCTGGCGACTAGGTGTAAAACGGGCGTAGCAGGGCCGCGTTCCAGGGACGCTCGGTCTCCTCGTCTGACTTGTCCATCTTGTTCTTGCGCGGCTGCTGCGTGTCGATGAGGTAGTAGGAGTCGTTGGGCAGCGCCCGGCTGATGATGAAGGGGCCCTCCCAGGGTGGCGATAACTTGTGCATGCCCTTCGTGTCTTGCACCAGCCGGAGAACCAGGTCGCCCTCGCGGAATGCGACTGGGCGGATCCGGCTTGAGTGGTAGCGACGTAGTCGCTGCTGGTACAGGGCTGATCTGGACAAGGCCAGCTCGCGAGCCTCCTCCAGGAGGTCTACTCCGTCTTCCCGCGCCTCCTGGTTGGCTTTTTCGTCGTCGAGGAGCTTGCGAGGGGAGTCGAACTCGATGTCGGCGGAGAGGACGGCTTCCGATCTGTAGACCAGGAAGAATGGCGTGTAGCCGGTTGACCTATTCGGCGTGGTGCGGAGGCTCCACAGCACAGCCGGAAGTTCTTCGATCCAACATCCGGGTGACCGCTCTAACGACTCGATGAGGCGTGGCTTGATGCCGGCTAGCACCAAGCCGTTTGCTCTTTCGACTTGCCCGTTGGATTGCAGGTGCGTGATGGAGGCGAGGTCCAGTCGGATGCCCTTGTTGCTGCAGAACCGGGCGAAGGCCCCCTTGGCGAAGTTCGTGCCGTTGTCGGTGATGATGCTGTTGGGGTAGCCGAAGCGGTTGATGATGTCGGTGAAGAAGGTAACAACTATCGCCCCGTCCAGCTTCCGGATAGGCTTGGCCTCGATCCACTTCGTGAACTTGTCCACCGCCACCAGCAGGTGGGTCATGCCCGTGCGTACTCGCTTGAAAGGACCGACCATGTCGAGGCCCCAAACCGCGAAGGGCCAGGTGATCGGTATGGTCTTGAGTACCGAAGTTGGCATGTGCCTGAGCTGCCCGAAGCGTTGGCACCCATTGCATGCGCGGACCAGCTGCTCAGCGTCCTCGAGGGCGGTGGGCCAATAGAAACCATGGCGGAATGCCTTGGCGACTATCGCCCTTGACGAAGCGTGGTGCCCACACTCGCCCTGGTGGATATCCTTGAGTAGCGGGTAGCCCGTGTCCACATCGACACATCTTTGGAAGATGTCGGATACGCTGCGCTTGTACAGCTCGCCGTTTATGATGGTGTAGGTGTGCGCGCGACGCCGGATTTGCCTGGCCTCCACCTCGTCGTCCGGGAGTTCTCCATTGGCGATGTAGCTCATGAAGGGCTGTGCCCAGGATGGCACTTCCCCAATGACGAGGACGCTCCTGTCCTCCGGTTGTCGGATGTCGGGGGGTCGTCCGGGTGGCGTACCCGGGACGGCAGCCCCCGAGCCACTAGGCGAGCCGGCAGCCCCCGGGTCCTGCGAGCCGGAAGGCACTGCCTGGCCGGAATTGGTGTGGGTCTTCTTCTTCGACGGTTCTGCCAGCTCCGCTTCTGCCGTTCCGTCAACCGGAACGCTTCCTGCCCACATGATGGAGTCTGATTCTGGTGACGGGTTGATGGATGGCTTGTGCAGGTGCTCCAAGGAGACCCCTGGTGGGGTAGCCTGCCTGGTGGATCCGATCTTGGAGAGCCCATCGGCTGCCTCGTTGTTGATGCGGGGGATGTGGTGAAATTCGCACCCATCAAAGGAGGCGCTGAGCTTCTGGATGTGGAATCGGTAGAGAGCCATGTTTGCATCTCTGGCGTCCCATTCTCTGGACACCTGCTGCACCACCAAGTCCGAATCACCAAAGCACAGGATCCGATTGCCACCGATCTCCTTGGCCAGCCAGAGCCCGTGCACTAGTGCCTCGTATTCGGCTACGTTGTTGGAGGCCTTGAAGTGGATCTGTAGCATGTACTCCAGCCGGTCTCCTTTGGGCGAGGTGAGAACGATGCCGGCTCCCAAGCCCCCGAGCATCTTTGACCCGTCGAAGTGCATCCGCCAGTGGTCCGACTCTGGAACCGGTGGGATATACTGGGTCTCGGCCCACTCGACGAGGAAGTCCACCAATGCATGTGACTTGATCATGAGCCGGGGCTCGTACTGGATGGAGTAGGCAGCGAGCTCGATGGCCCACTTGGCGACTCGGCCGATGGCATCCTTGTTGCCGATGATTTCCGAAAGGGGTGCAGTGCACACGACCTTAATCGGGTGCTCCTGGAAGTAGTGCTTGAGCTTCTTGCATGCCAGGTACACGCCGTAGCACATCTTCTGGTAGTGGGGGTAGTTCTGCTTGGAGAGGGAGAGAACCTCGCTGAGGTAGTAGACGAGTCTCTGAACCGGCTGAGCCTTGCCTTCCTCGGGGCGCTCCAACACCAGGACAACGGTGACGATCCGGCTGATGGCTGCTATATAGGGCAACATCGGCTCCTTGCTAGTCGGCGTGGCTAGAACCGGTGTTGTGGATAGCATGAGCTTGAGGTCGTGAAACGCGGTGTCGGCTTGCGAAGTCCAGGAGAACTTGTCCGTCTTCTTCATCAGCTGGTACAACAGGAGTGCCTTCTCTCCCAGCCGGCTGACGAAGCGACTGAGGGAAGCCAGGCATCCAGTGAACTTCTGGACCCCAAGCAGGTTCCTGGGCGGCTGCATCCTCTCGATGGCCGCGATCTTCTTCGGATTCGCCTCGATACCTCGCTGTGATACAAGGAAACCGAGGAGCTGGCCGGACGGCACCCCGAAGACGCACTTTAACGGATTCAGCTTCATCCGGTACTAGCGGAGGTTGCCAAATGTTTCTCCCAGATCCTCGAGGAGGGTGCGCTTCTCCTTGGTCTTGATGACCACATCATCCATGTAAGCGTGCACGTTTCGGCCTATCTACGAGTGCAAGCATTTCTGCATACATCGCTGATAGGTGGCGCCTGTGTTCTTTAGGCCGAAAGGCATGGTTACATAGCAGAAAGCCCCGTAGGGGGTGATAAATGATGTCTTAATCTGATCAGCCAGGTTTAGCCGGATCTGATTGTACCCGGAATAACAATCTAGAAAAGACAACAAATCACAGCCGGCCATGGAATCGATGACTTGATCGATACGGGGCAAGGCGAAGGGGTCTTTCGGGCACGCCTTGTTCAGGCTAGTGTAGTCGATACACATGCGCCAGGTCTTGTTCTTCTTCAGCACCAGGACTGGGTTCACCAACTAGTCCGGGTGGTACACTTCCATGATGAAACCGGCTGCAAGGAGCCGGGTGATCTCGTCACCGATTATCTTTCTCTTCTCCTCGGCGAACCGGCGCAGAGGTTGCTTGACCGGCTTGGCATCCGGACGCACGTGAAGTGAGTGCTCGGCGAACTCCCTCGGCACACCCGGCATGTCTTTGGGGGACCATGCGAAGATGTCCCGATTCTCACGGAGGAAGTCGACGAGCGCGCCTTCCTATTTGCTGTCCAAGCCGACACCAATGGTGACGAACTTAGTCGGATCGGAGGGGTCGAGCAGGATCCTCTTCATCTCCTTTGCCGGTTGGAAAGCTCCTTCTCCAGCCGGTTTGCTGCTAGCCGGAATGTCCTGCTGGGCCATGGCCACATTGCGCATGATCACGCGCTTTTCTTCGGCTATGATGAGGGCCTCTGCCAGTTTGGAACCGGCTGAGGCACACTCCATCGACCGCCTGAAGCAGCCGGCGACGGTGATCACACCATTGGGTCCCAGTATCTTCGTCTTGAGGTAGGCGTAGTGGGGGATGGCCATGAACTTGGCGAGGGCGGGGCGCCCGAGGAGAGCGTGGTAGGAGCTCGTCAGATTTACCACCTCGAACCAGATTGGTTCGCGGCGGAAGTTCTCCTCAGTCCCGAAGATGACGTCCAGCTAGATTTTCCCCAGCGGGGCGCAGGCTGGCCCCGGCAGTACGCCGTGGAACGTCGTGGTAGTCGGGCGCAGGTCACTTCCGCGAATGCCCAGCTTCTCCAGCAAGGACTGGTAGAGGAGGTTGAGGCTGCTGCCTCCGTCGATGAGGACGCGCGAGAATCGGCAGGTGCGCGCGTTGGAGACGATGAGAGGGTCGAGCACCATGGCGTAGCCCCCGGGAGTTGGCAGATGCTCAGGCTGGTCCGCTCGGCTCCAGGTGATGGGGGTTTCTGACCAGTTCAGGTACTGGGGGACCGGAGAGACGATGGCATTGACCTCCTTGGAGCGTCGCCTGCGGCTGTGCTTGTCGTCCTGCTCCGTCTCGAAGATGTGGTAGGCGGCGTGCGGCTGGGGGTAGCCGTTGTTGTTGCCGCCGTTGCCACCGTTACCATCATTGCCGGCTCTCCTAGCCGGTGGTGGAGGTCCACCCGGTGGGGGAGGCGGGGGATGAGGCTGGTTGCCCTGGTCCTTTAGCTGGCGGGTCCAGCTGTAGTTCCGGGTGGTGTGCGTAGCCGGCTTGAAGGGACCGCTATGCCACTTGCACGGGTCGTCGAACATCTGGTCGAAGGTGAGCCGTGGCTTCTGCCGTCTTGCCTCATTAGCCGGTGCGTCGGGCGCGCCCTCCACGGCATTAACCTGCCGCGCGTGGTAGCGAGGCTTCTGCTGTCCGGCCTGGCGGTCCCCATGGAACCGGTTGTCGGAGCCGTGGCGCCTGGAGGATCCGGCTTCTCCAGCCGGATTGCTGGGTCGGTCGCGAGCCGGCTCCGTGGGAGTCGGACGCCCGTCCGCATTTACTCGGAGGGGCTTCTTCATGGCGGCATCCGCCGTGGCGTACTGGTCCGCAACCGTCATGAGCTCCACCATGGTTTTCGGTTCGTCACACAGTAGCCGGTGGCGAAGCATGGTGCCCTCTAGGCAACCCTCGATGAAGAAACGGATGGCTTGGCTCTCCAGGATGCCCTCGCAAGTATTGCGCAGCTCCGTCCACTTGGCGAGGTACTCGCGGTCGGTCTCACGGTCACCCTGGACGCACAAGGCCAGGTCGCGCGGGCGGCCTGGGCGCTTGTACGTGCCGTTGAACTTGCGGACGAACACCTTCTCGAAGTCAGGCCAGGCGTTGATGCTGTTGGGCGCAAGGCTATTGAGCCATGTCCTTGCCGACCCGGTTAGCATGAGGGGGACATAGCGCACGGCTGTGCGCTTGTTCCCGTGGGCGATTCCGACTGCCGTAGCATAGTCGGTCAACCAGTCTTCCGGCTTCATGCTGCTGTCGTACTTGGGGGTGTCCCCGGGCAGGGAGAATTTATCCGGAAACGGCTCGTTCCAGATGCGGGGTCCGAAACAGACCGGGTCGGTCGAATCTTCCTCCTCCGTGACGCGCGCTTCAGCGAGGAGCTCGATGCGGTTGCGGGCGTCCGGACAATCTGGGTTGGGTGCTCCCACCCGGCCCGATAGACGGGAACCGACTGGTTTGGGCGCTCCGGCTGGCTGGAGGGGGAGGTGGCGGGTTGCTATTCACCGTCTGCTCTTGGCGTGGCTGGCCCCTGTTGCCGGAACTGCGACGCCTGCTGCGGGCCCTGGGCGGCTGAGGGGAGGACGCCTATTGGGTGTCGCGCGGCGCGCCCCTGCTGTTGGCAAGTAGCCTGCTCCCCCTGGAGTAGCTAAGGTCTTCCTGCATCTGCCGGTTGGCACCGGCCTGCTCGTCCGCGACGCGGAGGAGCTCCTGCACGCGAGCGTGCTGGCGGGCCCGCTCCTCACCCTCCAGGCTGGGTAGTTCCTCTGTCGCGTCTTGCGCCGGGCGCAAGTTCTTGATGGGCGTGCTGTAGGTGGGCCGTGTGAGGGCAGGCGCAGGATCCGGTTCCCCCCTTTTCCATCCTACCGCCCAGCTGGCCGCCCCGACGCCGTACCTGGTCGCGCCGGCTCGGCTCCGCGGTAGCTGGAGTAAGGCCGTGCGCGCGGTCGTACTCGCGCCGGGTGATCTCGAGTTGCTTGCGGGCTGCCGCCAGCTCCATGGCCTCATGGAGGAGGATCTGTCTCTCCATGCTGAAGTTGGCCTCCGCTTCCTCCGGGTTATCCCCGAGGTTAACCGGCGTCAGGAGTCGGTCAATGGCATCCTCCACCGGGTTCCGAGGCTGCAGGGGAGCGGAAGTTCCGACCTCGTCCGCGCCTCGCTCCCGCGGCTGGCGGGGATGGGAGCTGGAACCGGCCATCATGACCTCCACGCCGCGGGGTGCGGCGGAGGTGCTGCCGCCTGAGCGCGGCAGCTCCGCGACAGAGACGATTTCCCTAGGGAAACGCTCCAGGATGGTGGCGATGTAGACGGGGAGATCGCCGAATAGCAGGACGGTGCCGTTCGCCAGGAAGGAGGTTCCGGCGAAGCAGGAGGCGTTGTCGATGACGCAGTCGAACTTGCCAAGCGTGAGCACCAGCCTAGAGGCCACGCGCTCACTGGCTGAAGTGCGGGGTCCCGTGCAGAACGTGACTCCGGTCGAAGCCATCAACCCCACGGTGGGCGCCAACTGTCGTTGTATTGGGAACGACAGTACCTGAGGAGGTTAGATAGAGGTGTGGGGACTAGCAAGGAAGCTATCGACGGCGTCCATAGGCGGGATTGGATACGAGTGAGCGTAGCGGGACGCAAGAAGTACCCAGGTTCGGGGCCCTCGTGGTGAGGTAAAGCCCCTACTCCTGCCGGATCTGACTATGTGGAATACATGAACTACAAGTGCTCCTCGAGCTGTATGTGCTTGCTACTGCCTTAACTGCTATATGACCAACCCTTTCTACTGAGGCCTTGCCTCTCCTTATATAGGCAGAGATGCAAAGGTCTCACTAGCTAGTCCGACTGGCGGGCCCCACAGGCGGGTCCCAGCCGGCTAGTCATCTACAGTATCCAGTATGGCATGTCTTATCGGAGTACGAGCGGTATGGCTGTCGTAGGCACAGTGGACGCCGTGCCAGCCCGTCGTCAGCACAGACCACTGTTCTTGTGTCATCCTTGCAAAGTCTTCGGTATGGCCGGGTGGTTGCCAGTCTTGTCATCGTACAGGGCGTACCGTGCACTGATACGCAAGTCGTCCTGTCCCACTGATTGAGTCCGGCTACGTCGCCGTATCCGGCTGTCTCTTGCTAATCCGGCTACCGGGTGGTAGCCGGCCTGTCTTGCCCTGTCCGGCTGCATCTGGTCAGCCGGACGCGATCCGACTGCCTGGCTTCTTGTCCGGATTGGGTACCTGGGGATCATCCACCCGACAGGCGTGCACCGCGAGCTGGGGCAGTAAGCCTCCGAGACCCATTGCTTCGAGTCCTGTACGGAAGAAGGGAGATAAGTTTTTTGGGGAGCGCTACTAGCGCGACTATTGGCTTCGTCACGAACTCCTTCACGGATAGCGACTGCGCCGACGTCTTCCCCAACGATGATTTCTTCCCCGACATCAACTACCTTTTTCTCGACAACATGGCTGACGATGGTGTCAACGCTAACGCAAACACCAGCGGTTCCTCTAGTGTGATATATATCATCTTCCTTACTCTTGTTTATCATATTCAGATAATCTGTTGTATCTTCTGGTCTTTTTCTATTATTCTGCATGCTTTTATCTATCTTTTACGATGGTTAAATCTCTTGAAAAATTGCTCTTTTACTCAACAGTTGCAGTATCGTAGAATAATCTGAAATGAAGATAGGAAGAAGTCGGCAACGAGAAACGTGTTTGCTCGTACTGGCGAGTAGAAAACCGGCAAGCCACCCTGCCGTTTCTTTGCTCCAAGTCCAAGCGGCAGGTCTAGTAGCATCTCCAGGTCGGTCCGAGGATCGGAGGCGAAGTACGATCGAGTTTGCCTTTTTGTGTTTGACCGCAAACGGGACTTTGTTTGCACACCGTCGCTCTCTTGATTAAGCGAAGTTTCAACGCCCACGTACCGGTCATGACGCAGCTACGGGCCAAACCGTGACAATCTTTTTCTCACGCAACCGTACAAAAACGAGCGTGCGACTAGTTTTCTTTTCGCTTGTGTTTCTTCGGACCATTCCAGCATTATTCCTCCAGTTTCACCGGTCCGGTGGGGTGGGTTTCGAATCATGCACATTGATACTAGTATACTACTACCGCCGCTGGCGTCCTTCACGATGATCTTCGTTCAACACAGGATAGGCATAGGCTGGTCACGAGATCGATGCAAGATCGTCCAGGGCACAGTAACATGTGACAAGGACAAATTGGGCGTGATATAGGAGGTACCGTGCTAGATCCTCCGCTAGAGCTGGGCCAAGAAAATGCATGCATCATACGTCCATCTCACATCCGACAGAGGCTGATGCTACGAGCAACTAACTCTAGCTAGGTCGATTGGATCGCCCTTTTCACATGTGAGGAAGGAGTAGTACTTTTACATGGGCATCAAATGATTGTCTGAACATATATACCCGGGCAGGGAGACGAAAAGATGGGTAGCGAACAGGGAAGTTTGTCCCAGGAAAACATGGCACGACTCGCGGTTTCTTCTCGGCCGATGTTGTGTCCATCTTACTCAGCTCAGCTCCAGGGACCGTGACGCTGAAATGATGCGAACTCAAGTTTTTGTTTTTTGGGTGGGGGTGGGGTGACGGGAAAAACAGTCGCTGCCAACTCAAGTTGGGCAGGACAAAGTTTCAGGACCACCAGTTCCAGCAAGATATTGAACTGGACGTGCCACCAGATCCAGAAGCCCTTTCCTTCCTGCAGCCCAATGGTCTCAAAATAACCAGGACGTGCCTGTTATGGGCTCGAGCACGTGCTCTATACGAGTAACTTCCCGTGAAAATGGGCATGGACCGAAAATTCGGCCCGTAAGTAGTATTTACGGATGGGGTTGAGCTTCAGCTCCTCCGAGAAGGACAATTCCTAGAGGAATTGCTATATGCCGCATTAGTTTTTTTTTGTTTTCTTTTTTCTTTTAATCTGTTTCTTTCTAGTTGTTTTGTTTTTAAAAAAATTAATTTTCTGTTTCTTTATGTTTTGGAAAATTCTTTATTTTTTAAAAAATGTTCATTATTTTCTTGAAAAGGAAATACGTTCTCTGGATTTTCGTTCATGATTTTTGAAATTGGTTTATGATTTCTAAAATTTTGTTCATGATTTTATAATTTTGGTCCATGAATTTTTGAATTTTGGTTCATCATTTTTGAAAAATTAATCATGATTTTTGTTCCTATTTTTTAATTTTTTTGCTCATTATATTTGAAAAATATTCACGAGTACTACAAAATATTCACATTTTTCAAATCTTTATCATATAACTGTTTAAAGTTTAAAATAAAGTGCAGAAAAAAGAAACAAAAAGTAGAAAATAAAACAAGAAAAAGGAAAAATCTGTCAAATGGGCCAGCCTAGTTGGTCGCACCCTTCAGGCGGCGCGAGCGGGATGTGCTGCTTGAAGCGGCATATAGCATCGCCCCGATTTCTATACATCGCTCATAGCGAGCGATATCTGGGACATCGGTGGAAGGAATCCTAGGATATCTGTTGAAGGAATCAAGATATGGGCCAGGCACATTTTACAAGTACGTTTTGTTGTTTATGTTTTCTTTTCTTATTGTTTATTTATGCTTTCTTTTTTCATTTTTACTTTTATATTTTTGAGTTTTTTTTCAAAAGTAGATTTAAAAATGTTGAGAATTTGAGAATGTTTGTATTTTGAAAGTGTTTGGATTTTAAAAATGATCAATTTTCTAAAAATGTTCATATTTGAAAATTGTTCGTCTTTATAAAATATTGAGACTTAAAAATTATTCAGATTTTTGAAAATATTTGAATATTTAAACATAATATAATTTTAAAAGTGGAAGCAAAAAGGAGAAAAACAGGAAAATAAAATAACTCACCTCCTGATGGGCCACACCGAATGGAGTCCATTTAAAATCTGATGGAACACTCCGCATCGCTAGAGGCAATCGATTGGAGCTCCCAGAAAAATGTACTCTCTCCACAGCATAAAGAGTACAGATAAAACAAAAGTAAAAAATATTTTAAAAATAGTTTTGGACAGAAATATGACCACATGATTTGCAAGTACTCTGTCCAAATATTCCAAACAATATTTATAATCAAAATTTCAATTTTTCGAATCAAGACATGTCCAATACACCGTATATTCGTGATACAATGGGTATATCATACGTAATAAATACTTGAATAAAACTTTAAAATACGTATATGTATATAGATCCTACCTCATGTGTTATTAATAATGCACATGGAGATCCCCCCGCAAAAAAAAAAGGGAGATCAACGTCAAAGTATAAATCACGACATGTGAATTAAAAAAATCAAGTCACTTATTTCCAATTGGAAGGAGTACAAAAATAGGTTGACATTTGTAGCATTACTGCCCAAAAAAAAGGCGGTAACAATTGTCGATCGCTTCCGAATAAAATCAAGTTTTAAAGAGGTTATCGATATGAAGCACATGGCAAAGAATTGTCAATTGCACAGACGATTTGAGCTAAACTAACTGTTCATGAAATTAACTTGTATTGTTCTGAGATTATCGCTTTGTTCTAGCATGCGTGCAACTGAGCCATGTGTACGTACGTGTCAGAATTATTCTCTCGAATGTTCACATAGTAGAACATGTGGCCTGCGCTGTGACGAGCGCATGAGCGTTCGGCCAGTGTAGGAGCATCTTCCATCCTTCTAGTAGTAGCTAGCATCAACCCCAAACCCAGAAACACTCGGATTAAACAAGACTTCCACAGCACCGGCCTAGCAAGAAACAGAATCAAGGCTATATATGTACTCCGTTCTGCATCTTGGGCACATATACGTTGTTTATTCAGCCATCCATCCGTGCAACAGGAAACCCCCTACCAACCGAAGCATGATCCCCCGACGATTCACCAGTTCACCGTCGCCACACGAAGCAGCATCGCACAGCATCCAATTTAAAACAATAAACCCGGCGTGCTTAACTAATAATCTGCGGATGTACGTACTCCCTCGTTTGGAAATATGAGACGTTTTAGCTTTGTGAATCAGGTGTATCTAGACGTCTTTTAGTATATATAGGTTCGTAGAGGTTTGGATTGAATCTATACACTAAAAATCGGCTAAATACATTCGTTTCACGAAATTAAAATGTCTTATACTTCTGAACGGAGGAGACGTGAGAAGATCGCCTCGGCAGTGGATCCAGATCTTTGTTCTCCCTTTGCCAGACGCGTACTACGTCGATCGGTCGAGAATGTTCTGGCGCTTTCGACTGACCAACAGTGCAGTACTACGCAGGCATTATGTAACGACAAGAACTGTGGTGGGAACTCTCCCGTGATTGCTTCTTGGTAGAGAATTAGGGGCCGATCAATCCAGCTGATCTATGCTAGCGGTTCTGAGCCCCTCTGGTGGAAAGTGAAAGAGATAGTTCTCCTTTCATTTAATTTTATATTTATTTTAAGAGCGAAACCCTAGCTAGCTATCTTTCGGTGTTCTTTAGCTAGAAGAAGAAAGACACACGGACTGTGTCTGTGGACGAATATGCACGTCAAGCCATTTTCCACTGCTGACGCTAGCTAGGCACCCGTCTACGACTTCACCGCTTGCACTGGTAGAAAGAGGGTTTTTGCTCGCCCAAATTTCATTGGTCCCGGTTCGTTTCCATAATCAGGACCAATGCTAGGTACCGGTCCCGGTTCATGCCGCCTGAGCATTGGTCCCGGTTCATCTCTAAGCATTGGTCCCGGTTCGTGGCATGAACCGGGACCAATGCCTCCACGACGCACACGTGGCGCTCTGCGGGGCATTGGTCCCGGTCCATGCTACGAACCGGGACCAAAAACCCCGCGACGGTTAGCAGTCCAGGACAATTAATGTAAATTAATTCTGGGCATAAATTAATTCGAGGAGAAATTAATTCGAGGAGAAATTGAATTGATCAGTATTTTTGAAAAAATCTTTCACAAATTAATCGAGACAAAGATGAGACATTTTATTATTCGACCAGTGACCGGGACCAATGACCTGGGTGGGGGGCGCGCTGCTGGGCCGCCACGTGTAGCACGGGAGGGGCTTTGGTCCCGGTTCGTGGCAATAACCGGGACCAAAAACCCTTCCCTGGCTATATATAAGCCTAGCCCTTTACCCACCAAATTTTACTGGATTGTGTGTGAGGTGTGGGTGCTAGCTTTTTTTTTCTTTGATTGCACACGAGGTGTTCGACGAAATGTCCGAGCCACACTTTAGTTCGCACAACACGGTATCCTCATTTGAGGTTAGCAACCTTATCTTTTTTATCTGTAACTGATACAAAAATATTGCATGTGTCCATGTAGGGTGGCCATTTTACTATTCACGATGTTATTGTAATGGTTAATTATTATGACGCAGATCGATGCACGGATGCGATGGATGTATGATGACCGACGCCATTCCGATTTTATTGCAGGCCTGCATAAATTTATCGATTTGGCTAAGACAAACAAAGTGGATAATTTTATGCCTTTTCCCCACGTCGACTGTCGGAACGTGGCGGAGCACTCTGTCCCGAGAATCCTTCAAAGCGATCTGCTTCGGAGAGGTTTCATGCCCGGATATTATTGTTGGGTCATGCACGGAGAAAGAGGGGTTAGGCTGGAAGAAAATGAAGAAGAGGGGGATGATGACAACTATCCTATGTCCCCTGAAAAATACGGTGATGCTGCAATAGAAGACAATGAAGAAGAGGGAGGCGGCAATGAAGAAGAACAACGGGCATCGGATGAGCCCGCTGATGGTCTTGGTCGGGTCATTTCTGATGCAAAGCAATAATGTGATACAGAAAGGGAGAAGCTTAAGTTGGAGGCCATGCAAAAAGATCACAAAAAGTTGTTGTACCCAAATTGCGAAGATGGCACCACAAAGCTCGGTACCACACTTGAACTACTGAAATAGAAGGCAGAGACTGGCTTATCTGACAAGGGATTTGAGAAGTTACTGAAAATAATAAAGTCGAAGCTTCGAAAGGATAACGAGTTGCCCGAGACAATGTACAAAGCAGAGAAGACTATCTGCCCTCTAGGATTAGATGTGGAGAAGATACATGCATGCATTAATGACTGTATCCTGTACCGCAGTGAGAAGTACGAGAATATAGATAAATGCCCGGTATACACTGCATGTCGATACAAGATTAGACAAGATGACCCTGGTGATGTTGAGGGCGATGACGAGCCCCCCAGGAAGAGGGTTCCTGCTAAGGTTATGTGGTATGCTCCTATAATACCACGGTTGAAACGTCTGTTCAGACATAAAGAGCATGTCAGGTTGTTGCGATGGCACAAAGAAGAGCGTAAGAAATACGGGAAACTGAGACACCCCACCGATGGGTCGCAGTGGAGAAACATCGAGAGAAAGTACTCGAACTTTGCATGTGACGCGAGGAACTTATGGTTTGATCTAAGTACAGACGGCATGAATCCTTTTGGGGAGCAGAGCTGTAGTCACAGCACCTGGCTAGTGACTCTATGTATCTACAACCTTCCTCCTTGGTTGTGCATGAAGCGGAAATTCATTATGATGACAGTGCTCATCCAAGGACCTAACCAACCCGACAACGACATTGATGTGTACCTAAGGCCATTAGTCGATGAACTTTTGCAGCTGTGGTCAGAACCAGGTGTAAAGGTGCGGGATGAGCACAAACAGGAGGCATTTGACCTACGAGCGTTGTTGTTCGTAACATCAATGAATGGCCTGCTCTTAGTAACATTTCAGGACAGTCAAACAAGGGATACAATGCATGCACGCACTGTTTAGATAAGACTAAAGGTACATATTTGGATAAATGTAAGAAGATTGTGTACCTGGGGTATCGTAAATTTCTTCTAACCAATCATCAAGTAAGAAAGAAAGGCAAGCATTTCAACGGTGAGGCAGATTATCGGAAGAAGCCTAAGCTCCCTAAAGGTGTTGATGTATTTGGTATGGTGAAGGACCTAGAATTAATCTTTGGAAAGGATCCTGGTGGTCAATCTGTTACGAAAGACCCCATTACCGGACACACGGCCATGTAGAAAAAGAAATCTATATTTTGGGAGCTTGAGTATTGGAAAGACCTAGAGGTTCGTTCTTCAATCGATGTGATGCACGTGACGAAGAATCTTTGCGTGAACCTGCTAGGCTTCCTGGGCGTGTATGGGAATACAAAATATACACCAGAAGCACGGGAGGACCAGCAATGTATCAAAGACCCATACAACAAGCATACTGATAAAGGGCGTGAATACTTAAGCAGCTACGCTCTTACCAAAGCAGAGAAGGAAATCTTTTTTAAAGTCCTTTACAGTATCAAGGTCCCGACTGGCTTCTTGTCAAATATAAAGGGAATAATAAATATGGCAGAGAAAAAATTTCAGAACCTGAAGTCTCATGATTGCCACGTGATTATGACATAGTTGCTTCCGGTTGCATTGAGGGGGCTTCTACCGGAAAATGTTCGATTAGCCATTGTGAAGCTATGTGCATTCCTCAATGCAATATCTCAGAAGGTAATCGATCGAGAAAGTCTGGAAAGGCTACAGAAGGATCTGGTCCAATGTCTTGTCAGTTTTGAGTTGGTGTTCCCCCTGTCCTTCTTCAATATTATGATGCATCTCTTACTTCACCTAGTCGAAGAGATTTACATTCTCGGTCCTGTATTTCTGCACAATATGTTCCCCTTCGAGAGGTTCATGGGAGTCTTAAAGAAATACGTTCGTAACCGTGCTAGGCCAGAAGGAAGCATCTCCAAGGGCTATGGAACAGAGGAGGTCATTGGGTTCTGTGTAGACTTTCTTCCTGACCTTAAGCCGATTGGTGTTCCTGAATCACGGTATGAGGGGAGACTGAGTGGAAAAGGCACACTAGGAAAGAAAGCAATGATATTTAGGGACGGACATTCTTTGAATCAAGCACACTACATAGTTCTCCAAAGTTCTACCTCCGTGGCTCCGTATATCGAGGAACACACGAATGTTGTACGCTCCAAGTTCCCGGGGAAGGATGACTACTGGATTAAAGAAAATCACAACTTTCGGCACTTGGTTGCAATTACATCTCATGAATGGCACCACTATTGGAGATCAGCTCTATATGTTGGCCGCGACACCATCTGCGACTGTATTGACTTTCCAAGGGTACGAGATAAATGGAAATACATTTTACACGATTGCCCAAGATAAAAAGAGCACCAACCAAAACAGTGGTGTCCGCTTTGATGCAACATGCGAGAATGGGTAAAAGGACACATACTATGGTTACATAGAGGAGATATGGGAACTTGACTATGGACCTACTTTTAAGGTCCCTTTGTTTTGGTGCAGTTGGGTCAACATGAATGGAGAAGGGGTAAAGGTAGACCAGCTGTACGGAATGATAACAGTGGATCTCAAGAATCTTTGTTATAGAGAAGAACCATTCGTCCTAGCCAATGATGTGGCTCAGGTTTTTTATGTGAAGGACATGTCCTCTAGACCGAAAAGAAGAAAAAAAATAAGGAAATGAATACATCAGACGATGAGCCCAGGCGTCACATAGTTCTTTCAGGGAAAAGAAACATCGCGAGAGTCGAGGACAAGACAGACATGTCAGCAGATTATGATAAGTTTGATGAAATTCCGCCCTTCACCGTGAAAACTGACCCAAGCATTCCGTTAAGCAAAGAAGATGCTCCATGGTTACGGCCTAAGAAGCGATCATAGGCAAGGGATCGACATACGCGACGAAGGATTCATATCCTAAACCCTATGTAAATCTATGTAATGTATGGAAACTTTATGTGATGTATGGAAACTTTATGTGATGTATCGAAACTTTATGTAATGGAGTCTTTCACGGGCTTGCAGGGAAATTTTTCCGAGGCGGAGCTTCCGAAGATGTCGTAGGGTGTGTGCACCAACGACATCTTCGAGAAGCTCCGCCACGGGAGATTTCCCAACCCTTTCCCCAACACTGTTAGAGGAGATGGAGTCTTCCACGAGCTTGCAGGGAAATTTTTTCGAGGCGGAGCTTCCGAAGATGCCGTAGGGCGTGTGCACCAACGACATCTTCGAGAAGCTCCGCCATGGGAGATTTCTCAACCCTTTCCCCAACACTGTTAGAGGAGATGGAGTCTTTCACGGGCTTGCAGGGAATTTTTTTGAGGCGGAGCTTCCGAAGATGCCGTAGGGCGTGTGCACCCATGACATCTTCGAGAAGCTCCGCCACGGGAGATTTCCCAACCCTCCATCCATGGGGATGAAACTCTCTCTACCTATGTTGGCTTGTTGAGCTGCTTGCATTGCGTATCGATGGTCCTTTTATAGGCACGGTGCCGCTTCTACTTTGTCTTGTTCCTCCGACATGGCGTTGTGCGCTACATGCTTTATCTCATCGAGCAGTGCGTCCACCCACATGTCCCTATTCCACCGACAGCTTCAGTCTCGGTTGCACCCACCAGTCGGGACTAAAGGTTACCCACGCGTCCTTATCCCACCGACAGCTTTAGTCTCGGTTGCACCCACCAGCCGGGACTAAATGTTACCCACGCGTCCTTATCCCACCGATAGCTTTAGTCTCGGTTGGCTTTTCGTGCGTCGAAAGGGAAAACTTCCTCCTGCAACATCGTAAGCCATCCCAAGATACGCATGTGTGCACAATATGGGCACATAATCACAAACTATGCCTTGATTCTAGCCATAACATTGGTGGTTTGACCTAAATGCCAAGAAATCTCGAACATGATAGGTCATTTTGTGAAGGATTTTTTATGATGTTTGCAATTTTTCAAGTTCAATATTTTTCCTTGCAACTATGACACATAATATTACACCACGCGAATGTTTCACATTGTTTGGATCATTTTTGATTTTCTTATGCCCGTTTCAAACTATATTCAAAACGGCGGGCATGAAGCTTCTTAGCCCGGGGCTGAGCCTCGCTGAACTTAAAGTGGATCTCTGATGAAATAGCATGTTGTGAACCTATAAATGATTTTTTTTTAAAATTCACAAGTATTATATCATGTACTTGTAGTTCAAATCTTGGCAACCTCCAACCGATTTGGCAGGAATTTGTCTTTTTCATGAGGGATGGACAGAAAGGTTCCAGATACACCGGTTGGGAAATTGTCCATATAAGGTGGTCTAGTATTTTTTAAAAATGGGTTGGTACCAATGCCAAACTTTAATTTGGTGGTTGCTTCACAGAACACCCCAATTTCGGCACCTCAAAAATGGAAATTGGTGTTTTCATGCGTTGAAAAGGAAAAATTCCTCCTGCAACATCGTAAGCCATCCCAAGATGCACATGTGTGCATAATATGGGCACATTATCACAAACTATGCCCTGATTCTAGCTATAACATTGGTGGTTTGACCTAAATGCCATGAAATCTCGAACATGATAGGTCATTTTGTGAAGGATTTTTTATGATGTTTGCAATTTTTCAAGTTTAATATTTTTCCTTGCAACTGTGACACATAATATGATACCACGCGAACGTTTCACATTGTTTGGATCATTTTTGAATTTCTTATGCCCGTTTCAAACTATATTCAAAACGGCGGGCATGAATCACTTTTCCTGTTCAAAATTGTATAGTTCAAATAAAAATATTTGAAAACAGAAAATGGTTTTTGATTAGTTATTTAAATTGAAGCACTTTTCCTGTTGAAAGTTTTTTGAAATTCCAAATTATGCAATAAATATTTTGTAATGCAATTTTAATTGAAAATAGTAAAATTGTATAGTTCAAATAAAAATATTTGAAAACAGAAAATGGTGTTTGATTAGTTACTTAAATTGAAGCACTTTTCCTATTAAAAGTTTTTTGAAATTCCAAATTATGTAATAAATATTTGTTAATGCAATTTTAATTGAAAATAGTAAAATTGTATAGTTTAAATAAAAATATTTGAAAACAGAAAATGGTTTTTGATTAGTTATTTAAATTGAAGCACTTTTCCAGTTAAAAGTTTTTTGAAATTCCAAATAAATAATTATCTTAAATTGAAACATCTTATTAATTAAAGAAGAAAACAAATTTGAAAATTGCGGGAAGACCAAAAGGTTTGCCAAAATCTGCAAAACGGGTCAACGATCCCGGTTCGTCCCACCAACCGGGACCAATGGTCCCTGGGTGCGCGCGCTGATCAACAGGACTTTCGTCCCGGTTGGTGGGATGAACCGAGACCAAAGGTCAGACCATTGGTCCCGGTTCGTCCCACCAACCGGGACCGTTGGCCCTTTGGTCCCGGTTATTGGGACGACCCGGGACCAATGGTCTGTACAGTTAACAGCCCCGGCCCTTCCTCCTCCCCAACTCCCCCAATTCACAGAGCACATCGATGCGCGGCTAAGGAAAATTTGCGGCGGAGCAAAATCACGCCGGCAGGCTGCCCAAATCCAGAGCAGCCGCTTCACGTCATCGACGCTCGTCGCCGAGCGCCACTGTCTGCCGCCGCGAGCAGGCAAGGAAGCTCCGCCTCGCTGCAATCGACCCCACCGTCCCCGACTTCGGCCGCCACGTTCTCCACTGATTCCGGCAGCGCCCGGCCTCCTCCGGCCTCGCCGCACCCTCCATCGGCCTCCTGGTGAGCCACTGGTGCTCAAGCACCACTCCTACGTCTCCCTCCCTCACTGTATCGTCCTCCCCACGAGCACCTGCCGCCGCCGGCCACCGTCAAACACCTTGCTCCGACGCACCCCCCGTAGCGGCGCCGCCCGTTTTAGGTAGCCCGCATCGCGCTGGTTCGAACCGTCCTAGTCACGTCACCCCGCGCGCTTCTCTCCGCCGTCTTCCACCACCGCCTGGCAGCTCGCCGGTGAGCCTACATGGCGCCACTATGGCGTCGACGTGGCGTCGTGTGTGCCTGACGTGGGCGCTGACCAAGCCCCGCCAGCGTGGCATCTAAGGTGGCTTGGGCCCCTCACGTCAGTCCTTTTGGCTAGTTTAGCCATGGAGAAAAAAAAAACCCTACCCCGAGCTGACGTCATAATGACGCAGTAAAAGTTTAATAATTGTTTAAATAATTTCAGAAAAGAGTTTAATCTTATAACAACTAATTATTTCTAAGTCAGAAAAATATGTATAATATATCAAAATGTTCAGAAAAATGAGATATACACAATAGACTCATAATCATGCATTGTTCAACAACATTAATTACAAGTTTAATAAGAGAATGAAATCAACCCCTCGTAGGTGATTTTGGGGTCTCTCCTGTACTAGGGTTTGGACCCTTCGGATCCCACTTAAATTGCCAAGCATGCCTTAGGGTTAAATTTCAACTTTGTTTAACTTGTCATATCATCGTCGATGCCATGTGTTGATTGTTGTTTCCCCTTTCTTGTAATAAACTTAATATGTAATTCCAGAACATCATCTTTGCAGATACTATGGATCCAACACATCAGGAAAACATCCTCCAAGGAATGATCTGCGAAAATGAAGATATCAATATCGATGTCACCAGTGAGTTTCTGAACGATTCTGGTCAGGGAGATGAGTCTCTCAACCGAGGAGACGGCTCCGGTGAGGTAGAAGCCGAAGCCTGGGACAGGGGAGAAGCCGATGAGGGAGAAGGCGACGGCTCCGGTGGAACCTTAAATCTCGCAAACACCGGCGAGGTGTATATATCTATTTTTGTAATTAAAATGATGTTGTCTATATATATACATGCATATATTAACACTCTTTCTTCTTTTAGCCCTCCAGATTGGGAACTTCTTCCGTAAGAACGAAACGAGGCCCAACAAAAAAGTTGGATGACACTGTGAGGTATATGATCGACGTGGTCGGTGTAGATGGCGAACCGCAAGCTCCCGTCGATGTCGCAAAAAAAATTGTCAAGCAATGCGGAGTTCTTGTGAGGGACTACATCCCGATCACCGTTCAAGAATGGAATCGGCCAAGCGGCGGTGGAGTACCGTATGTCGGCGACAACACAAAAGATAAGCTTTTTGATAAGCTCATGATTAATTTCCTCCTGCCGATGCCAGATGTGAATCCGGATGAGGAGGAGAGAGCAAGAATGGAGCTTATGCAAAGAGTCAAGAAGTTTGCTCTCATCAAGAATGGAGCTTATGTATAAGACATCGGAGAAAGCTAAGGAAAGGTCTAGAATAAATACGGAGAACGCTGCTAAGAAAGTATACCATCATAACATGGGGCCTGCTGGCTACGCCGGTTGCATGCCTAAGTGGGATGCACTTGAGGTCAATTACATAGCTGCCGGGATCAGACCAGAGCCCGCAACATGGACACGACGGGCGAGAAACTGGTTTTACGGCCATGGGGGCACGTTGGACAAAGAAGGGAGGGCAATATATAATCAGAAATACAAAGATGATCCCCTACTGCCCATCGACGATATTAGAAATGCAATAGATGATGTTGCAGCGGGACGGTTTGTTCCCGATAGAGAGAACAACAAGCTCACACGCACCCTTAAAAATCCTGAACACGATGGACGAGCACGAGGCACACCAGGCTCCAAGCCGTGGAAGGTTGCCTTCCCCCCAGAAATGAAGAGATATCCCGATAAAAGCCATCAGAGGAGAAAGGAAAGGGAGGCAGCTGAGAAAGCGGCCGCTGCAGACCGACTGAGTAATGTAGAAGAAGCATTAAAGCGGCACCAGGATCAACTCGATAGACTTAGCCAGCAAGGTACTAGCGGCCGATCTCAGCGGCACGTGGTAGAAGATGCATTCGAGGGTACCAGTGCCCTATCAAATAAGAAAAGCAGCGTCGCTTCCACGCAGCTCCATGATGTTGATGATGATGCACTGACGACATCTCCTCCTAAACGCTACCTAGTGGATGATATCACAGAGACCACAGCTTGTGAGCTAAAGGTGCAGGTTATGAACTTAAGGGTGACGGCGGCGGTCGGCATGGCGGTACCAATTGCACCTAACCCAACTTGGCATTACAGACCGGTTCCAAAAGGGTACGCTGTCGTCACGGTGGATGAGGTGAAGGAAGATTTTGAGGAGCTGAAGGTAGACCACCCTGCAGGGGAAGATATGGAGTTGACTCTACTAGGAGAAGCCAAAGGGGGACTATTCTATGGGCAAAGGAGCGCATCATGCTTCCAAATTATGTGCCGCCAAGGCCACCCACTCCTCAGAGCAGCAATCCACCTTCGCCGCCACCTCACCATTCTCCAGCGCAACCGTCGCCTTCACTGCCTCATCACCACTCACCGCAACCGTCTCCATCTCCACCCCAGCCGTCTCCGCCGCCGTGTCAGCCGTCTCCATCCCTTGAGCCTCAGAGACAAAAGCGGAAGTATACTAAGAGGGGCAGCACCACCAGCAGCAGCAAGAGCACGTTCCGATCACCGAAACGTAAGCTATCGCCCCTCCCAAAAGTACCTCATCAGAATTTGAAGAAGCTACCTTGCGAGAAGACATATGAGGAAACTGTTGCAGCCGCAGCAACCCATTATGAAAAGTGGAAGATTGACATGGCTAACAAGAAAAGGCCGATAGAGGCATTCTTCTCGGTCACCGCAGAAGATAAAGCCAAAGCAGCCGCGCTTAAGATTCAGCTTCACCAACCCATAGCGCTCACATCAGACTATAATCGCTCTATTACCAAGTCGGCTGAGCCAAAAGAGAGGAGAGTCTGGAAAGAAGTTGCTCAGCTCGGACAACAGAAAAATCAATCGATCGAACCACTCAAAGTGTACAATACCAATGAGTGGAGAGTCCAGGAGTGGCATGATCCGAACATTGATCCGGAGTTTGTTCGACTGTACGGAGAAAAAACCCAATTATATGGACTGTCTATTACTGAGTACATGAGCCGTATGCATGAGTTCGAGGGGTACCAAGAAACAACATACGTGTACCAGTATGGGTCTCCTCTCGTCAAACCCGAGTTAGTCAAAGATCTACCAACAAAAATGCGAAGATTGCATAACTGGTACATCCAATCCTATTCTGAATCCAAAAACTGGATCTATGCTGCATATAAATACCACCATTACGGTTATGGAGATGGCTTCCTACTAATCAAATTTCCAGAATTATTTCAGTTTTACCAACAAGACGCCCTCGACAAAACTATCGTCAGTGCCTATTGTTTGTAAGTATTATTAATTTCTGTAATTAAGCCTTTCTAGCTAAGCTCATTCGTTGCTTGTATAATCTTACTCATCACTATACTAATTATATATGTAGAATGAAGATTCTCGAATGCAACAAAGGACGAATCTATGACCTTGGGTTTGTTGACTGCAATTCCGTTCATGAAGTTACTCTAAAAACAAAACCTAAAGAGACAGAGGATAACTTGGTACAAGCGTTGACGTATTTCAGCAATAGAAGGGAAATACTATTTCCTTACAATGCTGGGTGAGTGTTACCGTCTTGTACACATTCTATTTTCGCTTACTCGATGTTAAGCGTATAATTGACTCGTGTTATATTTTGTTAGTGTGTCCAAATTCCACTATATTCTGTTAATCATTCCTATTGACACCGGAGTAGTAAAAGTCCTGGACTCGAAACGCACACCATTAGAAAAGTGGGTGGACATGCAGGAATGCCTCCAGAAGGCTTGAAAATGGTTCACCGCCAAAACTAGGGGTGTTTGGAAGCCAGAGCTTACATTTCAACCATTGACGGTAAGTACTACTTGCTAGATCCACGCTTCTCTTTGATTCTAGTTTCAATACCACCATTATCATGCTTGATTATTATTTTGATTGAACTCCGTTCTCGTAAAGTGCTTGAGGCAGGAAGCCGGGAATAACTTATGTGGATACTATGTCTGCAAGTTCATTCGCCAGACGATCAAAGAGAAGGGCGCAGACCGGAACATCAAAAAAATTGAAGTACGATAAACAATAATCACAACTTTATTTTATTACCACCAATTGTGTTTAGTTTCATTCATATATATTGATCCCCTTCTTTATATTAGATCGGACGGATGCGTGACGGTCTTCTATCACAAGAACGCGTGCAAGCAATTCAAGAGGAAATTGCCGGATTCTTGTTAGAACAAGTCATAGATCCGAAAGGAGAATACTATTACCCGCTTCATTTGGAAGGGTGAAGTGTAAAAAAAGAAGATGTAAATTAGATCAAATTCGTGTGAGAGTATCGTTTGTAATTATAATATGTTTCGACCAAGAAGACGGATGAGACGGTGTATAATATATTTGTGATCATGCATGATGTGTAATATATATATCGTGGTTTTATTATTGCTGTATATATGTAGTACCATTAAATTGATAAAAAAAATCCTGCCGCGGCACAAAAATAGCCCGAAAATCCTGCCGCGGCAGAAAACCCTGCAGCGGTACAAAACTCGGCCGTGGCAGAAAAATAGCCCGAAAATCCTGCCACGGCACAAAACCCTGCCGCAGCACAGAGACCAACGATCCCGGTTCGTGCCAAGAACCAGGACCAATGATCCACCCCCGTCCGTCTCTGGCGCTGCCACGTGGAGACCTGTTGGTCCCGGTTTGTTCCACGAACCGGGACCAATGATCCACCCCCCCTCGTCGCGCGCTCGCCCACGTGGAGACCCATTGGTCCCGGTTCGTGCGCGAACCGGGACCAGCATTACTCTCGAGTGATTGGTCCCAATTCGGAAACCGGAACCAATAGCCCTTATGAACCGGGACTAGAGGCCATTTTTCCACCAGTGTTAGGACTTATGTATAAATGCCCTTGTTTTCAATCATTTTTCACCCTTTATCCTCTGTTTGCCTATTTGTGACACGTTCTATTCCACTTCAATTTCCTGTCCTATTTGGTCTCCAAAAAATAAAAATGTCTTGTCATATTTTACCTTTAACCGTTATTACACCGCGATTTAAGATTTTTCCTCATTCTGATTAGTTCACATATGATTATGATGGAGCGTTGAATCTTATGTGGCACCTGGCCTGCATCTGAACCGGTCGGGTGCGGTGCCACTTACTCCAATTCGATCCTAAGCTTCCAATTCGATGCTCGGTCACCAACCACGCGTCTCTAACAGGTGGTTACAACTTGCCAGGAACATTCAAAATATGGTAAAGGAAAAAATGTCATAAAGTTGGACAACTAGAGGGAAAAAATGTGATACCGATTTTATAAAACAACAATATTCATATTTATTTAGTGCTGATATTTTCTTAATGTTATTTAAACGATTGTGCATTAATATGTTGTTTTATAGGGATATTCACAGATTTTCCCTTTTACCTTTTCTTAACTCAAGTGGTTTTAGTTTGTAGGCATGAAAGATGTTGTGAAACAAAAAGAGGTAGTACCATGAAATGTTATTATTATTATTATTTGGTCACTACAACTAATACTAGTTTATTTATCTCTCATCATGCCAAATAATATTATGTACTATGTTGGCGAGAAAATGTATTTATATTTCCTTTTCCTAACTTGAATACTTATTCCCAGATGCATGGCTGCTACCATCATCTGTAAACATATTATTACTATCATTATTATTTTTAGTAGCAGTATATTATTATTAGTTCACTACAAGTAATATTGTACTAGTTTATTTGTTGCTCGTTGTGCCAAAAGGTATTATGTATACATTGGTGGGAAAATGCATTACTCATATCCTTTTCCCTAACTTGAATACTCATTCCCAGATGCATGGCTTCTAGCCACCATCTGTCAGCTTTAAGTTGTGCGGACAGTGGACACCAGGGTCGTTGTATCATGTATATGTGTGCAAGTGCAAAGAACATCTTTTTGCACATGGTTTGTGCATGGAGTATCCCAACATAAACTACAGCTAGCCAAAATCTTTGTGTGGCAATACATCCACTGACCTAATTAAGAAATCAGTCACCAATGCCACACTAGCAATGGCTCCACTGGTGATGTACGGGTTGGTTTTAACTAACCAAGACACAGATCACAGAGACAGGGACAAAGTCCAGCAAGCAGTATAATTGTACTATGTGGTGACACACCATAGGCCGTGTGGCTCCTGTCAAGCCAGCACTGAGCAAAACAACTCGGAGCCATATCTCCTGGCGATGCTTCCGGCTACATATTTTAGTCTTCGGATTTGTACAACAGAGTGACACTTGGTGCCTCTTAGGCTGCACATGAGATTATCGAAAATTGTTTAACCGGATGTCGGATTTGATGCGATCTATAGTTTGTTTTACGCTTGTGTTCTTCCTCCTTTGGGAATAAAGGCAAGAATCATCACGGGATAGACTTTACAGCGGATGTGTAGATCGGCTCGAACGGGAATGAGATCTCTCGATGGAATATAAGTTTAAAGTAACGTACACCAATACGATCTTGGCATGTTCGTTCAAACTGCATCGATCGACTTTTTTTCTCGCAATGAAGTTGATACCCCCCCCCCTACATAAAAATGATGTAAACGGCCTTTTTTATTTATTATTCAACATAGTCTTACAAACAAAATATAGAAATCAACTCGAAACCACAGTTATCGCAACACCTACAAACTTGATGAGGGGACTAGTCGTATCAGGGTCACTGTCCTGACCTTACACCCACGCAAGTCATCATAAAATCGGAGGCGTCACCCAACCACCCAACAACGAGCCGAGAGAACAAAGCGGCCCAGCAGACCCACATTGCACACCAGCGCACACGCTCCAGAAGTCCCCGCCGTCATCTTCCGCCTACCCATTTTAAAGACAGGGATCAAGGCATTGACCTTGCCAGGTCTGTCGTCGACGTTGCCATGGCGTGAGATAACTCTACCACCCTGCCCTTGTCCATCACTATGTACCTCTCGCCAAGACCCTGCTGCGCCACACCGTTGAGACCTGCCGCGGACAACACGGTAGATGAAACACCGCTCCACCAGCTCACCCCCTCCAGGCATCTCGAGCTCCAAAAAGATGCCCTCGAGAGGGTGAACAACACCAAAAGTGCCGTCATCTGCCTCTACGGGAATAACCCAGATCCAAAGTTGCCCCCGGAACCTTAAGCATTAGACGGGATTCACAACAATGATGTCTTCAACAAGGTAACGACATCCGATGACGCCACCATCGTAGGCTCTGACCGCATCGGATCTCGGCTCTCACCGGCCAACCATCTCGCCTTGGCTCACTTCCAACTTGCACGACGTAGCCAGGGGCCGTGCCACAGGAGAGGGAGTCCGCCAACACGCACCAACCACCTTCGATCCGCCCAGAGAAGAGACCGCCTACCACTACGTCATCGCCGGATCATCCGAGCCATAGCGCCCGTCTGCGGCACATCCTAGCGTTGTTGCCGGCCCGCTCCGATTAAGGGCAACGAGGAGGCCGCACCATCGCTGGTGTCGGCCAGGTTTTTCCCAGCCGCACGCTTTGGAGTCAGCGAGGATGGAGGAGGAAGGCATGGGTGGTGTTGATCTAGGGTTTCCCCTGGGTCGCCAAGTAGGGGAGACGCGGGGCGGGGGGGGGGGGGGGGGGGGGACGCTCGGGAGGAACAGAGGAAAGGTGTTCATGCATGCTTTGAAAGTGATGTGTCACTTTCAAGAAGTTCGAAACAAACACCAACAAAAAGGAAAGCTGGGTAACTCGATCGATCTAATCAATCACCGTGGGCAGCATGAGAAATATCTCAACACAGTCATAGCCGGAGGATAAGTTTTGTCGTGATTCACTTGCGGTCATTTTCCTTCTTTTGTAGAGACCGAAAGCCCTTTAGGACTTTGGCTAGCTCATTCTAGACACGCACACAACACATCATATATGTTATGTGCATTTTCATCAACGGCTTTAGCTATACTATATGCTAGGCTCGTAAAGCTTCTATGATTGCCCTAGTTATATAGCTAGCCAGCCTAGGGCACGTTGACGCCGACTCTGACTGGCCTGATGAGCACAATGGAGTTCAGTTCATTTCACTTCACTGCAGAACTCTTCAAAGATGGGTCGATCTCGATCGAGTTAGGCCTGCCTCTGGCCTCTGCGCCATGGCCAAGTGTACACACATTTTTAGTCAAACCAACAACAGTGTAGCTCAGCATCGGTCCAAATTCTTTCTTCAATTCCCTCTGCGTCGGCAACTCTGCATCTACATATGCTTTCGGAGGACGGTGACATGCACAAATGCGCATCCACGCGTGTATGTGTATGTGTATGTGTTTGTACGATCTATTACAGAATATATTAAAAAGCGATTAACACCGTGTTTCGCTGGACACCTAAGCGGCCTAACAATTAAGTAACAAGAGTACTGATTAAAACAGCAGCTGCTGCTGCTGCGTCTTGGTTTCGTCTTGGATCGATCGATCGTTCGCCCGTCAGTCAGTCAGTCAGTCAGTCTAAAGGCTTGTACAGGGAAAACGTTTGTTTAATCCAGGCTTTTCTAGGCCATTGGTTGCTGTCTGGGCTCCTTTTTCGCTGTATGTTTATCTACCTATCCTGCTGCAGATCGGGGCATGGGGGTGACCTCGCGCATGCGGCGGCAGCACATAGAACTTGCTTGATGTGGATCCGATTCCAAACACGGCTCGGTGGAGCTGGATATTTTTGCTGTACAGGCATATATGGGTACAGGTACATGGATGATGGATCTGCATACAGGCAAATACGTTAGCCATGCATTGTTTCAGGTGCTACCATATGACTTCCTTCATCAAGCTATATGCGTAAGAACCAATAATTTTGTATTATGATGTGCAATTCGGGAGGGCTGAGATAAGATTTACAAGGTGCCTTTGGATTGTATTGCTTTTCATAGTATGGTTCTTGCATATAATTGTACAAACAAATCTACTCACTCGCGCTGCTCAGGGAGAAACCCTACATCCGGATTCTAGATTGGTGATGGCGACAATATAAGTGTCGCTCTGCCTTATGGGGCATTGTCTTTTAAACAGCTGCTTGAAGAAGGAGGCAAGAGGCGGAGCTGTGGGCATCTACAGCATCGATGACGGGGAGTCTCGGCGCCGTGGCGCGGCGGGGTCTTGGTGACAGACTTGACTTACTATGGACTCGCGTAGCACGCGGGGGCGATGTCTGGCGTCGTCGTGGCATTGACGGAAGGACCTATGAAGGCTATTCAGATCTTTACCCTAAAGTTTGCTCGGTGGTTCGACGGCGTTGACGGCTTCTGTAGCGTGTGCATGAGGTGCTCGCTAAGAATCTGCTAGACCGGATGAGCTCTCATGTTTCTCCGAGAGGGTGTCTGGAGGTATGCAATGTTCCCGGTTCCTAGTTAATGTGTCTTTTGTGTGTTTTCAGGGCATAAGGAACTGGTGACATTATCTCACCCATTGTCGGATTTTTAGGCGTTGCGGTGGTGGCTTCAGGTTTTATATGTCTGATCTTTGTCATACCTTTGTCGAATAATATAACAAAGAGGGTCGTATGCATCTTTTCGATGTAGAGGTTGGGGGTATCATTCTCCATTTCGGAAACAAATCTTGAGTCACGTAAAAAACTCGAGATAAATTTGGATACTTTTGATCCTCATCACATTTTCCCTTGTTCTACCCTAGTTGTCGGTCGATAGGATCGGCACTCTATGGCCTGGAGCGATAGGTATAACAACCCGAAGAATAGGGAAGCTTAAGGGTAGATTTGAGAGTGTGTATTTTTGCATAGCGTGCATTTGAAAAATATAGAAAATTTTCAAGCTTCTATTTTGAAGTTACAAAGTAATTGAAATTGAACTCTAGTGTTGAGTTTGACTTTGGTCAACACTAGGATTTGAATTCAAATTTAGCATGATCTTTGTATATTTCATAGTTTGGCGAGTTCAAAGCTAAATTAACATAAATAAATGAGTCCATGACTCATAACATAATTACACAAGGATAAGGTTCTAATAATAAATAGGATCTTAGTTATACCTTCTGAATTCAAAATAGAAGTTTGAACAATTTAAACTTGAGTTCATATTCAAAAATAAAATAAATAAATGAATAAAATAATATCTGCTACAACAAAGTAGATTGCTGCTACTATACTTGAATGGGTGACGCAAGATCAATCCATTAGACTTACTAAACTTAGATCAAAGCTTAGTGATAGGTTTAACATTATGATTCCTTACCACATAGTTTTTATGGGAATGAGATGGTTTTAGACTTTATTCAAGGAAAGTAAAATGACAGTTTCCACATGTTGTACAATTTCAAATAAGAGGTAGAAAGGACATCACCTGAGAGTGTTGTTGACATTCATTACGAGGTAGTGATAGGAAGACAAAAGAGCTCAAGAGATGTCAAGTATATGATGGAAGATAAGAAATGCTTCAGGAGATGTTTTGTCTGACTGAAGGCATGGTGGAAGGGGTTTCTAGAGGACTGCATGACATACTTGTCAATAGAGACAACTTTTTTAATAGGGAAGTTCATGGAACAACTTGCCATAGCTTGTGTTGTAGACACCCATAATTGGTTGTTTCCCATCGCTTATGATGTTCTTGAGGATGAATCTAATGAAAGATGTATAGGGTTCATGCAGAGACTACATGCAGTAATTGATCTCCCTAAAGGCTCACACTGGTGCTTGCAAGGGGCTAGAGAATGTTGTTGATGCAGCGTTTCCTAGGACTGAGCATAGAGAATGCACGCGGTACCTCGCTACTAACTTCATGAAGAAGTTCAAAGGAAGATCTTTGAAAACAACTTGTGGTCATCAACATACACATACACCCCAAGAAGGCATGCTACTTACACGAAGAACATTTATATAATGTCAATGGTGAAAGAATACCTTGGAGAACATCACGCAAAATTATGAGATAGAATCAAGTCTGGTGAGTTAACCAAAGTGGATTATGTTTGCAACAAATTTGTAGAGAGATTAAATTATAAGGTTAGGAGCATTAAATCACTTGCAATTGTTATTTTCCTAGATGCAATAAGACAATGCGTAATGGAAAAGATATATTTTTAGGCAAAGAATTTGTGAAAAAAAATTATAGGCCATAAAATAGTGCCAAAGGTGGTTTTGTTACTTAATGCAAGAACAAGGGTAATGAGGACAATAATGGGGACAATAAATATGAGGATGGTCGAAAGTTTTGATACATTAGCTAAGGCTTCTGCAAAAGAAAAGCATGGAACTGAAAGGAGGTATCATGTAGACATTCAAAACATGACTTGTTCTTGCGGGAAGTGGAAAATTATTGGTCTGTGAAAGGGTAATTGCCCCTATGTGTGGTTTTGGTGATTAATGACAATCGCTATAAACTAATGTTTTCATTGAGTTTTATATGAAGGAATATTCCATAGGTCATGCCTGTAGTCCATATGTTGGATTCAAGTATGGATGCCATGAAGATAAAGATATACCTTGAGTTTTGGCATCAAGATCATCAAATTGAAGAGAAGAATATGATATGTTCAAGATCTTGAGAGTGTGATCTCAATAGAAGAAATCAAGATATGGCTCTAAGCTAGTGTCATGATAGCCTCATTAGTTGAGCTATGGTTGACTAAGATTTAGAGCATGTAATCAAATGAAGAATTCTTTGTGTACCTTAATATATTGAGATGGAGCATGAGAAGATACTTGGTTGACCAATACAAAGAGTGAAGAGTGATTTCAAGTTGGTCAACACATGAAGCATAAAGAATGTACCACATGGATCTTGTGGTATGGTAAGCCTTGTCATTTATGCATCATGAACTAACCCATTATATATGTGCCTTTGCGTTTTCTATATGGGATATGTATCTTTCCATGGGAATGCTTCAAAAGTGAAGATCTCATATAACCCATGAGAGGATGACATCAAGTGGTGATTGTCATAAAAGTTTGAGAAGGGCAAGTTCAAGATAAGCATCTCGAGAAGATCATTTGCTTGAAGCTTGCCGCCCATATTGGTGATAATGGACATGTGAAGATGTGTCCTAATGAAGCTATCCCATATTGGTGTATGGGGGAGCAAATTATGAGTCTTCACGAAGCAACAATGATCATGTGATGCATTCCGGCTTGGATGGAGCTTGAAGCGTTGTCATCAAGATCAAGCAGGATGCGCAAGGCAAATGTATGGCCTTGCTAGGTTTTCCTTTTACCGGTCTCAAGGTGGTTGTTGGGAGATCGGGTTATAGGATAGATAGCCGCACTATCAAGAGGGGCTTTCGGTTGGGTAACTTGATCACATTGTCTTAGGGAGCTCAATCCTTTGCATACTTTCCATCTTCCTATTTTTTGCTTCTTGTTGTTTCTCCATGTTAGGTTCTTGAGCTTGTTGCTAGCTCTTCAACAAGCCCAAGTTCATCGAAAACGAAATTCGTATGCATCTTCCATGGCATTTTCGAGTTTGAAGGTTTTACCGGTTCTTCTCATAGGGAGGTGATGTTTACGCACTTATATTCTTGTAGACAGTTGTTGGGCCTCCAAGTGCAGAGGTTTGTAGAACAACATCAAGCTTTCCCTTAAGTGGATCACCCAAGGTTTATCGAACTCAGGGAGGAAGTGGTCAAAGGTATCTCCTCTCAAGCAACCCTGCAATCAAGATACAAGAAGTCTCTTGTGTCCCCAACACACCCAATACACTTGTCAGGTGTATAGGTGCACTAGTTTGGCGAAGAGATAGTGAAATACAAGTGGTATAGATAATTACAAGTGGTAACAGTGATAGAAAATAGCTTGATGGCGTGAAAGAGACTAAAGGCAAACTGAAATAAATATGGAAGCAAGTAAACATGTAATAGATCTAATTGCAAACGGCGTTTCAATGCTTAGAAACAAGGCCTAGGGATCATACTTTCACTAGTGAACACTCTCATATAAATATATTCTCTTTATGATACTACTCTTAACTACTCTCCGGTTGGACACTCTAATCCATGGTAGGGCTATAACATCACACCTCAAAGTAAGCCTTTCCCATCTAGATAACCCCACACTGTCACCTTGAGCACTAGATGGTTCCAACAAACACCACAATTTCATAAAGACATCTAACTCCAAATATAACTCATAACAAGTAATTGTAATCTCTAGCCTAAGTGCCACCATGGTGTGCACCCTGTGACTTTCACACACATGGGGAGAGCAGAGATCTATTAAAGCACTTGAGTAGCAAGGTAGATCTACTTTATTACAATGCTCATGATCACAATATGATCATGCATAGAGAGAGAGATGAACACATAGCTACCGGTAGAACCCTTAGCCTCGAGAGAGAACTACTCCCTCCTCATAATGGGAATCAGCAACGGTGATGGAGATGGCATTCGAGATCAATGGAGATGGCTCTGGGGGCACTTCCCCGTCCTGGCAGGGTGCCGGAACAGAGACTTTTTATCCCCCGAATATCCCCTTCGGTGGCGGCGGAGCTGTGGAACTTTTCGTGGCAGGAGGCTTGACGATCTAGGGTTTTTGTATTGGGGGGAATATATAGGCGAAGGGGCGAGGTCGGTGGCCAGCCAGGGGGCCCACACCACCTGATGGCGCGACCGGGGCTAGCCTGCGCCACCACATGGTGTGGCCGCCCTGTGTCCCCTCTCCGTCTCGTCTTCTGGCTCCGTGAGTCTTCCGATAAAATATCAACTTTGGCTTTTGTCCGGTCCAATTACGAGAATATTGATTTTCTGACTTTCCTAGAACCAAAAACAGCAGAAAACAGGCAAATTACACTATGGCATCTTGTTAATAGGTTAGTCCAATAAATCATATGAAAAGTACTCCAAAGTATGGACAAAACATAAGAAAGTAGATAAAACCAAGCATGGAACATCAAAAATTATGGATACGTTAGCAACGTATCAAGAGGCTTCATACCTTTCCACATTTGGTTATACCCTACTTTGTTGGACTATGATTTTTTTCATGCCCCATATTGTAGAGCTTGTTGTCCTCGTCAAAACAAGCCCAAGATCATCAAAATTGGAGTCCGGATGCAAAAGTTATTGCGTTTTTCGTGAAGTCTGTTTCATCACGGTTGTGGATCCGGTTCAACCGAGTCCCACACCGGACGGTCCGGTGCCAGCGCCGGTAGACCGGATCTCAGACCGGATTTTCCGATTTTCGCGACCGAGTCTATTCCGAGTTGGAAAACAAAAGTATTCCGGTTTGTAGGCCGGTCCACCGGCCTGGGGATCGAGTTTCCCTGTTCTCGGGCCGGTCCAACCGACTTTGAAACTGAGTTTCCGTTGTTTTCTCTCTAACGGCCATATTTGCTTTTCCCTATAAAAGGGGGTTCTTCCCCCAACGTTTTTAGGTGTTCTTGATCTCGAAATTGACCTCCATTGTTGACCCTCTTGAGCTTGCTCCCTCCCTCTTACCTTCTATGATTCTTGCATCTTTTTGAGGGCTTTGGAAGAGGAGATATAGATCTATAATCCCCACCAATCAATTCCTCCTCTAAGTGAGGGGAACCCATTGGATCTAGATCTTGAAGTCATTTGTTGATTTCCACTATTGTTCTTCCTCTCTAATTCCTCCCTATCACTTGTTGCTTTGGTGGGATTTGAGAGTGAGGGATTTGAACACCCTTGGTGTTCTTGCTTTGCATTCTTGCATAAGTGTTGAGCTCTCCATTACAATTTGTTCGAGTGAGAGACCGTGAGCTTGTTGCTCTTGGAGGGTGACCTCCTAGTTGGCTTGGCGGTTAGTGCCGCGGTGTCCTCTTCGTGGAAGATTGTGAAGAGACCAGGGCTTCTCCTTCGTGGAGCTTGTGAAGTAGTTGTGGAGCTTGCCATCTCCGGAGTGGAGGAAAATCTAGCCGTAAGGAAATGGCCTATTCCTTCGTGGGATAGACTCGGAGAAGAAGGTGAGCCTTCATGGCTTTGGGAAATCCTTCGTGGAATCCCACACCTCTCCAACGTGACGTACCTTACTTGTAAGGGAACACGGGAATACATCTTCGTCTCCGCATGCCTCGGTTATCTCTATACCCGAGCTTACTTTCCTTGTGATAGCCATCGAGCTTGAAGTACTTATATCTTGCCTATCACTTGTGGTATATTTATCTTGTGTTATCTTGCTTAGCTTATCTTGTTGTTGGTGCACTTAGTTGAGCCTAGTCTATTTAGGTTTTGTGCTTGTAAAATAAACATTAGTTTAATTCCTCATTCTATCAAGCCAAAACCGTAATAGTTTTGAAATTGCCTATTCACCACCCTCTAGGCGACATCTCTATCCTTTCAATTGGTATCAGAGCAAGGTATCTCCTTGTTTAGGCTTCACCGCCTAGAGTGTAAAGATGTCGACTAGTAGTATAGTGCACAATGACGAAATTATCTTTGATGGTACAAATTATATTTTGTGGCGAAATTGCTTGCTTTGTAATCTTCGGACCTTGTGTCCAAATATTGAGCGATTTCTAGATGTAGGTTTTTCTCCTCCGATGGATCCTCAAAATCTATCTTTAGAGGATGAGAAAAATTTACATCTCGAAGCTCAAGTATATAATGAGCTTATTTTCTCTTTGAGCCCCATAGTTAATTGTTCTTGACAAATGTAAAGCGTAAGTCATCTCATGAGATGTGGACCAAGCTTAAAGAAATATTTGGTGGGTCCATTTCTCATAGGGTCGGTGGTATCTCCAAGGAGCTCTCTTCTCCTTCACATCATGAAGAGATCCAAGTGGCTTCCACCTCCGCCTGCAATGAGATTTCAATTCCCTCCACTTCACCTACATGTGACAAGTCACAAGGTAATGGCATGGTGATTGGAGAAATCATATGTAATGATGGTAGTGGTTCTCTTTACACCAATGATTCGTGTTCTATAAATGCTAATGGTGTAGAGAGTTTGGACTTAAGCACTTCTTGCAACGATAATGATATATCCCCTTGTGTTGCTAGTCCTTGCATATTGTCTAGAAATTATTTGAGTACTAGTGTAGATGATATGCTTGATTTGTCTTGTTCCAATAAACAAAATGCTTATATTTCCTCTAGTTGTGTATCTAACAATGTAGAGGAAATCAAACACCCTATGTAGCAAGACACGATCATGAATGAAGATTCAAGAATATCCTCATCTTCATCCTCCCGTGCTCACATGTGCCTTATGGCAAGAGGATCAAAGGTATCTCCTACTTTGGATCCCAACATATGTTCTCTAGATAATAGCAATGATAATGATGATAGTGATGATGACCTTGATGAGGATACTAGTGCTCTTGTGCTTGAGTTAACTTTTTTGTGTACCTCTCTTCGTGGTAATAATAAGGTTGTTGCTTGTCTCAAACACGTTATGGACATCATAACTAAACAAACGGAAACCATAGAGGAGTTGGATTTCCAACTTGATGATGGGAGTCGTAGATTCCATCTCCTTAAGCAAGAGCTTGCCGAGGAGAAGCACACTAATTGTCTCCTCACACAAAAAAATTGAATCTTATGAGCTTGAAAATGAAAATTTTATTAATGATGCTCGTGCTACTAACTCTAATTCTTGTGAAGCATCTATGTTAAAGGAGAATGTTGAGCTAAGGTCTCAACTTGAGTTGCTAACTAGCAAGTATAGGAAATTGGAAGAGAGTCATGAAATGCTCTCGGGCTCTCATAATGATCTTCTAATCTCCTATGATGGGATAAGCTCGTGAGGCAAGTATCACTAAGGTAACATCTTGTGAGCCTCTTTTGGACATTAGCACAACTTCTAATCAAAATTATGTTTTGCCATGTGCTAGTCCTAGTGATCCTTCTAGTCATACTAGTGATAAACCTTGTGTTGGATTACTAGCTTTGCCTTATTGCTCTAACAATGAAGCTTCTACTACCTCTAGTACCTCTATTTATACTAACCATGTAGAGGAAATCAAAGAGCTCAAGGCCCAAGTCACTTCTTTGAAGAAAGACTTGAAAAAGAGTCATGAAGGCAAATCCACACTCGGTAATATTTTGAGTGTGCAAAAATACCCCAATGATAAAAGTGGACTTGGATTCAACTCCAATAACAAGAACAAGTCCAAGAGCAACAAGAAGAAGGGCCAAGACCAAGTCAAGGATTCGACCAAGATTATTTGCTTCAAGTGCAAGGTTGTAGGACATCATGTAAGATCTTGTCCATTGAAGAAAAAGCACTTGAATGAGAAGCAATAAGGGAAGCGGCCACAAGTTCAAGGTCAAGCCCAATCTCAACCTCAAGTTGAAGCTAGGCCACTTCCCAAGAAGAATCAAGATGAGGCTCCCCAAGACAAGAAATCAATAAAGAAGAGAAAGGGGAGCACTATTGCTACATATGTCGTGAGAAGGGACACTTGGCCTCTTCATGTTAAAACGCTACCTTATCTAACCCTATCATTGTTGATGATGATTATTCTCTTGGGAAGGATAAGGATGGCAATGTGTTTGCCAAGTTTGTTGGAACTCAAAGTGGTGTTAAGAAAAGAACCATTTGGGTTGCCACGCCTATTGTGACTAACCTCTTAGGACCCAACTTGGTTGGGGACCAACAAGCTCAAACTTGATCAATAGGTTTTTGTGGAGGGCATTGGAGACTTTGCTAACTCATGAAGAATTAAGGGATCTTCATATATTATATTTTATAAAGCCAAGTTATAAGGATTATCATATCCCTACCATATAACCAATGTGCCTCTTTGCGGTAACTTGAACTCAAATCTTTATATTGTAAGTTACTTGCCCCTTTACATGTTTTGGTCTTGTACCAAGTATGTGTTTGTATTTGTTGTGCCTCATGCTTTCTTATTTTGTGTATTCAAGTATGTCTAGGTGTTTGGCACATCATTTACTCGTATGTTTTGTTTTGAGCCCCTAATGCATCTTGATGATATCTTATTTGGCTCTTTTCGAGTGGTTAATGGAACATCCCATTTTGGGGGAGTGATATGCCTCGCGTATCTCTCATACCTTAAAATGTGTGTACATGAGTACTACCACTTAGTATTGATATTGCAAGATTATCTAGTCACTATGTGGTGTGTCATACTCATGAGAAATTCAAATTCTAAATGTCCATTAATTATCTCTAGTTGAGGTTGTTTTTCCTCTTATTAACAAAAAATTGAATACCACATTATGGGGGAGTAATATGCTTCTTTTGCATATCAAAATCCTATGAAATGTGAACATATGAGGTGGTGCCACTTAGAGTTGATATTGTTGATTATCTTGTATCTAGGTGGCATGTTAGCTCAAACAAGGTCTTAATTTTTGTTAGAAGCTTGTATTTCTCATCTTCTCGGTCTTTGCTTGAGTAAGAAATTCTTGGTGTGGCCCTTCCTCAAATGCATATCTCTATATCTTATTTGGGATACCATTTGCTTCAAGTTATTATAATCATTGCTTTGCATGATTGTGTGACTAGTTGAAGCTATGAAGAATCTCTATCTTTGCATAGTGCTTAATCTTTTTATTCCTATCCTATGCTTTTTATTGTGAAGACTTATCTTTAATATCCGTGCAATATACCACCGGAAATAAATTCCAATACACTCATTGTCTTCGACAATTGATATACTTGGGTGTGGTAGCATTTGTGGATCATCTTCACCTTGGATTTCACCTTCTATTGCCTTTTTTTCTTTCCAAAAATTGTTGTGGCTCCATTTTCTTCCTTGGATTTTGAACATATCTTTGATGGTGTTTTTGATTATTATCAAATGTGCTTTTAGTGGAAGACAAACCTTTTCTTCTCGGAACCTTGTGCCATTGTGAAAAGTGTTAAGGGTTTGGTTTATTTGTTGAAACCTTGCTCTTTTGGGACTTTGTTATCTCATTCTTTCTTCTCTATGTTATTTGCTTGAATGAGATAAATCTTTGAGCATTTGTGTTTTTATCTCATCTTTTATGCTCAATAGTTTTTGCTTGGTTCATTTGTTGAACTTTGTTGAACAAATCTTGTGTTGATTTGATTCTTTGATATAGTTTGGACAACAAATGTGTTTTGTCACACCTTGTATGCCTTCTTTAATATTTTGGTGTTTGTCCAAATTATATCTTCGTTGGTTCTTGAAAGTCTTGTGCATGCATGTTTACTAAATGTATATCTTATATCATGTTTTTCTTTCTTTGATCCAATATATAGGGTATACTCCATCAAATCCTTAAACGGCTATGATGTGCATGAAATTCAAATTTCATCTCTAAATATGCACACATTTTTATGGAGTATGTCCTATGTGCTGTGGTTAGTCTAACCACTTTGGACCCAATAAGTTTGGGGACCAAGATGTACTTGAATGTTGTTTTAGGTATATTGGAGATGCAATGGATGCGTGTCTTATCTATAAGGAAGGTGTTGTCACCAGATGATAATTGGAGCCAAGCTAGGATGATTGAAGAATTCTTATCTACTACATCATACCATTGCTATCTCGATAACATGTATCTTATTCATGCATACTATTCTTCCATCCAATCTCTTGTCGGTTACATCTTGGCATGGATTTATTTGTCTGTAAATGTTGTGGTTCTTGCAAGGATCTTTGAAAGACTTCTCTATCCTTATTGCTTATGTGCGTAATTTGAGATGATGCATATTTTGGGGAGTATATAAAATCATGTTCATGATTCACCAATTCCAAATATGCCTTCTAGCAATTTATTGCATATCAATTCCTCATGGTACTCTCATGTGCAATATTGTTAAAATTGCATTGAATCCTTCCTTTTGATACTTGTTGCCTTTCTCAAAATATCCCAACTAGCATTAGTTCCCTTAGTGTTAGTTGTGATGTTTTTGAGGTTTTTATTTTTATTTGGTGAAGTTCATTGATATACCATGAGAGAAAATAGAGCCATGGGCTATATATGCACTTAAGCAAAATATCATTTTTTGGTATATCTTATGACTTCCTCTTGGATATCATGTTTTCTTATTTTTATTAACCTCTTATGTGTGGATGTTTCCTTGTGGATTATTCTCATGTTTTCCCACTTAGAAACTTATACACACAAGAGTGTTAATCTATCGCCTTTATATCCTCGCCTTTTGCCAACCATCTCACTTATCTGCTTAGTTTTTAATGGTTTTGGTAAGGTCTTGATTTATGAGTGCTCGGTTTACTTTTTATTGCATCTTCGCGCATGCATATCTCATATTTGGTTTCTTTTGTACTTAAGCTTGTCTTGACAAGTGTATTGATTTATATCTCTACTCCTTGTATCTTGGTTTTGTTATAAATGATATAGAGGGAGTGAGGATTCCATGTTTATGCATATTGTATTCAAATGAAACAACTCATTTATGCACAAACCTTGGAGAGCTTCCTTATTTCATTTAGATCACTATTTGTCCATTTGATTATTTGGATCTTTTGATTGCTTGCTTCATCCATTGAAGTTTCTTCACCTTGTTATCCTTTTATCAATATTTGATCCTCAATATAGCTGATTTCCTCCAAGTATTCGTCATTGGATATGTGCATATGATTTCACTCATATTATGAGAAATGCACACCTTGGGAGGAACTTGAACTATATTTGCCTTCTGACTTTGTCATCCATTTTGGCACTTGTTGTCAATGGGGGAGAAGTTTAGAGAGTTTTAAGGGAAATGGTTCTCTACTTAAGATTGATTTGTTCTTAAGTGTTTTCCTTTCATGCATTTCATCTTTATTATGTATTGCATGGTTGAATAATAGTGGAAACTCTCCCAAAGGTTATGCTTGACAATGTATGCAATGAAATTCAAGTTCATCACACGTGCATATATTGTGGGGGAGTTTGCTCTATATATGTTGGTTCTACTCACATTTCTTGCATTAGTTGTAGTTTGTGTGAGTAGAATTGGTTTTGATATGGGCTAGTATCTTTGTGTTACTTAACCATATCAAATACAACCTATTGTATACAACTTATTCTCGGATAAGTTGCGTACTTGTTTCTAATATTCATTATATAAACCCTCTTGTTGTGATTGCATCAATTTCCAAAATGGGGGAGATTGAAAGGGTAGTTGCCCCTATTTGTGGTTTTGGTGATTAATGACAATCCCTATGGACTAATGTTTTCATTGAGTTTTATATGAAGGAATATTCCATAGGTCATGCTTGTAGTACATATGTTGGATTCAAGTATGGATGCCATGAAGATAAAGATATACCTTGAGTTTTGGCATCAATATCATCAAATTGAAGAGATGAATAGGATATGTTCAAGATCTTGAGAGTGTGATCTCAATAGAAGAATTCAAGATATGGCTCTAAGCTGGTGTCATGATAGCCTCATTGACTAAGATTTAGAGAATGTAATCAAATGAAGAATTCTTTATGTACCTCAAGATATTGAGATGGAGCATGAGAAGATACTTAGTTGACCAATACAAAGAGTGAAGAGTGATTTCAAGTTGGTCAACACATGAAGCATAAAGAATGTACCACATGGATCTTGTGGTATGGTAACCTTGTCATTTATGCATCATGAACTAACCCATTATATATGTGCCTTTGCGTTTTCTATATGGGATAGGTATCTTTCCATGGGAATGCTTCAAAAGTGAAGATCTCATATAGCCCATGAGAGGATGACATCAAGTGGTGATCATCATAAAAGTTCGAGAAGGGCAAGTTCAAGATAAGCATCTCGAGAAGATCATTTGCTTGAAGCTTGCCATCCATATTGGTGATAATGGACATGTGAAGATGTGTCCTAACGAAGCTATCCCATAGTGGTGTATGGGGGAGCAAATTATGAGTCTTCACGAAGCAACAATGATCAAGTGATGCATTCCGGCTTGGATGGAGCTTGAAGCGTTGTCATCAAGATCAAGCGGGATGCACAAGGCAAAGGTATGGCCTTGCTAGGTTTTCCTTTTACCAGTCTCAAGGTGGTTGTTGGGAGGCCGGGTTATAGGATAGATAGCCGCACTATCAAGGGCGGCTTTCGGTTGGGTAACTTGATCACATTGTCTTATGGAGCTCAATCCTTTGCATACTTTGCATATTCCTATTTTTTTGCTTCTTGGTGTTTCTCCATGTTAGGTTCTTGAGCTTGTTGCTAGCTCTTCAACAAGCCCAAGTTAATCGAAAATGGAATTCGTATGCATCTTCTATGGCGTTTTCGAGTTTGAAGGTTTTACCGGTTTTTCTCATAGGGAGGCTTCATACCTTTCCTCATTTGGTTCTACCCTCATTTGTTGGACTATGATGTTTTCATGCACCATATTGTAGAGCTTGTTGTCCTCGTCAAAACAATCCCAAGATCATCGAAATCGGAGTCGTGATGCAAAAGTTATTGCGTTTTTCGTGAAGTTTGTTTCATCCCGGTTGTGGATCCGGTTCAACCGAGCCTCACACCGGACGGTCCGGTGCTAGCGCCGGTAGACCGAATTTTCTGATTTTCATGACCGAGTCTATTCCGAGTTGGCAAACAGAGGTATTGTGATTTGTAGGCCGCTCCATCGGCTTGGGGACCGAGTTTCCCGGTTCTGGGCCGGTCCAACCGACTTTGAAACCGAGTTTTCGCTGTTTTCTCTCCAACGGCCATATTTGCTTTTCCCTATGAAAGGGGGTTCTTCCCCCAATGTTTTTAGGTGTTCTTGAGCTCGAAATTGACCTCCATTGTTGACCCTCTTGAGCTTGCTCCCTCCCCCTTCCCTCCTATGATTCTTGCATCTTTTTGAGGGCTTTGGAAGAGGAGATCTAGATCTATAATCCCCACTAATCAATTCCTCCACTAAGTGAGGGGAACCCATTGGATCTAGATCTTTAAGTCATTTGTTGATTTCCACCATTGTTCTTCCTCTCTAATTCCTCCCTAGCACTTGTTGCTTTGGTGGGATTTGAGAGTGAGGGATTTGAACACCCTTGGTGTTTTTGCTTTGCATTCTTGCATAAGTGTTGAGCTCTCCATTACGATTTGTTCGAGTGAGAGACCGTGAGCTTGTTGCTCTTGGAGGGTGACCTCCTAGTTGGCTTGGCGGTTGGTGTCGCGGTGTCCTCTTCGTGGAAGATTGTGAAGAGACCTGCTCTTCTCCTTCGTGGAGCTTGTGAAGTGGTTGTGGAGCTTGCCATCTCCGGAGTGGAGGAAAAGCTAGCTGTAAGGAAATGGCCGATTCCTTCGTGGGATAGACTTGTAGAAGGAGGTGAGCCTTCCTGGCATTGGGAAATCCTTCGTGGAATCCCACACCTCTCCAACATGACGTACCTTACTTGTAAGGGAACACGGGAATACATCTTCGTATCCGCGTGCCTCGGTTATCTCTATACCCGAGCTTACTTTCCTTGTGATAGACATCGAGCTTGAAGTACTTATATCTTGCCTATCACTTGTGGTATATTTATCTTGTGCTATCTTGCTTAGCTTATCTTGTTGTTGGTGCACTTAGTTGAGCCAAGTGTATTTAGGTTTTGTGCTTGTAAAATAAACGTTAGTTTAATTCCGCATTCTATCAAGCCAAAACCGTAATAGTTTTGAAATTGCCTATTCACCCCCCATCTAGGTGACATCTCTATCCATTCAGTCTGCCATGTAACCATCCATTTTACTTCATCTTAAAGCTGAGAGGTGATGATGCTGCAGTAGAAAATTTTGTTCATAGTTATTTTTCTATGGAAAAGTTCGCTACAACTTATGCAGAAAATGTACCACCGATGACAGATGAAAATGGTTGGGACATTGTTGATCCATGGTTCAAACTTGAACCACCAGTTCTTAGGGCCACATGGTAGGCCTAGAAAGCTAAATATCAAAGGCTCCACTGAAACGGTGTGGAGGATTTGGTCATATTAAGAGGTTATGCAAAATCCAAGTTCCATATGATTTTTAAGATGATGACCCTGTCTCTATTCACATCAGGGAGGGAGATGTGGAAGCCCCTCAAGCTAATATTGTAGCTTCTCGTTCAGAGAAAGGGACCAAAGGAAAAGGAAAGTAGACGGGCAAGAATGATATTGCTGAGGTTGAGGGTGTTGTTGAAATGTAGGAAGTTGATGAAGAACATGTAGTCCAACAATGTGATGATGTACAGGAATTACAGGATGAAGTTGATGAGGAATTTATTTAAAGAATGAGGGGTGTCAGAAGACAATGTATCATAGGAGTTGCTAGAATGGAATAGTAAGAAAAAACAAAAGAAGAAGCGTAAGGGGAAGAAAAATGACAAAGCTGAGCTTGAGGAAGTGGTGGAAATGTAGCAAGTTGACACAAAATTTGTAGTGCGGCAGTATGATGATGTGCAGGAAGTGCATGATGAAGTTTATGAGAGGCAAGTTCTTGGAGAACGAGGGGTGCTAGAGGATAATATATCACATGATTTGTTGGAGGAGGGAAAAAATAAGCAAAAACAAAAGAGAAAGTGAAAGGGGAAGAAAAAGGAAGGAGGTGAACTAGAATATGAAGAAGTTGCTAGGGTTATTAAGGATGTTCTAGAAGATCTTTCTCCTAAATGCAGGATATGCTTCTATCAATGCAAGTAAGAGTCAAAAAATGTTTAATTTGGCATTTCAATCAACTTCAATTGTTGTTTGTGTAGTTCGAGCTTGAAAACTAGGAAGAGGAACAGAAAGAAGCGGGCAGAATAATCTTGTTTTAGAATTTTTAGTGAATCTGAACTATTGATGTGAACTATATTTAAATCTATTGTATGCAACATGTAACTGATTTATGTGGACAATATTTGTGTTTTTTCAAAAAAAAACTGGATAGTTTCAATTTCTTCCCAGAAACATGAAAAATGCACCCAAAGTCAGGCTAAATGACCCCCACCGATTCCAGGCAATCAGGTTGCAGGAATAGCCTATTCACAAATCAACCTTATAAACACAATCTAAATCGTCCACGCGGTGATCCAAAGACTCGACATAATTATGTTGTAGTATCGCGGGTGGCACTCTAGAAGACTTGCTACAATGACCACAGTTGGCCATTAGGGTCATCATCTAACGACCGAAGTTGGTCGTTAGGGTTACGTGAGTTCTACTAGGTTTTGAGACAGTTAACGGGGTTATATATGGTTTGACCAACATTCAAATGAGAATGAGAAATTCAAAGAAAAACACATAAGGGTTTCTAAATTTTGAATCATAAGCACTAAACCAGCCTAGGACACCTCTGGGCACCTGATGACCCACAAGTATAGGGGGTGTATCGCAGTATTTTCGATAAGTAAGATTGTCGAACCCAACGAGGAGCAGAAGGTGCTGGCTAGTGGTATGGATCAGGAATTCTCTGCAAATACTTAGCAAACGGATTTTTAGGGGTTTTCGATAAAGCAAGTAAACAAAGTACGAGTAAATAAAAGTCAGTAAGAATGAATGCAGAAAGTGTCCCAATCCTTTATGCAGCAAAGGACAAGCCAGTTGTATTTCTATAGATGACCAAACGTTCTTGAGGACACATGGGAAGACTGTCAAGTGCTTTCGCTTCATATAGTCGATTAATCTTCTCTAGCTTGCTAAGTGTTGTGTGGGTGAACCTGTGCTAATATACCGCCCCATCCAAGACTAAATACATACTTGTGATTAAACCCCTTGCAAACATCCGTAAGTACAAGAAAGTAATTAAGGTAGAAACCTAAGCACAACTTTAAACTCTAAGGCCCTTACGTCCCTTGTACAATGGTTTCCTAACGGGGGTTCAGGTTTTTGTCACTCCGGCAACCCCTACGATTAGTAGCCAAATACACAATGCATTCCCCTAGGCTCATATAGGTGAAGTGTCATGTAGTCGACGTTCACATGACACCACTAGAAGAAGTACACCAAAACTTAAATATTAAACTATTGAATCTTTCTCAACACAATTCCACTACTAACAACATGACTTCGCCCATGTCCTCAAGAACAAAACGAACTACTCACAAGACATCATATGGATCATGATCAGAGATGGAATAATGATGTATAACAATCTAAACATAAATAATAATTCAATGGTTCACTCAATAGCATCAACTACAAAGAGTAATCAACACCGGGAAAATTTCCCCTATGAACTATGCAAGATTCAACGCAATTGTTACAGCAATATGGAGATGGTGATGAGGGTGTTGATGGTGATGATGGTGGTGATAATGATCCCGATGAAGTCCAGCTTGATGGTGGTGTTGATGGCGACGATCTTCCCTCTCCGGGAAGGAATTCCCCCGGCAGAAATTTGTCTGCCGGAGAGATCTTTCTCTCTCGGCGTTTTCCGCCCCGCAGAGGCGGCGGAATCTTTCCGTGGTCGCTCCCCGAGTCTTAGGGTTTCGTGGGGATGATATACGCCAGAGGAGAGAGGCTGGAGTGGGCCAGGGCAGCCACACCACTCCCAGGCGCGGCCTAGGCCTGCCCGCGCCATGGGGTGGTGTGGGGCCCCTGTGGCCCACCTCCACTCCATCTTCTGACATCCTGAGTCTTCTGGAAAAATAGAATTTTCCGTATATTTTCCTGGATTTTCTGATCTTCGCGAATTTTGCCTCCAAACAGCACTTTTTCCATCAGAATCCTGACTGCAGCGGTCCATGCTCCAAAAGTTACCAACCATGCAAAAATAGATGAAATAACATAAGTATCACCTCTCAATACGAAATATATCAATGAATAATAGTGAATTAAGACATAGAATAGTGATGCAAAATGGACGTATCAACTCCCCCCAAGCTTATACTTCGCTTGTCCCCAAGCGAAACTGAGCTCAATAAACATGGCCTCAGGTTTATGGAGTGAAGAGTCGATAAAAGAATACAGACAAGAAGCATCACATTCATCAAATACATAGATCATAATAGAAGACAACTCACTATTATATAACTCAAGTTGCATTGAGTAAAGGAAACACAATAAAGATACATAAAGTGAATCATAATTGGTAATGGTAAACTTAGCTCTTGGTCAAAGAATAGTTGATAATTTGCTGGAGTTCACAAATAACTGGTTTTTCAATGAAAACTTTCAAAGTAGTAAACATCAAGATAAGGGCAATGTGCAAAACAAGGAACATAAGAGACATGATTGAATAAATCATCATATGAATGAATGAAACACATCAACTCAAAATACTTGCTGAGATAGAAGGGAATAGGTTTACTGACTCAACTGCAAAGTAAAAGAAAGGCCCTTCGCAGAGGGAAGCAGGGATTGCAAGTCTCATAAAGAGCTCCCAAAAATTATGATACTTACTAGCTTTCAGCTCTCATTGCCCCTATCATAGGCATCTTTTGGTGATTAAGGTTAAAGTGACACAACTAAGAGGATATGCTTGACAAGTTATAAATTGAAATCTCAAGCCCCTTACTTATGAGTACCGATGCTCATGCTACTCAACTTCAGTCACGAGCAAGCTCTTGTCATTGTATATACATGCGTATCATTGAGAACCGCCAACGGGGTACCCCTTGCACATGATACAAGAGCTATCCCATAATCAAAATGACAAGGCAAGCAGACAGTGAGCATCTCAGCGATCTTTTTATTTGCTATTTGCATAGGTTTTTATTGAAGATGCTTCATAGAATGCTCACTATAGTTATGCTGCAAGTTTCCACCATTATTAGGCATGGCTTAGGCTAGCGGCCCAGACGCTTCTCTAACACACATATAAACTCCATGATCTTACAAGTTCCACTTTTATTTCACACCGCCGGGATCCATAAGCAAAAGAACATGATATCAACTAGGTACAAAGTACCAAATGAAGTGTTGAAAGCGGTCCCCATGATACATGGTTCGGCTAACTTCAACTCATAAAGCGCAAGCATATACGCAACAAAGAAGGACCCAATGGTTCAAGTTTATTAAATTCAAGAAAGTAAAGTGTGCCATCAAGTTCGTGAGAGCTTTAATCACTAATTTTCACATAACAAGTTTAATTTGGGAGGTAGATAAAACAAGAATTTACTTGGAATAGCAATAATGCTACTAGGTAGGTATGGTGGACACAAATGGCAAAGGTTTTGGTTTAAAGGAGGTGGATGCACGAGAAGAATACAATCTCAGTACAGGTTTTTGGCTAGAAAGGCTGGGTAGCAAGTACAAGAGTGGAGGGAAACAACCAAACATACAAATGATAAAGACAAACATGCAATCTTCCTTGGAAGCACAAAAGATCTTAACTAGAGAATACTAGACTTATGAGCAAATCAAGAAAGAAAGATGATGAAATATTTTTTCTCTAGACTACTACTATCTTTTTCTTTTCAGCTCTCAAAAAGGTGTTGCTACTGACCGAGCCAGGTTTGCCAAAACTAACCGAATTAACTCAATGATCCCATAGTGATACCAATACTAACAACAAGATCAATCATATAACCATGAATTGAAAACTAACATAAGCTATGCAAAAGAGTGAATGATAGAACTTCCCATTAATATTCCATAACGGAAACTCACACCAAGGGATACATATCTAACGAGAGAGGGGACACTTCCATAATGCAAACCATACTACATAATAACTCCTCTATTCATGATATGACTCTACTAAAAAGGTAAAAAGATAGAAGATAGTGATATGATACCGCAGCACTCCCCCAAGCTTGGAACAAACCAAGGGGATGCCAAACCTGATGATGAATTACTCCTTCGGTGGTGGTGGTGGTATCCTCTCATCTTCGTCCGTATTCCAGGGTAAAGGCTTCCCATCAACAAAGGACATCGTGGTTACCAACATCCTGTAACTTGCAGCAGCACTTATGCGTTTAAATCTAGCCTCATACTCACAGTTTTGATTTTGAACGTCATAAAACTGTGCTTGCAGTTCGTTGGTTGTTTGGCGGAGTGAAAGGACTTCGTCTTTGAGTTCAGCAGTATCCTTTTGGTGCTCGGCGATGAGTTCGGAACAAATCTTGTGGATGATGTCACTTCGCGCTCCGCCATCTTCCTGTACCTAAAGACTTCTCGCTCCAGTGCTTCCATCCTGTCCTCTAGACTTCCTTCACCTTTAGGGCCTTGAACCTCCTTAATCTGGACCTCCCCACCTTCGAGCAACAACTCCTTGGGATGAATCTTCAATTCTCTCATGTATGGGTTGATGATATCCTCTAAAGAATCTCCCTTGGATGATCCAAATGAAGACATTATGGCTCCAAATCTGGGATTCTACCTGGCAGAAACAGATCGAAACAGAAACATGAAGAAAACACGATATACGGACCTCAGGGGATCCGGGGGGTTATATATTGCGAAGTTTCATATCAAAAGGAAGGTACTGGGAGAAAACGAGTCGGAGGCGGAGTCCTGGGTTGACTCACCACCTGGTGGCGCGGCCAGGGGAGGGCCCGTGCCACAGGGTGGTGTGAGCCAGCCTGGCTCCGTTTTTGTCCCTCTTTCACTTCGTAGCTTTCCTTATTGACTGAAAACTGCAAAAATATAGTTGGATTGTATTTTCGTAGAACTTTTCTTACCATAACTATTACCTATTTGAAAACAGACTCTGCGGGTCTCTGAATTTGGTATTTAGTGGGTCCTTCCGGAGACCACTTGAATCATCAATATCTTCATCTTCATATACTTATTACTTGAGTCATAAAACCCTTCTCTTCCTTATTACACCATTGTCTCCACTTCCTGGAAATTTCTTTCACACAAAACTTCACACAGTTCTTATTAGCAACATTAGTATAAGTGAAGTGATAAAACCTTTTGAGTCCAACTTCAACTGAAAACCATCAAAACAAAAGCTACTGTAGCAACTCCTTCCGAAAACCCAAAAATAATTCAAAAAGGAAATTGAATAAAGAAGCAAATGCAAGAGTGGCAAAATCTGTCAAAACAGACCAGCAGGTAAAGATCAATTTTTTCTAAAATCTTCTGTTGCTCAAATCAAAAAGTGCAAAACTAACGAAAGTTAGAAAACAACCTGGGGCAGAAGCACAAAAAATTACATCTCAATCCGACATACAGAGATCTCTCACAAATGTTTACGGTGAAGCACAAAAATCTGTTTCAGGACAGCAACTTCCCCAAATATTACTTCTCTCTCATTAGAGGTTGATCTTGACACAAAAACCAAACAAAACGGATGAGGAGCGGTTATTACCAAAGTAATAACTTCCAAGACTCAAAGAAACAAAAACAAACTAAAAGCAAAAACAAATTGGGTTGTCTCCCATAAAGCTCTTTCTTTATAGCCAATAAGATGGGATGATAATTTTGAAGAAGCTCTCATAGGGATATGAATTGAAGTGAAAGAGAGCATTAAGAAGCAAAAACACACACACATTTAAGTCTAACCCACTTCCTATGCAAGGGGATTTTGTAAACAAACAAGTTATTGAAACCAAAGACAACTTGCATAAGAAAGCAAAAGAAGTGCAACATAAAAACTTTCAGCATAAAACGAGAAAACTTGATATTGTTGAGATACATAAGAACACTTTTCCCTCTCTCATAGTAACTTTCAGTACCATGCATAAACTTAACAATATAGCTATCGCAAGGACCATCATAGCAATGATCACTTATTCTAACAGAAAACACAGGAATACTAGCTCTCATAACACTACTTTGTGAAACAATATTAGAGGTATCCTTACAAAGGATAGGGTGTCCCTCTTTTTCATATATAGTAACAAAGTCCTTCACATTTGCTACTATAGGTTCATCACCATTTGTTTATCAGGTTCAACAGCTTTGTTCATACTTTCATTAACCATACTAGCTATCACAGAATGTTCCTTTACCTTAACTAGGAAAGGCATTTTCTCAATATAAGGTTCAGGTAAAACATGATTAGCAGTATAAACTTCAGTATTTCTTGCAAGAACACTCTTAGCAATATCTTTATAAGGTTCATGATACTTATTCCACTTCTTTTTAGGCACTTCAATGTAGGAAGCAAAGGCCTTAAAATAAGAAGGAATAGCTTGAGAGTCTAGACCGTAAGAATTTTTAATATTTTGAAAGTCATCAGTTCCCATAAAAGATTCAATGCATTCATAATCATAATTTATACCTGACTTTCTACCTTTGTCATTCTACCAAGCTTCAGCATTGTCTTGAATACGATCTAGAAGGTCCAATTTAGCTTCTTCTTCCATGCGAGTGAATGATCCACCACAAGAAGCATCCAATAAATCCTTGTCATGTAGAGGGAGCCTTGCATAAAAGATGTTGATAATAATATTGTTGGGGAGCTCATGAATGGGACATTTGAGCATTAGTAACTTCAATCTCCCCCAAGCTTGAGCTGTACTCTCTCCATCAAGAGGCCAAAAGTTGTATATTTGATTCCGATCGTTATGAATCTCACTAGGAGGATAAAACTTTGAATAAAAGAGAGGCACTATTTCCTCCCATTCCAGAGCTTGACCATTCTTCAGCAGCTTATACCATTCCCCAGCTCTTCCTTTCAGTGATAATGAGAATAACTTCTTCTTAACTTGATCTGTACTAATACCTGCGCACTTGAACAACCTGCATAATTCGTGTATAAAGAGTAAATGATCACCGGGATGGACAGTTCCATCCCCAACATAGTAGTTATCCATAACACGATCAATAATTCTTGTAGGTATTTTGAAAACATCTTTCTTAGCAGGTGGTGGCTTATCTACTACCTTAGCAGTGGTAGTAGAATTACCAAATAAGAAACTCAGTGAATTATCCATAACAAAAATAAAGCAACTAGCAGAAGTAAACAATACTCACAGTAGAAGTTTCCTTTACCAGTTCCACTCTCCAATAGCGCTTCACTCCCCGGCAACGGCGCTAGAAAATAGTCTTGATGACCCACAAGTATAGGGGGTGTATCGCAGTATTTTCGATAAGTAAGAGTGTCGAACCCAATGAGGAGAAGAAGGTGCTGGCTAGTGGTATGGATCAGGAATTCTCTACAAATACTTAGCAAACGGATTTTTAGGGGTTTTCGATAAAGCAAGTAAACAAAGTACGAGTAAATAAAAGATAGTAAGAATGAATGCAGCAAGTGGCCCAATCCTTTATGCAGCAAAGGACAAGCCGGTTGTATTTCTACAGATGACCAAACGTTCTCGAGGACACATGGGAAGACTGTCAAGTGCTTTCACTCATATAGTCGATTATTCTTCTCTAGCTTGCTAAGTGTTGTGTGGGTGAACCTGTGCTAATGTACCGCCCCATCCAAGACTAAATACATACTTGTGATTAAACCCCTTGCAAACATCTGTAAGTACAAGAAAGTAATTAAGGTAGAAACCTAAGCACAACTTTAAACTCTAAGGCCCTTACGTCCCTTGTACAATGGTTTCCTAACGGGGGTTCAGGTTTCTGTCACTCCGGCAACCCCTATGATTAGGAGCCAAATACGCAATGCATTCCCCTAGGCCCATATAGGTGAAGTGTCATGTAGTCGACGTTCACATGACACCACTAGAAGAAGTACACCACAACTGAAATACCAATCTATTGAATATTTCTCAACGCAACTCCACTACTAACAACAAGACTTCTCCCATGTCCTCAAGAACAAAATGAACTACTCACAAGACATCATATGGATCATGATCAGAGATGGAATAATGATGTATAACAATCTGAACATAAACAATAATTCAATGGTTCACTCAATAGCATAAACTACAAAGAGTAATCAACACCGGGAAAGTTTCCACTATGAACTATGCAAGATTCAACGCAATTGTTACAGCAATATGGAGATGGTGATGAGGGTGCTGATGGTGATGATGGTGGTGATGATGATCCCGATGAAGTCCAGCTTGATGGTGGTGTTGATGGCGACAATCTTCCCTCTCCGGGAAGGAATTCCCCTGGCAGAAATTTGTCTGCCGGAGAGATCTTTCTCTCTGGGTGTTTTCCGCCCCGTAGAGGCGGCGGAATCTTTCTATGGTCGCTCCCCAAGTCTTAGGGTTTCGTGGGGATGATATACGCCAGAGAAGAGAGGCTGGAGTGGGCCAGGGTGGCCACATCACTCCCAGGCGTGGCCTAGGCCTGCCCGCGCCATGGGGTGGTGTGGGCCCCCTGTGGCCCACCTCCACTCCATCTTCTGGCATCCTGAGTCTTCTGGAAAAATAGAATTTTCCGTATAGTTTCTCGGATTTTCTGATCTTCGCGAATTTTGCCTCCAAACAGCACCTTTTCCATCAGAATCCTGACTGGAGCGGTCCATGCTCCAAAATCATCAACCATGCAAAAATAGATGAAATAACATAAGTATCACCTCTCAATACAAAATATATCAATGAATAATAGTGAATTAAGACATAGAATAGTGATGCAAAATGGATGTATCAGCACCCAAAACCATTTTGTTTGAATTTTGAGACCAATATTTAGGGTACTTACAGTTCAAATTTTGAGTTATCCAAGCATTACTCAAGTAAAAAAGCAGTTTATAGCTCCACCATGAGAAAACTCCTAATCTGTTGGAAATGACCATCCAACATGACGTATAATTGGAGAAAAATGCCATGGGGCCTTAACATGTAGAATTTTGCACCTCCTTTGGAAAAATCCTCTCAAAATTCAAATTTCTAGATTAAAAATAATGAAAAATCGAGTTTTCTCATGAAACCCCAAAATCCATAGTTGGAGAAGTTTTTATGCAATGCCAAAAGGCACCTCCTGCCAAGTTTGGGCTCATTCCATTGAGGGATGCCATGTTTTTGGCAATGAGCATTATAACTAGGGTTGAAACCAAGTTAACTCCTACTCAATAGCCATCTGGATGAAGATTTGCATGTCCAAAGTATCTAGATGTCTTGTTTATGATTTTTTAGGTAGTAGGTCACAAAATAAGGACTCTATGTGCAGGTTTCCAATTTTTTGTTTTTTTGGTTTTATTCAAAAAAGGCCAAACTTGCTGGCATGCGCAACTGCACAAGGGTTTCTAAATTTTGGATATGCACTGGTCCAGCCTAGGAAACCTCTAGGGCATCCAAAACCATTTTTGTTCGAATTTTAAGACTAATATTTAGTGTACCTACATTTTGTATTTTGAATTATGCAACCATTACTCAAGAAAAAAGTAGTATATAGCTTCACCATGAAAAAATTCCAATCTCCCAGAATGGCCATCCAACATGACCTAGCATTATAAAAAATGCCATGGATCTTAGACATGCGGAATTATTGCACCTCCTTTGGCAAAATCCACCTAGGACTCAAATTTCTAGATTCAAAAAATAAAAAATCAAGTTTTTCCATGGGACCCCAAAATCCCTAGTTGCAAAAGATGTTTGCAATGCCAAGAGGCACCTCCCTGCCAAGTTTGGGCTAGTTTCATTGAGATATGCCATGTATTTTGTGGTGAGAATGATAACTATGGTTGAGTTATATACCCTGGAATAATGCCAAACTTGTCAGAGTGTGCAATTGCATAGGGGTTTCTAAATTTTTGAATTATATGCACTAATCCATCTCAGGGCACCTCCAGGGCACCCAAAACCATTTTTGTTTGAATATTGAGACCAATATTTAGGGTACCCACAGTTCAAACTTTGAATTATCCAAGCATTACTCAAGAAAAATCAATATATAGCTCCACCATGAGGAAAATCCGAATATTCCGGGAATGGCCATCCAACATGACCTTGAAGGAGATATGCCCTAGAGGCAAATAAGAAATAAGTTTTTATTGTCATATCTCAATTAGTATATAATAGTTTCATATTCTGCTAGAACTGTGCCAAGTGGAAACATTGGTACAGGTGTGGTATGAAACAACAAAGTCCCTAGTAGCCTCTATTCATACTAGTTCATTGGTCACAAAGATGATCTGGGTTTCAAGATCATGGGCATTTATGCCGACTGACAACGAGATCATATCATTGGAGAATGATGTGATTGGACATTCCTCGAAGGATTGCAACACGATCAAGTCATATAGTTCATTGTTGCAACAGCTATACCTAGACTCCTTCTCCTTAGACTGTGAACTCATATTACTCACTGTTTCCCTAGGCTGCTTAGACTGCATCAACCGTCATCTGGTAATACGGTGGCCATAAAGGTGTATGATGGGTATTCCGAAGGAACAGTAGATGACATATGACTGCAAGACCGGGATTTGTTCACCCACATGACGGGTAAAGATACATACGGCCGACTTGGTGAGATTACATCTATAAATGTTGCAACATGTGACTAGGTCACGGGATGCAATATCACGGTAACAAGAAAACATAACTTGTTGTGAACGAGATTGAACAAAGGTATGGGATACCAATGATCGGATCTCGGACAAGTTGTATCAAGAAACAAAAGGAAGAGGATGCTACATTTAGACGGTTCAAACGACATTGTTAACAAGAATGCATAGGGGTCACATGGACATCCCTGGTCCCTCTGTTGATCATTGATACAGATAATGTCTAGAGCATTCCCGAGCCGTGAGAGGATACACTTAAGGGTACAATGAGAGCGATCATTCGTAAGACGGAATCACAGTAGAGAAAGAGAGAGAGCCAGAATCGTTCCGCAGAGAGATCTAAAGTTGTTCGGTGAAAGAATAAAAGGACCAGAATCATTTCGGGAATGATCCAAAGTCGTTCGGAGGAAATCGAAAGGGGACCGAAAGGTGTTTCGGGTCAAGATGGATTTTCTAATATGTGTTTACATATTAATTACTGTAATTAATATTAAATATAATATTAAAATCTAATTTGAAGGGTTATTCCACTAATGGGCCAAACTTCCTAGGGAAATAGGGCCCATGAGGGAAAACCGGAGGAGGGAAGGGCCAAGGCCCAGGCGCCTCAAGGGGGCCCACCCGGCCAGCCTAGGGTTGTGCGCGAGGTGGGGCCCACCCCTGGCCGGCGGCCCATGAAGGCCCATGTGCCTCCCCCTCTCTCCCTTGAATAGTCCCACATGGGAAACCCAAAGGGGATGGCACACCCCCTCCCCCTATATAAAGGGGGTGCCCATTGGTGGGATTGAACACACAAATTGAGAAGTTCTTTGGTTGACCTTCTCCCTCCCTCTCTCTATACCTTGTGACCATGGCCCCAAGTCTGGGTTGTGTGATCAAGGCACACCTACAGTACGCCGTTGCCTGCAGGGATTCCTAACAAAATATCAACTTCCACACTCCTGGCGGGATCGGGGAGCCGGAGGTCTCATCATGCACCGGATGTGTACGAAGACACGAGGCGCAACACTTGGGGCGCTTAACTGTCGTGAGCCGGAGCTGTTGCACGATGAAGATCAAGAAGGAGCAAGGGGTGACCTGCGAGGAGCTTCGTGACCTTGAGGTCGGCTACGAGTACGACTACTTTAACCACGTTCCCCGCGGAATGTTAACCGCATACGGTCTACAAGGGTATGTACTCTCTACACTCCGGCCGTTACTGCATTACTACATAGATAGATCCTAGGCAGTTTCTGGGTTACATCATAGGGAAATTTTTGTTTTCCGCACCAATCCCCAACAGTGGTATCAGAGCCGATCTATGCGTAGGAGTGTTGTATGGCCAGTACGCACAAGTATTGTGCGGGCATTGATCCCTTAGTTGTTACCCTCTAACGTGTACTTGTTTATATCGCGGTATTGTTTGATGAAGCGGCCCGGACCGACCTTACGTGTATTCGTACGCGAGACTGGTTCCACGCTCAACATACGGCTTGTACCGTATAAGTGGCTAGCGGCTGTCTGTCTCTCATTCGATAGTTGATATAGCATTTACAACGAAGGGCCCCGGAAGGGGTGTAATAGAGACAACTGTCGGATCCATGTTGTGGTCGGAAAGTTCGTAGTTTAGAAATGGTTCTAGAGCGAAAGCCCTAACAACCACATAAAACTTGCAATAGATAAAGTAGAGGCGTCTAACTTTATTTTGCGGGGGCATGTGATTATGATATGGCATTGGTCGTTGCAAAGGTAAAGTATTTTACTTTTCTGTTACTAAGTAGTATAGTAATAGTCATCGTTCCGATGGACGACCTGGTGGAGGCGTCGTGGACTTGGTGTCAAACCAAGGACAAGATGGAGATCATGCCGGAGCGCTCGATGGAGATCAAGGCGAAAGAAAGACCATATCATATCACATTATACATATGATGTTGATACTTGTTTTACATCTTATTGTGTGCTAGTATTTAGATACTCAACGGTAGCAAATAAGATAATCCCTATTGAATTCCAATGTTCCGTGTTCCCCTTGTGTGCGCACCCCCAAGAAAGTTCTTCGGTATGAGGCCGGTCGTGATGATCGGGGGTCAGACATATCTACGTTCGCATACAGTGGGTGTAAGCCATGTTGCATAGCGAATACACACAAGTTAGATTTAGCGAGCCTAGCATGTACAGACATGGCCTCGGAACACAAGAGATTGAAAGATCAAGCATGAGTCACATGGATGATGTGATTGACATTGTTGAATGTCTACCTTTGATCATGCACTGATGGTCGTGATGATCGGGGAGGTGTAGAGGATAGGGATCATGCGATCACTAAAATCGTCCAGGTGATGACTGTTTTCGTGGAGATTGATACGTCCAAAACGTATCTACTTTTCCGAACACTTTTGCAATTGTTTCTCCTCTAAACTTGTGTGATTTGGATGCAACTAACGCAGACTGACGCTGTTTTCAGCAGAATTACCTTGGTGTCTACTTTTTGTGCAGAAAATCAACTATCAGGAAAAATCCCGGAAAATATGCCAAAAATCCTATTTCACCCGAAGACTCTAGGAGCCAGAATACGAGACGGAGAAGAGCCAGGGGTGGCCACACCACCTAGTGGCGCAGGCCAGGCCAGGCCGCGCCAGGGGGTGGTGTGGGCCCCCCAGGCACCCCCTCGGTCTCCCTCTTTGCCTATAAGGAGCCTTCTGACCTAAAAACTCCGGGGGGTTCGACGTTTTCCAGAAGGATTTCCGCTCCGCCGCCACCACCAGATTCCACGAAATAGCACCAGAAACTCCGTTCTAGCACCCTGCTGGGATGGGGAATTGGAGGAGATCATCGCCATCATCATCACCATCGCTTCTCCATCGACCATCCATCTTTCCCCCATCTATGAGTGAGTAATCCCCCACTGTAAGCTATGGGGATGGTAGGGATTGGATGAGATCGTTCATGTAAAGGCATCAGATTGTTAGGGCATGGTGCCTAGTATCTTTTATTAGTGCTTTATGACTTTGTTGCAAGTTGTTGTGCTTAATGCTTGTCACTAGGGCCCAAGTGCCATGATTTCAGATATGAACATGTTATTGATTCATTATGATAGTATTGTTTTTGGTCTTACCTGCAAGTTGTATACACACATTGTTGTCCGGAACCAGTGGCCCCGAAGTGACAGAAATCGGGATAACCGGAGGGAATGGCTTTGATGTGAGGATCACATGTGTTCACGGAGTGTTAATGCTTTGCTCCGGTGCTCTATTAAAAGGAGCACCTTAATTGCCAGTAGTTCCCTTGAGGCCCCGCTGCAAACGAGCTGGCAGGACAAAAGATGTTGTGCAAGTTCTCATTGCGAGCACGTATGACTATATATGGAACACATGCTAGGATTATCTAGTACTTGGATGCTTTATCTTATTTATCTACAATTGCCCTATGTTCTGATTGCTATGTGAATTGTCTTGTCCATGCAATGCCTCTCCATCCATCCCTATGCCTACCGCACTCGAATCCCACTGTTTACTGCTTTTGTTACTACTGCCTTTACTTTACTACTGCTGCTACTTTGTTATTCCTACTACAAAACTATTGCTACTGATAAACTGCTGTGAGCAAGATTGTTTCGAGGTGCAGCTGAATTGACAACTCAGTTGTTAAGGCTTATAAATATTCTTTGGCTCCCCTTGTGTCGAATCAATAAATTGGGTTTCACTTCCCTCGAAAATACTGCGATACACCCCCTATACTTGTGGGTCATAAAGACTATTTTCTGGCGCCGTTGCCTGGGAGCATAGCTTTATTTCTCAAGTTCACTTGGATTCTCTATTGTTCGCTGCTATCCATCCATCATGGGTAAGTCTCGTGATGGCAAGGTTCCTATTTTACCATCCACTACAAGAAGAGGTACGGTTCTAAACACCTCTGGTGCTCTTGATTCACCATCTGTTATAAGTAAGCTCGTTACACCACCACATACACATGCTACACACACTGCTACTACTGCTGAATCTGAAACTTCTGATGCTTATGATGCTGCTTCTACTGTGCTTGATAAGAGTGGTTCATTAGGTCCTTTCCTAGATGCTACGATTGCTAGAACTATAGCTGCAAATACCGAAACTCCTAATGAAGACACTACCACACCTGTTAGTTCACCTGAGTCTAGTGAAAGTTATGATATTGAAGATGGTTATGTTGAGATGACTGATGAATTTATTAAAGAATGTAAAAACACCCATGATAGGAGCGCTGCTAAGAGTCTCCTTGAGAGGCGTACTATTAGACCCAAATTGTCTCCTATTGCTAAGTTTGCTGCTTCTCCCATAAACATTATAGATGAAGATTATGATTTCTCTCTCGATCTATCTTACATAGCTATTGTCGAGAAAGAACCTGTTTGTGGGACTAAGAATGAAAGTGCGGTAGCACATATGAATGAACTTTCTACCATGAGTGGCTTGTTTTCTGATGATATTAAGATGCGTACTTACTTTGTTGCCAAGATTTTCCCCTTTTCACTGAAAGGAGAAGCTAAAACTTGGTTTAGTAATTTACCTCCTGGATCTATTGATAGCCCTGAGTGTTTGATTAGTACTTTCCTGCAGAAATATTTTCCTCCTAGTGCTAGACATGCTATTTTGCAGGAACTTTTTGATTTTAAACAGGGAGTAAAAGAGGTATTGCCTGAATCTTGGGCAAGGTTTTGTGCTTTGATTCATGCACAGGCTAGAAGTCCATTACCTAAGAATGAGCTTCTTGATATATTTTATAATGGACTAACTGAAGAATCTAGGACATACCTAGATAGTTGTGCTGATTGTGTTTTTAGGAATAGGACTCCAAAGGAAGCTGAAGAATTAATGGCTAAAATAAGTAAGAATTATGAAGATTGGACTCCTCCTAAACAAGCTATACCTGAAGTAAATGTACCTGAACCTACTATTCCTGTGCCTATTCCAACATCAAAGAAGAGGGGAGTTATTGAATTAAATTATGAAGTGATGAAGGAAGCTAAGAAATGTCTTAAGGAGAGGGGAATTAAAGCTGCAGATGTCAAGAATTTACCTCCTATAGAAGAATTATGTAAGCCTATTCCCTAATCACCCACTATTGAGGTACACTCTCTCCAACACTTTGATGAAGTTTATATCCCTTAATCTAAACCTCCCGATCAATGCTTAGAAGAATTTGATATCTTTATTGTTAAGCAAGATAATTTTAATAAAAGGGTGCAAAATCATCTAATGGAAAACACTAGAGCTATTGTTGAGTTGAAAGATATTGTGGAAAGAACCTCTAATGATGTTAAAATGATTGTTAAACACTTTCAAATGGTTCAAACTCAAATAGATCAACTCGTTAAAGTGCAGAATGACTTGCTAGTTAATGCTGCTAAAGAAAAACATGCTTATGAAATTAGAACTAGAAGTGGAGCTGTTACCCAGGATCCTCTATATCCTAAGGGGCATCCCAAAAGAATTGAGCAGGATTCTCAACAAGCTAAAAATAGTGGTTCTACTCGTAAGAAAAGGAAGAAGAAACATAAAACTGTTGTAGAACCCTCTGAACCTGCTATAGATCCTAATAGTATATCTATCTCTGATGCTGAAACTGAAAGTGGTAATGAATAAAATGAAGTTCCTAATCAATAAAAAGTTGAAGAAGAACCTGAAAAACACACTAAGAATACCAAATACACTAAAGAGGATTTTCTTGCTAAGAAACATGGTAGTGAAAGAGAACCTTGGGTCCAAAAACCTATGCCTTTCCCTGGTAAGAAACACAAGTCAATGGAAGATGAACACTATCATAAGTTTTGTGAGTGGATGAAACCTTTATTCTTGCAAATTCCTTTGACTGATGCTATTAAATTGCCTCCTTACTCAAAGTATATGATGGATATTGTCTCGAATAAAAGGAAGATCCCTAATGAAGAAATTTCCACTTTGCTTGCTAATTATTCCTTCAATGGTAAGGTTCCTAAGAAACTTGGAGACCCAGGGATTCCAACTATCCCTTGCTCTATTAAGAACAGTTATGTTAGAACTGCTTTGTGTGATTTGGGAGCGGGAGTTAGTGTTATGCCTTTCTCCCTCTATAAGAGACTTCAACTTGAAAAATTAATACCAACTGATATATATTTGCAAATGGTTGATAAATCTACCACTATTCCTGAGGGCATATGTGAGGATGTACCTGTTCAAGTGACTCAGAATTGCTTGATATTAACTGATTTTGTTGTGCTTGAAATGCCTGAAGATGATAATATGTCCATTATTCTTGGGAGACCTTTTCTTAATACTGCAGGAGCGGTTATCCATTGTAATCAAGGAAAGGTGACCTTCAATATTAATGACAAGGAACATACTGTCTATTTCCCCAAGAAGGTTGAAAGAACTTATGGTTTGAATTCAATTGAACATGTTGAGGGCATTCATGTTGGAGAAATATATTGTCCCATACCAAGAGAAAAATTTGAAACTATTATGATTGGGACCATTGCTATCAAGGTTGAGGTAACATAATCATTAGTGCAATACAAAGTTTTGTCTCATATGGAATGTTTTGGTAGCAAGACTTGATCAACCTTATTAACAAAAGGATTTCATTGAACAAAACAATGTTTTCATTATGATTATCTCCGTTTATTTCTATCCTTTGCATTTTAGTTTTTGCTTTCGTTTAGCTTTCTTTTTGTTGTTAGTTGCTTGCATTGTTAGAGTGTCTTAGAACTTCTGTGGTTCTAGCCTTGTTTTGTCCTTGCATCATCTTTTCCAAAAAAAATCTGTCTGTCAGAAAATCATTCTTCTATGCCTGAAAATGCCCAAAAATAAAGTGTCTCGAAAAATTCCAGAAAATTCATATTAAATTTTTACGTGAAAAAGGGGCAGAGGAGTACTTGGGAGGTACCAGGGGGACCCACCAGGCAGGCACACCACCTGGTGGCACGGCCTGCCCTGGGTGGCGCCATGCCCTGGTGTGGGCCACCCTTGGCCCCCCAGTAACTCTCTCACCTGCCACTTTCTTCTCTCTCCCGAGTAAGCTCTAGTTCATTACTCAAAATCACGTTCTTGCTGTGCTTGCTCTCGATTTTTTCGATCTCCTTGCTCAGCCCATCTTTCTTGCTGAAATTTGGAGCATTTGTTCCCTGGTATGTGACTCCTCCCCTTGTCCAGGTAGATTTGTGTTTAGTGGATTATATATTGAGTATTTTGCTGCTATAGGTGACTGGTTATGAGAGCTTGTAAGCTTGTTTGATGCTTAGAGATATAGTTTTGATGCATGTTTAGGCCTCTTACAAGTCCCTATGAGTATAATCCTTCATTATATTTACTTTGCAATCACTTGTTTAATAGGTGTTTAAATTTCAGAATAGAAGATGACTGAACACCACCTAAACCAACATGAATTATGGGTGCCTAAGATCATGAAGGTCCACGGGGAGGAGGAAGTTTTTCCCTCCATTTATCCATGCTCTGAGTTCATGAGAGCGGCAGGAATTCTCCAAGATTTTCACACTTTGGTTTCTAATGCAGGGTTAGAGCACTTTTTGGAAGATGAACCTTGTCAATTTGTGAAGCTAACCATGTTTGTGGTGCAGGACTTCCAATTTAGTCACTCTTTGCCTAACCCCATGGTCCATTACAAAATTTACAATATTGCTGTCGACCTTTCTCTTGATGATTTTTGTGCAGCTATTAAGGTACCTCAATGGGGATCATGTAGAAAGATTAAGGAGAGACTTGAACCACTCATGGATTTATACGCAGAAATTTGCCAAGGGAGCAGCTTCTCGAAGGAGTGTGGAAAAATCCGTAACATTCATCTTCCCTCCATTCGCTACTTTGCCTACTTTATTGCCAAGTGTGTTCTTGCTAGGAAAACTGCCAATAAGTTATCTTCGTATGATCTAGCATTTATCTCTGCTGCTCTTAAACGAGATAGGTCTTACAACTTAGGTGCTTTGATAGCTTTCCGTCTTGCTGCTAACCGTGAGAAAAGGTGGAATTTGTGGAGGCCTCATTGCTTCTCGTTTACTGGCATTGCATGGTTTAGTGCCTCATCATCTAGACCTACAGTTTCCCATAGAGAGGCTTGATCTTAATTCCATGATACAACATAAATTTGTTTCCTCATGGGCTAGTATGAGTGAGTTATCTTATGAAATAACCTTTCTCAAAGCTGGTTGGAGAAAGAGCAAGTCCGAACATGTTGTTCTTTTGCCTGCGCCTGTTTTGTTTAACCTTGATAACAGGGAAGGATGGTCCCTCACTGAGGAGGAGCTTGACACGTACTTGGGAGAGCTCTCCCAACAGGAGCAGGACACTAGAAGGGAGGTCACGGATGATTCGATCCAGCCCTCGAATGAGGGAGAGTCTTCATATCAGCAGCCTGCTTATGATTGGGGAGCTTCTTCTTCCCATGGGCCCAACTACGACCATTCTTATCAAGATCCGCCTGCTTGGAACCCCTATTCGTACATGGATTGATACCCACTTAGGCCAAAAGCCTAAGCTTGGGGGGAGGTACGCCGACACCGCACTCATCTCCTTATCATGTTGCGTCGGTACTTTGTATATTCATGTTTTCGTTCTCTTTTTAGTTTTCGTTCTTCTTTGCTTTTGCTTTCTAAAACACAAAAAGACCAAAAATATTTCTGTTGTTTCTCTTTGGTTTGCCTTTTCTTTTTGCCTTGGTTTGTTTTTCCCTTTTTTCTTTGTTTGAACTATTTGAAAAACCCAAAAAGATTTTGCTTTGCTTGTTTTTCCTTTTGGTTCTTGTTTTAAAAATCGAAAACAACAAAAATATTTGTCGTTCTTCTTTGGTTTTGTGAGTTTGCTACAGGGTTCAGCAGTCCTCAGTGGAATATTGGTTTCATATTATTATTCAAGCCACACAAGTGAAGAGCAAAAATGAGGATTAATGATAACTTGAGGCATGGTAAGAGGCTGGTAACGAACTCTATTTGTTTTTATTTTTGTACATATACTCATCACTGTGGGCATGCTTAGTCCATTCATGTAGAGTGTATGCTTTCTTTGGATGCTTAGTAGTTCTTGCTTTCTTATGATTAGCTCCAGCTCGCTAATAGTTTGTAGCATGTCTTATGAATGTTTGCTTGCATTGCTCTATTCATAAATTGGTATGACACTGTGGTATCCTCCTCTGAATGTTTTATTTGAATTGACGTGGCACATGCTCATGCATGCATATGACTGTAATAATCAGTTAAGCCTCGTTGAATTATTTTTCCTTGAGGATCTTGAATCACTTTCATGCCATGAGTAGTCCTGTTTTGTTGCAAGCATGATAATGACAGCTATTGCTCTCTCGTTTGTTGCTCCCTTACTATTTCTAGCCTTCACTTACACTGAGTGTTTTACTCATGTTTCCAACTCCCTTAAACCAAATATTGCCAAAGTGTCCACCATACCTACCTATTAGCATCATTTGCTACTTCCGTGCATGTTCAATATGCCTTGTTTTCTTCCGAATAAAATGTTTGCTTGTTATGAGAAAGTTAGTTAGTAAAGCTCTCACGAACTTGATGGCACACTTTATTTCCTGCACTTAATAAACCTGAACCATTGTGATTCTCCATGAAGGTTATATGCTTGCAAATTATAGGCTAGGGATTAGCAGAACCGTGCTGTCACGGGGAACGCTTTCAACACTTGTAAATATATACCCAGTTGATACCTTGCTCTTTTTTTTGCGGATTCGTCGGTGTGAAATAAAAGGGGAGCTTGTAAGTCCATGGAGTTATGTATGTGTGTTAGAGAAACGCCTGGGCCGCTGGTCTAATCCATGCTGACATGCTGGAAACCTGCAGTGTAACCATCATGATATCTATGAAGCATTCTTCTTATAAAAAAGAGAGAGATAGCTATTGAGAAAAATAAAAAAAAGAGATTTATGAAAAGAGGAAAGAGAGAAAAAAGCACCATTTTCCCATGGTAAATAAGAAGATTGCTGAGATACTCATTGTCTGCTTGCCTTGTCATTTTGATATGGGGATTCTTCCATATCATCGGACAAGGGGTACCCCATTGGTGGTTCTATATGATACGCACATATTTACGATGACAAGAACTTATCGGTAACTAAAGTTGAGTAGCATGAGGAGTGGCCCTCGTACTCAAGGGACATGGGATTTTCAGTTTATAGTCTGTCAAGCATATAACTTAGATTGGACCTCACTTTCACCTTAACCACATTAAAGATGCTTATGATAGGGGCAATGAGGGCTCAGAGCTAATGAGTAACATACTTTCAGCATTTGGAAGCCTTTCAAAATTATTCAAAACCTTTTCCTTTACTTGTTGAGTCTCCATTTATTCTTTGAGCACCTTATTGAGAGCATAGTTGTCATTCTTTGTGCTTGTCCCATTACTTGATTATTTGTGTTATGACTTTGATGCTTGTATCCTTGATATCTTTACTTCTAGTCATCACTTGAACTTCAGAAGTGCCTTGATATTCATAATCAAAGGCAAGCGAGATACCACTCTATCATACCTTTTTATGAGCATTGTAATGTTGCTTATGTTTATGCCTCATGCTACTTATTATTTTTGAGTTGGAATCTCTTCATAGCTTGCATTGACTATTAAGTAAACTTAGTTGCATACTCTTTATTATGAACTGTCTAAGTAGTTGATTACATTGCTGAGAATATTTACATCATATGAAGCAAATGTGTTCGTGAAAGTTCTTTTATCGCACTCAGTTTTCAATTGAATTGCTTGAGGACAGGCAATAAGCTAAGCTTGGGGGGAGTTGATACGTCCAAAACGTATCTACTTTCACGAACACTTTTGCTATTGTTTCTCCTCTAAACTTGTGTGATTTAGATGCAACTAACGCGGACTGACGCTGTTTTCAGCAGAATTTCCTTGGTGTCTACTTTTTGTGCAGAAAATCAACTATCATGAAAAATCCCGGAAAATATGCCAAAAATCCTATTTCACCGAAGACTCCAGGAGCCAGAATACGAGATGGAGAAGAGCCAGGGGTGGCGTGGGCCCCCTAGGCACCCCCTCGGTCTCCCTCTTCGCCTATAAGGAGCCTTCTGACCTAAAAACTCCGGGGGGTTCGACGTTTTTCCAGAAGGAATTCCGCTCCGCCGCCACCACCAGATTTCACGAAACAGCACCAGAAACTCCGTTCTGGCACCTTGCCGGGACGGGGAATTGGAGGAGATAATCGCCATCATCATCACCATCGCTTCTCCATCGACCATCCATGTTTCCCCCATCTATGAGTGAGTAATCCCCCGTTGTAGGCTATGGGGATGGTAGGGATTGGATGAGATCGTTCATGTAATGGCATCAGATTGTTAGGGCATGGTTCCTAGTATCTTTTATTAGTGCTTTATGACTTTGTTGCGACTTGTTGTGCTTAATGCTTGTCACTAGGGCCCGAGTGCCATGATTTCAGATCTGAAAATGTTATTGATTCATTATGATAGTATTGTTTTTTTCTTACCTGCAAGTTGTATACACACGTTGTTGTCCGGAACCAATGGCCCCGAAGTGACAGAAATCGGGATAACCGGAGGGAATGGCTTTGATGTGAGGATCACATGTGTTCAAGGAGTGTTAATGCTTTGCTCCGGTGCTCTATTTAAAGGAGCACCTTAATTGCCAGTAGTTCCCTTGAGGCCCCGCTGCAAACGGGCTAGCGGGACAAAAGATGTTGTGCAAGTTCTCATTGCGAGCACGTATGACTATATATGGAACACATGCCTAGGATTATCTAGTACTTGGATGCTTTATCTTATTTATCTGCAATTGCCCTATGTTCTGATTGCTATGTGAATTGTCTTGTCCATGCAACGCCCGTCCATCCATCCCTATGCCTACCACACTCGAATCCCACTGTTTACTGCTTTTGTTACTACTGCCTTTACTTTACTACTGCTGCTACTTTGCTATTCCTACTACAAAACTGTTGCTACTGATAAACTGCTGTGAGCAATATTGTTTCCAGGTGTAGCTGAATTGACAACTCATTTGTTAAGGCTTATAAATATTCTTTTGGCTCCCCTTGTGTCGAATCAATAAATTGGGTTTCACTTCCCTCGAAAATACTGCGATAAATTGATCTCTTATTATAAACTTAGTCTAGATTTCTATTTGCAAACATCTTAGTAGACCTTGGCATATCCCATTGAGGTCCTTTGCGACCATGGGAATATATTGCTTAATTTGGAACTTAGCAAAAGGGTCCAACTTCATAGATTAATACCCACGCCTGAGGGATATCCTCATAAAAGGTGATCTTCTCTTCTTGATAAAATAACCATTAGGAGATAATTCGATGACTACGAAATGTTTGTGTTTTCTCCATAAACATCCAACAAGCCATTCTCCATTCGATGGAGAGTTGGGCTACATTTTGTATTCTGCAATATCAGGCACATAGATTATGAGTTGTTGGATGGGTTTTCCTCCATCATGGATGAAAAGAGAATGTTTGGAGAAACACTTAGCGATCTTGCATTAGAGTTGAGAACTCTTGGAAGGGCTTGATCGAAATGGAGGTCATGGATGAAAAGGTATATGTAAGATATACAAAATTATAAATGTGGTTCTTGGAAAACTCGTTGCAGTTTGCAGAGTATTTGATACTTGTCCTGTTTTGTGAAAACAGGAGGATCTGCTTGAGAATTGCTGGTTTTGAGGCAACGTGACTTGATGATGGCAAGCAAAATAGTTAATGGCCGACATCATCTCTTTCCTCAAAGTTTGTCATTTGGATTAGTGGACTTGAATATAGATTTGTAATCCCTGTTTGTGTGTCTTGCTTTGGCGAGACGATTATTCATATGAACAAGTTACAAGCCAGATTGTACTATTCTTATAAACAATACCGTTATGGTCACATTATGATTACAAACAAGTTGTTATCATCACTGTGTTAATGATAATAGTTTAAACATTTATAAAGGATTAGAATGCTAAAAGATATCCAAAGCTTAATAATGAAAAAGACACCACAGTTTAAGTCATTTTGGTTATTGCAGGTTCTTTATGAAAGATCGGGGTCCTAGATGCTTAATCTAGAGACTTTGCAAAACCATGCCTCTTGGGCAGAATGACTAAAACTCCGCATTCTAGTAAAACGGTGATATGCGAAGAAATGTTGAAACGTGTACATAATGATGTATCATATTTTCAACAAGTAGTGGAAATCGTTAATTGTGGACTTAATTGAATAAGCGTATTTACTTAATGAAACATAAGTTTGAAACGATTTGAATTGTTCAAAAGAGTTCATAACAAAAGGAGGATATTGAAATTAACTGAATTAACAAGTCTCTTCGATTTGATTGACACGACTAAAGTATTCAAGTTAAGTTTACATAAAAGGGACTTGTGAAAGATGTTTCACAAATTATGATAATTGGATGAATTCAAACTTTGTTGAAATATATAAACATCATAATCATTATGTATTAAGATACATATGGTATAGTATTATCTCTTATAGGGGTTATAGTTATCATTTAGAGTTAGAGATCAAAATAAGCAAACACTCATTTGAAATACAAAGGAACATCTAAAGATTCGTGGAAACAACACCATAAATGTTATGGCACGTTCGAGTTTCTGGAGATTTCAATAAGTCGAAATCGTGGCGAATAAACAAGTCTTTGTAGAGCATTCTTAGGAAGCTATGAATGCATCGTCCACAATGGGCAAACCTGCTGTTGTCCTAAGTTGACGTGTCTTGATGAAGATACATGTGGAAGAAAGTAAAAGATCAAAACAAGGTATTTGACCTTACCTCCGAATTGTTGAGTGGCGCGGCGGAATTTGTTTCGTGAAACCAAACTCTACAAATAGAGGAGAAACCAATGATAATGATCATAAAGTTTCATCGAATACTTTTACTAAAGAAGGTAGGATTCATCTATATATTCTACAAGTTTGTGGAAATTATATTATTGATTCACTTATCATGTTTTGAACAAGAGATACCTACAAATTACAAAGAAGCGTGATGGACCTGAGTGCGAGAAATGACTAGGAGTCATAAAATCCTATATTAAGTTACATTTAAGATTGCAAAGTAACATGTTACTTGATCTTATTAAAGTAAAGAAGTTTACTTGATATTTCTGAATGACTGCAAAGTCATAAGAAGGAAATGAAACTTAATGAATGACAAAAAGCTCGATTTGTCACAAGTTTGGAAAAATTCAAGGAATTGACTACAACAGTAGTGATGCTTGAGTCTTTTGGATTTACACTAGAAATATACGGATATTGAAGTCTCGTAATTGGAATTCTCAAATTGATAATGATCAAAGATATTTGGAATGTCCAAGATTATCGAGAGGACCTAGACTTGAGTGGGAGCAAATTAGCTTGGCTAATTCATAATATGTAGTTGACCTATTTTGAGTGGGAGCTAAGTGAAATCCCTAGATCTCAAACATGAATGTCATATTTGAGTGGGAGCTAAGTGAAATCCCTGGATCTCAAACATGAATGTCATATTTGAGTGGGAGCGTGAAATCATTCTGTGATATGTGGACGACATATGTGAATGATATGATTGGTGTTAATAATGTTTAAGTTAGATAAATAAGGATGAAGTTGAAGTTATTAAACAATAAGATCTATGGAGATAGATTGATGAGTTTAATAAACACTAAATGTCGAATGCTTCCTGGACTTGATTCTGAAAGATGTTCAGAATGTCCTAAGCAAGATTCTGAAGAAGTTCAGAATGGAACAAGGTGAGAAAGTAGTTCTTACTATATGAAGCATTGAGTTAGTATTGCAACTATGGTTGAAAGAAAGAGATGCGTTGCATCTCCTATGCCTCAGTCATAGGTTCTTTCATATAACCATGTTGTATACTCGACATAATGTGACCCGAGGTTCTGGTTGGTAGGACAAAGTCTTAACTATAAGAACGTGTCTTTAAGTGATTCCTGATTTGATCACTGAACCAGAATTAAGTTTGTACTTAAGTAGCAAGAAGAAATGTAAGTGGCATAAATGCATTTCATGCACTAGGATCTACATAGATATAGAAGTATAAAGGCTACATCTGATGTGATGAATAATGTTGTGGCGGGGATAGTTTGCTTTTAACGTAGAATGATGTGTCCCAGGGCCCAGTGCCCATGAGAAAGCCCTCGAGGTTGATCTAACGTCACTGTAAGCTCCTGGAATCCAGCCTCGTTCTGCTGCCATGACTATAGTATATACACAAAGGATAGCAAAGTGTGTTTCGAAGTTTAGATGACAACGGTGAAAACGACCGTCATTATAAACACTAGAAACAAAGTCTCACTTTGTCACCAAACAAATATCCATTATACGATAATGGAGTGAATGTCAAAATTAGGAAGGAATTAACGATTTGCAAAAGACATAATGATTTGGTAAAACAGAACATGGACATGACGTTTCCCATGAGCATGCATGATCTGTAAATGCATATGGTATATGGTTTATATGAGTAAAATGTGAGCTAGTTTATTTGTACTCTAGTGCAAGTGGGAGACTGAAGGAGATATGCCGTGAGGCAAATAAGAAATAGGTTTTTATTTTCATATCTAAATTAGTTTATAATAGTTTCCTATTGTGCTAGAACTGTGCCAAGTGGAAACATTGGTACAGGTGTGGTATGAAACAACAAAGTCCCTAGTAGCCTCTATTCATACTAGTTTGTTGGTCACGAAGATGATCTAGGTTTCAAGATCATGGGCATTTATGCCGACTGACAACGAGATCATATCATTGGAGAATGATGTGATTGGACATTCCTCGAAGGATTGCAACACGATCAAGTCATATAGTTCATTGTTGCAACAGCTATACCTAGACTCCCTCTCCTTAGACCGTGAGCTCATATTACTCACTGTTTCCCTAGGCTGCTTAGACTGCATCAACCGTCATCTAGTAATAAGGTGGCCATAAAGGTGTATGTTGGGTATTCCGAAGGAACAGTAGATGACATGTGACTGCAAGACCGGGATTTGTTCACCCACATGACGGGTAAAGATACATACGGCCGACTTGGTGAGATTACATCGATAAATGTTGCAACATGTGACTAGGTCACGGGGATGTAATATCACGGTAACAAGAAAATATAACTTGTTGTGAACGAGATTGAACAAAGGTGTGGGATACCAATGATCGGATCTCGCACAAGTTGTATCGAGAAACAAAAGGAAGAGGATGCTACATTTAGAATCGAGTAGTTCTGCTAGACCAGTAGTAGTGCATAACTGATGTGTGTACTGGTAGTTCTGCTAGAATCGAGTAGTCGTTTATCATGATTGTAAACTTCTACTCATGATGAAAACTTCTCTTTTAGCTACGTAAGATAATACAAATTATTTTTTATTCTAGTTCTGTCAGAAGCTGATAGTCGAACACACCTAAACTTGGTGCCATTATAATCATACCCACATCTACTTGGTCCCTTAGCATCAAATGCCGATGAATTTGTTCCCTTAGCGTAAAATGCCAATGAACTAATTTGCCTCCTATTCGTCAGTGATCTCCTGTCAATCCAGCCCTGCCTCACTGCAAAAAAAACTACTTGTTGAGCTTGCCATCAGCCATATGCTTTTCTCTTACTATTTATTCCTAATTTGAACCAAATCCTTGCCATCGGCACCTATATTTTCACATACACATCCACAATCTCTAGACCCACCCCATGGATGGAATCAACCTAAGGCTATTGAAGTTATGCTTCAAAGGCCTTCCTATAGAAGCCATGAAGACGGAGGCACTGCACTAGTGGAAAACGGACCTCCAGTCCCGGCCCGTAAGGAGCTTTAGTCCCGGTCCTGGTAACCGGGACTGGAGGGGCGGGACTAAAGGCCAACCCACTAGTCCCGGCCCTCTTACCAGCCGGGACCAATGGGCATCCACGTGGCTGTCTCTGCGGGCGCTGGGTGCCCCCCCATTAGTCCTGGTTCGTATTACGATGGGGACGCTGTCTGCGGGCGCTCAACATCTAGCCGATGGGGACGCGGTAGCCCGGTGGGCAGGGGTAGTTCGAGGCGCAAAGCGCCTCCGCCTCCCGGGTGGTTAGAGATACGATGGAAGCCATGCGAAGAGAATGATGAGATGTGATATGTAAATGGAGGCCAAGCGTACATATATATACTGAAAAAATGGCGGGAAGACAGAGGTGGGAACCGGTGGAAAGCGCGGGAACGCAGTGGCGCGGGAAACTTTCATCCCGGGTGGGGGCTCAAACCGGGACAAAAGATGGGGGGCCTTATCTGGGGGAGGCTTATCTAGGTTAGGGTGGTAGTGCTCAAACTACCCCTGACGCTTACAGAGAAGGGCGATCGCCAGGCACGAGGAGGACGGCCCACCTCCTTCGAACTTCAATGAGGCCGGCCGTCGGCTGTGGTGGCGCGGCCGGACTCTCCAGAGTGTCATGGCCTACAACACGACCGACAATAACCCCTGCCTGCGGTACCCTAAAATCCAGCCCACGCGTGCCCAACCTTCAAGGTTCGACTATGACGACCCTGACGACGACAGCGACGACGGCGCCGGTGACTACGACGACTACAGTGGCGCGTATTACAGGGCTAGGCAGGAGCATGACTGAATCACTCCAACATTAGGCATGTTTCTTAATTTTTAGTTGTGTTATGTATCTTAATTTTCAGTTGTGCTATGTATCCTTGGTGTTTGTGGGTTCCTTCTCTTGTGATGGTTCCTTCTCTTTGGGTGATCACCTCCCGCGGCTCAGAACCCGGTTATCAACTTCTAGTTTGATTCAGCAAGATGTATTACATGAAAGGGGACCTTTATGTCTCAAATAAAAGGTTTAATACATTACATAGATTTATGTCTCAAATAAAAGGTTTAATACATTATTACACATCACCAACATCTAGTGTTGTGGTTTTCTTCTGCACCGTAGCCATGGAGAATCTTCATCATTTAACAGGATGCTTGGGTCAGTTTTCACTTTGAAGGGCGGAATTTCATGAAACTTATTGTAATCTTCTGACATGTCTGTCTTGTCATCCACTCCCACGATGTTTCTTTTCCCTGAAAGAACTATGTGGCGCTTTGGCTCATCGTATTCTGTACTCTTTTGCTTATCTTTCCTTTTTCTCGGTTTGGTAGACATGTCCTTCACATAGAAAACCTGAGCCACATCGTTGGCTAGGACGAATGGTTCATCCATGTACGCAAGATTGTTGAGATCCACTGTTGTCATGCCATACTTTTGGTCTACATGTACCCCGCCTCCTGTCAGCTTGACCCATTTGCACCGAAACAAAGGGACCTTAAAAGTAGGTCCATAATCAAGTTCCCATATCTCCTCTATGTACCCATAATATGTGTCCTTCTGCCCATTGTCATATGTTGCATCAAAGCAGACACCACTATTTTGGTTGGTGCCCTTTTTATCTTGGGCGATCATGTAAAATGTATTCCCATTTATCTCGTACCCTTGGAAAGTACATATAGTCGAAGATGGTAACCTGGCCAACGAGTACAACTCATCTCCAACAGTGGTGTTATTCATGAGATGTGTCTGCAACCAATTGCCAAAATTCTTCTCGTGTTCCCCTTTAATCAAGGTTTCAGGCTTCCCTGGGTTTTCGGAGCGTAGAATATTCTTGTGTTTCTCGATATACGGAGCCACCACGGTGGAATTGTGTAGAACTGTGTAGTGTGCTTGAGTGAAAGAATGCCCGTCCCTACATACCATTGATTTCCTTCCTAGTGTGCCTTTTCCAGTCATCCTCCCCTCATACCGAGATTCAGGAACACTAATCGGCTTAAGGTCAGGAAGAAAGTCAACACAAAACTCAATGACCTCCTCTGTTCCATAGCCCTTGGAGATGCTTCCTTCTGGCCTAGCACGGTTATGAACATATTTCTTTAAGACTCCCATGAACCTCTCGAAGGGGAACATATTGTGTAGAAACACAGGACCGAGAATTCTAATCTCTTCGACTAGGTGAACTAGGAGGTGCGTCATAATATTGAAGAAGGATGGCGGGAACAACAACTCGAAGATGACTAGACATTGGACCACATCAATCTGTAACCCTGATAGACTTTCTCGATCGATTACCTTTTGAGAAATTGCATTGAGGAATGCACATACCTTCACAATGGCTAGTCGAACATTTTCTGGTAGAATTCCCCTCAATGCAACCGAAAGCAATTGCGTCATAAGCACATGGCAGTCATGAGACTTTAGGTTTTGAAATTTTTTCTCTTTCATATTTACTATTCCCTTTATATTCGACGAGAAGCCAGACGGGACCTTGATACTGAAAAGGACTTCAAAAAAGATTTCCTTCTCTTCTTTGGTAAGAGCGCAGCTGGCAAGCCCTTGAAACTGCCCTGGATGCTTGCCGTCTCGTCCTTTATGATGTTGCTGGTCCTCCCGTGCTGCCGGGGTATCTTTTGACTTCCCATACAAGCCCAGGAAGCCTAGAATATTCACGCAAAGATTCTTCGTCAGGTGCATCACATCGATTGCAGAGCCGACCTCATGCACTTTCCAATAGGGTAGCTCCCAAAATATAGATTTCTTCTTCCACATGGGTGCGTGTCCGGTAATGGGGTCTTTCGGAACAGGTTGTCCTCCAAGACCCTTTCCAAAGATTACATCCAAATCCTTGACCATACCAAATACATCAGCACCACTACGGGGGACAGGCTTCGTCCGGGTTTCTGCCTTGCCATTGAAATGCTTGCCTTTCTTCTTTAAGGGATGACTGGGCGGAAGAAAACGACGATTGTACGGGTACACATTCTTTCTACATTTATCCAGGTATATACTTTTAGTCTCATCTAAATAGTGTGTGCATGCATTGTATCCTTTGTTCGTCTGTCCTGAAATGTTACTAAGAGCGGGCCAATTATTGATGGTTACGAACATCAACGCTTGTAGGTCAAATTCCTGCTGTTTGTGCTCATCCCACACATGTACACCTGGTTTGGCCCACAACTGTAGAAGTTCATCAACTAATGGCCTTAGGTACACATCAATGTCGTTGTCGGGTTGCTTCGGGCCTTGAATGAGCACTGGCATCATAATGTACTTCCGCTTCATGCACAACCAAGGAGGAAGGTTGTAGATACATAGAGTCACGGGCCAGGTGTTCTGACTGCAGTTCTGCTTCGGGCCTTGGATGAGCATTGGCATCATAATGAACTTCCGCTTCATGCACAACCAAGGAGGAAGGTTGTAGATACATAGAGTCACGGGCCAGGTGCTGTGACTGTAGTTCTGCTCCCCAAAAGGATTCATGCCATCGGTACTTAGACCAAACCATAAGTTCCTTGCGTCACCAGCAAAGTCTGGGAAGTCTCTCTCGATTTTTCTCCACTGCCGACCATCAGCAGGGTGCCACAACATCCCGTCTTTCTTACGGTCTTCCATGTGCCATCGCAACAACTTGGCATGGCTCTTTATTTTTGAACAAACGTTTCAACCGTGGTATTATAGGAGCATACCACATCACCTTGGCAAGAACCCTCTTCCTGGGTGGCTCGCCCTCAATATCACCAGGTTCATCTTTTCTGATCTTATACCGCAATGCAGTGCATACCGGGCATTTATCCATATTCTCGTACTTCTCACCGCGGTAGAGGATGTAGTCATTAGGGCATGCATGTATCTTCTGCACGTCTAATCCTAGAGGGCAAACAAGTTTCTTTGCTTCGTACGTACTGGAGGGCAATTGGTTATTTCTTGGAAGCAGCTTCTTCATTATTACCAGAACTTTTCAAATCCCGAGTCAGTCATACCGGTCTCTGCCTTCCACTTCAACAATTCCAGTGTGCTACCCAGCTTCTTCTGGCCATCTTCAGAAGTTGGATACAACAATGTGTTGTGGTCCTGTAACATCTGCTCGAACTGCAACCTCTCCTTTTCTGTGTCACAGTCTCGCCTTGCATCACTAATGACCCGACCAAAATCATCAACGGGCTCATCTGGTTCCCGTTCTTCACCCCCTTCTTCTTCATTATCTTCAACTGCGGTATCATCGTATTCAGGGAATATAGATCGGTAGTTGTCATCATCGTTCTCTTCTTCATCGCCGTCTTCCATCATAACCCCTCTTTCTCCGTGCTTGGTCCAAACATTATAGCCGGACATGAAACCGGACCGAAGCAGGTGGCTCTGAATGACTCTTGAGGAAGTGTGAGCCTGCTCATTCCGACATTCAACACATGGACAACACATAAAACCATCCCGCCGCTTGTTCGCCTCGGCCACAAGGCGAAAAGAACGCACGCCTTCTCTGTAAGCGTCAGAGCGTCGGTCACCGTACATCCATGGGTGGCTCATCTGCATCATACAACCGTGCATATATATCAAACGCAATCACGATGCTTAAATTAGTACCGCGCGGTCAAAACGAGAAAATAGTTGCTAACCTTTTAGGACACTTCAAAACAAAGAGGAGAAACCTTAAGTGTCGCTCTGGCACCTCATATCATATTTTGTCTTGTGTGAACTCAAGTGGCATCGCTCTAACAGGCATTTCACCGAACACCTCTAGTGCATATGAAGAAAAAAGTTAGCACAAAGTTATACCCACCTCTCACATAGGAAAAAAACAGGAGAGAGTGGAGGGCTGGGTGCATATATATAGGGCCAGGCCATTAGTCCCGGTTACAATCCGGGACTAAAGGTTCTGCCAAGAGCACGCGCGCCGACCCAGACCCATTTGTCCCGGTTTATATCTCAAACCGGGACTAATGGTTCCTTACGGACCGGGACAAAGTGCCTCGGCCTCCTCGGGCCGTCTGGTTTGGACCGTTAGTCCCGGCCCCAGCCACGGCCGGGACTAGTGGCCCGAACCAAAGGCCCATTTTCTACTAGGGCTGAACTAGATCCTTCGGAACTTTGGTGGGGAGGTGCTAGAGGTGTTGTCCCAAGAGAGCCAGTTCTTCTATGTGAAGGTCTGGCTTGAGGACCCAGGCACCCTCCCAAAGCATTAGGAGCTCGACATCGTCCGTGACTTACCTGGATCGTCAGTCACCTTGAAGCATCAGGTCACCGTGCTTGTCAACGACGACCTCAGTAGGACACCACTCATGGCTAGAGGACATGGCCACAAGCCGTCAACGAGTAACAAAGAGAGGCGTACAAAGTATATAAATCAGTTGGGGGTAGATTCTGAAGATGGACAAGCACAGAACTATCGGAGATCGATCTTATTATGATCTAATCATTGTATTTGTATCTATGATGGCTTAATGAATCGAGAAACTTAAGATTTGTTCGATTAGTACCCATCTAGTTCGTTATCAAACACGTACATGCAGTACTCACACTGGATCAAAACTAGGCTCGAAGTCTTTTCTTCCCATGGTTCTAATGTTTTTGTACCAACAGATGCGTGATGCCGAGTGGGTACGATCAATCGTATTGGTGCCGAGATCAACATAACCTGGCCGGCATGGTTGTGTAGTCATTCGGCACGCCTAGAGCGGCCACTTCGAGTCTTGGGGGGCATGAGATAAACTTTCTTGAGCATTCTTTCAGCCAGCACTGCTGGCGCGGCTATGTGTTGGGTCCCGTAGTCACGTCTAGTTCATTCAACAAATACCTAAACTGCAGTCTTCACATTCCCTCTAAACTGAGTTCAAACTCGTTTCTTTCCATAGATCTAATATTCTTGTACCAATAGACGTGTGCTTCCGAGTGGGTATGATTAAATGTATCATGGTACCAAGATTATCAGAATATGATCGGCATGACTGTCTAGCCGTTCGGCATGCCCAGATCAGCCGCGTGGGGGCTCGCGAGGCCTCGGGGATAGACTTTATTTACCGTTATTTTCTCGCTACTGACGGGGCTAAGTGATGGATCCTGCACTTCAGAAAGAATACAAATCAAATTGTTTTCGACTCTGTTGGTGGATTGGTGGGTTGTGTGCCGGGTCCCACATGCCGGAAGGCAACGTATCTATTTGTTTTCATCGTTGCTGACGGGCCAAAGAGGGATCTCACATGTAAAAAGCGAGTCAAACAGACGGCAAGTAAGCCCACGTAACACCAGCCGACATAACATCTATCCGGGGCATAGACGTAACAAAACCGCGTCGAGCCGGTGGCATTTCTCCAATTGACCGATTTGTAGTGGTTCATTACTAGTTTCCGGGTGAACTGAAGACACGGTGGTGATAAACCCTACAATTAAACTAACCGATTTCTTGCCCAGTTAGTCCACTAATTAGGCAGCAAGTCTCTGGATTGAGCTAATCACAGAGCACGCGGTTACGACAACTTTGGTCAACATTGACCTCCTTTGCCCAATATAGCCACCCATTGACCCAAAGTCCCTAAATGGTTACTCGCTTTGTCGTCAACACTGAAACCCCATGACTTTAACCGCTTCCCTAGCTCGTTGGTGGAAAAGATTGTCCACGTACTCCACTTTGCAAGTTGAAAATCGCAATGCTTCGCTAGATATATATGTTACCTTTTGCTTTTACTTTTTCCAGTCTTCGCAGCGTGTTTGCAAACTACTAGCGGAGTTAGTAGCTTACTCATAGCCTCGTTGATTACACCTCTAAGCGCGCGTGCAACTCAACATTTTGTAATTCGTGGGAGTTCAGATAGGCCTGCAAAACAAACACGTCTTCATCAGAACTCAGAAGACTTGTCTATTTTGGCCGATCAGGAGTTGATTAAGCAAGGTGGCATCAGATGAAGAGTTCAAGACTACCTAGGCCGTAGTTAGACCACTACTCCAGTCAGTGTCTTGCGTGTGGGGCCCACCGGTAGTCAGCATTTTGTGCGGAAAAAAAATACTGGTCAAATACTACTGTATGAGTATACTATATATGGTAGTAGTCCTTAATCTACCAGAGTCTCCGTTGCTAGATACGGTGCACGTCGATCGGCGCATATTCTACACGATCGAACCACGTACACCCGGCCCGTAAAAAGTATCGTATCGCGATAACCTGATAACCATCATGTGTGGGATGATTGATTAGGGATATATCTTGGAGATTACAATAATAAACTAAGCAAAGGCCAGGGTAACTAAAGACGATGCCTGCAAGGTTTAACAATCGCTCTCGACCACTGCATTGCATCACAACATTCTAGTCGATCGAAGGCTAGCTTTTTGTGAGCCAAATAAAACAAGAATATAATTAATATGGCGACGGAGACGAAGCTAGCCAAGTGGGAGTGGAATTCGATCTAGCAGCGGGCGAGACAGCGACCCGACTCGGCAGCGCACGAACTTACTTCTTGCGACGGAGCTCGTATAAATGGCGGTGCTGGGCGCGGAGATTCTAGCTGTCATACAGGCCGGGAACCGCACAGGTAGCTCCTAGTATTAGCCACAGCGATCACATAGTATTTCTATTGCAAGTTGTTTAGCGAGAGCATAATTAATATAGTGGCAAGGTGAGTGGAGATATATAACTGAGGCTGCATGGACGCCATGAGCAGCGTGCTGCAGGGGGGCTGGAGGAAGGGCCCCTGGACGGCGCTGGAGGACAGGCTGCTCACCGAGTACGTGCAGCAGCAGGGCGAGGGCAGCTGGAACTCCGTCGCCAAGCTCACAGGTTCGTAATTCATGGTGCCATTAATCTGATAGTTTGAGGTCTGCACTGTGGATTTTGGTTTAAGTCGTCAGCATGATTGCTGATGGATGTGCCGTGTGCGTGCAGGGCTGCGGCGGAGCGGGAAGAGCTGCCGGCTGCGGTGGGTGAACTACCTGCGGCCGGACCTGAAGCGGGGCAAGATCACCCCCGACGAGGAGACCGTCATCCTCCAGCTCCACGCCATGCTCGGCAACAGGTTAGTTAGTTCGTCGTCATGCATCATCCGCCTGTAGTAGTAGATGCCAATTAGCCGCACTGTGCGGTGAACAGTGCGGCGCTGACTGCGTGCTGAGTGCGCGCGCGGCCAGCCGGCCGGTGCCTAACTCACTCTCACTGAACCGTGTGTGACCTGGCGTGCAGGTGGTCGGCGATCGCGCGGTGCCTGCCGGGGAGGACGGACAACGAGATCAAGAACTACTGGCGGACGCACTTCAAGAAGGCGCGGCCGTCAAGGCGGGCCAGGGCGCAGCTGCTCCACCAGTACCAGCTCCAGCAGCAGCAGGAGCACCGACAGTACCTCGACGCCCTGCACCTGCTCCAGCAGCAGCACCACCATCTCGCGGAGCAGCAGCAGAACCAGCAGCCGTCGCCGATGATGACGATGATGCAGCGGCACGATAGCCCGCATGAGGACGACCAGCAGGCCGCCATGGAGGCACACGCCGTGAACGCCATGGCGATGAACAACGACGACATGGGGAGCTACGAATGCTACCCGCCGGTCATCTCGTCGTCCGCGCTCGAGCTCCCGGTCGACGACGACGACGACGCGCTGTGGGACAGCCTCTGGCGGCTCGTCGACGGCTCCAGTGGTGGCGACTCAGGCGAGTACTAGCTAGCTAGCTAGTAGTGTGTGTATCTTCTACTACGGCAATGTGTGTCCCGGTGTAAATTAAAGACAGTGGAAGCAGCCAGCCTAGCTAGCCAAGCTTGAAGGTAAATTCAGACTTTCAGTGCCGCAAGGGCCTGACGACGCACGCACGCATGCGATCGAGTAGTTCTTCATGTCTCCTGGTATTGTACCTTTTACCCATGACCATGAGCCATGCATGAATCATCAGGTCGCACTGGATGAACCTCTTTAACTAGCCTGTCACAAAGTCTGTAAATTGCAAACAGCTTATAATGTAATTTCTGGCGTTGGCGTAGCCCATTTTGGCATCCGGCGGCCCCAGGTTGAATCCAACCCACAGGGGGCGCCGGATGGAGCTGAAAATGACACGGACCAGCCATGTCAGTGGACCACATAGCCCCTTCGTTCCCGCCCCTTCCCGCTCAACCTTCCTGCCATTTTCCCCCACTATATCTAGGCGTCCTCCCTCCCTCCCTCCCCTTCTTGCCGCCGCCATGGAGAGGCCCAGCCTCAGTTTCTACGATGTCGTGATGTTCGCCCACTATGACATCGCCGCGCCGCCGCGCGCGATGCTTCCGGCCGGCTGCGAGCTCAGCTACGCATGTGCGCCCGTGGCATCGCCCTTGAGTGGCACCGAATTGGTGATGCAGATCGAAGAGCGCTACCGCGAGTTGCCAGAGCAGAAAAGGGCAACGGCCTAGTACTCGCCCACTGGGCGAAGCGGTTCAAGGAGCGGGAGCCGGAGCTTGCGTTGTGCCAAGCTCACCGACGGCAGCTCCACCCGGATCTGCGCAACCCCGAAGGGTGGCAGCGCTTCTCGGCGGTGCTCGTGCGTACGATCTACACCGCTATCGATGCAGCGCACCGTGAAGAATTCATGAGGAGGGCGGAGGCCGCCGGGATAGTCGACCTTGATTCCGACACGGAGGAGGAGGACGTCGACGCAGCGGAGGACGAAGACAGGGACAGCGGTAGTGGAAGCGGCATAGTCGGCTAGGTGTGTAAGGTGGAGTTTACGCTATGCCGAGGTCACCAACGAAAGCCCTTCGTTTTATCTATGTAGAATATATGAATAGATGGTAGACGTGCTATTGGGAGCGTGGTTGGAAACATTGTCCTCCCTAAATTCAGAAAATAGTCGACGCCTTCCCATATGGACGAAAAATTGATGCCGCCGGAGCCCATATAGGGAGCCGAGTTGAGAGCATCTCCACTGTTGGCCCTCCGCAACAGCCTCCGCAGGATGAAAATACACGTTTCAGGGGACAAAATGCCTCCGCCGGATGAAACATGACAGCTTGGGTTTCATGCCTTCCCAGCCGCAACCCCACTCGGAACTTGGCCCTGCTCGCCCAGGTCGCTGGCTCACCAGGCCGGTCTCCCCCTTCCTCCACTCATCCTTAGCGGCAGCCCTCGCCACGCCTAGGGAAGGTTGGAGACCGTCCCTCCCTGAGGTAGATTCCCCGTCCACGTCTTTGCTGCGTTCGAGGGAGATCGGAGGGGCGGCCGTTGTTGTGGTGAAGAGTAGGAGATGTGGTGTCGGTGGCCAGCAATGCGAGGCAAGAGGCGGCATGGTCAAGGCCATGGATGAGCGGAACAGAGGCATTGGCGCGGCGGCCCAGCGGCTAGATCACGACAGAGGCAGCGCGACCACAGATGTCGGGGTGAGCAGCAGGCATTGGGAAGGATGGAGGCGGGCGCCATGGCTTCGAGGACGAAGAGAGGTGGTGGGGTCGCAAAGGCCTGGAACGGCGGCGCGTGGCGGTGGTGCCAAGCCACGGGCAGAGGAGAGGCTGGTAGCGTTTGGGAGCGAGCAGAGAGGGGTAGAGAGGACGGTGACGATTGCTAGGGCTCCACCTCACGGTGGTCGATGTGCGGCGGCCGAGAGAACGGGACTGACACATTGGTGGGAAAAAAGGATCGGGTGGGCCAGCTCTCCACGACACGTGGAAAATAGGCTCATTGGGTTTGGCCTTGGTGCGTCGGCGTTATTTTGAGTAGCTGGGGGCAATGGGGGCCTGGTTGGGCTGTTTTTCGCCTTTTTGCATCGCCAGCGCTAAAAAAAAGCCTTTGTGAGGAGATATTCTCGCCGTGCTGAGATCTTTTCACGCAACTGCATTTCTGGAGTATTTGCAAGTTGTGCCGGTTACAGAATACTCCATCCCTCCCAATGAATAAGGGCTATCTAATTTTTTTTCAAAAGTCAAACTACACAAAGTTTGATCAAACTTTCAGAAAATATTATCAAAAACTCCAATACTATATAGATATCATACAAAGATGTATTTCATGATATTGATTTTGTATTGTACATGTTAATAATTTATTCTAAAAACTTTGTCAAACTACATAAGTTTTTTTTTCTAAATGCGCCTTCTTCATTGCAATGGAGATAGGCCTAATCAAGATACAGAGCAAAAATAACTAAAAGTAGACCACAAACATGGTCCCAGAGAATAATTGTTACCAAATACCAACAGCTAAAAGCTTTTACCGTCCCCTCGAGGCCGTGACTTCAAGGGTGACATTTATGTACATGAGAAAAGAACACCAAAGCTCAATGGAAAAAAAAAAGGCACAACTTTCACTGCCATTCAGGTATCACATTTACCATTTCACTCCAATCATTACTGATGTACATGAAACTAGGTTTATCCTTTTTAACCGAGAAACTAGTTCAATTATAAGTCCCAAGGTTTTTCTAATCCATCTCCAGTAGACTATAACAAAATAATTGGAAAAGACTAATCTGTAGATATCGAAATTAAAAAATGGGTAGCCTTGAATAGAATCTCCTAACCACTTCACAAGTTATTGCTGGAAACTTCATTCTGATGAGGCACCGTCACGGCAGCTGCTCGGAGAAGGATTTCGTTGGTCTTACCGACCTGCTGGAGCTTCGTGAAGGAGCAACAGTCGGGGAACGGTTCAGCATTCCGACAACCGCCGGCACGAGGGTCTGCGAGCGCTGCAGCATGTCAACCATGGATGGTGTTTGGTAGGTGTGAATCTGGGTGGTGAGCTCCGTGGAGTCGCCCCGCGCGGTGGCTCTCTGCAATGAGTGGGAACTCAGGCCAGCCAGCATGTACGCCCTGCCTGATTCGTCGTACCTCCGCCGGCTCTCCACCCTCTCCTGCATCTCCCTCAGCTCTGTGATCAGCGCCAAGCACTGGCTGTCTGAAGAGTGTGCTGCCTGTGATTCCAGGATCCTCGACCGGCCTTCGAGGATCGACACAGCCTGGGAGAAAGCGCCGGTCTCGGCCGCAGCCCGAGCAGCAGACATGTCCTCCGTGGCTTGAACTCGGTGCCACTCGCGCTCAACCTCGGGAGACATTTTGCAGTCCACACAATAAGCAGGACGCTGAACACTCACTTCTTCACCCTGTACTTGGATGCTCTCTGTTGTAACTGCCTCTTCGTACGTACAGCTTGGTTTGATCAGCACAGTCTGCCCTTGTGCAGCTGGGACATGTAGAGTGACCAGGAACGCCCTCTCTTCATCTGCATACAGGTCACCAATATCAACTGAGCCGCTGCGTTTATCTTCGGCTACTTGACTCGAATAGCTGCCTGACTTGATAGAGGTAAGTAGCACACCTTTGTCTACACACTCGATGCCCAACTGCATCTCCTTAACCACAACACTGAGGAGGCCACCAATGCACTGAGCGAACCCGTTCTGGATAGAACCTTCAGCATCAATAAATGAGAACGTACCGCTAGATGTCTCCGCAATAGAATGCATTGCAGCAGAGTCATGATCAGCTCCGAAACCAAAGGTGTGGATCTGCACATGATTACCTGTTCCAGGAAGGATTGAAGGAGGAACAAGTACACTGTGATTTCGCTGAACCCCGTCATAGGATGTATGTGAATATGTGTCTTGACCATCTGAGAGAAGAATGATGCTGCAAATAGGATTCTTCAGACGACGGTGTTCAATTACTTTAGCACCCATTTTTAGCCCATCGGCAATGTTTGTGCCACCACCATCAACAAGGGAATTAACAGCTATCAAGGCCCTCATTCGGCCAGTTAAGGTCATTCGACGAAGGGGGAAGAGCCTACGTGCTGTAGATGAGAAGGCAATAACAGACAAGCGGTCATTGGGTCCAAGTGTTTGAACGACAAAGTTCATAGCGCTCTTGAGAAGTGCAAGTTTGGCCCCTTTCATGCTACCACTGACATCAAGAACAGTTACGAGGTCAAGAGGTGCACGGGAGTTCACTGGGTCTAAGGACTTAGGAGCCTTGAGATGAATCAAGATAGAAAAGACCTTCTGAGTTACTGATTGTTGGATGGCTTGGAATTCCGAATATGTCTTGATTTCAACAGAACCAGTAACTGCATTGTATCCGTCCATGGTTTCAGGCTGAAGATCTATGTGCTCATCATCATTGAAAATGTCTGCCTCGGGAGTACGGAATACAGGAAATTGCTCCTGCAGATTTCCACTGTATGTGTGGTTAAGCCTGCGGACAACAGTCATGTGTCCATCATCCTGGGGCCAATTTACTGGGCTTACTCTAGCTCTTCCATGGGTGGCATCTCCAGGTTGAGTTCCCTGGAAGGGAAGTTCTTTCCATTCAGCACGACATATTGGACAGATATGGTTGCCATGTCTAACATTTGAAGTGATACAATGAAAATGGAACTTGTGGGAGCATTCGGCAGTAAACAGCGCTTGTCCGTGACCAGTCCTCATACCACCAAGGCAGATAGCACAGACCCTCTGAAATCGAGAAGGCCAGCGCAAAAAGAGTTAGCATGCTAGAATCAGAGCTTGCAACTTAACAAAAAAGATAGCATCTCTAATGGTTAATATATGTGCCTTGAATAACTCCATTAAAATGTAAACCTATCACAAATTTACAACTACACTAACAGTGTGCAGACTTTCATAGAACTTGGTGAGTATCAGGAAGACTGCATGAGGCTCTGGATCACCAGTCCAGATGGAAGGGATTTATCATACCAAAAAGCAGGAGAACTGAAATTTTGGTTATCACCTTATCATGGAGGTCTAAGATTGCATAACTGGACCCTAGCATATAGAATTCCACATGTCAAACTTACTGAACTAGCAGGTGTAGTACGATCAGTTAGTTTTCCTGCTTAATCAACACCGAATTTGCATATTAACACATCTACAAGTTATTGGGAAATATGAAGTGGATAGTCAGGTATGCAAGAAGCATATGTAAGCATTAAATTCTTAGTGATAAGCACACAAAAAAACCAGGAGTAAATTAACAATATGAAGAAATATTATTTCTCTAAATAAAGTGTGTTGGCATCAGAAAATATTCTTTAAAGTCAAAGTAATCCACAACGGTGTACAAAGGACTATGACTGTTTGACCCAACTTCAGAGAGGCCAGGACCAAGTCAAATTGGATGGACCTACCAACCAATCAGAACACATGGAAAGGCAAAAGGCAGGAAAAGTATGCATAGGAAAAGGGTAGCACATGTTATAGTTAAAATTGAACAAACTTCACACTATAAGGCAACACAAGTTAAGCATGCAGCAACACAACACTGCAGATGTTCTTCAGTGGTCTAATAGTAGAAGTGTATAGCATAAAGAAAAAAACATGCACCTCCATCAACTGCAGCTCTAACCTCTAAACTCAATCTGATAAACCATGGCATGGATTCTATTTTTATAAAATATCCCGGTTGAAACTTCAACACATATACTTGTACAGTGCTCACTTGTAAATTTCATTTTGAGTCACAATATACAAGTTGCATAGACTTTTCACTTTGGTGATTTCCCTGGAAGAGAATTTTTTTTTTAATGAAAAACAGCAGGAACTCTGCCTTTTTTGCATTAATAAGAGAAATTCCAACATCCTACTTTTTGTCTACCGGAACTAGTCAAAATAAAATGAGGACCAGAATGGGAGAGAAACAAATGAAAGCGTGAGGAAACAGTTAGTGGCCACACACAGTTTTTGTCTACCGGAAAGTGCACATAATTGCCCGGCAAGAAAACCAAAGAATTGGTGTAGGTTCTGTTTCTAGGCCAGCTTCTTCATTCGAGAAGGCTGAATAGTAAGGAATCCTTCGTTGTAGAACAAGTAAAGCTAAACATGATATTTTCCCGTGTTATGGCTAGAAACATTACGGAACAAGAAAAACTGTCCTACAAAAATCCAAGCACATTACATAAAAAGGTCAGCACACTACTATAGGGAGAACAATAGCATTACAGAACTGTTGCATGAAAAGGTCTGTAAGATTGCAGAAATGGCAAATTCGTCTGTCACTTTTTTTTTCTTGAGGCAGAATGATTCGACAGCAGAACCAACAAAATCAGATGCAAACTGATGCCAAAAGGAGAGAGGAACTAAAAATTTGGTTATCAACTTATCAAGGAGGTCTAAGAACAAATATTTGCATAACTTGACACTAGCATAGGGATTTCTAATTGCCAAACTTACTGAACTAGCAGGTGTAGTGTGATCAGTTAGTTTTCATGCTTAATCAACTGCGAATTTGGATATTAACACATGTAGATACCATTAGGAAATATGAAGTGGATAGTCAGGTATGCATGCAGCATATGTAAGCATTAAAACTCTTAGCGGTAAGCACAAAGAAAAACCAGAGAGAATTAACAATATGAAGAAATATTCGCAAAAAAAACAATATAAAGAAATATTATTTCTCTCTATAAAGTGTGTTGCCATGGGAAAATTATTCTTTAAAGTCAAAGTGATCCACAACGGTGTATAAAGGACTATGGCTGTTTGACCCAACTTCAGAGAGGCCAGGACCAAGTCATATTAGATGAACCTACCAACCAATCAGAACACATGGAAAGGTAAAAGGCAGGAAAAGTATGCATAGGAAAAGGTTAGCACATGTTATAGTTAAAATAGAATAAACTTTATACTATAAGGCAACACAAGTTAAGCATGCAGCAACACAACACTGCAGATGTTCTTGAGTGGTCTAACAGTAAAAGTTAAAAAACATGCAGCTCTAAACTCGATCTGTTAAGCCATGCCATGGATTCTATTTATTTAAAATATCGCGGTAGAAACTTCGAAAATTATAGTACACATTTGTTAATTTCATTTCGAGTCGCAAGGTACAGTTGGAACGACTTTTCAGTTTGATGGTTTCCCTGGAAGAGAAATTCCAAACTCCTATTTTCCTGAAACTTATCGCCTACATGGCACCGAACTAGTCAAAATAAAATGAGGACAAGAAAGGGAGAGAAAGAGAGACAATTGAACGTAGGAGGAAACAGTTAGTGGCCACACACAGTTTTTTGTCTACCGGGAGCTGCACATAATTGACCGGCGAGAAAGCCAAAGAATTGGTGTAGGGTTCTGTTTCTAGGCCAGCTTCTTCGCTCAAGAAGGCTGAATAGTAGTAAGTAATCCTTCGTTATGGAACAAGTGAGGTCCAACAATTAGTAATATTTTCCCTTACCAAGAACATTATGCGACAAGAAAACCCGCCCTCACAAAAACAAAATCCAAATAAGGTCAGCAAACGAGAAGAATAGCATTACGGAACTGTCGCTGTGAAAAGGTCAGCTTACAAAAAGGTAGTACTCCTAGTATTTTTTTATTTTTTTTGAAGGGAAGTACTACTCCTAGTTTGAAAGGCTCGTTGGAAAGGTTGAAGAAAAGGCAATTTCATCTCTATCAAACAAACAAAAAAAACTTCAGCCAGAATGATTCGATCGCCTTAGAATCACATTGATCAATTTTACGGTGTGAAACAGAATCATCGTGTTTTAATGTGGAAGATCGCCAGCCCAAAAGGAAAAAAAATTACTGTGAGAAGATTCGGTGAAACCCAGGTTAAGACCCACCTTGGAGTTGGAGCTCCGGCTCCCGGAGCTGGAGAGGCGGCGCATGGAAGCGGACGACGACCTCGCTTTCTCCTCCGTCACGGAACCCGTCGTGCCCTCGGCGTCCGTATCAGCTGCCGGTGGCGACGGACACGCCTCCCATCCAGTCAGCGGCGGCGGCGAGGACGAGGCGTCCTCGAGGGCGCCCTGTCGCGCCGGCGGCACGCGGATGCAGAGCTTGGTGGCGAGAGCACGCTTGGCCCGGCCCCACGCCGCCGCCATTGCTCAGGCGGGCGCGGAAGGGATCGCTCGGCGGGTACGCGGAGGAACCGGATCAGAAGAAGAAGGCGAAGGGCAGCGGCGTCCGGGTTGGTTGGGTTTTTCTCATGCGATGGCGGGGCCAGATTTTCCGCGGCGGCCGCGGCTGACCCGGTTCTGTTTCGACTCGATCGGGCGCTCGCTTCCTCTTCCCCCCCGTCTGTCAGTCGAGCGAGCCCCCGGCGAGGTGTTACCTTAATAACTGCGGAAACTTTATTCGGGTTTGACTTCCCGTTTTGCCCTCGCGGGGACGTGGAGACGCGCCGGGATCCTGGGTCCCCGTCGGGTTTTCACACCTGCTGCGTGATCACTGACGAGGCGTCCACACACTCGTAGAACTGGTGATGGAAGCCGGAGCTGATGACGCGTTCCCGTTTCTATGTTCAAGAACTGATCTGTGTGACCGGAGAATTGAATTTGTCATTTTTCCTGTACTGCATATCTTTTCTTTTGACGTGGTAGTACTTATCCCTTTTCCGTCGACGTGACATGTGAGGAATGTTCGAAGGGTTCGATTTTGAATTTGGTTTGCAGAAGAGTTTTTTTTGGTCCTAGGGGTAAGACGGTAATTTCCATTTGTGGGCTCGTGTGGTTTCTCTTCGGTCCTAGGGGTAAGACGGTAATTTCCATTTCCAGACTTTCCGAGGGTATTTTGGGCAACGTAGTTATGCTACTAGTACTAATGTACTGCCTCTGTTTGGGATTATAGGTGTCGAGAGCTTTTTTATAGGTGCATGTCCTCTTTTTCCTCTCACTTCTCTCATGCATATAAGAGTATTGGTTTATTTATAGATTAATAGAAAAGTTATGGAGTGTCTTGGTATTAGCAACTTGGTCCTTAGGACTAATAATCTCGAACAAAGGTAGTACTATACTTGTATTTTCTGTGTATATTACGGTTGAGACATTTGGGGCCGCGGAATAGGATCGTAGAAGGAAGAAAGGGTTTTGCTCAAAAAGGAAGAGAGGGTTGACCGGCTACATTCGCATGCATGTACGACAGGGTTGTCCGGCGGTGCAGGGGCGGAGCTGGAGAATCGCCCTGATGCACCGCTTTACTCGGTATAAAATTTTCAAGCAACAATCTACTATATAAATAGATGATTTATATCTTTGAAATACATAATACAACGTAATAAGAGATAGTATATAATACAAAGACTCACGTAATAAAAAAATCAAAATTCTTTCTATATGGATGAGACAAAGCATAAAATTACTTGTAAAAGATGTCTTGTATTCTCAAATTCCAAAATATATCATCAACCATGAAGGCTTGATAAGCTGCAAAATAAAAAGTAGATTTAGTTTCCAAGTGGAATAGTTGAATGACCATAATTATAGTGTTGAAGTAGCAAGAGTTTTCATATTACCTTTTTATGTTTCTGTATAATCGATTCCTCAAAGCCATGAAATACTTAATCACTCGATCATTAGTGACTTTCTTCATCTCCTCTTTCTCCACATAACAAATAACATCATCACTCAAGCTGTCATCATTGAGGCGGTTGCGCAAAAATGTTTTCACTAGTTTCATGGCTGAAAAGCACCTCTCAACTGTAGCAGTGGCAACAGGCAACACAATCACTAATTTCAACAACTGGTAAAACAAAGGATACATAATATGCCTCCTTGTCTCCACCATTTTTTTAGAAAGCTCAACGATTGTTGTTATGTTAGAAAAGCTATCATCTGTGCATACATCAGCAATATAGAGACGTAGATCCTTATCAAGATCCCTCAGCTCTCCAGAATCAAAATCTTGAGGATATAATTTAGCCAAATTTATCAAACTCTCCAAATTAAAATCACAAAATGAGTCTCTTGGACTCAAAGCTGCTGACCAAACAAGTAAATTGGAGGATGTCTCACTGAATCGACCATCAAGCTCTTGAACTAGCCAATGAAAAACATCATTAAAGCAATCAACTTGATAGTGATGTTTGTTGGTAATTCCAGTTACCTGTCTTCTCTTTTTTGGATTAACATAGGCTTCTTCCATATCGAACTCTTCAATATCAGATTTCTCACAAAAACCATGAACTTTAACTAGCAGGGATTCCCATCCATGTTCTCTAAGTTCATTCAAAACAATTCTAGTTGACTTCACACATTTCATGGCATTTACTATGCCTTGATCCTTTCGCTGCAATGCTAATGACAATGTGTTTGTAGTTGTAAGGGTTGTCAACATGAGATGCAAATAGAAAACAAAGTCAAAGGACTGAAAGTACACTAAGAGACCATTTGCTAGGTCTCTATTTGTTCTATCATTGTCTTCTGCTCCCACATATTCTAGAACTTTAATGACTGATCGAAACAGGTCAACCAAACTTTTAAGTGTTTTGGCATGAGAATCCCAACGAGTATCTCCTGGTCTTTGAAGGCATTGCTCTCGATTCAGCCCTGTACCAGTTGTAAGTTGCCCACACCCTAAAGCTTTGCTCATTTCTTCAAGATTGATGTCTCTAATCATATCCCTTCGCTTTGCAGATCCACCTACCACATTTAATAATGTAGTAATCATAGTAAAAAAATTACTAACTTCTTTATGCTTTCTTACCACAGCAACAACAACCAACTGAAGCTGGTGAGCGAAGCAATGGACATAATAAGCCGTACTATTTTCTCTCATTATCAGTGATTTGAGGCCATTGAACTAACCTCCCATATTGCTAGCACCATCGTATCCTTGTCCTCTGACTTGATTGTAACTTAGCTTGTACTTTACAAATAGAGAATCAATTGCAGTCTTTAGGTACGAAGAAGTTGTTTCTTTCACATGAACAAGACCAACAAAACTTTCTTTAGAATCCCCAGAACTATCAACGTACCTTAGGGCCACTGCCATTTGTTCTTTGCAAGAGACATCCCTGGATTCATCAACAAGCAAACAAAACACGTTATTACCAATTTCTTTAAGAATAGATTGCACTATCTCATGTGCAAAACCTTCAGCGATATCTTTCTGGACCTCCGGAGCAATCATCAATGCATTCCTTGCAGCATCTTTTCCCATAGCCTTTCCTAAAACTGGATCATGCTCAGCTATGAAGTCACGAACCTCCAAAAAATTACCTTTATTGTGGGAGTTCTTCGACTCATCATGGCCTCGGAAAGGTAATCCTTGCTTGAGCAACAACCTAGCTGTGTCAATTGAGGCATTTAGTCGAGTAAAATAAGCCTTCTTGGCAGCTTCACTTTGAATGTTAATAGCAACATCAATGTGTTGGTCTCTCTTTAACAAATCAATACATTTTTTCATTGATTGATTATGGACACTATCCACATCACCAACATGATCTTTTAGTCTTGCCTTCACGTTCCAGGTATCTCAACCATTCAAAACAAATGCCTCGTACCCAGCCTCCTTCTTGCTGCCACGGTCCCTAAACAAGAAACAACAAAAACAATATGATTTGTCCTTCTCTTCACTATATTCAAGCCAGCTTCCAAACTCATCAAACCAATCAGGATTGAACCTTCTGTTTTTTACCCCAAACTTCGAATACGGAAAATTTAATTCTCTTGGTTGGCAAGGTCCATTAACCAAGTATTTTCTTCTTATCACTTCTTTCAAATTAGGATGATAATGTTCTATCAATTTTCGCTTCCCTCGATCATACTGAATCTCCTCTTTCCAATTCATGTCTCCATCTTGTGATGGGGCTTTTCTTTTGAGAACAAACCTGTCCATAAGACACCTGTGTTTGACAATTAAATGCATGTGTCAGACTTGAAAGGGGTTTGGAGAATTACTGATAAAAGTAGAACCTGTAGAGTTTTAGATTGACAAAGGTCTACGCACCGCTGTGGAAATTGAGACTAGGCGGACAGAGAAAAATTAAGAGCGAGGAGTTTGCCTGATCGTCTGATCGGAAGAGCTTCTGAGTTCCGAGACGCCGAGCTGCACGCTTGTTGCGTCCGAGCGTCGGGAATCGCCTGAGGCGTGCGACTCCTAGGCGATGCGCCGCCGGTTTCCGTCTCGCCTCTTTTCGGATCGATCGAATCAATCAAGCCGGCAATGAGGCGTACGTGGACAGCAGGGCAGTCGTACATGTACAGTTTTGTTTTTTTAAAACAACATGTGTGGGGACCTTGCGTGCTTGTTTCTAGTTGATTGATCGATGGAAACTATGGTGGGCCGCCCTTGCCTGCCGGACCAGTCCCTGATGCACGACCTCTCTCTCACCCTGATGTACCTGCCGATTTGACATGTCAAGTGTCGCTAAAAAATTTTTTGGACCCTGTGTCCTGTGCATCAGGGTGAGCACGTTAGGCTCCGCCCCTGCGGCGGTGGGTGGTTCATCGCTCGAAGCAAGCACGATGTGCACTACTAGTTTGCTCGCTGACTAGCGCTATATACATTTGTCGATAAACCCCCAACCCTAATTTGTCCGTGGCAAGTGCTTGGATTTTTTTCAAGACTGCATTCGTCGATTTCAGGCTCATTCGGCTCCGCCTACGGGAAGTTGCCAAATGGGACAAACAGACCATATCCTTTCCGGAGACGAAGAGAAAGGAATAACCGCCGATGAACCACCTTGACGATCCGAAGATCCCAACTGTCATAAGAAGACCTCGAGGACCAATGGCGGAGCCACACTTGACCTAGGTAGTCAATTCACAACACAGTTTTTTGTCAACGCAAGGAAAAAGTCTGCAGAAATAATTGAAAATCTATACAAATACTTGTATTTGACTACATTGTTTCTGACTGACTATACATGTTTGGTGTCTTGGCTCCGCCACTATCGAGGACCACACCACTCCCACAATCTTCTCGATGTTGCCATCGGGATGGGCTGAAGCTGGGAAGAATGTATTGAAGAAGGCACCGCCGCCACCACCCGAGGGTTGCCCACCAAACCCTAAACCTAAAAAATAGGACAACGGAGCCCTCCCGCCGGCAGGGGCCGAGATCCACCCCGGCCCCATGGCCTGAAGGCTACAGAAGCGAGGTATATCGATGGCGGCGCCTATGGGAAGCAAGGAACCATAATCGTCTCTACAGGCTCTCTCGAGGCAAAGGGGTACGGGCACGTATCGTCTTGTACTTGTACATGTCTAGTTCCAACTTCTCCTTTGAAGGAGTGTTTGTTGAAATGACACGGTGACATGTATGTCGTCGTACCGGTCAAGCGATCTGGTGGCGCGCACTGCACACACGCGATGGCGAGACCTAACGACGACGCTCATGCATGTCCTCACTAGTAGAAACCAGGCAATTAGCCCCGGTTCGTTGATGGGTTCATAGCATGGAAAACAAAAATTGTCTACCGCAAGAACGAACAAAACCCAGATCTAATCTAGATAAAAGCCAAGATCTAATCTATTAGACATGTGCAACGAGATTGATTTGTACAAACCCTCATAGATCTGAAAGCGTTACGAGATTAGATCTCGTGGTTGATGTAGTCGATCACTTGCCGATCTCAAGATTGTGTGGACGATCCTTCCGGCGCCGCGTTCCGGCAGCGCTTCCGCAGTCGGTCACACGTGCGGAGTGGAAGCAGACCTTCCTCTCCTCATTCCAGCGAGCAGCAGAGGTAGTAGATCTTCTCCACGGAATCCCAGCAGCACGACGGCGTGGTGGTGGTGGTGGAGTAGAGAATTCTGCAGGGCTTCGCCTATGCCTGTGCAGAAGAAAGGAGGAGGAGAGAGGCGGCGGAGATTTGGAGTTGTGTAGGAGGGCTTGGAGGTGGCGCCCCCACCCCTCTATTTAAAGGGGGGAGGCGCCATGGGAAGGGGAGTCCTTGTAGGACTCCCCTCCCTCCTATGGCCGACGGATTGGGGAGGGGGAAGGAGTCCTCCTCCCCACGACTCCTTGTCTTGACCCACCAGGACTCCTTGATCCCTTTCTTGATTTTCAAGCAAACTCCAAGAAATCTTCTAGAACCTTCCTGAACATTCCGAAACCTTCTAGAATCCTCATACAAATACTCCGGAACATTTCCTAACTCAGAAAATGATCCCCAATATATGAATCTTATTCTCCGGACAATTCCGGATCTCCTCGTGATGTCCCGGATCCAATCCGAGACTTCGAACAACATTCGGTCTCCAACGCACATTCCACATCTACTTAAAAACAACTTCGAACCTTAAGTGTGTCACCCTACGGTTCGTGAATATGTAGACATGCCAGAGACACATCTCCTATCAATAACCATCAGCGGGACCTGGAGATCCATAATGGCTCCCACATACTCAACGATGACTTCGTGATCGATTGAACCATTTACATAAGAAACCAATTCCCTTTGTCACGCGATACTATACTCATCCGAGGTTTGATCGTCGGCATCTCCATACCTAGTTCTACCTCGTTACTGATAAGTACTCTTTACTCGTTCCGTGATATGTCATCCCTTGTGACCCAGTCACATGCTTGCAAGCTAACTAGATGACATTCCACCGAGAGGGCCCAGAGCATATCTATCCTTCATATGGATGGACAAATACCAATCTTGGTCCATGCGCTTCAACACATACTTTCAGAATACCCAATGACACCTTTATGACCACCCAGTTACGAAGCGGTGTTTGATGTCATCAAAGTACCCATCCGGTGATGGTGATTAACACAACCTCATGGTCGAAGGATTAGGTTAGTATGCATTTAAAAGCTTATAGCAATACGAACTTAATGACTTGATCTTATGCTACACTTACTATGGGTGTGTGTCCATCACATCATTCTCCTAATGATATAACCTTGTTATTAATCACATCCTAATGTCCATGATCAGGAAACCATGATCATCAATTAATCAACAAGCTAGTTCAACAAGAGGCTTACTAGGGACTCTTATATGTTTACAAAACACACAAGTATTAGTGTTTCCTAATAATACAATTATAGCATGAGATGTAAACATTCATCATAAACACAAAGATATAATAATAACCATTTTTATTATTGCCTCTTGGGCATATCTCCAATAGTCTCCCACTTGCACTAGAGTCAATAATCTAGATTACATGGTAATATACCGAACACCCATGGTGTTCTGGTGTTGGTCATGCTTTGCCCTAGGGAGAGGTTTAGTCAACGGATCTGCCACATTCACATCAGTGTGTACTTTGCAAATCTTTATGTCACCATCTCGGACATACTCGCGAATAGCGTGGAAACGTAGCTTGATGTGCTTCAGCTTGCTATGTAACCTTGGCTCCTGTGCATTAGCTATGGCACCTGTGTTGTCACAGTAGATGGCCATCGGGTCCAACACACTGGGAACCACGCCAAGTTCAGTAATGAATTCCTTCATCCATACGGCTTCTTGTGCAGCCTCCGAAGTAGCTATGTATTCCGATTCAGTTGAAGATTTCGCCACAACGCTTTGCTTTGCACTCCTCCAGCTCACTGCAGCACCATTAAAAATAAATACGTATCCCGACTGTGACTTCGAGTCATCCAGATCGGTGTTCCAACTAGCATCGGTGTAACCGTTTACAACAAGCTGTTCATCACCTCCATAAGAAAGAACCATATCCTTAGTCCTATTTAGGTACTTTAGGATATTCTTGACCGCTGTCCAGTGCTCCATTCCAGGATCACTTTGATATCTGCTAGTCAAACTAACAGCATGTGCTATATCCGGTCTTGTACACAGCATGGCATACATGATAGAACCTATGGCCGAGGCATAGGGAATATTATTCATTTTCTCTCTATCTTCTGCCGTAGCTGGACTTTGAGTCTTAGTCAAGGTCTTACCTGACAACATGGGCACGAACCCTTTCTTGCTATCTTCCATTCTAAACTTCTTTAGAACTTTGTCTAAGTATGTACTTTGTGAAAGCGCTATTAGGCGTCTTGATCTATCTCTATAAATCTTGATGCCTAGAATATATGCCGCTTCGCCAAGATCCTTCATTGAAAAACTATTATTCAAATAGGTTTTGACGCTATTAAGAAGTTCTATATCATTCCCAATCAACAATATGTAATCTACATATAGTACTAGGAATGCTATAGAGCTCCCACTCACTTTCTTGTAAATACAAGATTCTCCATAAGTTTGTATAAACCCAAAATTTTTGATTACTTTATCAAAACGTTGATTCCAACTCCGGGATGCTTGCTTCAGTCCATAAATGGAGCGCTGAAGCTTGCATACCTTGTCAGCATCTTTAGGATCGACAAAACCCTTGGGTTGTAGCATATACAACTCTTCCTCAATGTCACCATTAAGGAACGCCGTTTTGACATCCATCTGCCAAATCTCATAATCGAAATGTGCAGCAATTGCTAACAAAATCCTCACAGACTTTAGCTTCGCTACTGGTGAAAAAGTCTCATCATAGTCAACTCCTTGAATTTGTCGGAACCCTTTCGCGACAAGTCGAGCTTTATAGACGGTAACATTACCATCAGCATCTGTTTTTCTCTTGAAAATCCATTTGTTCTCGACAGCCTTACGGCCATCCGGTAAGTCCACCAAAGTCCACACTTGGTTTTCGTACATGGATCCCATTTCGGATTTCATGGCTTCTAGCCATTTGTCGGAATCTGGGCTCACCATAGCTTCTTCACATGTCGCAGGGTCATCAGCGTTGTCCACCAACATAACGTTCAAGGCAGAGTCATACCAATCAGGAGTGGTACGAACCCTCGTTGACCTGTGAGGTTCAGCAGCAACTTCGTTTGAAGTTTCATGATCATTATCATTAGCTTCCTCTCCAATTGGTGCAGGCGGCACAAAAACATCTTCCGGTGCTGCGCTACTCTCAAATCCGAGAGAAGGTTCAATAACCTCATCGAGTTCTACTTTCCTTCCAGTCACCTCCTTCGAGAGGAACTCCTTCTCAAGAAAGGATCCATTCTTTGCAACGAAAACTTTGCCTTCGGATCTATGATAGAAGGTATACCCAATTGTTTCTTTAGGGTATCCTATGAAGATGCATTTCTCCGCTTTGGGCTCTAGCTTATCAGGTTGTAACTTCTTTACATATGCTTCGCAACCCCAGACTTTAAGGAACGACAACTTAGGTTTCTTACCAAACCACAATTTGTACGGTGTCGTTTCAACGGATTTAGATGGTGCCCTATTTAAAGTGAATGCGGCTGTCTCTAATGCATAGCCCCAAAACGATAGCGGTAAATCTATAAGAGACATCATAGACCGAACCATATCTAAGAGAGTTCGATTATGACGTTCGGACACACCATTACGCTGTGGTGTTCCCGGCGGTGTCAACTACGAAAGTATTCCACATTTCTTTAAATGCATGCCAAACTCATAACTCAGATATTCACCTCCACGGTCAGAACACAGAAACTTAATCTTCTTGTTACGATGATTTTCCACTTCACTTTGAAATTCCTTAAACTTCTCGAAAGTTTCGGACTTATGTTTCATAAAGTAGACATACCCATATCTACTTAAGTCATCCGTGAAAGTGAGAACATAACGATATCCACCACGTGATGCTACACTCATTGGACCGCACACATCGGTATGTATTATTTCCAATAAGTCTGTAGCTCGCTCCATTGTACCAGAGAATGGAGTCTTAGTCATTTTTCCCATTAGACATGCTTTGCATCTTTCAAGTGATTCAAAATCAAGTGATTCAAGAAGTCCATCTGAATGGAGTTTCTTCATACGCTTCACTCCAATGTGACCAAGACGACAGTGCCACATGTATGTAGAATTATCATTCGATTTTATTCGTTTAGCATCTATGTTGTGAACATGTGTATCAGTACTATCGAGATTCAGTAAGAATAAACCATTCATCTCAGGTGCATTACCATAAAAGATATTACTCATATATATCGAACAACCTTTATTCTCGGACTTAAAAGAGTAACCGTCTCGCAGTAAACAAGATCCAGATATAATGTTCATGCTTAACGCAGGCACCAAATAGCAATTATTTAAATTTAAAACTAATCCCGAAGGTAGATGTAGAGGGAGCGTGCCGACGGCGATCACATCAACCTTGGAGCCATTTCCAACGCGCATCGTCACCTCGTCTCTCGCCAGTCTTCGTTTATTCCGCAGCTCCTGTTTCGAGTTACAAATATGAGCAACCGAACCAGTATCAAATACCCAGGCACTACTACGATTACTAGTAAGATACACATCAATAACATATATATCAAATATACCTTTCTTCTTGATGTTTCCATTCTTCAGATCCGCCAGGTACTTGGGGCAGTTACGCTTCCAGTGACCAGCACCCTTGTAGTAGAAGCACTCAGTTTCAGGCTTGGGACCAGCCTTGGGCTTCTTTGCGGTGCGGCAGCTTCCTTGCCGTCCTTCTTGAAGTTGCCCTTGTTCTTAGGCTTGCCCTGTCTCTTGAAATTGGTGGTCTTATTGACCATCAACACTTGGTGCTCCTTTTTGATCTCCACTTCAACAGTTTTCAGCATGGACGATAGTTCAGGCAACGTCTTGTTCATGCAGTGCATATTGTAGTTCATCACAAAGTTCTTATAACTCGGTGGCAGTGATTGAAGGAGACGATGAATCCCCAACTCATTAGGAATCGATATTCCCAACTCTTGGAGCTTGTTTGCATACCCAGACATGGTGAGCACGTGCTCGCTAACGGAGCTTCCCTCTTCCATCTTACAGTTAAAGAACTTTTCGGAGGCCTCATAGCTCTCCATGGCCGCGCGAGTCTCAAAAATTAGCCTGAGCTCCTTAATGATCTCGAACGGGTCGTGGTGCTCAAAACGCTTTTGGAGCTCCGCTTCTAAACCGTACAGGATGGCACACTGAACTATGGAATAATGATTTTTCCGAGTGGCGTAAACATTCTTTACGTCATCGGTGGCATCATCTGCGGGTGGGTCACCCAGCGGTGCTTCGAGCACATAGGTCAACTGACCAGCCCTGAGGACGATCTTCAGTCCATGGAACCAGTCCGTAAAATTGCTTCCATTGTTCTTAAGCTTTTCTTTCTCTAGGAACGCATTGAAATTGATGGAGGGGGTCGCCATAATCTACAACAAATTTGCAAGTAGTTTAGACTAAGTTTATGATGAATTGAGTTCAAATTTAATACTTAAGTTAACTAGGTGAACTCCCACTCAAAACAACATCCCTCACTTGTCTTAGTGATTACACGAACCAAGTCCACTACACCAAGTCCGATCTTCACGAGAGAAGATGTAGTTTCATCGGCGAACAATCTTCATGTTCATCATATCATTTATATGACTCATGCTCTACCTTTCGGTATTCCGTGTTCCGAGAACATGTCTGTACATGCTAGGCTCGTCAAGATAACCTTAGTTTCCGCATGTGCAAATCTGGCTTGCACCCATTGTATGCACACGTAGACTCTATCACATCCGATCATCACGAGATGCTTCAAAACGACGAGTCTTAGCAACGGTGCCAACTAAGGGTGAACACTTTATTACTTGATATTTAGTGAGAGGGATCATCTTATAATGCTACCGTCGCGATCTAAGCAATACAAGATGCATAAAGGATTAACATCACAGGCAATTAATAATTAGTGTGATATGATATGGCCTTTTCTTCTTGCGCCTTTGATCTCCATCTCCAAAGCACGAACATGATCTCCATCATCACCAGCATTGCGTCAAGGTCAGTGGCGCCGCTTTATGGTTGTCCATCATCACTAGCAACTATTACAACTACTTGGAATAAAGCTATTACAAGATGAATAGACACGCAGGTCTTAACAGAATTAAAGACAACCATTAGGCTCCTGCCGGTTGCCATATTACAACAAGGATCATTGCATACATCAAATATAATCACAATCACATGATGGCCATATCACATCACAAAACCCCTGCAAAAACAAGTTAGATGCCTCTAATTTTCTTTGCATGTTTTACGTGGCTTGGGGCTTTCGAACAATAATGGATCTTACCTACGAAACTGAACCACAACATTGATACAAGTGCTATCGAGTGCAAAGTGTAAATTGGATCTATACTATGGTGGGAGAGACAGACACCCGCAAAGCCACTCGTGAAAAGCAAGTTACACATCAAGCGTGGAGCAAGTCTCATGTGCGATGGCATGTAAGGTTAGCCCGAGCCGCTTCATCCCACCATGCCGCAAGATGCAAAGTACACAAAGCAAAAGACGGCACGAGCACCAACGCCCACAACACCATTGTGTTCTACTCGTGCAACAGATCTACGCATAGACACGGCTCTGATACCACTGATGGGTTCGTAGCATGGAAAACAAAAAAATTCTACCGCAAGAACGAACAAAACCCAGATCTAATCTAGATAAAAGTCAAGATCTAATCTATTAGACATGTGCAACGAGATAGATCGGTACTAACCCTCGTAGATCTGAAAGCGTTACGAGATTAGATCTCGTGGTTGATGTAGTCGATCACTTGCCGATCTCAAAATTGTGTGGACGATCCTTCCGGCGCCGCGTTCCGGCAGCGCTTCCGCAGTCGGTCACACGTGCGGAGTCGAAGCAGACCTTCCTCTCCTCATTCCAGCGAGCAGCGGAGGTAGTAGATCTTCTCCACGGAATCCCAGCAGCACGACGGCGTGGTGGTGGTGGAGTAGAGAATTCTGCAGGGCTTCGCATATGCCTGTGCAGAAGAAAGGAGGAGGAGAGAGGCGGCGGAGATTTGGAGTTGTGTAGGAGGGCTTGGAGGTGGCGCCCCCACCCCTCTATTTAAAGGGGGAGGCGCCATGGGAGGGGGAGTCCTTGTAGGACTCTCCTCCCTCCTATGGCCGGCGGATTGGGGAGGGGGAAGGAGTCCTCCTCCCCACGACTCCTTGTCTTGACCCACCAGGACTCCTTGATCCCTTTCTTCATTTTCAAGCAAACTCCAAGAAATCTTCTAGAACCTTCCAGAACATTCCGAAACCTTCTAGAATCCTCATACAAATACTCCGGAACATTTCCTAACTCAGAAAATGATCCCCAATATATGAATCTTATTCTCCGGACAATTCCAGATCTCCTCGTGATGTCCCGGATCCAATCCGAGACTCCGAACAACATTCGGTCTCCAACGCACATTCCATATCTACTTAAAAACAACTTCGAACCTTAAGTGTGTCACCCTACGGTTCGTGAATATGTAGACATGACAGAGACACATCTCGTATCAATAACCATCAGCGGGACCTGGAGATCCATAATGGCTCCCACATACTCAACGATGACTTCGTGATCGATTGAACCATTTACATACGAAACCAATTCCCTTTGTCACGCGATACTATACTCATCCGAGGTTTGATCGTCGGCATCTCCATACCTAGTTCTACCTCGTTACTGATAAGTACTCTTTACTCGTTCCGTGATATGTCATCCCTTGTGACCCAGTCACATGCTTGCAAGCTAACTAGATGACATTCCACCGAGAGGGCCCAGAGCATATCTATCCGTCATATGGATGGACAAATCCCAATCTTGGTCCATGCGCTTCAACACATACTTTCAGAATACCCAATGACACCTTTATGACCACCCAGTTACGAAGCGGTGTTTGATGTCATCAAAGTACCCATCCGGTGATGGTGATTAACACAACCTCATGGTCGAAGGATTAGGTTACTATGCATTTAAAAGCTTATAGCAATACGAACTTAATGACTTGATCTTATGCTACGCTTACTATGGGTGTGTGTCCATCACATCATTCTCCTAATGATATAACCTTGTTATTAATCACATCCTAATGTCCATGATCAGGAAACCATGATCATCAATTAATCAACAAGCTAGTTCAACAAGAGGCTTACTAGGGACTCTTATATGTTTACAAAACACACAAGTATTAGTGTTTCCTAATAATACAATTATAGCATGGGATGTAAACATTCATCATAAACACAAAGATATAATAATAACCATTTTTATTATTGCCTCTTGGGCATATCTCCAACATTCGTAAGGGCCTTTAGTCCCGGATTATGAACTGGGACTGCCAAAGCGGAACTAAAGGTCCAAACTTTAGCCCCGGTTCTGTCACAAACCCGGGCTAGAGGTCCAACCACGTGGCCCTGCGAGGCGCGCTGGGCGACAGGACATTTAGTCCCGGGTCGTGTTACGAACGGGGACTAAAGGTTCCCTGCCGCGGCAGCATTTTGGGCCATTTGGCTACCGTAGCAGGGGATGGGGTTTTAGGGTTTTTCTTTTTATTTTGTGTTTTGTGTTCAATTATTTTTCATTCTGTGTTTTTATTAGAAACAAGTTTTCGTATACATACAGAACGCTACTACGCAGTACTTGTACACATTGATGCAATATATAATATAATTTCTCTTACAAGCATACATGGAGTCTCAACCGGGTCTAGAGCATGTCTATTTGATTACATGGAGATCATTACATGGATGCTTTAGGGTCTACGTATAGAGTATTCTCCGCGTGGGTCTATGACCTTGTCGACAAAAAATCCAGCAAATTCCTCTTGGATTGCTATTAGGCGGTCTTCTGGTAGGAGCTTGTCCCGCATCGTGTCCAACTATATAAAAAGGAGATCGTATGAATTAGACTCAACACAACTTTTTGTAATAAAAATAAAGGGTGAATATATTGTTTACTTACTCGAACATTTTTTGAGGGCTTCTCAATACTGATGCGAATGAACTCGCACACGTAGAATCCACATAGATTAGTCCACTATGGCTGTCTCGCATACTTTACAAGAATACAATTCAATCAAATAATAACTCTAGCATGATAAATACACATAAACTAGAATTAAATAGATACGCGGACTTAGCTCGTACTACTTACTGGGAGTGATTTAAAAAATAGCTCCTCACGCCATTGACCGCGGACATGGTTCTTGAAATGTGTCCAAACCCTACCCGACAAAGAAAATTAATGTATGAGTTAATAACTACTTGATATCCCAGAAAATTAACGAAATAAACCGATATAGTGCGATAATGGTTGAAATTACCTCTGGAACGCATCGATAATACTGCGGTAGTTTTCAATGTCTTTGTTTAGTGAGTCCATGATGTGAACTCTTTCCAAGTCAACTGAAATGCTTAGAAGAATCCAGTGGTACCTACGCAAGGTTTACATACGTCAGTAACTCATCATTTACACTGAATATCGAGTAAGCAAAATTTAATGTGTATAAAAACTCACTTGCCGTCGTGGTAAGAAAATAATATTTCATTACAGAAATGTTGTTTCGTGAGAGACCGCAACAAGTTGTGCTCGGTCTCTAGTGGTTTATCCTTTAGTATAGCTCCATGAACTCGATGTGGGTCAATGAATCCAAATCCATTGATAGCCTTTCTTTTACAATCGAGCATCTTCATTCTGCATCATTATATATAGCGTACAAAAGAATATAGTGAGTATACTTACCGGCAATAAATTGAACAAACTCAGATAGAGATCTAATTACATAAATAAAGTAATCACTTACAGACAATACGAACTGAGGATAGTTTTGTCGAGTTCCTTTAGATTGAATAACTGAAATAATTCTGTAAATTCAATAGACCTCGTCTTCAGTGAAGTAATGCGATTTTCGAACTTTCAGTAAGAGCCAATATTGATGTTCTTTTGATGCTTTCATGTATCATTCATGGAATCGTCGCATTTGTGTTGGCATATCCCAAAGCCTCTCAGAACTGACTAGAGGCTCCCCGTGAACAAATTTGGGTGCTACCTCAGCCTTGGGCATATCGCCGTGAAGAATTTCATGAATAGACATATTACATTGCTCGGCCAATATCTTAGCCATTTCCGGATCCATGGGTTCAACCTTATATAGTTGAGGTTCAGGTATGTTCACCTGGAGTGGGGGGAGCGATTGGTTTGCTTGTTTCCCCAGCTAGGGAATATCTCTTTTGGTTCTTCGGCTATCACTCGATTGTTTTGCTTGTTTCCCCAGCTGGGGGACGTCCGTTCTGATGCTTCCGCTACCACTCGATTGTTTTTCTTGTTCCCCCTGCCGGGGAACCTCTTTTGTGATGCCTCCTCTACCGCTTGATCTCTTATGTTTCAGTGTCTTCTGAAGACATCGTGTATAGTCATCTGGCGCATTTAACTAAGCTTGGGATGGCTGCGTCAGTAATTTCCTAAAGTGCTCCTTGGTTTCCGGTTTTATTTGGACCTCTGACTCAGGTTGTTTCTTTTTAAAATGAGCATCCACTTCGGCTAGTACGACCGCATCGGTCTCCTCATTGGTCAGGTCATAAGCCCTCTTGGGAGGAACCAACGGTACTCTTGGGAGGGACGACAACTGTCGCTTTGGGCGTCGGTTATCGCTCGACGGAGCGGTGATATTCTTCCGCTTTTAGCCCTTAGTGGGTGGAGGTGGCTGCGTAGATTGAGATGGACTCGTGTTGGGGTCATGGATTGGACTTGGAGGTGGTGGACTTTTAGTGGGAGGAGACGGTGGACTTTTAGTGGGAGGAGACGGTGGACTTTTACTGGGAGGAGGTGGTTGCCTTGGAGGTGATGGATTGTTTCTCGGTGGAGAAGGTGGACTTGGTGTCGAGCCTGGAAACTTGATGTATTCTTTTTTCCAAAGAATGAAGCCACTCGTGACTTCTCCCAGTGTCGTATGCCCTTCATCTCCAGGGATGTCAAGCTGTAGTGATTGACATATAGGTTGAATTTCATCCACACCGATACGAGCATAGCCAGCTGGAATCGGACTGCAATGGTAGGTCGCTCCCGGTGCAGAAGGTAAAGCAAAGTCGACCACCACCTTCATGGATATATTCTTCAGTTCAGCATGCATTTCACAACTAGTCTTCTCCTTAATTGCATCCACAGGGTACACATCCATCGTTGCATCATTACCGTGGCCCTCCGTGGAAGCCACGCTGCTTTTCCGTTGCGATGGGCTAACCGTACTGTCCGGTGCAGGATCTTGCTGTCGGAGTCCTTTAAGTTCATTAAGCTCCTGGCGATGCTCCTGCAGCATGGCTTCAAACCTCGCGAACCGCTTCGTATCCTCCTCTTTTTGCCGCTTTGTTTTTCTCGATCGGCTTCCGTACGTGTCAAGGTGCTTGAGAAACCCGATAACACATGGATAAGAAGGTCCGAACCCTCTTGTTCGTCCAACCTTTTCAGGATTTCCGAGAGCCTATGTTAGCTCATCGTTCTCTCTGTCGGGAACAAACGTTCCCTTTTCAACCTCTTTTATCACTTTAATAAGTTCTTTCTTGGTTGAAGAAATTTCTTCGGCTGCAACAATCTCGCCTGTTTCTAGGTTTAATGATGCCCCATGCCCGAATACCCAATTTCTTGACCTCCTGGGCCAACAAGACGTAGCTGGAGTGACCCCTTTAGCCCCCAGGTCAGCCTCAGCTTTATCCCACTTACGCATGGCATTCTTGTAGCCACATGTGCCCATATGATGGTGATATTTCTTTTTGGCTGCATTTAACTTATTCTTTGCTGACATTGCCTTAGCTGGTTCCGAGGTCTTGTATTCCACAAATGCGGCCCAGTTATCCACTTGTATTCCGAGGTCTTGCATTTAACTTGATACATTGCAAATGTATCTATAATTTTTTATGTTCCATGCTTGGTTTTATCCACTTTCTTGTGTTTTTCCACACTTTGGAGTACTTTTCATATGATTTCTTGGACTAACCTATTAACAAGAGTCACAGTGCTAGTTGCCTGTTTTCTGCTGTTTTTGGTTCCAGGAAAGTCAGAAAATGAATATTCTCGGAATTGAACGGGACAAAAGCCAAAGTGCCTATTTTACCGGAAGTCATCTGGATCCAGAATACGAGACGGAGAGGAGCCAGGGGCCACCACACCACCTGGCGGCGCGGGCCAGGCCTGGTCGCGCCAGGGGTGGTGTGGCCAGCCCAGGCACCCCCTCAGCCTCCCTCTTCGCCTATAAGTTGCCTTGTGACCTAAAAACTCAAGGGAGTTCGACGTTTTTCCAGAAGGAGTTCCGCTCCGCCGCCACCACCAGATTCCATGAAACAGGACCTAAAACTCCGTTCTGGCACCCTGTCGGGACGAGGAATTGGAGAAGATCATCGCCATCATCATCACCATCGCTTCTCCATCGACCATCCATGTTTCCCCCATCTATGAGTGAGTAATCCCCCGTTGTAGGCTATGGGGATGGTAGGGATTGGATGAGATCATTCATGTGATGGCATCAGATTGTTAGGGCATGGTGTCTAGTATCTTTTATTAGTGCTTTATGACTTTGTTGCGACTTGTTGTGCTTAATGCTTGTCACTAGGGCCCGAGTGCCATGATTTCAGATCTGAACATGTTATTTATTCATTATGATAGTATTGTTTATGATCTTATCTATAAGTTGTATACACACGTTGTTGTCCGGAACCAATGGCCCTGAAGTGACAGAAATCGGGATATCCAGAGGGAATGGCTTTGATGTGAGGATCACATGTGTTCACGGAGTGTTAATGCTTTGCTCTGGTGCTCTATTAAAAGGAGCACCTTAATTGCCAGTAGTTCCCTTGAGGCCCTGCTGCAAACGGGCTGGCAGGACAAAAGATGTTGTGCAAGTTCTCATTGCGAGCACATATGACTATATATGGAACGCATGCCTAGGATCATCTAGTACTTGGATGCTTTATCTTATTTATCTGCAATTGCCCTATGTTCTGATTGCTATGTGAATTGTCTTGTCCATGCAACGTCCGTCCATCCATCCCTCTGCCTACCGCACTCGAATCCTACTGTTTACTGCTATTGTTACTACTGTCTTTACTTTACTGCTGCTGCTACTTTGCTATTCCTACTACAAAACTATTGCCACTGATAAACTACTGTGAGCAAGATTGTTTCCAGGTGCAGCTGAATTGACAACTCAGTTGTTAAGGCTTATAAATATTCTTTGGCTCCCCTTGTGTGGAATCAACAAATTGAGTTTCACTTCCCTCGAAAATACTTCGATACACCCACTATACTTGTGGGTCATCACAACTCTAGTGGGCCAGTGAATGGAGGAGTTTTTTTCTTCAAGACATATTTGTGGTACAATCTTTTTTTCCATTCCTTGAATAGTTCGGCCATCTTCTTAAGAGCAAAGTGCTTGACTTTCCTCGTCATTTGCTGTGTGAGCTCATCAGTCTCCAAGACTGGTAGGGTGAAATTTGTCATGAGAGAATTCCACATCCTATCTCTCGCTCTGTCATCTACAAAACTAGCCCCAGTTGGATCCTTTTTCTTTCCTGGCTTGTTCCAATTTCGCGTGGTGATCGGGACGGTGTTGATGACCCACAAGTATAGGGGGTGTAGCGCAGTATTTTCGATTAGTAAGAGTGTCGAACCCAACGAGGAGCAGAAGGTGCTGGCTAGTGGTATGGATCAGGAATTCTCTGCAAATACTTAGCAAACAGATTTTTAGGGATTTTCGATAAAGCAAGTAAACAAAATATGAGTAAATAAAAGACAGTAGGAATAAATGCAGCAAGTGGCCCAATCCATTATGCAGCAAAGGACAAGCCGGTTGTATTACTTAAGCTGCCAAACGTTCTCGAGGACACACGGGAAGACTGTCAAGTGCTTGCGCTTCATATAGTTGATTAATCTTCTTTAGCTTGCTAATTGTTGTGTGGGTGAACCTATGCTAATGTACCGACCTTCCTAGGACTAATTCATACATGTGATTAAACCCCTTGCAAACATCCGTAAGCACAAGAAAGTAATTAAGGTAGAAACCTAACCACAACTTTAAACTCTAAGACCCTTACGTCCCTTGTGCAATGGTTTCCTAACGGGGGTTCAGGTTTCTGTCACTCCGGCAACCCCTACGATTAGTAGCCAAATACACAATGCATTCCCCTAGGCCCATATAGGTGAAGTGTCATGTAGTCGACGTTCACATGACACCACTAGAAGAAGTACACCACAACTTAAATATTAAACTATCGAATCTTTCTCAACACAATTCCACTACTAACAACATGACTTCTCCCATGTCCTCAAGAACAAAACGAACTACTCACAATACATCATATGGATCATGATCAGAGATGGAATAATGATGTATAACAATCTGAACACCAGGAAAGAGTAATCAACTACAAAGAGTAATCAACACCGGGAAAGTTTCCCCTATGAACTATGCAAGATTCAACACAATTGTTACAGCAATATGGAGATGGTGATGAGGGTGTTGATGGTGATGATGGTGGTGATGATGATGATGATCCCGATGAAGTCCAGCTTGATGGTGGTGTTGATGGCGATGATCTTCCCTCTCCAGGAAGGAATTCCCCTGGCAAAAATCTGTCTACCGGAGAGATCTTTCTCTCTCGGTGTTTTCCACCCCACAGAGGCGGCGGAATCTTTCTGTGGTCGCTCCCCGAGTCTTAGGGTTTCGGAAGGATAATATACACAAGAGGGGAGTGCCAGGGGTGGACCAGGGCGGCCACACCACCTGGTGGCGCGGCCTAGGCTGGCCCGCGCCAGGGGGTGGTGTGGCCCCCCTGTGGCCCATCTCCAGCCCCCCTTCTGGCTTCCTTCGTCTTCTGGAAAGATAGGATTTTCCTTATATTTTCCCGGATTTTCTGATCTTCGTGAATTTTGCCTCCAAATAGCACCTTTTCCATCAGAATCCTGACTACAGCGGTCCATGCTCCAAAAGTCATCAACCATGCAAAAATAGATAAAATAACATAAGTATCACCTCTCAGTATGAAATATATCAATGAATAATAGTGAATTATGACATAGAATAGTGATGCAAAATGGACGTGTCAACTCCCCCAAGCTTAGACTTCGCTTGTCCCCAAGCGAAACTGAGCTCAATAAACATGGCCTCAGGTTTATGGAGTGAAGAGTTGATAAAAGAATACGGACAAGAAGCATCACATTCATCAATACATAGATCATAATAGAAGACAACTCACTATTATATAACTCAACTTGCAATGAGTAAAGGAAACACAATAAAGATACATAAAGTGAATCACAATTGGTAATGGCAAACTTAGCTCTTGGTCGAAGAATAGTTGATAATTTGCTGGAGTTCATAAATAACTGGTTTTCAAAGATAGCTTTCAAAGTAGTAAACATCAAGATAAGAACAATGTGCAAAGTAAGGAACATAAGAAACATGATTGAATAAATCATCATATGAATGAATGAAACACAACAACTCAAAACACTTGCTGAGATGGAAGGGAGTAGGTTTACTGACTGAACTAAGAAGTAAAAAGAAGGGCCCTTCGCAGAGGGAAGCAGGGATTGCAAGTCTCATAAAGAGCTCCCAAAAATTATGATACTTACTAGATTTCGGCTCTCATTGCCCCTATCATAGGCATATTTTGGTGATTAAGGTTAAAGTGACACAACTAAGAGGATATGCTTGACAAGTTATAAGTTGAAATCTCATGCCCCTTACTTATGAGTACCAAACCTCATGCTACTCAACTTCAGTCACGAGTAAGCTCTTGTCATTGTAAATACATGTGTATCATTGAGAACCGCCAACGGGGTACCCCTTGCACATGACACAGGAGCTATCCCATAATCAAAATGACAAGGCAAGCATACAATGACCATCTCAGTGATCTTTTTATTTGCTATTTTCATAGGTTTTTATTGAGGATGCTTCACAGAATGCTCACTATGGTTATGCTGCAAGTTTCTACCATGATTAGGCCTGGCTTAGGCTAGCGGCCCAGGCGTTTCTGTAACACACATATAAACTCCATGATCTTACAAGTTCCACTTTTATTTCACACCGCCGGGATCCATAAGCAAAAGAACATGATATCAACTAGGTACAAAGTACCAATGGAATGTTGAAAGCGTTCCCCATGATGCATGGTTCTGCTAACTTCAACTCATAAAGCGCAAGCATATACGCAACAAAGAAGGACCCAATGGTTCAGGTTTATTAAGTGCAAGAAAAGTAAGGTGTGCCATCAAGTTTGTGAGAGCTTTAATCACTAATTTTCACATAACAAGTTTAATTTGGAAGGTAGATAAAATAAGAATTTACTTGGAATAACAATAATGCTAATAGGTAGGTATGGTGGACACAAATGGCAAAGGTTTTGGTTTTAAGGAGTGGATGCACGAGAAGAATTCCCTCTTAGTATGGGTTTTTGGCTAGCAAGGTTGGGTAGCAAGTACAAGGGTTGAGGGAAACAAACAAACATACAAGTGATAAAAACAAACATGCAATCTTCCTTGGAATCACAAAAGATCTTAACTAGAGAATACTAGACTTATGAGCAAATCAAGAAAGAAAAATGATGAAATAATTTTTCTTTAGAGTACTTTTATCTTTTCTTTCAACTCTCAAAAATAGTGTTTCTACTGACCGAGCTAGGTTTGCCAAAACCAACTAAATCAACTCAATGATCCCAAAAGTGATACCAATACTAGCAACAAGATCAATCATATAACCACGAATTGAAAACTAGTATAAGCTATGCAAAAGAGTGAATGATAGAACTTCTCATTAATATTCCATAACGGAAACTCACACCAAGGGATACATATCTAACGAGAGAGGGGACACTTCCATAATGCAAACCATCCTACATAATAACTTCTCTATTCATGATATGACTCTACTAATAAGGTAAAAAGATAGAAGATAGTGATGTGATACCACGGCACTCCCCCAAGCTTGGAACAAACCAAGGGGATGCCAAACCTGATGACGAATTACTCCTTTGGTGGTGGTGGTATCCCCTCGATGAGCTTCTTGATCAATTTCCCCAAGTCCTCAATCTCGAAGGTGAGAGTACGAATCAACTCTGAGTTGTGCTCGATGTGGTGCATGATCATGTCAGATTGTGGATCCTGGCTCTTGTGATTCCTTTTCCATGCTTCCTTCTTGGAGTCTTCTTTCCCTGCATGGCGTGGAGCTAAACAGTGACGCGGAGGTTTCCCTGCAGTTGAAATCCGTGCAGTCCTTCTGATACTGGCAGGGTTCGCCACCACTCCAATGCTTGCAATGGTGGTGCCGGTGTGCTTTGCCTCCTCTTCACCTTTGCTCTTGATCTCTTTCTCCTGCCCTGGGTCTTGGAGATCTTCCTCCATAGGCTCCTTTCCTTTATCCTTGGCGGACACCATTGTGTTTCTAAACCTTCAAAGAGTATGTCCTGGCAGAAACAGATCGAAACAAAAACACGACGAAAACACGATATACAAACCTCGGGGGATTCAGGGGATTACATATTACGAAGTTTCAGAACAAAAGGAAGGTACTGGGAGAAAACGAGTCGGAGGCGGAGTTCGGGGTGGACTCACCACCTGGTGGCGCGGCCAGGGGTGGGCCCGCGCCACAGGGTGGTGTGAGCTACCCAGGCTCCATTTCCGTCCCTTTTTCGCTTCGTAAATTTCCTTATTGACTAAAAACTGCAAAAATATAGTTGGATAGTATTTTCACGGAACTTTTCTTACCAAAATTGTTACCTATTTGGAAGCGGACTCTGCAGGTCTCTGAATTTGGTATGTAGTAGATTCTTCCGGAGTCATCACTTGAATATCATCGATATCTTCATCTTCATACACTTATTACTTGAGTCATAAAACCCTTCTCTTCCTTATTACACCATTATCTCCACTACCTGGAAATTTCTTTCACACAAAACTTCACACAGTTCTCATTAGCAACATTAGTATAAGTGAAGTGATAAAACCTTTTGTGTCCATCTTCAACTGAAAACCATCAAAACATAAGATACTGTAGCAACTCCTTCCAAAAACCCAAAAATAATTCAAAAAGGAAATCGAATAAAGAAGCAAATGCAAGAGTGGCAAAATCTGTCAAAACAGACCAGCAGGTAAAGATCAACTTTTTAGAAAATCTTCTGTTGCTCAAATAAAAAATTGCAAAACTAACGAAAGTGAAATAACAACCTGGGGCAGAAGCACACAAAATTACAGCTCAATCCGACATACAGAGATCTCCCACGAATTTTTACGGCGAAGGACAAAAATCTGTTTCTAGACAGCAACTTCCCCAAATATTAGTTTTCTCTCATTAGAGGTTGATATTGACACAATAACCAAACAAAACGGATAATAAGAGGTTATTACCGAAGTAATAACTTCCAAGACTCAAAGAAACAAAAACAAACTGAACGCAAAAACAAATTGGGTTGTCTCCCAAAAAGCTCTTTCTTTATAGCCATTAAGATGGGCATGATAATTTTGAATTTGCTCACTCAGGAATATGAATTGAAGTGAAAGAGAGAATTAAGAAGAAAAAACACACACAAATTTAAGTCCCCACTTCCTATGCAAAGGAATTTTGTAAACAAACAAGTTGTTGAAACTAGAGGCTTCTTGCATAGGAAGGCAAAAGAAGTGCAACATAAAAACTTTCAGCATAAAACGAGGAAACTTAATATTATTAAGATACATAAGAACACTTTTCCCTCTCTCATAATAACTTTCAGTATCGCGCATAAACTTAACAATATAACTATCACAAGGGCCATCATAGCAATGATCGCTTATTCTAATAGAAAACACAGGAATACTAGCTCTCATAACACTACTTTGTGAAACAATATTAGAGGTATCCTTACAAATGATAGTGTGTCCCTCTTCTTCATATTTAGTAACAAAGTCTTTCACATTTGCTATTATTGGTTCATAACCCATTTGTTTATCAGGTTCAACAGCTTTACTTGTACTTTCATTAACCATACTAGCTATCATAGAATGTTCCTTTACCTTAACTGGGAAAGGCATTTTCTCAATATAAGGTTCAGGTAAGACATGATTAGCAGTATAAACTTTAGTATTTCTTGCAGGAACACTCTTAGCAATATCTTTATAAGGTTCATGATACTTATTCCACTTCTTTTTAGGCACTTCAATATAGGAAGCAAAAGCCTTAAAATAAGAAGCAATAGCTTGAGAGTCTGGACCATAAGCATTTTTAATATTTTGAAAGTCATCAGTTCCCATAAAAGATTCAATGCATTCATAATCATAATTTATACCTGACTTTCTACCTTTGTCATTCTCCCAAGCTTCAGCATTGTCTTGAATACGGTCCAGAAGATCCTATTTAGCTTCTTCTTCCATGCGAGTGAATGATCCAGCACAAGAAGCATCTAATAAATCTTTATCATGAAGAGAAAGCCTTGCATAAAAGTTATTGATAATAATATTGTTGGGAAGCTCGTGAATGGGACATTTGAGCATTAGTAACTTCAATCTCCCCCAAGCTTGAGTTGTACTCTCTCCATCAAGAGGCCAAAAGTTGTATATTTGATTCTGATCTTTATGAATCTCACTAGGAGGATAAAACTTTGAATAAAAGAGAGGCACTATTTCCTCCCATTCCATAGCTTGACCATTCTTCAGTAGCTTATACCATTCCTCAGCTCTTCCTTTCAATGATAATGAGAATAACTTCTTCTTAACTTGATCTGTAGTAATACCTGCACACTTGAACAACCCGCATAATTCGTGTATAAAGAGTAAATGATCACCGGGATGGACAGTTCCATCCCCAACATAGTAGTTATCCATAACACGATCAATAATTCTTGTAGGTATTTTAAAACCATCATTCTAACTAGGTGGTGGTTTATTTACTACCTTAGCAGTTGTAGTAGCAATACCAAATAAGAAACTCAGTGAATTATCCATAACAAAAATAAAGCAACTAGCAGAAGTAAACAATACTCACGGTAGAAGTTTCCTTTACCAGTTCCACTCTCCAATAGCGCTTCACTCCCCAGCAACGGCGCCAGAAAATAGTATTGATGACCCACAAGTATCGGGGGTGTATCGCAGTAATTTCGATAAGTAAGAGTGTCGAACCCAACGAGGAGCAGAAGGTGCTGGCTAGTGGTATGGATCAGGAATTCTCTGCAAATACTTAGCAAACGGATTTTTAGGGGTTTTCGATAAAGCAAGTAAACAAAATACGAGTAAATAAAAGACAGTAGGAATAAATGTAGCAAGTGGCCCAATCCTTTATGCAGCAAAGGACAAGCCGGTTGTATTACTTAAGATGACCAAACGTTCTCGAGGACACACGGGAAGACTGCCAAGTGCTTTCGCTTCATATAGTTGATTAATCTTCTTTAGCTTGCTAAGTGTTGTGTGGGTGAACCTGTGCTAATGTACCGACCTTCCTAGGACTAATACATACTTGTGATTAAACCCCTTGCAAACATCCGTAAGTACAAGAAAGTAATTAAGGTAGAAACCTAACCACAGTTTTAAACTCTAAGACCCTTACATCCCTTGTGCATTGGTTTCCTAATGGGGGTTCAGGTTTCTGTCACTCCGGTAACCCCTACGATTAGTAGCCAAATACACAATGCATTCCCCTAGGACCATATGGGTGAAGTGTTATGTAGTCGACGTTCACATGACACCACTAGAAGAAGTACACCACAACTTAAATATCAAACTATTGAATCTTTCTCAACACAATTCCACTACTAACAACATGACTTCTCCCATGTCCTCAAGAACAAAACGAACTACTCACAAGACATCATATGGATCATGATCAGAGATGGAATAATGATGTATAACAATCTAATCATAAACAATAATTCAATGGTTCACTCAATAGCATCAACTACAAAGAGTAATCAACACCGGGAAAGTTTCCCCTATGAACTATGCAAGATTTAACACAATTGTTACAACAATATGGAGATGGTGATGAGGGTGCTGATGGTGATGATGGTGGTGGTGATGATGATGATGATCCCGATGAAGTCCAACTTGATGGTGGTGTTGATGGCGACGATCTTCCCTCTCCGGGAAGGAATTCCCCCGGCAGAAATCTGTCTGCCAGAGAGATCTTTCTCTCTCGGTGTTTTCTGCCAGAGGCGGCGGAATCTTTCTGTGGTCACTCCCCGAGTCTTAGGGTTTTGGGAGGATAATATACGCCAGAGGGGAGTGCCAGGGGTGGACCAGGGTGGCCACACCACCTAGTGGCGCGGCCTAGGCTGGCCCGTGCCAGGGGGTGGTGTGGGCCCCCTATGGCCCATCTCCAGCCCCCTTTTGGCTTCCTTCGTCTTTTGGAAAAATAGGATTTTCCGTATATTTTCTCGGATTTTCTGATCTTTGCGAATTTTGCCTCCAAACAGCACATTTTCCATCAGAATCCTGACTGCAGTGGTCCATGCTCCAAAAGTCATCAACCATGCAAAAATAGATAAAATAATATAAGTATCACCTCTCAGTACGAAATATATCAATGAATAACAGTGAGTTATGATATAGAATAGTGATGCAAAATGGACGTATCAGGTGTCTCTAACAATCACTCCGCATTGACTTGTAAATGCATTAGCAGATTCTTTGGGCTCCAGCGGTTGACCCTGCGGAGAGACTAAGTTAATGCTGAAACGGACATCAGCGGGCAACTTGTGTGTCGGGCCTCTTGTCCTTGTAGAAGATTGGCTGGAAGCGGAGGTCTAATAGAAGAAACATTCGTCAGTACATATATACAAATCAATTAGTGCATCTATACTAGTGAACGATCGATAGAGGCTTTATATACCTCGACGGAGTTTGTCATTATTATGATGTCTTCATCATGGTCTCCACCATGGTCAGCACCATCGTCTCCACTATCTTCTCCACTATCGTCTCCTCCAGACAAATTAAGATATTCGGAGCCATCGTAATAAGACCCCCAGTACCCTCATCTATGATGTTGAGAAGCTTCTCTTCATTCTGTCTACCGTCCATAGCTTAACTAATACAGAATAAGAATATTGCATTAAGTAAAAGAATATTACAATTGCGACAACTCGGATACAGTACTTAGTGATTAAGATAAAGTACAATAATATAAAGTACATTATTAATACATCTCGCTCATATCTCGCTCATACATTATTATTACATCTCGCTCATATATCAAACTAGCGAACGCGGCTCCCGCGTTCTGTGCTACAGGAGCTCTGTAGCCACAGAAGAGGAACCATCACCGGATAATAGCTTGGGTGAGATCCGTGAACCTGCCAGATATTGAAGAACCTAGTCTCCAAAAGATACATGTATCGTCGTACATGCTCGTCCTCCTCCCTGATACGATGATGTACCACCTCCTCGGGGGTTGGCTCCCTCTGCACCGCTCCTGGACCTCATGGATGCCACCAAAGAAGCTCCGGGTCGACGATGATACCCGGATTCCTCACCAAGGTACGAGTCCCGACAGGTAGCACCTCCGAGTGCCAACCCGGCGGAGCCCAGACTCGGACATCCCCGACGGAGTCCAGTAGGCTTGGACGAGGTGGACGCGGCATAACTAAATAATAGCAATAAACAATCATAAAACATAAAGAGTAACTAAATCACTAAGTATTGCCCTAATAACACTAACCCTAAACCTAACACTAACTAAAATAAACCTAATTAACTAAGTATTCTAACTAACCCTAGATAAATACTAACCTAATACTAGCTAAATATTAACCTAATATTAATACTAACTAATATTAATACTAAATACTAACTAGTACTAAATACTAATACTAACCTAAATACTAATACTAACCTAATACTAATACTAACCTAAATACTAAATACTAGCCTAATACTAATACTAACTAATACTAATACTAAATACAAACCTAATACTAAATACTAACCTAATACTAATAGTAAATACTAACCTATAATACTAATTAACCCTAAATACTAATTAACCAAAATTAACAACATATAACCAAAATTAACAACTAACTAACCCTATACTAATTAACCCTAAATACAAGACAGTGGGACACGGTGATCACCTCAATGGCGTGGCGGGGCGGCGCGACGCAGAGACGGTGCGGGCGGCGGCGGCAGCACGGACGGCGGCGGTGGCACGGACGGCGTCGCGGAGACGGACGGCGGCGGCATGGACGGGCGCGGGCGGCGGTGGCACATACGGCACAGACAGGCGCGGGCGGCGGCGAGCTCCTCTGGGAAGAAGTGATCTGGGGCTCTCCGGGTCGTGGCACGACCCGGGGTGGACGTGGGGTATTTATACCACCCCCCTTTAGCCCCGGATTGTAATATGAACCGGGGCTAAAGGTTCCGGTTCGTATTACAACCCGGGGCTAAAGATGTTTTTGGCCACCGCTCTTCCCGTGCGCCACACCCCTAGCCCCGGTTCAAACCAGGGCTAAAGGTTATTTTTGGCACCAAAACCAAAAATGGTTTATATTTTTCAGAAAATTATGTATTATATATCAAATTTTTCAGAAAAAGAAGATCTGTAATTTAAATCTATTATCATACTTTATTATACAACTCATTATAAATATAATATTTAATACTAAAACTATTAACTAGGACTAAAACATATTTTCCCGCAATTTCCCCCGCTTCCCGTCATGTTTTCCAGCCATTTCCCCTGCTTCCCGCCATGTTTTCCCGCTTCCCGCCATGTTCTCCCGCCATTTCCCCCGCTTGCTGCCATGTTCTCTCGCCATGTCCCTCTATATCTAGGCCGACCGCCATGTCCATCCACACATCCACACCTTCTCTCTCACAACAATGGACACCGCTTACTGGGCCTTTCTGACGCTCGAGGAGACTGAGGCGCTGTGCGCCTCCACCTACCCATGCCCGCCGGGGTACCGGCTGCCCGCTGGCTGGATGCTGAGCGCTGGAGGGGTTCCTGTTCCTCCTGTGCCTCAAGGTTCGGCCTGCCAGGCGGCCATCACGAACCACTTCTACCTCGAGCTCACGCCGGAGCAGTGGATGGATCCCTATTGGGATCCCGACAACCTCGACACCTGGAATGCCTTCTTCGTAAACTGGCGGGAAAGGGAGCTCGCCAGGTACGAGGGTGACGACCCGCCCCCAGTGAACCACAACAAGGCTGGTCGCCGCCTGTGGTGGGCGAACCGGACTATAGCCGGTGTGATGCGCTACATCGCCATGGGAGACCATCCTCGCCTGAGGTACCCGCACTTTCACCAGCCGCATAGCCACAAGAATGGTGGTGGTGGTGAAGGCCTAGGGCGTACTGGGGTCGTCATCCGGGAGCCCCCTCCCCCGCGCGTCGTGAATCCGAGGCTGGAGGATCCATCCGCGTGCTACGAGGAAGGGCTGAGGATCCATCCGCGTGCTACGAGCGACGACGATGATGATGACGATTCTGAAGACGACCCAGAAGCTGTGTACTATAGGGCTAGATATGATTATGACTAATTTTTACGTTTTAATATTAATAAATGTCTGGCCACAACAAGTTGCAATACTACCTATTGAGATCAAGATAGTTCATATCCATATACATATAAGAAGATCTTTAAAAATAGAGGTTTAATAATATTGTACATCACCATCATCCACACATGTTAGGGTTTTCTTCTAATCCGTAACCATGGAGCATCTTTCTTACTTAACGGGATGCTTGGGTCATCCTTCATAGCGAAGGTCGGAATTTCATGAAACTTATCATAATCTTCTGACATGTCTGTCTTATCCTCCATCCCCACGATGTTTCTTTTTCTTGAAAGAACTATGTGGCGCTTTGGCTCATCAGATGTTGTATTCTTTTGCTTATATTTCCTTTTTCTCGGTTTGGTAGACATGTCCTTCACATAAAAACCTGAGCCACATCATTGGCTAGGAAAAATGGTTCATTTCTATACGCAAGGTTGTTGAGATCCACTGTTGTCATTCCGTATTTCTTGTCTACCTCAACCCCGCCTCCTGTCAGCTTGACCCATTTGCACAGAAACAAAGGAACCTTAAAAAAAGGTCCATAGTCAAGTTCCTGTAGGGGTTCCGCGCATAAAAATAATAAATTTTACTCTACGCCCGTGAACCCCTGAAGGTTCCAGGACCTATCTATTAGTAATACAATAACGGGAGAGGCTTTTTGCGAACTTACCCTTGAAGACCGAAAAGCGTTGGCAACGCTCAGGAGAGCGTGGTTGATGTAGATGAGCCGAAGCCGACCTCAAGGTCGTGATGAAGTCCTTGCGCTCCTTCTGGCTCCAACAACTTGAGTGCCTCAAGTGCGACACCTCGCGGGGAGTTACACATGTCCGGTGCCTGATGATGACTCCCGCTTTCCCGATCCAGCAGCAGTTGCGGAAGTAGAGCTCCCGGATCTGAATCCCACAGCGCGACGGCGCTCCGCGGTGAAGATGTCTCTCGCTCGCGCAGTCCAGACTTGCGACCACGGTCACGAGAGAGAGAGGGAGAGAGAGAAAATATCAATTGGAGGTCCTCCCAAAAGTGGGGAGACCTTTATTGATTATTGGTGTATTTTTCTAGGTCAAATACCTCACTATATATAGGGGGAGGGGAGGTACTACCTCCCCTCAAGTCCCGGGGTGGGACTAAAGGAGAGGAGGGGGGAGGAGGTGGCCGCCGGCCACCTAGTGGGCCCCGCACGGGGGGGGGGGGGGGGGGGGCTAGGCCCATCCGGCCTCCCCCTTGCCCCTTCTCCCTCTCTCATTTCCCCTAATGGGCCCTCTCCCTCCGGAATTGGCCCATTAAGCCTTTTTGACCTTTAATTGATTTTCTCTTTATTAAATAATTATGAATAAATGATTAAATCAATATTTAACATTCATTCACACATTATTCAATCTCCGTGGCTATGGAATACCTTCCACCTCCACTCCGGACATCCTCCGGACTTACAGAAACCCTTCCGGTTTTCTCTTCTTTCCTTCGGCGATTCTACCGATCCTATAAACACTCTCTAAGCATCATCAAGCCCTTAAGCATGATACCCCACGGTTCGGGAACACTCCAGACATGGTCGGGACACTCCCGCACCAATGATCGACAGAGGGACCTGGATGGCCATGTGACCCCTGTGCGTTCCACGAAGATCTTTCGTCGCTTGAACCGAGACAATCGTGTCTTATTACCTTTGTCATTCGATACTTGCATTGCCCGAGATCTGATCATTGACATCACCATGTCGTGTTCAATCTCGTTACTGAACAATGCTACTTAACTCGTTCTGACAAGTGATATCCCCGTGAACTAATCACACGATGCGCAGCTATTGGATATAACTTCTCCGAGTGGGCCCTTGAGTATCTTTCCGTCACATGGACGAACAAATCCCGCTCTTGACATATATTGCCTCTATGGTTTCCTCAGAATACCTGAACACACCTTTATAACCACCTTTTTACCAGATGGCGTTTGATGCTATCTAAGAACTCTTGGGAGACAGTGATTGATATAGCCTCACGGTCTAAGGAATAGTCTATGAGGATCCATTTCTAATCATCGTAACTTGAACTTTGTGACATGATTGGGTCACGATGTTTAGGTTGGGTATTGGTTCATCATCTCATTCTCCGAATGAGATGACCTCATTTCCAACTGGCATAAATGCCACATGATCAGGAAACATGATCATCCGTTGACCAATGAACCAGTGACTAGAGTTTCACTTGGAACCCCTGGTTGTTTGTATATCACACGTGTATTGATGTTTCCACTCAATACAGTTGTATCATGATATAAAACTTAATCATAAACTATATGAAATATGATAATAGTCCTTACTACTATTTGTCTCTAGGGCATATTTCCAACAGTCTCCCACTTGCACTATAGTACAAATACGCTAGATGCATTTGTTCTAAATCATTGGCACCAACTACCCGGTACCCTGAACATGCTCGCTCATGGAAGAGATTGAGTCTTGGGTCTGTACTTTATAGTCCCAAATCCTTTGCAACTTACTAATGTCACCTTGATTGACAATAATACTTTATCATCACATGATAGCATCTGTGTGTATGCATCGTCGCTATGGCAGTAGAGCGAGGCCTGATTCCAGGAGCCTACAGTGACGTTAGATCAACCTCGAGGGCTTTATCATGGGCACTGTGCCCTGGGACACATCATTCTACGTTAAAAGCGAACTAGCCCCGCCATAACATTATACAACACTTTAGATGGTACCCTTATCTATTATTATAAATGTATTCATCGAAACTCCCGTGCACTCTGTGCAACTTTCGATGTTTTGTTCATCTCGCTTCCTATTTGACTTTAATTGGTATGTACAGGAGTTTCCAACATATTCCCTTATAACATAACTCTTTATGCTTTAAGATATGTCATCCTTTATGGATTTGGAAAATATGTCCACAGTTCTCTAATAGATACTGCGGACAAACTTAGCTCAACGTTCTTTGATTTGAACTTAATCACTTTCAAACGTTTCTTATTGGATCACATATTATGCTAAGTTGTCATCATGGTTTACTAAGACAGAACCTATGTCTTAACATAGTGGATGATGATCATCCTATTCTTTCTTTCAACCATTGATGCTAAACTTAACACTATTCCTAATTTGAGTTATTAAGGACCAGTTCCTTAATTATCTTCTATTCCGAAACCCTTTTCAGAATCACTTAAGGAATACTACATAATATCATAATACCCCTATTATCAACTTATACATCTTATAAATCATTATTTATAAGTATTTGCACTTTCATCCTTAACATATTTAAGAATTACTCCTATAAGCTGCCACTCAAAATATGTTCCTACATATTTGAATTCGAGTCTTATATTGCTCCCACTTAAAATATGTCAATCACATATTGTTTCAGGAAGACTTTCATAGCTCCCACTCAATTTTATACAAATTGCATATCTCCTTACTACTTTGAACAACTTCAAAATCCTTTGATCAAATATCAAACTTGGATATTTACTATGAGATAGTAGTACTTTTACTAGTTTTAAATCCACTGGACATTTAGCACACTTGAATCAAATTCATTTGAATTCATCCCATACTTGACAAATTGTGCTTTTGTCATTCAGCCCTTTTTCCTACTATGGCTTTGCAGTCATTTGGGAAAATTCCAAGTAACCCCTTTACTTGTGAGATTCAGCAAGGAATTGCTTTCTAATCTCAAGGGAATTTTGATTTTAGGATTTATCATAATTTAGTTTACCATTATTTCCTTTGTAGTTCGTAGGTATGTCATATTCCAAAAATCATGACAAGTGATTAAGAAATGTGTCCATACAAGATATGGATTTACATTTTGAATCCTACTTCATGTATTGAAAAACAATAGTGGAGGGAAAAACACAATGATCAAAATCATTGATTCTTTCCTTCCATGAAGAGAATCGTTCAGGAACGCTATCCCTTGCGCTTCTCAACACTCTGATGCAGGGGTTTGAATCCTCATCGTGTTTTACACTAATTTCCATTTTCTCCATAATTGAAAAACATCACTAGAAGTGAGCTTTCTCAAGAATGCACCAAAATCCAAGCAATACGAATCTTGCTTTCCTCTTGGTTTGAGCTATGGGTTTCGTATTCAAAGTTTCCAATGAATACTCTACATGGACTTATTCGCTATTGTTTTGGTTATATCGAATAACCCCAAAACTTTCACGAATTTAAATGGTTTACCAATTCTAATTGAGTGCTAACTAATGGTCTCTACATCTACACTACAACGATTTATTTGGTGCCTTCTATTTAACCCCCTTTGATATCTAATATCACATTGTGATGCTTCGCATTTTGACGTTTCAAAACACTTTGCATTCCACAATTTCTTTTATGCCATTCTTATAAAGTTGAATTTCATTACTATTGATCAAATCATAGCAATTTGATTCTCTTTTATATTTATACCCTTTGTAGATGAAACACTTTGATCAAATCAAGTAGTTTCATATTCATGTTTCCTTTGGTAAACTTACTTTACACATTAAAACAGTCATTTAATGGTAACTACCATTTTCGTTTAAACACAATACATTGAATATGTATTCTATTTAACAATTCATCAAACACTATGTATTCAAGTAATATTCAGTGTTCAAGTTATTTTGCCGAACTTAGGCATGATTTATATGTGATAAGAAATCGAATGACTTTCACATACTATCACATAACTTTGAATTCAAACAATGGTTTCATTCATTAATGAAATATCATTAAGTTGGGTATTTTAAATAAGGCATTTTAATGTTTTACAAATGTTCATACATTATCAATTAGTTTCAAACAACAAGGATAATTCACACATAATCAAACAAGATATGGACACGAATAGAAATAATTCATAAGAGTAGAACAACTGTTTGTTACAAACTGATATGAATAACCGTCTCACGAAGTGTGAGACAAACTAAAGAAGTTCAAATCTCTCGATTACATTAATCATCCTAAAACCCAAACTCAGTGATAAATGTCGAGGGAGAGTGTCGTCAGCCATCATCATCATGCTCGCCATCAACACACAACGTCACCTCCTCTCTAGCAAGCACCTCTCATGCAGAAGGACCTGTTTTCATTAAAACAGAACAAGTATCAGATATACTTAACACTGCAATGTGTTTGCAAGATTATAACATTTATAAAACTGTATATCAAATATATACCTTTGTCGTTGACGACTCCAGCAACGTTGGGTTCATCTACCACATTTCTGAAATGTGATATGAACTCGAGGAAATCCAATGTTTCCGTGTCGCCTCTCATAATGCAGATCCTGACTTGTGCTTGGAAGCTTGGAGGAAGCGACCATAGCACAACTCCCATCGCAAATGAGCTTGAGAACCAGTTGTCCAGGTAGTATGCCAGACTCATGTACGCATCGTAGAGGCGTAATAAGTTCTCATCCAGTGAGGAGCCCTCCTCCATCTTTATGGAGAGGAAGTCCCCCATCAGCTCATACTCCCACATGCGCACTTGTTCCACGAAATGTGCTCTCAGATGTGTCATGACCATCCGGGGCTTGAGACTCCCCACCATTGGCCATAACCCATCCTCCATTCCGAGGCGCATGGTCACTGATATGAATGTGGCCATCACACGACGACGATAACGCAGATCCCACTGCTCCTGGGTCTCATGAGAATAGGGTGGCTCTAGATACATCTCACACGTCATGTAGTTAGCTACATTATTCTCCCCAAGGAGATCAAACAGGCGTATGACCCATGCAGAAAAGTTGGATCCATCTAACTTGAGCTTTTCTCCTTTTAACCAATCGTCTATAGGAAAGGTAATCTCGGGAAGATCCATTTTCTACATTTATAATTGCAAAAGGAATTTAGACTAAGTTTATAATTAAATGAGTTAATAATAACTCCACTCAGAAACACCTATCCCCAAAAGGGTTCCTAGTGATAACATGACCCCTATCAGCCACATCTCCCCCGATCATCACGGCCATCAATGTGGGTTCAAGGGTGGACGCTAAACGTTGGTCACATCATTCATGCCACTCATGCTCGATCTTTCGACCATCCGCGTTCCGAGGCCATGTCTGTACATGCTAGGCTCGCCAACTCAAGCTTAGTGTTTTTGCTGTGCAACATGGCTTACACCCACTGTATGTGAACGTAGATATGTCTGACACCCGATCATCACGGCCTGCCTCATACCGAAGAACTTTCTTGGTGGTGCACACTAAGGGGGAACACAATCGTTGGTTATTTTAACAGGGATCATCTTATTAGGCTACCGTCAAGTATCTATACTAGCACATAATAAGACATACAAACAATAACATTGAATGTAAATGCTATGTGATATGGTCCTTCACGTCGTGATCTCCATCTGCCGTCACCGGGTTCCGGCGCCATAGACAACAGGGTACCAGTGTCATTCTGGCGTGGTAGTCCGTCACCTCCGTGACTATCTACTACTACGTAACAAAAGGTAATCACTTTACCTTTGCCACAACCATAAAACAAAGCAACGCCCCCCTGCAAAACAAAGTTAGACGCCTCTACTTTATCTTTGCATGTTTTACGTGGCTGAATGGGCTTTCGCACAAGAACCGTTCTTACCTACTAACTTTCAGCACAACGCTGATGAAGTAGTTGTCTCGACTACACCCCTTTCGGGGCCCTTCGTTGCAAATGGTATACCAACTAATGCGAGAGAGACAGACATCCCCCTAAGCCACTTTATACGGTGCAAGCCGTATGTCAAGCGTGGACCAGTCTCGCGAATGAACGCGTAAATGATGGGTTCGTAGCATGGAAAACAAAATTTTCTACCGCAAGAACGAACAAAACCCAGATCTAATCTAGATAAAAGCCAAGATCTAATCTATTAGACATGTGCAACGAGATAGATCTGTACTAACCCTTGTAGATCCGAAAGCCTTGTGCGAGATCGGATCTCGTGGTTGATGTAGACGATCACTTGCCGATCTCAAGATCGAGTAGACGATCCTTCCGGCGCCGCATTCCGGCAGCGCTTCCCCAGTCGGTCACACGTGCGGAGTCGATGCAGACCTTCCTCTCCTCGTTCCAGCGAGCAGCGGAGGTAGTAGATCTCTCCACGGAATCCCAGCAGCACGACGGCATGGTGGTGGTGGAGTAGAGAATTCTGTAGGGCTTCGCCTAAGCCTGAGCAGAAGGAAGGAGGAGGAGAGAGGCGGCTAGGGCAAGAGTCGAGGGGCAAGGGGGTGGCGCCTCCACCCTCTATATATAGAGGGAGGGGTGCGGCCTAGGGTTCCCACCCCTAGGCCCACCTCCTAGGGCCGGCGCACAAGGGAGAGGGGAGAGGGAGATTCCTTCCCCCCCAAGTCTCCCCTTTCCTTTCTTGGTTTTCAAGTAAAGTCCACGGAACCTTCTGGAACTTTCCGGAACTTTCCGAAACCTTCTAGAACCCCCATATAAACACTCCGGAACATTTCCGAACATAGAAAATGATCTCCATTATATGAATCTTATTCTCCGGACAATTTCGGATCTCCTCGTGATGTCTCAGATCCAATCCGAGACTCCGAACAACATTAGGTCTCCAACGCATATTCCATATCTACCTAAATAGCATCGAACCTTAAGTGTGTCACCCTACGGTTCGTGAATATGCAGACATGATGGAGACACCTCTCCGATCAATAACCATCAGCGGGATCTGGAGATCCATAACGGCTCCCACATACTCAACGATGACTTCGTGATCGATAGAACCATTAACATACGAAACCAATTCCCTTTATCACGCGATACTCTACTTATCCGAGGTTTGATCGTCGGTATCTCCATACCTAGTTCTACCTCGTTACTGACAAGTACTCTTTACTCGTTCCATGATATGGCATCCCTTGTGACCTAGTCACATGCTTGCAAGCTAACTAGATGACATTCCACCGAGAGGGCCCAGAGCATATCTATCCGTCATATGGATGGACAAATCCCAATCTTGGTTCATGCGCTTCAACACATACTTTCAGAATACCCAATGACACCTTTATGACCACCCAGTTACGAAGCGGTGTTTGATGCCATCAAAGTACCCATCCGGTGATGGTGATTAACATAACCTCATGGTCGAAGGATTAGGTTACTATGCATTTGAAAGCTTGTATCAATACGAACTTAATGACTTGATCTTATGCTATACTTACTACGGGTGTGTGTCCATCACATCATTCTCCTAATGATATAACCTTGTTATTAATGACATCCAATGTCCATGATCAGGAAACCATGATCATCTATTAATCAACAAGCTAGTTCAACAAGAGGCTTACTAGGGACTCTTTTACGTTTACAAAACACACATGTATTAGTGTTTCCTTATAATACAATTATAGCATGGGATGTAAACATTCATCATAAACACAAAGATATAATAATAACCACTTTTATTATTGCCTCTTGGGCATATCTCCAACAGTCTCCCACTTGCACTAGAGTCAATAATCTAGATTACATGGTAATATACCTAACACCCATGGCGTTCTGGTGTTGGTCATGCTTTGCCCTAGGGAGAGGTTTAGTCAACGGATCTGCCACATTCAGATCAGTGTGTACTTTGCAAATCTTTATGTCACCATCTGGGGTGGAGGCGCCACCCCCTGGCCCCCCGCTCCACTCCAAACCCTAGCCGCCTCTCTCCTCCTCCTTTCTTCTGCTTAGGCTTAGGCGAAGCCCTGCAGAATTCTCTACTCCACCACCACCACGTCATATTGCTGCTAGGATTCCGTGGAGAAGATCTACTACCTCCACTGCTCGCTGGAACAAGGAGAGGAGGTTTGCTTCGGCTCCGCACGTGTGACCGACTACGGAAGCGCTGCCGGAACGCGGCGCCGGAAGGATCGTCTACTCGATCTTGAGATCGGCAAGTGATCGACTACATCAACCACGAGATCCGAATCTCGTAATGCTTTCAGATCTACAAGGGTTAGTACAGATCTATCTCGTTGCACATGTCTAATAGATTGGATCTTGGCTTTTATCTAGATTAGATCTGGGTTTTGTTCGTTCTTGTGGTAGAAATTTTTTGTTTTCCATGCTACGAACCCATCAGTGGTATCAGAGCCGTATCTATGCGTAGATCTGTTGCACGAGTAGAACACAATGGTTTTGTGGGCGTTGGTGCTCGTGCCGTATTTTGCTTTGTGTACTTTGCATCTTGCGGTATGGTGGGATGAAGCGGCTCGGGCTAACCTTACATGTCATCGCACATGAGACTTGCTCCACGCTTGACGTGTAACTTGCTTTGTACAAGTGGCTTTGCGGGTGTCTGTCTCTCTCACCATAGTATAGATCCAATTTACACTTTGCAACTTGATAACACTTGTATCAACGTTGTGGTTCAGTTTCGTAGGTAAGATCCGTTCTTATTCGAAAGCCTCAAGCCACGTAAAACATGCAAAGAAAATTAGAGGTGTCTAACTTGTTTTTGTAGGGGTTTTGTGATGTGATATGGCCATCATGTGATTGTGATTATATTTGATGTATGCAATGATCCTTGTTGTAATATGGCAACCGGCAGGAGCCTAATGGTTGTCTTCAATTCTGTTAAGACCTGCGTGTCTATTCATCTTGTAATAGCTTTGTTCCAAGTAGTTGTAATAGTTGCTAGTGATGATGGACAACCATGAAGCGGCGCCACTGACCTTGACGCCATGCTGGTGATGATGGAGATCATGTCCGTGCTTTGGAGATGGAGATCAAAGGCACAAGAAGAAAGGGCCATATCATATCACACTAATTATGAATTGCATGTGATGTTAATCCTTTATGCATTTTGTATTGCTTAGATCGCGACGGTAGCATTATAAGATGATCCCTCTCACTAAATATCAAGTAATAAAGTGTTCGTCCTTAGTTGGCACCGTTGCTAAGACTCGTCGTTTCGAAGCATCTCGTGATGATTGGGTGTGATAGACTCTATGTGTGCATACAACGGGTGGAAGCCAGATTTGCACATGCGGAAACTAAGGTTAACCTTGACGAGCCTAGCATGTACAGACATGGTCTCGGAACACGGAATACCGAAAGGTAAAGCATGAGTCATATGGATGATATGATGAACATGTTGATTGTTCGCCTTTAAAGCTACATCATCTCACGTGATGATCGGACTTGGTGTAGTGGATTTGGTTCGTGTAATCACTAAAACAACTCGAGGGATGTTGTTTTGAGTGGGAGTTCATTTGTAATTTGGATTAGTCGAACTCAATTTATCATAAACACAATCAAAGTGAATTTGCATAGTTTGTTGTAGTCATTGGCATCCGTTCACCACCTTACGCTTAGTTATAGTTGAGACAGTGGAACTATAGAAATTCTGGATATTTACTTTACGAACTGGTATCGTATTGTTTTGAATGTCAATTTAAAGTTTATAAGTCCTATTGCAAACTTTCAGCAAACTCTATTTACTCCATGAAGTTTAATAAATAGTATTAAATCAAGAGTAACAATTCCAATGTTAGTATCTAAAGTATCATGTTTGCCTCCATGATTATTGATATTCAAAAGGTTGTTTTAATATCAAGATTATATTGGAGCTGAAAATTGTTTCAGAAACCATCATGTGTGAAAGATATTGTGATATCTGAAACAATGTTTTTGGTTGCATTATGATAGAGTATAATGTAGCAAAATACATGTTTTCATATTGTATGAGAATTTGTGAAGGTTGGAGACGCTAGTCGTCCTAATCCTCCAAAAGGTTTTGAAAAAGAAACATTATACTCGCAATTCACCTTTATAAGCTATGGCAGCTTGATCATGAAAGTTGTCATGATAAGGATGAATAGAAGATGTAAGTAAAATGTTTACTACAATAAAAGATTACTAAAGAATGGAATTTTGAAAGAATGCCAAACCTTTGATGAAGGTGATCCACTTCAAAGTGCAAGTCCAAAGGTATTGGTATTTGACTATACACACTTTGTACTATGTGTCATGTGAATGACACCACTATTGATGTTGATAGATTCTTTTAAAAGAAAAGGAATTGTTGAAAGAGAATCTATAAAATATTTGGCAGAAAAGAAAAGATTGGAGATGTCCAACTTAGGTATATAGAAGATACATGTTATGGTTGTATTCCTTGGTTGTTAAACAATGTGGTTCTGCGGTATTGGATACCGAATTAGTTGGTATGAAGTATCATACAGGACAACACAATTCATGAACTGCAATGGCCTAAGTAACTAGCAAGAGAATATGTGATGATGTTCATAAAAAAAAACAAAGGGTTGTTGTGTTGCTCGTTAACATGAAAGCTTGCCTTCAAGATTTGTTTCAATAATTGTTATTTTGATCAGGTATTATGACGACAAATGGTTGTTCAAATAATTACCGTATTCCATAATAGATGGATGATATACAAGTCTGGTTGGAGAAATAACGACCATAAAACTAATGCTAAAATGTCGCAAGACAAATGATTGAAAGATCACTTGTGAAGTGACATCGCCGTTTAAATTATATTGAAAGGGATACATGAAGAAACTCCATGTTGATGGATTTTTGGAGTCTTTGATTTGGATCAAATGACGCTTGTGATACTTTCCTGGAGATAATTAAAACTCCGTTCGTAGGCCAAAAGAGGAACGGACGACTAACTGATTGGAATTTGTACATATTGATGTATATAGTCCATTATGTGTAGTCGTGGGCGATGGATTTCAACTTCATATGCTTTCTCCAAAGATTTGAGTGAGTATATGTATATACTTACTCAATAAGGAAGAAGTATGAAACATTTGAAAAATGTTCAAAGACTTTCAAGATGAAGTGGAAAATCATTGTAACAAGAAAATAAAAGAGTTTATGATTGGATCATAAAGAAAGATGTTTGAGTTACAAGTTTAGCAAAACACCTAAGATTTGAGGAATCGTTCCATGGATTTGCATTTCCCAAAACACCATAGGAGTATGGAGTGTTCAAGATATGTAATGAAACCTTGTTTGACATGGTAAGATCAAAGGTGTCATTTATAAAACTGCCATTATATATTAAAGATTAAAGCTTTAGTGACTACCCGCTTTTACACTGAAAAGAGCTCCATCGTGATCCGTTGAAATGACACCATATAAGTCATGGTTTGGGATAAAACCCAGGTTGTCCTTTCTTAAATTTTTGGTATGCTAGGCATAAGTAAATTTTTTTGCAACCAAAGTCGGATAAGCACGTCTTTGTAGGTTATTCCAAAGAATTTGTTGGGAATTTCTCCATAACGCCGAGGACAAAAGAGTTTGTCGCTTGGAATGTCAAGTTTCTTGTGAGAGAATTTTTCGTGAAAAGTTAAGTGGGAGGACAATAGAACTTTGATAAGGTTGTTGAACCTTAGCTATATGTGCTAAGTAGCGCAGCGCCGGAAAGTGTCCCGGTGGTGGCCACAATGCTCATGGCTCTTGTGATTACAAAAGGTGTGATCTCGGAGATTAGAGTTCCTATAGAACCGTGTGGGTCGGTAAGAATCAAATAGTAAGATTTGATAAGCAAGACGTTATTGTTTTGACAATGATGAAACTGAGTACATGCAAAGAAGCGATGATGGGCCCTGACTCCATAAAATGACTAGAAGTCATGGAATCCGTGATAGTATCCATACACGAGAAATCCAATTTCTGAAGCCTATCGGTCGTGTTTGGATCTATAAAGAAATAGACATGGATGTTTCAAATCTATGAAATAGTCGACATGTCGGAAAGAGTTTACGACAATGTTCAAGGAATTGACTATGATAAGATTTGATCTTTCATAGCGATATTTAGTCTGGACGGATTAATGTAGCAACCACTACATATATTTTGGTATATGGTAGTTGAACAAACAAAACAAGTTCTTCTAATAGAATGGTTACCTAGGACGTGTACATGACACGATCCAAAGGGTTTTGTTAAATTAAAAGGATGCTAAAAGAGTATGCAAAACTTCAATGGTTGAAGTGAGCATCGCGGAGTTGGAATCTTCACCGTGATGAAACCGTTAAAAGGTTTAATTTCATCAGAGATGATGAAGATGTTTGCATTTTGCAAGAAATTAAGTGGGAGCACTAAGACATATTTCTAATACATTATGTGAAAGACATATTGTTGATTAGAAATAATGTATCTTTTATTGACACTGGTTAAGAATTTCATTTCGATGAAAGACTTAGGCATAACTCAAGAATTAGGCATCAATGTCTATATGAATAGATTGAGGCGCTAATATGGTTTTGCCAAATGTACATAGATAATATGTTGAATGAGTTCAATATGGAAACAACAAGAAAGGTTCTTGACGCACGGAAAGGACTAAATCAAGATTCAAGTGTGTTGACACGAGATTCAGGTGTTTTGACACTTGGTGAAATCACAAGAATATTTTGATCAATCATTCTTTGAGATGTACACATCCAGATATGTCCTATGCTCTAAATGTTATGAGCATATACCAGAATGATTCATAAGATGATCATTGGACAATAGTAAAGATATTCTTATGAGCTTTGGAAGAACTAAGAATATATATCATGTATAAGTGACAAATAGTTAAAGGTAGTTCATTGTAAAGTGTTACATTGATACTAGTTTTGTCACAAGATACAAACTAAATTTATCTCAATTTAGACTATGGGTGGCACAATATAATGGAAAGGATGTTCCATGATGGATTTGGATGAGTTCCAAAGTTGAGATATTGTGACGGATACTACAACAAAAGACTAAGTATATAACTGCTATAGTAGCAGCAAAGGAGGGCATTTGTGTTAAGTAGTTTGTTATCAAACTAGGTGTGGTTCATAGCGGGATAATATTATGAAGATACATTGTACGACAATTGTATCAACATGATTTAATCCCAAGGAACTAAAAGGTCTCACCAAAGGACCAAATTTATACAATGCCATCTCATTGGAGAATGAGTAATGCGTAGAGACGCAAGGACATGCAAATACACACGAACCTGGAAGTGTCAGATCCGAAGATTATGTTTACCACTAGCAATAGTGTCTATACAACACCAGAAAGCCATAGGTGTTGAATGCACAAGTTTTTTAACTAGATTATGGACTCTAGTGCAAGTGGGAGACTGTTGGAGATATGCCCAAGAGGCAATAATAAAGTGGTTATTATTATATCTTTATGTTTATGATAAATGTTTACATCCCATGCTATAATTGTATTAACCGGAAACATTAATACTTGTGTGTTTTGTAAACATAAAAGAGTCCCTAGTAAGCCTCTTGTTAAACTAGCTTGTTGATTACTGGATGATCATGGTTTCCTGATCATGGACATTGGATGTCGTTAATAACAAGATCATATCATTAGGAGAATGATGTGACACACACCCATAGTAAGCATAGAATAAGATCAAGTCATTAAGTTCGTTTGCTATAATCTTTAAAATACATAGTAACCTAATCCTTCGACCATGAGGTTATGTTAATCACCATCACCGGATGGGTACTTTGATGACATCAAACACCGCTTCGTAACTGGGTGGTCATAAAGGTGTCATTGGGTATTCTGAAAGTATGTGTTGAAGCGCATGGACCAAGATTGGGATTTGTCCATCCATATGACAGATAGATATGCTCTGGGCCCTCTCGGTGGAATGTCATCTAATTAGCTTGCAAGCATGTGACTGGGTCACAAGGGATGACATATCATGGAACGAGTAAAGGTTACTTATCAGTAATGAGGTAGAACTAGGTATGGAGATACCGACGATCAAACCTCGGATAAGTAGAGTATCGCGTGACAAAGGGAATTGGTTTCGTATGTTAATGGTTCTATCGATCACGAAGTCATCGTTGAGTATGTGGGAGCCGTTATGGATCTCCAGATCCCGCTGATGGTTATTGATCGGAGAGGTGTCTCCATCATGTCTGCATATTCACGAACCGTAGGGTGACACACTTAAGGTTCGAAGTTGTTTTAAGTAGATATGGAATGTGCGTTGGAGACCGAATGTTGTTCGGAGTCTCGGATTGGATTCGGGACGTCACGAGGAGCTCCGGAATTGTCCGGCGAATAAGATTCATATATTGGGGATCATTTTCTAAGTTAGGAAATGTTCTGGAGTATTTGTATGGGGATTCTAGAAGGTTTCGGAATGTTTCGGAAGGTTCTAGAAGATTTCTTGGAGTTTACTTGAAAACCAAGAAAGGATCAAGGAATCCTTGTGGGGTAAGACAAGGATTCGTGGGGGAGTAGGACTCTCCCCCCACCTCCTTGATCCGCCGGCCAAGGGAGAGGGGAGTCCTACAAGGACTCCACCTCCCCATGGCGCCTCCCTCCTTTAAATAGAGGGGTGGAGGCGCCACCCCCTGCCCCCCCGCTCCACTCCAAACCCTAGCCGCCTCTCTCCTCCTCCTTTCTTCTGCTCAGGCTTAGGTGAAGCCCTGCAGAATTCTCTACTCCACCACCACCACCACGCCGTCGTGCTGCTGGGATTCCGTGGAGAAGATCTACTACCTCCGCTGCTCGCTGGAACGAGGAGATGAAGGTCTGCTTCGACTCCGCACGTGTGACCGACTGCGGAAGCGCTGCCGGAACACGGCGCCAGAAGGATCGTCTACTCGATCTTGAGATCGGCAAGTGATCGACTACATCAACCACGAGATCCGAATCTCGTAACGCTTTCAGATCTACAAGGGTTAGTACAGATCTATCTCGTTGCACATGTCTAATAGATTGGATCTTGGCTTTTATCTAGATTAGATCTGGGTTTTGTTCGTTCTTGCGGTAGAATTTTTTTGTTTTCCATGCTACGAACCCATCACCACCTCCTAGGGCTGGCGCACAAGGGCGAGGGGGGAGGGAGATTCCTTCCCCCCCAAGTCTCCCCTTTCCTTTCTTGGTTTTCAAGTCAAGTCCACGGAACCTTCTGGAACTTTCCAAAACATTCCGAAACCTTCTAGAACCCCCATATAAACACTCCGGAACATTTCTGAACATAGAAAATGATCTCCATTATATGAATCTTATTCTCCGGACAATTTCGGATCTCCTCGTGATGTCTCAGATCCAATCCGAGACTCCGAACAACATTCGGTCTCCAACGCATATTCCATATCTACCTAAACAGCATTGAACCTTAAGTGTGTTACCCTACGGTTCGTGAATATGCAGACATTATGGAGACACCTCTCCGATCAATAACCATCAGCGGGATCTGGAGATCCATAACGGCTCCCACATACTCAACGATGACTTTGTGATTGATAGAACCATTAACATACGAAACCAATTCCCTTTGTCACGCGATACTCTACTTATCCGAGGTTTGATCGTCGGTATCTCCATACCTAGTTCTACCTCGTTACTGACAAGTACTCTTTACTCGTTCCATGATATGTCATCCCTTGTGACCTAGTCACATGCTTGCAAGCTAACTAGATGACATTCCACCGAGAGGGCCCAGAGCATATCTATCTGTCATATGGATGGACAAATCCCAATCTTGGTTCATGCGCTTCAACACATACTTTCAGAATACCCAATGACACCTTTATGACCACCCAGTTACGAAGCGGTGTTTGATGCCATCAAAGTACCCATCCAGTGATGGTGATTAACATAACCTCATGGTCGAAGGATTATGTTACTATGCATTTGAAAGCTTGTAGCAATACGAACTTAATGACTTTATCTTATGCTATACTTACTACGGGTGTGTGTCCATCACATCATTCCCCTAATGATATAACCTTGTTATTAATGACATCCAATGTCCATGATCAGGAAACCATGATCATCTATTAATCAACAAGCTAGTTCAACAAGAGGCTTACTAGGGACTCTTTTACGTTTACAAAACACACATGTATTAGTGTTTCCTTATAATACAATTATAGCATGGGATGTAAACATTCATCATAAACACAATGATATAATAATAACCACTTTTATTATTGCCTCTTGGGCATATCTCCAACAGTAAAGTCGGTTGGGAGCCGCTTCATCAAGCATTACTACGGTATACACAAGTACACGTGGGAGGGTAACAACTAAAATATCAATGCCCATACGCTACATCTCGTGTGTTCTACCCGTACTAGCATTACTACGCATAGATCTAGCTCTGATACCACTGTAGGGGTTCCGCGCATAAAAACAATAAATTTTACTCTATGCCCCTGAACCCCTGAAGCTGCCAAGACCTATCTATTAGTAATACAGTAACGGGAGGGGATTTTTGCAAACTTACCCTTGAAGACCGAAAAGCGTTGGCAACGCTCAGGAGAGCGTGGTTGATGTAGACGAGCCGAAGCCGGCCTCAAGGTCGTGATGAAGTCCTTGCGCTCCTTCTGGCTCCAACGACTTGAGTGCCTCAAGTGCGACACCTCGTGGGGAGTTACACACATCCGGTGCCTGACTATGAATCTCGCTTCCCCGATCCAGCAGCAGTTGCGGAAGTAGAGCTCCCGGATCCGAATCCCGCAGCGCGATGGCGCTCCGCGGTGAAGATGTCTCTCGCTCGCGTAGTCCAGACTTGGGACCACGGCCACGAGAGAGAGGGGGGAGAGAGAAAATATCAATTGGAGGTCCTCCCAAAAGTGGGGATACCTTTATTGATTATTGGTGTATTTTTCTAGGCCAAATACCCCACTATATATAGGGGAGGGGAGGTACTACCTCCCCTCAAGTCCCGGGGTGGGACTAAAGGAGAGGAGGGGGAGGAGGTGGCCGCCGGCCACCTAGTGGCCCCTGCGAGGGGGGGGGGGGGGGGGCTAGGCCCAGCTGGCCTCCCCTTGCCCCTTCTCCCTCTCTCCTTTCCCCTAATGGGCCCTCTCCCTCTTGGCCCATTAAGCCTTTTTGACCTTTAATTGATTTTCTCTTTATAAAATAATTATGAATAAATGATTAAATCAATATTTAACATTCATTCACACATTATTCAATCTCCGTGGCTATGGAACACCTTCCACCTCCACTCCGGACATCCTCCGGACTTACAGAAACCCTTCCAGTTCTCTCTCTTCTTTTCTTCGGCGATTCTACCAATCCTTTAAACACTCTCTAAGCATCATCAAGCCCTTAAGCGTGATACCCCACGGTTCGGGAACACTCCAGACATGGTCGGGACACTCCCGCACCAATGGTCGACAGAGGGACCTGGATGGCCATGTGACCCCTGTGCGTTCCACGAAGATCTTTCGCCGTTTGAACCGGGACAGTCGTGTCTTATTCCCTTTGTCATTCGATACTTGCATTGCCCCGAGATCTGATCATTGACATCACCATGTCATGTTCAATCTCGTTACTGAACAATGCTACTTAACTCGTTCCGACAAGTGATATCCCCGTGATCTAATCACACGCTGCGCAGCTATTGGATATAACTTCTCCGAGTGGGCCCTTGAGTATCTTTCCGTCACATGGACGGACAAATCCCGCTCTTGACATATATTGCCTCTACGGTTTCCTCTGAATACCTGAACACACCTTTATAACCACCGTTTTACCAGATGGCGTTTGATGCTATCTAAGCACTCTCGGGAGACAGTGATTGATATAGCCTCACGGTCTAAGGAATAGTCTACGAGGATCCATTTCTAATCATTGTAACTTGAACTTCGTGACATGATTGGATCACGATGTTTAGGTTGGGTATTGGTTCATCATCTCATTCTCCGAATGTGATGACCTCATTTCCAACTAGCATAAATGCCACATGATCAGGAAACATGATCATTCGTTGACCAATGAACCAGTGACTAGAGTTTCACTGGGAACCCCTAGTTGTTTGTATATCACACGTGTATTGATGTTTCCACTCAATACAGTTGTAGCATGATATCAAACTTAATCATAAACTATATGAAATATGATAATAGTCCTTACTACTATTTGTCTCTAGGGCATATTTCCAACAGTTCCCATATCTCCTCTATGTAACCATAATATGTATCCTTTTGCCCATTCTCGTCTGTTGCATCAAACCGGACACCACTGTTTTGATTGGTGCTCTTTTTATCGTGGGCAATTGTGTAAAATGTATTCCCATTTATCTTGTACCCTTGGAAAGTCAATACAGTCGAAGATGGTGACCTGGCCAACAAGTACAACCGCTCTCCAACATTTATGTCATTCATGAGATGTGTCCTACAACCAACCGCTGAAAGTCCTCATATGTTCATCTCTAATCCAGGAGCCAGGCTTCCCCGGGTTGTCGGAGTGTACAATATTCTTGTGTTCCTCGATACACAGAGCCACCAAGGTGGAACTTTGCAGAACTGTGTAGTGTGATTTAGTGAGAAAATGTCCGTCCATACATATCCTTGCTTTCTTTCCTAGCGTGCCTTTTCCACTAATTCTACCCTCATGTCGTGATTCAGGAACACCGCTGGGCTTAAGGTTAGGAATAAAGTCAACACAAAACTCAATGACCTCCTCTATTCCATATACCTTTGAGATGCTTCCTTCTGGCCTAGCACGATTATGAACATATGTCTTTAACACTCCCATGAACCTCTCAAAGGGGAACATATTGTGTAGAAATACAGGACCAAGAATGTTAATCTCGTCGACTAGGTGAACTAGGAGGTGTTCATAATATTGAAAAAGGATGGTGGGAACACCAACTCGAAGCTGACAAGACATTGGACCACATCTTTCTGTAACCTTAGTAGACTATCTAGACTGATTATCTTTTGAGAAATTGCATTGAGAAACGCACATAGCTTCACAATGGGTACTCAAACATTTTCCGGCAGGAGTCCCCTCAATGTAATCAGAAGCAGCTGGTTCATAAGCACGTGGCAGTCATGAGACTTTAGGTTTTGAAAATTTTTCTCTGCCATATTTATTATTCCCTTTATGTTCGACGAGAAACCAGACGGGACCTTGATACTGTAAAGGACTGCAAACAAGATTTCCTTCTCTTCTTTGGTAAGAGCATAGCTAGCAGTACCTTCAAACAGCTCTGGATGCATGCCGTCTCTCTCTTTTATATGTTGTTGGTCTTGCCGTGCTTCAGGTGTATATTTGCTCTTCCCATACACACCCAAGAAGCCTATCAGCGTCACGTAAAGATTCTTCGTCAGGTGCATCACGTCAATTGCAGAGCGGACCTCTAGAACTTTCCAATAGGGTAGTTCCTAAAATATAGATTTATTTTTCCACATGGGTGCGTGTACGACATCGTCCTTCGGAACAGATTGTCTACCAGGACCCTTTCCAAAGATTACTTTTAAATCCTTCACCATATCAAATACATCATCACCAGTACGGTGGATAGGCTTACACCGGCTGTCTGCCTCACCATTGAAATGCTTGCCTTTCTTTCTTAGGATGTGCGTGGGCGGAAGAAAACGACGATTCCCCGGGTACACATTCTTCTTACATTTATCCAAATATATACTTTCAGTCTCGTTTAAACAGTGTGTGCATGCATTATATCCCTTGTTTGTCTGTCCTAAAATGTTACTAAGAGCAGACCAATCATTGATTGTGATGAACAACAACGCTTGTAGGTCAAATTCCTCCTGCTTGTTCTCATCCCACACACGTACACCTTGTCCGTGCCACAACTGTAAGAGTTCTTCAATTAATGGCCTTAGGTACACATCAATGTCATTGTCGGGTTGCTTCGGGCCTTGGATGAGCACTGACATCATAATGAACTTCCGCTTCATGCACAACCAAGGAGGAAGGTTATAGATACACAGAGTCACATGCCAGGTGCTATGACTGCAGCTCCGCTCCCCAAAAGGATTCATGCCATTTGTACTTAGACCAAACCATAAGTTCCTAGCATCACCTGCAAAGTCCAGAAACTCTCTCTCTATTTTTCTCCACTGCGACCCATCAGCGGGGTGTCTCAACATCTCGTCTTTCTTACGGTCTTCCATGTGCCATCGCAACAACTTGGCATGCTCTTTTTTCCTGAATAAACGTTTCAACCGTGGTATTATAGGAGCATACCACATCACCTTGGCAGGAACCCTCTTCATGCGGCGCTCTCCCTCAACATCACCAGGGTCATCTCGTCTTATCTTATACCGCAATGCAGTGCACACTGGGCATGCATCCAACTTCTCGTACTCCTCGCCGCGGTAGAGGATGCAATCATTAATGCATGCATGCATGTATCATCTCTTCTGCACCTCTAATCCTAGAGGGCAGACAACCTTCTTTGCTTCGTAGGTACTGGCGGGCAGTTCGTTATCCTTTGGAAGCAACTTCTTCATTATTTTCAGCAACTTTTCAAATCCTTTGTTAGTCACACCGTTCTCTGCCTTCCATTGCAGCAATTCCAGTGTGCTACCCAGTTTTTTATGCCTATCTTCACAATTTGGGTACAACAATTTGTTGTTATCCTCTAACATCTTTTTAAACTTCAACCTCTCCCTCTCAGTTACGCATTCTTCCTAGGCATCAGCAATGGCCCGACTAAGATCATCATCAGGCAGATCTGATGCCCGTTCTTCATCTTTTTCTTCATCAATGTTTTCTATTGTAGTACCATCGTATTCAGGGTAGTCGTTGTTATTCTCTTCTTCTTCGTTGTCTTCCATCATAACCCCTCTTTTTCCGTGCTTGGTCCAACAATTATAGCCGGTCATGAAACCAGACCGAAACAGGTGGCTGTGAAGGACTCTTGAGGAAGAGTATTCCTTATGATTCCGACAGACACCACATGGACAAGACATAAAACCATTCCGCTTGTTTGCCTCGGCCACAAGAAGAAAAGAATGCACGCTTTTAATGAACTCGTTAGAGAGTCGGTCAGCGTACATCGATTGTCGGCTCATCTGCATTATATAATTAATTAAGTACATCAAACATAATCATAATTAATTAGTACTAATGTAAAAAAACAAAATTAAAGCCAACAACCGGGACTAAAGATATGATGAACCTTTAGTCCCGGTTGGAGGCACCGACCGGCACTAAATGTGGATGTGGAGACAACATGTCGACACTATGTCCTCAGTGGGCAGCACTAAGCCAGTAAATTAAATGACGACACTATTTTAGGTGGGTGGCAGCATAATCATAATTAATTAGTACTAATCTAAAAAACAAAATTAAAACTAGCAATCGGGACTAAAGATATGATGAACCTTTAGTCCCGGTTGGAGGCACCAACCGGGACTAAATGTGGATGTGGAGACAACATGTCGACACTATGTCCTTAGTGGGCAGCACAAAGCCAGTAAATTAAATGACGACACTATTTTGGGTGGGTGGCAGCACTATGCCAGGGTGAGTGTGTCGACATTGTGTCATCAGTGCCCGACACTATGTTGTGCTGCTTAATCTATAAATAGGTATGCATTCTTGTGAAGAACTGCAAGATGGTGTGCGAGACCAGGGACACCACTACGGCGGAGCTTCTCGAAGATGTCTTAGGACCTCGTCCTCAGACATCTTCGAGGAGCTCGCCGTAGAGGCACTCTCTAATATGTGAAATTAGTTAGCTCCACCAGCATACTGATTTAGCTAGAGAAGATATAAACTGAAAGATGGTGTGCGAGAGCAGGGACACCACTACAGCAGAGCTTCTCGAAGATGTCTTAGGATTCCGTCCTCAGACATCTTCGAGGAGCTCGCCATAGAGGCACTCCGTAATATGTGAATTGTTTTAGTTACCCGCGTATAAATCTATAGCTAGAGAAGTTATTAACTCCAAGATGGTGCGAGAGGGATACCACTATGGCGGAGCTTCTCTCGAAGATGTCTTAGGATCCTATCCTCAGACATCTTCGAGGAGCTCGCCATATAGGAGCTTCTCGAAGATGTACTGTGATGTCTTCTTATCAAGCTTTTATGAATTAACCCTATCTTTGTTACCATTTTTTCAGTTTGTTGAACGCAGGAAGACGAAGAAGGATATTTTGCCCAACTAGCTAGTTAGAATGATGAACTCACGTATGTGTGTGCTTCTAAAATCAAATTTCGAGACTATGTGCCAAAACAAGATATATATAAATAGAATCCACATATTGTGTTATTTACCTTAGAGTTCCTTACATTAATACAAGATAGATAAAATCTAAACATCGATCTCATGCTATCATTGCAAAAATTACTACCAAACTAAATCCACAAATCTATCTATAAGATAGAGCATGAAATGAGCTAATATAGCAATGAGAGTTCAAATGATGAAGTTGCTCACCTTTTAAAACATTTGGATAGATGGGACACCATAAAATATAGACAAATCTTGAGGAAAAAAAGGGCATGAACTCAAGCTTGAAGCAAGAAAAAGAGAGAGAGAGGAGAGCCACCAGCTTGAATGGTGGCTCGGGCAGGGGAAGAAGATATAGCCAGACCTTTAGCCCCGGTTCTTGTCTAGAACCGAGGCTAAAGGTCCACCTTTACCCTAGGTCGTATAATAAACTGGGGCTAAAGGGTCTGGCGCCCGACTCGGCCTGCCTGAAACCCTTTAGTCCCGGTTTGTTACACGAGCCGGGGTTAAAGGTCACGTTCAAACCGAGGCTAGTGTCTGCCACCCCCTGTAGCCAGTTCTAGCCGTTAGACCGAAGCATTAATCCCGGTTTATAGCAAAACCAGGACTAATACCCCTGAACCAAATGTCTGTTTTCTGCTAGTGCCTGCCGATCTTCAATAGCAGGATGTGTAGAACGCAGAGTTGGATTTGCAGCACGCGACGCAGTTTTGCCGGGGCCTTCCGCATGGATATGATCGAGTCATGTATTAAATCAGGGGTATAGTAGTACTAGTAGAAGTAGATGCTATATATCGCGGTGACTGTCACCCGAACGACTGTCATCTAGTATTGGAGTAGAAGTTCAGTCATGATGCTACGACAGCGACGACGGTCGGTCAGGGACAAAACGTTCAGCAGAGTCGAGCAGCATGCACCAAGAGAAAAACGTGGCTCGTATAATACTACGTACTACTTATCACAGCTCCTGCCACGTTTCGGATGAGCACGAAACGTCAAAAGGATGCGGCAGGGACGACGCGATCACACTGCAAGACGTACGCCATCGCATGCAAGACGATGGTTTTGCATGTGCACGAGCACGATAGAGGCCAGCGTTTCTGTCCAACACGGCTCCTGCCTCAAGTGCTCTGTTGCTGTTATCCGTGATCTCGACGTGTAACCACAAGCAACATGCCCGAATCGGCAGGACACGGTGTCGCAATCCATGGTGGAATCCAGCTGCAGGCCAGCTGCACAGCCGGTTCGCGACGCGACACATGCTGCGTGATCCAGTACACCGGAGGCGGGGTGGGCCTAGAAGACGTCACGGCTTTTTCTTTGAAATGGAAAACAGGGCGTCATTCACGAGCTAACATTCATGGCAGGCACGACGACCCTGCGTGCGTGCGTACGTGCGACTGCTCGGGTGGTTGCATATGCATCTGCTTATCCAAACGACGGAAATGATCATGGACCGAGTTCTACAAAGTTTGGAACTCATTATAGAATGGAATACGTATATATGCTTCTCATCTTTATTACAGAAGATCCCACAAGGAACATTTGAACTTTGCGCGCCACACAGTGCGTGCAACGTTTTCTTTTACTCAGGAAGACTTTTTTTTTCATGCTTTCCTCGATCGGCCGCATTATATATATATATATATATATAGGCTAGCTACTGATTCAGGTTCGGACGTGGCCAGGTTCCAAAAACTCCTCCTAATCCAAAATTCACAAAGATGGCCCAAGTGCACTGGTACTAGCGGACTAGCTGGAGTACCAATTAATTAGCTTGAAAGATCGATCGCCAAACTTTGCTTCTTTCAAACGAAATATAAAAAGGATCAGCACGAAAGACCAGCGATTGACTGCTATATTCGACCGGCCGCACGCGCATCGATCTCCAGTGCAATTTTCCCAGCAGCTAGCGCAGCCAAGGGATCTAGCTGCTGCAGTTCAAGTCTGGCGGCGGTCAAAGGATGAGCAATTTCATGGGCCCGCAACACCCCAAGGAAGACTCACGGCCGGTGGACGATCACTGAACTAGCAGGCCGGCGGGAGTCTTGCTAGCGTGAGTCTCTCCTCCGGTGTCGAGAACCACATGTTGGGCGGCGCGGTTGGTCAGGATTGGTAGGCGTCGGGGATTTCTCGAGTCATTTCATACTCGCTCCCGTCTTCTCTCCATCTACCCTGCACTTTCTTCAGCCCAGACTGACAGGTTGACTACAAGTTTAGGTGCAGACACCGTTTAGGCCGGGCAGTCCGTCAACCATGACCTGGTGGAAAGTATGAGATCGAGTTGTCTCATATCTGGGGTACTTCGCCAAGGAGCGTGCGTGGCGATGACCAGTATACTACGCTATACGGCCAACACGAGCATCCTGGATTTGGAGTCGTTCTGCCGTATGCACGTACTCCCTCCATTCGCAAATAAGTGTACTTCTAGGTTTGTCCTAAGTTAAAGTTAGTAAAGTTTTTAAATTGGTAGATTTATGACTCTAAATTGGTAGATATGTTTTTAAATTTATTTCATAATATGTCAATTTGATTTAATATATCTTGTTATATTTATATATTAAATTGGTTAAATTTGATAAAGTTTGACTTAGACAAAAGTTAGAAATACACTTGTTTACGGACGGAGAAAGTATACCACAGATTTGCGCTCGCGTTACATGGACACCTTTCTCTTTTTTTTTTAGAGAAGACGGGTTGACCGAAGAATTGAATGATGCTCTCCAAACGGCCGCACCACACCATCCGTGCGAATGTTGCCCAAGAAAAAAGACCTGGTAAGCAATACATGAAGGCTCGGTCCATATGTAGCATCCACGTCAATTGACCGACCTTGCTATTTTCTCGAATCACGCTTTCGTCCCGCTTTATAAATAAAGCACACATGTGAAATCGTTGCTGGGCCAGACAGCACAACACCTAAAAAAAGAGACACAACACGATACAAGATACTGGGGCAGCAGCACACACGCCTGAACTAAAACAAGGAAAAATAAAAAGAAATGCAGACGGAGACGGATTAACTAGACGAGGAAGACCGCAACCGTTGCGCCCGCCGAAGAATGCCCACCCCGCTCCTTGCCCCGACTCGTCAAGCACCAAGCAGCACCCTCAAGAGGGAAAGCGACCGCTGCTGCTCGGACCAGAGACTGGCCCTAGGGTTTTCCCCGACCTTGCTATTTTAGGGGGCTTTCAATTTAAGGTCCTGGTGTTCACGAGCCCGCGTCCTAGGGGATAGAGTTATAATTAGTTTCGTTTGTAAGGTCTCGCGTGCCACCTACCGAGAGGGATCCTTTTGAATGAACATCGGCCAAACTAAACTTTTCGGTGACTTGCCCCGTTATGAAGGCGGATGGGTCCCGTCCGTCAAGATAATCCCGTTATACTAGTTTGTGCGTGTCTATGTTGACCAGCTGCAGTTTGAGCACTCATTTCCTTGCTATACTTTGCATGCCCTAGCCTTGAGTTTAACTCCCGTGGAGGCGGCGGTGGCTTTGGCATTCCTCTTTCTCCCTCTCTCCACGGCTCCTAGCAATGTCTAGCAAGCTAAATGGGGGAGAGCTAGGCCGGCAAGGTCGGCGCTTGACTCGGCGTCCCACGCAGATCCAAAGCCGGCAATGTCGGTCCCAGATTTCGGGGCTCTGCGCTAGAGCATTGAAGAAGCAACAAAAGTTCTACCTAGGGAGCCAAGAGCCTTGTAGCCAGAGGCCTTCGAGCAGCTTGGTGAAGAGAAGAGATATCCATGCAGCGGAGTCTTCGGGGTCGATGGGGGAGCGTTGCACCAAGATCTCAAAGAGTGACGAGAGCTCTAGGTAGAAATCTCCATCGGCGAGAGGAGCAATAGGTGAATTTTTCTTATCTGTGTCTTTTTCTTATCGGTAATTGATTTACTGGAAAAAGTACAGAATGCATAAAGTTCTTTTTTTCCCCAAATATATGAACTAGAGTCGATTCAGCGGACCTATAGAGATCACTATAAAAGTCCAACATTACACTGCAAAGCTAGACTTTGGATTGGAGAGGGATGTCATCGCTCATGATATGATAATACTTGTGAGTTGCAAGGAGATAGTGTCTGTTTCGTAGTTGATTGACATGCTTTGTGCTAGGATTGCTTGGGGTCCAATTAGAGGGAAAATTTAGTGTGGCTACACAAGAATGGGTAGTACACACAAATTGAGCACTCACATGAACTTCAGTAGTTTTGGGATAAGTACTCAGATAAACATCAGTTGAAAATGTTTGCTATGGTTGATGATGTGGGCACACCAGATTCAGATCTTGCGGCCAGAAGTACTACTAATGTAGCTTATGAACCAACTTCTACTGGTTCAACTATGTACCATATTGTTTTAGATGTGGACCCATACACAACAATACTTGATGATGGGGAAGAAAAGGTTGTACCTTCTTTGATATGTAATATGTTAATCAATTACAAGGACATAAGTGTTGACAAGATTAAAGATAGGATTGCTGAACAGATAACTTTGGGTCCCAAGAAGTTGGCATGACTTTAATGGTGGCATTACCAGAATAAAGAGTTTTTCGAAACTATCCATAATGAAGATATGATGTAGGTTCTTTGAAGAAGGAAGAAAAGTAGGAGGGTGGTGTTCCTCGTTGAGATTTCTGATAGTTTTGATGAGGCTGTAGAGGATGAAGAGGCACCTGGAGTGGATGTAGGGGACGAGGTTTACATTGATCTGATATAATGAAAATTGCAACCCAAGCCTTGTCATTCCCCCCCCCCCCCAGGCTTCTCCTGTAATTCTACCTGAATTTGTATTGTAAGCTATACCGCTGAAATTTTGTGTGTAAGTGTATTTATACCATTAGGTTTGTTGAGAGATTGTACATGTAATATGTTTGTTGAGATGTTCTGTCAGTTATCGAGACAATGGAACATATTGTTCATTCAAATAATCATTATTGTAAGTCACACTTACTTTGCATTTTCACTAGCTTTTACACAACTTCTGTTAGCATAGGAATCTTCGATGTGCAGAAAATTGGCCAAGTGATGCGGTAATGTTTTTGTGTTTAGTTATTTTCATTCGAATTCTCTAGGAAAATATTCATGGTCAAAGACTGAAAATTGGAGTCGCTCTCATAGCTTACCGTTTCCCTTGCCTCACTCCCCACTCGCTCGCTCACCACACCACTCCCCCACCCCTGCCTCCCCTCACCGTCACTCTCTCCCTTTCATTCGCCGGCGATCGCTATGCGGCCGCATTGCCATGTGGTCCTGGGATGACGGAGATGATACAAGCAACGATAGCCTCATCTTTCGGTTCAACCTAGGTTAGTCCAAAGTGAGTTCTTCTTTTCCCTCGTCTAGGTTTGGGATGGGGATTTGGGAATTCATGGTCAAAAATTGAGAAAATATGTGGCCTTCCAAGTCACTGATACGGGAAGAAGATTATTTGGCTGTGCAATGGAGGTGTGCTTTTATGTAGGCCCCAAAAAAGTACTCAGTCCATATATGAAAAATAAGCATTCACCATGTTGGAAGCACTAAGAAACTGGAGGCATTATTTCTTAGACAACAAACTCATTATCAAAACTTACCAAAGCAGTTTGAAATATTTGTCAAGTCAAAAGTTACTTGAGGGAATACAACATAAATTAATGCTAAAGCTATTGGAGTTGGATTATACAATTGAGTACAAGAAAGGCTGTGAAAATATTGTTGTTTATGCCTCACATGGGTATAGTTATTCGGATGCTTATAATTCACTACCCTATGATTGGATAAAAGGCTTACGATCCATGAAGATTCTAGACGATAGCCCAAGGAAGCAACCGACAAAGCTTTGATTGTATTAGGAAAGAGACTATAAACCGACATTGTGTTGGTATTGTAATCATGTGTGTATGAAACCTATCCACATACAGCTTTGAGACCCGACCTATTATATATAGGACGGGAGAAGCCCAAGCGAGAGTACAGAAATCTAGAAGACAACTTGTAATAGTGCAATTACTCAATATTCAGGCGGCTTTGATTCCATTGTTTTCCTGACATCCGACGAAATCCCCAGCATTCTGTTTTCTGCAAAACCCGAAGTCCATCACCATGGGTATTGCTGAGGTTACCTCTCGTCAATGCCCTTTCCAAAAAATATCACAAGTCCACTCCCGAGTCTGATGAAAGGCCATGCCAATCCACATCTATGACCATACCATCTTGGACAAATGGCATTGCTAAATCCTACATTGGTGACTCTCGGTGTTCAAGAGTTGGCAATAAGAAAAACAACCACCCCAAATACAACCTACAATCTGGTATACTAAGGTATAAGGGTGGACTATACATTAGATCAGCTACTGATATGAGAAGCAAGGTATTTGATTCATTTCACTCTTCAGTATTTGGGGGACACTCTGGTACAAAAGCAACTCATCACAAATTGAAACAATTGTTTTAATGGCCAAAATTCAAAGGTTTCCTCACGGCTAAGATCAATGAGTACCCAGTCTGTCAGATTTTAAAATCTGAAAAGGTACAGTACCCTAGTCTGTTGCATCCTCTACCAATTCCTAAAGAATCAGTCTTGACTTCATTGAGGGTTTGCCTAAATCGAAAGGGAAGTATGTGATACTAGTGGTTATTTTAGTGGTTGTTGACAGATTGACAAAGCACTCACACTTCTTGCCCTATCACATCCATACACTGTACAAAAAGTAGTAGATACATTAATTGACAATATAATCAAGCTACATGGCCCACCATTGGTTATTGTCAGTGACAGAGACAACATATTTAGTAGAAAGCTATGGCGATAAATATTCAACTCTCTCAAAATTTTCCTACATTTCTCTATTGCCTACCACCTTAAGTCTAATGGAAAAACTGAAAGGGTAAATCAATGCCTAGAACAATATCTCAAATGCACGTCATTTCAAAACCAGCTAAATGGTGCAATTGGATCCCAGTTGTTGAATGGTGGTACAACATCACATATAATTCAACCATCAAAATGTCCCCATTTGAGGCCTTTTATGAGTATCCTCCTCCTCAATTGTCTATTGCATCCATTCCTTCTAACATTTCATGTGAGGCCCAAGAAACTCTTTTAGATAAGGAAAATATGTTACAACAGCTGCAAACTAACCTGGCCAAATCACAACATACCAATTAAAAATATGCTGACAAGAAAAGAACATAGAGGAGCTTCTTGGTGGGCGACATGGTCTACTTGAAGATGTAACCTCACAGAGAAACTCCTCTTAGTAGGCAACACTCTCTCAAGCTAACTTCTAAATGGTATGGTCCTTTCAGAGTCCTTAAAACTGTGGACAACGGAGCATACAAGCTGCAACTACCACCTGGCACACTCCATAATGTGTTCCATGCGAATCAACTCAAGAAATATCTGGGTGCCAATGTGGTACCTAACCAATATCTCCCCATGGTCATTCCGTCAGGTAAAATCAAACTTCTCCCTTTTGTTGTTCTCCAACACAGGCAAGTTCCCCGAAGCATTGGCGACTATGCAGTTGTTGTACCTCAATGAGGGGAAGACGTGGAGTTCATCCAGGCCATCTTTCCCTCAATCAAGCCGCGATGTCTTATGTGAAGGAGGGGGCATTGTCAGGACCGTTGTCTGTATATAAAGTGTAGGTTCACTTACTATTCATCGTCCAGCTTGCTCTACAGTCCTGATCGAAGGATAACATTTTGAGATCAATGGCTGTAATCACTGTAAGACAAAAGACTATTTTAAGTCCGCTCCATGACTGAGCTCCTCTCTAGGACACCAGGGACAATATTGTAATAAGCTTGAGCCTACCTTTCGATATAAAGGGCAGGTGGGGTGGTTGGGTGGATTAACTACTGAAAAACCTAAATTACTTATCTTGCATCTTTACTTCCCTAGCTACTATAGACTTGAGCCCTGAGTGCTCCTCTTCCTCCCCTTCTTCCTCAAGGACGTTGTCCGCGATCCTCGAGGTTGTGACACACCGGAGGTTGGGTCTCGCGGTCGCCGCCGAGCTCATTTCGTCCCGGTTCCTGCCGACCTTCCATAGCCTGGGTCAAATCAAGATAAGGATCACATCAAATCGAGATAAGAAGTCGTCCGGCAGTGTTAGGTTGGAGGAGACGACGACAGATAAAACGAAATAAATTAGTATGGGGATAGGATTCAACGGCGGCGGCACACATCAGGGCGATGAAAAAAAGGCACGGGGCAGACAAGAGTTGTAGTACATGTTCATCATCTCACCAGGAGCATGCCATGATGCTCACATGCGCTAGGGCGTAGTAGGGACGATGGTGGCGGTGCTCGGTCGAGGGTGAATAAGATGGAGACGATTTGCTTAACTCCGTGCGTCCTGGCTCGGTTCGTTGAAGGAGTACGGCGAGGCAGAGCTCCTAGACACGACGAAGGGAGGTGGGGAGACGGGGGGATTGAGGTTGTGGGTGGAAGTTGTGGACAGGATAGCTGGGGTTATATTGTGCCTTGAGGCGGGAGCAATTTGATGGGCCTGGCCCACCATGTATTCGCGGTCACGCCAAAGGCAAGCGCGGTAGACGACGTACCAATCAACGGACCATCGCGCCCGTAGCTTCCGCTCTTTAATAAGTTCTCTCTCCGTGTCAAAATAAGTTACTTGATTTGTCTAGATTCGCATATACCTAAAATTAAAACGTGTCTAAATACATGTGAATCTCAAACAAACCAAGTAAGATTAATACTCCTGAGCACACCGCAACACAGGTGACGGGAGATTACACCCAAGAAACAGATAAGTAGCCAAGAACACCACTAGAGACTTGCAGTACCTTGAATTTTGCCAAGATTGATAGGAACGTCCATGCATGGAAGACTTGATCAATTGGTTCAGCAGAGCCTCGCCAATTCCGCATGGAACCCGTCGGCGTGCTCCTCCCTGACGCAGAACGCTATGACATTCACGCCATCGCCGCTGCCGTCGTTGCCATCCTTCCTGGAGCACGGCGGGCACATCACGGAGGACGGCAGCACCGTCATCTCCATGTAGGGAATCACCCTCGCGGGCCTCCCGCCGCCCAAGTCCATGCCTTTCAGTCCGATGCCGCCCCAGCTCGTCAGCACCAGCACGCCGTACCCGCACAGGGCGCCGACGAGCTCCTCATCCCACACCACCGGTAGCGGTCCTCCCTCGAGGATGTCCGGGATTCGCTCCTTGCTGCGCCTGACCAGCTTTACGACATCAACGATGTCGCCGTCCGCCACAGCACCGCGCGCCGCCGTGACCAGCTGCGACGTAATGCAGTTGCCGTAGTACCCGTCCTTGGCCCCGACGCGGCTGCGCACGTTAACCGGGAACACGAGCGGCGCGGGGGAGCCGGGGTTGCCAGCGGCGCCGCTGGTGGTCGCGCGCGTCCGGGACTGCCATATCGCGGCGGTGACCGCCTCGAACGTCGAGCACGGCAGCTGGCCCTGCTGGAAGAACTCGGCCTTGACGCGGTTGATGAAGCTCCAGGGGATGGTCACGTCGGTGTAGGCGAAGTCGGTGTGCTCGCGCCCGGCGAGGCGTGGCGCTAGCGCGGTGGACAGCGGCTGCGGGATCTCCGGGAGGGACCCGTCGATCCTCACCGGGACGACAGACGGTGGGGACAGCCCGCGGGCGAGCTCGCCCACGGCTTGGAGGAACTGCGCCAACCCGAAGGCGTCGGCGACGGCGTGGTTCCACGAGACCGCAACGACGTACCCTCCGCACGCGAATTCAGTCACCTGCGCCATCAGCAGCGGGTCGGACACTCCGCAGCGCCCGCCGTACCGGACGGCGAGGTCGGCCAGAGGTATCGCCAGCGGTGCGTGGAGAAACCTGGCATCCTCCAGGGTGCAGTTCGCCGTTGCGGCGACAAACGCCACACCTTCACCGGTGCACGAGATATGAATGTCGGCCTCGCCGGCTCCAGTACCGACGGAGAGGCGGCCGGCGATGGGGTGGTAGTGGACCAGCGCACGGGACAGCGCGCGACGCACGGTCTCGGCTGGCTCGTGGATGGGGCGGTCGAAGACGTGGAGCAACGTGAAGGGCCGGCAGAGGCGGGACTTGTCGGTGGAGGTCAGAGGAAGGATACCGGCCGGCGTGGGCTCCGACGGGCCGACGAGCACCGGCAGCGAGGACTTGGTTACCAAGAAGCTCATCGAAATCGTGGAGCTGTTTGTGATTCGATCAATGGCTCAATGCTGGTCTCTCTAGTATAGTACTGTACTTAGGTAGGGTTGATCTCGATCTAGATCAGTGCAGGAGTATCTAATTAAAGTCGTCTCCTGACGATAAACTCTGATAATAAAACAAATAAGACTTAATGTCTACACTAGGTCTTACAAAAAGGCTGAATGACGCGGCGGTTCTAGCGTGCACGCTATGGCGTGTTTGTGCGGTCCGTTTGATGCGCGCAGCAAGTTTTGTCCGGTTTTAGAAATCTAATATGCCTATCGGATGTATATGCAATAAACAAACTGAAACAATGCAAATTAGATTTATCCAAAACATCAGGCATGTTTGGCCCAAAAAGGTACAAATAATGCACCTATATATAGTTTTCAGGCATAGCTTTGATAGAGTATATATGTGTGTATTGTATTTCCCCATATGTTAGGGGGCTTTTTGTATATTTGCACCTATACTTGTACTATATATTCTGGCCTTTGGCCCTCTAGCAATACAAGATCTATTGCCCTAACATGGTATCAGAGCCGTAAGGCTTTTTTTCTACTCGCCGCCGCCGCCGCCGTCGCCCCGGCCACCGCCGCCCGGCCCGCCGCCGCCGCCCCCGCCCCGCCGGCCTCTCTCCAGCCCGCCCCGCCGGCCGCTCCGAGCTCTCAGTCGCCGCCGCCAGATCTCTCAGATCCAATCTCGGCCGGTGTAAAAAAAAAAACAGGATGTCTTCCTCATCGGGTTATGCTGCGATTCCTCGCTGCCCGGTGATTTTTGATGGCGCGAATCATCCTAATTTCGCTGCCTTTATGCGCGTTCATATGCGCGGCCTTCGCCTTTGGGGTGTGCTTTCCAGTGAGATCTCCTGTCCACCGCGCCCCGTTGTGCCTCCAGTGCCTCGTGCCCCGACACCCGTTGCCCTTGCCCCTGATTCTACTCAGACGGTCAAGGATGCAGCCCAGAGTGCTGATGATTCTGCTCGGGCTGACTATGAGCGCCAGGTTCAGGCGCATTCTGCTGCTACCACGGCCTACCGGCTGGATCTGGCCGACTACACTCAGTGGATTGATGAGGATGCTCGTGCTGCTGCTGTTCTCACTTCCAGTGTTCTGCCTCAGTATGCTTCTGAGTTCATGGGTCTTCCCACTGCTGCTGCTCAGTGGGCTTTTCTCTGTCAGCGCTATCAGCCATCTGGAGATGCTCTTTACCTGTCCGTGGTTCGTCAGGAGCATGAGCTCAAGCAGGGTGATTCTACTATTGATGATTTCTACACTCAGAGTGCTGCTATTTGGCGTCAGCTTGACTCTCTTCGTACAGCGATGTGTAACACCTGTCCCTGCTGTCTGATTGTGCGTGCGGATCTGGAGTTTCAGCGCGTCTTTGTGTTCTTGTCACGGCTCCGCAAGGAGTTTGAGCCGCGTCGTGCCCAGCTGCTTGCCCGTGGTCGTGTTCTGCTATCTGAGATACTGGCTGAGCTTCGTGCTGAGGAGACTCGTCTTCGTGGTGCTGGTCTTCTTGAGGTTCCGTCTGTGCTTGCTGCTCATGGTCCCCCTATGCCGCCAGCTTCGTCGCGGTCTCTCGCGCCGCCACTACTCTCCACTCCACCGGCCCAGGGTCAGTGTCAGTCTCAGCAGCCTCATGGTTCTCGTCCTCCCTGTGCTCACTGTGGCAAACCTGGCCACGACATCTCTGGTTGCTGGACGAGGGATCCACGCTTATGTCAGCAGTATCTTGCTCGTTGACAGTCTGGGTCTTCAGGATCTTCTGCTGTTGCCTCTGGACCTTCTATTGGTGCTTCTGGACCTCCTGCTGGTGCTCTGTCTGATCAGGACATTATTCGTGGTCTTCGTAGTCTGCTCGCTGCTACAGGCTCCTCCTCGTCGGGTTCTGCTGGTTCTGTGACTACTTCTTCTGGCACTGGGCGACCATCATCTTCTATACAGTCAGGTACGTCATCCCCGTGGTATCTGGATTCTGGAGCTTCTTTTCATATGACTTCTGCATGTTCTATTCTTTCTGCTCTTCGCTCTCTTATTTCTCCTGTCCGTGTTATTACGGCTGATGGTACCTCTTTTCCTGTTTCCAGTCGAGGCACCCTCTCTACTTCCTCCTTCTCTGTTTCTGATGTTTCTCATGTTCCCAGTCTTAAGATGAATCTTTTCTCTGCTAGTCAGCTTACTGATTCTAGTTGTAGGGTCATTCTTGATGCTGATTCTTGTGCTGTTCAGGACCGTCATACACAGGCTCTGGTTGGAGCTGGCCCTCGGAGCATTGAGTCTCCTGGGCTCTGGGAGTTAGACTGGCTTCGCGTTCCTTCTGCCGACACTTCTTCTGCCACTTCTCCTGCGGTTGCTGCGTCTGTTACTAGCTCTTTTCAGCAGTGGCATCATCGGCTGGGCCATCTTTGTGGTTCTCGTTTATCATCCTTAATTCGTCGTGAGCTTCTGGGGCTTGTCTCAGGAGATGTATCGTCGCTTCATTCGCGTCAGGGTTGTAGGTTAGGTAAACAGATTCAGCTTCCCTATCCTACTAGTGTGTCTGTATCTCAGCGACCTTTTGATTTAGTTCATTGAGATTTGTGGGGTCCGGCTCCCTTTGCTTCAAAAGGGGGTCATCGATACTATATTTTGTTTATTGATGATTTTACACGGTACACCTGGTTATTTTTTATGCGCTCTCGCAACGAGGTACTTGCTATTTATCAGCGTTTTGTGGCTATGGTTCGTACCCAGTATTCCACGCCTATTCGTGTTTTTCGTGCTGATTCTGCAGGAGAGTATATCTCTCAGCACCTGCGTGGTATCCTTGCTGAGCAGGGCACTCTTGCTCAGTTCTCGTGTCCCGGCGCCCATGCTCAAAATGGTGTCGCCGAGCGTAAGCATCGTCATATTCTTGAGACTACCCATGCTATGATGATTGCTTCCTCTCTTCCGCCGCATTTCTGGGCTGAGGCTGTCGCTACGTCGACTTACCTCATTAATATTCAGCCTTCCGCTGCTCTTCAGGGTGGCATTCCTCTCGAGCGTCTCTCTGGATCCTGTCCAGACTACCCGGCTCTTCGTCTATTTGGCTGCGTTTGCTATGTCCTCCTCCCTCCTCGTGAACGCACCAAACTAACCGCTCAGTCTGTTGAGTGTGTTTTTCTTGGCTACAGTGATGAGCATAAGGGCTATCGCTGTTGGGACCCCGTTGGTCGTCGTATGCGCATCTCTCGTGATGTCACGTTCGATGAAACGCGTCCTTTCTATCCTCGCCCCACCTCTGGTATTTACCCAACGGATGATCTCTCTTTTATTTTTTTCCTGATACACCTTCCGCTGTCTCTTCTCCTTCGCCTCCTCCTTCTGCTGCGCCTCCTTCTTCGGCGCCATCCTCTCCTCTGTCTAGTTCCCCTAGTTCTCCTCGGTCTCCAACTTCGGCTCCTTCATCCGCGCCTCCCTCTTCCTCCTCTTCGGATGAGTCATCTTCCGCGGATGAGCTTCCTTCCTCACGACCTGTTCGTCAGCGTCGTGCTCCAGATCGTTACTCCCCTAGTCAGTATGGTCTCTCTGTAGTTTCCGAGCCGACTTCTTATCGGGATGCTGCGTGTCATCCTGAATGGCAGCTTGCCATGGCTGAGGAGATTGCTGCGCTTGAGCGCACAGGCACCTGGGATCTTGTCTCTCCTCCTTCTGGTGTTCGTTCTATCACATGTAAGTGGGTCTATAAAATTAAGACCCGCTCTGATGGATCTCTTGAGCGCTATAAAGCGCGTCTTGTGGCTCGTGGTTTTCAGCAGGAACATGGTCGTGACTATGATGAGACCTTTGCTCCTGTGGCACATATGACCACTGTGTGTACTCTTCTTGCTGTTGCTTCTGTCCGACGCTGGTCTGTGTCCCAGCTTGATGTTCAGAATGCTTTTATTAATGGCAAGTTGAGTGAGGAGGTTTATATGCAACCTCCTCCTGGGTTTTCTGTTCCTGATGGGATGGTTTGTCGTCTTCGACGTTCTCTTTATGGCCTGAAACAGGCCCCTCGTGCCTGGTTTGAGCGTTTTGCCTCTGTGGTGACTGCTGCTGGTTTTTCTCCTAGCTCTCATGATCCAGCGCTTTTTGTTCACACTTCTCCTCGTGGACGCACTCTTCTCCTTCTCTATGTTGATGATATGATCATTACTGGTGATGATCCTGAGTATATTGCCTTTGTCAAGGCTCGTCTTCGTGATCAGTTTCTTATGACTGATCTTGGTCCTCTTCGCTATTTTCTTAGGATTGAGGTTTCATCCACTTCTGATGGGTTTTCTATTTCTCAGGAAAAGTATATTCAGGATCTCCTTGCTCGGGCTGCTCTTGCAAATGAGCGCACCGTTGAGACTCCTATGGAGCTTCATGTTAAGCTTCGTCCTACGGATGGTGATCCTCTTCCCGATCCCACTCGTTATCGCCATCTTGTTGGGAGTCTTGTTTACCTTGCTGTCACTCGTCCTGATATCTCTTATCCTGTTCATATTCTGAGCCAGTTTGTCTCAGCTCCTACCACTGTCCACTATGGTCATCTCCTCCGTGTCCTTCGCTATCTTCATGGCACGATTACTCGTCGCCTTTTCTTCCCTCGCTCTAGCTCTCTCCAGCTCCAGTGCTACTCGGATTCTACGTGGGCGAATGATCCTACGGATCGTCGTTCACTTTCTGCTTACTGTGTGTTTCTTGGTGGTTCGCTTGTTGCTTGGAAGACGAATAAACAGGTAGCGGTTTCCCGTTCGAGTGTTGAGGCTGAGTTGCGGGCTATGGCTTCGGTGACTGCTGAGGTGACCTGGTTACAGTGGTTGCTTGCAGATTTTGGGGTCTCTGTTACGACGCCTACTCCATTTTTGTCAGACAGTACAGGTGCTATCAGCATTGCACGTGATCCGGTCAAGCATGAGCTGACCAAGCATATTGGTGTTGATGCGTTTTATACACGTGCTCAGATGCAGGATCAGGTTGTTGTGCTCCATTATGTGCCTTCAGACTTGCAGTTGGCAGATTTCTTTACAAAGGCACAAACTCGTGCTCAGCATGATTTCTTACTCTCCAAACTCAGTGTTGTGGATCCACCATGAGTTTGAGAGGGGGTGTTAGAGTATATATGTGTGTATTGTATTTCCCCATATGTTAGGGGGCTTTCTGTATATTTGCACCTATACTTGTACTATATATTCTGGCCTTTGGCCCTCTAGCAATACAAGATCTATTGCCCTGACAAGCTTGAGATCTGCAAGCCGATCCAGCTAGATGCTCAGGAGATAGGAGATTATTGGCCGATTAGCATATAGTGCATAGCTTCCCTAAGCTATTGGCAAATAGGTTGCGGCCTAAACTAGGCGATTTGGTCAGTTCTAATCAATCGGCGTTTGTGAGGGGCAGAAGCCTCCATGATACTTTATCCTTGTCAGGCAAGTGGCAAGAAAGATGAACACTCGAAGAGAAAAGGGAGTCTTGGTAAGCTTGATATTTCAAGGGCTTTTGGCTACCTGTCATGGTCCTTCCTGTTGGAGGTGATGAGAAAAATGGGGTACAGCGAAGCATGGTGCAAGTTGATTGCAATTATGTTGTACACAACCAGCACAAAGGTTGTTGTAAATGGAGTGCTGAGCAGGAAGATTGTTCATGTCAGGGGCTTGAGGCAAGGGGATCCCATATATCCCCCATGTCTTTTGTCAGTATGCAGATCAACACACTTATACTGTTAGAAAAGCTGTGAGGAAGGTTTGTTCTTGGTGGTTGCTGTTGGCTCAGCCCCACGCCGAGTGCAGTCCGGCGTAATGACGACTAGGATCCGACGAATCGTGCACGTAGAAAACGATCAGCCGAAATAGCCTAGAGCTAGCTAGCTGATCAAACTCACAACTCACACGATGGAGCCGTACGTGGGAAAAACAATGTTGGCCACAGGACCTTGCCGGTCCTGGTTAGTTCAGCTTGTATTAATTCTCATGATGTGGTACAAGATTACAAAGCCTTGGTGCACTTATATACACGCATAGGCATAAAACTAGTTCTAGTCGGTTTAGAAAACTAAACCTACACTGACGCTATCCTTGCCGGACACAACAGTCGTATCGGAACATATACGTATACGCATACAGGTATAGCACACGTATATGACATGGCACATGACACCTTGTCGGTGTCGGACGTGATTATATTTCTAACAATCACCCCCAAGCACGACGTGCCGTCTTCACTTCGACCTGGGTCCCAAATGCGCCGGTTGTTCCTTGTCGACGTCTTCCTCGGCATTGCTTTCGCCGTCCCCTTCTTTGGCACCCATGTCACGGACTTTAGTTTCGTTGGCTTCTCCATGACTTGACGTCGACCCTCCTTGTACGCGTCCTCCTTGGCTGTGTGCTTGATGTCCGCGTCTTTAGTCATCATCGGTTTCTTGATGAACAACCAGTACTTTTTGTAGTTCATCGTCACCGAATTATCAACCGTACGAAATTCCTTCTTTGGATAGTAGTCAAACACGCATCGCATGCGTGCTCCAGTGCAGTCGGAGGCATCACGACGTACTCTTCTGCGCCCGACATAGCGCTCGTGTCTTGAGTAGCTTCTGGCACAGAATCTGGGCTGCACCTCCCACTTTGCTTTATTTCTTATGACTTCGTCAAGTTGTGCACTGGATTTTTAGAAAACGATGCAAAGCTAGGCTTCTCGTACCAGTTTGCATCACATGCATGCCATGCATGGATCTCTTCTGGCCAGTCTTTTCCTTGCGGCCTCACAGTGCACGTCATGCGTGGCCTTTTTCCTGGGCTCCCATGCATGCAACTACTTACATGAGACACACCTTTCTTCTGTCCTGATTCCCTTACGTGAAGGACTTTCTTGGCCTTGGATTATTTCTGGCCACACAGCATACGAGCTGCTTGACCTCCTTGCTGGGCTGCACGAGGCATCGCCAAGTGCACCCGATGCGGCTGCTGCTGGTTCGCTTGACCCGTCTTCGTAGCTACCTGGTGACCTTGAAGAACCACCATGCTTGCCTGTTGCTGACGAGGTCGACATACCACCTTGCCGCACGCCCTTGGTTGGCAAGGTCGAACTCCCTGGCATGCTCCTACTGCCTTCAAGAGCATCGCCAGCTGTGCCGCTTGCTGCTCCTTCGGTTCTGGTATTTCCTGCTAGGCCGCTAGCTACGCTGCATGGGACATGCACATCCACTCCTGGACTAGTCTCTGCCGCGCACGCGCCTTGGCCAGCTGGCTCGCTCGATATGAGACTTGCTCTCGCTAAGCTCGCTAAGTCACAAAGACGAGCGCCCACTGCTTCTTCTGGCGCTTCCGAAAATACACAAATTTCAGGATTCTGGGCACCGAGGCTTGGCACACCTTGCCCGCCTGCAGTTCCTAGAGTGGCGCCGTTGGCACTAACAGTCGCTACATCTGCTTTCGGTTGACCCGTGTCTTCTGCATACTCAAGCCCATTGTCGGTAACAACAAAAATCTCGTCGGAGACTACGTGTACCGGTACGTTGAAGCCTCAACTCCATGATTCGCCTTCGTCCAAGACTACATCGCCGGTAACAACCACCTTATTGGTATAGGGATTGCACAAACGGTATGCCTTTAAGCTTTCTTCATAGCCAGTCATGATCATTGGAGAACTCCGATCCACCAAATTGCTTTTATGGCCGGACTCCGTCTTGATATGCGCCACGCACCCAAAAGTGCGAAGATGATCAACCGAGGGCTTTATCCAATACCATGCTTCATACGGAGTCATACCAAGCATACTCCTGGTCGGTGTCCTATTCAGCAAATAGACCACCATGTTGACTGCTTCACCCCAGAACTTTCCTGGCAAGCCTTTGCTTTTCAGCATGCTCCTCGCCAAGGCCACCACGGTTTTATATTCACCCCAAGCTGTGTGTAGAGATTTTTTCTTCCCCTCCGCTTCGACCTCTCTAGCTTCCTTGATCTTCTCGAATGCATGTAAAGCTTCATCCTTACTTCTCAGCAACACAATCCACATGTATTGACTGTGATCATCCACCACAAGCATGAAGAATTCATTGCCGGACAGGGTCACTGGTGAAATTGGACCGCATACACCGCCATGAACGAGTCCCAAAGCTTCACTTGCCTGAACCATGGCTTCACGTGGCAACAGGGCACTCTATTCCCCGCGATCCACACACGGTAGATTGTGATCCACTTGCGCCACAATCTCCATATCTGGTGATGGAGGATCCTCCTCATCCTTTAGCTCAGTTACTTCGAGCATCAGCATCATTGGTCCATCATCTCCTTCCTGGGCGATGAGAGCCCTCTCCTTCAGCGGTTTCTTGCAATCCTTCTTGAAGCGACCGAGCTCGCCGCAGTTATGACATCTTACTTTCTTAATGTCAAACTTCCTTCGCGGCGGAGCGTCGTCCTCGTCCTCCCCTGCGATATACTTTTTCACTAGGCGAGAAGCTTCTTTATCACTCCTGCTTTCGGATCCTTGATCGCCCTTTTCTTTGGCGACCACCGCCTGCCACTAGGCACGGGTAAGCATCACGTGCTCTTCCGGTACCGCATCACCGTAGGTGATCTTCATCCGCTTGTCATGAGCCTTCAATTGTCCAACCAGATCATCCGTCGTGAGAGTCTTGAGATCAACGCACTGCTCGATCGCCGACACAACGGACAAGTAACGCGGCGGCGCCGCGCGAAGGAAACGCCGAACGACTGAGATCTCTTCGAGCTTCTCGCCGAGCGCGCGAATCCCATTGACCAAAGTGGCTACCCTCGAGGCAAACGCGTCCAGCGTCTCGTCTCCTCCCATCTCCAGATTCTCGTACTTCTTCTTCAAGGTTTGTAGGGTTGCCTCGCGGACACGCTCGTGCCCAAGATTTAGCGTCTTGAGCGCCTCCCATGCCTCCTTTGCAGATTTCTTCGAGATCAGGTGCTGCATCACGTCCGTCGGCATCACCGAGCCGATGGCCGTGAGTGCCTGCCGGTCCTTGCGGTACTTCGACGTGCCCTTCTTGAACTCGTTGCCGCCGGGATCGACAGCCTCCCATAGATCGTTGGACTCCAGCGCCCACTCCATCTAGGTCGCCCATATCGTGTAGTTGTCGCGGTTGTACCGCGGGTACTGCGTCATCACCTGCGTGGCAAATCCTTTAGCCGCACCGGAATACTCGCCCACATCCATCGTCGCTATGACCTTCCGTTACTAGGAGATCCTTCACGAGGCTCTGATACCAATTGTTGGCTCAGCCCCAACGCCGAGTGCAGTCCGGCGTGATGACGACGATAATCCGACGAGTCGTGCACGTAGAAAACGATCAGCCGAAATAGCCTAGAGCTAGCTAGCTGATCAAACTCACAACTCACACGATGGAGCACGTACGTGGGAAAAACAATGTTGGACACATGACCTTGTCGGTCCTGGTTAGTTCAGCTTGTATTGATTCTCACGATGTGGTACAAGATTACAAAGTCTTGGTGCACTTATATACACGTATAGGCATAAAACTAGTCTTAGTCGGTTTAGAAAACTAAACCTACACGAACGCTGTCCTTGCCGGACACAACACTCGCATCGGAACATATACGTATATGCATACAGGTATGCCACACGTATATGACGTGGCACATGACACCTTATCGGTGTCGGACATGATTATATTTCTAACAGTTGCTGCAGTTCCTGCTACCCAGAGACTGTCAACATATACAGATGATGTCGTTAAAGCCGACGGTCTTTGAATTGTTGGCAGTGAATAACATTCTGGAGACTTTCGGAGACGCATTAGAACTGAAGGTTAACTACACTAAATCTTCTGCTACCTTAATAAGAGATAAGGAGGAGGATGAGAAGCTTGTCAATCAAATATCTTGGGCTAGAACTAGCTTTGATGCCCCTACTAAAAGGATAGTGGCAGTCAATGTTAGATCATGTGATTATGTGTATTCCTGCATGGCAAAGAGAAATGATTGCCAGAGCGCGGCAACTTATGCTAGTCCAATCAGTAGTGGCCGCAAGGCCCATACACCACCTGCTGTTTTTAGATGCTCTCTACTGGCTGCTCGAGGAGATTTATAAATGGATGCGGTCATTCTTTTGGGCAAGCAAAGAAGGAGTACAAGGGGGTCAGTGTCTCGTAGCGTGGGAGAGGATCTGCACACCACGTTGCTTTGGAAGTTTGGATGTTTAGGCATAAAAGACTTGCGGCTGCAGGGTTTGGCACTCAGAGTTCGATGGATGTGACTGCAAAGGACAGATGATTCAAGGTCATGGCAGGGCTTGCCTGATGAAGGATACGATGGCGCGTGAGGCGTTTGACAACTTGGTGTACATCAAAGTGAGAGACGGCTAGAAAACTTTGTTTTGGAGAGATAGGTAGCGATGCAGGTGGACGTCCGCTACCACACCGAGACGTGTCCGCCTCGGCAAATTGATTCACTTGTCTGCAATCACGTACTCATCTATCATTAACCATTTGTTCACAGCACTGATTAGGCGGACTGTCCGCCACAGTCCGGCGGTCTGTCCACTTGGATCCCTAGAGATAGGTGGATAGCAGGCTTCACGACCTGCGTCATTGCTCCGCTAATCTGTGGATCAATCTCCACGCGACATCACAATAGTAGAATAGTGGTTGCTGCTTTGGTAGACAACATATGGATTCTAGACATAAAAGGAGAGGTCTCTCAGCAATGAGCTAAGCAGTCCATAAGGTTTTGGTTGGTAGTTTCAACGATATCGAGAGATGGTCTAGCTGCTGACGTGTTCTCGTGGCATGCATCCCCGATGGACATGTTTACAACTAGCTCTAATTATCAGTTGCTAACTCAAGGTCTGAACAAATTCTCGGTAGCTCGTGGAATGTGGAAATGTTGGGCACCACGGAAATAGGATCTAGACATCGGATAGAAGATCAAGGCATGGACTGTAGGTGATGACCGCAAGAGCACATGCACAATGTAGATAGTTCGAAGTAAGAGTATCGAACCATGAAGAACTATTTGGTTAAGGTCTTGATGACCCACAAGTATATGGGGTGTATCACAGTATTTTCGATAAGTAAGAGTGTCGAACCCAACGAGGAGAAGAAGGTGTTGGCAAATGGCTTGAAGCAGGAATTCTCTGTAAATACTTAGCAAACATATTTTAGGGGTTTTGATAATGCAGGTAAATAATGTACGAGTAAATAAAAGACAATAAGAATAAATGCAGCAAGTGACCCAATCCTTTCTTTAGCAAAGGACAAGCCGGTTGTATTACTTAAGATGACCAAACGTTCTCGAGGACACATGGGAATATCGTCAAGTGCTTTCTCTTCATATAGTGATTAATCTTCTTTAGTTTGCTAAGTGTTGTGTGGGTGAACCTGTGCTAATGTACCGACCTTCCTAGGACTAATACATACTTGTGATTATACCCCTTGCAAGTATCCGCAAGTACAAGAAAGTAATTAAGGTAGAAACCTAACCACATCTTTAAACTCTAAGACCCTGACATCCCTTGTGTAAAGGTTTCCTAACGGGGGTTCAGGTTTCTGTCACTCTGGCAACCCCTACGATTAGTAGCCAAATACACAATGCATTCCCCTAGGCCCATATAGGTGAAGTGTCATGTATTCGACGTTCACATGACACCACTAGAAGAAATACACCACAACTTAAATATCAAACCATTGAATCTTTCTCAACATAATTCTACTACTAACAACATGACTTCTCCCATGTCCTCAAGAACAAAACGAACTACTCACAAGACATCATATGGATAAAGATCAGAGATGATATAATGGTATGTAACAATCTGAACATAAACGATAATTCAATGGTTCACTCAATAGCATCAACTACAAGGAGTAATCAACACTAGGAAAGTTCCCCCCTAAGAACTATGCAAGATTCAACCCAATTGTCACAGCGGTATGGAGTGATGATGATGGTGGTGATGGAGATGATGGTGGTGATGATGATGATGATCCCGATGAAGTCCAGCTTGATGGTGGTGTTGCTGGCGATGATCTCCCCTCTCTGGGAAGGAATTCCCCTGACAAAATTTTGTCTGCCGGAGAGATCTTTCTCTCTCGGTGTTTTCCGCCCCGCAGAGGCGGCGGAATCTTTCTGTGGTCGCTCCCCGAGTTTTAGGGTTTCGGGAGGATAATATATGCCAGAGGGGAGAGCTTGGAGTGGGCCAGGGCGACCACACCACCTGCTGGCGCGACCAAGGGCTGCCCGCGCCAGGGGGTGGTGTGGGCCCCCTGTGGCCCATCTCCACTTCCCCTTCTGGCAATCTTCGTCTTTTGGAAAAATAGAATTTTCCATGTATTTTCCAGGATTTTATGATCTTCACGAATTTTGCCTCCAAACAGCACCTTTTCCATCAAAATCCTGACTGCAGCGGTCCATGCTCCAAAAGTCATCAAGCATGCAAAAACAGATGAAATAACATAAGTATTATCTCTTAATATGAAATATATCAATGAATAACAGTAAATTATGATACAGAATAGTGATGCAAAATGGACGTATCAACTCCCTCCAAGCTTAGACTTCGCTTGTCCCCAAGCGAAAATTGAGCTCAATAAACATGACCTCGGGTTTATGGAGTGAAGAGTCGATAAAAGAATACGGACAAGAAGCATCACATTCATCCATACATAGATCATAATAGAAGACAACTCACTATTATATAACTTAACTTGCAATAATTAAAGTAAACACAATAAAGATGCATAAAGTAAATCATAATTGGTAATGGCAAACTTAGCTCTTGGTCGAAGAATAGTTGACAATTTGCAGGAGTTCACAAATAACTGGTTTTCAATGATAGCTTTCAAAGTAGTACTCACCAAGATAAGAGCAATGTGCAAAACAAGGAACATAAGAAACATGTTGAATAAATCATCATATGAAGGAATGAAACACAACAACTCAAAATACTTGTTGAGGTAGAAAGGAATAGGTTTACTGACTCAACTAGAAAATAAAAGATAGGCCCTTCGCAGAGGGAAGCAGGGAATTCAAGTTTCATAAAGAGCTTCCAAAAATTATGGTACTTATTAGCTTTCAGCTCTCATTGCCCCTATCATAAGCATCTTTAGGTGATTAAGGTTAAAGTTACACAACTACGAGGATATGCTTGGCAAGTTATAAGTTGAAATCTCATGCCCGTTACTTACGAGTACCGAACCTCATGCTACTCAACTTCAGTCACAAGTAAGCTCTTGTCATTGTAAATACATATGTATCATAGAGAACCGCCAACGGGGTACCACTTGCACATGATACATGAGCTATCCCATAATCAAAATGACAAGGCAAGCAGACAATGAGCATCTCAGCGATCTTTTTATTTGCTGTTTGCATAGGTTTTTATTGAGGATGCTTCATAGAGTGCTCATTATGGTTATGCTGCAAGTTTCCACCATGATTAGGCATGGCTTAGGCTAGCAGCCCAGGTGTTTCCCTAACACACATACAAACTCCATGATCTTACAAGTTCCCCTTTTATTTCATACCGCCGAGATCCATAAGAAAAAGAATCATGATATCAACGGGATATAAGTGCAATGTTGAAAGCGTTCCCCATGATACATGGTTCTGCTAACTTCAACTTATAAAGCGCAAGCATATACGCAACAAAGATGGACACAATGGTTCAAGTTTATGAAGTGCAAGAAAGTAAAGTGTGCCATCAAGTTCATGAGAGCTTTAATCACTAATTTTCACATAACAAATTTAATTCGGAAGATAGATAAAAACATAAATTTACTTGGAATAGCAATAGTGCTAGTAGGTAGGTATGGTGGACACAAATGACATAGGTTTTGGTTTAAGGATTGGATGCACGAGAAGCATTCCCTCTTTGTACAGGGTTTTGGCTATCAAGGCTAGGTAGCAAGCAAAATAGTTGAAGGAAATAAACAAACATACAGGTGATAAACAAACATGCAATCTTCCTTGGAAGCACAAAAGATCTTAACTAGAGAATACTAAACTTATGAGCAAATCAAGAAAGAAAGATGATGAAATTATATTTATTTAAGAGTACTTTTATCTTTTTCATTCAACTCTCAAAAATAGTATTGCTACTGACCGAGCCAGGTTTGCCAAAACCAACTAAATTAACTCAATGATCCCAAAGTGATACCAATACTAACAACAAGATCAATCATATAACAGAAATTGAAAACTAATATAAGATATGCAAAAGAGTAAATGATAGAACTTCTCGTTAATATTCCATAACGGCAACTCACACCAAGGGATACATATATATCTAACAAGAGGGAGGGACACTTCCATAATGCAAACCATCCTACATGATAACTTCTCTATTCATGATATGACTCTACTAAAAAGGTAAAAAGAAAGAAGATAGTGATATGATACCGCGGCACTCCCCCAAGCTTGGAACAAACCAAGGGGATGCCAAAACCTGATGACGAATTACTCCTTCGGTGGTGGTGGTGTTCTCTCGTCATCGTCCGACTTCCAAGGTAAGGGATCCCCATCAACAAAAGACATCATGGTCTCCAGCATCCTGAAACTTGCAGCAGCACTTATGCGTTTAAACTTAACCTCGTACTCACAGTTTTGATTTTGAACGTCGTAGATCTGTGCTTGCAGTTGGTTGGTTGTTTGGTGGAGTGAGAGAATTTCATCCTTAAGCTCAGCAGTCTCCTTTTGGTGCTCGGCGATGAGTTCGGAACAAATCTTATGGATGATTTCCATTTCACGTTCCGTCATCTTCTTGTACCTAAAGATTTCTTGCTCCAGCGCTTCCATCCTGTCCTCCAGACTTCCTTCACCTTTAGGGCCTTGAACCTCTTTTATCCGTACCTTCCCATCTTTAAGAAACAACTCCTTGGGATGAATCTTCAACTCTTGCATGTATGGGTTGATGATATCCGCTGGGGCATCTTCCTTGGCTAATCCAGAGGAAGACACTGTGGCTCAAAACCTAGGACTCTACCTGTCAGAAATAGATCGAAACGAAAACACTATAAGAACACGATATACGAACCTCGGGAGATCCCGGAGATTATATATTACGAAGTTTTACAACAAAAAGAAGGTACTGGGAGAAAACGGGTCGGAGACGGAGGCCGAGGTGGCCACACCACCTGCTGGCGCGGCCAGGGGGCGCGCCAAGGGGTGGTGTGAGCCACCCTGGCTCCGTTTTTGTCCCTATTTCACTTCGTAGCTGTCCTTGTTGGATAAAAACTGCAAAAATATAACTGGACAAAATTTCCGTGGAACTTTTCTTACCAGAACTGTTACTTATTTGAAAAGGGACTCTGTAGGTCTCTGAATTTGGTCTTTGATAAATTTTTCCGGAGTTACTCCTTGAATAACATCAATATCTTCATCTTCATAATCATATTTCTCGAGTCATGAAACCTTTCACTTTCTTATTACACCATTTTCTCTAATAACCTGGAAATTTCTTTCACACAAAACTTCACACAATTCTCATTAGCAACATTAGTGTAAGCGAGGTAATAAACCTTTTAAGTTCAAATTCGACTCAAATCCATCAAAATATAAGATACTGTAGCAACTCCTTTCAAAAAACCAAAAAGAATTCAAAAAGGAAATTGATTTAAGAAGCAAATGCAAGAGTGGCAAAATCTGTCAAAACAGACCAGCAGGTAAAGATCATTTTTTTCGAAAATCTTCTGTTGCTCAAATAAAAAAGTGCAAAACTAATGAAAGTTAAATAACAACCTGGGGCAGAAGCACAAAAAAATACAGCTCAATCCGATGTACAGTTATATCTCACGAATGTTTACGGTGAAGCACAAAAATCTGTTTCGGGACAGCAACTTCCCCAAATCTTACTTCTCTCTCATTAGAGGTTGATCTTGACACAAAAACATGTTATTATGTATTCCTTATACCCTGAGAGGCAATAATAAAGTTGTTATTAGAGGCAATATTATGTATTCCTTATACCTAGAAATATGCCCTGAGAGGCAATAATAAAGTTGTTATTATGTATTCCTTATATATGATAGATGTTTATTTTGCATGCTAGAATTGTATTGATCGGAAACATCAATACATGTGTGTTTAATAAACAAAAAGGGTTCCTAGTTATGCCTCTCTTAGAGACTAGCTTGTTGATTAACAAGATGATCAAGGTTTCCTGATCATGGACATTGGATGTTGTTAATAACAAGGTCACAGCATTTGTGAAATGATGTGATGAACATTCATCCGTAGTATAGCATTACAATCAAGTCATTATTATTATATTGCTATAACATCATACGAAGTAATCTTTATCCTTAGACCATGAGATCATGTTAATTGCTAACACCTGAAGAGTATCTTGATAACATCAAACATCACACCGTAACAGGGTGACTATAAAGATGGGTTCAGTGCTACGAAGGTGTTATGTTGAGGCTCATGGATCATGAGTGGAATTTGTCAATCCCGATGACAGATAGATATACTCTAGGCCCTCTCGGTGATATCACATTGAGATATCTTGCAAGCAAGTGATGTGATCACTAGAATGTTATATCACGGGAACGAGAAAAGAGTGCATGTCGATAACGAGATCAAACTAGGTATTTGGATACCGATGGTCGAATCTCGGAAATGTATTATATCATGAGACAAAGGGATTAAATTACTAGCGTTAAAGGTTCTCACGATCATAGAAGTCATCGTTGAATATGTAGGAGTTAGTATGGATCTCCAGGTCCCGCTTCTGATTATTGATCTGAGAGGAGTCTCAATCATGTCTGCATTATTCGTGAACTATAGGGTGACACACTTAAGAGTTACCGGACACCATTTTGGAGCACATATGTTTCAGACGAAAGAATTGCAAAGCGCAGGAATTGTTTCGATAGAAAACGGAAATTGTTTCGGGTGAAATTGCAGAAAGTGGTTCTGCATGTGATATTGAAATATTGCAAGGGGTTATATGTGAATGTTTGTTAATTAAAGTAATTAACAAAATTCTGAATAAATTTAATAAAAGAGTTTTATTAAATGAGAGAGCATTAAACTTAGAGAATTTTAATGCATTTAAAGTGGGGACTTTAAAAGGGAATGTGAAGAGGCATTTTAATGTGGAGGGGTTACCACCACATGAATGGAGGAGGTGAAGAGACACCTCCTCCATGCGCCGACCACGAAGGAGGGGCACCCCCCTCCTCCTATAAAAGGCCACCCTCTTCCTCCTTCATCCTCACACCTCCTTGTGAGGATCTCTCTCCCCCTCTAGAATTATTCCCCCATGGTCTCGGATTAGCGAGATACATATTCCCGGTGGCATTTCGTCTAGAAGGAGTTGCTGCTTCCGCTGGATCGCTGGAGCGAGGAGATGGAGGTTGTCCGATGGCTTGAACGTGTGTGCGAGTGCGTATGCGCTACTGAGTTGCGGCGCTCGGACTTCCTCACGATCTTGAGATCGGCAAGTGTACGACTACATCAACCATGAGTTCCTACTCGTTAACAAAACTCGTTGTCTTCGAGGGTAAGTTCTCGTTGGATGTATGTCCACCCGTTGCTTTGTACCTAGTAGATAGATCTTGGCTTGTAGTTCACACCGTAGGATTTTTTTTGTTTTCTATGCTGCGGACCCAACAGTGGTATCAGAACCTGATCTATGCGTAGGTGCTTTGCACGGGTAGTACACATATGTTTATATGTGGGCGATGATGATCATGTTATTGCATCTTCTATGTATTTTGGATATTGGTGGCATAGTGGGATGAAGCGGCCCGGACCAACCTTACATGTCATCGTACATGAGACCGGTTCCACGACTGACATGCAACTTGTTTTGCATAAGTGGCTGGCGGGTGTCTGTCTCTCCTACTATAGTTAATATCTGATTTACAACGAGTTGCTAATAAGTTAGTTATCCTCGTTGTGGTTCATGTTCGTAGGTGAGAACGGTTCTATCTCCGAAAGTCCTAAGCCACGTAAAACTTGCAATTGATAAATTAGAGGCGTCTAGTTTAGATCGTTGCTGGGCTAGTGTATTGATATGGTATTGTTGTAAGTAGATGTATGATAGATACTCTTACAACACACTTAACGTGTAAGTTCCATAGACCCTGGCCTTACACACAAAGGAATGATAGAGATCATACCACGATGCAAATGATAGAGATCAAATGCATGGACCATATCATCTCACTTTACACATTAGATGTTAGCATCTTATACTGCTAGTTTGGCGCTTTTGGTAGCATTATAAGATGATCCCTCATTTAAATATCAAGATAAAATGTGTTCTTCCTTAAGTATGCACCGTTTTATGGATCGTGTTTCGAGACATCACGTGATGATCGGGTGTACTCGACTCTACGCTTACATACAAACGGGTGTAAGACAGTTTTACACATGCGAGTACTAAGGTTCTTACTTGGTGAGCCTAGCATGTACAGACATGGCCTCGGAACACGGACCGAAAGGTTAAGCATGAGTCATATAGTTGATATGATGCCCATATAGATGCTCGCCTTTGAAGCTACATCAACTCACGTGATGATCGGACTTGGTGTAGTGGATTTGGTTCATGTAATCACCAAAAAGGCACGAGGGATGTCATTTTTGAGTGGGATTTCATTTCTAATTCGGATTAGTTGAACTCACTCTATCATAAACTTAGTCTAAATAAACTTTACAAATTCTGTTGTAGATGGCACCACCTGCTTTTAATTTCAATGTGTTCATGGAGAAAGAGAAACGTGCTGCGAATGGTAGCAACTTCACCAACTGGGCTATGAATTTGAGGATTCTCCTCACTGCTGCACAAAAGCAATATGTGCTAGATGCGCCACTAGGCCCCCCACCAGCTCCTGATGCCCCTGACAAGGAAACGAATGTCTATGTGACTCGTCAGGAGGACCACAACTTAGTTCATTGCGGCATACTGTATGGGCTAGAGCCAAAACTTCGAAAGCATTTCGAAAACGGCAATGCCTTTGATACCATGGGAGAATTGAAAATGATTTTCGATACCCATGCTGCCGTAGAGAGTTATAATGCTACTAAAAATTTCTTTAGCTGCATGATGGAGGAGAACAGCTCTGTTAGTGAGCACGTACTCAAAATGTCTGGGTACGCCGATAAGCTTGTGTCCTTGGGAATAACGATTCCCATTGACTTAGGCATACATCGTGTTTTCCAATCTTTGCCACCTAGCTACAAGAGCTTCGTGATGAACTATAATATGCAGGGCATGAAGAAGTCTCTTCCCGAGCTTCTGTCAATGCTTAAGACTGCAGAAGTGGAGATTAGGAAAGAACATCAAGTGTTGATGATCAATAGGACCACCGGTTTCAAGAAGGACAAGAAAGGCAAGCATAAGGGAAAGAAGGGTGGCAAATCTGTTGCCACACCTGAAAAGAAACCCCGAGCTGGCCCTAAGTCTGACACCGAGTGTTACTATTGCAGGGGACTGGCCATTGGAAGCGCAATTGCCCCAAGTATTTGGCGGACAAGAAGTCTGGCAAGGCAAACAAAGGTATATGTGATATACATGTTATTGATGTGTACTTGACTAGTACTCGCAGTAGCACCTGGGTATTTGATACGGGATCAGTTGCTAATATATGTAACTCGGTTCAGGGGCTGCGGAACAAGCGACAACTAGCAAGGAATGAGGTCAGGATGCGGATTGGCAATGTTTCAAAAGTTGATGTGATCGCCGTCGGGACGCTACCTCTCCATATGCCATCGGGATTAGTTATAAACCTGAATAATTGTTATTTGGTGCCTGCACTGAGCATGAACATTGTATCCAGATCGTGTTTGATGCAAAGTGGTTATTCCTTTAAATCTGAAAACAATGGTTGTTCGATTTATAAGAATGATATCTTTTATGTTCATGCACCTGTGTTGAATGGTTTATTTCTGTTGGATCTCGATAGTAATATTACGCATATTCATAATGTTTGTGCTAAAAAGATTAAACTTGATAATGATATATCTGCATATATGTGGCACTACCGTCTACGTCATATTGGCGTTAAACGCATGAAGAAACTCCATTCTGATGAACTTTTGGAATCACTTGATTTTGAATCATTTGATACATGTGAGCCATGCCTTATGGGCAAGATGACTAGAACATCATTTTCCGGTTCAATGGAACGGGCGACAGATTTATTCGAATCATACATACTGATGTGTGTGGACCAATGAGTGTGTCGGCGCAAGGTGGATATCGTTATTTTGTTACTTTCGCGGATGATTTGAGTAGATACGGGTATATCTATTTGATGAAACACAAGTCTGAAACATTTGAAAAGTTCAAGGAACTTCATAATGAAGTGGAAAATCATCGTAATAGAATGATCAAAATTCTTTGGTCTGACCGTGGAGGTGAGTATCTAAGTTATGAGTTTAGCACACACGTGAAAGAGTGTGGAATAGTTTCACAACTCACGCCTGCCGGAACACCACAACGTAATGGTGTGTCGGAACGTCGTAATCGTAATTTATTGGATATGGTTCGATCTATAATGTCTCTGACTGACTTGCCACTGTCATTTTGGGGTTATGCACTGGAAACAGCTGCATTCACTTTAAATCGGGCACCATCTAAATCCGTTGAAACGACACCGTATGAATTATGGTTTGGAAATAAACCTAAGCTATCATTTCTTAAATTTTGGGGGTGCGATGTTTATGTGAAGAAACTTCAGCTGGATAAACTCGAACCCAAAGCGGAAAAATGCGTCTTCATAGGATACCCTAAGGAAACGATTGGGTATACCTTCTATCACAGATCCAAGGGCAAGGTTTTTGTTGCCAAGAATGGATCCTTTCTTGAGAAGGAGTTTCTCGCGAAAGGTGTGAGTTGTCGGAAGGTAGAACTCAAAGAGGTTATTGAACCTTCTCTTTATGAAATGGCGAGTAGTGCAGCACCAGAAATTGTTTCGGAGTTGACTTCACCTAATGAAGAGAGAGCTAATGATATTGATCATGAAACTACGAAAGAGGACACTGCTGAACCTCGCAGGTCAAGCAGGACACGTGCAGCTCCTGAACTGTACGGTAATCCTGTTGTGAATTTCATGGTTGATGAAATGGATGACCCTGCGACGTATGAAGAAGCGATGATGAGCCCAGATTCCAACAAATGGCTAGAATCCATGAAATCCGAGATGGAATCCATGTACGAGAACCAAGTTTGGACCTTGGTGGACTTACCTCACGATCGAAAGGCCGTTGAGAATAAATGGATTTTCAAAAGAAAAACTGATGCTGATGGTAATGGGACCATCTATAAGGCTCGACTTGTCGCAAAGGGATTTCGACAAATTCAAGGAGTTGACTACGATGAGACTTTCTCTCCCATAGCGATGCTTAAGTCGGTTAGGATTATGTTAGCAATTGCTGCATATTTCAATTATGAAATATGGCAGATGGATGTCAAAACTGTGTTCCTCAATGGTAATATTGAAGAGGAGTTGTATATGATGCAACCTAAGTGTTTTGTCAATCCTAAGGATGCTAATAAGGTATGCAAACTTCAGTGATCCATATATGGACTGAAGCAAGCATCCCGGAGTTGGAATCTCCGCTTTGATGAGGTGATCAAAGAGTTTGGATTTTTCCAAACTTATGGAGTGGCTTGTATTTACAAGAAAGTGAGTGGGAGCAATGTGGCATTTCTGATATTATATGTGGATGACATATTATTGATTGGAAATGATATAGATCTTTTAAACAGTGTTAAAAGTTATCTAAACAGCAGATTTTCGATGAAAGACCTTGGTGAAGCGTCATATATATTAGGCATTAAAATCTATAGAGATAGATCAAGGCGCCTAATTGGGCTATTGCAGAGTACATACCTTGATAAGATATTAAAGAAGTTTAATATGGACGGAAGTAAGAAGGGGTCCTTACCTATGTTGCAAGGCAAGACATTGAGCAAGACTCAAAGTCCGGCAACGGCGGAAGAAAGAGAGATGATGGATAAGATCCCCTATGCCTCGACCATAGGCTCTATACTGTATGCCATGCTATGTACAAGACCGGATGTGGCACATGCTATTAGTTTGACTAGTAGGTACCAATCTGATCCAGGTTCGGAACACTGGATAGCGGTCAAGAACATCCTCAAGTACTTGAGAAGAACTAGGGATATGTTTCTTATATACAGAGGTGAAGAAGAGCTAGTCGCTAAGTGTTATGTCGATGCTAGCTTTGATACCGATCCGGATGACTCTAAGTCTCAATCCGGATACGTATTTCTCTTGAACAGAGCCGTTAGTTGGAGGAGTTCCAAACAACCTGTGGTGGCTGGATCAACGACGGAGGAAGAATATGTTGCTGCTTCAGAAGCGGCGCAGGAAGCGGTTTGGATGAAAGAGTTCATTACGGAACTAGGTGTGGTTCCTAGTGCATTGGACCCGATGGTGATCTATTGTGACAACAATGGAGCCATAGCCAACGCCAAGGAACCGAGGTCTCACAAGAATTCCAAGCATATTAAGCGCCGGTTTCACTACATCCGCGAACATGTCAAGGATGGAGATATAAAGATTTGTAAAGTACACATGGACCTAAATGTAGCAGATCCGTTGACTAAAGCTCTCCCTAGGGCAAAACATGATCAACACCAGAACTCCATGGGTGTTAGATTTATCACTACGTGAACTAGATTATTGTCTCTAGTGCAAGTGAGAGACTAAAGGAAATATGCCCTGAGAGGCAATAATAAAGTTGTTATTATGTATTCCTTATATATGATAAATGTTTATTTTGCATGCTAGAATTGTATTGATCGGAAACATCAATACATGTGTGTTTAATAAACAAAAAGGGTTCCTAGTTATGCCTCTCTTATAGACTAGCTTGTTGATTAACAAGATGATCAAGGTTTCCTGATCATGGACATTGGATGTTGTTAATACAAGGTCACAACATTTGTGAAATGATGTGATGAACATTCATCTGAAGTATAGCATTACGATCAAGTCATTATGTTTATATTCTATAACATCATACGAAGTAATCTTTATCCTTAGACCATGAGATCATGTTAATTGCTAACACTGAAGAGTATCTTGATAACATCAAACGTCACACCGTAACAGGGTGACTATAAAGATGGGTGCAGTGCTACGAAGGTGTTATGTTGAGTCTCATGGATCAAGAGTGGAATTTGTCAATCCCGATGACGGATAGATATACTATGGGCCCTCTCGGTGATATCACATTGAGATAGCTTGCAAGCAAGTGATGTGATCACTGATGGCTCAATGCACGGCGCCCAGAAAAGTGCTGGTGCGTGGTTGATGTAGAGCTCGTTGGGAACCCCAAGAGGAAGGTATGATGAGCACAGCAGCAAGTTTCCCTCAGTTATGAAACCAAGGTTTAATCGAACCAGTGGGAGCAAGGAAACACCCCAAAGGTGTTACTAGCTGAGCTTTGGCAGGGCACACTACCGGTGCTAGTAGCAACGTGAACTTTGTCCGCAACTTGCGATGAGGTTGTCAATCTCACCGTGTTTTGCGGAAAACAAAGGATTAAACGTATCGAATGGAAAGAAGTAAAAGTTTGCAGAAAGTAAACACAAAGCAGTAAACAGTTTATAGATTGTATGTAAATAAAAAGGACCGGGATCCATAGTTCACTAGAGGTGGCTCTCCTTAAGATAGATAACATGCTGGGTGAACAAATTACAGCGGGGCAATTGAAAAACACTGAGAAAGCAATACATGCATATACTAATCATCTTGACTCCTTTGGGACTTGGTTGGGCATTACAACATTATACATAGACCGCCATCCAACTGAATGTATGACTAATAATCCACCTTCAGGTTATCATCCAAACCCCCTCCAGTATTAAGTTGCAATCAACAGATTACTGCTTTAAGAACTTCATGTAAAGTAAACAATACGATTGTTCTATGAACAAAGGTGTGGCATCGGGCTAAAACCACTACTAGAAAATCGCGTTGTTTTTGTGCATTTCATCGTCATGACCGCATGCTCATGTCATCATGCCACCTTGCATTTGAGCATTGTCATCATCATGCATGGTTTGTTTGAAAACTATTTTCGAAACGCCCAGTTTTGTTTTCTAAATATTCCCGTCTTTATTCAAATTAAAACCCCGGTTCTCTAGATTGTTTTGTTTTGTCTAAAAACGGACTACAAAAGCCTTGTTTTAAAAAAATAAAATATTTATTTATTTTTGGGAGGCAGTCCGCCAGACCCGAAAGCCCGGCCGGGCACCTCCAAACCCTAAAACCCCTACCCTCTTTCCCTGCCGCCACACCTAAACTACCGGAACCGCCCTACCCTAACACGTACACAACACACGCACGCAACACACCCACCCGACACGCTTCCACCCACCCGCGCCAGCGCTGCACCGCACGCGAGCCAGCCTCGCGCTCCCGCGCGCGCGCCCGCCCAAAATCCCCCTCCTCCCTCCTTTTCCCTCCCAGCCACTGACATCCTGCACGCCTCCCCAACTCCCGCCCTCCCCGCGCGAGAGACGCGCTCACGCGCCTCGTGCCGCGCCCCCACCTGTGCGATTCGCACCACCACCTGGTCCGCCCGCAACCAACCCCGCTCGCCCCCGGTCCCACTCTCACCCCGCGTGGCCCGTCCGATCCCACCAACCCCCGCTCCCCTAACCCTCCTCCTCGCTCGCCCTCTCCTCGTCGAGTTCTCCGCCCCGCCGAGCCTGCCAGCACCGCCGCCTGCTCCCTCTCTGCGAGGCGCCGCCCGTCAGCATCCCCTGGCGCCGCCGCTGGGCCGGCCGACCTCGCGCGTCTGCCTCGCCTCCTCTGCAACCGCGGGGCGCCGCCGATCCCCACCTCGCAAGCGCGCCGCCGCTCTCTCCTCTGCCGGCCGCCGCTCCGTCCGTGGCTCTCCTCGAGCCAGACCTCACTGGAGCTCCTCCGTGGTGCCCCTCCAGCGTGGTCCCCTCCTCCTCGTCGCCCTCTGCACATCGTCGCCGTGGCCACGACCCTGTCCGCCTCTCCGCGTCGCCTCCCCCGAGCCCGGCCACGGCCCCGAGCCCGGCCATGACCCCGTCGCTCGTGTGCCCCAGCGCCAGCCTTGCCAGCAAGACCTGTCGCCGGCCTCCCCGTCTCCTCCTCCACCCGTGCTCGCCTCCGGCCGGCCTCGCCTGCCCCGCCTCCCCTCCGACGACGTCCTCTCGAGCCGCCGCCACCTCGCCGTCGCATCGTCTACCTCGGCCTCGTGAACCCGACCTCCTCCCGTGTTGTGACGTTTCTGTCATAGTCTGGTGGTGTAGCACCGTTGGTGTTCTGCCACTGCTTTTGGTGCTCTCTGTTCACCCCAAGTTGATCTGGTATGTGTATGTGTGTGCTCCTGTGTTTTGGAGACGGTAGGTCCGAACCAAGTACGAGATGACCCCGAGGCTAAATCGAAGACACCGACTTCCACCATGTGAAGCTGGCGTGGTAACATTGACGCGATGCGAGTACTACAACCCTATAGCAAGATCAACACTGACACAGCACAAGTCACCCTCGATCACTGACGCCGAACCAAGTTCTCCACGGAAACCCGAGATCTTCTTCCCGGACCCGGAGACGCCGAGACCCTGAAGACCCGATCTTGGACCCGAAGGCCCGAGCTCTCCTTCCCGGATCCGAAGGCCGCCAAGATCACCACCGGAACGCCAAGTTCTTCTTCCCGAACGCCAAGACCTCCTTCCGAACCCGAGTTCTTCGTCACATGCGACAAGATCTACTCCGTTGTCTGAGAACGCTTCCGCTGAGACCGATCCCCATCGAACCCTGTCGAACCCCGAACCCCGGAGCCCAAGATCTTCCGAACCCAGATGTGTGAACCTTTTCCCGAGCCCCTATTTTATAAATGCTATATATAAAACTTGTTGCATATTAATTGTTCATCTCGCATGCATATCATGTGGGTTGGGGGCATTATGCCGATTCACCTCATAATTAAATATGGAGTATTTATGTTGGATATACTTGTATTATACCGCCTCCATTTAAATTTGTGTAGAGAACCGATGCCATGTTTTGCCCTGTTAAAACAACATTTAAATTGCGGGGTAGTTAAACAACTCGAACCTATTAATTAATTGTCGGGACCCCAGTTCCGCTTAATATTGCCTAATTGCACCGCATCTGCATCATATCATAATCATGCTGGATCTTCTGCCGTAGTATTAAATATTGCATCCGGTGTTTCTTCTAGTGTTTGCTTCTTCGCGGATTAGGACGATGAGTGGATGCGAGTATCGACAAGTTCTTCGGATATGAATCTCCGGCAGTGTTTCCTAGGCGAGCATCTCTTCCCCTTCTACCTATTTTGCATTTATAGTCTTTATTTCCTCCTGTTGATCTATTGCTATCCGTGTCACGATGCTTTAGTTTCCGAACCCCAGTTATATCCCGTGCAGCCTCTATATTGCCTAGGACACCTCCTATTACCTGTGTTTGGTAGATAGCTGGCCTTGCGAGTCATAGTTGCATGCTCAGGTGCGATCTCGTGTTGACAAGTACCACAGTTGTTGGAATGCTGGCAGATGGTTATTGGTGGAGATGCTTATTGGTGGAGATGATCATGACTTTAATTACAACTATTAAAATGCTAGATATAACTAATGCAGAGGCATCAGTGGGCAATAGATGTTATTTGGTTCTTCCACGCTCACTTGTGTCCCGTAGGACCCCAAGTACTTGATACCTGTACCTTGATTTTTCGCACTATCCACATCCGGGAGGCCGTGGACCACCCTGAGCCAGAGCTTGATTCATTTCTATTTCTTGGGGCCACAAAGTAGTTTGGGGATTTGTTACTATCATGTACTTATGCCATGCTTTACTGTTTTATTTAAGCTTGTGCGAGGAGCACCTGTACTGTTTAGGATTGCGGAGTGTTTTCGCGGTAGCGACAAGGCCAGTCACACTTTCGGGTTCCCAGTCGTTTACAGCCATTGGCGCAAACCTGGGGTCCGTCTCGGAGCCGGCCAACTTCATTGCGGGTAGCTTAATGGGGTGGCCCCCTGAAATATTTATGAATCCTGTGATTTCTTTGTCGTGAAAGCCTCGTTGGGTTTTGAGTTGGTTTTTCCGAGGTTGATCGAGTGTGTGTTGCTAATTGTGCACCCCTGCAAGGTAAAACTTTCTGAAAGCCGTGTCTGCGGTTATGGACGACTTGGAGCACAGTGTCTTGATCATAGACAAGTATAACTAAAGTAGAGCTATAAATTTGACTTAATATGTGACTAGTAATCAGATTCAAATACAACGGAATGGATATTAAAAATGCCAACAACTGGTGGAGCTGGGGTTCCTTGTGTCTTGTTATATCTGCCTAGTAAGTATTGCAACTCCAATGGAATGTAATAAAAGTGCCAATAATTGCTGGGTTTTGGGATTCCTCAGGACAATTATATTTGACTAGTAAATGTTCCAACTATAACGGAATGGTGATTAAAATTGACCACTACTTATGCTGTCAGGATGACCCATGCTATATATCTGATTAGTAATTGCTGCAACTATAACGGAATGAGTAAAACTGCCAACTGTGTGAGTTCCTTGGTCCGACTTCCTCGTTTGGTCTCGAGGGGGAAATACTAGGATGGGTTTGTTTGGTGTTAGCTTAAGGTTGGATCCGAATAGGTGTTTCTTATCCCTCTTTGATAACCGCCAGTTGTACTGAGTCTCTATAGGTTGTTTAGTGCCGCTGCGCTACCGCTTCAGTCCAGCATACCTATGTAGGCGAGAGCCGCCGAATTCTAGCCTCGCCGTCTACTGGCCTCAGTACTGACGCTCCTCTTTTTCTTTTGCCCTTTGTCGGCACCCCTTTTGTTTTAGCAGGTTTGAGATCGATGTCGTTAGCAGGGTTACCCTTCCGGCTTGGCCTGGGCAGGGTTATGGACACCATTGGTTACTCTTCAGGGCTCTTAGCCCCATTTGCATCTTGTCCGTAGTCGGACGCTCTATCGTTTCAAGGTGATTTGGATCTTGTATAGTATATCTGTATTCTTGACTCATGGAGTCGCTGTTGTATATATATCTGTTCTATGGGTCCCATCGAGGACTGTTGTGTAATGGTATTACTTCGTTTTCCACCCGCATGAAAGTGCCTGGTGGGCGTCCTTGAATCGTTTCTATGCGGGTTTGGCGGAAAGGGCTAAAACTTGCATAGGCCGATTTGAGGGTGTTACAGAGTGGTATCAGAGCTCAGCAGTTGCGATACCCCACAAGTCCAGCCTGAAGGATAACCCAGCTAACGGCCGAAGTAGAGTGTCCAAACTATTTTGCAAAATCGGTTGGATAGATCTCATTAGGTCTGCTTTTACTCCTTACCCCCTTGCTATTCTCCTCTTACCTCTGCGTGTTTTAAATCTGCTCTCTTACCTTACTTCAAGTCCAGGATTTCTCGTGGTTGGGTTCCGTCGTACCTTTAGGGTTTCGCTTCCTCCTTTGGCAACGGTGTTTCTACCTCCGGACTTCATGCTATCTGGGGAATCCTTCATCTGTTGGACTTCTCTCGGTTCCTTCTTGTGACTTCTGGTGTTTTCCGACGCGACAACATCATCTACGCCAGATCCGACGCAGAGTCTGCCTCACTCCTTTGTTTCCAAACCTCGCTTGTTGAGATCTTCAGTCTGATTCCGAGAATGGTTGCACGCTTTTCCACCGAAGGTGCGGAGTAATAGTTTGGGTGCGTGATGGATTGGCCCCCATGCCGACTACTCACTCTATTTGCTCGTGTACAGTGAAGTGGATGAGAATGCATCGGTTCTCTCTTTCTATCGAAGTTAGAGGTGGCTTTATTTGTGGATACCTCTACCTTCGCCCTTTGTTCCCGGAGTGTTCTCTTGACGATCACGGACAACGACCTCTTGTTAGTGGTGTCGCGAGGATCGACACGAAGCGAGAAGATTCAGATCGCCGACCTTCTTGCCGGTACCATGAGGCAGATCTCGAGGGCGAGATCCATTGTTAGTGGTGTCGAATTGTGGCATCCCGCTAAAACCACTACTAGAAAATCGCGTTGTTTTTGTGCATTTCATCGTCATGACCACATGCTCATGTCATCATGCCACCTTGCATTTTAGCATCGTCATCATCATGCATGGTTTGTTTGAAAACTATTTTCGAAACGCCCAGTTTTGTTTTCTAAATATTCCCGTCTTTATTCAAATTAAAACCCCGGTTCTCCAGATTGTTTTGTTTTGTCTAAAAATGGATTACAAAAGCCTCGTTTTAAAAAAATAAAATATTTATTTATTTTTGGGAGGCAGCCCGCCAGGCCCGAAAGCCCGGCCGGCCACCTCCAAACCCTAAAACCCCTACCCTCTTTCCCTACCCCAAACCCTGGCACCTAGTCCCTGCCTAAACCACCCCTGCCGCCACACCTAAACTACCAGAACCACCCCACCCTGACACGTACACAACACACGCACGTAGCACACCCACCCGACACGCTTCCACCCACCCGCGCCAGCGCTGCACCGCACGCGAGCCAGCCTCGCACTCCCGCGCGCGCCCACCCAAAATCCCCCTCCTCCCTCCTTTTCCCTCCCAGCCGCTGACATCCTGCACGCCTCCCCAACTCCCGCCCTCCCCGCGCGAGAGACGCGCTCACGAGCCTCGTGCCGCGCCCCCACCTGCGCGGTTCGCACCACCACCCGGTCCGCCCGCAACCAACCCCGCTCGCCCCCGGTCCCACACTCACCCCGCGTGGCCCGTCCGATCCCACCAACCCCCGCTCCCCTAACCCTCCTCCTCGCTCGCCCTCTCCTCGTCGATTTCTCCGCCCCGCCGAGCGTGCCAGCACCGCCGCCTGCTCCCTCTCTGCGAGGAGCCGCCCGTCAGCATCCCCTGGCGCGTCCGCCTCGCCTTCTCTGCAACCGCGGGGCACCGCCGATCCCCACCTCGCAAGCGCGCCGCCGCTCTCTCCACTGCCGGCCGCTGCTCCGTTCGCGGCTCTCCTCAAGCCAGACCTCACTGGAGCTCCTCCTCGGTGCCCCGCCAGCGCGGTCCCCTCCTCCTCGCCGCCCTCTGCACGTCGTCGCTGTCGCCACGACCCCGTCCGCCTCTCCGCTTCGCCTCCCCCCGAGCCCGGCCACGACCCCGTCGCCCGCGCGCCCCAGCGTCGGCCCCGCCAGCAAGACCTGCCGCCGGCCTCCCTGTCTCTTCCTCCGCCCGTGCTCGCCGCCGCTGTGCTCGTCTCCGGCCGGCCTCGCCTGCCCCGCCTCCCCTCCGACGACGTCCTCCCGAGCCGCCGCCACCTCGCCGTTGCATCGCATACCTCGGCCTCGTGAACCCGACCTCCTCCCGTGCGGTGACGTTTCTATCATAGTCTGGTGGTGTAGCACCGTTGGTGTTCTGCCGCTGCTTTTGGTGCTCTCTGTTCACCCCAAGTTGATCTGGTATGTGTGTGTGTGCTCCTCTGCTTTGGAGACGGTAGGTCCGAACCAAGTACGAGATGACCCCGAGGCTGAATCGAAGACACCGACTTCCACCATGTGAAGCTAGCGTGGTAACATTGATGCGATGCGAGGACTACAACCCTATAGCAAGATCAACACCGACACCGCACAAGTCACCCTCGATCACTGACGCCGAACCAAGTTCTCCACGGAAACCCGAGATCTTCTTCCCGGACCCGGAGACGCCGAGACCCTGAAGACCTGATCTTAGACCCATCCGAAGGCCGCCAAGATCGCCACCGGAACACCAAGTTCTTCTGCCCGAACGCCAAGACCTCCTTCCGAACCCGAGTTCTTCGTCACATGCGACAAGATCTACTCCGTTGTCCGAGAACGCTTCCGCCGAGACCGATCCCCGTCGAACCCTGTCCAACCCCGGACCCCGGAACCCAAGATCTTCCGAACCCAGATGTGTGAACCTTTTCCCGAGCCCCTATTTTATAAATGCTATATATAAAACTTTTTGCATATTAATTGTTCATCTCGCATGCATATCATGTGGGTTGGGGGCATTATGCCGATTCACCTCATAATTAAATATGGAGTGTTTATGTGGGATATACTTGTATTATACCGCCTCCATTCAAATTTGTGTAGAGAACCGATGCCATGTTTTGCCCTGTTAAAACAACATTTAAATTGCGGGGTAGTTAAACAACTCGAACCTATTAATTAATTGTCGGGACCCCGGTTCCGCTTAATATTGCCTAATTGCACCGCATCTGCATCATATCATAATCATGCCGGATCTTCTGCCGTAGTATTAAATATTGCATCCGGTGTTTCTTCTAGTGTTTGCTTCTTCGCGGATTAGGACGATGAGTGGATGCGAGTATCGACAAGTTCTTCGGATATGAATCTCCGGCAGTGTTTCCTAGGCGAGCATCTCTTCCCCTTCTACCTATTTTGCATTTATAGTCTTTATTTCCTCCTGTTGATCTATTGCTATCCGTGTCGCGATGCTTTAGTTTCCGTACCCCAGTTATATCCCGTGCAGCCTCTATATTGCCTAGGACACCTCCTATTACCTGTGTTTGGTAGATAGCTGGCCTTGCGAGTCATAGTTGCATGCTCAGGTGCGATCTCGTGTTGACAAGTACCACAGTTGTTGGAATGCTGGCAGATGGTTATTGGTGGAGATGCTTATTGGTGGAGATGATCATGACTTTAATTACAACTATTAAAATGCTAGATATAACTAATGCAGAGGTATCAGTGGGCAATAGATGTTATTTGGTTCTTCCACGCTCACTTGTGTCCCGTAGGACCCCGAGTACTTGATACCTGTTCCTTTATTTTTCGCACTATCCACATCCGGGAGGCCGTGGACCCCCCTGAGCCAGAGCTTGATTCATTTCAATTTCTTGGGGCCACAAAGTAGTTTGGGGCTTTGTTACTATCCTGTACTTATGCCATGCTTTACTGTTTTATTTAAGATTGTGCGAGGAGCACCTGTACTGTTTAGGATTGCGGAGTGTTTTCGCGGTAGCGACAAGCCGAGTCACACTTTCGGGTTCCCAGTCGTTTACAGCCATTGGCGCAAACCTTGGGTCCGTCTCGGAGCCGGCCAACTTTGTTGCAGGTAGCTTAATGGGGTGGCCCCCTGAAATATTTATGAATCCTATGATTGCTTTGTCGTGAAAGCCTCGTTGGGTTTTGAGTTGGTTTTTCTGAGGTTGATCGAGTGTGTGTTGCTAATTGTGCACCCCTGCAGGGTAAAACTTTCTGAAAGCCGTGTCCGCGGTTATGGACGACTTGGTGCACAGTGTCTTGATCATAGACAAGCATAACTAAAGTAGTGCTATAAATTTGACTTAATATGTGACTAGTAATCAGATTCAAATACAACGGAATGGATATTAAAAATGCCAACAACTGATGGAGCTGGGGTTCCTTGTGTCTTGTTATATCTGCCTAGTAAGTATTGCAACTCCAATGGAATGTAATAAAAGTGCCAATAATTGCTGGGTTTTGGGATTCCTCAGGACAATTATATTTGACTAGTAAATGTTCCAACTATAACGGAATGGTGATTAAAACTGGCCGCTACTTATGTTGTCAGGATGACCCATGCTATATATCTGATTAGTAATTGCTGCAACTATAAAGGAATGAGTAAAACTGCCAACTGTGTGAGTTCTTTGGTCCGACTTCCTCATTTGGTCTCGAGGGGGAAATACCAGGATGGGTTTGTTTGGTGTTAGCTTCAGGTTGGATCCGAATAGGTGTTTCTTATCCCTCTCTGATAACCGCTAGTTGTACTGAGTATCTATAGGTTGTTTAGTGCCACTGCGCTGCCGCTTCAGTCCACCATACCTATGTAGGCGAGAGCCGCCAAATTCTAGCCTCGCCGTGTACTGGCCTCAGTACTGACGCTCCTCGTTTTCTTTTGCCCTTTGTCGGCACCCCTTTTGTTTTAGCAGGTTTGAGATCGACGTCGTTAGCAGGGTTACCCTTCCACCTTGGCCTAGGCAGGGTTATGGATGCCATTGGTTACTCTTCAGGGCTCTTAGCCTCATTTGCATCTTGTCCGTAGTTGGACGCTCTATCGTTTCAAGGTGATTTGGATCTGTATAGTATATCTGTATTCTTCACTCATTGAGTCGTTGTTGTATATATATCTGTTCTGTGGGTCCCATCGAGGACTGTTGTGTAATGGTATTACTTCGTTTTCCACCCGCACGAAAGTGCCTGGTGGGCGTCCTTGAATCGTTTTTATGCGGGTTTGGCGGAAAGGGCTAAAACTTGCATAGGGCCGATTTGAGGGTGTTACAAAAGGATTGTTGTTTTCTCCCTAGTAGCAACAGCACATCTAGTACCTTAGATATTTCTGTCACTTCCCTAGATTACCAGAGGAATGAACCCACTATCGAGCATAAATACTAACTCTTGGAGTTGCTAGCATCTACTCGGCCAAGATAGCTACTAACAACGGAAAGCATGCAAGATCACAAATAACAAAGACATGATAGAATCAATAATCAATCTGAAATAGCATCTCAATATCCATCGAATCCCCGCAAACACAACATGCAGAATTACAAATAGATGATCTTGATCATGAACAGAGCTCACAAGATCTAAACATGAAAGCACAAAGGAGGAGAACCAGCCATCTAGCTACTACATGGATCCGTAGTCCAAGGATGAACTACTCACGCATCACATCGGAGGCTTGCATGGTGATGAAGAAGGCCTCCAGGGTGAATTCCTCTCTCTGGCAGGGTGCCGCAAAGAGCTTCAGATCCCTCTCGATCTAGGGATGGAGATGACGGCGGCTACAGACTCTTTCATGGATTTTTGATCGGGCACTTAGGGTTTTCGTCCTGAGGGAAATATATAGGCGGAAGGAGAGGCCGAGGGGGTACCGGGAGCGGCCACACCACCCCTGGCACGGGCCTGGCCTAGCCACGCGGCCAGGTGGTGTGGTGGCCCCCTGACCCCTCTCCGTCTCGTATTCTGGCACTTGATGACATCCGGAAAAATAGGCACTTTGGCTTTTGTCCCGTCCAATTCCGTGAATATTCATTTTATGACTTTCCTGGAACCAAAAACAGCAGAAAACAGGCAGCTCTCAATGTGGCTCTTGTTAATAGGTTAGTCCAAGAAATCGTATGAAAAGTACTCCAAAGTTGGAACAAAACACAAGAAAGTGGATAAAACCAAGCATGGAACATCAAAAATTATAGATACATTTGCAATGTATCAACATCCCCAAGCTTAACTCATGCCCGTCCTCGAGTAGGTAAGTGATAAAAAGAAAGAATAATTTTTGAGGTGACATGCACCATCAAAGACTTGATCAAAGTATTTGGAAAACATTCAAAGCTAGGATCATAGTACTTCAATCATAACATGAAAGACAAACTTCTAGCAATAAGCAAAGAAACTATGATGCAACATGAAAAGGCACAAACAAAAGATTCATGAATAACAATGCTTTGCAAGACGTTTGTTTGTTTCACATAAAGAAAACATGGCATAATAGTATTCAGCTTGTCCCTCAATAGAGTAGCAAATATAAATGCATAAGACACCTTCAAAGTTCATAAGAGTGACTAGATACAATAGTTTAAAACAAACAATAACAAGTTATGCATCAATCAACTAGTCTTGGGACAATGCACATAGAACTAAGAATGGCCACTATGCTCTCAAAGTAGGTGCATAAAGATAGAAGGTGGAGACTCAATATAATGGTGGAAGAAAGGCCTTTGTAAAAGGAAGTAGGGATTCAAGTTTCATAAAGAGCTTCCAAAAATTATGGTACTTATAGCTTTCAGCTCTCATTGCCCCTATCATAAGCATCTTGAAGGTGATTAAGGTTAAAGTGACACAACTAAGAGGATATGCTTGACAAGTTATAAACCCAAATCTCATGCCCCTTACTTACGAATACCGATCCTCATGCTACTCAACTTTAGTCACGAGTAAGCTCTTGTCATTGTAAGTATATGTGTATCATTAAGAACCGCCAACGGGGTACCCCTTGCACATGATACGGGAGCTTTCCCATAATCAAAATGACAAGGCAAGCAGACAATGAGCATCTCAGCAATCTTTTTATTTGCTATTTGCATAGCTTTTTATTGAGGATGCTTCATAGAGTGCTCATTATGGTGATGCTGCAAGTTTCCACCATGATTACGCATGGCTTAGGCTAGTGGCCATGGCGTTTCTCTAACACACATACAAACTCCATGATCTTACAAGTTCCACTTTTATTTCACACCGCCGGGATCCGTAAGCAAAAGAACATGATATCAATGGGGTACAAAGTACAAGTGCAATGTTGAAAGCGTTCCCCATGAAACATGGTTCTGCTAATTTCAACTTATAAAGCGCAAGCATATACACAACAAAGAAGGACCCAATGGTTCAAGTTTATTAGAGGCAATAAAGTAAAGTGTGCCATCAAGTTCGTGAGAGCTTTAATCACTAGTTTTCTCATAACAAGTTTAATTTGGAAGGTAAACAAAAGCATGAATATACTTGGAATAGCATATGCTAATAGGTAGGTATGGTGGACTCTCTGGAATAACTTGGTTTAGGGAGTTGGATGCATGAGTGGAACTCATACTTGGTTGTGGAGGCTAGCAAAAGACTGGGAACGACAAACTAAGAGAGCAACAATGGCCATAATCATGCAAAGTGACAAAACATCATTGATCAAAGTATAAAGTGATACTACAAGTTGAAAACTAAAGGATCATAAAGGCTATGGTGACTTGATATAGTCATAACATGGTGTGATCATGTGTCAAGTCAACCCAAATAAAGCATCAAAGGAGAATACCACTATACTATGCTTTAATATGCTAAAACAACGCATGATTCATCCAAGGCACATTAAGAAATCTCAATTGTTTATAACAAGTCATGCTACAACAAAGAATACTAAGCATAAATCCAAAACAATATCAAGCATGGCATGATAGAGCATAGGCCACAGTCAAAAACAAGCTCTTTTTACCACATAAGCATGAACTTTCCTACTCTTTTCCAAACCAAACCAAACTATTTGCAAACCAATGTAAGAAAGAGGGGGTCCAACCAATTTATTCAGAAAACTAAGCAAACCAAGTAAACTAAAAACCAAAACGAAAACGAAAAAGAAGACGCTCCAAGAAAAACCCAACTGTGCATGAAACAATAAAAATGAAGCGTTTGGAAGAAACCTGGAATTTTTATTGATGAAGAAGGGGATGCCTTGGGCATCCCCAAGCTTTGACGCTTGTACTTCTTGGATATTTCTTGGGGTGACACGTGTGGCATCCCCAAGCTTGAGCTTTAGTCCATTCTTCATCTCATTACTCATTCCTTCCATACACTTGAAAATTTTCCTTCATACAAAACTTCACATAATATTTATTAGCAACATTAGTGCACTTAAGATAAATAAGTCTTAAGGTTTAGTTTGGTTTATGTGCCATCGATCCTTCCAGGCCCTAAGATATTTACAAATCTCTGAATACTTGGGGGCTCACTGAGGGACGAAAAGAAATATCTCTTGCTAATAATACTACCATATTACCTCTTGGAGTAGCTGAAGGAGTGTTTACAAGGATCCTTGGGAAAACAATTTCTATTGATTATCTTGTTATTGAATGTGCAGGAAAAGGACAAATTACACTTGGAAGGTCCCTATTAGAACTCCTTGGAGCAATAATAGATGTGGCAAAGGGGACCATGCACCGTTCTTCTCCACCAAACAATCACATTTTCCCAAAGGTTAAGAATAAAAATAAGAGAGGTAAGGGCAAGAAAGTTGGTTTTAATGCTTCTTCTTTTGAGAACACTTGATTCTTTCTTTGCTTCTTATGCCTAACTTAAAGGCATTAAAGAAAAGTACTTATTGGGAGATAACCCAAAAGTTTTAGATGAGGCGTGAATTTTTGTGCTTCTGCCCCAGGTTGTTATCTAACTTTCATTAGTTCAACACTTTCTGATTTGAGCAACAGAAGGTCTTTGAAAAAATTCGTCTTTACCTGCTGGTCTGTTTTGACACATTTCTGCCATTTTCTGCATTTGCTTCTTGTTGGTTCCTTTTTGAGTTCTTTTGGGGAATTGAGCTTTTTGAGGGAAGTGCTACAGTAGCTAGTGTTCTAATGGAAGTTTATTTGGTGTCAGAACTGAACCTTAAGACCTATTATCTTGAGTGCACTAATGTTGCTAATAAAGATTGTGTGAAGTTTTGTTTGAAGGAAAAATTTCTGGTGTATGGAAGGAATGAGTAATGAGATGAAGGATGGACTAAAGCTCAAGCTTGGGGATGCCACGCATGTCACCCAAAGAAATATCCAATAAGTACAAGCGTCAAAGCTTGGGGATGCCCAAGGCATCCCCCTCTTCATCAATAAAAATCCCATGTTTCTTCCAAACGCTTCATTTTTATTGTTTCATGCACAGTTGTGTTGTTCTTGGAGCGTCTTATTTTTCGTTTTCGTTTTGGTTTTTCATTTTCTTGGTTTGCTTAGTTTGCTGAATAAATTGGTTGGACCCCCTCTTTAATACATTGGTTTTCAAATAGTTTGGTTTGGTTTGGAAAAGAGTAGGAAAGTTCATGCTTAAGTGTTAAAGAGAGCTTGTTTTTGACTGTGGCCTATGCTTTTTCATGCCATGCTTCATATTGTTTTGGCTTTATGCTTAGTATTATTTGCTGTAGCATGACTTGTTATAAACAATTGAGATTGCTTAATGTGCCTTGGATGAATCATGCGTTGTTTTAGCATATTAAAGCATTGTATAGTGGTATTCTCCTTTGATGCTTTATTTGGGTTGACTTGGCACATCCTCACACCATGTTATGACTATCTCAAGTCACCATAGCCTTTATGATCCTTTAGTTTTCAACTTGTAGTATCACTTTATGCTTTGATCAATGATGTTTTGTCGCTCTACATGATTATGGCCATTATTGCTCTCTTAGTTTGTCGCTCCCAGTCTTTTGCTAGCCTCCAGAACCAAGTATGAGTTCGACTCATGCATCCAACTCCCTAAACCAAGTTATTCCAAACATTCCACCATACCTACCTACTAGCTTATGCTATTCCATGTATATTCATGCTTTTGTTTACCTTCCAAATTAAACTTGTTATGAGAAAACTAGTGATTAAAGCTCTCACGAACTTGATGGCACACTTTACTTTTTTGCATCTAATAAACTTGAACCATTAGGTCCTTCTTTGTTGCGTATATGCTTGCGCTTTATAAGTTGAAATTAGCAGAACCATGTACCATGGGGAACACTTTCAACATTGCACTTGTACTTTGTACCCCGTTGATATCATGTTCTTTTGCTTATGGATCCTAGCGGTGTGAAATAAAAGTGGAACTTGTAAGATCATGGAGTTTGTATGTGTGTTAGATAAACGCCTGGGTCGCTAGCCTAAGCCATGCCTAATAATGGTGGAAACTTGCAGCATCACCATAATGATCACTCTATGAAGCATCCTCAATAAAAACCTATGCAAATAGCAAATAAAAAGATCGCTGAGATGGTCATTGTCTACTTGACTTGTCATTTTGATTATGGGATAGCTCATGTATCATGTGCAAGGGGTACCCCGTTGGCGGTTCTTTATGATACACATGTACTTACAATGACAAGAGCTTACTCGTGACTAAAGTTGAGTAGCACGAGGTTCAGTCTTCGTAAGTAAGGGGCATGAGATTTCAATTTATAACTTGTCAAGCACATCCTCTTAGTTGTGTCACTTTAACCTTAATGACCTTCAAGATGCTTATGATAGGGGCAATGAGAGCTGAAAGCTATAAGTACCATAATTTTTGTAAGCTCTTTATGAGACTTGAATCCCTACTTCCTTCTATGAAGGCCTTTCTTCCACCATTATATTGAGTCTCCACCTTATATCTGTATGCACCTACTTTGAGAGCATAGTGGCCATTCTTAGTTCTATGTGCATTGTCCCAAGACTATTTGATTGATGCATAACTTGATATTGCTTGTTTTAAACTATTTGTATCTAGTCACTCTTATGAACTTTGAAGGTGTCCTATGCATTTATATTTGCTACTCTATGTGGGACAAGCTGAATGCTATTATGCTATGTTTTCTTTATGTGAAACAAACAAACGTCTTGCAAAGCATTGTTATTCATGAATCTTTTGTTTGTGCCTTTTCATGTTGCATCATAGTTTCTTTGTCTTATTGCTAGAACCTTGTCTTTCATGCTATGATTGAAGTACTATGATCCTAGCTTTGAATGTTTTATAAATACTTTGATCAAGTCTTTAATGGTGCATGTCTCCTCAAAAATTATTCTTTCTTTTTATCACTTACCTACTCGAGGACGAGCAGGAGTTAAGCTTGGGGATGTTGATACATTGCAAATGTATCTATAATTTTTGATGTTCCATGCTTGGTTTTATCCACTTTCTTGTGTTTTGTCCACACTTTGGAGTACTTTTCAAATGATTTCTTGGACTAACCTATTAACAAGAGCCATAGTGCCAGCTGCCTGTTTTCTGCTGTTTTTGGTTCCAAGAAAGTCAGAAAATGAATATTCTCGGAATTGGACGGGACAAAAGCCAAAGTGCCTATTTTTCCGAAAGTCATCAGATGCTAGAATACGAGACGGAGTAGGGCCAGGGGGTGGTGACGCCGCCTTCGGCACCCCCTCGGCCTCCCCTTCCGCCTATATGATGCCCTCGGGACGAAAACCCTAAGTACCCGATCAAAAATCCACAAAAGATTATGTAGCCGCCGTCATCTCCATCCCTAGATCGAGAGGGATCTAAAGCTCTTCCCAGGACCCTGCCGGCGAGGGGAATTCACCCTGGAGGCCTTCTTCATCACTATGCAAGCCTCCGGTGTGATGCGTGAGTAGTTCATCCTTGGACTACGGGTCCATGTAGTAGCTAGATGGCTGGTTATCCTCCTTTGTGCTTTCATGTCTAGATCTTGTGATCTCCGTTCATGATCAAGATCATCTATTTGTAATTCTGCATGTTGTGTTTGCGGGGATCCGATGGATATTGAGATGCTATTTCAGATTGATTATTGATTCTATCATGTATTTGTTATTTGGGATCTTGCATGCTTTCCGTTGTTAGTAGCTATCTTGGCCAAATAGATGCTAGCAACACAAAGAGTTAGTATTTATGCTCGATAGTGGGTTCATGCCTCTGGTAATCTGGGGAAGTGACAGAAATCTCTAAGGTACTAGATGTGCTGTTGCTACTAGGGAGAAAACAACAATCCTTTTTTCATAGAACAATCATATTGTTTACTTTATACGCAATTCGTAAAGCAATAATCTGTTGCTTGCAACTTAATACTGGAGGGGGTTTGGATGATAACCTGAAGGTGGATTACTAGTCATAGATGCAGTTGGATGGCGGTCTATGTATACTGTTGTAATGCCCAATCAAGTTCCAAAGGAGTCAAGATGATTAGTATATGGATGTATTGCTTTCTCGATGTTTGTCAATTGCCCCGCTGTAATTTGTTCACCCAACATGTTATCTATATTAAGGAGAGCCACCTCTAGTGAACTATGGATCCCGATCCTTTTTCTTTACATAAAATCTACAATCTGTTTACTGCTTTGTGCTTACTTTCTGCAACCTATTACTTCCTTCCATTCGATATGTGTAATCCTTTGTTTTCAGCAAAACATGGTGAAATTGACAACCTCATCGCAAGTTGGGGACAAAGTTCTGTGGTTGTGTTGTGCAAGTCTTCATGTTGCTACTAGCACCGGTAGTGCGCCCTGCCAAGGCTCAACTAGCAACACCTTTGGGGTGTTTCCTTGCTCCTACTGGTTCGATTAAACCTTGGTTTCATAACTGAGGGAAACTTGCTGTTGTGCTCATCATACCTTCCTCTTGGGGTTCCCAACGAGCTCTACATCAACACCAAGCCATCAGTAACTTCAGTCTCCCCCAAGCTTGAGCTGTAATCTCTCCATCAAGAGGCCAAAAGTTGTATATTTGATTCCGATCTTTATGAATCTCACTAGGAGGATAAACCTTGGAATAAAAGAGAGGCACTATTTCCTCCCATTCAAGAGCTTGACCATCCTTCAATAGCTTATACCAGTCTTCAACTCTTCCTTTTAGTGATAATGAGAATAACTTGTTCTTAACTTGATTTTTTGTAATACCTGCACACTTGAACAACCCGCATAATTCGTGTATAAAGAGCAAATGATCACCAGGATGGACAGTTCCATCTCCAACATAATAGTTATCCATAACACAATCAATAATTCTTATAGGTATTTTAAAAGTATCATTCTCAGTAGGTGGTGGTTCATCTACTACCTTAGAAGTGGTAGTAGCATTACGAAATAAGAAACTCAGCGAATTGTCCATATTGAAAATAAAGCAACTAGTAGAAGTAAACAATACTCACAGTAGAGTTTCCTTTACCAGTTCCACTCTCCAATAGCTCTTCACTCCCTGGCAACGACGCTACAAAATAGTCTTGATGACCCACAAGTATAGGGGGTGTATCACAGTATTTTCGAAAAGTAAGAGTGTCGAACCCAATGAGGAGCAGAAGGTGTTGACGAGTGGCTTGGAGCAGGAATTCTCTGCAAATACTTAGCAAACGGATTTTAGGGGTTTTTGATAATGCAGGTAAATAAAGTATGAGTAAATAAAAGACAATAAGAATAAATGCAGCAAGTGGCCCAATCCTTTCTTTAGCAAAGGATAAGCCGGGTGTATTACTTAACATGACCAAACGTTCTCGAGGACACATGGGAATATCATCAAGTGCTTTCGCTTCATATAGTTGATTAATCTTCTTTAGTTTGCTAAGTGTTGTGTGGGTGAACCTGTGCTCATGTACTGACCTTCCTAGGACTAATACATACTTATGATTAAACCCCTTGCACGCATCTGCAACTACAAGAAAGTAATTAAGGTAGAAACCTAACCACAACTTTAAACTCTAAGACCCTGACGTCCCTTGTGCAATGGTTTCCTAACGGGGGTTCAAGTTTCTGTCACTCTGACAACCCCTACGATTAGTAGCCAAATACACAATGCATTCCCCTAGGACCATATAGGTGAAGTGTCATGTAGTCGACGTTCACATGACACCACTAGAATAAGTACACCACAACTTAAATATCAAACTATTGAATCTTTCTCAACACAATTCCACTACTAACAACATGACTTCTCCCATGTCCTCAAGAACAAAATGAACTACTCACAAGACATCATATGGATCATGATCAGAGATGATATAATGATATGTAACAATCTGAACATAAACAACAATTCAATGGTTCACTCAATAGCATCAACTACAAAGAGTAATCAACACCGGGAAAGTTTCCCCTAAGAACTATGCAAGATTCAACCCAATTGTTACAGCGGTATGAAGTGGTGATGATGGTGCTGGTGGAGATGATGGTGGTGATGATGATGATCCCGATGAAGTCCAGCTTGATGGTGGTGTTGATGGCGATGATCTCCCTTCTCCGAGAAGGAATTCCCCCGGCAGAATGCTATCTGCTGGAGAGATCTTTCTCTCTCAGTGTTTTCCGCCCTACAAAGGCGGTGGAATCTTTCTGTGGTCGCTCCCCGAGTCTTAGGGTTTCAGGAGGATAATATACGCCAGAGGGGAAAGCCAAGGGTGGACCAGGACGGCCACACCACCTGGTGGCGTGGCCTAGGGTGGCCCGCACCAGGGGGTGGTATGGCCTCCCTGTGGCCCATCTCCACTTCCCCTTCTGGCTTCCTTCGTCTTCTGGAAAAATAGGATTTTCCATGTATTTTCCCGGATTTTCTGATCTTCGCGAATTTTGCCTCCAAACATCACCTTTTCCATCAGAATCCTGACTACAGTGGTCCATGCTCCAAAAGTCATCAACCATGCAAAAAAAGATGAAATAACATAAGTATCATCTCTTAATATGAAATATATCAATGAATAACAGTAAAGTATGATATAGAATAGTGATGCAAAATGTACGTATCATTGACGAGTGGCTTGGAGCAGGAATTCTCTGTAAATACTTAGCAAATGGATTTTTAGGGTTTTTTGATAATGTAGATAAATAAAGTGTGAGTGAATGAAAGACAATAATAATAAATGCAGCAAGTGGCCCAATCCTTACTTTAGCAAAGGACAAGCCGGTTGTATTACTTAATATGACCAAACGTTCTTGAGGACACACAGGAATATCGTTAAGTGCTTTCGCTTCATATAGTTGATTAATCTTGTTTAGTTTGATAAGTGTTGTGTGGGTGAACCTGTGCTAATGTACCAACCTTCCTAGGACTAATACATACTTGTGATTATACCCCTTGCAAGCATCCGCAAGTACACGAGAGTAATTAAGATAGAAACCTAACCACAACTTGAAACTCTAAGATCTTGACATCCCTTGAGCAAAGGTTTCCTAACAGGGGTTCATGATTCTGTCACTCCGGCACCCCCTGCGATTAGTAGCCAAATACACAATGCATTCCCCTAGGCCCATAAAGGTGAAGTGTCATGTAGTCGACATTCACATGAAACCACTAGAAGAATAACACCACAACTTAAATAACAAATTATTGAATCTTTCTCAACACAACTCCACTACTAACAACATGACTTCTCCCATGTCCTTAAGAACTAAACGAACTACTCACAAGACATCATATGGATCAAGATCAGAGATGATATAATGATAAGCAACAATCTGAACATAACAATAATTCAATGGTTCCACTCAATAGCATCAACTACAACAAGTAATCAATACCGGGAAAGTTTCCCCTAAGAACTATGCAAGATTCAACCCAATTGTTACAGCGGTATGGAGTGGTGATGATGGTGTTGGTGGATATGATGGTGATGATGATCCCGATGAAGTCCAGCTTGATGGTGGTGTTGATGGCGACGATCTCCCCTCTCCAGGAAGGAATTCCCCCAGCAAAATTCTGTCTGCCGGAGAGATCTTTCTCTCTATGTAGTTTTCCGCCCCGCAAAGGCTGCAGAATCTTTCTGTGGTCGCTCTCCCAGGCTTAGGGTTTCGTGGGGATAATATACGCCAAAGGGGAGACCTAGGAGTGGGCCAGGGGTGGCCCGTGCCAGGGGGTGGTGTGGCCTCCTGTGGCCCAACTCCGCTCCCCCTTCTCGCATCCTTCGTCTTCTAGAAAAATAGGATTTTCCATGTATTTTCCTGGATTTTCTGATCTTCGCGAATTTTGACTCCAAGCATCGCCTTTTCCATCAGAATCCTGACTACAGCGGTCCATGCTCCAAAAGTCATCAACCATGCAAAAACAGATGAAATAACATAAGTATCATCTCTTAATATGAAATATATCAATGAATAACAGTAAATTATGATACAGAATAGTGATGCAAAATGGACGTATCAACTCCCCCCAAGCTTAGACTTCGCTTGTCCCCAAGCGAAAACTAAGCTCAATAAACATGACCTCGGGTTTATGGAGTGAAGAGTCAATAAAATAATACGGACAAGAAGCATCACATTCATCAATACACAAATCATAATAGAAGACAACTCACTATTATATAACTTAACTTGCAATAAGTAAAGGAAACACAATAAAGATGCGTAAAGTAAATCATAATTGGTAATGACAAACTTTGCTCTTGGTCAAAGAATAGTTAACAAATTGCAGGAGTTCAAACATAATGGGTTTTCAATGATAGATTTCAAAGTAATAATCACTAAGATAAGAACAATATGCAAAACAAGGAACATAAGAAACATGATTGAATAAATCATCATATGAATGAATGAAACACAACAACTCAAAATACTTGCTGAGATAAAAAGGAATAAGTTTACTGACTCAACTAAAAAGTAAAAGATAAGCCCTTCGCAGAGGGAAGAAGGGATTTCAAGTTTCATAAAGAGCTTCCAAAACTTATGGTACTTATTAGCTTTCAGCTCTCATTTCCCCTATCATAAGCATCCTTAGGTGATTAAGGTTAAAGTGAACAAACTATTGAGTATATGCTTGAAAAAGTATAAGTTGGCAATCTCATGTCCCTTGAATACGAGGGCCTCTCCTCATGCTACTCAAGTTTAGTTACCGGTAAGTTCTTGTCATAGTAAGTACTGAAGGAAATATGCCTTGAGAGGCAATCATAAAGTTGTTATTATGTATTCCTTGTATATGATAGATGTTTATTTTGAATGCTATAATTGTACTGATTGGAAACATCAATACATGTGTGTTTCATAAACAAATAAAAGGTTCCTAGTTATGCCTCTCTTATAGACTAGCTCGTTGATTAACAAGATGATCAAGGTTTCCTGACCATGGACATTCGATGTTCTTAATAACGAGGTAACAACATTAGTGAAATGATGTGATGAACATTCATCCGAAGTATAGCATTACGATCAAAGTCATTATGTTTGTATTGCTATAACATCATGCGAAGTAATCTTAGTCCTTAGACCATGAGATCATGTTAATTGCTGACATTGGAAGAGTGACTTGATAACATCAAACGTCACACCATAAAAGGGTGACTATAAAGATGGGTTCAGACACTCCGAAGGTGTTATGTTGAGGCTCATGGATCAAGAGTGGAATTTTGTTAATCTTGATGACGGATAGATATACTCTGGGCCCTCTCGATGATATCACATTAAGATAGCTTGCAAGCAAGTGATTTGATCACTAGAATGTTATATCATCGGAATGAGAAAAGAGTACATGTAGGTAACGAGATCAAACTAGGTATTGAGATACCGATGATCGAATCTTGAACATGTAATATATCGTGAGACAAAGGGATTAAGTTACTAGCGTTGAAGATTCTCACGATCATAGAAGTCATCGTTGAATGTGTAGGAGTTAGAATGGATCTCTAGGTCCCGCTTCTGATTATTGATTTGAGAGGAGTCTCAATCATGTCTGCATTATTCGCGAACCGTAGGGTGACACATTTAGGGATTGCCAAACACCATTTGGAGCACATATGTTTCATACGAAAGAATTGCAAAGCGCTGGAATCATTTTGATGGAAACTGGAATTGTTTCGGGTGAAATTGCAGAAACTGGTTCTGCATGTGATATTGAAATGTTACAAGGGGTTTTATGTGAATGTTTGTTAATTAAAGTAATTAACAAAATTCTGAATAAAATAAATAAAAGAGTTTTATTAAATGGGAGTTGCATTAAATTTGGTGGAAATTTAATGCATGTGAGTGGAACTTTGAGTGGAGGCTAAATTGATGTGAGTGGAGCTTCCACCACATGAATGAGGAAGAGGTGGGGGAACCCCCCCATGGGCGCCGGCCATGGGAGGGGAGGATCTCCCTCTCCTAAAAAAGGCCCCCCTCTCCTCCCTCACAAAGCACACCTCCTCGTGAAGGATCTCTTTCCCCCTCTAGATATATTTCCCATGGTCTCGGATTAGCGAGATACATGTTCCCGGTGGCATTTCATCTGGAAGGAGTTGCTGCTTCTGCTGATTCGCTGGAGCGACAAGGTGGAGGTTGTTCGGTGGCCTGAACGTGTGTGCAAGGACGGATGCGCTGCTGATTTGCGGAGCTAGGACTTCCACACGATCTTGAGATCGGCAAGCGTTCGACTACATCATCCACGAGTTCCAACTTGTTAACAAAGCTTTTGTCGTCTTTGAGGGTAAGTTCTCCATGGATGTATATCCATCCGTTGCTTGTATCTAGTAGATAGATCTTGGCGTATAGTTCCCATCGTAAGAAATTTTTTGTTTTCTATGTTGTGAACCCAACAAGTACATGTGTATCATAGAGAATGGCCAATGGGGTACCCCTTGCCCGATGATACGGAAGAATCCACATATCAAAATGACAAGGCAAGCAGACAATGAGCATCTCAGCAATCTTCTTATTTACCATGGGAAAATGGTGCTTTTCTCTCTTTCCTCTTTTCTCATCTCTTTTTTTTTCTCTTTTTCTCAATCTCTATGTATTTTTTTATAATAAGAATGCTTCATAGATTGCTCATTATGGTTACGCTGCAGGTTTCCACCATGATTAGGCATGGATTAGACCAGCGGCCCAGGCGTTTCTCTAACACACATACATAACTCCATGGACTTAAAAGCTCCCCTTTCATTTCACACCAACGACATCCATAAACAAAAGAGCATGATATCAACTGGGCACAATGTACAATTGCAATGTTGAAGCATTCCCCATGACAGCATGGGTCTGCTAATTCCCAACATATAAGTCCAAGCATATACAACTTAGATGACACAATGGTTCAAGTTTATTAGGTGCCAGAAAAGTAAAGTGTGCCATCAAGTTCATGAGAGCTTTAATCACTAATTTTCACATAACAAGTTTAATTCGGAAGGTAGATAAAAACATGAATTTACTTGGAATAGCAATAATGATAATAGGTAGGTATGGTGGACGCAAATGGCATAAGTTTTGGTTTAAGGATTCGATGCACGAGAAGCATTCCCTCTCAGTACAAGTTTTAGGCTAGCAAGGCTGGGTAGCAAGCATAAGAGTTCAAGGAAATAAACAAACATACAAGTGATAAAAACAAACATGCAATCTTCCTTAGAAGCACAAAAGATCTTAACTAGAGAATACTAAGCTTATGAGCCAATCAAGGAAGAAAGATGATGAAATTATATTCTTTAAGAGTACTTTTATCTTTTTCATTCAATTCTTATAATAGTGTTGCTACTGACCGGGCCAGGTTTGCCAAAACCAACTAAATTAACTCAATGATCCCAAAGTAATACCAATACGAACAACAAGATCAATCATCTAACAGAAATTGTAAACTAATATAAGATATGCAAAAGAGTAAATGATAGAACTTCTCATTAATATTCCATAACGGCAACTCACACCAAGGGATACATAGATATCGAATGAGAGGGGGGACACTTCCATAATGCAAACCATCCTACATGATAACTTCTCTATTCATGATATGACTCTACTAAAAAGGTAAAAAGATAAAAGATAGTGATATGATACCGCGGCACTCCCCCAAGCTTGGAACAAACCAAGGGGATGCCAAAACCTGATGACGAATTACTCCTTCGGTGGTGGTGGTATTCTCTCGATGAGCTTTTCAATCAATTCCCTCAAGTCCTCAATCTCGAAGGTGAGAGTACGAATCAACTCCGAATTTTTCTCAATGCGGTTCATGATCATGTCGGGCTGTGAATCCCAGCTCTTGCGATTCTTTCCCCACTCTTCCTCCTTGAAGTCTTCTTTTCCTGCATGGTTAGAACGGGGCATATCCCAATTGGAGGGTAGTTTCTCCTTGGGCATATTCCAGAATTGATGCTCATGGATAAGGGTATGGAAAGGATTCTTGGTGCATGGAGAAGGTGACTGTGATGCCAAGCAATGACGTGGAGTCTTCCCTCTAGTGGACATCCGTGCAGTCCTTTTGAGTCTGGTAGGGTTTGCCACCACTCCAATTCTTGCAATGGTGGTGCTGGTGTGCAGATGTTGGTCTTCCTTTGCCTCCTCTTCAACTTCATTGTCGCTCTCCTCCCCCTGCTCAGAGTCTTGGAGATCTTCCTCCATAGGCACCTCGGCCTTATCATTGGCGGAGACCATTGTGGTTCTAAACTTTAAGAATAGTTCCAGGCAGAAATAGATCGAAAGGAAATCACGATGAGAACATGATATACGAACCTCACGGGATTATATATTACGAATTTTTACAACATAAGGAAGGTACTAGGAGAAAACGGGTCGGAGACGGACTTTGGGGCGGCCACACCACTTGGTTGTGCGGCCAGGGGGCCCGCGCCATGGGGTGGTGTGAGCCACCTTGGCTCCGTTTCCGTCCCTCTTTCGCTTCGTTGCTTTCCTTGTCGGATAAAAACTGCAAAAATATAGCTAGACAGATTTTTCACAGACCTTTTCTTACCAGAACTGTTACCTATTTGGAAACGGACTCTGCAGGTCTTTGAACTTGGTGTTTAATAAATTCTTCCGGAGTAACCGCTTTAATAACATCAATATCTTCATCTTCTTAAACATATTGTTTGAGGCATTTAACCTTTCACTATCTCATTACACCACTTTCTCCAATAACCTGGAAATTTCTTTCACACAAAACTTCAAAGTGAGGTAATAATCCTTTTAAGTTCAATTTCAACTGAAATCTATCGAAACATAAGCTACTGAAACAACTCCTTCTGAAAGCCCAAAAGGAATTCAAAAAGGAAATCGATATAAGAAGCAAATGCAAGAGTGGCAAAAATCTGTCAAAACAAACCAGCAGGAAAAGATCAATTTTTTCGAAAATCTTCTGTTGCTCAAATCAAAAAGTGCAAAACTAACAAAAAATTAAATAATAACCTGGGGCATGTACACAAAAAATTACAGATCTGTACGACGTTCTGAGATTTTTTCACAAATTTTTACAGTGAAGCACAAAAATCTGTTTCGGGACAACAACTTCCCCAAATCTTACTTCTCTCTCATTAGAGGTTGATCTTGACACAAAAACCAAACAAAAGTATAAGGAGAGGTTATCACCATAGTAATAACTTCCAAAACTCAAATAAACAAAAACTGAAAGCAAAACAAATTGGGTTGTCTCCCAAAAAGCTCTTTCTTTATAGCCATTAAGATGGGCATGATAATTCCAATGATGATCACATAAGAATATGAATTGAAGTGAAGGAGGGCATCAAGAAGCAAGAATACACATTTTTAAGTCTAATCCACTTCCTATGCAAGGGAATTTTGTAAGAAAATAAATTGTTGAAACCAGAGGCTGCTATCATAGGAAGGCAAAACAAATGTAACATAAAGACTTTCAGCATAAAGCGAGGAAACTTAATATTATTGAGATGTATAAGAACATTTTTCCCTCTCTCATAATAACTTTCAGTATCATGCATAAATTTACCGATATAACTATCATAAGAACCATTGTAGCAATGATCACTTATTCAAACAGAAAACAGGGATACTAGCTCTCATAACACTACTTTGTGAAACAGTATTAGAAGTCTCCTTACAGAGGATAGTGTGTCCATCTTCTACATATTTAGTGACAAAATCTTTCACATTTGCTATTATAGGTTCATCATCCACTTGTTCATCAGGTTCAACAACTTTATTTGTACTTTCATTAACAATACTAGCTATCATAGAATGTTCCTTTACCTTGACTGGGAAAGGCATTTTCTCAATGTAAGGTTCGGGTAAAACACAATTAGCAATATCTTTATAAGGTTCATGATACTTATTCCACTTCTTTTTAGGAACTTCAATATAGGAAGCAAAAGCCTTAAAATAAGTTGTAATAGCTTGAGAGTCTAGACCATAAGCATTTTTAATATTTTGAAAGTCATCAGTTCCCATAAAAGATTCAATGCATTCATAATCATAATTTATACTTGTCATTCTTCCTTTATCATTCTCCCATGCTTCAGCATTGTCTTGAATACGGTATAGAAGATCCCATTTAGCTCCTTCTTCCATGCGTGTAAATGATCCAGCATAAGAAGCATCCAATAGATCCTTATCATGAAGAGAAAGCCTTGCATAAAAGTTATTGATAATAATATTATTGGGGAGCTCATGAATAGGACATTTGAGCATTAGTAATTTCAGTCTCCCCCAAGCTTGAGCTGTACTCTCTCCATCAAGAGGCCAAAAGTTGTATATTTGATTCCGATCTTTATGAATCTCACTAGGAGGATAAAATTTAGAATAAAAGAAAGGTATAACTTCCTCCCATTCAAGAGCTTGACCATTCTTCAGCAGCTTGTACCATTCCTCAGCTCTTCCTTTAAGTGATAATGAGAATAACTTCTTCTTGACTTGATCTGTTGTAATACCTGCACACTTAAATAACCCGCATAATTCGTGTATAAAGAGAAAATGATCACTGGGATGGATAGCTCCATCTCCAAAATAGTAGTTATCCATAACACGATCAACAATTCTTGTAGGTATCTTAAAAGTATCATTCTCAGCAGGTGGTTGTTCATCTACTGCCTTAGCAGTGGTAGTAGCATTACGAAATAAGAAACTAAGTGAATTATCCATATTGGAATAAAGTACTTAACAGAAGTAAACAATACTCACAACAGAAGTTTCCTTTGCTAGTTCCACTCTCCAATAGCGCTTCACTCCCCGGCAACGACGCCAGAAAATATTCTTGATGACCCACAAGTATAGGGCTTGTATCGCAGTATTTTCGATAAGTAAGAGTGTCGAACCCAACAAGGAGCAGAAGGCGTTGACGAGTGGCTTGGAGCAATAATTCTCTGTAAATACTTAGCAAACGGATTTTTAGGGTTTTTGGTAATGCAGTAAATAAAGTGCGAGTGAATGAAAGACAATAATAATAAATGCAGCAGGTGGCCCAATCCTTTGTTTAGCAAAGGACAAGCCGGTTGTATTACTTAAGATGACCAAACATTCTTGAGGACACACAGGAATATTGTCAAGTGCTTTCGCTTCATATAGTTGATTAATCTTCTTTAGTTTGATAAGTGTTGTGTGGGTGAACCTGCGCTAATATACCGACCTTCCTAGGACTAATACATACTTATGATTATACCCCTTGCAAGTATCCGCAAGTACAAGAAAGTAAGTAAGATAGAAACCTAACCACAACTTTAAACTCTAAGATCCTAACATCCCTTGTGCAAAGGTTTCCTAACGGGGGTTCAGGTTTCTGTCACTCTGGCAACCCCTACGATTAGTAGCCAAATACACAATGCATTCCCCTAGACCCATAAAGGTGAAGTGTCATGTAGTCGACATTCACATGACACCACTAGAAGAATAACACCACAACTTAAATAACAAACTATTGAATCTTTCTCAACACAACTCCACTACTAACAACATGACTTCTCCCATGTCCTCAAGAACTAAACGAACTACTCACAAGACATCATATGGATCAAGATCAGAGATGTTATAATGATAAGCAACAATCTGAACATAACAGTAATTCAATGGTTCCACTCAATAGCATCAACTACAACAAGTAATCAATACCGGGAAAGTTTCCCCTAAGAACTATGCAAGATTCAACCCAATTGTTATAGCGGTATGGAGTGGTGATGATGGTTCTGGTGGAGATGATGGTGATGATGATCCCGATGAAGTCCAGCTTGATGGTGGTGTTGATGGCGATGATGTCCCCTCTCCAGGAAGGAATTCCCTCGGTAGAATTCTGTCTGCCTGAGAGATCTTTCTCTCTTTGTAGTTTTCTGCCCCACAGAGGCGGCGGAATCTTTCTATGGTCACTCTCCCAGGCCTAGGGTTTCGTGGGGATAGTATACGCCAAAGGGGAGAGCTAGGAGTGGGCCAGGGTGGCCACACCACCTGGTGGAGCGGCCAGGGGTGGTGTGGGTCCCCTGCGGCCCAACTCCTCTCCCCCTTCTAGCATCCTTCGTCTTCTAGAAAAATAGGGTTTTCCATGTATTTTCCCAGATTTTCTGATCTTTGCGAATTTCGCCTCCAAACAGTGCCTTTTCCATCAGAATCCTGACTGCAGCGGTCCATCCTCCAAAAGTCATCAACCATGCAAAAATAGATGAAATAACATAAGTATCATCTCTTAATATGAAATATATCAATGAATAACAGTAAATTATGATATAGAATTGTGATGCAAAATGGACGTATCACTCACTAGTTAACTTGCTTATTTAGGATCCTGAATCACTTAGTAACCATCGGAGGGGTGTTGGTTCTAGTGGGAGCATAAGTATTAAAATGCAACTAACTTCACCAACGGGTATCGTAATATGAGAATTGTTCTCAAACAAGAAAAGAGGGACCATGTCCTAGACAACCTCCTTCCAGATGAGCCGAATGAGAATGTGACTATCGCAGCCATCAATGCCTACCGTAGGACTTGTGATGAGTCTACGGAAATTAGCTGTCTTATGCTTTCTCACATGGAACTAGACTTGCAACAGCTGCTCGAGAATGTTGAGGCCTATGATATGATCGAAAGCCTCAAAAGTATGCCCGAGGCTCAGGCAAAGACCGAGAGGTATCAAGTCTCTCAAGCTTTGCTGAGTTGTAAGCTTAAGGATGGCGATCCAATGAGTTCACATGTGATCAAGATGGTTTGTTACATGCAGTCTCTGGAAAGGCTTGGCTACCCCATCAGCGAAGAGTTCGCTATAAACATAATTCCAAACTCTCTTCCTAGTGTGTATGGTCATTTCATATTGAACTACCACATGCATGGTATGGATAATAAGCTCACTGAATTACATGGGATGCTCAAGCAGGCTGAGGCGGATCTCAAGAAAGGTGCCAGTCAAGTGTTGATGGTACAGAACAAGGCTAAGTTCAAGAAGAGTTCTTGGACTAAGAAGAAGAAGGCAAATTCGGGAGGCAAGACTGAGGACCCGGTCCAAAGCGCTTCCTCAGGGACTAAGCCATCTCCTACAGCTAGATCCACTTGCTTCTATTTCAAGACGGATGGCCACTATAAGAGGAATTGCAGCAAGTATCTGGATGACAAAGCCAAGAGTGGAGGTGTGACTTTTGGCTCAGGTACGCTTGTTTGCAATGTTATAGACATTTATCTTGCTGATGCACCTAATAGTTCTTGGGTATATGATACTAGATCAGTTATTCACATCTGCAACTTGTTGCAGGGACTGGTAAGAACTAGGAGCATGGAGAGAGGCGAGGTTGACATTCGAGTCGGAAACAAAGTGAGAGTCACTGCGTTGGAAGTCAGCATGATGCAACTTCATTTATCTTATGGATTCTTAATGGAGATGAATAATTGTTATTATGTTCCAGTGCTTAGTCAAAACATTGTTTCTGCCTCATGTTTGATGAGACAAGGCTATGAGTCGAATAGTAAGAATAATGATTGTTCTTTGTATTTGAATGATATGTTTCACGGCTTTACACCCGTCCAGAACGAGTTATTTATTTTGAATCTTGATGGTGAATCGGTCTATAACATAAATGTGAAAAGTTTGAAACCAAATGATCTGAATATGACTTACTTTTGGCATTGTCGGCTTGGTCATATAAGTTGGAAACGCATGAAGAAGCTCCATGATGATGGACTCCTAACTTCGTTAGATTTGCAGTCGTACAAGACATGCGAATCTTGCCTACTTGGCAAAATGACCAAGACACCTTTCACAAAGAGTTGCGAGAGGGCGTCCGACTTATTGGGACTAGTACATAGTGATGTTGGTGGCCCGATGAGCACGGCAACCATAGGTCATTATGAGTACTTCATTACCTTCAATGATGATTTGAGTAGGTATGGATATATCTACTTGATGAAACATAAGTCGGAAGCCTTTGAAAAGTTCAAAGAATTCCAGAATGAGGTACAGAATAAACTCGGCAAGAAAATAAAGTTTCTTCAGTCGGATCAAGGAGCCAAGTACATGAGCCATGAGTATGATGACCATCTGAAGAGTTGTGGAATAGTTCCTCAGCTCACTCCGCTGGCAACATCGTAGAGGAATGATGTATCAGAAAGGAGGAATTTTACCTTGTTGGACATGGTACGATCAATGATGAGTTGGACAGATTTGCCTTTATCATTTTGGGGTTATTGTCTAGAAACTACAATGTTCATACTAAATAGAGTACCATCAAAGTCGGTAGAGAAGACACCCACATGAGATGTGGACTGGCAAGAAGAGGAGTCTGCCTTTTCTTAAGACTTGGGGTAGTGAAGCATTTGTCAAGCTACTTCAGTCGGACAAGATTATAGCCAAGTCGGATAAGTGTATTTTCGTGGGGTATCCGAGGGAGACCTTGGGTTACTACTTCTACAACCGAGAAGAGGCCAAAGTGTTTGTCGCTTGGAATAGTGTCTTCCTTGAGAAAGAGTTTCTCAATCAGGGAGTCAGTGGGAGCATGGTGCAGCTCGAAGAAATTTGAGAGGAACCGGTTAGTAGCGAGTAGGCAAAAACCTTGGAGGTTGAGCCGATCATGGTGGTTGAGCCGATCATGGTGGTTGAGCCGGTAGTTGCGTCGATACTACGAAGATTGGCCATATTGCAAAGTGTCTGTGATGTGTTACTGTTAGACGGTGATGAGCCTACAAATTATTCAGGAGCGATGGTGGGATCTGATTCTGAGTCGTAGCTTGGAGCCATGAGATCCGAGTTAAAGTCCATGGATGAAAATCAAGTTTGAAACTTGGTTCACCTGCCAGATGGTGCAAGGCCCGTCGAGTGCAAATGGGTCTTTAAGAAGAAAACTGATATGGATGGAAATGTTTCTATCTATAAAGCACGGCTTGTCGTGAAGGGGTTTCGACAGGTTCAAGGAGTTAACTATGATGAGACTTTCTCACCTGTAGCGATGCTTAAGTCAGTTCGGATCATGTTAGCTATAGCAGCCTATTTTGACTATAAGATATGGAAGATGGATGTCAAGATGGCTTTCCTTAATAGAAATTTAACCGAGGACATGTATATGATATAGCCCGAGGGTTTTGTCGATCCGGCTAATGCTGACAAAGTATGCAAACTTCGTAAATCCATTTATGGGTTGAAGCAAGCATATCGGAGTTTGAACATCTGCTTTGATGAGGTATTCAAATCGTTTGGCTTCATCAAAAGTGATCATGATTCTTGTTTATACAAGAAGTTTAGTGGGAGCAAAGTAAACTTTCTGATCTTATATATGGATGACATATTACTGATTGGAAATGATGTCCAGATGTTCCAAGAAACCAAGGAATCATTGGAAAAGAGTTTTTCGATGAAGGACTTGGGTGAGGCGACTTGCATACTAGGAATCCGGATCTATAGAGATAGATCAAGGCGTCTCATTGGATTGAGTCAGATTACATATTTGGACAAAGTGTTGAAGAAGTTCGACATGGAATCGTCTAAGAAGGTGTTCTTATCGATGCCCCATGGTGTAAAACTTAGCAAGACTCAGTGGCCTTCGATAACTGATGAGCGAAGTCAGATGAGTGCGATTATGTATGCTTCAGTAGTCGGATCCATCATGTATGTTGTGATTTGTACAAGGTCGGATGTTTCCTATGCTCTAAGTGTTGTGAGCAGGTACCAGGCTGACCCTGGATCCACTGGGCAGCGGCTAAAAATATCCTTAAATACTTGAGAAGGACTAATGATATGTTCCTAGTTTATGGAGGTGAGGATGAACTCAGTGTAAGGGTTACACGGATGCGAGTTATCTCACTCACTCGGATGATTCTCGTTTGCAATCCGGATATGTGTTTGTTATAAATGGAGGGGATGTGAGCTAGAAGAGTTCCAAGCAAGAGACTGTGTCAGCGTCTACGACAGAGGATGAGTATATTGCCGCCTCGGAGGTGGCAATGGAAGCCATTTGCATGAGGAATTTCCTCATGGATTTTGGTGTGGTTCAGAGATCGTCCAATTTGTTAGATGTGTATTGTGACAAAAATGGTGCTATCGCACAAGCCAAGGAACCTAGACAACACCAGAAGAACAAACATATACTCATGCGGTACCACCTAATTCGCCAGCTCATGGATCAAGGTGATATCAAGTTATGCAAGGTACACACAGATGCAAGTATTGCGGATCCGTTGATAAAGCCGCTACCACAGCCGAAGCATGAGGCGCACCTAAGAGCTATGGGCATTAGATTCCTAGACATGTGATGTCGTATGATTGACTCTAGCACAAGTGGGAGACTATTGGGAATATGCCCTAGAGGCAATCATGTATGATGTTATTTCCAATGTATTCATAAAGTTATTTTCCTTGTATGAAGTACTGATATATATCATTGAATATGTGATTCGATTGTGGAAGTATATATTCATGTTATTCATACTAGTTGTCCTTGGTCGTTGAGGTTGTGTTGGACACACACCTTAGACTAATGTGAAAGTCGGCTGATGAATCGGTTACACTTGTCATGGGCATGGAGATGCTATTCCGACTTACATGGATTTAGCTAAAGAGTTTAGCGAGTCAGACTGACCCATATTGAGATAAAACGAACATGTCGTCATTTGTATGTCTCAATCAATGTAATCCTTACACCTGAGGTTATTGCACAATCCGAGTTGAGGATCACCGACTTATGTTTTGTCAAACGTTGTTCTGTCAAAGGGCAGTTATAAAGGCAGAGTTCAGGTCGACTGAGAATCAAGCTGCGTGATGTGGATGACTAAGATGGGATTTTGCCCCTCTGACTGGAGAGATATTCTCTGGCCCTCTCGGAAGATATGATTCAGAAAACACAGCCATGCACGACTCGGTTAAGTGTTAACCGAGGCGGCCGAATAAGAGTTAGTTGGATGAATGACTTATCTCAGATCGAGAAGAAAGTTGAGCTATTTGAAGGATGACGATTATTCGCCTATAGCTTGACAAGATGTATCGTGAGGCAAAAGCGACTCAGACGAAAGTTGCATCGAAAGGTACGTCGTCATGACTCTTTGGTACTTGGGAGTCGGCACGTTCTGCTAGGAGCCGCTACCGACTGGTCGATTGAGAGTGAGACTCGAATCGTGTCTGAGTCACCATGAGCCTATCGGGTCACACACTTAAGAGCGGGAGCAAGTTTGGGTTAGACCTGAACGGGAAATCAATTTGGGTTGGACCCGAATAGTACACGGACTAAGTCAGTAAGTTGGACTCACATTGACTAAAGTAGGCCTTTTAGTGAATGGGCCACAAGTGAGTGGAGCCCACTTTCACTCCCTATATATATTGGGGCATAGGTGCCCAATGTGCACGGTTAGGTCATTCCATGCATTGGAAACCCTAGCTCCAGCCTAGCAGTCCACCGCCGGCCCTCCTCCTCGTACGTGTGGATACTGGCGGAGGTGTTGTACGTTCAACATTTCGACGAGTGGATCATGAGGACTGCACTGCATCAAGCGATGTGCTTCATCAATTCTGCAATTGCGCGTCTAGTGGTAATTCTCGTGGCCTTCTACCTTTGCTAGATCTTGGGATCACTGCGTAGGGAAAAAGTTTTGGTTATCTCTACGTGGCCTAGCAATAATATCAAATACAAAAAGGCAGCTCAAATCTGGCTATAGATGCATTGTCTCGAAGGCCACACAATTTGTGTGCTGTGTCAGCGGTTACTTCAAAGTGGTTGGAGATTATTACTTGGGGATATATCAAAGATTCCAAGACCAAACAATTTCTCACTAAATTAAGTGTGTCCAAGTCTAACGAGCACGATTTCACACTAGTGGATGGGTGATCAGGCACAAGGGAAGAGTTTGGCTGGGCTCGCATTCAGAAGCACAACTAGTTGTACTGATAGTGTTGTAGTTTGGCTGGGCTCGCATTCAGAAGCACAACTAGTTGTACTCATAGTGCTGCAAAACACTGGACTGAGAGGGCACTCGGGGCCACTGTCAACATATCACAAAGTCAAGCACCTGTTCTATGGGCTGGGATATAAGAATGAAGTATATAAGTAGGTGCAATGTTGCTCCATCTGTCAACAAGCAAAAATTGGGCATACTAAGTTATAAGTAAACTACAACCACTTCCAATTTCATCAAAGGCCTTCCCCAATCTGGATAGTTTGACATGATTCTGGTGGTGGTTGACAAATTCGAGAAGTTTGGTCATTTTATTGCTCTAGAACATTCATTCATGGCAACTTTAGTTGCGCCATTGTTCATCAATAATGCATATCGCTTACATAGCATGCCACATGCGATGATTACTAATAGATACAAGGTGTTCATCGGCAAATTCTACAAAAACATGTTCCGCCTAGCTAACACGACATTGAACATGAGTTTCTCTTATCACCCAAAGACCGACGGGCAAACGGAGCCTTTAATCAATACATTGAGACCTATTTACGATTCTTGGTAAGTGTCGATCCGAAATAATGGGCAAAGTGGTTGCTGCTGGCGGAATAATTGGGCCCTCTTTGTTTAAAGCATTGTATGGGATAAAACCATGCCAGTTTGGTTTTCACCAAGGCTCGCCCACGGTTCCAGTAGATTTGGATGATTGGTTCCGAGATCTATTGATGATGCTTTTGATCCACCAACATCTAGAGCGAGCCCAGCATCGCATGAAGCACTAGGAAGATAAGAAGCGGGAAGAGAGAACCTCTGAGGTGGGGCGATTGGGTGTACATGCGACAACAACCATATGTGCAAACATCAATTTCCCCGAGATCGTCAAAGAAATTAGGGTTCAAGTACTTTGGACCATTCCAATTGTTGAAGAAGGTGGGCAATGTATCGTACAAGCTCCAGCTACAAGGATCATCATTCATCCATCATGTGGTGCATGTATCGTAGTTGAACAAAGCAATTAAACCCGACGACAAGGCGAGCTTCGAATTACCAATTGCTTTATTGTAATATTCTCCAATTTCTCAACTCATGATGGTATGCAAGTAGCGACTCAGTCGTCATGGCAACAAGATGATTCCTCAACTGATGCTGCAATGGGAAGATTGACCATCGTCCTACAAGACGTCAGAGTATCTCTAGGAGCGATTGTCGACAACTTCCCACATGCATTTTCTTGGGGGCAAGCCGGTACTCCTAGAGGGGTATTGTCAGGACACAAATGTTGACTGTCGCATTGAAGGTGAAGAGAAGAGAAATGGAAGATGTAGAGGATTCACGAAGCCCATCGAATGTCCCACAACAAAGCCCAAGAGAAGACCCGAAGCCCATGACATGTGCATCATCGCTACTTAACCCTGGTTGCGTCTAGTAAGTCAGACATCGACTTGTAAGACACTAATTTATCTCTAACTGAGATATCTTCCTTCCACCTTCTTCGTCGAGCTTGCTCTATGAGTTCTAAACCTCTCCCAACATGACAATGTGGAATCCAGTATCTCGAACCCTTGATTCGAGTAGAGAATAGTGAGGGTCTCATAGGGTCCTAGGATGACAGTTACACCAAGGACCCTTGTTTACTATGTCTGAAATTCTCCAGATCCAAGGGGGGCCATGCCCCCCTACTATAGAAAATTCAAATTTTGATCCAAATTCAGTTAGACATCGTTCTAATATTTTCTTATTTCGTTCTAGATACAAATTCTAGATGTCTTTACATGTATATATGGTAAATTTTAACATAGTATTAAATTGTTAACATACATTTCGATGTTTCAGGACGTGATGGACCCTTCGACGAGCCTGCGATACTAGCTGCACTTGAAGGTAGTTGTGTGCTTCCTATTAGTAGCTGCATGCTTGGTCTTATCGACGCTTCTAATCTGGAGGTACGAAGGCATGACAGACCTACACCCTGGGGCTACACATAAACAAGGTCATCACATTTGTCTTCCTCCTAGTGCATAACATTGTCATCCACTAGTATATCGGGCGTATTAAGGCCCCCTGTCACCCACGGAATGTCCTTTATGTGTGTGTTGCGAAAGATCATTGATGTTGTAAAATTTGTACGTCTGCCCGCATCCCTGGTAGGATCCATCGCAGGTACATCACACAGATATTATTTTCTTAGACCGCAACAAATACAATGCACATGGCTATCCCAGGAGAAACCATTTGCTTAGTGACATAAGATCCCCATGATTCATTTTCCACAAACTGTGTACCTCCAACCTATGACGATTCATCAAAGTTATATGTTTTTTCTGTGCCCTTTCTCAAATAGTGAGGCACAAGTCATGGTGTGATTTTTCTCAAATTCCTTAAAACGCGTGCGTAGAATTTTCTCTTTCCTTTGTGTGCTACATGTTGTAGATGATGTATCTTTCGGACGTGCGCCATAAAGCCTCTTGCCGTCGTACCCTCTTGGCATACACTATCTCTATGGTAGACACATTTCGATATACCTCAAAGCAAGAAGATCGCTCGCTTCTCTTGCATCTGGTGGACCAGGAATAGTATTCAATTAGACCCGCTAGATCTTTCTAACCTGACTTCACAAACATATTGTGCTCAATTGCCTTCCAACACGTCTCTTTGATACCCTGTCAAGAAAAAATGGACTATTGATACCCTATGTCAAATCAATCTATGTTTGTTTTAATAGCCGCCTTCATGAACCCATGGCTTCAAGAAGCACAGTTGCCGGCATCCTATCCAGACTTCGGTGGATTCTCTTATCATTGGGCTTTCCCCATTTCATAATTCTCTACGGGTGTCCGTGTTTGCTATGCCTACCAGCTTCTCCTCCCTAATTGTTCTATGGGTTTAGGTTCATCTTGTATGTCTTGGACCAAGACCCGTACAAAGATGTTCGTGGACATCAGCGGAGCCAAGGAGGGACCAGCAGGGGCCATGCCCCCACCCCTAAGAATCTGGAAAGCAATTAAGACCCCTAGATATATTAGACAAACATCTGTGTATCCTCTTATATGGCCATCTCTCAGACACTATACACTAACTAAAATACATGGCAGCTTCTCATAGAAGATCCTAGGGGAAAGGTGAGAAGCCTTTTTGACTTTTGCCACTTCCTTTCACACACACACATGAGCTTGGTCTCATCTCTCTGTACAACTCTCTCTCCCTCTGTTCTTGCTCAGCGAAGAATGCAAGCCCAAAAAATTCAGCAATTTGTTTCCATCCCCTTGGAGAACGTCAAGACTTCAACATAGGTAAACATCGGAAGAACTTTCAGTCCTATCTTCTAACTTGCAGATACAATTGTGGATCTAGTTTCTTTTTTTGGATTATTGGTTCCCCGTTACTTAGATAGGATAAAATTCGCCCACCAATTTAACTTTTGGTGATTAATCTATGTAGTAAGCATCAATCATGGCCAAAAATAAGCTAAAGACCATCGAAATCTAGACTTGATGTAGCATCCATTGAGAACAATTATGTTGTTCCTTGCCTTGAGGCCCCTAACTTGGTAGAAGAAGAGGAAAAGGAAGAGGAAGAGGAAGAACAAGAAGAAGAAGAAGAAGAAGAAGAAGAAGAAGAAGAAAATACTCATCAACTACAACGAGTTTATGATGTTAGTGGCATTTTGGTAGTACAACGAGACCCAAGACTACGTTCTCAAATCTAGGACCATCCTGTTAATTCCTAGGAGCAAGCTAGAAAAGCATACGTGAAGCATGGACCATACATATTTTAGAAGAAAAAAGTATTACACTGCTTCTAGTTCAGTAAGTCACCCACGCAGATTTTAGTATCATTGGTTTAAGACATTTTCTTGGTTGGAGTACTCACCTACAAAAGATGTGAACTTTTGCTTGTCGTGCTATTTGTTTTGCAAGAACCCACTGAGCAAAGTGGGATCAGATATGTTCACAGTGAAAGGGTTCAAAAATTGGAGAAAAGTTAACAATGGAAAGAATTGTGCCTTTTTAACACACATGGGAAAGACTTGTAACTCATCTCACAATTATGCGGTCAGATGCTATGAAAATTTGAATAATCAACCATGCCATATTGAGCCGCTAGTTGAGAAACAATCAGAGGAAGAAATAAGAGGAAATAGGTTGAGACATAGAACTACAATTGATGTGTTGCAATGGTTAGCATTCCAAGCTTGTCCTTTTCGAGGACATGATGAAAGTGTGGATTCAAAGAATCAAGGTAATTTCCTTGAAATGGTGAAACTGGTAGCTTCTTATGATGAGGAGGTGGGTGTTGTTGTACTAGGTAATGATCCTATAAGTGCATCTAACAAAGTAACAGAAGTTCACAATTTCTTTGATTACTTGCTCTTGTTGCAATACAGTTGTGTCTTCTAGCAAGAGAAATGATGAGTTGCATGCTAATCAAGTGGCTGAAATGGAGCATCTCATTGAGCTTAGTGAGCTTGAAACCGGAAGAGGAGGTAACCAAATTTGAACTTTGAACTAGCCTTGTGACACTAGATGGATTTCTTGCTAAGCTTCAGCTTGTAGCCTTATAAAACGTTATGGTCCTACATTTTTGGTACTGAAAAGTATCACTGCTACTACTGGATCAGGTTCTTCACCTTCTGCACGAGCTTACATTTTTGGTACTGAAAAGTATCACTGCTACTACTGGATCAGGTTCTTCACCTTCTGCACGAGCTAAGGCTGCTAGTGCTGTTAGGTTGATGATGTCATTTGACTTCATATTTATTCTTCATGTTATGAAGGAGCTGATGAGGATAACAGACATATTATGCAGAAATTTGCAACAAAAATCTTAGAATATTGTCAATGCTATGAATGACGTTTCGACTACAAATAAGTTGATACAAAGGCTACGAGATTGTGGTTGGAGCAAGCTGATTAGTGATGTGATGTTGTTTTTCCAAAAACATGGAATTACTTCTCCAAATATGACTGATTTGTATGTTGATTTCATAAGGTGTCGGACAGAGGATGAGAGTACAACTGAGCATCACTATCGATATTATACTTTTAAGGTTGCAATTGACCAACAAGCACATGAATTGAATTACAGGTTTAGCGAGCAAGCAACAGAAGTTCTTGTTCTATGCAATTCTTTGGATCTAATGGACTCATTTAGTTCACTAAAAATTGATGATGCATGTTCTCTGGCCAATGATTTCTCAGACCAAGAAATAAACAATCTGAGATGTCAACTACAACATTATGGATCTTGGCGTACCTACAAATCCAGGACCTGTCAATTAAACAGAGTACTCTATCTTTATAATCGTATCGTTCTAATCTAGGAAAAATCAATTAAACAAACCAACTTCTCAAGCTGCATCTCGCCGAAAGAGCCAGCACATGCGAGCGTTCGACTCGTCGCCGCAGATTCGTGCTTGCGATTCGCCCCTTATATGGCTCTGCTGCATCTAGCAGAAACAGTGGCACCGGCAAGCCCACGATTTCACACCGCCGCCTTCTGCTCGTGCGCCGCCGCCACACTGCTCCACTGCTTGTGGAAGCGACAGTGCCCGCGAGCTCCCAATTCCCATCGACGGAAGAAGAAACCCAAGACCATTCTATTCCATGCTCTTCTTCCCATCATGTATCTTTTGCTATATAAAATATTTTATGTTGTGTTATGCAGGAAGTTTCAATCTTGTTCAAAAAATTTCAGATTTTCTCACATTCAACTAAGCTTCGATCTTCCATCTCTATAATTAGAAGGCTATATTTTCAGGAAGATTCCTTTGGTTGTAAATGTGCTCAACATAGTGCTAGTATGTGCCCTGTAGTCACAATTGTTCTTTGTTTGAGCGCATTGTGCTTGTGGTGAACAAGCTGAAGCTATAGCCTGTTTGTAGCGCATCAAAACAACCCTCCTACTCCTTGTTGGATAGATCCATGTGGAGAGCGACTGTGTTGCTGGTTTCACAGCTAAATGAAAGGCCAATTAATATATCGATGATTGCTGGAATTATTGAAGACATCAAAAACTCTGCTTCTGTTGTAGTAGATTTAAGTTTCCAGATCAGTAGAATTGTGAACTCTGTAGCTAACTGTCCTGATAGCCTAGGTGTGAGTGGCCCAAATGTGTAGCACAAGGATTCTGAAATTGTATGTAACTATATGAAAATACCAATGTGTATATATTTAGATTATGAATGAATGAACATGTGGGATGCTGTCCTCAAATTTGAGGTTGCTTGAAATATTTTACTAGAAAGGGAGCAATGCTACTGCTTCTATGTACTCGGTAATATTTTAGAAGGCTTGCATGTGCTAAATTGTGGATTGGCTTGAGATGATACTTCATAATGCTTACAATTTTAGCAAGCATAGAAGAATCAAAGAGAAGAACTGTCACGGGGTAAACACAAATTAACAGACAAATTTGTGTCAAGGGCATGATGATGATGAGCGAGAAATTTGTAAATGGTATTGCATGTAATGAATGATCTATTGCAGCATTACACAAATTTTAGTCCTAAAACTAACATTGGTTGATGACATAAAAGGAAAACAAATTATTGATATGCCTATTCCTTCCATCCTCTAGGATTCGCTACATCAAAATCCAATCTTCTCTAAGGGAGCAGCTGCTCTGAAGCTCGATCATTTTGAAGTAGAAGGTCTGTATATCTTCCTTGGATGAATGGACCAAAAATGGTTGACGAATCCCCATGAAAAGTATTTTTTGGAGTGTGGTACTGTAATGCCAGAACTTGAGCTTGCCTCAAAAGATCCGTGCATCGTGAAAAGGGATGTATCTTCTTAGAATTTTTGTGGTACACTTATATTACATCAAAAATATAAAAACCTCGAGATCTCTTACGCTAAATTGTTGAGGAACTTCTAGAGAAAACATATTATTTGTGCGCTGTAGCGTTCCAGAACCAGTGCTTGTGCCATTCTGAAATGATCCTTGTGACATAATAAGTATGGAAATATTTAGATTTTTTGGTAGAGTTAAATAACATGAAAAGTATTAAAGAAAGTAGAGTAATCTATCTTACAGTAAATTGGTGAGAAACTTCCCCATGAAACGTATTATTTGTAAACCGTGGCATTGGAGTATTAGTTCTTGTGCTTTCCTCACAAGATCCCTGTGTCATCATAAGTATGGAAACATTTACAATATTTGTGCTAAAATTAAATTACATGAAAGATATCAAAAGAAGCAGAGCAATCTTTCTTACTTGAAATTGTTGAGGACCTTCTCCGACAAGAGTATTTTCTTTTACTTTGTTTCTGGCATCTACTATTGATGAACCATGTAAAAAATTCAAAAGGTACCATCTATGCAATTGTGAGAGATAAAATGAAGAACAAGCGGGGTTGTGTTACCATTTTTTGTTACAGTCTTTGGCTTCTTTGTTCCGGTCTTTGGCTTCTTTGCTCCTTTCTTTTCAAGTAAATACATCTTTTGTTCTTTTTACCTTTGGACCCTTTATCGCTGGGGGAACTTTAAATGATATGTTTGCATTTGTTGTGTCTTCAGCAGACTCACTCGTATTTATATGAACACTTCGAGGTTTGGTAGGTCTTCTTTGGTTTAGTGACTCATCTTCTTCTTGATCTAGCATATCTATAGCTTTCTCCAATTCTTTAAGAAGTTATTATGAAATAGAACACTTAAGTGCAATAGAGGTTGCTTTTTGAGAAACACATGCAACGCGCGTTTGTAAAGTTTCTTTCGAAGTTTCTTGATTATTCGAATAATATCCTATTTTTGCTTACTTTGTCCATCGGTGTAGTATATATTGCAATGGCAAACTAAAAACCTAATTGATATTGAACACTCGAAGAGCATGTTTACACAACAGACCTATGGCATCATAAAACACATGGTAAGATGACATATTGGAAAAAACATAATTAAAGATAACTTTGGATTGTTACATACCTTTGGATTCATATCTTCTACAAGAACATGGTCACATTCTCATAATCAAAGATAAGTATAGCCTCATCCTCAAATGCCACAAGCATCACCTTATAAGTTATGATTGTTCCCACTGTGGGAATCAACTCGCATGCGATAGAAAATTGTTGTTTGAACTGCTCCTCAAAACCAGAATAAAGCCTCCTTATATATGACTCAGCTGCGGTCTTCAACGTAGATAAATTCCTTATATAAGTAATTGGATCAGTTTTCTGTGACTTAAAATCTGCATCTAGTTCATTTTCACGAAGACTAGCAAAGCACTTCTCATACTGTACTAAGAGCTCTGAGAGGCAGAGTTTCTTCTTGCGGAATTGTTTCTTGAATACATTGTTCATACCTTCGCTCATTTGAGTTGAGGTCATGTCGGAATGAAATGGTTCATTGCGGTACATGGCAGCCCATTTCTCACGCAAACCAGATAGTGTTTGTAGCCATGAATTTTCTATGTATACAACCTGATTACGATGACAAACTGATTGCGAGTTTGCATTAGAAGAGGAGGATTCTCTGATTTAGGTAAAAGATTATCCTTCTCCTTTAGATCGGATGAAAAACTCCCTCTAGTTTCAGAAAGTTTTTTCAGATTTATAGGAATTTCTCCCTGGCACCATTTCAAGAAAACAAAACCATACAAAGTTCGAAACGCTATAAAGCTCTGGTTGATGTTCTGGAAAGAAAAACTGGAAAAGAAAGCTGTAAAATCTAGAACAGTTTCCTGCTACCATAACGTTTCAGAAACAAGCTTCTTGTTTATTCTTAGTCAAGAGGATATAGTGATCGAGGCCAGTTGCTACACAAGAGAAACAAACTCCAAATTTCTTCCAGTAAAATGAAAATATTATATCCAAACTCCAAATTTTGTAAACATCGCAGCTGGTTACGTCTTTGGGACCTCCGGTTCAGTGCTCTGTGCGTCTTCTGCTCCAGCCTCGGGCTGCTGCTGCTGCTGCTGCTGCCCTTGCGCAGCCGACGCCCTCCTCGAGCGCAGAAGCATGGCGCGCATGGCCGGCGTCGCGTACGACAGCGTCGCCTCGTCTTGCACCGGCGCGGAGCTGACCACGTGAAATGACATTAACGAGGGAAGCTCCGGCGTCTCCCCAGATGAAGGAATCTGCTGCAACGGTCTCGAATTGGCGCGCTGCTGCGCGTGCGCGCTATAGCCGGAGAGCATGTACGCCCGTCCAGACCGCGCGTAGTTCTGAGGGCTCGAGACGCGCCCGCGCATCTCCCGCAGCTCGGCGCCCAGCGCCACGATCACCGGGTCGCCGTCACCCGACTGCGTCACCGCGCGCTGCCGGTTCTCCAGTATCTCCACCGCCTCCTGGTACGCGCCCCGCTCCGCCGCCGCCCTTGCTGCCGCGATGTCCTCTGCCGCCTCCACCCGCACTCGCTCCCGCTCCACCTCCGCCGACCTCTCCGCGTCCCCCGCGTGCTCCGGCCTCGCCACCACCGCGTCCTCCGCCGTCACGCTCATGTCCCCGCCGCTCGTGGCGTCTCTGTAGCTGAAGACCACTTTGACCAGAGCAGTGTCGCCGCCTGATTCCTCAGCTCTTGGCACGGTCAGGAACAGCAGGAAGCGCCTCTCCTCGTCGGCGTAGAGCTCCCCGACCCGGATCGAGGCGGCGCGGCCGTCCTCGTCGACGCGGCTCCCGTAACGGCCAGACCTGACCGAGACGACACGGACACCTGGATGCACGCACGCGACGGCGACGCGCGCCTCCTGGACCACGACGGAGAGCAGCCCGCCGATGCACTGCGCGAAGGCGTCCTGGATCACCGCCTCGTTCTCGATGAAGGAGAAGGTGCCGCCCGTCGCTTCGGCGATCACGTGCATCGCCGCCGCGTCGTGGTCGTTGCCGAACCCGAACGTGTGGATCGGCGCGGACCACTCCCCCTGGGCGCCCGCGCGCAGGAAGGAGGGCGGGACGAGCGCCTCGTAGTTGGCCTCGCCGCCCCGCCGTCTCACCATCGTGTACGTGTCCTGGCCGTCCGAGAGGAGCACGACGCTGGAGACGGCGTTCCTGTGCCGGCGCTCGTCGAGCACCTTGGCGGCGGTGCGGAGCCCCTCGGCGATGTTGGTGCCGCCGCGTGCCGCGAGGGACTCCACGGTGCTGACCGACATGGCCTTCCCGGCGCCCGTCATGCGCGCGAGCCTGGTCACGCGGCGCGCCTCGGAGGAGAAGGACACGACAGAGAGCCGGTCGTCGGGGCCGAGGTTGTCGATGACGAACCGCATCGCCTGCTTCAGGAGCGCCAGCTTCTGCCCGCTCATGCTGCCGCTCACGTCGAGCACCGTCACGAGGTCCAGCGGCGCGCGCGGTTGCGCGTCGGCGGTGTCGACCATCATCCCGGGAGCCCTGACGTGCACGAGCACGGCGAAGTTGTCGCTGGACGAGTCCCTGGCGACGGCAGAGCACTCGGTGTGCGTCCTGACGACAACTGCTCCGCTGGATGCAGCACCTGCAGCTGCTGCCGGCCGGTTGTTGTCCGTCGCCGGCTCCACCTGCTCGTCGTCATCGAAGACGACGACGACCGGATCCTCCGACCTGGTAGGCAGTTGCCGATGATGCAGGATGTGCGCGGGCGGCGGTTGCCGGTGCTGCAGGATGTGCGCGGGCGGCGGCTGCCGGTGCTGCATGATGTGCCCGGGCGCGGGCGGCGGTTGTGGCCCCGTTGTGGGACGCACGAACGGCAGGTCGCGCCACTGCGCGTTGCAGAGCGGGCAGACGAGGTTGCCGTGCGCGACGCTGGTGGAGATGCAGCTGAAGTGGAATGTGTGGGAGCATTCTGCCGTGAAGGTGGCCTGCCCACCGCCGGCGACCATGCTGCCGAGGCAGATGGCGCATGGATTTGTCTAAGCATCAAATTAGTACAGTACAACGTTAAGATGCTTTGCTTGAGGAGCGAAATGTCGAATTTTCAGCAATTTAGAAGCTTTATAAGATGAACACAGGCACACATAAAATGGCAATTTTCAGAAATTTGCAGCAAAGAAGTAGGAAATCTCAGGTTCAGTATCTAGAATTCTAGCTAAGATCTATGCGAACCGAGGTTAACCAAATCTATTATTGCCTATCAGTAGCAAAATTAATCGGAGAAAGCAAGAATTCCTTTACCTGGTCAGGGCCTTCCATCTCTGCAAGCTGCTTGATGGAAATTGATGCGAACAATGTTTGTTGTTTGTTTTCCGAGGGAAATTGATACGAACAAGTTAGCTGGGTAGTGGTGACATAAAACGAGCCGGATGCTTCCCCCAGAAGGAAACAATAGCCCGTTTACTAGCCCTATCGTCGTGGATGCCGCGTCGCGCTTGACCCCGACTCAAATGCCTGAATATTGCTGAACTTCGCGGAACTGGTCCTTGTGTACGTGTCCTTGGGCATTATTAAGTCCAAAATACTCCCTCCGTCCCAAAATAAGTGGGGTTTGTATAGATTCGGACGTAAGACATGTGTTTGTATGTCACTTATTTGGGGACGGAGGGAGTATAAGATATTTTAGCGTTGTGAAGAAACTGTATCTAGACCCCTTTTAGTATCTAGGTTCACTCCAAATCTAAATAAACTTAGACACTAGAAGTATTTACATACACTCTTTTCACAAAGCTAAAACATCTTATATTTTAAAACTGAGTGAGTAGAGGACGTGAGAAGGAAGACAAGGATGATCGACGAAATTAAGGTGTCACATGCTTGCTAGGATAAGGTAATTATCCAGGATGCCAAACATTATTTTAACACGACTTTGTGTCATCAGACGACGAGATGCCAACGTATCGTTTTGTGGTCGATCTGTTCTTTTTCAGCAAAATTCTACAGTAGATGCCAGGCCGTGCTATACAGGAGAGGCCTTGGAAGGGGATGTAGACTCCTTGCGATTGTGCAGATAAGATAAGAGGCTTTTTGCTGCTTCTTCTTCTTCAATCACCCTTGGCAATGGGGAGAAGGCTATTTTCTGGAGTGATAAATGGCTAAATGGCGAGGCACCAGAGCGTATTGCCTCGGACCTTTTCAGACTGATTTTTAGAAAGAAACTGAAGGTTTAAAATGCCCTGGCTAGCGGTATTTCGATGCGCGGGCTACAACGCCTGACAACTCAAAGTGAGCTTGACCAATTCTCTCGTCTATGGGAGAGAATTTAAGATGTTCAGTTAAACAATCCACTCAACTTGCTAACACTGAATCATACCACCGATGGACATTACTCTGCTGTCTCGACATACGAGATTCAGTTTGTTGGCAGGGTGGAGAAACCTAATCTGTGCAAGGTCTAGAAGCTGAGAGCTGAAGGAAAAAAATAAATTCTTTATATGGTTACTTCTACAGAACAGACTATGAACAACTGACAGATTACTCAAAAGCCGTTGTCCACATGACGGCTCATGCTCTATGTGTGATCAAGTTATTGAAACGACCTTCCATCTTGCTCTAGAGTGTCCTTTCCCGAAGGAGGTTTGGTACGATTTCTCTTCACATGAACCAATTCTAATGCAAGTTGCTGACAATGCAAGTTCAAGCATGGATTGGTGGTGCAAATTACCGTCCAACCGCAGAGGTACTTCGAAAAAATAGTTTGTCTTGCTGCAGCGTATATAACTTGGAACATTTGGAATAAAAGAAATAGAAGATTTTTGCAATATAAGAAGTTGAATCCCAGAGAGGTAGCTAGCAAACCGAGAGATGAGTTAGCGTGGCTAAAACTGGCATACGACCAGTAGATAAATTAACGGAATTGCTTATTCTCAGTCGTCCGAGAACACACTAGTTCTCAGTCGCGGCTTGCACCCTTAGATGCGTTTGCTTTAGGATTCGTGCAGCCGTCTCTCTTGTGTATGCCATGTCTCATGTGTGTTCATGTATGTCGTTCTGAGCCTGTTTTTTCTGGCCCAACAGGAGTGTACGGTGGCCTTGGGGTGTGCGGGCAATACTTAGCCGAAACCAGCGCATGATTTGTTGGACGCACTGCACAGGGGCATCCCAGGGCCTTTTTTTCTTTTCTTTTCTTTTCTTTTCTTTTCTTTTCTATTTTTCCTTTTTCCTTTTTCTTGTTTTCGGTTATATGTTTTTTTATTTTTTTATTTTGGGTAATATATTTATTTTTCTTAAAAAAATTGGTTTGTCGGATCATTTTTTAATTTGGTTTATGATTCCGAATTTTTTAATCGGTTCATTTATATTTGTGATTTTTTGTTTTATGGTTTTATATTTTTTTATTCATGTTTTTTGAAAAAAATTATGTTTTTTTATTTCTATTTTTATGATTTTTAATGTACTAGCACAAAACCCGGGCAATCAAAGAAAATCAATTTTAAGATGATTTTTAATAAATACTTTTAAAATGGCCCTGATGTACTTTATTATTAGTAGGTATATAGGTATAGATTTGTGCATGAGTTATTTTTGGCCAATCGCAATTAGATTGGTTTCTACTACACAAATCGCAATTTTTCTAATCTTTTTTGCACGTTAGGTGTCCAACGAGACTAATAGCCACTCGCTCGAAACTGATTTTTTCGTGTGTTTTGAATTTTTACATGTTTATGGCCTTTTTTTGCAACTTGTTTATAAGCCCCTCTCGAAAGCCGGACCCCCTTGACGGGACTCGTCAAAGGGCCAGTTGCAACTTGATCATAACTGAGCCTCCATTGAGGGATGGTTGATGTCTACGCACTTCTATTCTTGTAGACAGTTGTTGGACCTCCAAGTGCAGAAGTTTGTAGAACAACAGCAAGTTTTCCCCTTAAGTGGATTACCCAAGGTTTATCGAACTTAGGAATGAAGTGGTCAAAGGTATCCCTCTCAAGCAACCATGCAATCAAGATACAAGAAGTCTCTTGTGTCTCCAACACACCCAATACACTTGTCAGGTGTATAGATGCACTAATTCGGCGAAGAGATAGTGAAATACAAGTGGTATAGATATAAGACAACGGTGCCAGAAAATAGCTTGATGGCGTGAAAGAGACTAAAGGCAAACTGAAATAAAGATGGCAGCAAACAAATATGTAACAGATCTAGTTGCAAACGGTGTTTCAATGCTTAGAAACAAGGCCTAGGGATCATACTTTCACTAATGAACACTCTCATATAAATATATTCTCTTTATGATACTACTCTGAACTACTCTCCGGTTGGACACTTTAATCTACGGTAGGGCTATAACAACACTCCTCAAAGTTCGTTTTCCCCATCTAGATAACCACACACTGTCACCTTGAGCACTAGATGGTTCCAACAAACACCACAATTTCATAGAGACATCCAACTCCAAATATAAATCATAACAAGTATTTGTAATCTCTAGCCTAAGTGCCACCATGGTGTGCACGCTGTCACTTTCACACACATGGAGAGAGCAGAGATCTATTAAAGCACTTGAGTGCAAAGGTATATCTACTTGATTACAAAGCTCATGATCACAATATGATTATGCATAGAGAGAGAGATGAACACATAGCTACCGGTAGAACCCTTAGCCTTGAGGAAGAACTACTCCATCATCATCATGGGAATCAGTAACGGTGATGGAGATGGTGGTGGAGATCGATGGAGATGGATCCGGGGGCACTTCCCCGTCCCGGTAGGGTGCCGGAATAGAGACTTTCTGTCCCCTGAATCTCCCCTTCGGTGGGGGCGGCTGTGCGGAACTTTTCGTGGCTGGAGGCTGGACGATTTAGGGTTTTTGCATCGGAGGCTTCTTATAGGCGAAAGGGCAAAGGTTGGTGGGTGGACCAGGGGCCCACACCACCTGGTGGTGCGGCCAGGGCTAGCCCGCGCCACCACATGGTGTGGCCAGCCCCTGGCCCCTTTCCCTCTCGTCTTCTGGCTCCATTAGTCTTCCGGTAAAATATCGACTTTGGCTTTTGTCCGGTCCAATTCCGAGAATATTCATTTTCTGACTTTCCTATAACCAAAAACAGCAGAAAACTGACAACTGGCACTGTGGCATCTTGTTAATAGGTTAGTCTCAGAAAATGTGTAAAAGTACTCCAAAGTGTGGACAAAACATAAGAAAGTAGATATAAAACAAGCATGGAACATCAAAAATTATAGATACGTTAGCAACGTATCAACATCCCCAAGCTTAACTCCTGCTCGTCCTCGAGTAGGTAGGTGATAAAAAGAAAGAATAATTTTTGAGGTGACATGCACCATCACAAACTTGATCAAAGTATTTGTAAAATATTGATAGCTAGAATCGAAGTACTTTAACATAGCATGAAACATATAGTTCTAACAATAAGACATAGCAACTATGTTGTAACATGAAAAGACACAAACAAAAGAATCATGAATAACAATGCTTTGCAAGACGTTTGTTTGTTTCACATAAAGAAAACATAGCATAGTGGCATTCAACTTATCCCTCATAATGTAGCGAAACATAAATGCATAGGACACCTTCAAAGTTCATAAGGGTGACTAAATACAAATAGTTTAAGAACAAGCAATATCAAAGTTATGAATCAATCGACAAGTTTTGGGACAATGCACATTAAACTAAGAATGACCACTATGCTCTCTTAATAGGTGCATAAAGATAGAAGATGGAGACTCAACATAAATGTAAAAGAAAGGCCTTCATAGAAGGAAGCAGGGATTCAAGTTTCATAAAGAGCTTCCAAAAAATATGGTACTTCTAAGCTTTCAGCTCTCATTGCCCCTATCATAAGCATCTTTAAGTGAGTAAGGTTAAAGTGACACAACTAAGAGGATATGCTTGACAAGTTATAAGTCGAAATCTCATGCCCCTTACTTACGAAGACCGAACCTCATGCTACTCAACTTTAGTCACAAGTAAGCTCTTGTCATTGTAATTACATATGTATCATAGAGAACCGCCAACGGGGTACCCCTTGCACATGATACAGGAGCTATCCCATAATCAAAATGACAACGCAAGCAGACAATGAGAATCTCCGCGATCTTTTTATTTGCTATTTGCATAGGTTTTTATTGAGGATGCTTCATAGAGTGCTCATTATGGTTTTGCTGCAAGTTTCCACCATGATTAGGCATGGCTTAGGCTAGCAGCCCAGGTGTTTCTCTAACACACATACAAACTCCATGATCTTACAAGTTCCACTTTTATTTCACACCGCCTGGATCCATAAGCAAAAGAACATGATATCAACGGGGTACAATGTACAAGTGCAATGTTGAAAGCGTTCCCCATGATACATGGTTCTGCTAACTTCCATTTATAAAGCGCAAGCATATACGCAACAAAGATGGACACAATGGTTCAAGTTTATTAAGTGCAAGAAAGTAAAGTGTGCCATCAAGTTCGTGAGAGCTTTAATCACTAATTTTCACATAACAAGTTTAATTCGGAAGATAGATAAAAACAGGAATATACTTGGAATAGCAAATGCTAATAGGTAGGTATGGTGGACTCTTTGGAATAACTTGGTTTTATTAGGAGTTGGATGCATGAGTGGAACTCATACTTGGTATGGAGGCTAGCAAAAGACTGGGAGCGACCAACTAAGAGAGCAATAATGGCCATAATCATGCAAAGCGACAAAACATCATTAATTAAAGCATAAAGTGATATTACAAGTCGAAAACTAAAGGATCATAGAGGCTATAGTGACATTGGATAGTCATAACATGGTGTGAGCATGTGCCAAGTCAACCCAAATAAAGCATAAAAGGAGAATACCACAATACTATGCTTTAATATGCTAAAACAACGCATGATTCTTCCAAGGCACATTAAGCAATCTCAATTGTTTATAACAAGTCATGCTACAGCAATAATCACAAAGCATAAAGCCAAAACAATACCAAGCATAGCATGACAAAGCATAGGTTACAGTGAAAAACAAGCTCCTTTTACCACTTAAGCATGAAGTTTCCTACTCTTTTCCAATCCAAACCAAACTATTTGAAAACTAATGTATGAAAGAGGGGTCCAACCAATTTATTCAAGCAAACTAAGAAAACCAAGCAAACAAAAACCAAAATAAAAACGGAAAATAAGACGCTCCAAGAACAACACAACTGTGCATGAAACAATAAAAATGAGGTGTTTGGAAGAAACCTGGGATTTTTATTGATGAAGAAGGGGATGCCTTGGGCATACCCAAGCTTTGACGCTTGTACTTCTTGGGTAGTTCTTGGGGTGACATGCGTGGCATCGCCAAGCTTGATCTTTAGTATATTCTTCATCTCATTATATCATTCCTTCCATACACCTGAAATTTTTCCTTCATACAAAACTTCACACAATCTTTATTAGCAACATTAGTGCACTCAAGATAATAAGTATTTGGGTTCAGTTTAAACACCAATAAAACTTACATTAAAACACAAGCTACTGTAGCACTTCCCTCAAAAGGCTCAATTCCCCAAAAGAACACAAAAAGGAATCAACAAGAAGCAAATGCAAATAATGGCAGAAATCTGAAAAAACAGACCAGCAGGTAAAAACCAATTTTTTCGAACAACTTCTGTTGCTCAGATAGAAAAGTGTTGAACTAACGAAAGTTGGATAACAACCTAGGGAAGAAGCACAAAAAATTACATCTCAAACTGACGTACAGAGATTTTTCACGAATTTTTACAGCGAAGCACAAAATTCTGTTTCAGGACAGCAACTTTCCCAAGCATTACTTCTCTCTTATTAGAGGTTACTCTTGGCACAAAAACCTCACAAAAATGATAAGGAACATTTATTACATAGGTAATAACTTCAAAGACTCAACTAAAACTTTTGGGTTATCTCCCAATAAGTACTTTGCTTTAACGCCTTTAAGTTAGGCATGAAAGTTTGAGAAGATGCTCACATAAGAAATATGAATTGAAGTAAAAGAGAGCATCAAGAAGAAAATTTAAAGCACATTTAAGTCTAACCCACTTCCTATGCATAGGAATCTTGTAAAGAAACAAGTCATGAAAGCACAAAGCAACAAGCATAGGAAAGCAAAACAAGTGCAATTTCAAGACTTTCAACATAAAGAGGGGGAACTTAATATTATTGAGATACATAAAACCATGTTTCCCTCTCTCATAATAACTTTCAGTAGCATTATGAATAAAATTAACAATATAACTATCACATAAAACATTCTTATCATGAGCCACATGCATATAATAATTATTACTCTCCACATAAGCATAGTCATTCTTATTAATTGTAGTGGGAGCAAATTCAACAAAATAGCTATCTTTATTATTCTCATCGCCATAATCATCAAATATAGGAGGCATACTGTAATCATAATTAATTTTCTCCTCAACAGTAGGTGGACTAAAAATATCATATTCATCATTGTAATCATCATATATTGGAGGCATATTATCATCAAAGTAAATTTTCTCCTCCATGCTTGGGGGACTAAAAATATCATGCTCATCAAAACCAGCTTCCCCAAGCTTAGACTTTTCCATAGCATTAGCAATAATGGTGTTCAAAGAATTCATACTAATAACATTGCTATTAGCATGCCAATAAAGTTCCATAGGTTTTTTAATTTTCTCTTCAAACACTTGATGTCCTAACTCAAGATAAATACTATAAATCTCTCTAATTTTTTGTTGTTTTCCATTAAGCCTAACTAGTGAAAATAAAAACAAGAAACAAAAGGATATGATTGCAGAATCTAAAGGAAATAACTCCGAGTACTCACACACCAGCAACCGCACTAGAAGATAGCTTAGTAGCCAGAGGATGTGAGTACCTTTTACCTTACCTCCCCGGCAACGGCGCCAGAAAATACTTGCTGGCGCGTGGTTGGCGTGGAAGCTTCTTCTTCTTCAGTCCCCTGCAACGGCGCCAGAAAATAGCTTGATGTCTACGCACTTCTATTCTTGTAGACAGTTGTTGGGCCTCCAAGTGTAGAGGTTTGTAGAACAGCAGCAAGTTTTCCCTTAAGTGGATTACCCAAGGTTTATCGAACTCAGGGAGGAAGTGGTCAAAGGTATCCCTCTCAAGCAACCCTGCAATCAAGATACAAGAAGTCTCTTGTGTCCCCAACACACCCAATACACTTGTCAGGTGTATAGGTGCACCAGTTCAGCGAAGAGATAGTGAAATACAAGTGGTATAGATATAAGACAACGGTGCCAGAAAATAGCTTGATGGTGTGGAAGAGACTAAAGGCAAACTGAAATAAATATGGCAGCAAGCAAACTTGTAACAGATTTTGCAAATGGTGTTTCAATGCTTAGAAACAAGGCCTAGGGATCATACTTTCACTAGTGAACACTCTCATATAAATATATTCTCTTTATGATACTACTCTGAACTACTCTCCGGTTGGACACTCTAATCCACAGTAGGTCTATAACAACACTCGTCAAAGTTCGTTTCCCCATCTAGATAACCCCACAATTTCACCTTGAGCACTAGATGGTTCCAACAAACACCACAATTTCATAGAGACATCCAACTCCAAATATAACTCATAACAAGTATTTGTAATCTCTAGCCTAAGTGCCACCATGGTATGCACGCTGTCACTTTCACACACATGGAGAGAGCAGATACCTATTAAAGCACTTGAGTAGCAAGGTATATCTACTTGATTACAAAGCTCATGATCACAATATGATCATGCATAGAGAGAGAGATGAACACATAGCTACTGGTAGAACCCTTAGCCTCGAGGAAGAACTACTCCCTCATCATCATGGGAATCCGCAACGGTGATGGAGATGGTGGTGGAGATCGATGGAGATGGATACGGGGGCACTTCCCCGTCCCGGCGGGGTGCCGGAACAGAGACTTTTTGTCTCCTGAATCTCCCCTTCGGTGGTGGCGGCACTGCGGAACTTTTCGTGGCTGGAGGCTAGACGATTTAGGTTTTTGCATCAGAGGCTTCTTACAGGCGAAAGGGCAAGGTCGGTGGGTGGAACAGGGGCCCACACCACCTGGTGGCGCGGCCAGGGCTAGCCCGTGCCACCACATGGTGTGGACAGTCCCTGGCCCCTCTCTGTCTCATTTTCTGGCTCCGTGAAGACTCCAGGAGCCAGAATACGAGATGGAGGAGGGCCAGGGGCTGGCCACACCCCCCAGGCACGGGCTAGGCCTGGCCGCGCCAGGGCATGGTGTGGTAGCCCCAGGCACCCCCTCGGTCTCCCTCTTCGCCTATAAGAAGCTTTCTAACCTAAAAATTCCGAGGGGTTTGACGTTTTTCCAGAAGGAGTTCTGCTCCGCCGGCACCACCAGATTCCATGAAACAGCACCATAAACTCCGTTCTGGCACCCTGCCGGGACAAGGAATTGGAGGAGATCATCGCCATCATCATCACCATCGCTTCTCCATCGACCATCCATGTTTCCTCCATCTATGAGTGAGTAATCCCCTGCTGTAGGCTATGGGGATGGTAGGGATTGAATGAGATCGTTCATGTAATGGCATCTGATTGTTAGGGCATGGTGCCTAGTATCTTTATTAGTGCTTTATGACTTTGTTGCGACTTGTTGTGCTTAATGCTTGTCACTAGGGCCTGAGTGCCATGATTTCAGATCTGAACATGTTATTTGATGGCTTTGATTTGAGGATCACATGTGTTCATGGAGTGTTAATGCTTTGCTCCGGTGCTCTATTAAAAGGAGCACCTTAATTGCCAGTAGTTCCCTAGAGGCCCCGCTGCAAACGGGCTGACGGGACAAAAGATGTTGTGCAAGTTCTCATTGCGAGCACGTATGACTATATATGGAACACTTGCCTAGGATTGTCTAGTACTTCGATGCTTTATCTTATTTATCTGCAATTGCCCTATGTTCTGATTGCTATTTGAATTGTCTTGTCCATGCAACGCCCGTCCATCCATCCCTATGCCTACCGCACTCGAATCCCACTATTTACTGCTTTTGTTACTACTATCTTTGCTTTACTACTGTTGTTACTTTACTATTCCTACCACAAAACTATTACTACTGATAAACTGCTGTGAGAAAGATTGTTTCCAGGTGTAGCTGAATTGACAACTCAGTTGTTAAGGCTTATAAATATTTTTTGGCTCCCCTTGTGTCGAATCAATAAATTGGGTTTCACTTCCCTCGAAAATACTTCGATACAACCCCTATAGTTGTGGGTCATCAAGACTATTTTCTGGCGCCGTTGCCGGGGAGCATAGCTTTATTTATCAAGTTCACTTGGATTCACTATTGTTCAAGCTAAGTTTATTTTCTCCTTGCTTGCTTGTTTCTTTTTCAAAAATACAAAAAAAAGTAGTTCCTACCCTAGTTGTTATTTTCGTTGGTCTGTTATTGTCTTGCTTTATCATGCTTGTTGCCAATGGTTGGTTTCTTTGAAACTGAAGCTTATTGGCAAGGTGGGTTCACGGAAGATCAAAAATATTATTATAAGGAACACCGCTTGTCACAAAAAGGGAAACACTTATGGGAACAAATTGATAAATTGTATACCATTGCTAGAAACGTGTGCTCTACTTATAATGTTACTTATTGCTGTGATAAATCTCGTTGCAGAAAGAGGTATAAACACCTCCCTTTTCAATGTGAGTATAATGATAATGATACCATATCTTCCTATGCTAAAGGAATTTATGACTTTTATGATGCGGAACAAATTGAAGAATTTATTGCTTGGAAGGGTGCATTTGAACTTGCTAGTTTGCTTGAAAATATTGATGATTCACCTTATAAGTATGAGGTTTATGGTATAAATTTTGCTTTGATAATTACAAGGATGAAAATGGCTATATCCTTTAATATTTTAATAGATGCTTTCCACAAATGGAAGAGACTAATGCCTTGCAGGATCCTATGGAAGAAGAAATTGATGAACCTGAAATCTCATTAGATGGAAAAGAGGAGGAGAGTGATGAACAAAAGGAGGAAGAATGGATTAGCTACCCATGCCTACCTTCTAATGAGAGTACCTCGTTATCCCTTACATTATTTGATTGTCCTCCATGCTTACCAAAGGAGGATGAATGTTATGTTCCTGAGGATTCTTTTGAAAATGTTTATGATAAAGCTCTAGTGCTTGTAGATCATGAAAAGCATGCTTTATGTGATAGTTATATCGTTGAGTTTATTCATGAGGCTACTGAAAATTATTATGAGAGAGGAAAATATGGTTGTAAAAGTTTCCAATGGTATTGAAACACCACTCTATGTGCTGAAAGTTTTGAAGTTACTCTTGTTTTATCTTCCTATGCATGTCACTTTGTTCTTTGCGAATTTATTTGCTTACATGATTCCTATGCATAGGAAGTGGGTTATACTTAAATGTGTTTTGAATTTCCTTCTTGATGCTCTCTTTTACTTCAACTCATTTTTCTTATGAGAGCATCCTCTCAAACTATTATGCCTGAAGATGATAATATGTCTATTATTCTTTGGAGACCATTTCTTAAATGCTGCAGGAGCTGTTATTAATTGTAATCAAGGAAAGGTGACCTTCAATGTTAATGACAAGGAACATACTATCTATTTCCCCAAGAATATTGAAAGGACTTATGATTGGAATTCAATTGAACATGTTGAGGGCATTCAAGTTGGAGAAATATATTGTCCCATACCAAGAGAAAAATTTGAAACAATTATGATTGGGACCATTGCTATCAAGGTTGAGGTAACATAATCATTAGTGGAATACAAAGTTTTGTCTCATATGAAATTGTTTTGGTAACAAGACCTGATCAACCTTGTTAACAAAAGGATTTCACTGAACAAAAAAATGTTTTCACCATGATTATCTCCGCTTACTTCTATTCTATCCAGTTTAGTTTTTCCTTATGCCTAACTTAAAGGCGTTAAAGAAAAGTACTTATTGGGAGATAACCCAAAAGTTTTAGATGACTCTTGGAAGTTATTACTTCAGTAATAACCGCTCCTTATCCTTTTTATTTGCTTTTGGTGCCAAGAGTAACCTCTAATGAGAGAGAAGTAATGATTGGGAAAGTTGCTGTCCCGAAATAGATTTCTGTACTTCACCGTAAAAATTCGTGTAAAATCTCTATACGTCCTTTTGAGGCGTGACTTTTTGTGCTTCTGACCCATGTTGTTATCTAACTCTCTTTAGTTCAACACTTTTTTATTTGAGCAACATAAGGTCTTCGAAAAAATTCGTATTTACCTGCTAGTCTGTTTTGACAGATTTTTGCCATTTTGTGCATTTGCTTCTTGTTGGTTCCTTTTTGAGTTCTTTTGGGGAATTGAGATTTTTGAGGGAAGTGCTACAGTAGCTAGTTTTCTAATGGAAGTTTATTTGGTATTAGAACTGAACCTTAAGAATTATTTATCTTGAGTGCACTAACGTTGCTAATAAAGATTGTGTGAAGTTTTGTATGAAGGAAAAAATTTAGGTGTATGGAAGGAATGAGTAATGAGATGAAGGATGGACTAAAGCTCAAGCTTGGGGATGCCACGCGTGTCACCCCAAGAAATATCCAAGAAGTACAAGCATCAAAGCTTGGGGATGCCCAAGGCATCCCTTTCTTCATCAATAAAAATCTCAGGTTTCTTCCAACCACTTCATTTATATTGTTTCATGCACGGTTGTGTTGTTCTTGGAGCGTCTTCTTCTTTTTTATTTTCGTTTTGGTTTTTCGTTTGCTTGGTTTGCTTAGTTTGCTGAATAAATTGGTTGTACCTCATCTTTCATGCATTGGTTTTCAAATAGTTTGGTTTGGATTGGAAAAGAGTAGGAAAGTTCATGCTTAAGTGTTAAAGAGAGCTTGTTTTTGACTGTGGCATATGCTTTGTCATGCCATGCTTGATATTGTTTTGGCTTTATGCTTAGTATTCTTTGCTGTAGCATGACTTGTTATAAACAATTGTGATTTCTTAATGTGCCTTGGATGAATCATGCGTTGTTTTAGCATATTAAATCATAGTATAGTGGTATTCTCCTTTGATGCTTTATTTGGGTTGACTTGGCACATGCTCACACCATGTTATGACTATCCCAAGTCACCATAAGCCTTTATGATCCTTTAGTTTTCAACTTGTAGTATCACTTTATGCTTTGATCAATGATGTTTTGTCGCTCTGCATGATTATGGCCATTATTGCTCTCTCGTTTGTCGTTCCCTTACTATTGCTAGCCTTCACTTCCACTGAGTATTTTACTCATGTTTCCAACTCCCTTAAACCAAATATTGCCAAAGTGTCCACCATACCTACCTATTAGCATCATTTGCTATTTCCGTGCATATTCGTTATGCCTTGTTTTCTTCCGACTAAAATGTTTGCTTGTTATGAGAAAGTTAGTTAGTAAAGATCTCACGAACTTGATGGCACACTTTATTTTCTTGCATTTAATAAACCTGAACCATTGCGTCCTTCTTTGTTGCGTATATGCTTGCGCTTTATAAGTTGAAGTTAGCAGAACCATGTATCATGGGGAACGCTTTCAACATTGCATTGGTACTTAGTACCTCGTTGATATCATGTTCTTTTGCTTATGGATCCCGGCGGTGTGAAATAAAAGTGGAACTTGTAAGATCATGGAGTTTGTATGTATGTTAGAGAAACGCCTGGGCCGCTAGCCTAAGCCATGCCTAATCATGGTGGAAACTTACAGCATAACCATGATGAGCATTCTATGAAGCATCCTCAATAAAAATCTATGCACATAGTAAATAAAAAGATCGCTGAGATGCTTATTGTCTGCTTGCCTTGTCATTTTGATTATGGGATAGCTCCTGTGTCATGTGCAAGGGATACCCCGTTGGCGGTTCTCTATGATACGTATATACTTACAATGACAAGAGCTTACTCGTGACTGAAGTTGAGTAGCATGAGGATCGGTCTTCGTAAGTAAGGGGCATGAGACTTTGATTTATAACTTGTCAAGCATATCCTCTTAGTTGTGTCACTTTCACCTTAATCACATTAAATATGCTTATGATAGGGGCAATGAGAGCTCAAAGCTAATGAGTACCATACTTTCAGCATTTGGAAGCCTTTCAAACTTTTCAAAACCCGTTCGTTTCCTTGTTGAGTCTCCACACATTCTATGAGCACTTTCTTGAGAGCATAGTGGCCATTCTTAGTTCTATATGCATTGTCCCAAGACTTGTTGATTGATGCATACCTTGATATTGCTTGTTTCAAACTATTTGTATCTAGTCACTCTTGTAAACTTTGAAGGTGTTCTATGCATTTATGTTTGCTACTCTATGAGGGACAAGCTGGATGCCACTATGCTATGTTTTCTTTATGCAAAACAAACAAACGTCTTGCAAAGCATTGTTATTCATGAATCTTTTGTTTGTGCCTTTTCGTGCTGCAACATAGTTTCTTTGTCTTATTGCTAGAACTTTGTCTTTCATGTTATGATTGAAGTACTATGATCCCAGCTTTGAATGTTTTACAAATACTTTGATCAAGTTTATGATGGTGCATGTCACCTCAAAAATTATTATTTCTTTTTATCACTTACCTACTCGAGGACGAGCAGGAGTTAAGCTTGGGGATGTTGATACATTGCAAATGTATCTATAATTTTTGATGCTCCATGCTTGGTTTTATCCACTTTCTTGTGTTTTGTCCGCAATTTGGAGTACTTTTCATATGATTTCTTGGACTAACCTATTAACAAGAGCCACAGTGACAGCTGCCTGTTTTCTGCTGTTTTTGGTTCCAGGAAAGTCAGAAAATGAATATTCTCGGAATTGGACAGGACAAAAGCCAAAGTGCCTATTTTTCTAGAAGACTCCAGGAGCCAGAATACGAGACGGAGGAGGGCCAGGGGCTGGCCACCCCCCCCCCCCCCCCCCCCAGGCGCGGGCTGGGCCTGGCCGTGCCAGGGCTTGGTGTGGTGGCCCCAGGCACCCCCTCGGTCTCCCTCTTCGCCTATAAGAAGCCTTCTGACCTAAAAACTCCGGGGGGTTCTACGTTTTTCCAGAAGGAGTTCCGCTCCGCCGCCACCACCAGATTCCACGAAACAGCACTAGAAACTCCGTTCTGGCACCCTACCGGGATGGGGAATTGGAGGAGATCATCGCCATCATCATCACCATCGCTTCTCCATCGACCATCCATGTTTCCCTCATCTATGAGTGAGTAATCCCCTGCTGTAGGCTATGGGGATGGTAGGGATTGAATGAGATCGTTCATGTAATGGCATCTGATTGTTAGGGCATGGTGCCTAGTATCTTTTATTAGTGCTTTATGACTTTGTTGCGACTTGTTGTGCTTAATGCTTGTCACTAGGGCCCGAGTGCCATGATTTCAGATCTAAACATGTTATTGATTCATTATGATAGTATTGTTTATGGTCTTATCTGCAAGTTGTATACACACGCTGTTGTCCGGAACCTATGGCCCCGAAGTGACAGAAATCGAGATAACCAGAAGGGAATGGCTTTGATGTGAGGATCACATGTGTTCATGGAGTGTTAATGCTTTGCTCTATTAAAAGGAGCACCTTAATTGCCAGTAGTTCCCTAGAGGCCCCGCTGCAAATGGGCTGGCAGGACAAAAGATGTTGTGCAAGTTCTCATTGCGAGCACGTATGACTATATATGGAACACATGCCTAGGATTATCTAGTACTTGGATGCTTTATCTTATTTATCTGCAATTTCCCTATGTTCTGATTGCTATTTGAATTGTCTTGTCCATGCAACGCCCGTCCATCCATCCCTATGCCTACCACACTCGAATCCCACTGTTTACTGCTTTTGTTACTACTGTCTTTGCTTTACTACTGCTGTTACTTTACTATTCCTACTAAAAAACTATTGCTACTGATAAACTGCTGTGACCAAGATTGTTTCCAGGTGCAGCTGAATTGACAACTCAGTTGTTAAGGCTTATAAATATTCTTTGGCTCCCCTTGTGTCGAATCAATAAATTGGGTTTCACATCCCTCGAAAATACTGCAATATACCCCCTATACTTGTGGGTCATCAAGGGCCAGTTGCAACTTGATCGCAACTGGGACCCCGTCGAGGGGGCCAGTTGCAACTTGGTTGTAACTAAGCCTCCCGTCGAGGGCCAGTTGCAACTTGGTTGTAACTGAGCCCCCCTCCCCCGTCGAGGGCCAGTTGCAACTTGATCGTAACTGAGTCCTCCGTCGAGGGCGAATTGCAAGTTGACCAGTTGCAACTTCATTGTAACTGATCCTTCGTCGAGGGGGGCCAGTTGCAACTAGATTTTAACTGAGCCTTCATCGAGGTGGGGCCAGTTGCAACTTGGTTATAACTGAGTCCCTCGTCGAGGGCTGTTGCAACTTGGTTGTAATTGAGCCCCCCGTCGAGGGCCAGTTGCAATTTGATTGCAATTGAGCCTCCATCGAGGAGGGGCCAGTTGCAACTTGAACGCAACTGACCCTTCATCGAGGGGGGGGGGGGGTAGTTGCAAATTGATTATAACTGAGCCTCCGTCGAGGGGCCAGTTGCAATTTGATCGCACCGAGCCTTCATCAAGGGGGTCAGTTGCAACTTGATCGCGACTAAACCTTCACTCAAGGGGGGGTGATGACCCACAAGTATAGGGGGTCACAACAGTCTTCGAGGGAAGTAAAACCTAATTTATTGATTCGACACAAGGGGAGCCAAAGAATATTTATAAGCCTTAACAATTGAGTTGTCAATTCAGCTGCACCTGAAAACAGTCTTGCTCACAACAGTTTATCAGTAGAAACTATTTTGTAGTAGCAATAGCAAAGTAGTAGTAGTAATAAAAGTAAAAACAATAGTAACAATTGCAGTAAATAGTAGGATTAAAGCGTGGTAGGCATTGGGATGGATGGACGGGCGTTGCATGGACAAATTCATATAGCAATCAAGACATAGGGCATTTGCAGATAAATAAGATAAAGCATCCAAGTACTAAATAATCTTAGGCATGTGTTCCATATATAGTCATATGTGCTTGTAATGAGAACTTGCACAACATATTTTGTCCTACCAGTCCGTTTGCAGCGGGGCCTCAAGGGAACTACTGGCAATTAAGGTGCTCCTTTTAATAAAGCACCGGAGCAAAGCATTAACACTCCGTGAACACATGTGATCCTCACATCAAAGCCATTCCCTCCGGTTATCCCAATTATTGTCACTTCGGGGCCTTTGGTTCCGGACAGCAATATGTGTAAACAACTTGCAGGTAAGAACATAAACAATACTATGATCATGAATCAAAAACATGTTCAGATCTGAAATCATGGCACTCGGGCCCTAGTGACAAGCATTAAGCATAACAAGTTGCAACAAAGTCAAAAAGCACTAATAATAGATACTAGACACCATGCCCTAACAATCTGATGCCATTACATGAATGATCTCATCCAATCCCTACTATCCCCATAGCTGTCGTGGTGGTGTCACGGCAGATGCCATGTATAGGCTGAAGGTGGGGACTAATACACGCTAGGGGAATCCAGGGAGGGATAGCGAAGTGATTCTCCACGCCAGAACTCGTATTGATTTTCTTCCAAGGTTACAAGTGCTCCTAGAGCTGTATTGGCGAGAGGAGGAAGAAGAAGCTCTCTTACTCTCACCGACAGATCTCACCTGAAACCCTTATCCTTAACAGAAATCTCTAGAGAATGAAAAAACCAACCCCCTGTACTGAAGCCCTAGCCCCCCTTTTATAGGGGAGGCTCGGTTTCAACCTAGGTCATACGTGGAGGCATATTCCTAAGAATATGCCCCCTCCCAAAGTGGTAAACCGACCGGGGTGCTTTTTCCCCCTTGTCAGCTACGCTTTAGCTATGTGAGCCACTGCGGCGCCCTCGTCAGCTGACACGGGCGTCGTCACGCTTGTCGGCCACGCCCCGGTGGTCCAGTCCTTGCTCGCTTCGCTCAGGAAGTGCGTACCAGGGCTCCTTTTGACCAGCGAGATTCCTTCCTTCTCCTAGAAGGTTACTGCAACCCGGACGATGGTTCATCCGGCCACACCCTTTTCCTGCATACAGGTTAGACATATGCTTCCGACTCACCGCTTAAGTCGGATTAGGGCTAGTTAGGCGAACGCCCCCAGGTCCGGATTACCCCGTGATTCGGCCTGCCTTGAGGTGACCCGGCCAGTACTTGCTTTGACCTTGCCGAACCTCGGATAACTCGGCCTTTCATACCACGGCGTGACCCTACCCGGGGGTACCCCCCCCCCCCCAACATTAGTCCCCGAAGCTGGTGCGGTCTTAGCCGCCTTGGCCGCTAAGGCCACACCAGGTTCCATCTCGTGCTCCTGTCGCTGTTTGCCGAGTTACCTCTGTACCTCGGACGGCTTGGATTTACGTTCCCTTCGCACATTGCAAGTTTTCACTTGCCGGCCGGGTTACCACAGCTCTATCAGGGTCTTACTTCCTTCTTTCGTACGCTAGCCCATGTGAAGGGTAATCATTATGTTGTCTTATTTTAAGGGACGGTACAGTAATCGCCGCAGTAACTGTCAGTCATCACTGTGCGCGGGTCACGTCACGCCTGCCCCCTCGTTTACCGCATCAGTGCGTCACGTCCCAGGATTCTTTCCGCCCTGTGGCCTTCCGTGTGGCTCCTTACTGATTGGTCCGGACGGGTAATACACGGCCACAACGTGTGGCCGGTCCACAGGGTGCGATCCCACTCATCGCTTATGTGGGTGGTTAAATAGCAGAGGGGTGCGTTCCTTAGGATTTTTCCCCTCCGCACGCCTCTGCCCGCTGCTATTCTCCTTCGTCTTCCTCGCGACTGCGCCACCGCCAGCACTGCCAAAAAACAGCGTCGCCGCCGCACTTCTCCGTTTCACCTCTGCGTCTCCATCACTACGATGCCAATCTCCTGCTACGGGTCCTCGCCAGTCCAAGCCACTGTCCCCCGCCGCCTCCAGCGCCAGCGAGGGCTTCGAGGAGCAGATGACTGAAGAAGAGCTCGCCATTGCTGAGCAAGAGATGGAGGAGGACGCCGCCGCTGCGGACCACGGCGCATGGGCCGGCTCCTGGGTCTGCCAGGACGATCTGGATTGGCTCTACCGGACCAGACGCCTCCCTGCCGGCGTCGCCGCTCGCCTCGCCTCCGCCGAGCTAGCTCCTTCGCCCAACCCCGGGGAGTTCGTTGTGTTCCTGTCTCATTTTCAACGGGGCTTCGGACTCCCGGTGAGTGATTTCTTCCATGATTGGCTCAACACCTACCATCTCCAGCCGCACCATCTTCTAGCCAATGCCATTACTTCCCTCTCCGCCTTCGCCTCTACGATTGAAGGCTACGCCAGATTATGGCCCACAAAGGAGCTGTGGATCAGGTTTTTCGCCCTTCCCCGCAACGTTATCCCCGACATTCACACTGACCCGGAGGACAAGCGGCTCATGCAGTTCGGAGCAGCCTCCATCTCACCCCGGAGGTTTTCTATTTTCCCTCGAGTCACAGGGCTAGAATCCTGCAAAGGTTGGGCCCGGACGTTTTTTATGTTCGGAACACAGGCACCAAAGATTTGATCCGGTTGCTTCCCTATACCCCGGGTCCGCCGAACAAGGATCTGTGGGACGCCGTTCCGAGGAAACCTACGGCCCTGGCCAACCAAGTGAGTAAGAGGTTCGCGGAGCTGAAGGAGCTCGGGTTGCGCAACGAGGATGCGATGATCACTTTCGTGCGCAACCGAATCTCTCCTCTCCAGAAGCGCACCCACAAGGTGTGCCATATGAGCTACGGCCGCGATCCCAACTGGACTTTATCTTTCGAGCTGAACAATACGGAGATCTTCCGCCGGGTTAAGGCTCTCTTCACCACTCACAAGGACTTCTCCTCTGACTGGACTTGGGGGGTTAAGCATTTCTGCCGTGACCGGCTTCCTCCCATGGTAAGTTTCATGTTGCAAACTTACCCCGGACCAGTTACTTGTCTGTTGTTGTTGCATTTCTGACTCGTTTGTTTGCTCTTTTCCCCAGCTATTCCTTCAGCAGACGCTCGAGGACGGCACTGATCCGACCCTTAAGTGGGCACCGGACCGTGAGACTTCGGACGTGGAGGAGCCGGACCAAGAGATGTTTCTCCCCATGACCGACGCTACGAAACGACCCACGGGTAACTTCTCTTCTGCTAGAGATTGGCCCGATGATGAAGATTACTCGGATATCGAGATAATTGAACCGTTTGAGGCTGTTCCCCTTTCTTTTGCTTTTCCGCCATCAGCTCACGCCGGTGGCCATATCCACGAGGATCCTCCCCTCACCATGGGCGAGCCAGTTCCGGTGGCGCCGAAGAAAAAGCGCGCGGCCTCCGCAAGCTCTTCCTCTGGACCTTTTGAGCCCGTTAAAAGGCGAAAGAAGGCCCCAGCCCGAAGGGCTTGGAAACCCAGAGCAGCCGAAACCTCGGATGCGTATGTCCTTCTTTCTTCTACCATTCGCTCTTCCTTACTTCGCCATAATTTTCCTTCTAACGCTACCTGATTTCATAGGGCTCCGGTAGAGGTCCCTCAGAGTGGATCCAGTATCTCACCGCCTCTCCGGGTCAGCCCTTCACCCCGTCGTGACGATGAGTCATGACCGCGGAGCCCCATTCCAGAAAGCTCTGCGGCCGCTCCGGATCATCCTGGGGCGGAGGGAACTGGCCCAGCGCGAACCACGACAGCCACTACCTCGGCGACGCCCCAACCAGCAGCCACTAAAGCTAGCTTGACTCCAGCATCTGTTCCAGTACCAGCGGCCAAAATAGGACCAGCTCCAACCTCGTCAGCAGCACCAACCCCGGCAGCGAAAACATCAGCGCCGGCACCAAGTCCAGCAACGAAAGTACCAGCGCCCAGTTCGTCTGCATCTTCCGAGTCCTCTCACCCTTGGCAGGGGAAAACCGTTGCTACGGCTTCTTCTTCCCAGCAAATCAAGGGCAAGAAGGCTCAAGACGTTACCAAGCCCAGCGCTGCCGAGCCTGGGCAACGTACCCTTGAGTCCATGCTCCCCAAGAAGACACCAGCGGCAAAGGACGCGCTTGTCGAGCCAACCGAGTCTCAGCAGTTGGTTCTGCACACTAGCCCCGCCCTTGCCTTGGTGGAGAGGAAGGAGGCACATGCTAAGGGTTTGGTGACGCCACATATGCTCACAGGTGAACGGTATCCCCCGAGCCTGATGGAGTTCGTCATGAACTGGAATAAGGCCGAGGTGATCCACGAATCTGACCCAGTGAATACCGCTACCAAGGCTATTAGCCTCGCTGGACGGATGATGGAGGTACGCCGTTTCTTCTTTTGCAGATCGTAGATAATAACCATTAGTCCCCGAGCCTCCGGGGGAGTAATTTGTTACTCGGCCGGATGCTCTTTCATAGAACTAACGTGGCTCCATGATAAGCTCGAACATGCACACCCCTAGAGCCGGGTTAAGTTCCGCTTGGCCTGGATTTTAGTGCACCTCGAACATGCACACACCTAGAGCCGGGTTAAGTTCCACTTGGCCCGGATTTTAGTACAGTTCGAACATGCACACACCTAGAGCCGGGTTAAGTTCCACTTGGCCCGGATTTTAGTACACTTCGAACATGCACACACCTAGAGCCGGGTTAAGTTCCACTTGGCCCGGCTCTTAGTACACTTCGAACATGCACACACCTAGAGCCGAGTTAAGTTCCACTTGGCCCGGATTTTAGTACACTTCGAACATGCACTAGGCTGACTTAAGTTTCTGTACCTTGTTTAGGTGACTACCAGCCGCCGAAGTGCCGAATTTCAGCGCTTGTTGGATACGCACAAAAATCTTCGCACGAAACAGGCTGCACTCATCGCTGAGTACGAGAAAAGGGGTAAATTTCTTTCTCATTCCTTTCCTCATGTATCTTCCACTTCACTTGCCGAACTAATCTGATTGTTCGGTTTCCGCAGCTGGGGTGGAAGTTGAAAACAAAATAATGCGAAAAAATTTGGAGCAGATCAAGGGTACGTCGTTCTTGTCTGTTCATACTGCGCTTCTCATCATTTTACCTCCTTGGCTCGGCAAACATTCATACCTCGGCTCTGCCGGGCCAACACACGGTTTCAGCATTGCTTGAAGAAAGTGTGCATGTGCCTGACATGATGCTGCATTTTCTCGAACAAGCAGGACAACATCAAGCCGAGCTGAAGAAGAAAGATGATGAGCTCGCCCTCCTCCGGACCAAAGATGACGACATAGCCAAGCTCAAAGCTGAAATGGCTAAGATGAAGGCGCAGCACCAAACCGAGCTAAAAAGGGTTGGCCAGGACTTCACCGAGGATCGCGAGCTCCTTCAGGAAGTCGAGGTCAAACTTGGGTCGGCAAATGCTGAGCTCGAGCAGCTTCGGAAAAGGCGTGATGCTTGCATCAAGGAGTTGACCCGGATTCACAGTCACATCTCTCGTAACTTCTTTTCCTTTATCCGCCTTACTTCTCCGGGTTATTTCATATGTCTTATTTTCTCAATTTTGTCCTTTGCCTTGTTTCCTAGGCCACTTTCCAGAGGGTACTGCCATTGCAAGTGCTGCTGTTGCCAATTTCCGCCGAGAAAGAGGTACCTCGGTCACTGCTGAGGGTGAGAGCGTTCCCTTTGACATGGAGGACCTGTTGGTCAGCCTGTCATCTCGCGTGGAAATTATCAAGAACTACGACCGGGACCTTCTCGATGTTTCAGTCCGGGTCTTCAACGCCTTCTGGCCCGCCGATGACGCTCCGGAGAGAGTTACGCAGCTTGCTGAAAGGCTTTCGGAAGTTGAGACCCAGCTCGACCTCTGGCGAGAATCCGCTGGCCGCGCTGCTGCCAATACCGTCCTTCACCATGTTTTGACGTGGTACGAAAAGATAGATCTCAGCCTCCTCACACGGCTACGCACCGGGTCCAAATGGACAGATGACCCGGAGTGGGTAGCTCGGCGCTAGGCTTGCGCCCACAGCCTCATTGAATATGCCCCTATTCATGAATGGACTGAGGGTCCGAGCTTCCTGGAAGTCGCGGGCAAAGAGGAAGTTGAGAACATTGAAGATGACTCGGGTGAGGACGAGGAGGACACTGCCTCGGATATCGACGAGGGCGACGATGATGTCGAACTTCCTTCTGCTGCTCCTAAGTAAAAACACTTGAAAATTCATGAGATCCCCGGTATGCCGGGTGGAATTGTATTCCAAATACATGTGATATTTTGCTACTGAGTACTTGTGCCGGATTAACTTGGGCGTAGTCCCCTAGTTTCTTTTTCTTGTTCGTTCAATCTTTTGGCTCCGATCGTGTCTACCTTGATTCGGTTTTACAACTTACGAATCCGAGCCTGAAAAATTGTCTTAACAATACTGGGAAACTTTTAGACTTAGCTCAAGAACAAATACGGAGTAAGTCCGGAAAACAAACGTCGGCTCGAATAAATCCTTTTCCTTAGCCGTTTTTCATGTGCTACGCAATTCCAAACTTGTTCTCTTGCTTGCCATGAAGCCAATTCTTGTTGGAAAGCAGCAAGTCGAAGAGTTGGGTTTTTGGTGCTCACACACTACTAATCCGAACTAAGTAGAATGACCTATCCCAGCCGACGCACAAATAATAAGAGACAACAAATATTATTAAGGCAGTCCCCGAGTTACTGCTCGAGGTGCCCACATTTCATTGATAGGCTCATTGCCGACATACATACTGGTTTATGAGATAACCCGGATACATTTACTTCTTAGCTAGGTGTAGAAAGGACGAAGGAGAGCTACATTCCATGGACGTTTAGATTCCTCTCCGGACCTGTCCGCCTTGTTCTTTTCCTGTGGCTTTGCATCTATAAGATAGTAAGAATCATTGTGCAACGCTTTGCTCACGATGAACGGCCCTTCCCATGGGGGGACAATTTATGCATTCCAGCAGTACGTTGTACCAACCGGAGCACTAGATCGCCGTCCCGGAAGACCCGGGGGCACACTTTCCGGCTATGATAGCGTCGGAGATTTTGCTGATATATGGCGGATCTGGACAATGCCAGTTCTCTCGCTTCTTCCAGCAGATCAACATCATTTTGTCGGGCTTCTTGCACTTCGGCTTCTGTGTATTGGGTGACCCTAGGCGAATCATGCTCTATGTCGCCTGGCAATACAGCTTCTGCCCCATATACCAGAAAAAATGGCGTATAGCCTGTTGATCGATTCGGAGTTGTTCTTAAACTCCACAGTACCGCTGGTAGTTCCTCTATCCAGCACCCCGCTGACCTTTGCAGCGGCTCAATGAGCCGGGGTTTTATCCCGGATAACACTAATCCGTTGGATCTCTCCACTTGCCCGTTCGATGCGGGATGGGCTACCGAAGCTACGTCAAGTCGGATACTCTTATCCCGGCAGAAACGAGCAAATGCTCCTTCCGCAAAATTTGTGCCATTATCAGTTATGATACTGTGTGGATAACCGTACCTCAAGATGATATCTTTGAGAAACGTTACGGCCATAGCTCCATCACATTTTCTTATAGGTTTTACCTCGATCCACTTTGTAAACTTGTCCACCATTACCAGAATGTGAGTCATGTTCCCTCTTGCTGGTTTGAACGGGCCCACCATATCCAAGCACCATACGGCAAACGGCCAAGTGATTGGGATGGTCTTGAGCTCCGACATTGGCATATGCGTCTTTGTAGCGTACCTCTGACAACCATTACATTTTCTCACCAGATCTTCTGCTTGCTCTAAGGCATTGGGCCAGTAGAATCCGTGTCGAAAAGCTTTCGCTACCAAGGCTCGGGATGAGGCGTGATGCCCGCATTCCCCCTGATGTATATCTCGGATGATTTCAAGCCCTTCGTCCGGGTCAACACACCGTTGGAGGACATTGCTCACACTTCTTTTGTATAACTCGGAATTGATGATCGTGTAAGCCTTTGTCCTCCTCTGTGTTTGCCAGGACAACACCTCCTCAGTGGGTAACGTTCCATCTCTCAGGAATTGAAATATAGGCAGTGCCCAAGCCGGTATTGGCCGCACGGGGAACACGTCCTCGTCAATCTCCATCTGATCCACCGGAATAACTTCAACCGGACTACGCTGAGCAGTTCCTGGATCTTGCGAAGCAGTCCCCGGGTTTGCCGAAGCAGTCCCTGGGTTTTGCGCACCACTTCCCGTGTCAACGTCCATGGGTGCAGCTCCGGACTCTGTGTCCTCCGGGACGTAGATGGACTCGGATTCCGGGGATGGCCTGATGGATGGTTTCTTGAGGTGCTCTAATGCCACACCTGGTGGAATTGCCTGTCTGGTTGACCCGAGCTTTGACAGCATGTCGGCAGCCTCATTTTCCACCCGGGGTACATGATGAAATTCGCATCCCTCAAAGTAACCAGAAATCTTCTGCACATGAAATCTGTATAGTGCCATGTTTGGATCAAGGGCATCCCACACTCCGGACACTTGCTGCACTACCAAATCCGAGTCCCCAAAGCATATGATCCGACGTATACCAATTTCCTTTGCTACCTTGAGCCCATGCACAAGTGCTTCATACTCAGCGACATTGTTCGATGCGGTGAAGTGGATCTGCAGCACATATTTCAATTGGTCCTTCTTTGGCGACGTGAGTACAACTCCGGCACCTAGCCCGGTTTTGGTTTTTGATCCGTCAAAGTACATCCGCCAATAGTTTGGATCCGGAAGTGGCGGTTCGTATTGTACCTCGGCCCAGTCCACGAAAAAGTCTGCCAGAGCATGAGACTTGATGGCTTCTCTCCGGTCATACTGCGAAGCGTAAGGAGCTAGCTCAATTGCCCATTTTGCAATTCTGCCGCTTGCATCCTTGTTACTCATTATCTCGGATATAGGGGCCTCACATATGACCCGGATGGGATGCTCTTCAAAGTAATGCTTCAATTTCTTGGCGGCCATGTACACGCCATACGCCACTTTTTGATAATGTGGGTAGTTCTGCTTTGAGGTTGACAACACTTCACTCAAATAATACACCGGCCTTTGCACTGACTTACCTTCCTCATCGCGCTCCACCACTATCACTGCACTTACAACTCGGTTGGTTGCGGCTATATAGAGCAACATTGGCTCTTTCGATAGTGGTGAGGCTAGCACTGGCGCCGTGGCTAACATTTTCTTTAGGTGGATAAAGGCTTCATCAGCCTGCGGCGTCCAAATGAACTTATCCGACTTTTTCATGAGTTGATAGAGAGGCAATGCCTTTTCTCCCAACCGACATACAAACTGACTTAACGAGGCCAGGCAACCTGTAAACTTCTGGACATCGTTAAGACACTTCGGCAGTTCCATTCGTTCGATGGCTTGGATCTAGGTTGGATTAACCTCGATACCTCAGTTGGAAACCAGAAAACCGAGCAGTTTTCTAGCCGGGACACCGAAGGTGCATTTTTCCGGATTAAGTTTCATCCGGAACCTCCTTAGGTTTGCGAACGTTTGCCTGATATCGTCAAGGAGCATTTTTCTTTCCTTGGTCTTGATAACCACATCATCCACGTACACCTGTACATTTTGACCTATTTGGTCATGCAAACATTTTTGCATACATCTCTGGTATGTTGCCCCTGCATTACATAAACCAAACGGCATGGTGCGATAGCAATAAGCCCCATACAGGGTAATAAATGCCATCTTTATTTGATCATCCGGATTCAGAGGTATCTGGTGGAAACCAGAATAAGCATCGATGAATGACAACAGTTCACATCCAGCAGTTGAGTTTATGACCTGATCTATTCTTGGCAGCGGGAATGGATCTTTCGGACACGCCTTGTTCAGGTTCGTGTAGTCGATACACATGCGCCAAACTACTGCCACGTTCGGATCATCCTTTTTCTTTTCCACCAGCACCGAATTAGACAGCCAGTTGGGGTAGAGGACCTCCATGATAAATCCTGCAGCTAGCAACCGAGCTATCTCATCCCCAATGACTTTCCTCCTATCTTCGGCGAAGCGGTGGAGAGGTTGCTTCACCGGCTTAACTCCGGGCCTCACATTTGAAGAGTGATCGGCCAGCTCCCTCGGAACACCTTGCAAGTCCTGTGTGGACCAAGCAAAAATGTCCCGATTCTCACGGAGGAAGCTGACGAGCCCGCTTTCCTATTTATCACTTAGTCCGGCACCAATCGTGACGGTGCGCTCTGGGAACATGGCATCAATGGGAACTTTCTTGGTATCTTTCGTGGCCTGGAAGGAGACAGCTCCATGCGGGTTACTCAGCGCCGGCATATACTGTTGCGCGGACTGAGCCAACGCAGCCACCTCTTGAATTTTCCTTTTTTCCTGCGCGATCACAAGCGACTCGGCTAAGTTTGATCCGGCCGACGCACATTCCATCGAACGTCGAAAGTCCCCAGCAATTGTAATTACCCCATTTGGTCCGGGCAATTTCATTTTCAAATAGCTGATATGACAACCTGCCATGAACTTGTTCAGCGCTGGCCTTCCGAGCAATGCATGATACGCGCTTTCTAAGTTCACCACTTCGAACTCCAGATTTTCAGTTCGGCAATTGTCCCTCGTGCCGAACAAGACGTCGACCCGGACCTTGCCTATGGGCTCACAAGAAATGTCGGGCACAATGCCATGAAAAGTTGTCCTCGTGGCCTAGAGCATGTTCTCCGAGATACCCAACTTGCGCATTGTGTCCGCGTACATGATATTTATGCTACTGCCGTTATCGATCAGTACCTTGGAGAATCTTACGTTAATGCTAGGCCCAATGAATGTAGGATCTAGCACCAACGCATATGAACCAGGGCTCGGCATGAGCTTGGGGTGATCCCTAACGCTCCAAGTGATTTCCTGATCGGACCAAGGCATGTACCTCGTCACCGTCGGCATTACCGCATTCACTTCCATATGCCTACGCTGCAAGCTTTTTCTATCAGTTTCCTCTGTGGTAAATACACAGTAGCTCTGGTGATGCTCCCTGTACTCGTTTCTCCCCTCATTTTCGAGGTGCCTATGATCCGGCTGATGCTGATTTTCTACTTGATGCACTGCATCTCTTCTTTCATTGTTATCATACCTTGGCGGAGGGGGAGGCAACATCAGCTGTTGCGTGTTCGCTCCGGAGAGCAACTGCTGCCGGGGTAACTCCTGCCGAGGCTGATCATTCCGGGGTGCCTGAGCATTCCCCGAACCACCTTGCTCGATCTTGCGCATCCACTCGCATTGCCTCGTCGTATGACCCGCTGGATTGTTCGGGTTTGGCGTGTGAAACTTACACGGCTGGTCCAACATCGACTCGTAAGTGTACCTCGGACGGTCTTTCCTTTCTTGCCATTGCTTCTTTTGCTCCGGTGTCCAAGTTTTCTTCCCATCGTTCCTTGGGGTCCATTGACCTCCAGTTTTCTGGCGCTGACTACCCCCTGCTCCAGGTTGATCTTGACTCACGGCCGCTACTTGGTGCGAACCGTACCGATGATCCGGTCGATCATCTCTCCTTTTTCCTCTGTAATCATTTCTCCGGGATGATCCGGATCCATCCCTCTGATAGTACTCATCGCTTGACTCGTTTGAGGCGAGCCTTGGTTGGGTCGGGTCACCCAATGCATACGAATCTGCGATCCGGATCATTTCTGCCAACGTTGCCGGCATTTTTCGTTGCAACTTCATCCATAACTCGCTTCCATACCTGCACCCCTGTGCAAACCGTGCTATGGCCTGTGATTCTATCACGCCCTCACACGAATTTCTCACGGTACACCACCGGGTCAAAAACTCCCGGTTCGTCTCATTGGGTCGCTGTTTGCACATAGCTAGGGTCTGTGGCCTATTTGGCCTTTGATACGTACTCGAAAAATTGCTGATGAACATCTCCTTGAAATCAATCCAGCAGTTGATGCTTCCTGGCGGCAAATTGTTCAACCACACCCTTGCCGGGCCTTCCAACATCTGGGGTACATATCGTACGGCCCATCTCAGGTTGCCTGTGGCAATTTTTACAGCGGTAGCATAGTTTATCAGCCAATCCTCTGGCTTGGTACTACCATCATAGGTCTTGGTCCCCCTGGGCAATTGAAAGTTCAGGACTTGTGGCTCTTTCATGATCCGGGGTCCAAAACATGCTGGACCCGGTGGGCCCTGACATTCTATCTGTTCCGACCTATATAGTCGATCCAGTTTCAACCTCGCATCGTCCGGCATCAAATCCCTGCTTCCCAGTCTCGAACCTATCACATGATAGTCCGGTCTCGGGTATCCTGCATTTGCCATCTCCGAATCACCGTCGTTATACTGGTTTTGCTCTTGCGGCGCGCCTTTCTGTTGTATACCTCGGCCGGCACTATGCTCTTGCCTCGGCATGTTCCACTGCTGCGGTTGTCTTGCCCCTGTTGAGTTTTGCTGCCCGGCATTGCCGTTGACGACGTTCCTCTAACCGGCATTGCCTTGGTCACGGTTACCTCGGCCAGCTTCGCCTCGGCTCACACTCCGTCTATCATCATTTTTCTGCGCTTCTTTTTCTTTCCCCGCCCGTGTCGGGTCATACGGGACAATCTGTTTGTTCCGTCTGGCTGAGGTTACCACCTCCTCTCTCCTTGGATCGCCATGAGGGGACGACGCAGCTCCAGCGGATTTCTCCGGGTTACCCATCGCCGAATGGACGATCTTGGAGGCCCCAAATCTCTCCGGGTTCGCCCTGAGCAGTTCCTCGTTTTGCCTGTTCGCAATCCGAACCAGCTCGTTAACTCGGTTTTGCTGCCTTTGTCGGGCTTCACCCGTCAGTCCCTCTAACTCGGATGCAGCTGCATCCGCCGCTCTGAGGTTCTTGGCTGGGGTACTATACCTCGGCAGCCCCACAGAAAGACAGCTCTCTGATTCCTCGATTTCGACATCACCTTCTCTGTTCATCTCGCTCATGAGATTTCTCCCTTTAACTTTTACAGCATCAACTTTGTTCACCTTTGCGTACTCACGCAGCGTCATGTTCAACGACTGCTGGGCCGCGGCTATTTTCTTTGCGCCCTCAAGTATTTTCTGCCGAGTTTCTTCCAGCTCGGCCTGTGCGCGAGCCGGATCTACCGCTGCTACTACAGGGTTTGCCAAGCTATCTATTGCCTCTCTCAGCACGTTTTCCGGCCTCTCTAGCGGAGGACCCCTACCTTTCCTTGGTGCCTTGGGTGTCACCTCCGGATCTGGCGCCGGATCCTTGCTCGTAACCGCTCCCGGCGCCATCATCATTACCTCTGCATGGTCCGGGGAATGAGCAATACGCTCCCCGCGAGCCACAGTGAGGGGCGGTTCGCCTGCTTCGACAACGTGGCGCGGATGAACGCCTGACACGTCCACCGCGACGTAGAACTTGTGCGCGCCGAGCTTGAGGAAGACGCCGTTGCGCGGGAGAGGGCGCGTGCCGAAGCAGCCTACGTTGTCGCTGACGAAGTCCCGCGCTTCAAAGCGCTGGACGAGCCCGGAGACGATGCGTTCGCCAGTGGTGACGAAGTTTCCCGTCTGGATCTTGACCCCTGCTAGCGCCGTTTGCCCCACGGTGGGCGCCAACTGTCGTGGTGGTGTCACGGCAGATGCCATGTATAGGCTGAAGGTGGGGACTAGTACACGCTAGGGGAATCTAGGGAGGGATAGCGAAGTGATTCTCCATGCCAAAACTCGTATTGATTTTCTTCCAAGGTTACAAGTGCTCCTAGAGCTGTATTGGCGAGAGGAGGAAGAAGAAGCTCTCTTACTCTCACCGACAGATCTCACCTAAAACCCTTATCCTTAACAGAAATCTCTAGAGAATGAAAAAACCAACCCCCTCTACTGAAGCCCTAGCCCCCCTTTTATAGGGGAGGCTCGGTTTCAACCTAGGGCATACGTGGAGGCATATTCCTAAGAATATGCCCCCTCCCAAAGTGGTAAACCGGCCGGGGTGCTTTTTCCCCCTCGTCAGCTACGCTTTAGCTACGTGAGCCACTGCGGCGCCCTCGTCAGCTGACACGGGCGTCGTCACGCTTCTCGGCCACGCCCCGGTGGTCCAGTCCTTGCTCGCTTCGCTCAGGTAGTGCGTACCGGGGCTCCTTTTGACCAGCGAGATTCCTTCCTTCTCCTAGAAGGTTACTGCAACCCGGACGATGGTTCATCCGGCCACACCCTTTTCCTGCATACAGGTTAGACATACGCTTCCGACTCACCTCTTAAGTCGGATTAGGGCTAGTTAGGCGAACTCCCCCAGGTCCGGATTACCCCGTGATTCGGCCTGCCTTGAGGTGACCCGGCCAGTACTTGCTTTGACCTTGCCGAACCTCGGATAACTCGGCCTTTCATACCACGGCGTGACCCTACCCGGGGGTACCCCCCAACAATAGCCTACAGCGGGGGATCACTCACTCATAGATGGGGGAATCATGGATGGTTGATGGAGAAGCAATGGTGACGCTGATGATGATGATCTCCTCCAATTCCCCATCCCAGCAGGGTGCCAGAACAGAGTTTCTGGTTCCGAATCGCGGTATCTGGTGGTGGCGACGCAGTGGAACTCTTTCTAGAAAAACATCGAAGCCCCCTCGGTTTTTAGGTCAAGAGGCATCTTATAGGCGAAGAGGGAGGCCGAGGGGGTGCCCGAGGCGGCCACACCCCTCCCAGGCACGGCCAGGCTTGGCCCACGCGGCCAGGGGTGTGGGCCCCTCGTGGCCCTCCTCCGTCTCGTCTTCTGGCTCCGAGATTCTTCTGGTGAAATAGGATTTTTGGCATATTTTCTGGGATTTTTCGTGATAGTTGATTTTGCACAAAAACTAGACACCAAGGTAAATCTGCTGAAAACAGCGTCGGTCTGTGTTAGTTGTATCCAAATCACACAAGTTTAGAGGAGAAAGAATAGCAAAAGTGTTCGAGAATGTAGATACGTTTTGGACGTATCAACTCCCCCCAAGCTTAGCTTATTGCTTGTCCTCAAGCAATTCAATTGAAAACAGAGTGCGATAAAAGAAACTTTCACGAACACATTTGCTTCATAAGATGTATATATTCTCAGCATATGATCAAATACTTAGGCAATTCATAATAAAGAATATGCAAATAAGTTACTCAATAGTCATTGCAATCTATGAAGAGATTCCAACTCAAAAATAATAAGTAGCATGAAACATAAACATAAGCGACATTGCAATGCTCATAAAAAGGTATGATAGAGTGGTATCTCTCTTGCCTTTGATTGTAGAGCAAATAAATGCCAAGGCACCTCTGAAATTCAAGTGAAGACTAGAAGTAAAGATATCAAAGATACAAGCATCAAAGTCATGACACAATTAATCAAGTTCTGAGACAAGCACATTACACTAAGAATGACAACTATGCTCTCAATAAAGTGCTCATAGAATAAGTGGTGACTCAACAAGGAAGTGAAAGGGTTTTGAAAAGTTTGAAAGGCTTCCAAATGCTGAAAGTATGGTACTCATTAGCTTTGAGCTCTCATTGCCCCTATCATAAGCATCTTTAGATGATTAAGGTTAAAGTGAACAAATATGAGGATTTGCTTGACAAGTTATAAGTTGAAATCTCATGCCCCTTACTTACGAAAACCGGACCTCATGCTCCTCGACTTTAGTCACGAGTAAGTTCTTGTCATTGTAAGTACACGTGTATCATAGAGAACCGCCAACGGGGTACCCCTTGCCCGATGATACAGAAGCATTCCCATATCAAAATGACAAGGCAAGCAGACAATGAGCATCTCGGCGATCTTTTTATTTGCTATTTGCATAGGATTTTATTAAGGATGCTTCACAGATTGCTCACTATGGTTATGCTGCAAGTTTCCACCATGATTAGGCATGGCTTAGGCTAGCGGCCCAAGCGTTTCTCTAACACATATACAAACTCCATGAGCTTACAAGCTCCCCTTTTATTTCACACGGTCGGGATCCATAAGCAAAAGAACATGATATCAACTAAATAAAGTGCAATGTTGAAAGCGTACAACATTGTTCTGCTAATACACAACTTATAAAGCACAAGCATATACGCAACATAAATGGGCACAATGGTTCAAGTTTATTAAGTGCAAGAAAAGTAAAGTGTGTCGTCAAGTTTGTGAGAGCTTTACTAACTAATTTTCTCATAACAAGCAAACATTCTTATTGGAAGAAAACAGAGTACAATAAACATGCAAGGAGTAGCAATAATGCTAATAGGTGGATATGGTGGACTCTTTTGGGCAACTTTGGTTTTAGGGAGTTGGATGCACGAGTAAAGCTTATACTCATCATAAGTGAAGGCTAGCAATAGAAAGGGAGCGACAATCGAGAGAGCAGAAACTGTCATAATCATGCTTGCAACAAGACAAAATTAATAGTGGCATAAAAGTGACACAAGAATCCTGAGGCGAAATAATTCATCGAGGCTTAACTGATTATTGTTTCAGTTATATGCATGCGTGAGCATGTGCCGAGTCGACTCAAACGAAACATTCAGAGGAGGATACCACAATGTCATACCAAGTTATGAATAGAACAATGCAAGCAAACATTCATATGACATGCTACAAACTACTAGCAAGCTGGAGCTAATCATAAGAAAGCAAGAACTACTAAGCATCCATAAATAACATACACCTTACATGAATAGACTAAGCATGCCCACAATGATGAGTATATGTAAAAAAATGAAAACAAATAGATTTCATTACCAGCCTCTTACCATAGCTCAAGTTGTCATTAATCTTCATTATTGCCCTTCACTTGTGTGGCTTGAATAATAACATGAAACCAAACTCCACTGAGAACTGCTAAACCCTGCGACGAACTTCACAAAACCAAAGAAGAACAACGAATATTTTTGGGTTTTCGATTTTTAAAACAAGAACCAAAAGGAAGGACAAGCAAAGCGAAATCTTTTTGGGTTTTTAGAATAATCAAACCAAAACTAAAAGGAAGAGACAAACCAAAGCTAAGAGGTAAAGAAGCAAACAAAGAGAAATAACAAAAATATTTTTGGTCTTTTTGTGTTTTGGAAAGCAGAAAGAAAGCAAGAATAAAAACTAAAAAGAAAGTGAAACATGAATATACAAAGTACCGACTGAACATGATAAGTAGATGAGTGCGATGTCGGTATACCTCCCCCCAAGCTTAGGCTTTTGGGCTAAGTGGGTATTGATGACCCACAAGTATAAGGGGTGTATCGTAGTATTTTCGAGGGAAGTGAAACCCAATTTATTGATTCGACACAAGGGGAGCCAAAGAATATTTATAAGCCTTAACAACTGAGTTGTCAATTCAGCTGCACCTGGAAACAATCTTGCTCATAGCAGTTTATCAGTAGCAACAGTTTTGTAATAGGAGTAGTAAAGCAACAGCAGTAGTAAAGCAAAGACAGCGGTAACAATAGCAGTAAACAGTGGGATTCGAGTGCGGTAGGCATAGGGATGGATGGACGGGCGTTGCATGGACAAGACAATTCACATAGCAATCAGAACATAGGGCAATTGTAGATAAATAAGATAAAGCATCCAAGTACTAGATAATCCTAGGCATGTGTTCCATATATAGTCATACGTGCTCACAATGAGAACTTGCACAACATCTTTTGTCTTGCCAGCCCGTTTGCAGCGGGGCCTCAAGGGAACTATTGGAAATTAAGGTGATCCTTTTAATAGAGCACCGGAGCAAAGCATTAACACTCTGTGAACACATGTGATCCTCACATCAAAGCCATTCCCTCCGGTTATCCCGATTTCTGTCACTTCGGGGCCATTGGTTCTGGACAACAACGTGTGTATACAACTTGTAGATAAGACCAAAAACAATACTATCATGATGAATCAATAACATGTTCAGATCTGAAATCATGGCACTCGGGCCCTAGTGACAAGCATTAAGCACAACAAGTCGCAACAAAGTCATAAAGCATTAATAACAGATACTAGGCACCATGCCCTAACAATCTGATGCCATTACATAAATGATCTCATCCAATCCCTACCATCCCTATAGCCTATAGCAGGGGATTACTCACTCATAGATGGGGGAAACATGGATGGTCGATGGAGAAGCGATGGTGATGATGATGGCGATGATCTCCTCCAATTCCCTGTCCCGACAGGGTGCCAGAACGGAGTTTCTGGTGCTGTTTCATGGAATCTGGTGGTGGTGGAGCGGAACTCCTTCTGGAAAAACGTCAAACCCCCCGGAGTTTTTAGGTCAGAAGGCTTCTTATAGGCGAAGAGGGAGACCGAGGGGGTGCTTGGGGGGCCCATACCACCCACTAGCGCGGCCTGGCCTGGCTCGCGCCACCAGGTGGTGTGGCCACCCCCTGGCTCTTCTCCGCCTCGTATTCTTACTCTTGGAGTCTTCCGGTGAAATAGGCACTTTGGCTTTTGTCCTGTCCAATTCCGAGAATATTCATTTTCTGACTTTCCTAGAACCAAAAACAGCAGAAAACAGGCAGCTGGCACTGTGGCTCTTGTTAATAGGTTAGTCCAAGAAATCATCTGAAAAGTACTCCAAAGTGTGGACAAAACACAAGAAAGTGGATAAAACCAATCATGGAACATCAAAAATTATAGATAAATTTGCAATGTATCAACATCCCCAAGCTTAACTCCTGCTCGTCCTCGAGTAGGTAAGTGATAAAAAGAAAGAATAATTTTTGAGGTGACATGCACCACCATAAACTTGATCAAAGCATTTGTAAAACATTCAAAGCTGGGATCATAGTACTTCAATCATAACATGAAAGACAAAGTTCTAGCAATAAGACAAAGAAACTATGATGCAACATGAAAAGGCACAAACAAAAGAGTCATGAATAACAATGCTTTGCAAGACGTTTGTTTGTTTCGCATAAAGAAAACATAGCATAGTTGCATTCAGCTTGTCCCACATAGAGTAGCAAACATAAATGCATAGGACACCTTCAAAGTTTACAAGAGTGACTAGATACAAATAGTTTAAAACAAGCAATATCAAGGTAAGCATCAATCAACAAGTTTTGGGTCAATGCACATAGAACTAAGAATGGACACTATGCTCTCAAGAAAGTGCTCATAGAATGTGTGGAGACTCAACAAGGAAATGAACAGGTTTTGAAAAGTTTGAAAGGCTTCTAAATGCTGAAAGTATGGTACTCATTAGCTTTGAGCTCTCATTGCCCCTATCATAAGAATATTTAATGTGGTTAAAGTGAAAGTGACACAACTAAGAGGATATGCTTGACAAGTTATAAATCAAAGTCTCATGCCCCTTACTTACGAAGACCGATCCTCATGCTACTCAACTTCAGTCACGAGTATGCTCTTGTCATTGTAAGTATATACGTATCATAGAGAACTGCCAACGGGGTATCCCTTGCACATGACACAGGAGCTATCCCATAATCAAAATGACAAGGCAAGCAGACAATGAGCATCTCAGCGATCTTTTTATTTACTATGTGCATAGATTTTTATTGAGGATGCTTCATAGAATGCTCATTATGGTTATGCTGCAAGTTTCCACCATGATTAGGCATGGCTTAGGCTAGCGGCCCAGGCGTTTCTCTAACATACATACAAACTCCATGATCTTACAAGTTCCACTTTTATTTCACACCGCCGGGATCCATAAGCAAAAGAACATGATATCAACGAGGTACTAAGTACCAATGCAATGTTGAAAGCGTTCCCCATGATACATGGTTCTGCTAACTTCAACTTATAAAGCGCAAGCATATACGCAACAAAGAAGGACGCGATGGTTCAGGTTTATTAAATGCAAGAAAATAAAGTGTGCCATCAAGTTCGTGAGAGCTTTACTAACTAACTTTCTCATAACAAGCAAACATTTTATTTGGAAGAAAACAAGGCATATTGAATATGCACGGAAGTAGAAATTGATGCTAATAGGTAGGTATGGTGGACACTTTGGCAATATTTGGTTTAAGGGAGTTGGAAACATGAGTAAAATACTCAGTGAAAGTGAAGGCTAGCAATAGTAAGGGAGCGACAAACGAGAGAGCAATAATGGCCATAATCATGCAGAGCGACAAAACATCATTGATCAAAGCATAAAGTGATACTACAAGTTGAAAACTAAAGAATCATAAAGGCTTATGGTGACTTGGGATAGTCATAACATGGTGTGAGCATGTGCCAAGTCAACCCAAATAAAGCATCAAAGGAGAATACCACTATACTATGATTTAATATGCTAAAACAATGCATGATTCATCCAAGGCACATTAAGCAATCACAATTGTTTATAACAAGTCATGCTACAGCAAAGAATACTAAGCATAAAGCCAAAACAATATCAAGCATGGCATGACAAAGCATATGCCACAGTCAAAAACAAGCTCTCTTTAACACTTAATCATGAACTTTCGTACTCTTTTCCAATCCAAACCAAACTATTTGAAAACCAATGCATGAAAGATGAGGTCCAACCAATTTATTAAGCAAACTAAGAAAACCAAGAAAACGAAAAACCAAAACGAAAATAAAAAAGAAGAAGACGCTCCAAGAACAACACAACCGTGCATAAAAGAATAAAAATGAAGCGTTTGGAAGAAACCTGAGATTTTTATTGATGAAGAGGGGGGGTGCCTTGGGCATCCCCAAGCTTGGACGTTTGTACTTCTTGGATATTTCTTGGGGTGACACGCGTGGCATCCTCAAGCTTGAGCTTTAGTCCATCCTTCATCTCATTACTCATTCCTTCCATACACCTGAAATTTTTCCTTCATACAAAACTTCACACAATCTTTATTAGCAACATTAGTGCACTCAACATAATAGATCTTTAGGTTCAGTTCTAACACCAATAAAACTTCCATTAAAACACAAACTACTGTAGCACTTCCCTCAAAAAGCTCAATTCCCCAAAAGAACTCAAAAAGGAACCAACAAGAAGCAAATGCAGAAAATGGCAGAAATCTGTCAAAACAGACCAGCAGATAAAGACGAATTTTTTGGAAGACCTTCTGTTGCTCAAATCAAAAAGTATTGAACTAATGAAAGTTAGATAACAACCTGTGGCAGAAGCACACAAATTCACGCCTCAAAAATACGTCCAGATATTTTACACGAATTTTTACGGTGAAGCACAGAAATCTGTTTCAGAACAGCAACTTTCCCAATCATTACTTCTCTCTCATTAGAGGTTACTCTTGGCACAAAAAGCAAATAAAAAGTATAAGGAGCGGTTATTACTGAAATAATAACTTCCAAGACTCATCTAAAACTTTTGGGTTATCTCCCAATAAGTACTTTTATTTAACGCCTTTAAGTTAGGCATAAGCAAAAAATTAAAATGGATAGAATAGAAGTAAGCGGAGATAATCATAGTGAAAACATTGTTTTGTTCAATAAAATCCTTTTGTTAACAAGGTTGATCATGTCTTGTTACCAAAACAATTTCATATGAGACAACACTTTGTATTCCACTAATGATTATGTTACCTCAACCTTGATAGCAATGGTTCCAATCATAATAGTTTCAAATTTTTCTCTTGGTATGGGACAATATGTTTCTCCAACTTGAATGCCCTCATCATGTTCAATTGAATTCAAAACCATAAGTCCTATCAATCTTCTTGGGGAAATAGACAATATGTTCCTTGTCATTAACACTGAAAGTCACATTCCCTTGATTACAATTAATAACAGCTCCTACAGTATTTAAGAAAAAGTCTCCCAAGAATAATAGACATATTATCATCTTCAGGCATAATAGTTTGAGAGGATGCTCACATAAGAAATATGAGTTGAAGTAAAATAGAGCATCAAGAAGCAAATTCAAAACACATTTAAGTCTAACCCACTTCCTATGCATAGGAATCATGTATGCAAATAAATTCACAAAGAACAAAGTGACAGGCATAGGAAGATAAAACAAGAGTAACTTCAAAACTTTCAGCACATAGAGAGGTGTTTCAATACCATGAAAGCTTCTACAACCATATTTTCCTCTCTTATAATAATTTTTAGTAGCCTCATGAATAAACTCAACAATATAAGTATCGCATAAAGCATGCTTTTCATGATCTACAAGTACTAGAGCTTTATTATAAACATCTTCAAAAGAATCCTCAGGAACATAACATTCATCCTTCTTAAGTAAGCATGGGGGACAATCAACAAATGTAAGGGATAAAGAGTTACTCTCATTAGAAGGTAGGCATGGGTAGCTAATCCATTCTTCCTCCTTTTGTTCATCACTCTCCTCCTCTTTTTCATCTAATGAGCTTTCAGGTTCATCAATTTCTTCTTCCATAGGATCCTGCAAGGCATTAGTCTCTTCCATTTGCGGAAAATATCTATTAATATATTCAAGAATATAGCCATTTTCTTCCTTGTAATTATCAAAGCAAAATTTAAGTATATCATAAACCTCATATTTATAAGGTGAATCATCAATATTTTCAAGCAAACTAGTAAGTTCAAATGCACCCTTCCAAGCAATAAATTCTTCAATTTGTTCCACATCATAAAAGTCATAATTCCCTTTAACATAAAAAGATATGGTAACATTATCATTATACTCACATTGAAAAGGGAGGTGTTTGTACCTCCTACAGCAACAAGATTTATCAAAGCAATAAGTAACATTATAAGTAGAGCACACGTTTTTAGCAATGGTATACAATTTATCAATTTGTTCCCATAAGTGTTTCCCTTTTTGTGACAAGCGGTGTTCCTTATAATAATATTTTTGATCCTCCGTGCACCCACCTTGCCAATAAGATTCAGTTTCAAAGAACCCAACCATTGACCACAAGCATGATAAAGCAAGACAATAACAAACCAACGAAAATAACAACTAGAGTAGGAACTAATTTTTTTGTATTTTTGATAAATAAATAAGCAAACAAGGCAGAAATAAACTAAGCTTGAACAATAGTGATTCCAAGTGGACTTGATAAATAAAGCTATGCTCACCGGCAACGACGCCAGAAAATAGTCTTGATGACCCACAAGTATAGGGGGTGTATCGCAGTATTTTCAAGGGAAGTGAAACCCTATTTATTGATTCGACACAAGGGGAGCCAAAGAATATTTATAAGCCTTAACAATTGAGTTGTCAATTCAGCTGCACCTGGAAACAATCTTGCTCACAACAGTTTATCAGTAGCAATAGTTTTGTAATAGGAGTAGTAAAGCAACAGCAGTATAAAGCAAAGACAGCAGTAACAATAGCAGTAAACAGTGGGATTCGAGTGTGGTAGGCATAGGGATGGATGGACGGGCGTTGCATGGACAAGAAAATTCACGTAGCAATCAGAACATAGGGCAATTGCAGATAAATAAGATAAAGCATCCAAGTACTAGATAATCCTAGGCATGTGTTCCATATATAGTCATATGTGCTCGCAATGAGAACTTGCACAACATCTTTTGTCCTGCCAGCCCGTTTGCAGCGGGGCCTCAAGGGACCTACTAGCAATTAAGGTGCTTCTTTTAATAGAGCACCAGAGCAAAGCATTAACACTCCGTGAACACATGTGATCCTCACATCAAAGCCATTCCCTCCGGTTATCCCGATTTCTGTCACTTCGGGTCCATTGGTTCCGGACAACAACATGTGTATACAACTTGTAGATAAGACCAAAAACAATACTATCATAATGAATCAATAACATGTTCAGATCTGAAATCATGGCACTCGGGCCCTAGTGACAAGCATTAAGCACAACAAGTCGCAACAAAGTCATAAAGCACTAATAATAGATCCTAGGCACCATGCCCTAACAATCTGATGCCATTACATGAATGATCTCATCCAATCCCTACCATCCCCATAGCCTACAGCGGAGGATTACTCACTCATAGATGGGGGAAACATGGATGGTCGATGGAGAAGCGATGGTGATGATGATGGCGATGATCTCCTCCAATTCTCCGTCCCGGCAGGGTGCCATAACGGAGTTTCTGGTGCTATTTCATGGAATCTGGTGGTGCCGGCAGAGCAGAACTCCTTCTGGAAAAACATCGACCCCCCCGGAGTTTTTAGGTCAGAAAGCTTCTTATAGGCAAAGAGGGAGACCAAGGGGGTGCCTGGGGGGGCCACACCACCCCCTGGCGCGGCCTGGCCTGGCCCGCGCCACCAGGTGGTGTGGCCGCCCCTGGCTCTTCTCCTCTCTTATTCTGACTCCTGGAGTCTTCGGGTGAAATAGGCACTTTGGCTTTTGTCCTGTCCAATTCCGAGAATATTCATTTTCTGACTTTCCTGGAACCAAAAAACAGCAGAAAACATGCAGCTGGCACTGTGGCTCTTGTTAATAGGTTAGTCCAAGAAATCATATGAAAAGTACTCCAAAGTGTGGACAAAACACAAGAAAGTGGATAAAACCAAGCATGGAACATCAAAAATTATAGATACATTTGCAATGTATCAGGTATCAATCCCAAGCTAGCCAAGATGGAGCGCCTCTGTAATACGGCGAAGAAGTGCCTTCGTCCTGATACGAACTCGAGGATGCCCCAACGTAGTGCGCAGAGTAGTCGTAAGAGGGCACATCCCCCTAGTGCTGCCCGTGGAAACCAAGCAAGCGGAGCTGCTCATCTACCACCTCCTTGGAACGCGACCATGGCATCCTGCAAATATTGAACAAAGTGAACTGTGGCAAAGGAATTTCCCTCTTGTCTATGTCAGTAAACAACATCCTATAAACTAAATTATCGATACTAGAGTCAGTAGTAAGATGTGTTTTCATAGCAGCGAGATCAAGCCTTCATGGTGTCAATACAGTATCATTAGGATCAACAGAAAGTTCCAAAGCAGCAATCATGCGTGAGGCAACAATACCCCCATAAATGGGTCCTCTAGCAGCTAAGCGACGAGCAATGAGGGAACCAATATTATACTTGGTATCATTATTAAGTGCAGCAGCGAGGAAGGCTAAATGGTAATTAGAAATATTACTAGTGTTCTCCCTACCAAGAATGCTAGTGGGAAGATAATAAGCAAAATATCTAAGAGCTAGGAGTTGAATGTTCCTTATCTTCCCACGCTGAGCTGCGCGGTCATCATTATTTGTCACACTTCGGTAGAGCTCCAGCAAATCAGCGGGTCGACCTTGGATCTTCTTCACCGTCCTAGTCATGCATATGCCTGTAATGCTGCAAAATCTTTCCAATGGCATGGTAATAGGAAGATTATAAATTTTGAATGAAACAGTTGACTGATAAGGGGTGTTAGTGAAAACGAAACTCTCAACGAAAGTTTTGGTGAGCACGGCATATTGCTCACTCTCGTCCTGCATGTAAGTGGTCAAACCAACCATCTGAACAAGAAGTAATAAATCATCGAGGATCCCTACAGCTTACAAAAAGGTAAAACAAGGGAAGGTAGATGGGTGAGCATCTCCCTCATCTCCTTCATTTCCAGTGCAATAAGATCTTTATTATATGATGGCCTAAATTGAGAAGCTGGTCTTGAAGGCCTTGCCCTCCTGGGTGTGTCCTTCTCAAATACTTCTCCAAAAGTGTGGTTGTTCATCTTTGATATTCTAAAATTTAAACATCCATCATACAAGTGATTGCAAAGTGATTATATAATGAAAGGAACTACTTATGGGGACTTGTAAGAGGCCTAAGCATGCATCAAAACAATTTTTCTAAGCATTGAACAAGCTTATAAACTCACAAAACTTGTCACCTATAGTAGCAAAATACTCAAGATATAAACCACTAATCACAAATCTACTTGAACAAGCGTAGGGGTCACATACCGGAGAACAATTGCTCCAAATTTCAGCAGCAAAGATATGCTGAGCAAGGAGATCGAAGAATTGCGAGCAAGAATATCAAGAAACACGAATATGAGCAATGAACTGGTGTTTTCTCGGGAGAGAGAAAGAAGTGGCAAGTGAGAGAGTAAGTGGAGGGCTAGGGGTGGCCCACACCATGGCCAGGTGCGACCCTGGTGTGGCCGCACCACCAGGTGGTGTGCCTGCCTGGTGGGCCCCTGGGTCACTCCATGTACTTCTCTGCCCCTTTTTTCACGTAAAAATTTAATATGAATTTTCTAGAATTTTTCGAGAGAGTTTATTTTTTAGCAATTTTCAGGTATTGATGAATGATTTTCTGACAGAAAGATGATTTTAGAATGATGCAAATACAACACAAAACTAAAACTTCAGAAGTTCTAAGACACTATAATATGCAAGCAACTAGCAACAGAAAAGTAAACTAAGTGGAAACAAAAATTGAAATGATAAAATAAGAGTAAGCAAAGATAATCATGGTGAAAACATTGTTTTGTTCATTAAACTCCCTTTGTTAACAAGGTTGATCAGGTCTTGTTACCAAAACAATTTTATATGAGACAAAACTTTGTATTCCACTGAATGATTATGTTACCTCAACTTTGATAGCAATAGTCCCAATCATAATAGTTTCATATTTTTCTCGTGGTATGGGACAATATATTTCTCCAACTTGAATGCCCTCAATATTTTCAATTGAATTTAAACCATAAGTCCTATCAATCTTCTTGGGGAAATAGACAGTATGCTCCTTGTCATTAACATTCAAAGTTACCTTTCCTTGGTTGCAATTAATAACAGCTCCTGCAGTATTAAGAAAAGGTCTCCCAAGGATAATAGACATATTATCATCTTCAGGCATTTCAAGCACAACAAAGTCAGTTAATATCAAACAATTATGAGCCACTTGAACAGGAACATCCTCACATATACCAACAGGAATACTAGTAGATTTATCAGCCGTTTGCAAAGATATATCAGTTGGTATTAATTTTCCAATTGAAGTCTCTTATAGAGAGAAAAAAACATAACACTAACTCCTACTCCCAAATCACACAAAGAAGTTCTAACATAGCTATTTTTAATAGAGCATGGAATAGTTGGGATCCCTAGGTCTCCAAGTTTCTTTGGAACCTTACCATTGAAGGAATAATTAGCAAGCAAAGTAGAAATTTCTTCATTAGGGATCTTCCTTTTCTTAGAGACAATATCCTTCATATACTTTGAATAAGGAGGCAATTTAATAGCATCAGTTAAAGGAATTTGTAAAAATACAGGTTTCATCCATTCACAAAACTTATTATAGTGTTTCTCTTCCTTTGACTTGTGTTTTTTATCAGGGAAAGGCATAGGTTTTTGGACCCAAGGCTCTCTTTCACTACCATGTTTCTTAGCAACAAAATCTTCTTTAGTGTATTTAGTATTCTTAGTGTGCCTTTCAGGTTCTTCTTCAACTTTTTCTTTATTAGGAGCATCATTTTCCTCATTACCACTTTCAGTTTCAGCATCAGAGACAGATATACTATTAGGATCTTTAGCAGGTTCGGAAGATTCTACAATAGTTTTATGTTTCTTTTTCCTTTTCTTAGGAGAAGTACCTCTATTTTCAGTTTGTTGAGAATCCTGCTCAATTCTTTTAGGATTCCCCTCAGGATATAGAGGATCCTGAGTGGCTGCACCACTTCTTGTTCTAATTTTATAAGCATGTTTTTCTTTAGAAGCATTAATTAGCAAATCTTTTTGTACTTTAATAAGCTGATCAATTTGAGTTTGAACCATTTGGAAATGTTTAACAAGCATTTTAACATCATTAGGGGTTCTTTCCACAATATCTTTTAACTCAATAATAGCTCTAGAGTTTTCCATTAAATGATTTTGCACCCTTTTATTAAAATTATCTTGCTTAACAATAAAAACATCCTTCTAAGCATTGATCAGGAGGTTTAGAATAAGGAATATCACCTTCATCAAAATGTTGGAGAGAGTGTACCACAATAGTGGATGAGTGGGAGATTGGCTTACATAATTCTTCTATAGGAGGTAAAATTTTCACATCTTCAGATTTAATACCTTTCTCCTTAAGACATTTCTTAGCTTCCTTCATCACTTCATCATTTAGTTCAATAACTCCTCTTTTCTTTGGTGTTGGTGTTGGCTCAGGCATAGTTAACTCAGATGTAGTTGTCTCAGGTGTACTTGGCTTAAGTGAAGTCCAGTCATCATAATTCTTGCTTATTCTAGCCATTAATTTCTCAGCTTCTTTGGGAGTTCTTTTCCTGAAAACACAATTAGCACAACTATCCAGGTATGTCCTAGATTCCTCAGTTAGTCCATTATAGTATGTATCAAGAAGCTCATTCTTAGGTAATGGACATCCAACATGTGCATGAATTAAAGCACAAAACCTTGCCCATGATTTAGGCAATACCTCTTTTCTCCCTGTTTAAAATCGAAAAGTTCCTGCAAAATGGCATGTCTAGCACTAGGAGGGAAATATTTCTGAAGGAAATAACTAATCAAGCAATCAGGGCTATCAATAGATCCGGGAGGTAAATTATTAAACCAAGCCTTAGCTTCTCCTTTTAGTGAAAAGGGAAAATTTTAGCAACAAAGTAGGTGCGCATTTTAATATCATCAGAAAATATGCCACTCATGGTAGAAAGCTTAGTCATATGTGCTACAACACTTTCATTCTTAGTCCCACAAAAAGGTTCTTTCCCAACAATGGTTATGTAAGATAAATCAAGAGAGAAATCATAATCTTTATCTTTAATGTTTATGGGAGATGTAGCAAACTTGTCTTTAGGAGATAATTGGGGTTTTATAGTACGCCTCTCAAGGAGACTCTTAATAGCGCTTTTACCATGAGTATTTTGACATTCTTTAATAAATTCATCATTCATTTCTATATAACCGTCTTCAATGTCATAGCTCTCTCTAGACTCAGGTGAACTGACATGTGTAGTAGTGTCTTCATTAGGAGTTTCGGTATTTCCAGCTATAGTTCTAGCAATTGTAGCTTCTAGGAAAGGACCTAATGAACCACTCTTATCAAGCACAGTAGAAGCAGCATCATAAGTATCAGAAGTTTCAGATTCAGCAGTAGTAGCAGTATGTGTAGCATATGTATGTAGTGGTGTAAGGAGCTTACTCATCACAGATGGCAAATCAAGAGCAACAGAGATGTTCAGAACTGTACCTCTCCTTGTAGTGGATGGTAAAATAGGAACCTTGCCATCACGAGACTTACCCATGATGAATGGATGGCAGCGAACAATAGTGATTCCAAGTGAACTTGATCAATAGAGCTATGCTCCCCGGCAATGGCGCCAGAAAATAGTCTTGATGACCCACAAGTATAGGGGATCGCAACAGTCTTCAAGGGAAGTAAAACCCAATTTATTGATTCGACACAAGGGGAGCCAAAGAATATTTATAAGCCTTGACAAATGAGTTGTCAATTCAGCTGTGCCTAGAAACAGTCTTGCTCACAACAGTTTATCAGTAGCAACAGTTTTGTAGTAGCAATAGCAAAGTAGTAACAATAATAAAAGTAAAAACAATGGTAACAATTGCAGTAAATAGTAGGATTAAAGTGCGGTAAGCATAGGGATGGATGGACGGGTGTTGCATGGACAAGACAATTCATATAGCAATCAAGACATAGGGCATTTGTAGATAAATAAGATAAAGCATCCAAGTACTAAATAATCTTAGGCATGTGTTCCATATATAGTCATACGTGCTCGTAATGAGAACTTGCACAACATCTTTTGTCCTGCCAGCCCGTTTGCAGCGGGGCCTCAAGGGAACTACTGGCAATTAAGGTACTCCTTTTAATAGAGCACCGGAGCAAAGCATTAACACTCCGTGAACACATGTGATCCTCACATCAAAACCATTCCCTCCGGTTATCCCGATTATTGTCACTTCGGGGCCTTTGGTTCCGGACAACAATATGTGTAAACAACTTGCAGGTAAGATCATAAAAAATACTATCATCATGAATCATAACATGTTCAGATCTGAAATCATGGCACTGGGGCCCTAGTGACAAGCATTAAGCATAACAAGTTGCAACAAAGTCAAAAAGAACTAATAATAGATACTAGGCACCATGCCCTAATAATCTGATGCCATTACATGAACGATCTCATCTAATCCCTACTATCCCCATAGCCTACAACAGGGGGTCACTCACTCATAGATGGGGGAATCATGGATGGTTGATGGAGAAGCGATGGTGATGATCTCCTTCAATTCCCCATCCTGACAGGGTGCCAGAACGGAGTTTCTGGTTCCAAATCGTGGTATCTGCTGGTGGCGGCGCAGCGGAACTCTTTCTGGAAAAAAGTCGAACCCCCCTCGATTTTTAGGTCAAGAGGCATCTTATTAGCGAAGAGGGAGGCCGAGGGGGTGCCCGAGGCGGCCACGCCCCTCCCAGGCACGGCCAAGCCTAGCCCACGCGGCCAGGGGTGTGGGCCACTCGTGGCCTCCTCCATCTCGTCTTCTGGCTCCGAGAGTCTTCTGGTGAAATAGGATTTTTGGCATATTTTCCGGGGTTTTTCCTGAACTGATTTTCTGCACAAAAACTAGACACCAAGGTAATTCTGCTGAAAACAGCGTCAGTCCGTGTTAGTTGTATCCAAATCACACAAGTTTAGAGGAGAAATAATAGCAAAAGTGTTCGAGAAAGTAGATACGTTTTGGACGTATCAGGAGGGCAGTTGCAACTTGATTATAACTGAGCCCCCCGTTGAGGGCCAATTTCAACTTGATTATAATTGAGCCCCCCATCGAGGGTCAGTTGCAACTTGATTGTAACTGGGCCCTCCGTCAAGGGCCAGTTGCAATTTGGTTAGTTGCAACTTGATTGTAACTGAGCCTTCGTCGAGGGGGAGCCAGTTACAACTTGATTGTAACTGATCCTTTGTCAAGGGGGGGAGTTGCAACTTGATTGTAACTGAGCCTTCATCGAGGGGCGGGGGGGGGGGGCAGTTGCAACTTCGTTGTAACTGAGCCCCCGTCCGGGAACAGTTGCAATTTGATCGCAACTAAGCCTCCTTCTAGGGGGAGGACCATTTGTAACTTGCTTGTAATTGAGCCTCCATCGAGGACCAATTTCAACTTGATCGCTTTTGGGGGCCCGTCGAAGGCACCAGTTGCAACTTGATTGTAACCGAGTCTCCTGTCGATGGCCAGTTGCAACTTGATCACAACTGAGGCTCCATCGGGAGGAGCAAATTGCAACTTGATTGTAACTGAGTCCCCTTGTCGGGGAGGAGGGGCAGTTGCAAATTGATTGTAACTGAGCCCCGGTTGAGGGCCAGTTGCAATTTTATCACAACTGGAGCATTGAAGGCACTAGTTGCAACTTGAAATCCAATTGCAATTGGGGCCTCTGTCGAGGGACCGGTTTGCAATTTGATTGAGCCTCCTTAAGGGCCAATTGCAACTTGATCGCAACTAAGCATTCATCGAGGAGGACAATTGCAACTTTATTGTAACTAACTTGCAATCGGGCTCGACCTAGCCAACTTGCATTTTGACTTTGCAATTGTCCGTCTGTTGAACCATTGTATTTTCACAACTATCTTCAATACCCATTTTCAAAAAAACAAACACAATTTTTTGCATTTTATAGTTAATTCTTACTTTGCTAGACCCAGAGGCAGACCCAATGTTCCTATTGCCCGGGGTAGTTCCCTAGGGTTCAAGCTGCCCGACAGCCTAATCTCATGGTTTCTAATTATCTTGTTTTTGCTACTACTGAACCCTCCATCCCATAATATTACAGATAATTTTTACTTGGTATGACCCTTTGTCACATAATATCCTGGATTGTTGTTCAAGGTTTAATACCCATAATAGTACATTTTCTAGTTAATTTTACATCAAGCATTTAATGCCCATTTTCAATTTGGGAAAAAATATTTTAAAACACAAAAACCTTTTTTGCACTTTACATTTAATTTTATTTTTTCCAAGAGCCTCTATCCCATAATAGTCTACTTTTACGCAAATAAAATTGTACTAATAATCATATTTTAGTATTTTAATTCACATTAAAAGTTGATGGTGATGGGCTTTTCTCCTTGGTCATTTGGATGTTGGCGCTTCAGCAATGACAGCTCCAAGATTGTGATCCGGAGGCTGGACGCGAGGATGGTGGGTGATACGAAATATCGGGCATGGACGGGGTTTTTTTCTGGGTGAAAGATCTGCATATTGACGCCAATGGCGGCGGCACCTGCGGGTATCGTAACCGTCCTGGGGGCATTGTTGTGGTTACCTCATCCGCGCTAGGGGTTCCGGGTGAAAACTCTTAATCATACGGTCTTGATGATGCCAGCGTGTTGCGCCGTTACTCTCTTGGGGGGCCGTCGTCGTGGGGCCCCGATTCCTCTCAGCCTGTTTGGTGGCAAGTTTTGATTTCCTTGTACTTTATTGTTTATTTTTTATCTCTTTGTAAGAGGATCTGCTTAGTCACATTGTATTTGTTCGGACGTGTGTGGTTTTATTTATAAGTCGGGACGAAAGCATACTTTGCTAGCTGGTGTCGAATAGGTTTTGTATATACATATATATATATAGGTCGAATGTGATAATGACTACTCTCTCCGTCTCAAAATAGATGTCTCAAATTTGTCAAAATTTAAATAAATCTAGACACTGTTTAGATTATATAGATTCATTTAAATTTTAAAAAATCTAGGACATATATTTTAAGACGGAGGGAGTAGATGAATAGATTTTACTTCCTCTAGTCTGATTTATTAGGCACGCACGTAGTTTAAGAACAAGTTTGACCATTAATTTTGGTCAACAAATTTTACATAATATGTCACAAAAATTATACCATTAGATTCATCTTTAAAAGTAGTTTCCAATGGTTTATAGTATATTTTGTTAGTCAAAATTGATGGTCAAAGATTTTCTTAACTTACGTGCGTGCCTAATAAACTGGACCGGAGGAAGTACGTGCATGCAGGTGCACGTGTGCGGCTACTTGGTAATGGAGTAGAAGAGTGGATGGATCTGCTGATTGCACGGAGAAAAAGAGAAGAAAACAATACGCGCAAAAAAAATGAAACGAGTCAAAACGTGTGTGTAGACATACATGATCTGGATGATGATCTTTGTTTTCCTGGACGAAACGTGTGACGTATGCGCGGGCGGGCCACGAGAGTGCGCAACGCAAGCATGACATCAGCACCGAAACGAAACGAGTCAGCAGCAAGCTTACCTACTCGAAATCGCTGATGACATCAGCCGACTAAGAACTAACTTGTTCTCAGTCGACTGAGCCCTAGGCACGCCCATGAATTAATGTAGTTAGGGCTTATGGCCACTAATCCATCACTGGAGGTGGTGTTTTATAGTTTTTTCCCTTTGGCTTATGCCATGTAGCCTGTAATTATGGGTTTTCCCTCTGCTAATTTTTTTAAAATAATACGTTTTTTAAAATTAATTTCAGGAATAGTACATGAATCTGGTTAATCTCAAATCTAACACGGCGTCGTCATTTGAAAAAACGAGTAGACATGGTCAGCTTTTGAAATAACGACCAGGAGCTGTCATCTTTTGAAATAACGACCAGGAAGTGTCGTCTTTTGAAATAACGACTAGGAGCTGCCGAGGCCCACCTGGCCGGGCTGTCGACCGACAGCAGCGGAGCATGCGGTCGTCGGCTTTTCAATCAACGACCAATGTTTAAAAAAAATTAGCCGCCAGCTTTTCAATAAAAGACAGGATCCGTCGTTTTCTCAAAAGACGATCAGCTCATCCTATCGTCTTTTCAAAAAACGACACAGCCTGTCGTTTTTTCAAAAAACGATCAACTAGCTACCAATCTTCTGACCAGCCGATCGTCTTTTCAGAAAACGACACGGGCTGGTCGTTCTTTCAAAAAACGACCGTGCATTAGATATGTAAATTTCTTTTTTTACGTAATATTCGTGAAATTGAATAAAAAAAGTGTATTATTTAAAAAAATTAGCTTTTCCCTCTTCTATAATGCATAAAAGCGGTGCTTGTGTTGTTCACGTACAAAAAAAAGAAGTAAACGAAAGTCTATGATGCCAACATTGCAAAATTTCCTTTGAGGTGCAACGTAGTCCATTGCCGGTGCTTTCAAGATGGAGCCTTTGACGGATTAGTCATTCATTCACTCGCCAACCCTTCTAGGAGCAAGGGGTGGAACTAGGAACTTGAAGAAGTTCTCCTTCCCCAGGGCTGATTGGCATTGGTCGATGAATGGAACTGAATTTCTTGCTCAGTAAATTGTGCCATTTTGTTGTGATTTTACCTATAGTGTTCGTTACAACCGTTTGTGTCATAGACGGTCTATTGTTGCAGCCACATCAATGTTTTTGACAAAATTATCAAAATTTATCTTCTAAAATAATTTCCGAATTTTGTCAAATTTTGTGGAAATTTTACAATGTTTGGTTAGCAATTAAACTAAAAACTGTAAGCATGGATCTACTCGTCGTCGTCGTCGCTGCTTCCGTCCCCGAAGTAGTTGCCCTGCATTTGGGTACAAGCAGACTATTTATATTAAACATTTGTACTTGTGCATAACTCATTTTGTCGCCTTTTGATTCATACAAGATTTGTCGAACCATACATAGTGATGTTTTTAATGTACTTAATGTATTAATCCATTTTAGAATTATATGTTTTTAAACCTTTGGAGATCTTGAACCCTTTTAAATTACAAAGCATAAAAGACAACAGGCACACATCCATTTACAAAATAATTTGTGCCACCGAGGTAAACGCTGATTTGTTTATGTATTTTCTTTCTATTTAGTGTATTTACATATTTTAAAGAAGAATGCACAATATATGAGTTTAACACACATCCAAACGAGGTAAAAGCTGGTTTGTTCTCGAATCCCCTTCTCACTCTCTCAGCCCTTTGGCCAAACAAATGATACGCCATGAATAATGTTGCATATGATGGATCTTTCCATTTTTATGGCTGGTCCTTACTTTCTTAACCTATTCTTCAGAATCCTTGGTGCTCAATTGAAATATCATTGTGCTAACTGCTAGGTTGAGTAGTCTATTTAATTTTGAAGTATTGGACAATGATCATCTTATCCCAACATGACCTAGTGCATTGAAGTATTGGACAATATAATTTTAGTTTTTTCAACAAAGAATATAATTTTAGTTGTTGGATTCTTTCTGAAATGAGCGACTTCTCCTGCCATGCCTTGTCTAGATATCTTCTCCTACCAAGTTTCTTATTAGGGGTAATCGACTGATTTGTTGAAGCCAATGAGGATTGAGGAGTAATCGCAAGGGCCTTTTTCCGATGTAGGTGCATCTCGGTATCTGTTTGTTTTGGCGTTGTTTTTTCATTCCTTATACTATTAGGTTGGTTGTCTATTTGTTCCTCAAAGTTGCTTGCGTTTTTTATTTTGTGCAGGATGAATAATAGTACATGAACTCATGAAGCAAATGTGTAAAAATGGCCATTCTTCTCGTATACTGCCTAGAGTCCTCGATTATTCACCACTTAGGTCTACTGTTGTGGTCTTTTTTGACAAATTAGCCCTATTTGCGAAACTAATTCCAGGCCTACCCCTTCGTGGAACTAATTTGAAATTTGACCCCTCGTGTGTGCGGTTCGGCGCCATGATGGTATGGCACCGAACTAGTGCGCATCAGCACCATGATAATATATCTCAAAAATGAACTTATTTCTGTTTTGAAATGCCCAACAAGCATAAACCAAGATAAGAATGAAGTTGCCACCACCATAAAGAAAACTATAAATCCAAGGAAAACATTGCCAGGTGCCCCAAATTGCCACTTGAGAAATAACTCAAGAACATTTTCCTATTTTATTTTAAGGAAATACATTTGTGCTTGTACAAGTGGGTACGGGAGCTGTCTTGCCGTCCATCGATGCTTTAAGATCTGAATGCCCCCTCTCATTTTCTGAAATAAAAATCGCAGGGATCCTGACGAGATAAGACAGAAGGTACGGGTGAGGCCCGACCCAGGAATCCCGCGTACGGTTCAGCATCACCGTGAAGGACGAGGAGGCATGCCGGCATTCGCGTTGGTCTGGCTGTCAGTGCACCTAGGCATATAAACTTTTTTTGGTTGACTACGGAGACAGATTCTCAGTGCACGCGATAACGTTTACTAGACTATTTTCTCTCTCTGTTCATCTCGTGCGGTCGTGCCTTACCTCGACACTTCATTCTCCACCGCATATTTTCCACCGCATCTCGCCGTAGTAGTAGTAGCTGGAGCACCAAGCTTCTTAGCCTCGAGGGTAGCCAGCCGGTTGGAGAAGACACGAACCCGGCGTTAGTGGCGGCGAGCTTGGCGCAGGGACGACCCTCCTCTCCCTCGAGGGCAGCCTGCATGTCGGAGAAGACACGACCCCGACAACAGTGACGGTGAGCTTGGCGCAGGGATGACCCTCCTCTCCCTCTCCAGCGAGGCGCACGAGGAGCAGGACGACCGCGCCGAGCACTGCCACATCCACGACGGTGCACCCAGGCTACCCAGCTGCAAAAGGCGGAGGTGTGGCCACCGACGATTGGAGGCAGCGGGGAGAAGAAATGGGCCAGCTGTTGGCGGCGTCTTGTCCAGCGCGACCGTGGCGAGCGCGTGCACTGGAGGGAAGCGGAAGAGGAGCCTCTACGGCGAGGCCACACCGACATCCAAGGAGGAAGGGCAGAGTGTGGTGGCGGCATCGAGCAGGGGGCGTAGGTCCTCGGAGATAGCGGAGATGGCGGCCATCCCGCCATCGCACTTGTCGAGCACCGGCGAGGCGAGATGGAGGCGGCCGGGCACCGACGAGGTAGGCGACCTCGACCCCGCCGGCCCGCTCCACCTCGACCTGGCCGGCCTCCCGTCCCAGTCCTAGTCCCAGGAAGAAGAGAAGAAGGGCGGCCTCTTGGTCGAGAACGAGGCGTGTGACGTGGCCCTGTTCCTGCACACGTCCGACACGACGAGCCGGCCCAAGGGTGTTCCCCTGACGCAGCGCAACCTGGCGTCTTCGGTGCAGAACATCCGCGCCGTGTACCGGTTCGTGGAGACGGACGCGACGGTGGTGACGTTGCCGCTGTTCCACGTGCATGGCCTGTTGTGGCTTCGGGGAGATCGGTCAAAAGACTACTATATAGGGCAGGAATCCTGGTACAGGAGGGCAGCGCCATAAGGGGGAGGAAAAAAAGGAAAAAAGACTACTATGTAGACCGGTCAAAAGTACAAGATTATGGGGGGTAAATTCTCAGATGAGCATGTGATATAATACGAGGGAGGGGGATCTGAAAAACTGTGGCACAGATCTCAAAGTGTAACGAGTGGACATGATAGTTCATGTACTTTATTTTAATCATAGACAAGACACATACGAGAACCTAAACAGTTTCTTCTCCTCATAGTATGTTTGGTAAGAATAAAAATTAGAAAATCTGCCAAAGGAAAATTTTAAACTTGAGAGGTAGTTTTGCTTTTCCAAACCCATTTAGTATGGGCACCAAAAATATCTACTTCCAAATGTTGATAGATTAACTTATTGGGGAATTGTTGGTTCGTAGACATGGACCAAACTAGTCCGTCATAAATATCACTTCTAACAACTTAGCATGATTTTTAATCCAGTGCCCCAACAACTTGGGACAAATTTTTCGTATACAAGCAATGCCACAATCAAAACCTATTATATGCTAAAAAAAATGCATTCTTGAGCTTGGAAAATATCAAACGCAACAGGATTACTAATAGATAATCGAGTAGAATTGAGTCAAGGGTCAAGCTAGAGCATCATTGAGTTCCCTTTGTCCAAAACTATCTTTCTGCCACAAAAATAAGAAAAATAAGGTTTCCTTCACTATGGGAGAGATTTCCATTTATTCTAATCTTAACATTTGCAGGAATTTTATTTCTCGGGTATTTAACACTAACAATCTATTGCGAAAGACCTTGTTGGGTCTCTACCTTCACCATCATATACACACATACAAATATTTTGAGTTATTAAATCTTTGACACCGTGCTAGAAAAAACCTAGTGTTTATCTCATTTTGCACAAAAGTTTTCATGAGTAGAAACATTGAGAATATACCAAGGAGGAATAATGCTAGAAATAAAAGCTAGAGTCAACATTCCGAAGATGATACGAGTTGAGGACCCAAACATCTAACCTATTAAGCGTCTTAGCATCATGGAAATCCCACTCAATGTTCCTAAGAGCATAGAAAGTTTGAGGAGGTTACATATACATCGCCTGAGAAATATACAGAAGTTCCATATTAGCAACATTTTGAAAATCAAGACTAGAACCATATAAACGATATCATCGTCATAATGAATATGCCACTCTTGTTAGACACATTTTCCACAGGAGTTCTGTTGAGTAGAAACATTTAGAATATAGCAACGGCCCACGAGGAATGTTAGAAAGAAAGGCTATAGTCCAACGAGGTGACCAATCACAGAGAGGATGCGGAGTTGTGAATCCACAAATCTAACATATTTCCTAAGAGCAGAGAACGCTTTAAGCAGGTTACATAGACATTGTCTAAGAAATATATACAAAAGAAGTTTCATACTAACATCATTTTTAAAATCAAGACTCAAACCATATAAGTAACGATATCATCAGAGGGTAAAACTCATTTTTTGTGTATGCATACAAGTTACGAAATTTCGTTGTGGTTGGGCGTAATCATTTAGGCTCTCCTGCACAGCATTTTCGAGTCGCCCCACGGAAAAGCCTGGTGAGTCGACCCACAAGAATCTGTGGTGGTGCTGCACAGCACACAGCCCATCTACGGTAGCAGCAGACTATATGTCGCCATTATACTAATAGGTAACCCAAAAAAAAGAGCAGAGTAATATGGCCAACTTCTGTTCTTCATTGATTTGAGCGGAACAGATACAAGATTTTCGAGTAATCGATCTTACATCCAGTAGTAAGTACTGCGGCAGCATAGTCCGTACGTACGTAGGTAAGTAGTACATCCAGTTACCTGCAATTGCAAAGCTTGGAGCGACGCCAAACCCAGCATCAAAGCTGAGCCTGGGACGCGCGCGCCCGGTACCACGTTACCCGATCCATCGATCGATCCCCCTATATATGTATGTATGTCTCCCCTCTTCTCTTCGGTACACACCAACCACGACGCGGATTACAGATCATCATCAATAGTATACGTGTAGCTGGCTGCTGTTTACCCTCTACGGCGGCGGCCGGGCCGGGCCGGATCGGAGTCGGAGTTGGTTAGTTGACGAGGGCGGCGGCGGCCTCGTGGATGTGGTGCTGCGTGGCGTGCGCGACGCCCTGGGCCTCCCGCTCCACCTGCTCCCGGCACACGTCCCTCACCCCGGTCTCCGTCATCCGCTTGACGAACCCCGCGAAGCGGCGCCAGTTGTCGGGCTGGAACAGGTCGGGCCCCATGCGGAGGTACGTGAAGGCCACCATGCGGTTCTCCTCGGCCTTCTCGGCCGCCGTGGCGATGACCTGGTCGTGCGCCGTCTCGTCGTACCTGGGCAGGGCGTTCTCCCCGGCGAGCCCGATGCCGGCCTCCTTGGCGGCGTTGGCCACCTGCTGCACCAGCGCCTCGGGGAGGCACTGCGCGTCCTGGGGCTGCTCGTGGTTCCGCATCTCCACGCAGGTGAAGTTGAGCACGGCGCCGTGGCGGGCCAGCATGCGCGCGATGGGCTTGTACCCGTCGTGGTTCCTGGTGTTGTAGTACCCGGCGGTGAGCTCGGGCGCGTGGGACCGGGTGCCGTAGTGCCAGTGGATGCCGGCCACCTTGACGGAGACCTTGACCCCCGGCATGCCGTTGTACACCGCGGAGGACGCCGCCAGGATGCGCTCGCCGTGCTCGATGAGCATCTGCGAGTACCAGCTCATGAAGAACTGGCCGTACTCCGAGTCCCACCCACCTTCCCGGCGGAAGAAGTTGGTGTCCTCGGGCCACTGGTTGTAGCTGCCCGAGTCACCGGGCCCGCCGTTGCCCCACTCGGGCTTGCCCACGGCCTCGGCGGCCGCCTTGAGGCTGCTGAGCATGTAGCGGTCGTAGCACTGGAACTCGCCGATGCCCGGGAAGCCCCAGGTGCCGTTGCTCTCCGGGTAGGACGGGAAGCGGAGCTCCCCGGCGGGGCCCATGCCGACCTGGATCTCGCAGATGGTGTTGCCCATGTAGGGCGCGAGGTGGTCGCGGAAGGCGCGCATGAAGTCGGCGTAGCACTGGATGGGGGTGCGGCCCTTGAGGGCGCGCACCGAGTCGGCGCCCAGCGAGATGTACTCGAAGTTGCGACGCCCGCTCCGGTCCGTGTACGCCAGGTCCTGGTTCTTCTCCATCTCCTCCAATGCCCATTTTGGAAGTGGTATGCTGCACGCACAACCAAACACGAGTATTATTGCAATTAATTAATCGTCGTCACCAAACTACTACTCTTTACGTAGTACTACTGTGCGCTTGTAGATCAGTACTGTATAGTAATTTCAGCTAGCTAGCTACCTCCGGGGAAGCTAGAAATATTCAGAATGCCAAGGAAAAAAAAATCACATACAGCTGCACCGGGAGCAGCGCCACCGGCCGTCCACAAGGGATCGATCACGTACAAAGTACTACACTGTACAGAGAAAAAACAAGACGATCTCTTTCTCTTAAGTTATTAAGTACGTGTCAGGTAACTTGAGGCTCGTTTTTTTTTCGATTTAGTTCTTTGTAGATCAGTAGTAATTTCAGCTAGTTAGCTACTCCCAAGGGATCGATCACGTACAAAGTATACTACAGTACACTGTACTACAGAGAAAAAACAAGACGATCTCTTTCTCTTATCTAAGTTATTACGTGTCAGGTAACTTGAGGATCGTTTTTTGTTTCGATTTAGTTTTTTCAGGATCATGGGCCCAAAAAAACTGTGACCGTCCACATCGTCACAGGTTTCGAGAAAGCTCGATCCGCTAATGTAGGAAGCGAGACCATGACTTGCACGTCACGAGTTGCCCGTTGCTCCCGGGTACTCATCAAATCACTCACGGAAGCTCCATGAAGATTGAAGGAACACAATCTAGCCCATGCATGCATATTTCCTGATGCCGACAAGAACATCGTAGCCACGAGCACGGAAACATTTTTCTACTTGAGGATATTGTCATGAGAGACTGGGAAGTGGCTAAACTAATGGCGATGGCCGATGGGCGGTGGCCAGCACATGTGCACATGGCAAGCCCCATGCATCAAATAAATGCATCCAACTCATTTCAAGTTTTTCCTCTACTACAGCCAATGCGATATACTATATCCATCTAATCACGAATTAATACATACTACAAGAATATATAGTACTTAGAGATGAATGGATCATATATATGCAACTAGAAAATCGGAAAGAGAACGGATGAATGGAGATAGATGCAGTACGTACTTGACTGAGTCGCCGACGTTGCCGCCGCACTGGTGAAACGACATTACGGCCTGCACCTTGAGCCCATTCTTCTTGGCCATCTCCATGAGCTCGATGTATCCGGCGAAGTTGTACTGGCCGGGGCCCTCGCTCTCGGCGATGCCCCACCAGACGTCCACCATGATCCCCTTGGCGCCGGCGCTCTTGAGCGCGGCCAGGGACGCCTGCATGGCCTTGCGGCGGTTCAGCGCGCTCCCGTCCTTGCGCACCGTGTCCAGCGGCATCATCACGTACACGGGCACCCCGACCTTGCGGGCCTCCTCGCCGGCCAGGTCCGGGTGCTCCGCCTCCCGGTCCTGCGTCATGGCCTGGTGGAAGTCGGTGGCCTGCGCCTGCGCGGGCTCCACCGTCTGCGCCTGCAGCCGCAGGCTGTTGGAGCTGCCGCTCCTGGCCATGCCGGCGCCGGTGCCCGAGACGGCCGCGGGGGCGGGGGTCGCCAACAAGGCGGGACGCGAGCCCAGCGGCGGCGTGCCAGTCATGGCCGCCGCGCCGGTCTGGTGGGTCAGGTTGAGCGCCATGGATGCGGGTGAAGACGCGCTGGATCGGGTCGGATCACGTGCGGTGCGGGCGGCGGGAGCTTGTTATCGGATCGAGCTCGCGGCGACGACGAACGAGTGGCTGGCTGGCTGGCTGGCTGCTGGCCGGCTGGAACGGATCACCGGTAATGGTACAGAACGGAGGGGTTCTGTGGAATGGTGTTTTTTTTTTGGGAATGGGAGGAAACGGATTCGATCTGGGACCTAAGATTTATTCGCGCAGCTGCTGCTGCCTAACCTCGACCGAAGGGAATGGGGTTGACAATGGGAGGGGGGCGGAGGCCGGGTTTAAATAAGGGTGGCGGTGGTGGACGTGGCGCGTGCTCCGCCGGTGAGGGGAACGTGAGGTGGTGGTGGCGGGAGCCGGGAGCGGGGGCTATGGAATGGACGGCGACGCGTGAACCGGCCCCGAAGCGTCGTGCGGGGACGGCGACGTGGTGGCGCGGGCGGCGCGCGCGGGACACGTCGGCGGCCGAGTGGAGGTCTACGAGGCCCCGATGCGCGACGCGTGTACCCTGCCGTAGCTGATGGTACCCGGCCCATCCTGAACGTAAACCTAGCGTGTGTGGGAAATGCGCCTCGTTTCCTGCAGTTCTTCTCGTCCACGGATCGGCTAGGCAAATTGCTATCTGAATTCTCTGGTGTCAGTCACATACTCACATGATTCAGGATCAGTCGCTACGAACGCAGAGGCAGAGACCCCGTGAGCGGAGGTGGGTTTTTTTTTACGAAAGAGACCATAAATTAACAGAGAATGAGAACAACACAGCTCTTACAACTTAAACTCTAACATCAAAGTCGACATTAAAGCCTACAAGCTCACATAAAAGAGATAAAACTGAAAACTCAAATTGTCTACGTAGAAAAACACCATTGAAGCCCGTCAGGAATTCCATCGAGAACATGAAATTGCCACGCCGGCAATTGTGTTCTCGATGGACCTCACATACCCTAACCAACTGTAGAACCAGAGACTCAACCACCAATCGAGATAGTATAGTTAAACGAGGTTGAAAGTTGAGTTGTAGGTATTGAGGGTGCGCCACCGAGCTCAACACAGAGATATCTTCACCGTTGAGTCTAGGGAGCGACATCAGAAACGATCTCAATTGTCTCCGGCGCACACACATCCGAGCGACATGAAGATCGCGAAGACAACCTGAACAACGATTCTCAAGAAATCATTAGTGAAGCATGTAGGCCCAAAAACTACATCCAGAGAAGGAGAGAATCTAAAATAATCCACTTGGAGCAGCATGACAAGAAAGCACTGTCTGTGCAAATTGAAGCCCAATTCATCATTACCCCAACCATCACCATGATGGTCAAAGCAGAGCAGCAGACCAAAACTAAGCTCAGTAGATCGCCAAAGGATAACGGCGGCAACATCAGGTCGTCGTTCGGGTAGACCAAGATCCAACGCACCTTCAGCAAGGTTCCAACTAGCACACCTTGCATCTTTCCTTGTGGCTCTGGAAGCAGGCCGGAGAAGAGGCCTCCTCGTCTCCACCGATGGCATAGATTAGACAAGCAAGATGTCTTCCTTCTGCTGCAACATAACGCCATTGAGCAAGCCCCCCGATGGGGGGCAAACTACCAGGACAAAGTCGAGGCCGCCACGCTGCCAGTGAACTCCCTCTCGCCTCCTCGGCCGGCCAGGAGTGCCCCTGAAGCGCACCTTGCTACTGCACCACCGCCTTCCCTCTCGCTACCATAGCCGTTCGGGGAGAACTTAAGCTCGCAGCACCACGCCCTCGCTAGGTGGACTGTGCCACCGGATTTATTCAGAGAAGCGTCGACCTTCACCTCCAATCCCCACTCCGTCCACTGGAGAAGCAGCAAAGGGAGGAAGAATCCAAAAATTCCCGGGATCTAGGCACCAAGATACGGGATTCCGCTTCGACTACTGGGCAAATGGCCCACAACCGGCACAAGGCCAAACCTACAACTACTCCTACCTACTCCTACCTACTCCAGCGCCTCCCCTCCCCCATCTCCGACGAGCAGCGCTACCGAAGAGGGCTTGGGGACGGCCCGGTCGTTGTGGGTTGACTCTCAACGGGAGGGGGTGAGAGGGGGGAGAGTTCCTTATCCCGAACTAACCGGAGGTGATCTTGGCAACTGGCACGGAAAGATTCCAAGATGAACCTCGAACTCGTAGTCAAAAGCTAAATTGAATCCTGAATTTCTAATCCTAAAGTTGGCGCTCCAACTTTGTTATTCCCGGTCTATTTTAGACCTTACACCTGTTTATACACCGGGAATAACACAATGCCGGCCAGGATAACTTACTACCTTACTGACGTGTCGGGCTCGTGTCATACCCATCCTCTTCCTACATCTCTCACATCCATCCCGGCATCCTCGCCTCCTCTGATTCCCATTCATCCCCGGCGTTCCGTCCGCCCGCAACGCACCGCAAAATCACACATGGCGTGGAGCTCAATGGTGTTGCCTAGAGCTTCTCGGCACCGACACGGCCTGCGGCGTGACGCGCGACCTAGCACTCGCCGACGAAGACTTTGGGCGCGGCATTGCGCTCACGACGCCAACTGCGGCGCGACGAGCGACCTTGAACTCGCCGATGAGGACTGTGGCGTGGCCCTGGCCTGAAGCTCACCGACATGGACTGCTGCGCGACACACGGCATGGGGCTAACGTGTGAGGCGAGGGCAGGGTGACTGCGTGGTAACATGCAGATGGATGAGGCGGCATCACCTTCAGCGATATTGGGCATAGCAACGTGGTCGGCGTCACGTCGTCATGGCCTCGCGGGGTGGCTCGCCGGACGTCGGTGAGGAGCTCAAGCGATTTTCCTAGGGGATTTGGAGGAAGAAGATGAGTTGACCAGGACAGAGATTGACCTGCCACGTCAGCAAAATCCCACCTCAAACTGATCCAGGTTTTGAAATGTACTAGGATTAACAAGTTTAGATTTTTAATTTCAGGAATCAGGAGTTCAAGGTTCGATTTAACTTTTGCCGATGAGTTTAAATTTTGTTTTGGACTTTTCCAACTGGCACAGTTGCACTACACCGGTATGTTGGTTCACGGACCATGGGGCCATGATTGCGACGAGTTCAGTGATTTGAAGTGCAAACTCACGGGACAATCCAACCTTTCTGGCAAGACTACGTGACCATTGGCGCAATTTTCACTCTTTCCCCCTGTATCCTTTTTCCCCAAAAGTCAAAGGTTCAAGCTCCACTCCTTTTCCCTAATCTTCTGTCCCAAAAGGGAAGTACACGACCCAAAAATCGCATTGAAGGATATGCCCCGTTTTCGCATTCTTTCGAATGAATAGTTTGAAGTTTGAGAAAATCTAGAATTTTATCATTTTTACACGGCCAAGAATACAGAATATTTCACACTTATTTTTTGGACACTGGTAAAAGTCATCTTTATCTACATCTAATAGTATTTGTTTTAAGAAAAAAACTTCAAAATGTCAATTTCACAAAGGGGGAAGAGAGAGGGGGGGGAGGGGGGGGGGGGCTCCATGGAGGCCGTCCTACAAATCGATGCACAAAATTTGTGGCGCGCGTTAATCCATGTCTTCAAAAAAAAGTGATAGTTCGGTGTGCAACCGTGCAAGTGGTGGTGAAAATTAGAGGCCGGAGACTTTACTTGCTGGGATAGATGCGATCTAGAATTCATCCCCTAGCAAGCCAGCGATGTTGCCGGTCTGTTCAGACCCTGTGGTCTTGGAGTCTTGGAGGTGCGGCGGACAATGACCACTCGCCCGTGCTTCTTGAAGCCAGAAACTATCCTCTCATATGGTGCGCCTAGCATTGTGTCCTAGGATTCGGTCGCTTTTTGTGCCAGTTGGTGCGGTAGGTAAGGCTCTTCTGGTATGTGGTTCGCATCATTGACAATGGTTGTTGCTCTGCTATGCTTGTCCTTTGAGACGTAGCATAATGACTTCTCATTTGTGTACTATAACAAATTGTACTACGACATGTTTTGCTCGGCTCCAATGATTGAGCGCCGAGGATATTGGCACGTCTTCGGCTCGTGTCTGTGTATGTAAGTGTATGTAGTCGTCACTAGGTGGTTCAAGGACCTATTTACAACTTTTATTACCTATTGGCTCTTTGTACTACTATATTGATTATTATTAGATCAATGGACTCTTTTGCATAAAAATGTTCTGTGAGATACTCTATGTTAAGATATGGGAGATTAATATAGAAAATTGAGACGTATGAGGTAGGAAATTCGCAAGCGCCAGGTAAGGTAAGGAACTGCCTATTCCGACTAAGGAAAACATGTCTTCTGTTTTTTATGATAATAATGATAAACCATAAAAATAGGGTCTAGAATACAATTAATAAAGTGAATATGAGGCGATCTAAATATTGCTAACATACCAGGACTATTTTCTTAACAATTCTATTGAGTTTTTGTTGGATTTAAGAATAAAATAAAATAAAATAAACAAAATGTTTCCGTGGCAGTTATGTCTGAGTGTAAATAAGTGTACATTTGAATGAAGAGGGAGATAGACCTCGGAGAAAATGGTCCCAATTTGGAAAATTTTATGTCAAGTCAATGTAGACATAGGCAGATCTTTCAAGCATTTGTGTGAGGCTGTCTTTTTCAGGATGTTGAGACGGTGTTTACGTCTTGAGGTCAGAATAAGGTCATTCCCGCTCTATCCTCGCTGTGGTGGTGCGTCTAGCATCGGCGAAGGGCGCGTGAAGTCATGTGTCTAACGGGTTTCTTGGGATCCGGTCATTTTTCGTATGTGTGTTTTGAGGTCAGTCTCTTCCGATCTACGTTGTTCATCTTCGACGATGGTTGCTGCTTTGGTGCGCTGGTCCTTTGGGGTCTTAGCACGACGGCTTTCCGTCCGTCTACTATAATAAGCTCTACTACGACAAGCTTTGCCCGGCTCCGGTGATGGAGGGGCGAGGACGGCGGCGCACCTTCGACTCGTGCCAGTGTTTGTAGTTGTCCCTAGGTGGTTTAATGACCTATTTGTAATTTTTATTACTTTTAGGACTCTTTATACTATTGTTGATGATTATTAACAGATCGGTGGAATTTCGAAAAAAAAAATCCTCTAAAAACTTTGAATTAGTGTGGCTGATATAGCATCAGAATGTGGGTGGGAAATACTTTGTGTTGGCTAATTTGTTGTGCTTGTGTTTGCATTAAACATTTAGGCAGCTCTTCATGCTAAACAAGATCAGGAAAACACTTCAGAGAATGACGATGGAGACAAGAGTCGCAACATGGCATGCTTCGAGGGAAAAGATTAATCTCATGTTAATTAATTTATTGTGCTTGTGTTTTCATTTAACATTGGGCATCTCTTCAGGCTAAACAAGATCTGGAGGATGCTACGGGAGGGACGGAGAAAACACTTCAGAGAGTGGCGATGGAGACAAATGTTCTACTGGATGATGGTCTTAATTAGACGAACGATCAGTGGAAGCGAAGGCCGATTGGAAGAAAAACTCCTATTGTTAGCAAGATCATGTTGATGACCACCCGGTTGGCCAAGGTTCATCAACTGGTCTACTAAACGACTCTTCCTCAGTCACGCATCAAAATGTTTACCTTCCAGAATATCTCTTCCATTCCGCCGTGAGATCATGAACAAACGTTTCTGCATAGCTAGACAGCTACCCATTCCGTCGTCAGATCATGAACAAACGTTTCTTGCATAGCTAGACAGGTATTCTTCTCGACAGTTCAGGAGTGTAACACTGGCAGGTTTAGGTTCAGGGGTACAGCGAGATACCCACAAGATGTGGCTTGTTTGATCTCCCTGATGCTGTTATCTTTCTTGTTATTGATACAATTTTCATAATATAACGCAGTTGTAGCTTGCGTATCAATTGAAAGCAAAATTCCCTTTCACAGTTAGAAGTAACCAGTAGCTGACTTCATAGCACCGTCCATGTGCAACTAGAACCACAGCTTGCTAACACAGCGATACAGCAGCAGATAAAACAATGCCATGTTGCACTGCTAATTCAAAGCAAAGTTGAACCATAGAACAAAGAACATAAAAATTGACAACAAACATAAGAGGCAACATGACAGAAAGAAACCAACAAGAGATAATCTTTAATGTTAACCACAGAGAAGTTCAGACACCATAGAGCAAAAAGAGTACTACTCAGTACCAAAACAACCGGAACAAGCATAGATTACTAATTGGAACAAGCTGCTCAAGAACAAGCACCCTAGTAACCGCCCTTGAGATCATTGACGACATCATACGGGATGGGGGTGACCGTCTCGATGGTGGTGCCCTCGACCATGAAACCTGGCTTGGGACCTGCAGGCTGCCTCTTGGTGCTGATGACCTCGCCGCGGGCCTTGGCCTCCGCCTTGAGCTTGTCATTGTTGAGCTTCCTCAGGCGGAACTCCTCCTGGCACCTGGAAGGCTGAACATGCTCCACACGGACATGGATCCTCTTCTTGATGATGCGGTTACCAACCTGGTGACAGAACAATGGAAATCACTCATCATATGGTTTGTAAACAATATAAACAAAAACAAGTGAAAGCTTGATGTCCAGTCCAATGCAATCAACTACATTACAGAGGTGATGTTAAAAGGAACATGCAGGAATGAAGTAATTAGAAGTATGTTAGTACAGACATCCATAGCAAGTACATATTCAACATTTATGTATAGCCACATATGCATAAAGTACATCAACTATAATCTGCACCATAGGGTATTCAGGTTTTAGACAAATTATGTAAAATATGTATAGCCACCAGAGTGAAATCAATATCCAACTCATCAAGTCACAGAAAGTCACAAAATTATACTGTTTGATACACATAACATGAACTAAATGTGAGACTTGAACAAAGTACAACGAGTCCAAAAGGCAAACAGGGTAATGTAATCAAACTAGAAATACAGTCAATGATGGAATGCCTAGATAAAGGGGAAAAAATTGAAAATGGTGGATTGTGTGTAGATCTGTATCACCAAATAGGCTTTCCCAACTGCTACAGAATATAGGCAGAAGGAGGAAGCCAGAATGACAAATTTTGATGTATGCCCATCACACGTAAAACGTGCGCCACAAAAAAACCTATCCCGTGGAATACCACGCCGCCCCATTGCTGAAGGAGTAGGCGCTCGGCCTAGGGCATATATAATCGCGCCAGTAGTTCTAAAGCATGAGAAGTAGAATGTAAAAAAAAATTGAGACAAGAGATACTTGCAGAATATGAAACAGCACATGAACACAAAGGAGATTTATTTGAGTATCTTATCATCAGCAGTGTTAATTCCGATCTACGGCAAATATGATAATGCGAATCCTAAGAAGATGCTAACAATATCCATCTATATTTGTGTTAAAATGGAATTAGATGCATCACGGCGCTAGAAATCGCAGTAACGAAACAGCAGCACAGATCTAAGAAAACTGATGACAAAAGAGGGAGGAGAACAGATGGTAGGTGCTCGGCTACAGGGTTATACCTGCTTGTTGATCTCGACGCCGATGGCGCGCTTGGTGACGTTCCAGACGCGACCGGTGCGGCCGTGGTAGAACTTGTGCGGCATGCCCTTGTGGACGGCGCCGTTCACCTTGACGTCGACGTGCTCGCCGACCTTGTACGTGCGGAGGTAGGTGGTGAGCGGGATGTACCCCTTCTTGCGGAATCCCCGCGCGAACAGGTCGCGCGTCCGCGACCGGAGCCCGTGACCGGCCGGCATCTTCCTCTTCTTCTCTACCTGCGGCTGTGATGTGGCGGCGGCGGCGGGAGTGTCTGCGGCGCTAGGGTTTCAGAGCGAGGAGGTGCCGTCTATTTATAAATGGGTCTCGGGCCGTGGAGGCGGATGTAACTTTGGGCTAGGCTTTCGTTTATTCTTGTTGAACCTAATATGGGCTGGCACGAGGGTTTGTCGCGAACCATCTGCGCTATCGTGTTGGGCTGTAAACACGTAATTTTAGTGGTTTCACGGGCTGATACCGGCTGTCGTCGTGTCTGGAAGTTTTTTTAAATATTTTTTTCATATAATCCAAATATCATACACTGTCTTCTACACCTTGGACCATTGGAACTAATCGTCTTCGTCTTGGATGACTGGGTCTAGTTGTCGACGCCTAAGATGACTGGAGGGATGGGTCACAGACCACCGGCGGGCTTGTAGTGTTGGGCCTGCACATGTGGCCTCCAGTCGGCCACATCACGGACGGCTGTCCAGTCGTCGACGCCCGAGATGACATGAGGATCAACAAGATCTAGCCGATCACGACTTGCCTCCATCATCCCTCCCCCTCTCACGTTTTCTCATTGTTGTTCAAACCACTGCTCAGCACCACCTTATTTTTGCTCAAACAAACTCTCCCACATCAAATCAACCACATAGACGAAAGAGGAGACTAGATGAAGCCTTGATCTATTTATAGGTTAGCATTTGGAGGTCTTTTGGGGTTGTTTGGGGGCTGTTTTGGAGGTGTTTGGTGGAGAAATGGTGAAGGCGGTTGAGTGAGACGATGGTGGAGGAGTGGTCGGTCCTGCGTGTGGTGGTGGTGGTGCTGCTGCTCGGGGGAAGCAAAGGTTGTGGGATGGTCAGGTTTCGCACGCATTAGGAGTAAACTGTAATCACACTAATTAGAGTTAGTGTTCATGTTAGTTAGCGTATATATGTAGTTAGTAGTGTTCGAGTTAGTGTAGAATGTGTAGATCTAGTGGATTAGGTAATATTTAGTTAGTAGGGTATACGGATGTTGTTGATATGCATTTTCTAAAGAGCATATTCATCACTATAGTGGCGAGGTTGGTGAGGATGAAGAAGATGGGCATATACAGACACTACAAAAATACCTCTCATATCCGACGGATTTTTAGGCCGGCATAAGCGAAAAGAATCGGCAAAAATTGGTTACGCGGCGGATGAGCTGTCACTACACCATTTTATCTCTCTCGGAGAATCTTCAGCGGTTGGCAGCGGAGTGCGAGGAGATTCTCTAGGCGGCGGCGCGCGGAGTCCAGCGAATGAAGATGGCAAAAAGGCGAGGTATCATTCCTCCCCGCGGTGGCGGCATCGTAGATGCCAAGAATGGTAAACAGGTTTCTTATATCTCTCTAATTGGGTTTTCTTCTTCTAGGTTGTTTCAATCGATTTCTCTTTCTCTAACTGGGGTTGTCTTCCTTTTGATTTTTTTTCTTTATCGGTCTCTCTCTATCTAATCGATTGGGGTTTTCTCTTGTCTTATTTGGAGATTTTTTTTCTCTGACCGTGCCAGAGTGTATCAAATGCATGGATATAAAGGAATGGATCGGTCTCCATTCCAGTAGCGGGCTCTATTGCGGTGTAGCCCTGAATTGAAGTTGCATCGTCGCATCGCCAACGGCGGCGTAGACACCGGCCACAAGTTCCTCGGGTGCAAGTACATGAAATGGATCGATGATCCGCAAAGTGGGAAGATGCAAGCAGTCTTGGAGCACATGTGGAATCAAGCTGAGGACGACGAGTACCCAATGACCACTCGTGAACTTAATGACAATATTGAACTAGAGAGGGATCGAGCCAATGCCGTGGTCTAGGGTGAAGTGACCGGGATTGAGAACGACTTGGCTCGCCTCAAGGCTTTGATGGAGTCACTTAGGCATAATTTTGAAGTAATTCGTTAGACTTGAGTTGTATGTAAGAACTGTTGTTGGTGCAGTTTATAAATATATATTTGAGCACATTTTCTTGTATATCTCTCTGATGAGTGTATGTTTGCATCATGTTTTACATTATTATTTTGCATTGTAGATGTAGGATCTTGGTATTTTACGGCGCTCACACACATATTTTTTGTCTGTTTTCACCAGGATCAGGACAGATGACGGATCCAACGGATACAATTCTTAGAGCAGTTGTACTATAGAGAAAAGGAGTCAAAAACAACATAAATCGCTTATTTGGGAAATATAAATAATACTAGAAAAAACCAGAAGCGAATAAAGGAGGCAGAGAGTTCAACGACCAACTATACGACCGGAGCAAATTTTCCGGCCGTATAGCTCCGGCCATATAGTTGGCGCCGCCTCCGCCTCGTTAAATAGTTTCACCCCGTGCAACTGGTTCAGAGAGATGACATATAAAACACCCAGAAATCGTAGAAACCTCACCTTCGGAAGGCATCTAGAGGGGGAACTCATCCACAAGTTATCCATCTTCGCCCTGCGCAGATCCGGGAGGCTAAGGCATCGAACTTCATCATCCACCGCTACATCTCCACCATCTTCGTCCATCCCATCTACATCTTGTCTAGATCTTGTTGTAATTCCCGTACTCGTTTTGGATTTATACAAGTACTATTCATCTATGATCATTTTCATTACAATTGCTATGATGTTGATTGCCTCCATGTCTGAGTAGATCATTAGTTCTTGGGGAGATGGAGAAACCCTAGTATGAGATTGAAATAAGATAAAGTTTATTATGATATTCATCGTTGTGACCATGTGTTAGATTTTCTACATCTTGATGTTGAGAGAAGTCGACCTATCAATATTTACCTCTCGTGGGGACTTGATGGAGGAAACTACTAGTTGGTAGACGAAGGTGTGCTAGCACTTACCGTGACTATAAAGCTGTTGGCACCCCTTACGTATCAACTTAGGAAACCGAGGAAACTCATGGAACACTCTCCATGCCATTAGATACGTCCTACGGGATTGCGTCCCTTAATAGCGCAGTAATTCGATTGTCGATTGCTGACTGTTGTGGTTATTGTGGTTATGAGGATGATGTGAGCAGCGGTTGCTGCCTATTTGTCCAAATACAGAGTTCCTCCCACACATACATAGTTGAGAATGTTCATGATGATAATATTTATCTTAAATCTTTATAATACTAGTTGTGTATCCGCTACTCCCTGAGAACGCTTTTCCCCTATTGCAGTTCCAATCTCTCTTATATACGCGATACTTACTTTCTGTATTCCGTTATTTTATTTTACTTTATTATTGCTCTTATACCTAAAACCCCAAAACACCTTTTTACATAATACTCGCATTTTATCTTGTCACTTAGAACTTTATCTTGCATTTCTATCGTAATATTTATTTCAAAAGTTATTAGACTTCAGACTCCTGCTCCCTGTGGGATCGATATCTTTATTTCGAAGCTAGCCACAAATGATCTGTGCTCTTGCAATCATCAAGCTATTTTCTGGCGCCGTTGTTGGGGAGCTAAGCGCTCTAGGTCTTTTAGTTTTTGCTTATTTATTTTTGTCTTGCTAAATTTTGTTTTGAGTTATAGGTTTCTACCAACATGATGGAGTTTGAGTATATGACTAGTGCTAACCCACTCAACCAATTTGGGAAGCCCTATAATATTTATAAAAGAGACAACTCCAATGAGAAGACAATGGGGTTTGAAATAAATCCTCTACTACTTAGTATTCTACTTAGAAGAAATTTACTGGAGATGAAGAAGATTCTGATCCATATGAGGATATTGCATGTTTCAAAGATATATGTGGCACTTTTCTATTGACGTGATATACTGATTATGGGGTAAGGGTTAAACTTTTTAGTCAGACTTTGACAAGTATAGCTCTCTCATGGTATAGATCTCTACCCGCTAAAGCCACTACTACTTGGGATAATCTAGCCTGTGAATTTCTAACAAAATATTATCCGTTATCAAAATCTTTTGGAATCGGGCGTCTTATAATGACTTGGAAGAATTGCTCTACTGAAGGACTAATAAGAGCTTATAGTAGATTTAAAGATTTACTACGACTACGTCCTCATCATGATTTGCTTGAATGGTATTTACTACATATCTTTTATGGCGGTTTAATTGAACCTAATAAAATTGAACTAGACACTTTTGCAGAAGGAGCCTTTATGAATCTTCCTATACCTAAAGCTTGGGTTTTACTTAATAGAATTCGTGATCTTGATGGAAATTTGGTCTAGGAAGTGAAGGAGGCGTAGAAATAGAACATGATTGTATTCATGACTATAATAAAAAGGCCATGTTAAAGAATTATCCAAAGAACTTTATTTGGATTCAGATCTTGTGTTGCAAGTTGTTAAATCTTTTATAGAACATATCAAAGCTCTAAAGGAGGGTGCAGTCAAGTATGATCCACCACCCGAACCTGAAAAGAAAAGAGAAGATAAAGTAATACTGGCCTTCCTAGAACCAATATATGAAATGCCTTTGCCTAACACTGTACAAAAGCATATTCTTGAATATGAACATGTCAAAGCAATACAGGAGAAGAAAGAAGAGGAAAGCATACAGAAGTCGTGGAACATCTGGAAGAAACCAAAGATGAAGAGGTAACCATGGAAGCAATTATGGCTATGTACGCACATTGTAACATAGTTGAACTTGATGAAGAGACTTCCATATTGGTTGAAGGTAAAACAAAGGTAAAAGATGTAGGTAAGCCTATTCTTCCCTGCATATTTAAAGAAACCTCGCATTACGGTTTATGTGATCTTGGCACCAAAGTTAATATTATATCTTATGACTTCTACCTAGAAATAAAAGAAGAAATAGAACCGGCTACAATTGAAAATTCTTATATGACAATTATGTTAGCTAATAAAAACCTTAGAATTCCAATGGGAGTAGTTGAAGATGCAACTGTCACAATTGGTAACAAAAACTTTCCTATCGATTTTGTAGTTGTTGATATGCCAGTTGACACTCTTTGCCCAATTATATTTGGAAGGAACTTTTTGGGTGATATATGTGCCTATGTTAATTTTAAGAAGGAGATTGTGTCTCTTAAACTTGGGGGAATGGAAAATAAATTCCACTTTTCCAAATTTAAAGACAGGCCTCCACAAATACAAGAAGAAGAGGAAGAGAGAACTATTGAGGAAATGGTGGCTCTTTTCTTTAGTAATCAAGAAGAAGAAATAGATGAAGATCCAAATTATGAAGAAATAGTTATGGAGGACAAGTCCCTAGGAGAGGTAGTGACATGGGTATACCCTACAAGTACTCGAGCTTGGTATATACGGCCTGGATACGTAGAGGGCCACGGTGTCGCCAAGGCCCAAATGAAGAACTCGAGTAACCTAGGGACTCTCGATTGCTTGAAGAACAAGAAGAAGCTAAAGATAGAAAGTTCAAAGGGGAAAACCCTAACATGTAACCGACTTGATCTGCTACCCGAGACCTAGCCTATCTATATAAAGGCTAGGAGGGGCGGCGAGGAGGACACGCGCAACCCTAGTTTCCACAACCCTCGCCAGATTGCATCTGCACACCATTGTAATCTTCGATTCCTTTGATAATTCTACGAGCAGACAAGCAGGAGTAGGGACCTCTACGAGGCCTGAACCTGGGTAAATCTTTGAGTCCCATGTGTGCTTGTTTGCTAGCCGATAGATGTCTCCGGCGCTCCCTCCTTCTCCAAAACCCAAGTCCATAACAATGGGCATTGATGAGTTAAACCCTCGTCAGGTAGAATATGAATTCGATTCACTTCCCATAATGGGACCTCCAACCGATGAGGCTTTTGAAGAGTCAGAAAAGAGAGGGGATGAGGAATTGCCACCCCAGAGTTGAAGACTCTACCAGAAAATCTTAAATACAGGTTTTCAGATGATACAAATAAATTTCCTGTTATTATTAGTGCTAAATTTTCAGGAGAAGAAGAAGAACTCATGAATATACTTAAGGAGCATCGCAAGGCCTTTGGGTACTCAATGTATGACTTGAAGGGAATCAGTCCCATGATAGCCGTCCATCGAATATTCATGGAAGAAGGTGCTAAACCAGTTGCAGAATTTAATAGAAGGCTGAAGTCTGAAATAAAAGAAGTGGTAAGAAAAGAAATTGTACGCCTACTGGACGCAGGTATAATCTATCATGTTAAAGAAAGTGAATGGGTAAGTCATATTCATTATGTCCCTAAGAAGGGCAGTTTTACTGTTGTTCCTAATGAAAATAATGAATTGATACCTACTAGAACTATTGTTGGGCATAGGATATGCATAGACTTTAGAAAATTAAATAAAGTGACTAGGAAAGATCACTATCCATTACTGTTCATAGATCAAACTTTAGAAAGGTTAGCAAACCATACTCATTTTTGCTACTTGGACGGATACTCTGGGTTTTCTCAAATAGCTGTTCATCCTGATGACCAACTTAAAACAACTTTTATTTGTCCTTATGGTTTACATGCTTATCGACGTATGCCTTTTGGTTTATGTAATGCTCTAGCTACTTTTCAAAGATGCATGAATGCTATTTTTGCGGATTTTATAGAACTTATAAGGGAAGTATTTATGGATGAATTTTCTATCTATGGAACTTCGTGACTAGTTTCTTGGATAACCTCAAAAGAGTTTTGTAGCATTGTGAAGAAACTAATCTTGTTTTAATCTAGGAGAAATGCCATTTTATGGTCAAAGAGGGTATAGTCCTTGGACACAAAGTATCCGGTAAGGGAATTAAAGTTGATAGAGCTAAGGTTGAGGCAATAGAGAGAATGCCACAACCTAGGGATATTAAAGGTATAAGAAGTTTCCTTGGTCATGTGGGTTTTTATAGAAGGTTCATTAGAAATTTCTCTGGAATATCTAAACCTTTGACTAACCTACTGCAAAAGGGAATAAGATTTAGTTTTGATGATAAGTGTCTTGAAGCCTTTGATAGACTCAAAGATGCTTTATCTCGTGCTCCCATCATTAAACCACCTATCTGGGATACAACCTTTGCCTTAATATGTGAAGCTAGTGATGATGTTATAGGAGTAACTCTAGGACAACACATTGGTCGCAGATTTAATATTATACATGCTAGTAGAACTCTTAATGGTGCTCAAAAGAATTACCCTAAGGAAGAAAAAGAACTTTTTGTTGTATTTTTCTCTTGTGATAAATTTTGTTCCTATATAGTTGATGCAAAGGTGAGAGTTCATACGAATCGTGATGGCTTAAAAGAACTCCTTGAAAGGAAAGACCATAAGCGAAGGCTGATCCGTTGGATTCTTTCACTTCAAGAATTTGAGTTGCAGATTATGCAAAGGCAAGAAATAAATATGATGGATACGGTATCCATGTTTGCGCAGCAAGACACTAATCTTATTGAGAGGAACTTTAGTCCTAGTGATTTTTGTTTACAAGAATTACTCAATGAACTAAGGTTAATTCCTCTGAGAGAGAAGAATTCTTTGTTGTTGGAGGAACTTTTCATCCCCGAATAAGCAAATGGTAAGTGCAAGGTAAGTGCTCTTATCCAAATAAGTGATTTTCACAATTTTTTTTTTGAAAATTCTGCCTTTGAATTCCTTGTGTTTTTCTTAAGTTTTAGAGGGGTTTTGCCAACTATACGGGCGGAGCTATACGACTAGAGAGGAAGCTCCTACCGTATAGTTGGTCGTTAAACTCTATGTATCATCTTCGTGATTTTTTTTAAATATCTGAGCCTATACAGTCGCAATTATACGATCAGAGCCAAAAATTCTGGTCGTATAGTTGGTCGTTAAACTCTCAGACACTTTTGATTTTTGGTGTATGTATCTATACGGTCGCAACTATACCACCGGAGCCAAAATTCTGGCAGTATAGTTGGTCGTTAAACTCTCAAACACTTTTTCGTTTGACCTTTCGTTTATTCATCTAAAAAACATTATTGTCGGTTCCGAGTCGTGATTTAATCGACCTAGACTCGAGATATTTGGAAATATCTTCTGAGAACCAACTATACGGCTGGAGCTATACGAGCCGCGCCCGTATAGTTGGTCATTACGCGACAGGAAACTTCCAGATCCGTGATTTCTTTCCCTGTTTTGTTTAGATTCTTTTCCTGGGCAATAATTTGGTGTTTCTCGCAAATTTTACCGACCTCTAACCCCCCTTATATACTGCCATTGTCTCTCCCTCTAATCATAATCTCCAGGAACCAATCTAGCGATGCGCTATCCTGTCCCAGGCCTAGAAAACCCTTGGGGCTCATCGCTCCTTCTAGGGACCGCTCTAGTAGCCCGTCCATGGAGGACGATGACGAGGAGGTGGAGAGGTTTAACTCGAAGTACAAGGAGTACGTCGAGCCAAGCTACTTCAACAATGATTCCGATGACGATGTGGTTGACGTCTACATTCGCCATGACGTCTATGATCCACCAGAGATCAATTGGGGGGCGATGAAGAAAGCTCAACAAGAGAGAGAAGATCGCAAGCCACATGGAAAAGAGCGTGTGGAGACGGTCAAGTTCATCACCATGGATCCAAGGCCGCACAAGCGTAAGGAATTATCTAATATTGGTGCAGGTGCTAGCAAGGGAGCGGAGGTACCACTCTCGAAGCCAACCATTGGTGCTTGTATGAAGGTTAAGCCTCAAGAAGAGTGGAGGTACGGTTTCCACTTCCCCGATCCATCAATTATGCATGAGGAAGAAGAAGTTGTCCCCAGGACCAAGGATCGCGTGCCAGCATTGGAGATATATCAGAAGCAGGAGCTACTCCATCGCGTTGAATTCCGTCACCGTCTCAATGAGATGGAGAAGAAGGAAGACCTCCTTCCACTGGTGACTAAGCTTGTAGATAGAGTGGACACTCTGCAATATGATTTGCGGAGGTGCTACAGCCGCATAACTGCTTTGGAGGAGACCAACAAGAAGCTACAGACCGCGGTGTTACATACCATGGCACCACCGTGATCTACAATAATTACGGTATAAAATAATCGCAAGGGATTATTTGATCCCGCATGGCTTGATTCCAAGCTTGGGGAGATCTTTAAGACCTTGTAATCTATCCTACAAGTTATTATTACTATTTTCGCATTAGTTCAAACTAGCAATAAAGTTTGCATCATTAGAATTCTCTTTAGGAATAGTCGATCATTTTTATGAAATTCCGAGTTTATTATTATATATGGAGCAATATTGAGTTTGTGTTTGCTTTATTGATATATGAATGGCTTGAGTATAATTTTACTTGCACTTTATGAAAGCAATAGGAGTCTTCCACACCATTGGTATTAATGGAACACCTAAAGTTAATTTGGTCAATATGCTGTAAGTTTACGATTTCATTTACAAAGAAAAATTATCTATACAATTAAGTTGAAAAAGAAACCTTGAACAAAGGAAAATGAAAGTGCTATCAAAATAGAGAGAGAACAAGTCGAGGTAGAATCTTCAAGTCATAAGAATGCTTCATATATAATTGGAATTTGATCATTGAGATCATTAAACTTTGAATTCCTACATGAAGTGGAATGTATGGCTAACTCAGTGTGAGCATATATACAAAAGAAAAGAAAAGGAAGAAGAAAAAGGGTGAGTGTGCAAAGAGCAAGTAGGCATATATCATTGTATTGTAGTATCACAAAGAGACACTTTTGAGATTCTAAATCCCAAGTGAATACGTTGATCCTAAAACACTTGGGACTACCTCGCTAACTCATTCGGTTGAACCGAATACTTTTACATTATGTTGGGATTCATCCTTTATGAACTGTTGATCACTAAGGTGTGGAAGCCTGCTAATACTATTCAGATGGTTCAAGTAAGGTACTATTCATGAAATTATTCCTATGTATCGTATATGATAAACACATGCTGCAACTACCTCATTTATCTTATCGACTCAGCTTCATGAATATGAGGATCACATCCATTAAGCTAAAACTTGCTCGGGACGAGCAAGAGTCTAAGCTTGGGGAAGTTGATGAGTGCATATTTGCATCATGTTTTACATTATTATTTTGCATTGTAGATGTAGGATATTGGTATTTTACGGCGCTCACGCACACATTTTTTGTCTATTTCACCAGGATCAGGACAGATGATGGATCCAATGGATACAATTCTTGGAGCAGTTGTACTATGGAGAAAAGGAGTCAAAAACAACGTAAATCTCTTATTTGGGAAATATTAATAATACTAGAAGAAAACCAGAATTGAACAAAGGAGGTAGAGAGTTCAACGACCAACTATACGACCGGAGTAAATTTTCCGGCCATATAGCTCCGGCCGTATAGTTGGCACCGCCTCCGCCTCGTCAAATAGTTTCCCCCCGTGCAACTGGTTCGGGGAGACGACATACAAAACACCCAGAAATTGCAGAAACCTCACCTCCGGAAGGCATCTGGAGGAGGAACTCATCCAAAAGTGATCCATCTTCGCCCTGCACAGATCCAGGAGGCTAAGGCATCGATCTTCATCATCCACCGCTGCATCTCCACCATCTCTATCTATCCCATCTACATCTTGTCTAGATGTTGTTGTAATTCCCGTACTCATTATGGATTTATACAAGTACTATTCATCTATGATTGTTTCCATTACCATTGCTATGATGTTGATTGCCTCCATGTCTGAGTAGATCATTAGTTCTTGGGGAGATGGAGAAACCCTAGTATGAGATTGAAATAAGATAAAGTTTATTATGATATTCATCGCTGTGACCATGTTGGGGGGATACCCCCGGGTAGGGTCACACCGGGGTATAAAGGCCAAGTTAGCCGAGGTACGACACGGTCAAAGCAAGTTCTAGCCAGGTCACCTCAAGGCAGGCCGACCTACGGAGTAACCCGACCAATGGAGCATCTCCCTAGCCTTAACCCGGCCAGCATAAAATATATGGCAGCCATGTTTGTATATCTATTACGCAGGTACCCTCATAGCCGGGTTAGCTATATGCAAGCCGGACTACCACTTGGCTTCCAAGAGAAGGAAGGAATCTTCTGCTGGTCAAAAGGTGGCTTTTGATAGCTGTATCGTGAGCGAAGCAAAGCAAAGGGAAGGACCAGCGGGGCAGGGGCGACCAAGATGACACGGGCAGTGTCGGCTGACGTATCCCGTGTCTAGGGACGCTTAAAGACAAGGATTACGCAATGGGTTTCGTCCAAAGTCCGGACGAACCGTTAAAGAGAATAAAGAAGCATCTAGCTTTAACCAAGGGGCATATTTGGGGAATATGCTGCCACGTGTGCCCTAACTTTGTAATCCGGGCTCCCCTATATAAGGAGCACCAGGGCCTCCATAGAGGGGGATCGATCATTTTCTCTGTCTAAGGTAGAACTCTATAGCTAGCTTGTGGGGAGTAAGAGACAAAGTCTCCTTCTCACGAACAGCTCGAGGAGCACTTGTAACTACCATTGATAGAGGAAATACAACAATATCTATGCGTGGAATCACCACGTTTTCCCTCCCTGGATTCCCCTAGCACTCATTGGCCCCATCTTTAGCCTATCCATGGCATCTGTCGTGCCACCACCACGACAGTTGGCGCCCACCGTGGGGCTAGCGGTGCTAGCAGGGGTGAAAATCTGGACGGGAAGCATCTCCAACACCGGCGAGCGCGTCGTTTCCGTCCTGGTTCAGCGCTTTGGAGCGCTGGACTACGTCAACGACAATGTAGGGAGCTTCGGCAGGCGTCCTCCTCCGTGCAACAGCCTCTTCATCAAGCTTGGAGCGCACAAGATTTATGTCGGCGTGGACGAGTCCTGCGTTCATCCGTGGCACATCATCGAGGGAGGCGAACCACCTCTAAGCGCGACTCGCGGTGTGCGTATCACTCGCCCTACTAGCAGCATTGAGGTCATGATGGCCGCGCCAGATGCGGGAGCAAGCAAGGACCCGGCGCCAGAGCTGGAAGTCACGCCAAAACAGGCAAGATCTAGGTTTCCTCCACTAGAGAGGCCGAAGAATGTACTCTAGCAAGCAATAGATAGCCTAGCGACGCTAATAGCTCCTGTTGTAGATCCAGCTCAGGCGCAGGCTGAGTTGGAGGAAACTAGGCAGAAAATGTTAGCTGGCGCAAAGAAGGCAGCAGAGTTACAACAGTCCTTGAACATCACTTTGAGGGAATATGCAAAGGTAAACCGCATAGAAAGGGTGAAAATCCAAGGTAGAAACCTGATTACTAAGATTGACAAGGAATACGAGCCTAGGCCAAATCAGGCAGCCACGATCGTAACAGGAGGGCTGGAGAGGTACAATACCCCGGCAAAGAACCTCAGGGCGGCAAACGTAGCTGCATCCGAGAGGGTCTAATTGGAGAGGTCCGGGAAAGGCAACAGGAGAGGGTGAACCACTTGTTGAGGGTCGCTTGCCAGCAAAATGAGGAAATGAACAAAACAAATCCGGCACCACCAAGAGCATCTCACGTGGTTCATTCGGCTAGAAATAACCTGGCGAAGTCCGGCGGAGCCGCATCATCTTTGGGTCATAACCCCAGGAGAGAAGAAGTGGTAAACTCTGGGAGAAGAGACAAACAAATGGTCCCCTACGACCCGGTAAGAGTTGGAAAGGCAAAGCAATGCAAGTTGATGAAGATCGCCACAGTACCAGCCGAGGTGAAGTTGGCCGAGGTAACCACGACCAAGGCAATGTCGGTCAAAGGAACACTACCTACGGTAATGCCAGACAGCGTGATCCGGCGGGAACCGGGCAAAATGTACCTTGGCAGCAACATCAGCAATGCGCACCTCGACAGGAGAGAAGTGCAAGTCAAGCAGCACAACAGCAAAACGCTTGTCCGGATCAAAAAAGATACAATGATGGTTGTTCCGCAATGGTTAACGATGGATACCCAAGACCGGATCCCCATGTAATTAGGTCAAGACTGGGAAGTAGAAACTTACAGCTAGATGATGCGAGGCTGAAACTGGACAAGATTTATAGGTCGGAGTTGATCGAGGTACAGGGTCCTCCTGGTCCGACGTGCTTTGGGCCTCGGATCATGAGGGAGCCGCCAGTACCGAACTTTCAATTGTCCAGAGGAACAAGGACTGGGGGATTAGCTTATTGATTACGCAATAGCGGTCAAGATTGCAACTGGAAATTTGAGATGGGCAGTGAGGTATGTGCCTCAGATGTTGGAGGGACCGACGAGAGTTTGGCTAAACAACTTGCTACAAGGAAGTGTTAACTACTAGCTAGACTTTGAGGAGTTATTCGTTAGCAATTTCTCAAGCACTTACAAGAGGCCCAATAGGCCACAGACTCTGGCGTTATGCCGGCAAAGACCGAATGAGCCAGACTGAGATTTCCTGACTCGGTGGTGCAACATGCGCAACTCATGTGAGGGGGGTAATTGAATCACAAGCAATCGTGCGGTTCGCCCAAGGTTGTAGATATGGAAGTATGTTGTGGCAAAGGCTGCAGCGAGATATGCCAACCACTTTGGCTGAGACGATCTAGATCGTAGATTCGTACGCTTTGGGAGACCCAACTCAACCCCGGCTAATGTCAAGTGAGGCAAACAAGGAGTATTACAACCGAGATGGCTCTGGGTCATCAAGGAGAAACGATTTCCGAGGAAAGAGAAGGGACGAGCGTCCGGATTATAGGTATAACTCGTAGCAGGTGGCAGCGGTGGACCGAGATCAACCCTATGCCGGTGCCAGCCAGCGCCATAAAACTGGAGGGCAGAACTGGCAACAGAAGAGTGAGGGGAAGAAGCCTTGGACCCCAGAGCAGAATAAGCAATGGCAGGAGCAAAAAGATCAACCAAGGTATACATTCGAGTCTATGCTAGATCAACCTTGCAAGCTTCATACGCCAAGTCCGAATAACCCGGCAAATCATACAACTCGGCAGTGTGAGTGGATGAGGAAGCTAGAACAGGGTAGTTCGAGGAATGCTCATGCACCTCGGAACGAAGCACCCCGGAATGAAGCACCTTGGCAGCCATTACTAACAGGGGGAATGGACAACAACTAATGTTGCCTCCACCTCCGCCGAGATATGAAAATCATGAAAGGAGGGATGTTGTGCATCAAGTAAACAATAACCAACAGCAGGACAAAGGTTACCATGCAAATGAGGGACGAAACGAATACATGGAGCATCACCAAAGCTACTATGTGTTTACCACGAAAGAAACTGATCGGAAAATCTTGTAGAGCCGGCATATGGAGGTAAATGCGGTAATGCCAGCAGTGGTGAGATATATGCCTTGGTCAGATCAGGAGATTACGTGGCGTATCAAGGATCACCCGAAGCTCATGCCTAGCTCAGGGACCTACACACTGGTCCTGGATCTGATGTTCATCGGGAAGAATCTTAATGTGAGGTTTTCCAAGGTGCTTATTGATAATGGCAGTAGCATAAACATCATGTACAAGGATACCATGCACAAATTGGGGATATCAAAGAATATGCTGCAAGCTACACTGACCACCTTTCATGGCATTGTGCCTGGTATCTCCTGTGAGCCAATTGGCAAGGTCCAGGTTGATGTGCTATTCGGTACAGGGGATAATTGCCGGACTGAAAATTTGGAGTTCGGAGTGGTGAATCTAGAGAGCGCCTATCACGCATTGCTCGGCAGGCCCGCGCTGAACAAGTTCATGGCAAGTACTCACATCAGTTACTTAAAGATGAAACTGCCCGGACCTAGGGGAGTGATAACCGTATCCGAGGACTTAAAGCGTTCGATCGAGTGCGCTTCTGTCGGATCTAACTTGGCCGAGTCACTCGTGATAACTCAGGAAAAGAGGAGGATACAGGAAGTGGCGGCATTGGCTCAATCCGCGCAGCAACATATGGCGACACTGACCAACCCGCATGGAAGCGTATCATTCCAGGCAACCAAGGATACAAAGAAACTGCCAATCGATGATCAGTTCCTAGAGCGCACCGTAACCATTAGTGTCGGGTTAAGTAGCAAATAGGAAAGCGAGCTCGTCAGCTTCCTCCGTGATAATCGGGATATCTTTGCTTGGTCCACACAGGATCTGCAAGGTGTGCCGAGGGAGTTGGCCGAGCACTCTTTGAATGTGAGACCCGGTGCTAAGCCGGTGAAGCAACCTCTCCGACGTTTCGCCGAGGATAGAAGAAAAGGCATTGGGGATGAGATAGCTAGGCTCCTTGCAGCCGGATTTATCATGGAAGTACTCTATCCGGATTGGCTCTCTAATCCGGTGCTTGTGGAAAAGAAGAAGGATGATCTGAACATGGCCGTGGTATGGCGCATGTGCATTGATTATACGAACCTGAATAAGGCGTGTCCTAAAGATCCATTCCCACTCCCTAGAATAGACCAAGTCATAGACTCAACTGCCGGATGTGAACTGTTGTCATTCATCGATGCGTATTCTGGTTTCCACCAAATACCCCTAAACCTAGATGATCAAATAAAGACTGCGTTTATTACCCCGTACGGGGCTTATTGCTATCGCACTATGCCAATTGGATTACGTAATGCTGGAGAAACGTACCAGCGATGCATGCAAAAATGTTTACGTGACCAAATAGGTCAAAATGTGCAAGTTTATATGGATGGTGTGGTGATAAAAACTAAGGAAATCAATACGCTCCTTGATGACATCCGGCAGATGTTCGCGAACTTGAGACGGTTCCGGATGAAGCTTAACCCGGAGAAATGCACTTTTGGTGTGCCCGCAGGGAAATTACTCGGTTTTCTGGTGTCTAGCCGAGGTATTGAAGCTAACCCGATGAAAATCTGAGCTATAGAGAAAATGGAACTGCCAAAATGCCTTAACGATGTGCAGAAGTTCATTGGCTGTCTGGCCTCGTTAAGCCGGTTCGTATGTCAGCTGGGAGAGAAGGCCTTTCCCCTCTACCGGTTAATGAAAAAGGCAGACAAATTTACATGGACGCCACAAGCAGATAGCGCATTTCGAGAATTTAAAAAGATGATGTCTACTGCACCAATCCTAGCCGCACCACTACCCAAGGAGCCAATGTTCCTCTATGTAGCCGTGACCAACCGAGTCATAAGTGCGGTAATTGTAGTGGAGCGCAAAGAAGAAGGAAAGTCGGTGCAAAGGCCGGTGTATTATTTGAGTGAAGTGTTATCGACTTCAAAACAGAACTACCCTCACTATCAAATGATGGCGTATGGCGTGTATATGTCGGCCAAGAAACTCAAACACTACTTTGAGGAACATCCCATCAAGGTGATATGTGAGGCACCCATATTAGAGATTATGAGTAACAGAGATGCTAGTGTTTGGATAGCAAAATGGGCAATTGAGCTAGCCCCATATGCACCACAGTTCGACAGAAGGGATGCGATCAAATCGCAGGTTGTGGCGGATTTCTTTGTGGACTGGGCCGAGATGTAGTACGAACCACCTCTACCGGATTCCAATTATTGGCAGATGCACTTTGACGCATCAAAACTGAAAGAAGGGCTGGGCGTCGGAGTAGTGCTTACCTCGCCCAAGAAATATCAACTAAAATATGTCCTCCAAATCCACTTTAGCGCCTCGAATAATGTTGCAAAATATGAGGCACTGGTACATGGCCTCAAAGTGGCAAAAGAACTGGGGATACATCGGATACAGTGCTTTGGAGACTCGGATTTGGTAGTGCAACAAGTATCTGGCAACTAGGATGCCTTGGATGCTGACATGGCCCTTTACATATTTCATGTGCAAAATATAAGCAGATTCTTCGAGGGATGTGAATTCCACCACGTACCTCGGATTGAAAACGAGGCAGCTGACACACTGTCTAAGTTGGGATCATCTCGACAACCAATCCTGCCAAATGTTTCCTTGGAGCACTTAAGGAAACCATCTATTACCCCGTCACCAGAATCCGAGTCAATTTATATCCCGGCCTTCTCCGGATCAGAAGCTCAGCCAATGGAGATAGATTGGGGAGGCACCTCAGCAAACCCGGGGACTGCTTCAGCAAACCCAGGAACTGCCTCAGCAAACCCGGGAACTGGTTAGCCAAACCTGGCAGGAGTTATGTCAGTGGATGCGATGGAAATTGACGAGGAACCTTTCCCCATCTGAGCCATACCTGCTTGGGCCAAGCCAATATTTGACTTCCTAAAAGAGGGAATCTTGCCGGGTGATGAGGTACTCTCAAGGCAGATCCAGAGAAGAGCAAAGGCCTATACCATTATCAATGCCGAACTATACAAGAGAAGTGTAACCATAGTGCTGCAGCGATGCGTTGACCCGGAGGAAGGACTTGACATACTCCGAGATATCCACCAAGGAGAATATGGCCACCATGCATCTTCAAGAGCATTAGTGGCAAAGGCTTTGGATTTTATTGGCTAAGTGCTTTGGAGCAAGCAGAAGATTTGGTGTGGAAATGCAATGGTTGTCAGAGATACGCCACAAAAACCCACCTGCCAATGTCAGAACTCAAAACTATCCCCATTACTTGGCCATTTGTTGTATGGTGCCTAGACATGGTAGGGCCATTTAAGCCGGCTAAAGGAGGAATGACCCATATCCTAGTTATGGTAGACAAATTTACTAAATGGATCAAAGTGAAGCCAATCAGGAAATGTGATGGGGGAACAACCGTGAAGTTCCTCAAGGATATAATCCTGAGATATGGCTACCCCCACAGTATTATAACTGATAATCGCACCAATTTTGCCGAAGGAGCATTTACGAGGTTTTGCCGAGAAAAGAAGATCCGTTTAGATGTAGCCTCTATGGCCCATCCCGCATCGAATGGGCAAGTGGAAAGAACCCACGGACTGGTGTTGTCCGGGATAAAACCCCGGCTCATGGAGCCATGATGACCCACAAGTATAGGGGGTGTATCGCAGTATTGTCGATAAGTAAGAGTGTCGAACCCAACGAGGAGCAGAAGGTGCTGGCTAGTGGTATGGATCAGTAATTCTCTGCAAATACTTGGCAAACAGATTTTTAGGGGGTTTTGATAAAGCAAGTAAACAAAGTACGAGTAAACAAAAGACAATAGGAATAAATGCAGCAAGTCGCCCAATCCTTTATGCAGCAAAGGACAAGCCGGTTGTATTACTTAAGATGACCAAACGTTCTCGAGGACACATGGGAAGACTGTCAAGTGCTTTCGCTTCATATAGTTGATTAATCTTCTTTAGCTTGCTAAGTGTTGTGTGGGTGAACCTGTGCTAATGTACCGAACTTCCTAGGACTAATACATACTTGTGATTATACCCCTTGCAAACATCCGTAAGTACAAGAAAGTAATTAAGGTAGAAACCTAACCACATCTTTAAACTCTAAGACCCTTACGTCCCTTGTGCAATGGTTTCCTAACGGGGGTTCAGGTTTCTGTCACTCCGACAACCCCTACGATTAGTAGCCAAATACACAATGCATTCCCCTAGGCCCATATAGGTGAAGTGTCATGTAGTCGACGTTCACATGACACCACTAGAAGAAGTACACCACAACTTAAATATCAAACTATTGAATCTTTCTCAACACAACTCCACTACTAACAACATGACTTCTCCCATGTCCTCAAGAACAAAACGAACTACTCACAAGACATCATATGGATCATAATCAGAGATGGAATAATGATGTATAACAATCTGAACATAAACAATAATTCAATGGTTCACTCAATAGCATCAACTACAAGAGTAATCAACACCGGGAAAGTTTCCTCTAAGAACTATGCAAGATTCAACTCAATTGTTACAGCAATATGGAGATGGTGATGAGGGTGCTGGTGGTGATGATGGTGATGATGATGATCCCGATGAAGTCCAGCTTGATGGTGGTGTTGATGGCGACGATCTCCCCTCCCCGGGAAGGAATTCCCCCGGCAGAAATCTGTCTGCCAGAGAGATCTTTCTCTCTCGGTGTTTTCCGCCCCGTAGAGGCAGCGGAATCTTTCTATGGTCGATCCCCGAGTCTTACGGTTTTGGGAGGAATATATACACCAGAGGGGAGAGCCAGAGGTGGGCCATGGCGGCCACACCACCTAGTGGCGCGGCCTAGGGTGGCGGGGTGGTGTGGGCCCCCTGTGGCGCATCTCCACTCCCTCTTCTGGCAGCCTTCGTCTTCTGGAAAAATAGGATTTTCCGTATATTTTCCCGGATTTTCTGATCTTCGCGAATTTTGCCTCCAAACAACACCTTTTCCATGAGAATCCTGACTGCAGCGGTCCATGCTCCAAAAGTCATCAACCATGCAAAAACGGATGAAATAACATAAGTATCATCTCTTAATATGAAATATATCAATGAATAACAGTAAATTATGATATAGAATAGTGATGCAAAATGGACGTATCAACTCCCCCAAGCTTAGACTTCGCTTGTCCCCAAGCGAAACTGAGCTCAATAAACATGACCTCAGGTTTATGGAGTGAAGAGTCGATAAAAGAATACGGACAAGAAGCATCACATTCATCAATACATAGCTCATAATAGAAGACAACTCACTATTATATAACTTAACTTGCAGTAAGTAAAGGGAACACAATAAGGATATATAAAGTGAATCATAATTGGTAATGGCAAACTTAGCTCTTGGTTGAAGAATAGTTGATAATTTGCTGGAGTTCACAAATAACTGGTTTTTAATGATAGCTTTCAAAGTAGTAAACACCAAGATAAAAGCAAAGTGCAAAACAAGGAACATAAGAAACATGATTGAATAAATCATCATATGAATGAATGAAACACAACAACTCAAAATACTTGCTGAGATACAAGGGAATAGGTATACTGACTCAACTAAAAAGTAAAAAAAAGGCCATTTTCAGAGGGAAGCAGGGATTTCAAGTTTCATAAAGAGCTCCCAAAAATTATGGTACTTATTAGCTTTCAGCTCTCATTGCCCCTATCATAGGCATCTTTAGGTGATTAAGGTTAAAGTGATCAAATACGAGGATATTCTTGACAAGTTGTAAATTGAGAATCTCATGTCCCTTGAATACGAGGGCTGCTCCTCATGCTACTCAAGTTTAGTCACTAGTAAGTTCTTGTCATCATAAGCATATGTGTATCATAGAGAACCGCCAACAGGGTACCCCTTGCCCGATGATACGGAAGAATCCCCATATCAAAATGACAAGGCAAGCAGACAATAAGCATCTCAGCAATCTTCTTTTTTACCATGGGAATATGGTGCTTTTTTCTATCTTTCCTCTTCTCATAATCTCTTTTTTTTCAATACCAGACTCTATTTTTTTATAAGAAGAATGCTTCATAGATGCTCGTTATGGTTACGCTGCAGGTTTCCACCATGTCAGCATGGATTAGACGAGCGGCCTAGGCGTTTCTCTAACACACATGCATAACTCCATGGACTTACAAGCTCCCCTTTCATTTCACACCGACGACATCCATAGAAAAATGAACATGATATCAACTAGGTACAAAGTACAAGTGCAATGTTGAAAGCGTTCCCCATGACAGCATGGTTCTGCTAATTCACAACTTACAAAGTGCAAGCATATACACAACATAGGTGAGAACAATGGTTCAAGTTTATTAAATGCAAGAAAGTAAAGTGTGCCATCAAGTTCGTGAGAGCTTTAATCACTAATTTTCACATAACAAGTTTAATTTGGAAGGTAGACAAAACAAGAATTTACTTGGAATAGCAATGGTGCTAATAGGTAGGTATGGTGGACACAAATGGCATAGGTTTTGGTTTAAAGGATTGGATGCACGAGAAGAATTCCCTCTCAGTACAGGTTTTTGGCTAGCAAGTATAAGAGTTGAAGGAAACAAACAAACATACAAGTGATAAAAACAAACATGCAAGCTTCCTTGGAAGCACAAAAGATCTTAACTAGAGAATACTAGACCTATGAGCAAATCAAGAAAGAAAGATGATGAAATTATATTTCTTTAGAGTACTTTTATCTTTTTCTTTCAACTCTCAAAAATAGTGTTGCTACTGACCAAGCCAGGTTTGCCAAAACCCACTAAATTAACTCAATGATCCCAAAGTGATACCAATACTAACAACAAGATCAATCATATAACCACGAATTGAAAACTAATATAAGGTATGAAAAAGAGTAAATGATAGAACTTCTCATTAATATTCCAAAACGGCAACTCACACTAAGGGATACATATCTAACGAGAGAGGGGACACTTCCATAATGCAAACCATCCTACATGATAACTTCTCTATTCATGATATGACTCTAGTAAAAAGGTAAAAAGATAGAAGATAGTGATGTGATACTGCGGCACTCCCCCAAGCTTGGAACAAACCAAGGGGTTGCCAAACCTGATGATGAATTACTCCTTCGGTGGTGGTGGTAATATTTTCTTAGTTGACGTGAGGAAATCTTCCAGCATCTTGCGAAGCCTATTATTCTCCCATTGAAGCATGTCCACCTTCCTCCTCAAGTCTCGGTACTTATTGCAGAACTCCTTAGTGACTCGTAGGGCTTCCGTTGATGCAGGGCAAGAGACTAAAGGTACCAACCCCTGCTTGGGATCTTGGAGATCTTCCTCCATAGGCTCCTTCCCCTTATCCTTGGCAGACACCATTGTGCTTCTAAGCTTTCAAGAATAGTTCCTGGCAGAAACATATCGAAACAAAAACACGAAGAAAACATGATATACGAACCTCGGGGGATCCAGGGGATTATATATTATGAAGTTTCAAAACAAAAGGAAGGTACTGGGTGAAAACGGGCCAGGGGTGGGACCGCGCCACAGGGTGGTGTGAGCCACCCTGGCTCCGTTTCCGTCCCTCTTTTGTTTTGTAGCTTTCCATATTGTCTAAAAACTGCAAAAATATAGTTGGATAGTATTTTCGTGGAACTTTTCTTACCAGAACTGTTACCTATTTGAAAACGGACTCTGCAGGTCTCTGAATTTGGTATTTAGTGGGTTCTTCCGGAGTCACCACTTGAATAACATCAATATCTTCATCTTCATACACTTATTACTCGAGTCATAAAACCTTTCACTTCCTTATTACACCATTATCTCCACTATCTAGAAATTTCTTTCACACAAAACTTCACACAGTTCTCATTAGCAACATTAGTACAAGTGAAGTGATAAAACCTTTTGAGTTCAACTTCAACTGAAAACCATCAAAACATAAGCTACTGTAGCAACTCCTTCCGAAAACCCAAAAAGAATTCAAAAAGGAAATCGAATAAAGAAGCAAATGCAAGAGTGGCAAAATCTGTCAAAACAGACCAGCATGTAATGATCATTTTTTTAGAAATTCTTCTGTTGCTCCAATAAAAAAGTGCAAAACTAACGAAAGTTAAATAACAACCTGGGGCGGAAGCACAAAAATTTACAGCTCAATCCGACATACATAGATCTCTCACGAATGTTTTCCATGAAGCACAAAAATCTGTTTCGGGACAGCAACTTCCCCAAATCTTACTTCTCTCTCATTAGAGGTTGATCTTGACACAAAAACCAAACAAAAAGGATAAGGAGAGGTTATAACGAAGTAATAACTTCCAAGAATCAAATAAACAAAAACAAACTGAAAGCAAAAATAAATCGGGTTGTCTCCCAAAAAGCTCTTTCTTTATAGCCATGAAGATGGGCATGATAATTTCAAAGATGCTCACATAAGAATATGAATTGAAGTGAAAGAGAGCATTAAGAAGAAAAAATACACACGTTTAAGTCTAACCCACTTCCTATGCAAGGGAATTTTGTAAACAAACAAATTGGTGAAACCAGAGGCTACTTGCATAAGAAGGCAAAAGAAGTGCAACATAAAAACTTTCAGCATAAAACGAGGAAACTTGTTATTATTGAGATACATAAGAACACTTTTCCCTCTCTCATAGTAACTTTTAGTATCATGCATAAACTTAACAATATAACTATCACAAGGACCATCGTAACAATGATCACTTATTCTAACAGAAAACATAGGAATACTAGCTCTTATGATACTACTTAGTGAAACAATATTAGAGGTATCCTTACAAAGGATAGTGTGTCCCTCTTCTTCATATTTAGTAACAAAGTCTTTCACATTTGCTATTATAGGTTCATCAACCATTTGTTTATCAGGTTCAACAGCTTCATTTGTACTTTCATTAACCATACTAGCTATCATAGAATGTTCCTTTATCTTAACTGGGAAAGGCATTTTCTCAATGTAAGGTCCAGGTAAAACATGATTAGCAGTATAAACTTCAGTATTTCTTGCAGGAACACTCTTAGCAACATCTTTATAAGGTTCATGATACTTATTCCACTTCTTTTTAGTCACTTCAATGTAGGAAGCAAAAGCCTTAAAATAAGAAGCAATAGCTTGAGAGTATAGACCATAAGCATTTTTAATATTTTGAAAGTCATTAGTTCCCATAAAAGATTCAATGCATTCATAATCATAAATTATACCTGACTTTCTACCTTTGTCATTCTCCCAAGCTTCAGCATTATCTTGAATACGGTCCAGAAGATCCCATTTAGCTTCTTCTTCCATGCGAGTGAATGATCCAGCGCAAGAAGCATCCAATAAATCCTTGTCATGTAGAGAAAGCCTTGCATAAAAGTTATTGATAATAATATTGTTGGGGAGCTCATGAATGGGACATTTGAGCATTAGTAACTTCAATCGCCCCCAAGCTTGAGCTGTACTCTCTCCATCAAGAGGCCAAAAGTTGTATATTTGATTTCGATCTTTATGAATCTCACTAGGAGGATAAAACTTTGAATAAAAGAGAGGTACTATTTCCTCCCATTCAAGAGCTTGACCATTCTTCAGTAGCTTATACCATTCTTCAGCTCTTCCTTTCAGTGATAATGAGAATAACTTCTTCTTGACTTGATCTGTAGTAATACCTGCACACTTGAACAACCCGCATAATTCGTGTATAAAGAGTAAATGATCACCGGGATGGACAGTTCCATCTCCAACATAATAGTTATCCATAACACGATCAATAATTCTTGTAGGTATTTTAAAAGCATCATTCTCAGCAGGTAGTGGTTCATCTACTACCTTAGCAGTGGTAGTAGCATTACCAAATAAGAAACTCAGCGAATTATCCATAACGAAAATAAAGCAACTAACATAAGTTTCCTTTACCATTTCCACTCTCCAATAGCGCTTCACTCTCCGGCAACGACGCCAGAAAATAGTCTTGATGACACACAAGTATAGGGGGTGTATCGCAGTATTTTTGATAAGTAAGAGTGTCGAACCCAACAAGGAGCAGAAGGTGCTGGCTAGTGGTATGGATCAGGAATTCTCTGCAAATACTTAGCAAACGGATTTTTAGGGGTTTTTGATAAAGCAAGTAAACAAAGTACGAGTAAACAAAAGACAATAGGAATAAATGCAGCAAGTCGCCCAATCCTTTATGCAGCAAAGGACAAGCCGGTTGTATTACTTAAGATGACCAAACGTTCTCGAGGACACATGGGTAGGCTGTCAAGTGCTTTCGCTTCATATAGTTGATTAATCTTCTTTAGCTTGCTAAGTGTTGTGTGGGTGAACCTGTGCTAATGTACCAAACTTCCTAGGACTAATACATACTTGTGATTATACCCCTTGCAAACATCCGTAAGTACAAGAAAGTAATTAAGGTAGAAACCTAACCACAACTTTAAACTCTAAGACCCTTACGTCCCTTGTGCAATGGTTTCCTAACGGGGGTTCAGGTTTCTGTCACTCCGGTAACCCCTACGATTAGTAGCCAAATACACAATGCATTCCCCTAGGCCCATATAGGTGAAGTGTCATGTAGTCGACGTTCACATGACACCACTAGAAGAAGTACACCACAACTTAAATATCAAACTATTGAATCTTTCTCAACACAACTCCACTACTAACAACATGACTTCTCCCATGTCCTCAAGAACAAAACGAACTACTCACAAGACATCATATGGATCATAATCAGAGATGGAATAATGATATATAACAATCTGAACATAAACAATAATTCAATGGTTCACTCAATAGCATCAACTACAAAGAGTAATCAACACCAGGAAAGTTTCCCCTAAGAACTATGTAAGATTCAACTCAATTGTTACAGCAATATGGAGATGGTGATGAGGGTGCTGGTGGTGATGATGATGATCCTGATGAAGTCCAGCTTCATGGTGGTGTTGATGGCGACGACCTCCCCTCTCCGGGAAGGAATTCCCCGACAGAAATCTGTCTGCCGGAGAGATCTTTCACTCTCGGTGTTTTTCGCCCCGCAGAGGTGGCAGAATCTTTCTGTGGTCGATCCCCGAGTCTTAGGGTTTTGGGAGGAATATATACGCTAGAGGGGAGAGCCAGAGGTGGGCTAGGGCGGCCACACCACCTGGTGGCGTGGACTAGGGTGGCCCGTGCTAGGGGGTGGTGTGGGCCCCCTATGGCCCATCTCCACTCCCTCTTCTGGCAGCCTTCGTCTTCTGGAAAAATAGGATTTTCCGTATATTTTCCGGATTTTCTGATCTTCACAAATTTTGCCTCCAAACAACACCTTTTCCATCAGAATCCTGACTGCAGTGGTCCATGCTCCAAAAGTCATCAACCCTACAAAAACGGATGAAATAACATAAGTATCATCTCTTAAGATGAAATATATCAATGAATAACAATAAATTATGATATAGAATAGTGATGCAAAATGGACGTATTAAGCCGCTGCAAAGATCAGCGGGGTGCTGGATAGAAGAGCTACCAGTGGTACTATGGAGTTTAAGAATAACTCCAAATCGATCAACAGGCTATACGCCATTTTTTCTGGTATATGGGGAAGAAGCTGTATTACCAGCTGACATAGAGCATGATTCACCAAGGATCACCCAATACACAGAAGCCGAAGTGCGCAAAGCCCGGCAAAATGATGTTGATCTGCTGGAAGAAGCGAGAGAACTGGCCTTGTCCAGTTCCGCCATATATCAGCAAAATCTTCGACGCTACCATAGCTGGAAAGTAAACCCCCGAGTTTTCTGAGAAGGTGATCTGGTACTTCGGCTGGTGCAGCGCACCGCTGGCATGCATAAGTTATCCCCTCCATGGGAAGGACCGTTCATTGTAAGCAAGGCGTTGCACAATGATTCCTACTATCTTATCGATGCACAACCACAAGAGAAGAACAAGGCGGACAGGTCCGGAGAAGAATCTAAGCGACCATGGAATGTAGCACTACTTCGTCCCTTTTTAACCTAGCAAAGAGGTGAATGCATCCAAGTCACTCGTATGTCGGTATGTATGTCAGCAACGAGCTTATCAATGAAACTTAGGCACCCCTAGCAGGAACTCGGGGACTACCATAATAACTATTTTTCTTGTTTATATGTTCTTTATACGTCGGCTGGCTTACATTACATGTACCTTAGCTGGATTAGTAGTGTGTGAGCACCAAACACCCAACTCTTTGACTTTGCTACTGTCCAACGAGAATTGGCTTCATGGCAAGCAAGTGAATGATCCAGCGTGGAATAGTGGTGGTAATTATGGTGGCTGATACATTACAAATGTATCTATAATTTTTGATGTTCCATGCTTGGTTTTATCTACTTTCTTGTGTTTTGTTCCAACTTTGGAGTACTTTTCATATGATTTCTTGGACAAACCTATTAACAAGAGCCATAGTGCCAGCTGCTTGTTTTCTGCTGTTTTTGGTTCTAGGAAGTCAGAAAATGAATATTCTTAGAATTGGACGGGACAAAAGCCAAAGTTATTATTTTACCGGTGGACACTTGGAGCCACAATACGATACGGAGAAGGGCCAGAGGGTGGCCACACCACCCGGTGGCGCGGGCCAGGCCAGGCCGCGCCAGGGGGTGGTGTGGGCCCCTCCGGCACCCCCTCGGTCTCCCCTCTCGCCTATAAGAGCCTCCCAATGCATAAAACCCTAAATCATTAAGCCTCTAGCCACGAAAAGTTCCGCAGCGCCGCCGCCACCGAAGGGGAGATTCGGGGGACAGAAAGTCTCTGTTCCGGCACCCTGTCGGGACGGGGAAGTGCCACCAGAGCCATCCCCATCGATCTCCACCACCATCTCCATCACCGTTGCTGATTCCCATGATGAGGAGGGAGTAGTTCTCTCTTGAGGCTAAGGGTTCTACCGGTAGCTATGTGTTCATCTCTCTCTCTATGCATGATCTTATTGAGATCATGAGCTTCTAATCTATATATCTACCTTGCTACTCAAGTGCTTTAATAGTCTCTGCTCTCCCCATGTGTGTGAAGTTGACAGTGTGCACGCCATGGTGGCACTTAGGCTAGAGATTACAAATACTTGTTATGAGTTATATTTGGAGTTGGATGTCTTTATGAAATTGTGGTGTTTGTTGGAACCATCTAGTACTCAAGGTGACAGTGTGGGGTTTTCTAGATGGGAAAGGCTTACTTTGAGGTGTGCTGTTATAGCCCTACGAACGATTAGAGTGTTCAACCGGAGAGTAGTTAAGAGTAGTATCATAAAGAGAAGATATTTATATGAGAGAGTGTTCACTAGTGAAAGTATGATGCCTAGGACTTGTTTCTAAGCACTAAAACACCGTTTGCTATTAGATCTATTACATGTTTTCTTGCTTCCATCTTTGTTTCAGTTTTACTTTAGTCTTTTCCACGCCATCAAGCTATTTTCTATCACCGTTATGACTTATAATTATCTATACCACTTGTATTTCACTATCTCTTCGCCGAACTAGTGCACCTATACACCTGACAAGTGTATTGGGTGTGTTGGGGACACAAGAGACTTCTTGTATCTTGATTGCAGGGTTGCTTGAGAGGCGATACCTTTGACCACTTCCTCCCTAAGTTCGATAAACCTTGGGTGATCCACTGAAGGGAAAACTTGCTGCTGTTCTACAAACCTCTGCACTTGGAGGCCCAACAACTATCTACAAGAATAGAAGTGCGTAGACATTTGTGGCTTTGTCCAAGTTTAATTAGTGAATAAATCGGATTCATTGCCTTCGATGCAGTTTTCTATGTGCGAAAGGCTAAATATACATGCGCTCCACTACTTGAAATTACATGTACTATATGATTAGATTGTTAGCAAACATCCGTATCTACTAACCATGCATTAAGGTTTCCCAACCATAGCCTTAAGTTTAATGGTCCTCTTACTCCCGTACGTGCAACGTTCCGGTTCGCGTCCTCAGGTTTCTGTCACTCCGGCAGAACTCCCCTTCCTCTTACACATACTACAAACCCTATGATGTTTAATCCATGCGTGCACAAATATAATGGACACCAAAGGACTTTACCATATCAACACACAACTCTAATGAACCAAAGACGTTCAACCATTCAATCTAAGAACAAAGAAACTACACAAACATGACATAGATCATAGGATTATAACTTATAGCATCAAACACCATGTTTGCATAGGACGATACAGAGGTGTGTGGGAGGATGAACCACTACATACGAGGAGGATTAGGTGATGGAGATGGCAGTGAAGATGGTGAAGAGGGAGGCAGCGCGGGGGACTCCATTCTCGCCGCCGGTATAATGGGGGAGCACCGCCCCTTAACCCCCTTCCTTCATGGACTCTTGGGAGCCCTCCCCCATGGAGATGGGATCCATGGGGGAGGAAAAAACATGGCTTTGGTGGCTGCAAATTCGTGGGTGGAGATGTCCTGAGTGAATTAGGTTTCCTCCCTTTATATAGCTTCTCGGATTCCCGTCACCCCATCTTGGACTGTAGTAAATCGGGCCTAGCTGGCCTGTCCGAACTCGGAATCAGCTAAATTTTATGTCCACAATGTTTGCCACGAAATTGCCAACAACTTTGTATTTGAAGAGTGATACATTGCAAATGTATCTATAATTTTTGATGTTCCATGCTTTGTTTTATCTACTTTCTTGTGTTTTGTTCCAACTTTGGAGTTCTTTTCATATGATTTCTTGGACTAACCTATTAACAAGATGCCACAGTGCCAGTTGCCTGTTTTCTGCTGTTTTTGGTTTCAGGAAGTCAGAAAAATGAATATTCTCGAAACTGGACGGGACAAAAGCCAAAGTTACTATTTTCCCGGAAGACTCACGGAGCCAGAAGGAGAGTCGGAGAGGGGCCATAGGGTGGCCACACCACCCCTAGGCGCAGGTCCACCTAGGCCGCGCCAGGGCATGGTGTGGGCCCCCTGGCCAGCCACCGACCTTGCCTCCTTCGTCTATAAGAGCCTCTCGATACCAAAACCCTAAATCGTCAATCAGAAATCCACGAAAAGTTCCGCAGTGCCGCTGCCACCGAAGGGCAGATTCGAGGGACAGAAAGTCTCTGTTCCGGCACCCTGCCGGGACGGGGAAGTGCCCCCGGAGCCATCTCCATCGATCTCCACCGCCATCTCCATCACCATTGCTGATTCCCATGATGAGGAGGGAGTAGTTCTCTCTCGAGGCTAAGGATTCTACCGGTAGCTATGTGTTCATCTCTCTCCCTATGTGTGATCATAGTGATCATGAGCTTTGTAATCTAGTAGATCTACCTTGCTACTCAAGTTCTTAATAGATCTCTGCTCTCCCCATGTGTGTGAAAGTGACAGCGTGCACACCATGGTGGCACTTAGGCTAGAGATTACAAATACTTGTTATGAGTTATATTTGGAGTTGGATGTCTTTATGAAATTGTGGTGTTTGTTGGACCTATCTAGTACTCAAGGTGACAGTGTGGGGTTTTCTAGATGGGAAAGACTTACTTTAATGAGTGTTGTTATAGCCCTACCAACGATTAGAGTGTCCAACCGGAGAGTAGTTAAGAGTAGTATCATAAAGATAAGATATTTATATGAGAGAGTGTTCACTAGTGAAAGTATGATCCCTAGGCCTTGTTTCTAAGCACTGAAACACCATTTGCAATTAAATCTGTTACATGTTTGCTTGCTTCCTTTTTTATTTCATTTTGCCTTTAGTCTCTTCCACGCCATCAAGCTATTTTCTATCACTGTTATCACTTATAATTATCCATACCACTTGTATTTCACTATATCTTCGCCGAACTAGTGCACCTATACACCTGAAAAGTGTATTGGGTGTGTTGGGGACACAAGAGACTTCTTATATCTTGATTGCAGGGTTGCTTGAGAGGGAATACCTTTGACCACCTCCTCCCTAAGTTCGATAAACCTTGGGTGATCCACTTAAGGGAAAACTTGTTGCTGTTCTACAAACCTCTGCACTTGGAGGCCCAACAACTATCTACAAGAATAGAAGTGCGTAGACATCAAGCTATTTTCTAGCACCGTTGCCGGGGAGGTAAGGTAAAAGGTATTCACACCGGAGGATTAAAGAAGAAGAACCTCCCACGAAAAACACCTATTTTCTGGCGCCGTTGCCGGGGAGGTAAGGTAAAAGGTACTCACATCCTCCGGTGTGAGTGCTCGAAGTTATTTCCTTTAAATTCTACAATTTTGTCTTTTTGTTTCTTGTTTTCACTAGTTAGGCTTAATGGAAAACAACAAAAAAATAGAGAGCTTTATAGTATTTATCTTGAGTTAGGACATGAAGTGTTTGAAGAGAAAATTAAAAAACCTATGGAACTTTATTTGCATGCTAATAGCAACGTTGTTAGTATGAATTCTTTGGACACCATTATTGCTAATGCTATGGAAAAGTCTAAGCTTGGGGAAGCTAGTTTTGACGAGTATGATATTTTTAGTCCCCCAAGCATGGAGGAGAAAATTTACTTTGATGATACTATACCTCCAATATATGATGATTAGAATGATGAATATGATATTTTCAGTCCACCTACTATTGAGGAGAAAATTAATTATGATTACAATATGCCTCCTATATTTGATGATTATGGTGATGATAATAATAATGATAGCTATTTTGTTGAATTTGCTCCCACTACAATTAATAAGAATGACTATTTTTATGTGGAGAGTAATAATTGTTTTATGCATGTGGCTCATAATAAGAATGTTTTATGTGATAGTTATATTGTTAATTTTATTCATGATGCTACTGAAAGTTATTGTGAGAGAGGTAAACATGGTTTTATGCATCTCAATAATATTAAGTTTCCCCTCTTTAAGTTGAAAGTCTTGAAGATGCACTTGTTTTGCTTTCCTATGCTTGTTGCTTGGTGCTTTCATGACTTGTTTCTTTGCAAGATTCCTATGCATAGGAAGTGAGTTAGACTTAAAAGTGCTTTGAATTTGCTTCTTGATGCTCTCTTTTACTTCAATTCATATTTCTTATGTGAGCATCTTCTCAAACTATCATGCCTAACTTAAAGGCGTTAAAGAAAAGTACTTATTGGGAGATAACCCAAAAGTTTTAGATGAGTCTTGGAAGTTATTACCTCTGTAATAAACGCTCCTTATCCTTTTTATTTGCTTTTTGTGCCAAGAGTAACCTCTAATGAGAGAGAAGTAATGATTGGGAAAGTTGCTGTCCCGAAACAGATTTCTATGCTTCACCATAAAATTCTTGTAAAATCGTTGTACGTCCTTTTGAGGCGTGAATGTTTGTGCTTCTGCCCCAGGTTGTTATCTAAGTTTTGTTAGTTCAACACTTTTTGATTTGAGCAACAAAAGGTCTTCGAAAAAATTCGTCTTTACCTGCTGGTCTGTTTTGATAGATTTCTGCCTTTATTTGCATTTGCTTCTTGTTGGTTCCTTTTTGGGTTCTCTTTGGGGAATTGAGCTTTTTGAGGGAATTGCTACAGTAGCTTGTGTTTTAATGGAAGTTTTATTGGTGTTGAAACTGAACCTAAAGACTTATTATCTTGAGTGCACTAATGTTGCTAATAAAGATTGTGTGAAGTTTTGTATGAAGGAAATATTTCAGGTGTATGTAAGGAATGAGTAATGAGATGAAGGATGGACTAAATCTCAAGCTTGGGGATGCCACGCGTGTCACCCAAAGAAATATCCAAGAAGTACAAGCGTCAAAGCTTGGGGATGCCTTGGGCATCCCCTCTTCATCAATAAAAATCCCAGGTTCCTTCCAAACGCTTCATTTTTATTGTTTCATGCACAGTTGTGTTGCTCTTGGAGCGTCTTCTTTTTCATTTTCGTTTTGGTTTTTCGTTTGCTTGGTTTTCTTAGTTTTATGAATAAATTGGTTGGACCCCCTCTTTCATACATTGGTTTGCAAATAGTTTGGTTTGGATTGGAAAAGAGTGGGAAAGTTCATACTTATGTGGTAAAAAGAGCTCATTTTTGACTATGGCCTATGCTTTGTCATGCCATGCTTGATATTGTTTTGGCTCTATGCTTAGTATTCTTTGCTGTAGCATACCTGTTGGGTCCGCAACATAGAAAACAAAAAATTCCTATGATGTGAACTACATGCCAAGATCTACCTGCTAGGTACAGAGCAACGGGTGGACATACATCCAACAAGAACTTACCCTCGAAGACAACGAGTTTTGTTAATGAGTAGGAACTCGTGGTTGATGTAGTCGTACACTTGCCGATCTCAAGATTGTGAGGAAGTCTGAGTGCCGCAACTCAGCAACGCATCCGTACTCGCACACACGTTCAAGCCACCAGAAAACCTCCACGTCCTCGCTCCAGCGATCCAGCGGAAGCAGCAACTCCTTCCAGACGAAATGCCACCGGGAACATGTATCTCGCTAATCCGAGACCATGGGGAAATAATTCTAGAGGGGGAGAGAGATCCTTCACAAGGAGGTGTGTTGAAGAAGGAGGGAGGGTTTGTCCTTTTATAGGAGGAGGGGGGGTGCCCCTCCACCATGGCCGGCGCCCAGGGGGTGCCCCTTCACCTCCTCCATTCATATGGTGGTAACCCCTCCACATTAAATGCCTCTTCACATTCCCTTTTAAAGTCTCCACTTTAAATGCATTAAATTTCTCCAAATATAATGCTCTCTCATTTAATAAAACTCTTTTATTATTTTTTATTTAGAATTTTGTTAATTACTTTAATTAACAAACATTCATATATAACCCCTTGCAATATTTCAATATCACATGCAGAACCACTTTCTGCAATTTCACCCGAAACAATTTCCGTTTCTATCGAAACAATTCCTGTGCTTTGCAATTCTTTCGTTTGAAACATATGTGCTCCAAAATGGTGTCCGGTAACTCTTAAGTGTGTCACCCTACGGTTCGCGAATAATGCAGACATGATCGAAACCCCTCTCTGATCAATAATCAGCAGCGGGACCTAGAGATCCGTACTGACTCCTACACATTTAACAATGACTTCTGTGATCGTGAGAACCTTTAACGCTAGTAACTAAATCCCTTTGTCTCGCGATATATTAGATGTCCGAGATTCGATCATCGGTATCTCCATACCTAGTTTGATCTTGTTGCCGACATGCACTCTTTTCTCGTTCCCGTGATATAACATTCTAGTGATCACATCACTTGCTTGCAAGCTATCTCAATGTGATATCACCGAGAGGGCCCAGAGTATATCTATCCGTCATCGGTATTGACAAATTCCACTCTTGATCCATGAGCCTCAATATAACACCTTCGTAGCACTGAACCCATCTTTATAGTCACCCTGTTACGGTGTGACGTTTGATGTTATCAAGATACTCTTCTGGTGTTAGCAATTAACATGATCTCATGGTCTAAGGATAAAGATTACTTCGTATGATGTTATAGCAATATAAACATGATGACTTTGATCGTAATGCTATACTTCGGATGAATGTTCATCACATCATTCAACTAATGTTGTGACCTTGTTATTAAGAACATCCAATGTCCATGATCAGGAAACCTTGATCATCTTATTAATCAACAAGCTAGTCTATAAGAGAGGCATAACTAGGAACCCTTTATGTTTATTAAACACACATGTATTGATGTTTCCGATCAATACATTATAGCATGCAAAATAAACATTTATCATAAACATGGAATAAGATAATAACCACTTTATTATTGCCTCTCGGGCATATCCCCTTCAGTCTCCCACTTGCACTAGAGTCAATAATCTAGTTTGAAAAACTTTGCGTATTGAACACCTATGGCTTTCTGGTGTTGCATATACGCTATTGCTAGTGGTTAATATAATCTCCGGATCTGACAGTTTCAGGTCCGTGTGTATTTGCATGTCTTTGCGTCTCTACGCATCACTCATTCTCAAATGAGATGGCATTGTATAAATTTGGTCCTTTGGTGAGACCTTTAGGTCGTTCGGGTTAAAATATGTTGATATTATTGTCACACAATATATCTTCATAGTATTAGCCCACTTTGAACCACACCTAGTTTGATAACAAACTACTTAACACAAATGCCCTCCTTTGCCACTACTATAGCAGTTATATACTTAGCCTTTTGTTGTAGTATCCGTCACAATGTCTCAACTTTGGAACTCATCCAAATCCATCATGGAACATCCTTTCCATTACATTGTGCCACCCATAGTCTAAATTGAGATAAATTTAATTTGTATCTTGTGACAAAACTAGTATCAATGTAACACTTTACAATGAACTACCTTTAACTATTTGTCACTTATACATGATATATTCTTAGTTCTTCCAAAGATCATAAGAATATCTTTACTATTGTGCAATGATCATATTATGAATCATTCTGGTATGTGCTCATAACACTTAGAGCATAGGGCATTTTGGATATATACATATCACGGTATAATCGATCAAAATCTTCATGTGATTTTACTCACCAAGTGTTGAAACACTTGAATTTTGATACAATCCTTTCCATGCAGCAAGAAACTTTCTTGTTGTTTCCATATTGAACCCTTTCAATATCTCATATATGTATGTCTAGCACAACCATATTAGCGCCTCAATCTATCCATATAGACATTGATGCCAAATATTCCGGGTTTGCCCAAGTCTTTCATCGAAATCTCATTTTAATGAAATTCTTAACTTGTGTCAATACAAGATACATCATTTCCAATCAACAATATGTCCTCTACATAATGTATTAGAAATATGTCTCATCGCTCCCACTTAATTTCTTGCAAATGCAAGCATATTCATCATCTCTAATGAATTTAAACTCTTTTAACAGTTTCATCATGGTGAAGATTCCAACTCCACTATGCTTACTTCAACTATTGAAGTTTGCATGCCCTTTTAGCACCCTTTGAATTAACAAAACCCTTCGGACCGTGTCATGTACACGTCCTAGGTAACCATTCTATTAGAAGAAACTTGTTTTGTTTATTCAACTACCATATACCAAATTGTATGTAGTGGTTGCTACATTAATCCGTCAAGACTATATATCGCTACGAAAGATCAAATCTTGTCATAGTCAACTCCTTGAATATTGTCGTAAACTTCTTTCCGACATGTCGACTATTTCATAGATGTTAAACATCCATGTCTATTTCTTTATAGATCCAAACACGACCGATAGGCTTCACGCCTTTTCGGAGGGTCTTCCAAGTTCAGAAACTTGATTTCTCGTGTATGGATACTATCACGGATTCTATGACTTCTAGTCATTTTATGGAGTCAGGGCCCATCATCGCTTCTTTGCATGTAGTCGGTTCATTATTGTCAAAACAATAACGACTTGCTTATCAAATCACACTATTTGATTCTTACCGACCCACACGGTTCAATAGGAACTCTAATCCCCGAGATCACACCCTTTGTAATCACGGGAGCCATGAGCATTGTGGCCGCCACCGGGATACTTTCCGGCACTGCGCTACTTAGCACATATAGCTAAGGTTCAACAACCTTATCAAAGTTCTATTGTCCTCCCACTTAACTTTTCACGAAAAATTCCTTCTCAAGAAACTTGACGTTCCAAGTAACAAACTCTTTTGTCCTCGGTGTTATGGAGAAATTCCCAATAAATTCTTTGGCATAACCTACAAAGACGTACTTATCCAACTTTGGTTGTAAACATTTTACTTATGCATAGCATACCAAAATTTAAGAAAAAAAATCGGGTTTTATCCCAAGCCGTAACTTATATGGTGTCATTTCAACGCATCATGGTGGTGCTCTTTTCACTGTAAAAGCGGTAGTCTCTAAAGCTTCAATCCTTAAAACATAATGGCAGTTTTATAAATGACACCTTTGATCTTACCATGTCAAACATGGTTTGATTTCATCTCTCGAATATGCCATACTCCTATGGTTTATCGGGAAACACAAATCATGGAACAATTCCTCAAATCTTAAGTGTTTTGCTAAACATGTAACTCAAATATCTTCCTTTATGATCGAATCATAAACTCTTTATTTTCTTGTTACAATGATTTTCCTCTTCATCTTGAAAGTCTTTAAACAATTTTCAAATGTTTCATACTTCTTCCTTATTAAGTAAATATATAGATATATTCACTCAAATTTCTGGAGAAAGCATATGAAGCAAAAAATATCCATCGCATATGGTTACACATAATGGACTATATACATCAACATGCACAATATCCAATAAGTTAGTCATCCGTTCCTCTTTGGCCTATGGACGGAGTTTCAATTATCTCGAGGAAATTCTCACATGTGTCAATTGATCAAAATCAAAGACTCCAAAATTCCATCAACATGGAGTTTCATCATGTTTTCTTTCCAATATAATTTAAAACAGTGATGTCACTTCATAAGTGATCTTTTAATCATTCGTCTTGCGACATTTTAGCAATAATGTTTATGGATGTGATTTCTCCCACTAGACTTGTAAAAGTTCATCCATCCTTTATGGAATACGGTAATTATTTAAAGAACCATTGTTCTTGTAATACCGGAACAAAATACCAATTATTAAAACAAATCTTGAAGGCTAGGTTTGACGACAACGAAGAACACAATAACACTTTATTTGTTTTCGATGATCATCATCACTTATTCTCTTGCTAGTTACTTAGGCCATTGCAGTTCATGAATTGCGTTGTCATGTATGACACTTCATACCAACCAATTCGGTATCCAATACCGGTATCCAATACCTAAGAATCACATTATTTAACAAGCAAGGAATACAACCATAACATGTATATCTTCTATATACCTAAGTTGGAAATCTCCAACCTTTTATTTTCTGCCAAATATTTTATAGATTCTCATTCAACAATTCCTTTTCTTTTAAAAGAATCTATCAACATCAATAGTGGTGTCATTCACATGACATATAGTACAAAGCGTATATAGTCAAATGCTAATACCTTTGGACTTGCACTTTGAAGTGGATCACCATCATCAAATGTTTGGCATTCTTTTAAAATTCCATTCTTTAGTAATCTTTTAGTGTAGTAAACATTTTACTTACATCTTCTATTCATCCTTATCATGACAACTTTCATGGTCAAGCTAGTATAGCCTATAAGGAAGAATCGCGAGTATAATGTTAGTTCCCAAAAACCTTTTTGGGAGATCCGGATGCCTAGCATCTCCATCCTTTACAAATTCTCATAATACGAGAACATGTATTTTGCTAAATTATACTCTATCATAATGCAACCAAAAACATTGTTTCAGATATCACAATATCTTTCACACATGATGGTTTCTGAAACAATTTCCAGCTCCAATATAATCTTGATATTAAAACAACTTTTGAATATCAATAATCATGGAGGCAAACATGATACTTTAGATACTAACATTGGAATTCTTACTATTGATTTAATACTACTTATTAAACTTGATGGAGTAAATAGAGATTGCTGAAAGTTTGCAATAGGACTTATAAACTTTAAATTGACATTCAAAACAATACGATACCAGTTCCTAAAGTAAATATCCAGAATTCTATAGTTCTATTATCTCAATTAAAACTAAGCATAAGTTAGTGAACAGACGCCAATGACTACAACAAATTATGCAAATTCACTTCGATTTAGTTTATGACAAATTGAGTTCGACTAATCCAAATTAGAAATGAACTCCCACTCAAAAACGACATCCCTCGTGCCTTTTTGGTGATTACATGAAGCAAATCCACTACACCAAGTCCGATCATCACGTGAGTCGGTGTAGCTTCAAAGGCGAGCATCAATATGGGCATCATATCAACTATATGACTCATGCTTAACCTTTCGGTCCGTGTTCCGAGGCCATGTCTGTACATGCTAGGCTCGCCAAGTACGAACCTTAGTACTCGCGTGTGTAAAACTGTCTTCTACCCGTTGTATGAAAGCGTAGAGTCGAGTACACTCGATCATCACGTGATGTCTCGAAACACGATCCATAGAACGGTGCATACTCAAGGAAGAACACATTTTTATCTTGTTATCTAAATGAGGGATCATCTTACAATGCTACCAAAAGCGCCAAACTAGCAGTATAAGATGCTAACTTGTACTGTGTAAAGTGAGATGATATGGTCCATGCATTTGATCTCTATCATTTGCATCGTGGTATGATTTCTATCATTCCTTTGTGTGTAAGGCCAAGGTCTATGGAACTTACACGTTGAATGTGTTGTAAGAGTATCTATCATACATCTACTTACAACAATACCATATCAATACACTAGCCCAGCAACGATCTAAACTAGACGCCTCTAATTTATCAATTGCAAGTTTTACGTGGCTTAAGGCTTTCGGAGATAGAACTGTTCTTACCTACGAACATGGAACCACAACGAGGATAACCAAGTTATTAGCAACTCGTTGTAAATCAGATATTGACTATAGTAGGAGAGACAGACACCCACCAGCCACGTATGCAAAACTAGTTGCATGTCAATCGTGGAACCGGTCTCATGTACGATGACATGTAAGGTTGGTTCGGGCCGCTTCATCCCACTATGCCACCAATATCCAATATACATAGAAGATGCAATAACATGATCATCATCGCCCACATATAAACATATGTGTACTACCCGTGCAAAGCACCTACGCATAGATCAGGCTCTGATACCACTGTTGGGTCCACAACATAGAAAACAAATTTTTTCCTACGATGTGAACTACACGCCAAAATCTATCTACTAGGTACATTGCAATGGGTGAACATACATCCAACGAGAACTAACCCTCGAAGACAACGAGTTTTGTTAACGAGTAGGAACTCGTGGTTGATGTAGTCGTACACTTGCTGATCTCAAGATCATGAGGAAGTCCGAGCGCCGCAACTCAGCAGCGCATCTGTACTCGCACACACGTTCAAGCCACCGGACAACCTCCACCTCCTCACTCCAGCGGTCCAGCGGAAGCAGCAACTCCTTTCAGACGAAATGCCACCGGGAACATGTATCTCGCTAATCCGAGACCATGGGGAAATAATTTTGGAGGGGGAGAGAGATCCTTCACAAGGAGGTGTGTGGAAGAAGGAGGGAGGGGTTGGCCTTTTATAGGAGGAGGAGGGTGCCCCTCCACCATGGTCGGCGCCCAAGGGGTGCCCCTTCACCTCCTCTATTCATGTGGTGATAACCCCTCCACATTCCCTTATAAAGTTTCCACTTTGAATGCATTAAATTTCTCCAAATTTAATGCTCTTTCATTTAATAAAACTCTTTTATTATTTTTATTCAGAATTTTGTTAATTACTTTAATTAACAAACATTCACATATAACCCCTTGCAATATTTCAATATCACATGCAGAACCACTTTCTACAATTTCACCGGAAACAATTTCCGGTTTCTACCGAAACAATTCCTGCGGTTTGCAATTCTTTCGTCTGAAACATATGTGCTCCAAAATGGTGTCCGGTAACTCTTAAGTGTGTCACCCTACGGTTCGTGAATAATGCAGACATGATCGAGACCCCTCTCCGATCAATAATCAGCAGCGGGACCTGGAGATCTGTACTGACTCCTACACATTCAATGATGACTTCTGTGATCGTGAGAACCTTTAATGCTAGTAACTAAATCCCTTTGTCCCGCGATATATTACATGTCCGAGATTCGATCATCGGTATCTCCATACCTAGTTTGATCTCGTTACCGACATGCACTCTTTTCTCGTTCCCGTGATATAACATTCTAGTGATCACATCACTTGCTTGCAAGCTATCTCAATGTGATATCACCGAGAGGGCCCAGAGTATATCTATCCATCATCGGGATTGACAAATTCCACTCTTGATCCATGAGCCTCAACATAACACCTTCGTAGCACTGAACCCATCTTTATAGTCACCCTGTTACGGTGTGAAGTTTGATGTTATCAAGATACTCTTCTGGTGTTAGCAATTAACATGATCTCATGGTCTAAGGATAAAGATTACTTCGTATGATGTTATAGAAATATAAACATAATTTTTCTTTCTTTTTATCACTTACCTACTCGAGGACGAGCAGGAGTTAAGCTTGGGGATGTTGATACATTGCAAATGTATTTATAATTTTTGATGTTCCATGCTTGGTTTTATCTACTTTCTTGTGTTTTGTTCCAACTTTGGAGTACTTTTCATATGATTTCTTGGACTAACCTATTAACAAGATGCCACAGTGCCAGTTGCCTGTTTTCTGCTATTTTTGGTTCCAGGAAGTCAGAAAAATGAATATTCTCGGAATTGGACGGGACAAAAGCCAAAGTTACTATTTTCTCGGAAGACTCACGAAGCCAGAAGGAGAGTCGGATACGGGCCATAGGGTGGCCACACCACCCCTAGACGCGGGTCCACCTAGGCCGCGCCAGGGCATGGTGTGGGCCCCCTGGCCGGCCACCGACCTTGCCTCCTTCGCCTATAAGAGCCTCCCTGTGAGACCTGGCACATGGCTTAATAGGATTGATAGAATACTCATACCAACAAGTTGCAACTTCTTTTCTAGAAGCTCATCCGAAAAGAACTCTAAGGTTAAGCGTGCTTGGCCTAGAGCAATTCTAGGATGGGTGACCGACCGGGAAGTGGGTAACCAGGTGCACACGAGTGAGGACAAAGTGTGCAGAAAAGACTAGTGTTGGTCTGTGGGGCCAGTCTAGATATCCTATTAAGCTGCCAGGAGTGACACCCCCTGGGCCCAGGAGTGGACGGGGTGTTACAAAGTGGTATCAAAGCCGACCCTTGCGATTACACGGGTGTGTGCGGGTTAGTGGCGGGACATGTGGAGCATGGCGCGTGTGGCCCGGAGTGGACACGACATGGCACATGTGCCGGCACTAGACGCATAGACGTGTGCCAAGAGGAAACGTTCCTGGGGTATGCTTGATCGATGAGGGCATCGATCTTCTAAAGGGTGGGTGTATGTGAGACCAGGCACATGGCTTAATAGGATTGATAGAATACTCATACCAACAAGTTGCAACTTCTTTTCCAGAAGCTCATTCGAAAAGAACTCTAAGGTTAAGCATGCTTGGTCTAGAGCAATTCTAGGATGGGTGACCGACCGAGAAGTGGGTAACCAGGTGCACACGAGTGAGGACAAAGTGTGCAGAAAAGACTAGTGTTGGTCTGTGGGGCCAGTCTAGATATCCTATTAAGCTGCCAGGAGTGACACCCCCTGGGCCTAGGAGTGGACGGGGTGTTACAAAGTGGTATCAAAGCCGACCCTTGCGATTACACGGGTGTGTGCGGATTAGTGGCGGGACATGTGGAGCATGGCGCGTGTGGCCCGGAGTGGACACAACATGGCACATGTGCCGGCACTAGACGCACAGACGTGTGCCAAGAGGAAACGTTCCTGGGGTGTGCTTGATCGATGAGGGCATCGATCTTCTAAAGGGTGGGTGTATGTGAGACCAGGCACATGGCTTAATAGGATTGATAGAATACTCATACCAACAAGTTGCAACTTCTTTTCCAGAAGCTCATTCGAAAAGAACTCTAAGGTTAAGCATGCTTGGTCTAGAGCAATTCTAGGATGGGTGACCGACCGAGAAGTGGGTAACCAGGTGCACACGAGTGAGGACAAAGTGTGCAGAAAAGACTAGTGTTGGTCTGTGGGGCCAATCTAGATATCCTATTAGGCTGCTAGGAGTGACACCCCCCGGGCCCAGGAGTGGACGTGGTGTTACACTCCCGATACCAAAACCCTAAATCATCAATCAGAAATCCACGAAAAGTTCCACCGCACCGCCGCCACTGAAGGGGAGATTCGGGGGACAGAAAGTCTCTGTTCCGGCACCCTGCCGGGACGGGGAAGTGCCCCCGGAGCCATCTCCATCGATCTCCACCGCCATCTCCATCACCATTGCTAATTCCCATGATGAGGAGGGAGTAGTTCTCTCTCAGGCTAAGGGTTCTACCGGTAGCTATGTGTTCATCTCTCTCTTATGCGTGATCATATTGTGATCATGAGCTTTGTAATCGAGTAGATCTACCTTGCTACTCAAGTGCTTAATAGATCTCTGCTCTCCCCATGTGTGTGAAAGTGATAGCGTGCACACCATGGTGGCACTTAGGCTAGAGATTACAAATACTTGTTATGAGTTATATTTGGAGTTGGATGTCTTTATGAAATTGTGGTGTTTGTTGGACCTATCTAGTACTCAAGGTGACAGTGTGGGGTTTTCTAGATGGGAAAGACTTACTTTGAGGAGTGCTGTTATAGCCCTACCAATGATTAGAGTGTCCCGGAGAGTAGTTAAGAGTAGTATCATAAAGAGAAGATATTTATATGAGAGAGTGTTCACTAGTGAAAGTATGATCCCTAGGCCTTGTTTCTAAGCACTGAAACACTGTTTGCAATTAGATCTGTTACATGTTTGCTTGCTCCCTTCTTTATTTCAGTTTGCCTTTAGTCTCTTCCACGCCATCAAGCTATTTTCTATCACCGTTACCACTTATAATTATCCATACCACTTGTATTTCACTATCTCTTCGCCGAACTAGTGCACCTATACACCTGACAAGTGTATTTGGTGTGTTGGGGACACAAGAGACTTCTTGTATCTTGATTGTAGGGTTGCTTGAGAGGGAATACCTTTGACCACTTCCTCCATGAGTTCGATAAACCTTGGGTGATCCACTTAAGGGAAAACTTGCTGCTGTTCTACAAACCTCTGCACTTGGAGGCCCAACAACTGTCTACAAGAATAGAAGTGCGTAGGCAGCAAAGAGTTTTCCGTTTGACGCCGGATTCGACCCGAAACGTGACCATCTTCAAAAATAGTCTGAGACAGATTTCTAGAAAATCCCAATTTGACTCCAACAAGGTTTCCACTTGTAATTTTGGTAATTCCTATACATCAAAGTGTAAAACAAGAACATTATGCATTTTTGCAACTATTAGTAGGTTAGTCCAAATAAATTATAAACTTTATATAAAAATGAGTGTCAAAAGCATATTATTAGCATAAAACCATCAAAAATTATAAATACATTATGGACGTATCACTAGCCAAAGAGATGGCCTTGGTGGCAGAGTTCATCTGAGCGCTGAACTCCGCTGGGCCAAACTTCTCCGGCAGATCATCCTTTGTATCAATGAATTCAGCGTTGTTCCAGTTGTTCACGTACTCTAGGAGCAGTGGGCTGTAACTTTCGCCGCTGGGAGAATGACTCGCCACCAAGCCTTTGATATGGGCCTCTCGCCTCACGGATTGGGTAGTAGTAGGACTGGTATACCGGACCAGTTGCCTACTGCCTTCTGATCCGGCAGCAGGAGACCTGGAAGTGGTGCCCTTGGCTGGCCTGGTAGCTTTCTTGAGCTTGCCGGATGACACAGGATGCTGCGGAAGATCAGAGGCTGCTGATCCGGATGGTGCCTAAGAAGCTGGCTGAACGATTTCTGCAATGGACACCGTAGATCCGGAGGCAGCTGATGGAGATTTCCTCTTTGGAGGCTTAGTGGAGGTTGTTGCTGCTGCTGGCTTTGGTCCCAAGGCTAGTGCTGGGGCAGATGCTGCTGGTGCTGATGCTGGTACTGGTGCTGCTGGTATCACTAGTGCTGCTTGTGCTGCTGGTACTAGTGCTACTGGTTCAGAAGAAACTGAGGTCGAAGAACTTGGTTGGGGAGGTGCCGATGAAACTGGCACCTTAGAACTGGGCGGTGGCACCGAAGAGGAGGAGCTAGGATGATCCGACATAGCCGTATCCTGGGCTACCCCACTACCCCCTACGCCGACATTGCCCTCCTCGTGACGAGAAGGGCTCTGATCAGGCGCAGCCATGGAGTCCTCTTGAATAGGACTGAGCGGGCGAACATCGTCGTCACGAGGGGGTGGGGGGGGGGGGAGGACTGCTCCGGATTGGGGAGGCAATGTCGGAGCCGCTCTGGGGAATGACCCTAGGAGCTCTGGAAAATAAAATAACAGCAAGTCAAGAAGAGAAAGAATAAATAAGAGGCAAAGGCAAAAGCGGAAATGGAAAAACCCAAGAGTAAACGCAGAAAGACTTACTCATCCGAGGTTGGATGTGCCCGAGGTTTGGGTGCCCTCCAGACCGTGCTCTTGGCAGCTGGCTTGGCCGAGGCTTTCACCTCGGACTTCTTCTGCCTCTTCTTGGGCGGGGGCGCCTCCAAAGCTGCGGTCGAGGTAGCCGCGCGCTTTTGGGAGGGAGAAGGGACCGGACCACTCGTGGCAAGGGGGGAACCTCGTGGACCTGACTGGCCGGGTTAGCTGAAGATTTGAACATAACCAGGAATGCGTAAGAGATGGGCACCGGGTCAAGAACCTCAACATCCGGGTCATCGTCATCCGGCCAATCCCTTAAAGAAGAGGCCTTATCAGAGGTACGTTTGACGGTGTCCGGAGTGGGCAAAAAACTCTCCGGATCAGGCTCTACCTCGTCTGGCTCGACACGATCCAGCACCCACTTGCTCGCCAGCTCCTGGCCATCCTCTAGTGGCTGCTGGAGAAATCGCTGAGAACAAAGCAGAAGTGATTAAGTTAAAAAAGTTGTCCGACATACCAAGAAGACCCAGAAAAACAGTAAGAGAGAAGTTTACCTTTGTAAGAGGGTTGTCCCGGGTATAGGGAGCAAGCCCCCATTCTCAAGCCTCGGAGAATTCCTTCTCCATGTTAAAGATGGCCTTAACCCGGCGGTACACCACTGAGTTATCGAGCTCGAAGGAGGAAGTCCGGTGGGGATCGAGGGGGCCGCTCAAGTAGCAGATCTTGTGGGCACGTTTTTGCAGGGTGAGACCCGGCTGCGAACGAAGGTGATCATAATATCCTCCCCCGCAACTTCTCCTTGAGCAGCTCCTTGATCCGGCGGTCAACCCGGTTCGCCAGAGCCCTGGGTCGCTTCGGAATGCTCTCCCATAGAGAGGTGTCCGGGACTCCAAGCATGAAGGGGAGGAGCCAGATCAAATCCTCGTCCATGGTATTCCGGACATAGAAGAAGGTCCGGGCCCAGCCTTTGCAAGACTCGAGCCCGGTGACCCGGGGAAAAGCGGAGCCCTTGCAAGGAGATATGGAGGCTGCCCCGCACTGGGTCAGATGCTTCTCCGCTAGAGTAAGATGCTTATCCGGAACGAAATATTCTTCCGCAGACCAAAGAACTTGATCCACATCTCCTTGGAGGGCCATAGGTCGATGTAGCCCTCAATGCCGGAGGAAAAAGAAGAGAGAGAGAGGTGATGGCATTGGCCAGGAGATGGTGCGGTTGCAATTGCTAAGTGGAGATAAAATCGAAGAAAAAATCGGAAATAGGAAGGCTGAAGCCGCGCTGGAAGTGGGAGAGGAAAACCACATACTCCCCTAGATTTGGAGAAGGGGAAATCTCGTTGGCAGCGAGGTGGCAGGCGACACCCACGGGGATGCGGCGTGTGGCGTATAGCCAATCGAAGTCGTCTTCGCAGATGAAGGCACCGTCCCAGCCGCTGCCCTCGCGGGCCTCATCTTCCTCCTCCTGCTGAGCGACCACGGCGGCCTCTTCCTTAGTCATGGTGAGGTTGAGGTCCTCAAGGACGAAGTCAGAGTAAAGGTAGCCGGCGGCGGGGAACCTGGTAGCACAGGGCCCCGTGGCGAAGATCTTGAACAGAGGCGGTGACGCGGTCGCTGGGAGCGTCTCGATGCAGTTGCGACGGCGCGGCACTGACAAAGAAGCAGTGATGGCAGTGGCGTCGCAGCAAAGAAGAAAGGAGGCAGGGGAGCGCACAATGTGTGGGGAAACTCCCCAAGATTGCCTCAACCCCTTATTCAAATGTGCGTGCGGGCGCGTAGTGGGATCCTTTGCGGTGGCCCTGCCGCATGCTGTGGCCGTGTACGTGACAGAATCAACCAATCCGACGCCAACCACAGCAAGGGCCACACAGAGCAAAAGATCTCGTGACGCGATGTGGTGTTATGGTTAACGAGGCGCTGCTGCAAAGGGACGTGTGTAATAGTTATTCCTGACATTACAACATTAACTGGCGCAGTAAATGGGCATGGCCCTTAAAATGAGGCAAAGTGATGATTACCCTCCACGTAGGACGTGGGGAAGCGTATAAGAGAAGGAAAAGTAACCCGGATATGTGAGCAAAGACCCGGCCAGCAAGGAATAACTCGGAACATGACAAGGGAATATAGAAGTAAAAAGTCCGGGTCATAGAGTAACTCGACTGAAGAGACAAAAATCCGGATAGGGGAACCTGCTGTGGCCTTAACAACTAAAGTTGCTAAGACCACACTAGCTTTGGGGACTAATGTTGGGGGGATACCCTCGGGTAGGGTCACACCAGGGTATAAAGGCCGAGTTAGCCAAGGTACGGCACGGTCAAAGCAAGTGCTGGCCAGGTCACCTCAAGGCAGGCCGACCTACGGAGTAACCCAGCTCGTGGAGCATCTCCCTAGCCTTAACCCGACCGGCATAAAATATATGTCGGCCATGTTTGTCTATCTATTATGCAGGTACCCTCATAGCCGGGTTAGCTATATGTAAGCCGGACTACCACTTGGCTTCCAAGAGAAGGAAGGAATCTCCCGCTGGTCAAAAGGTGGCTTTTGATAGCTGTATCGTGAGTGAAGCAAAGCAGAGGGAAGGACCAGCAGGGCAGGGGCGACCAAGATGACGCGGGTAGTGTCGGCTAACGTAGCCCGTGTCTGGTGACGCTTAAAGGCAAGGATTACGCAATGGGTTACGTCCAAAGTCCGGACGAACCATTAAAGAGAATAAAGAAGCATCTAGCTTTAACCAAGGGGAATATTCGGGGAATATGCTGGCACGTATGCCTAACTTTGTAATCCGGGCTCCCCTATATAAGGAGCACCAGGGCCTCCATAGAGGGGGATCGATCATTTTCTCTGTCTAAGGTAGAACTCTATAGCTAGCTTATGGGTAGTAAGAGACAGAGTCTCCTTCTCACGAACAACTCGAGGAGCACTTGTAACTACGATTGATAGAGGAAATACAACACAATCTGTGCATGGAATCACCACGTTTTCCCTCGCTGGATTCCCCTAGCACTCATTGGCCCCATCTTTAGCCTATCCATGGCATCTGCCGTGCCACCACCACGACAGACCATGTGTTAAATTTTCTACAACTTGATGTTGAGATAAGTCGACCTCTCAATATTTGCCTCTCGTGGGGACTTGATAGAGGAAACTACCTTACGTATCAACTTGGGAAACCGAGGAAACTCATGGAACACTATCCATGCCATTGGATACGTCCTATAGGATTACGTCCCTTAATAGCAGAGTAATTCGATTGATGTCGATTGCTGACTGCTGTGGTTATGAGGATGATGTGAGCAGCGGTTTCTGCCTATTTGTCCAAATACGGAGTTCCTCCAACACATACATAGTTGAGAATGTTCATGATGATAATATTTATCTTAGATCTTTATAATACTAATGGTGTATCCGCCACTCCCTGAGAACGCTTTCCCCTACTGCAGTTCCAGTCTCTCTTACATACACGACACTTACTTTCTGTATTTAGTTATTTTACTTTACTTTATTATTGCTCTTATACCTAAAACACCAAAACACCTTTTTACACAATACTCTCATTTTATCTTGTCACTTAGAACTTTATCTAGCATTTCTATCGTAATATTTATTTCAAGAGTTATTAGACTTCAGACTCCTGCTCCCTATGGGATCGATATCTTTATTTAGAAACTAGCTACAAATGATTTGTGCTCTTGTAGTCATCACTCTCTGATTGGGATGTTCTTCTTATTGATAATTTGGTTTGTTTGCAGTTGTGGCACACTTGTGCAATTCTTAAGACGATAGTTCTGTTTGCCGTGGATAGTTGTACCGTGGCACAAAGATATTTTGCCTCGAAAAGTTAGTAGGGCCTCGCGCGGTGTGAGCATTTTTTGTGAAATTTCACTTATCCTGTCACTCGCTTGCTCGATCCCCAATCTTTCCCCAAACAACAACCCTAGCTCCCTGCTACCATCATCACCCTGCTCCACCGGCGCCGCCCCCCTCCACCGGCACCCCTCCCCACTGCCCCTTGTCCCCCTCCGTGTTGACACATGGGGAGAGCCTCCCTAAGGACATCACCCTTCCGGACTACCCCAGGTTGTTTTTCTTTCCATACTTCGATCGTTAGAAACACACAAGTGGACAAGAGATGTATGTATTCATTTTGGCAGACAATGGAATATGAACATGGTTTGGAAACTTTTGTGTGTGCGAATCTATATTCATTGTCCTTGCTTTGCATGTGCGAATCTGTATTGGCATGACCGTGCAACTGTTGCTAACCACTTGGTTGATAAGGGTTTTTTTGCCAAGATATATGCACTGGGTTTTTCATGTTGAGTTTGTTGATGGGAGTTCTAGTGTGCCTCAATGTAGCACGGGTATCGAACCTGCTAGTCATCCTATGACTGATGACATGGATGATCCGTTTAGGGCTAGTATAGGGCATTTCCTGCATACCAATGGTTCTGCAAATACTAATGCTCCTAATAATGTTGTTACCTATACCAAGTTGGCATATGATGCTTCCCTAGATCTGTACCCAGGTTGCAAGAATTTCTCAATGCTGCATTTCATGTTAGGCTATTGAACATAAAAAATTTGTGGGGAGCAGCGAATGGAATGTTTGATGAAATTCTCCAGTTATTAGGTGAAGCATTTCCTGATGAAAATCAAATACCCAAGAACTATTATGAGTCCAATAAGTTTATGAAAGATGTAGGCATTGGGTATAACAACATGGATGACTGCATAAATGACTGTGTTTTCTATATGAATGATCTCGCAAACCATGACAACTGCCCCACCTATGGCACATCAAGGTGGAAGGCCTTGAGGGAGGATGGAAAGAGGCCTCACAAAGTTGCTGCTAAGGTTATGAGGCATTTTCCTCTAAAAAGAAGGTTGTAGAGGATTATGTCTAAGAGGACGGCAACTGATGCAATGTGGCATGCAAATGAGCTAACATATGATGCTTTGCTCCGACATCCTACTAATGTTGAGAATTGGAAAAACCTGGATAGTTTGCATCCACTGATCGGAGATGATCCTCGTAACATCAGGATGGGATTGGCTACAGATGGCTTCAGCCCATTTGGTGCAGCCAGCCCGTCTCATATCACTTAGCCTGTGATTCTGTTTCCATACAACTCCCCACGGGATCGATAGGGTCTGTACGGGTGGTGACGCTGGTGATGAGGGAGTCGTAGGAGTTGTCGAGGCCGGTGAGGAGGTAGATGATGAAGTCCTCCTCGCCGAGATCCTTGGCGGCAGCCAAGAGTGAATCAGTGAGGTCCTTGACCTTGTTGAAGTATTCCACCATCGTCATCTTCCACTTCTACAACGTCGCAAGCTACTGGCATAGCTGCATCACCCGGGCCCTGAAGTGGGTAGCGAACTTGCGCTCTAGGGTGCCCCAAACAGCCACGTTGGTGGACTGAAACATGACAAGCCACAATGTGTCAGGTGAAAGGGTGGATAGAAGAAAATTGAGACAGTTCTGATCCTAGGAGAGACAACTGAAGTAGGTGGAGTTGACGATGGGCATGACATCGTTGATGTCGACGATCATATGCGATGGCATAGCTTCGGTACCGTCGGCGAGGCCCATCCAGTGCACGCCGCGCAGGAGAGGCATGACCTGCGCCTTCCACAGAAGGTGGTTGTCATGGTTGAGTTCCGACATTTGGATGTGCAAAATGCGTTTTTGCAGCACATCCATGACGACCACGCAGTCCATGGAAACCCTCCCAACGATGACCGATGCAACCTCTCTAGCCTTATCACATGCGGTCCTTCCAGCATCGTTAGTCGGTGCTTCATCATCCTCGGCACCTCCCTCGACGACACTGTCTGTCATGATCTCGAGGCCCCTACTCTCTCAAAGCTCTGCCACGATCAGCCGATGCCCCTGATGTAGGCGTCCCTAGCATGATCATGTCATTCACTGGACTGTGCTACTCATCGTTAGTCAACCCGCTTTTGCTACTGAAAGTGCAGGTGTGCCCCCATGTGTGGTTTTGATAATTAATGACAATCTCTATGGAGTAATGTTTGAATTGAGTTTCACTTGTAGGAATTGTCCATTGGCATTGCTTCGGCTCTGTGTTGGTTTCAAGGTTGAAAGTTGAATAAATGAAGAAGAAGCAATGTTCAAGGGCTTTGTGCCTATTAGAATCATGTAGAAGAAGAAGACGAAGAAGAAGATCAAGCGTGTCTTGAAGAAGATGGAGTTCCTCATGGTTATCTTCAAGACACCATCCTAATTGAGTTAGAAGAAATGAAGTGCAAGCTCAAGATGCGCCATCTCTAGAATATCACATGCTTGTAGCTTGCCATCCTCATGATCATGGGTGATGAAGACAAGTTCAAAGAAGAGTTTTCCCTATGGAGTATGGGGAGAAATTCACAAATCTTCATCCAGCGAGCGCGAGCAAATGCAATCAAGAAAGATGTTCCATCTTGAGGAAGACAAGATCGTCTACATTAGGCTCAAGTGGAATGATCAAGGGAAAGGTATGATTGATGGCTCATGATACTTTGAGCTCGTTGGGAACCCCAAGAGGAAGGTATGATGAGCACAACATCAAGTTTACCTCAGTTATGAAACCAAGGTTATCGAACCAGTAGGAGCAAGGAAACACCCCAAGGTGTTGTTACCAACTTGGAATCCTGCACAACACAAGCACATAACTTTGCCCCAACTTATAGTGGGTTGTAAATCTCACCGGTTTTGCTGAAAACAAAGGATTAACCGTATTGCATGGAAGACAGTAATTGCTTGCAGAAAGTAATAAGTAAATAGTAAATAGAAGATGGTATATCAATGGTAAAAGAATGGACCGGGGTCCATAGTTCACTAGAGGTGATTTACCTTAAGATAGATGACATGTTGGATGAACAAATTACAGCGGGGAAATTGATAGACTCGAGAAAGAACACCATGCATATACTAATCATCTTGACTCCTATGAGATTTGATTGGGCATTACAAGATTATACATAGACCGTAACCCAACTGCATCTATGACTAATAATCCACCTTCAGGTTATCATCCGAACCCCCTCCAGTATTAAGTTGCAAGCAACAAATAATTGCATTAAGCAAAGTGTGTAAAGTAAACAATACGATTGTCCCATGGACAAAGGATTGATGTTTTCTCCCTAGTAGCAAAAACACATCTAGTACCTTAGAGATTCCTGTCACTTCCCTAGATTACTAGAGGCATGAAACCACTATCGAGCATAAATACTCCCTCTTGGAGTTTCTAGCATCTACTCGGCCAAGATAGCTACTAACAACGGAAAGCATGCAAGATCACAAATAACATAGACATGATAGAATCAACAATCAATCTGAAATAGCATCTCAATATCCATCGGATCCCTGAAAACACAACGTGTAAGATTACTAATAGATCATCTTGATCACGAACGGAGCTCACAAGATCTAAACATAATAGCACAAATGAGGAGAACCAACCACCTAGCTACTACATGGACCCGTAGTCCAGGGATGAACTACTCACGCATCACACCGAAGGCAATCATGGTGATGAAGAAGGCCTCCATGGTGATCTCTCCCCTCCGGCAGGGTGCCGGGAAGAGCTTCGGATCCCCCAATCTGGGGATCAAGATGGCGGCGGCTACAGACTCTTCCGTGGATTTCTGATTGGGTCTTTGATCCGGTACTTAGAGTTTTCGTCCCGCGAGGCTTTTATAGGCGAAGGGGCAAGGTCGGTGGAGGCTCGAGGGGCCCACACCAGGTGGTGGCGCGCCTAGGGCTGGCCACGCCATCCTAGGGTGTGGCCGCCTCGTGGCCCCTCTTCGACTCCCCTCTGGACTCCGTGTTGCTTTAGGTAAAATATTGACTTTGGCTTTTGTCCGGTCCAATTCCGAGAATATTTCCTTACTAGCTTTTCTGAAACCAAAAACAGCAGAAAACACGCAACTGGCACTGTGCCATCTTGTTAATAGCTTAGTTCCACAAATGTATAAAAATATCTCAAAGTATGGACTAAACATAAGAAATTATATACTAAACAAGCATGTAACATCAAAAATTATAGATACGTTTACGACGTATTGATGGCTCAGTATTGATGTAGAGCTTGTTGGGAACCCCAAGAGGAAGGTATGATGAGGACAGCAGCAAGTTTCCCTCAGTTATGAAACCAAGGTTTAATCGAACAAGTAGGAGCAAGGAAACACCCCAAAGTGTTGCTAGCTGAGCCTTAGCAGGGCGCACTACCGGTGCTAGTAGCAACATGGAGACCTGCACAACACAACCACATAACTATGTCCCCAACTTGCGATGAGGTTGTCAATCTCACCGTGTTTTGCTGAAAACAAAGGATTAAAAGTATCGAATGGAAGGAAGTAATAGTTTGCAGAAAGTAAACACAAAGCAGTAAACAATTTGTGGATTGTATGTAAAAGAAAAGGACCGGGATCCATAGTTCACTAGAGGTGGCTCTCCTTAAGATAGATAACATGCTGGGTGAACAAATTACAGCGGGGCAATTGACAAACATCGAGAAAGCAATACATGCATATACTAATCATCTTGACTCCTTTGGAACTTGATTGGGCATTACAACATTATACATAGACCGCCATCTAACTGCATCTATGACTAATAATCCACCTTCAGGTTATCATCCGAACCCCCTCCAGTATTAAGTTGCAAGCAATAGATTATTGCTTTACGAATTGTGTGTAATGTAAACAATACGATTGTTCTATGAACAAAGGATTGTTGTTTTATCCCTAGTAGCAACAGCACATCTAGTACCTTAGAGATTTCTGTCACTTCCCCAGATTACCAGAGGCATGAACCCACTATCGAGCATAAATACTAACTCTTGGAGTTGCTAGCATCTACTTGGCCAAGATAGCTACTAACAACGGAAAGCATGCAAGATCACAAATAACAAAGACATGATAGAATCAATAATCAATCTGAAATAGCATCTCAATATCCATCGGATCCCTGCAAACACAACATGTAGAATTACAAATAGATGATCTTGATCATGAACGGAGCTCACAAGATCTAAACATAATAGCACAAATGAGGAGAACCAACCATCTAGCAACTTAATGGACCCGTAGTCCAGGGATGAACTACTCACGCATCACACTGGAGGCTTGCATGGCGATGAAGGAGGCCTCTAGGGTGAATTCCCCTCTCCGGCAAGGTGCCGGGAAGAGCTTCAGATCCCTCCCGATCTAGGGATGGAGATGACAGCGGCTACAGATTCTTTCGTGGATTTTTGATCGGGTGCTTAGGGTTTTCGTCCCGAGGGCATGTTATAGGCGGAAGGAGAGGCCGAGGGGGTGCTGGGGTCGGCCAGACCACCCCCTGGTGTGGCCGGCCCCCAGCCCTTCTCCGTCTCGTATTCTGGCATCTGATGACTTCCGGAAAAATAGGCACTTTGGCTTTTGTCCCGTCCAATTCCGAGAATATTCATTTTCTGACTTTCCTAGAACCAACAATAGCAGAAAACAGGCAGCTGGCACTATGGCTCTTGTTAATAGGTTAGTCCAAGAAATCATATGAAAAGTACTCCAAAGTATGGACAAAACACAAGAAAGTGGATAAAACCAAGCACGGAACATCAAAAATTATAGACACATTTGAAATGTATCAACATCCCCAAGCTTAACTCATGCTCGTCCTCGAGTAGGTAAGTGATAAAAAGAAAGAATAATTTTGAGGTGACATGCACCATCAAAGACTTGATCAAAGTATTTGTAAAACATTCAAAGCTGGGATCATAGTATTTCAATCATAAGATGAAAGACAAAGTTCTAGCAATAATACAAAGAAACTATGATGCAACATGAAAAGGCACAAACAAAAGATTCATGAATAACAATGCTTTGCAAGACGTTTGTTTGTTTCACATAAATAAAACATAGCATAATAGTATTCAGCTGGTCCCTCAAAGAGTAGCAAATATAAATGCATAGGACACCTTCAAAGTTCATAAGAGTGACTAGATACAATAGTTTAAAACAAGCAATAACAAATTATGCATCAATCAACTACTCTTGGGACAATGCACATAGAACTAAGAATGGCCACTATGCTCTCAAAGAAGGTGCATAAAGATAGAAGGTGGAGACTCAATATAATGGTGGAAGAAAGGCCTTCATAGAAGGAAGTAGAGATTCAAGTTTCATAAAGAGCTTCCAAAAATTATGGTACTTATAGCTTTCAGCTCTCATTGCTCCTATCATAAGCAGCTTGAAGTGATTAAGGTTAAAGTGAACAAATTATGGTGTACATGCTTGACGAAGTATAAGTTAGAAATCTCATGTCCCCTGTATACGAGGGCCGCTCCTCATGCTACTCAAGTTTAGTCACCAGTAAGTTCTTGTCATTGTAAGTACATGTGTATCATAGAGAACCGCCAACGGGGTACCCCTTGCCCGATGATACGGAAGAATCCCCATATCAAAATGACAAGGCAAGCAGACAACGAGCATCTCAGCAATCTTCTTATTTACCATGAGAATATGGTGCTTTTTTCTCTCTTTCCTCTTTTCATAATCTCTTTTTTTATCTTTTCTTTTTTTCTCAATATAGGAATATTTTTTTATAAGAAGAATGCTTCATAGGCAGCTCATTATGGTTATGATACATTGCAAATGTATCTATAATTTTTGATGTTCCATGCTTGGTTTTATCCACTTTCTTTTGTTTTGTTCTAACTTTGGAGTACTTTTCATATGATTTCTTGGACTAACCTATTAACAAGAGCCACAATGCCAGCTGCCTGTTTTCTGCTGTTTTTGGTTCCAGGAAAGTCAGAAAATGAATATTCTCGGAATTGGACGGGACAAAAGCCAAAGTGCCTATTTTTCCGGAAGGGATCAAGTGCCAGAATACGAGACGGAGAAGGGCCAGGGGCCGGCGACACCACCTGACCGCGCGGCCAGGCTGGGCCCGCGCCAGGGGGTGGTGTGGTGGCTCCCGGCACCCCCTCGGCCTCTCCTTCCGCCTATAAGTTGCTCTCAGGACGAATACCCTAGGTACCCGATAAAAAATCCACGAAAGAGTCTGTAGCCGCCTTCATCTCCATCCCTAGATCGGGAGGGATCTAAAGCTCTTCCTGGCACCCTACCGAAGAGGGGAATTCACCCTGGAGGCTTACTTCATCACCATGCAAGCCTCCGGTGTGATGCGTGAGTAGTTCATCCTTGGACTACGGATCCTTGGACTACGGTTTCGCCTCCTTTGTGCTTTCATGTTTAGATCTTGTGAGCTCCATTCATGATCAAGATCATCTATTTGTAATCCATACATGTTGTGTTTGCGGGGATCCGATGGATATTGAGATGCTATTTCAGATTGATTATTGATTCTATCATGTCTTTGTTATTTGAGATCTTGCATGCTTTCTGTTGTTAGTAGCTATCTTGGCCAAGTAGATGCTAGCAACTCCAAGAGTTAGTATTTATGCTCGATAGTGGGTTCATGCCTCTGGTAATCTGGGGAAGTGACAGAAATCTCTAAGGTACTAGATGTGATGTTGCTACTAGGGAGAAAACAACAATCCTTTGTTCATAGAACAATCGTATTGTTTACTTTACACGCAGTTCATAAAGCAATAATCTGTTGCTTGCAACTTAATACTAGAGGGGGTTTGGATGATAACCTGAAGGTGGATTATTAGTCATAGATGCAGTTGGATGGCGGTCTATGTATTATGTTGTAATGCCCAATCAAGTCTCAGAGGAGTCAAGATGATTAGTATATGCATGTATTGCTTTCTCGGTGTTTGTCAATTGCCCCGCTGTAATTTGTTCACCCAGCATGTTATGTATCTAAGGAGAGCCACCTCTAGTGAACTATGGATCCCGATCCTTTTTCTTTACATACAATCTACAATCTTTTACTGCTTTGTGTTTACTTTCTGCAAACTTTTACTTCTTTCCATTTGATACGTTTAATCCTTTGTTTTCCGCAAAACACGGTGAGATTGACAACCTCATCGCAAGTTGGGGACAAAGTTTTGTGGTTGTGTTGTGCAGGTCTCCACGTTGCTACTAGCACCAGTAGTGCGCCCTGCCAAAGTTCAGCTAGTAACACCTTTGGGGTGTTTCCTTGCTCCTACTGGTTCGATTAAACCTTGGTTTCATAACCAAGGGAAAACTTACTGCTGTGCTCATCGTACCTTCCTCTTCGGGTTCCCAACAAGCTCTACGTCAAAAGTCGAGCGCATCAGGTTACGCTGCAGGTTTCCACCATGTCAGCATGGATTAGACCAGCGGCCCAGGCGTTTCTCTAACACATATACATAACTCCATGGACTTACAAGCTCCCCTTTCATTTCACACCGACGACATCCATATACAAAAGAGCATGATATCAACTAGGTACAAAGTACCAAGTGCAATGTTGAAAGCGTTCCACATGACAACATGGTTCTGCTAATTCCCAACAAATAAGTGCAAGCATATAGAACATAGACGACACAATGGTTCAAGTTTATAAAGGGCAAAAAAAGTAAATTGTGCCATCCAGTTCATGAGAGCTTTAATCATTAGTTTTCTTATAACAAGTTTAATTTGGAAGGTAAACAAAAGCATGAATATACTTGGAATAGCATAATCTAGTAGGTAGGTATGGTGGACTCTTTGGAATAACTTGGTTTAAGGAGTTGGATGCATGAGTGGAACTCATACTTGGTTGTGGAGGCTAGCAAAAGACTAGGAGCGACAAACTAAGAGAGCAGTAATGGCCATAATCATGCAGAGCGACAAACATGATTGATAAAAGCATAAAGTGATATTACAAGTTGAAAACTAAAGGATCATAAAGGCTATGGTGACTTGAGATAGTCATAACATGGTGTGAGCATGCGCCAAGTCAACCCAAATAAAGCATCAAAGGAGAATACCACTATACTATGCTTTAATATGCTAAAACAACACATGATTCATCCAAGGCACTTTAAGAAATCTCAATTGTTTATAACAAGTCATGCTACAACAAAGAATACTAAGCATAAAGCCAAAACAATATCAAGCATGGCATGACAAAGCATAGGCCACAGTCAAAAACAAGCTCTTTTTACCACATAAGCATGAACTTTCCTACTCTTTTCCAATCCAAACCACACTATTTGCAAACCAATGTATGAAAGAGGGGGTCCAACCAATTTATTCAGAAAACTAAGAAAACAAAAGCAAACAAAAAACCAAAATGAAAACGAAAAAGAAGACGCTCCAAGAACAACACAACTGTGCATGAAACAATAAAAATGAAGCGTTTGGAAGAAACCTAGGATTTTTATTGATGAAGAAGGGGATGCATTGGGCATCCCCAAGATTTGATGCTTGTACTTCTTGGATATTTCTTGGGGTGACACGCGTGACATCCCCAAGCTTGATATTTAGTCCATCCTTCATCTCATTACTCATTCCTTCCATACACCTGAAAATTTTCCTTCATACAAAACTCCACACAATCTTTATTAGCAACATTAGTGCACTCAAGATAAAAGGTCTTAAGGTTCAGTTCCAACACCAAATAAACTTCCATTAGAACACTAGCTACTGTGGCACTTCCCTCAAAAAGCTCAATTCCCCAAAAGAACTCAAAAAGGAACCAACAAGAAGCAAATGCATAAAATGGCAGAAATCTGTCAAAACAGACCAGCAGGTAAAGGAAATTTTTTTCGAAGACCTTCTGTTGCTCTAATCAAAAAGTGTTGCACTAACGAAAGTTAGATAACAACCTGGGTCATAAGCACAAAAAATAACGCCTCAAAAAGACGTACAGAGATTTTACGCGAATTTTTACGGTGAAACACATAAATATGTTTCGGGACATCAACTTTCCCAATCATTACTTCTCTCTCATTAGAGGTTACTCTTGGCACAAAAAGCAAATAAAAAGGATAAGGAGAGGTTATTACAGAGGTAATAACTTCCAAGACTCACCTAAAACTTTTGGGTTATCTCCCAATAAGTACTTTTCTTTAACGCCTTTAAGTTAGGCATAAGAAGCAAGAAAAAATCAAGTGTTCGAAGAAGCATTAAAACCAAATTTCTTGCCCTTACCTCTCTTACTTTTATTCTTAACCTTGGGGGAAATATGATTATTTGGTGGATAAGAAAGGTGCATGGTCCCCTTTCCCACATCTATTATTTCTCCAAGAAGTTATAATAAGGACCTTCCAAGTGTAATTTGTCCTTTTCCTGCACATTCAATGACAAGACAATCAGTAGAAATCATTTTCCCGAGGATCTTTGTAAACACTCCTTCAGCTATTCCAATAGGTAAAATGGTAGCATTATTAGGAAGATATATTTCTTTTCCTCCTTCAGTACGCCCCCAAACATTCAGAGATTCATAAATATCTTTGGGCATAAGACAAAATTCAGACATGATATCACATCGGGCTTGAAAAGTTTCAGTGTTTATCTCAATCTTTACTGTAGGGAGCCACTTTGATGGTTCAGAATTTATGGGAACATAATTGTGATGCTCCCTAAGCGTATTATAGCAATCTTTTAAGCTAGAAGTGCCAGTCTCAAGAGTGTTCAATCTAGAAAATATTCTTGCGGAAGAAATATTAGTTTGGCTAGGCAAGTTGTAAGTGAGGATCAATTTCTTTATAGCATTAGTAGCATCATCCTCATTACATTGGAGGAAATCTCCTCCCACAACAGCATCTAAAACATATCTATAGCAAAGAGCAATTCCAAGGTAAAAACTGCTAAGGAACAAGCTTTGAGTCATTTTAGGCTCAGTTTTTTCATGTAGATCAGAGATTCTAGACTAAGCTTCCTTGAAGCTTTTCTCAATTCCTTGTTTAAAAGTGAAAATCATTTCCTCGGGTGACATAGTGACTGGAGCAAGGCTAGACATAATAGCAACTTTAAGATAGGAACTAATTTTTTTGTGTCTTCAGTAAAGAAAGCAAACTAGTAAAAGTAAATTTTTGTGTGTGTTTTTGATAAAGAAACAAGCAAACAAAGCAAAAAGACACTAAGAAAAACAAAAATAACAAAGTAAAGAGATTGGTTATAAGGGACTCCCCTTGTGAAGATGTCCTTGACTCCCCGGCAACGGCGCCAGAAAAATGCTTGATGGCTTAGTATTGATGTAGAGCTCGTTGGGAACCCCAAGAGGAAGGTATGATGAGCACAACAGAAAGTTTCCCTCAGTTATGAAACCAAGGTTTAATCGAACCAGTAGGAGCAAGGAAACACACCAAAGGTGTTGCTAGCTGAGCCTTGGCAGGGCGCACTACCGGTGCTAGTACCAACGTGGAGACCTGTGATACATTGCAAATGTATCTATAATTTTTGATGTTCCATGCTTGGTTTTATCTACTTTCTTATGTTTTGTTCCAACTTTGGAGTACTTTTCATAGACTTTCTTGGACTAACCTATTAACAAGATGCCATAGTGCCAGTTGCCTGTTTTCTACTGTTTTTGGTTCCAGAAAGTCAGAAAATGAATATCCTCAGAATTGGAGGGGACAAAAGCCAAAGTTGATATTTTACCGGAAGACTCACGAAGCCAGAAGACAAGATGGAGACAGGCCACAGGGTGGCCACACCACCCCATGGCGTGGGTCCCCCCAGGTCGCGCTAGGGCATGGTATGGGCCCCCTGGCTGGCCACCGACCTTGCCTTCTTCGCCTATAAGAGCCTCCCGATACCAAAAATCTAAATCATCAAGCCTACATCCACGAAAAGTTCCGCAGCACCGCCGCCACCGAAGGGGAGATTCGGGGGACAGAAAGTCTCTGTTCTAGCACCCTGCCGGGACAGGGAAGTGCCCCCGGAGCCATCTACATCGATCTCCACCACCATCTCCATCGTCGTTGCTGACTCCCATGATGAGGAGGGAGTAGTTCTCTCTCGAGGCTAAGGGTTCTACCGGTAGCTATGTGTTCATCTCTCTCTCTATGCATGATCATATTGTGATCATGAGCTTGTAATCTATAGATCTACCTTGCTACTCAAGTGCTTTAATAGATCTCTGCTCTCCCCATGTGTGTGAAAGTGACAGCGTGCACACCATGGTGGCACTTAGGCTAGAGATTTCAAATACTTGTTATGAGTTATATTTGGAGTTGGATTTCTTTATGAAATTGTGGTGTTTGTTGGAACCATCTAATGCTCAAGGTGACAGTGTGGGATTTTCTGGATGGGAAAGGCTTACTTTGAGGTGTGCTATTATAGCCCTACCATTGATTAGAGTGTTCAACCGGAGAGTAGTTAAGAGTAGTATCATAAAGAGAAGATATTTATATGAGAGTGTTCACTAGTGAAAGTATGATCCCTAGGCCTTGTTTCTAAGCATTGATACACCGTTTGCAACTCGATATGTTACATGTTTGCTTGCTTCCGTCTTTATTTTAGTTTGCCTTTAGTCTCTTCCACACCATCAAGCTATTTTCTATCACCGTTACCACTTGTATTTCACTATCTCTTCGCCGAACTAGTGCACCTATACACCTGACAAGTGTATTGGGTGTGTTGGGGACACAAGAGACTTCTTATATCTTGATTGCAGGGTTGCTTGAGAGGGGATACCTTTGACCACTTCCTCCCTGAGTTCAATAAACCTTGGGTGATCCACTTAAGGGAAAACTTGCTGCTATTCTACAAACCTCTGCACTTGGAGGCCCAACAACTGTCTACAAGAATAGAAGTGCGTAGACATCAAGCTATTTTCTGGCGCCGTTGCCCGGGAGGTAAGGTAAAAGGTATTCACAGCAGAGGATTAAAGAAGAAGAACCTCCCATGAAAAACGCCTATTTTTTGGCGCCGTTGCCGGGGAGGTAAGGTAAAAGGTACTCACATCCTCCGGTGTGAGTGCTCGAAGTTATTTCCTTTAGATTCTGCAATTTTGTCTGTTTGTTTCTTGTTTTCACTAGTTAGGCCTAATGGAAAACAATAAAAAATTAGAGAGCTTTATAGTATTTATCTTGAGTTAGGACATGAAGTGTTTGAAGAGAAAATTAAAAAACCTATGGAACTTTATTTGCTTGCAAATAGCAATGTTGCTAGTATGAATTCTTTGGACACCATTATTGCTAATGCTATGGAAAAGTCTAAGCTTGGGGAAGCTAGTTTTTATGAAAATGATCTTTTTAGTTCCCCAGCTTTGGAAGATAGCTATTCTATTGCTTATGATGATACAAAACCTCCAATATATGATGATTATAATGATGAATATGATATTTTTAGTCCACCTACTAGTGAGGAGAAAATTAATGATTACAATATGCCTCCTATATTTGATGATTATGGTGATGAGAATAATAATGATATCTATTTTGTTGAATTTGCTCCCACTAAAATTAATAAGAATGACTATGCTTATGTGGAGAGTAATAATCATTTTATGCATGTGGATCATGATAAGAATGGTTTATGTGATAGTTATATTGTTAATTTTATTCATGATGCTACTGAAAGTTATTATGAGAGAGGGAAACATGGTTTTATGTATCTCAACAATATTAAGTTTCCCCTCTTTATGTTGAAAGTCTTGAAGTTGCACTTGTTTTTCTTTCCTATGATTGTTTCTTTGTGATTTCATGACTTGTTTCTTTACAAGATTCCTATACATAGGAAGTGGGTTAGACTTAAATGTGTTTTGAATTTGGTTTTTTGATGCTCTCTTTGACTTCAATTCATATTTCTTATGTGAGCATCTTCTCAAACTATCATGCCTAACTTAAAGGCGTTAAAGAAAAGTACTTATTGGGAGATAACACAAAAGTTTTAGATGAGTCTTGGAAGTTATTACCTCTGTAATAACCTCTCCTTATCCTTTTTATTTGCTTTTTGTGCCAAGAGTAACCTCTAATGAGAGAGAAGTAATGATTGGGAAAGTTGCTGTCCCGAAACAGATTTCTATGCTTCACCTTAAAAATTCGTGTAGAATCTCTGAACGTCTTTTTGAGGCGTGAAGTTTTGTGCTTCTGCCCCAGGTTGTTATCTAACTTTAGTTAGTTCAACCCTTTTTGATTTAAGCAATAGAAGGTCTTCGAAAAAATTCGTCTTTACCTGCTGGTCTGTTTTGACAGATTTCTGCCATTTTCTGCATTTGCTTCTTGTTGGTTCCTTTTTGAGTTCTTTTGGGGAATTGGGCTTTTTGAGCGAAGTGCTACAGTAGCTAGTGTTCTAATGAAAGTTTATTTGGTGTTAGAACTGAACCTTAAGACTTATTTATCTTGAGTGCACTAATGTTGCTAATAAAGATTGTGTGAAGTTTTGTATGAAGGAAAAATTTCAGGTGTATGGAAGGAATGAGTAATGAGATGAAGGATGGACTAAAGCTCAAGCTTGGGGATGCCACATGTGTCACCCCAATAAATATCCAAGAAGTACAAGCGTCAAAGCTTGGGGATGCCTAAGGCATTCCCGTTCTTCATCAATAAAAATCTCAGGTTTCTTCCAAACGCTTCATTTTTATTATTTCATGCACAGTTGTGTTGTTCTTGGAGCGTCTTCTTTTTCGTTTTCGTTTTCGTTTTTCGTTTGCTTGGTTTTCTTAGTTTGCTGAATAAATTGGTTGGACCCCCTCTTTCATAATTGGTTTTCAAATAGTTTGGTTTGGATTGGAAAAGAGTAGGAAAGTTCATGCTTATGTAGTAAAAAGAGCTTGTTTTTGACTGTGGCCTATGCTTTTTCATGCCATGCTTGATATTTTTTTGGCTTTATGCCTAGTATTCCATGCTGTAGCATGACTTGTTCTAAACAATTGAGATTTCTTAATGTGCCTTGGATGAATCATGCATTGTTTTAGCATATTAAAGCATAGTATAGTGGTATTCTCCTTTGATGCTTTATTTGGGTTGACTTGGCGCATGCTCACACCATGTTATGACTATCTCAAGTCACCATAGCCTTTATGATCCTTTAGTTTTCAACTTATAGTATCACTCTATGCTTTGATCAATGATGTGTTGTCGCTCTGCATGATTATGTCCATTATTGCTCTCTTAGTTTGTCGCTCCCAGTATTTTGCTAGCCTCCACAACCAAGTATGAATTCCACTCATGCATCCAACTCCCTAAACCAAGTTATTCCAAAGAGTCCACCATACCTACCTACTAGCATATGCTATTCCAAGTATATTCATGCTTTTGTTTACCTTCCAAATTAAACTTGTTATGAGAAAACTAGTGATTAAAGCTCTCACGAACTTGATGGCACACTTTACTTTTCTTGCCCTTAATAAACTTGAACCATTGTGTCGTCTATGTTGTATATGCTTGCACTTATTTGTTGGGGATTAGCAGAACCATGCTGTCATGGGGAACGCTTTCAACATTGCACTTGGTACTTGTACCTAGTTGATATCATGCTCTTTTGTATATGGATGTCGTCGGTGTGAAATGAAAGGGGAGCATGTAAGTCCATGGAGTTAGTATATGTGTTAGAGAAACGCCTCGGCCGCTAGTCTAATCCATGATGACATGGTGGAAACCTGCAGCGTAACCATAATGAGCTGTCTATGAAGCATTCTTCTTATAAAAAAGAGTCCTATATTGAGAAAAAAAGAGATTATGAAATGCGGAAAGAGAGAAAAAAGCACCATATTCCCATGGTAAATAAGAAGATTGCTGAGATGCTTGTTGTCTGCTTGCCTTGTCATTTTGATATGGGGATTCTTCCGTATCATCGGGCAAGGGGTAGCCCATTGGCGGTTCTCTATGATACACATATACTTACAATGACAAGAACTTACCGGTGACTAAACTTGAGTATCATGAAGAGCGACCCTCGTATACAAGGGACATGAGATTTCTGACTTATACTTCGTCAAGCATGTACACCATAGTTTGTCCACTTTAACCTTAATCACTTCAAGATGCTTATGATAGGGGCAATGAAAGCTAAAAGCTATAAGTACCATAATTTTTGGAAGCTCTTTATGAGACTTGAATCCCTACTTCCTTTTATAAAAAGGTCTTTCTTCCACCATTATATTGAGTCCCCATCTTCTACCTTTATGCACCTACTTTGAGAGCATAGTGGCCATTCTTAGTTCTATGTGCATTGTCCCAAGACTAGTTGATTGATGCATACTTTGATATTGCTTGTTTTAAACTATTGTATCTAGTCACTCTTATAAACTTTGAAGGTGTCCTATGCATTTATATTTGCTACTCTTTGAGGGACAAGCTGAATGCTATTATGCTATGTTTTCTTTATGTGAAATAAGCAAACGTCTTGCAAAGCATTGTTATTCATGAATCTTTTGTTTGTGCATTTTCATGTTGCATCATAGTTTCTTTGTCTTATTGCTAGAACTTTGTCTTTCATGTTATGATTGAAGTACTATGATCCCAGGTTTGAATGTTTTACAAATACTTTGATCAAGTCTTTGATGGTGCATGTCACCTCAAAAATTATTCTTTCTTTTTATCACTTACCTACTCGAGGACGAGCAGGAGTTAAGTTTGGGGATGTTGATACATTGCAAATGTATCTATAATTTTTGATGTTCCATGCTTAGTTTTATCTACTTTCTTATGTTTTATTCCAACTTTGGAGTACTTTTCATAGACTTTCTTGGACTAATCTATTAACAAGATGCCACAGTGCCAATTGCCTATTTTCTGCTGTTTTTGGTTCCAGAAATTCAGAAAATGAATATTCTCAGAATTGGACGGGACAAAAGCCAAAGTTGATATTTTACCGGAACACTCACGGAGCCATAAGACAAGACGGAGAGGGGCCACAGGGTGGCCACACCACCCCATGGCGCGGGTCCCCCAGGCCGCGCCAGGGCATGGTGTGGGCCCCTGGCTGGCCACCGACCTTGCCTCCTTCGCCTATAAGAGCCTCCCGATACCAAAACCCTAAATCATCAAGCCTCCATCCACGAAAAGTTCTGCAGCGCCGCCGCCATCGAAGGGGAGATTCGAGGGACAGAAAGTCTCTATTCCGGCACCCTGCTGGGACGGGGAAGTGCCCCCAGAGCCATCTCCATTGATCTCCACCACCATCTCCATCGTCGTTGCTGACTCCCATGATGAGGAGGGAGTAGTTCTCTCTCGAGGCTAAGGCTTCTATCGGTAGCTATGCGTTCATCTCTCTCTCTATGCATGATCATATTGTGATCATGAGCTTGTAATCTATAGATCTACCTTGCTACTTGATACATTGCAAATGTATCTATAATTTTTGATCTTCCATGCTTGGTTTTATCTACTTTCTTATGTTTTGTCCACACTTTGGAGTACTTTTCATGTGATTTCTTGGACTAACCTATTAACAAGATGCCACAGTGCCAGTTGCCTGTTTTCTGCTGTTTTTGGTTCCAGGAAAGTCAGAAAATGAATATTCTCAGAATTGGCCGGGACAAAAGCCAAAGTTCCTATTTTACCGGAAGACTCATGGAGCCAGAATACGAGACGGAGGAGGGCCAGGGCCTGGCCACACCCCCCATGCGAGGGCTAGCCCTAGCCACGCCACCAGGTGGTGTGGGCCCCCTAGCACTCCACCGACCTTGCCTCCTTCGCCTATAAGAGCCTCCCGATACCAAAACCCTAAAGAATGAAGCCTCCAGCCACGAAAAGTTCCGCAGCGCCGCCGCCACCGAAGGGGAGATTCAGGAGACAGAAAGTCTCTATTCCGGCACCCTGCCGGGACGAGGAAGTGCCCCCGGAGCCATCTCCATCGATCTCCACCACCATCTCCATCACCGTTGCTGATTCGCATGATGAGGAGGGAATAGTTCTCTCTCAAGGCTAAGGATTCTACCGGTAGCTATGTGTTCATCTCTCTCTCTTTGCATGATCTTATTGAGATCATGAGCTTGTAATCTATAGATCTACCTTGCTACTCGAGTGCTTTATTAGACCTCTGCTCTCCCCATGTGTGTGAAAGTGACAGCGTGCACACCATGGTGGCACTTAGGCTAGAGTTCTCAAATACTTGTTATGAGTTATATTTGGAGTTGGACGTCTTTATGAAATTGTGGTGTTTGTTGGAACCATCTAGTGCTCAAGGTGACAGTGTGGGGTTTTCTAGATGGGAAAGGCTTACTTTGAGGTGTGCGGTTATAGCCCTACCAACGATTAGAGTGTCCAACCGGAGAGTAGTTCAGCATAGTATCATAAAGATAATATATTTATGAGAGAGTGTTCACTAGTGAAAGTATGATCCCTAGGCCTTGTTTCTTAGCACTAAAACACCGTTTGCTATTAGATCTGTTACATGTTTGCTTGCTTCCTTCTTTATTTCTGTTTGCCTTTAGTCTTTTCCACTCCATCAAGTTATTTTCTATCACCATTACCACTTATAATTATCTATACCACCTGTACTTCACTATCTCTTCACCAAACTAGTGCACCTATACACCTGACAAGTGTATTGGGTGTGTTGGGGACACAAGAGACTTCTTGTATCTTGATTGCAGGGTTGCTTGAGAGGGAATACCTTTGACCACTTCGTCCCTGAGTTTGATAAACCTTGGGTGATCCACTTAAGGGAAAACTTGCTGCTGTTCTACAAACCTCTGCACTTGGAGGCCCAACAACTGTCTACAAGAATAGAAGTGCGTAGACATCAAGCTATTTTCTGGCGCCGTTGCCGGGGAGGAAAGGTAAAAGGTATTCACACCGGAGGATTAAAGAAGAAGAACCTTCCACGGTAAACGCCTATTTTCTAGTGTGAGTACTCGAAGTTATTTCCTTTAGATTCTGCAATTTTGTCTTTTTGTTTCTTGTTTTCACTAGTTAGGCTTAATGGAAAACAACAACAAAATTAGAGAGCTTTATAGTATTTATCTTGAGTTAGGACATGAAGTGTTTGAAGAGAAAATTAAAAAAACCTATAGAACTTTATTTGCGTGCTAATAAATGTTATTAGTATGAATTCTTTGGACACCATTGTTGCTAATGCTATGGAAAAGTCTAAGCTTGGGGAAGCTAGTTTTTATGAAAATGATCTTTTTAGTTCCCCAGCTTTGGAAGACAGCTATTCCATTGCTTATGATGATACCAAACCTCCAATATATGATGATTACAATGATGAATATGATATTTTCAGTCCACCTACTATTGAGGAGGAAATTAATTATGACTACAATATGCCTCCTATATTTGATGATTATGGTGATGAGAATAATAATAATAGCTATTTTGTTGAATTTGCTCCCACTACAATTAATAAGAATGACTATGTTTATGGGGGGAGTATTAATTCTTTTATGCATGTGGCTCATGATAAGAATGTTTCTTGTGATAGTTATATTGTTAATTTCATTCATGATGCTAATGAAAGTTATTATGAGAGAGGGAAACATGGTTTTATGCATCTCAATAATATTAAGTTTCCCCTCTTTATGTGGAAAGTCTTGAAGTTGCACTTATTTTGCTTTCCTATGCTTGTTGCTTTGTGCTTTCATGACTTGTTTCTTTACAAGATTCCTATGCATAGGAAGTGGGTTAGACTTAAATGTTCTTTGAATTTGCTTCTTTATGCTCTCTTTTACTTCAATTTCATATGTCTTATGTGAGCATCTTCTCAAACTATCATGCCTACCTTAAAGGCATTAAACAAAAGTACTTATTGGGAGATAACCCAAAAGTTTTAGATGAGTCTTGGAAGTTATTACCTCTGTAATAACCTCTTCTTATCCTTTTTATTTGCTTTTTGTGCCAATAGTAACCTCTAATGAGAGAGAAGTAATGATTGGGAAAGTTGCTGTCCCGAAACAGATTTCTATGCTTCACCATAAACATTCGTGTAAAATCTCTGAATGTCTTTTTGAGGCGTAAAGTTTTGTGCTTATGCCCCAGGTTGTTATCTAACTTTCGTTAGTTCAACACTTTTTGATTTGAGCAACAGAAGGTCTTCCAAAAAATTCGTCTTTACCTGCTGGTCTATTTTGATAGATTTCTGCCATTTTTTGCATTTGCTTCTTGTTGGTTCCTTTTTGAGTTCTTTTGGGGAATTGAGCTTTTTGAGGGAAGTGCTACAGTATCTAGTGTTTTAATGGAAGTTTATTGGTGTTAGAACTGGACCCAAAGAATTATTATCATGAGTGCACTAATATTGCTAATAAAGATTGTGTGAAGTTTTGTATGAAGGAAAAATTTCAGGTGTATGGAAGGAATGAGTAATGAGATGAAGGATGGACTAAAGCTCAATCTTGGGGATGCCATGCGTGTCACCCCAAGAAATATCTAAGAAGTACAAGCGTCAAAGCTTGGGGATGCCCAAGGCATCCCCCTTCTTCATCAATAATAATCCCAGGTTTCTTCCAAACGCTTCATTTTTATTGTTTCATGCACAATTGTGTTTTTCTTGGAGCGTCTTCTTTTTTGTTTTTATTTTGGTTTTTAGTTTGCTTGGTTTGCTTAGTTTTCTGAATAAATTGGTTGGACCCCCTCTTTCATACATTGGTTTGCAAATAGTTTGGTTTGGTTTGGAAAAGAGTAGGAAAGTTCATGCTTATGTGGTAAAAGAGCTCGTTTTTGACTGTGGCCTATGCTTTGTCATGCCATGCTTGATATTGTTTTGGCTTTATGCTTAGTATTCTTTGCTGTAGCATGACTTGTTATAAACAATTGAGATTGCTTAATGTGCCTTGGATGAATCATGCGTTGTTTTAGCATACTAAAGCATAGTATAGTGGTATTCTCCTTTGATGCTTTATTTGGGTTGACTTGGCACATGCTCACACCATGTTATGACTATCTCAAGTCACCATAGCCTTTATGATCCTTTAGTTTTCAACTTGTAGTATCACTTTATGGTTTGATCAATGATGTTTTGTCGCTCTGCATGATTATGGCCATTATTTCTCTCTTAGTTTGTCGCTCCCAGTCTTTTGCTAGCCTCCACAACAAAGTATGAGTTCCACTCATGCATCCAACTCCCTAAACCAAGTTATTCCAAAGAGTCCACCATACCTACTTACTAGCTTATGCTATTCCAAGTATATTCATGCTTTTGTTTACCTTCCAAATTAAACTTGTTATGAGAAAACTAGTGATTAAAGCTCTCACGAACTTGATGGCACACTTTACTTTTCTTGCCCTTAATAAACTTGAACCATTGTGTCTTCTATGTTGTATATGCTTGCACTTATTTGTCGGGAATTAGCAGGACCATGCTTTCATGGGGGACGCTTTCAACATTGCACTTGGTACTTGTTTCTAGTTGATATCATGCTCTTTTGTATATGGATGTCGTCGATGTGAAATGAAAGGGGAGCTTGTAAGTCCATGGAGTTATGTATATGTGTTAGAGAAACGCCTGGGCTGCTGGTCTAATCCATGCTGACATGGTGGAAACCTGCAGCGTAACCATAATGAGCTGTCTATGAAGCATTCTTCTTATAAAAAAGAGTCCTATATTGAGAAAAAAAGAGAAAAGAGAAAAGAGAAAAAAAGAGATACTATGAAAAGAGGAAAGAGAGAAAAAAACACCATATTCCCATGGTAAATAAGAAGAATGCTGAGATGCTCGTTGTCTGCTTGCCTTGTCATTTTGATATGGGGATTCTTCCGTATCATCGGGCAAGGGGTACCCCGTTGGCGGTTCTCTATGATACACATATACTTACAATGGCAAGAACTTACCGGTGACTAAACTTGAGTAGCATGAGGAGCGACCCTCGTATACAAGGGACATGAGATTTCTGACTTATACTTCGTCAAGCATGTACACCATAGTTTGTTCACTTTAACCTTAATCACTTCAAGATGCTTATGATAGGGGCAATGAAAACTGAAAGTTATAAGTACCATAATTTTTGGAAGCTCTTTATGAGACTTGAATCCCTACTTCCTTTTACAAAGGCCTTTCTTCCACCATTATATTGAGTCTCCACCTTCTATCTTTATGCACCTTCTTTGAGAGCATAGTGGCCATTCTTAGTTCTATGTGCATTGTCCCAAGAGTAGTTGATTGATGCATAATTTGTTATTGCTTGTTTTAAACTATTGTATCTAGTAACTCTTATGAACTTTGAAGGTGTCCTATGCATTTATATTTGCTACTCTATTGAGGGACAAGCTGAATACTATTATGCCATGTTTTCTTTATGTGAAACAAACAAACGTCTTGCAAAGAATTGTTATTCATGAATCTTTTGTTTGTGCCTTTTCATGTTGCATCATAGTTTCTTTGCTTATTGCTAGAACTTTGTCTTTCATGTTACGTTGAAGTACTATGATCCCAGCTTTGAATGTTTTACAAATACTTTGATCAAGTCTTTGATGGTGCATGTCACCTCAAAAATTATTCTCTCTTTTTATCACTTACCTACTCGAGGACGAGCAAGAGTTAAGCTTGGGGATGTTGATACATTGCAAATGTATCTATAATTTTTTATGTTCCATGCTTGGTTTTATCTACTTTCTTATGTTTTGTCCACACTTTGGAGTACTTTTCATATGATTTCTTGAACTAACCTATTAACAAGATGCCACAGTGCCTATTTTCTACTGTTTTTGGTTCCAGGAAAGTCAGAAAATGAATATTCTCAGAATTGGCCGGGACAAAAGCCAAAGTTCCTATTTTACCAGAAGACTCACGGAGCCAGAATACGAGACGGAGGAGGGCCAGGTCCTGGCCACACCCCCCAGGCACGGGCTAGCCCTAGCCGCGTCACCAGGTGGTGTGGGCCCCTAGCACTCCACCGACCTTGCCTCCTTCGCCTATAAGAGCCTCCCGATACCAAAACCCTAAAGAATGAAGCCTCCAGCCACGAAAAGTTCCGCAGCGCCGCCGCCACCGAAGGGGAGATTCGGGGGACAGAAAGTCTCTGTTCCGGCACCCTGCCGGGATAGGGAAGTCCCCCCGGAGCCATCTCCATCGATCTCCACCACCATCTCCATCACCGTTGCTGATTCCCATGATGAGGAGGGAGTAGTTCTCTCTCGAGGCTAAGGATTCTACCGGTAGCTATGTGTTCATCTCTCTCTCTCTCTCTATGCATGATCTTATTGAGATCATGAGCTTGTAATCTATAGATCTACCTTGCTACTCAAGTGCTTTATTAGATCTCTGCTCTCCCCATGTGTGTGAAAGTGACAGCGTGCACACCATGGTGGCACTTAGGCTAGAGTTCTCAAATACTTGTTATGAGTTATATTTGGAGTTGGATGTCTTTATGAAATTGTGGTGTTTTTTGGAACCATCTAGTGCTCAAGGTGACAGTGTGGGGTTTTCTAGATGGGAAAGGCTTACTTTGAGGTGTGCTGTTATAGCCCTACCAACGATTAGAGTGTCCAACCGGAGAGTAGTTCAGCGTAGTATCATAAAGATAATATATTTATGAGAGAGTGTTCACTAGTGAAAGTATGATCCCTAGGCCTTGTTTCTTAGCACTGAAACACCGTTTGCTATTAGATCTGTTACATGTTTGCTTGCTTCCTTCTTTATTTCAGTTTGCCTTTAGTCTTTTCCACTCCATCAAGTTATTTTCTATCACCGTTACCACTTATAATTATCTATACCACTTGTACTTCACTATCTCTTCGCCGAACTAGTGCACCTATACACCTGACAAGTTTATTGGGTGTGTTGGGGACACAAGAGACTTCTTGTATCTTGATTGCAGGGTTGCTTGAGAGGGAACACCTTTGACCACTTCCTCCTTGAGTTTGATGTTATCGAGATACTCTTCCGGTGTTAGCAATTAACATGATCTCATGGTCTAAGGATAAAGATTACTTCGTATGATGTTATAGCAATATAAACATAATGACTTGATCGTAATGCTATACTTCGGATGAATGTTCATCACATCATTCCACCAATGGTGTGACCTTGTTATTAAGAACATCCAATGTCCATGATCAGGAAACCTTGATCATCTTGTTAATCAACAAGCTAGTCTATAAGAGAGGCATAACTAGGAACAATTTTTGTTTATTAAACACACATGTATTGATGTTTCCGATCAATACAATTCTAGCATGTAAAATAAACATCTATCATATATAAGGAATACATAATAACAACTTTATTATTGCCTCTCAGGGCATATTTCCTTCAATCTCCCACTTGCACTAGAGTCAATAATCTAGTTTGAAAAACTTTGCGTATTGAACACCTATGGGTTTCTGGTGTTGCATATACGCTATTGCTAGTGGTTAACATAATCTCCGGATTTGACAGTTTCAGGTCCGTGTGTATTTGCATGTCTTTGCGTCTCTACGCATCACTCATTCTCAAATGAGATGGCATTGTATAAATTTGGTCCTTTGGTGAGACCTTTAGTTCGTTCCGGTTAAAATATGTTGATATTATTGTCACACAATATATCTTCATAGTATTAGCCCACTTTGAACCACACCTAGTTTGATAACAAACTACTTAACACAAATGCCCTCCTATGCTGCTACTATAGCAGTCATATACTTAGCCTTTTGTTGTAGTATCCGTCACAATGTCTCAACTTTGGAACTCATCCAAATCCATCATGGAACATCCTTTCCATTACATTGTGCCACCCATAGTCTAAATTGAGATAAATTTAATTTGTATCTTGTGACAAAACTAGTATCAATGTAACACTTTACAATGAACTACCTTTAACTATTTGTCAGTTATACATTATATATTCTTAGTTCTTCCAAAGCTCATAAGAATATCTTTACTATCGTCCAATGATCATCTCATGAATAATTCTGGTATGTGCTCATAACATTTAGAGCATAGGACATTCTGGATATATACATATCATGGTATAATCGATCAAAATCTTCATGTGATTTTACTCACCAAGTGTTGAAACACTTGAATTTTGATACAATCCTTTCCATGCAGCAAGAAACTTTCTTGTTGTTTCCATATTGAACCCTTTCAATATCTCATATATGTATGTCTGGCACAACCATATTACTGCCTTAATCTATCCATATAGATATTGATGCCTAATATTCCAGTTTTGCCCAAGTCTTTCATCGAAATCTTATTTTAATGAAATTCTTAACTTGTGTCAATACAAGATACATCATTTCCAATCAACAATATGTCCTCTACATAATGTATTAGAAATATGTCTCAGCGCTCCCACTTAATTTCTTGCAAATGCAAGCATCTTCATCATCTCCGATGAATTTGAACTCTTTTAACAGTTTCATCATGGTGAAGATTCCAACTCCGCTATGCTTACTTCAACTATTGAAGTTTGCATGCCCTTTTAGCACCCTTTGAATTAACAAAACCCTTTGGACCGTGTAATGTGCACGTCCTAGGTAACCGTTCTATTAGAAGAACATTGTTTTGTTTATTCAATTACCATATACCAAATTATATGTAGTGGTTACTACATTAATCCGTCAAGACTAAATATCGCTATGAAAGATCAAATCTTGTCAGAGTCAACTCCTTGAACATTGTCGTAAACTTCTTTCCGACATGTCGACTATTTCATAGATGTTAAACATCCATGTCTTATTTCTTTATAGATCCAAACACGTCCGATAGGCTTCACGCCTTTCCGGAGGGTCTTCCAAGTTCAGAAACTTGATTTCTCGTGTATGGATACTATCACGGATTCTATGACTTCTAGTCATTTTATGGAGTCAGGGCCCATCATTGCTTCTTTGCATGTAGTCGGTTCATCATTGTCAAAACAATAACGACTTGCTTATCAAATCTTACTATTTGATTCTTATCGACCCACACAGTTCTATAGGAACTCTAATCTCCGAGATCACACCTTTTGTAATCACGAGAGCCATGAGCATTGTGGCCGCTACCGGGACACTTTCTGACGCTGCGCTACTTAGCACATATAGCTAAGGTTCAACAACCTTATCAAAGTTCTATTTTCCTCCCACTTAACTTTTCACGAAAAATTCCTTCTCAAGAAACTTGACGTTCCAAGTAACAAACTCTTTTGTCCTCGGTGTTATGGAGAAATTCCCACCAAATTCTTTGGGATAACCTACAAAGACGTGCTTATTCGACTTTGGTTGTAAACATTTTACTTATGCATAGCATACCAAAATTTAAGAAAAGACAATTCGGGTTTTATCCCAAACCATAACTCATATGGTGTCATTTCAATGGATCACGATGGTGCTCTTTTCAGTGTAAAAGCGGTAGTCTCTAAAGCTTCAATCCTTAAAACATAATGGCAGTTTTATAAATTACACCTTTGATCTTACCATGTCAAACATGGTTTGATTTCATCTCTCCATCATACCATACTCATGTGGTTTATCGGGAAATCCAAATTCATGGAACAATTCCTCAAATCTTAGGTGTTTTGCTAAACATGTAACTCAAATATCTTCCTTTATGATCGAATCATAAACTCTTTATTTTCTTGTTACAATGATTTTCCACTTCATCTTGAAAGTCTTTGAACAACTTTCAAATGTTTCATACTTCTTCCTTATTAAGTAAATATACAGATATATTCACTCAAATTTTCGAAGAAAGAATATGAAGCAAAAAGATCCATCGCATATGGCTACACATAATGGACTATGGACATCAGCATGCACAATTTTCAATAAGCTAGTCATCCGTTCCTCTCTGGCCTATGGACGGAGTTTCAATTATCTCAAGGAAAGTCTCACATGCGTCAATTGATCAAAATCAAAGACTCCAAAAATCATCAACATGGAGTTTCTTCATGTTTTCTTTCCAATATAATTTAAACAGCGATGTCACTTCATAAGTGATCTTTCAATCATTTGTCTTGCGACATTTTAGCAATAGTGTTTATGGATGTGATTTCTCCCACTAGACTTGTAAAAGTTCATCCATCCTTTATGGAATACGGTAATTATTTGAACAACCGTTGTTCTCGTAATACCGGAACAAAATAACAATTATTAAAACAAATCTTGAAGACTAGGTTTAACGACAACGAAAAAGCACAATAACACTTTATTTGTTTTCGATGATCATCATCACTTATTCTCTTACTAGTTACTTAGGCCATTGCGGTTCATGAATTGCGTTGTCCTGTATGACACTTCATACCAACCAATTCGGTATCCAATACCGGTATCTAATACCGGTATCCAATACCTAAGAACCACATTGTTTAATAAGCAAGGAATACAACCATAACATGTATATCTTCTATATACCCAAGTTGGACATCTCCAACCTTTTATTTTCTGCCAAATATTTTATAGATTCTCTTTCAGTAATTCCTTTTCTTTTAAAAAAATCTGTCAACATCAATAGTGGTGTCATCAACATAACACATGGTACAAAGCTTGTATATAGTCAAATACTAATAACTTTGGACTTGCACTTTGAAGTGGATCACCATCGGCAAATGTTTGGCATTCTTTCAAAATTCCATTCTATAGTAATCTATTAGTGTAGTAAACATTTTACTTACATCTTCTATTCATCCTTATCATGACAACTTTCATGATCAAGCTACTATAGCCTATAAGGAAGAATCGCGAGTATAATATCAGTTCCCAAAACCTTTTTGGTAGATTCGGATGCCTAGCATCTCCAACCTTCACAAATTCTCATACAATATGAGAACATGTATTTTGCTAAATTATACTCTATCATAATGCAACCAAAAACATTGTTTCAGATATCATAATATCTTTCACACATGATGGTTTCTGAAACAATTTTCAGCTCCAATATAATCTTGATATTAAAACAACTTTTGAATATCAATAACCATGGAGGCAAACATGATACTTTAGATACTAACATTGGAATTCTTACTCTTGATTTAATACTACTTATTAAACTTCATGGAGTAAATAGAGTTTGCTGAAAGTTTGCAATAGGACTTATAAACATTAAATTGACATTCAAAACAATACGATACTAGTTCCTAAAGTAAATATCCAGAATTCTATAGTTCTATTATCTCAAATAAAAATAAGCATAAGGTAGAAAACGAATGCCAATGACTACAACAAACAATGCAAATTCACTTTGATTTAATTTATGACAAATTTGGTACGACTAATCCAAATTAGAAATGAACTCCCACTCAAAAACAACATCCCTCGTGCCTTTTTGGTGATTACATGAACCAAATCCACTACACCAAGTCCGATCATCACGTGAGTTGATGTAGCTTCCAAGGCGAGCATCTATATGGGCATCGTATCAACTATATGACTCATGCTTAACCTTTCGGTCCGTGTTCCGAGGCCATGTCTGTACATGCTAGGCTCGCCAAGTAAGAACCTTAGTACTCGCATGTGTAAAACTGTCTTACACCCGTTTGTATGAAAGCGTAGAGTCGAGTACACCCGATCATCACGTGATGCTCGAAACACGATCCATAAAACGGTGCATACTTAAGGAAGAACACATTTTTATCTTGATATCTAAATGAGGGATCATCTTACAATGCTATAGAAAGCACCAAACTAGCAGTATAAGATGCTAACATCTAATGTGTAAAGTGAGATGATATGGTCCATGCATTTGATCTCTATCACTTGCATCGTGGTATGATCTCTATCATTCCTTTGTGTGTAAGGCCAAGGTCTATGGAACTTACACGTTGAGTATGTTGTAAGAGTATCTATCATACATCTACTTACAACAATACCATATCAAGACACTAGCCCAGCAACGATCTAAACTAGACGCCTCTAATTTATCAATTGCAAGTTTTATGTGGCTTAGGGCTTTCGGAGATAGAACCGTTCTTACCTACGAACATGAACCACAACGAGGATAACCAAGTTATTAGCAACTCGTTGTAAATCAGATATTGACTATAGTAGGAGAGACAGACACCCGCCAGCCACTTATGCAAAATTAGTTGCATGTCAGTCGTGGAACCGGTCTCATGTACGATGAATGTAAGGTTGGTCCGGGCTGCTTCATCTGACTATGCCACCAATATCCAAAATACATAGAAGATGCAATAACATGATCATCATCGCCCACATATAAACATATGTGTACTACCCGTGCAAAGCACCTACGCATAGATCAGGCTCTGATACCCTGTTGAGTCCGCAGCATAGAAAACAAAAAATTTCCTACGGTGTGAACTACATGCCAAGATCTATCTACTAGGTACAAAGCAATGGGTGGACATACATCCAACTAGAACTTACCCTCGAAGACAACGAGTTTTGTTAACGAGTAGGAACTCGTGGTTGATGTAGTCGTACACTTGTCGATCTCAAGATCGTGAGAAAGTCCGAGCGCCGCAACTCAGCAGCGCATCCGCACTCGCACACACGTTCAAGCCACCGGACAACCTCCACCTCCTCGCTCTAGCGATCCAGCGGAAGCAGCAACTCCTTCCAGACGAAATGCCACCGGGAACATGTATCTCGCTAATCCGAGACCATGGGGGAATAATTCTAGAGGGGGAGAGAGGTCCTTCACAAGGAGGTGTGAGGACGAAGGAGGGAATGGGTGGCCTTTTATAGGAGGAGGGGGGTGCCCCCTCTCTCCATGGCCGGCCCATGGGGGGGGGACCCCTCACCTCCCCCATTCATGTGGTGGTAACCCGTCCACATTAAAATGCCTCTTCACATTCCCTTTTAAAGTCTCCACTTTAAATGCATTAAATTTCTCCAAATTTAATGCTCTCTCATTTAATAAAACTCGTTTTATTAAATTTATTCAGAATTTTGTTAATTACTTTAATTAACAAACATTCACATATAGCCCCCTGCAATATTTCAATATCACATGCAGAACCACTTTCTACAATTTCACCCGAAACAATTTCCGGTTTCTATTGAAACAATTCCTACGCTTTGCAATTCTTTCGTCGGAAACATATGTGCTCCAAAATGGTGTCCGGTAACTCTTAAGTGTGCCACCCTATGGTTCGCGAATAATGCAGACATGATCGAGACCCTTCTCCGATCAATAATCAGCAGCGGGACCTAGAGATCCGTACTGACTCCTACACATTCAACGATGGCGTCTGTGATCGTGAGAACCTTTAACGCTTGTAACTAAATCCCTTTGTCTCTCAATATATTACATGTCCGAGATTCGATTATCGGTATCTCCATACCTAGTTTGATCTCGTTACCGACATGCACTCTTTTCTCGTTCCCGTGATATAACATTCTAGTGATCACATCACTTGCTTGCAAGCTATCTCAATGTGATATCACCGAGAGGGCCCAGCGTATATCTATCCGTCATCGAGATTGACAAATTCCACTCTTGATCCATGAGCCTCAACATAACACCTTCGTAGTACTGAACCCATCTTTATAGTCACCCTGTTACGGTGTGACGTTTGATGTTATCAAGATACTCTTCCGGTGTTAGCAATTAACATGATCTCATGGTCTAAGGATAAAGATTACTTCGTATGATGTTATAGCAATATAAACATAATGACTTGATCGTAATGCTATACTTCGGATGAATGTTCATCACATCATTCCAACAATGGCGTGACCTTGTTATTAACAACATCCAATGTCCATGATCCGGAAACCTTGATCCTCTTGTTAATCAACAAGCTAGTCTATAAGAGAGGCATAACTAGGAACCCTTTTTGTTTATTAAACACACATGTATTGATGTTTCCGATCAATACAATTCTAGCATGTAAAATAAACATCTATCATATATGAGGAATACATAATAACAACTTTATTATTGCCTCTCAGGGCATATTTCCTTCAAACTTAAATATCAAACCATTGAATCTTTCTCAACACAACTCCACTACTAACAACATGACTTCTCCCATGTCCTCAAGAACAAAGCGAACTACTCACAAGACATCATAATGATCATGATCATGGATGGAATAATGATGTATAACAATCTGAACATAAACAACAATTCAATGGTTCACTCAATAGCATCAACTATGAAGAGTAATCAACACTAGGAAAGTTTCCCCGATGAACTAATGCAAGATTCAACTCAATTGTTACAGCAATATGGAGATGGTGATGAGGGTGCTGATGGTGATGATAGTGGTGGTGATGATGATGATCCCGATGAAGTCCAGCTTGATGGTGGTGTTGATGGCGACGATCTCCCCTCTCCGGGAAGGAATTCCCCCGGCAGAAATCTATCTGCCGGAGAGATCTTTCTCTCTCGGTGTTTTCCGCCCCGTAGAGGCGGCGGAATCTTTGTGTGGTCCCTCCCCGAGTCTTAGGGTTTCAGGAGGATGATATACGCCAAGGGGAGAGGCTGGAGTGGACCAAGGTGGCCACACCACCTCCTGGCGTGGCCTAGGGCTGCCCGCGCCATGGGGTGGTGTGGGCCCCCTGTGGCCCATCTCCACTCTATCTTCTGGCATCCTTAGTCTTCTGGAAAAATAGGATTTTCTGTATACTTTCCCGGATTTTCTGATCTTCGCAAATTTTGCCTCCAAAAAGCACATTTTTCATCAGAAGCCAGACTGCAACGGTCCATGCTCCAAAAGTCATCCACCATGCAAAAATAGATGAAATAACATAAGTATCACCTCTCAGTATGAAATATATCAATGAATAATAGTGAATTAGACATAGAATAGTGATGCAAAATGGACGTATCAACTCCCCCCAAGCTTAGACTTTGCTTGTCCCTAAGCAAAACTGAGCTCAATAAACATGGCCTCGGGTTTATGGAGTGAAGAGTCGATAAAAGAATACGGACAAGAAGCATCACATTCATCAAATACATAGATCATAATAGAAGACAACTCACTATTATATAACTCAACTTGTAATAAGTAAAGGAAACACAATAAAGATACATAAAGTGAATCATAATTGGTAATGGCAAACTTAGCTCTTGGTCAAAGAATAGTTAATTTGCTGGAGTTCACAAATAGCTGGTTTTTCAATGATAGCTTTCAAAGTAGTAAACATCAGGATAAGAGCAATGTGCAAAACAAGGAACATAAGAAACATGATTGAATAAATCAACATATGAATGAATGAAACACAACAACTCAAAATACTTGTTGAGATAGAAGGGAGTAAGTTTACTGACTCAACTACAAAGTAAAAGAAAGGCCCTTCAAAGAGGGAAGCAGGGATTGCAAGTCTCATAAAGAGCTCCCAAAAATTATGATACTTACTAGCTTTCAGCTCTCATTGCCCCTATCATAGGCATCTTTAGGTGATTAAGGTTAAAGTGACACAACTAAGAGGATATGCTTGACAAGTTATAAGTTGAAATCTCATGCCCCTTACTTATGAGTACCGATCCTCATGCTACTCAACTTTAGTCACGAGCAAGCTCTTGTCATTGTAAATACATGCGTATCATTGAGAACCGCTAACAGGGTACCCCTTGCACATGACACAGGAGCTATCCCATAATCAAAATGACAAGGCAAGCAGACAGTGAGCATCTCAACGATCTTTTTATTTGCTATTTGCATAGGTTTTTATTGAGGATGCTTCATAGAATGCTCACTATAGTTATGCTGCAAGTTTCCACCATGATTAGGCATGGCTTAGGCTAGCGGCCCAGGCGTTTCTCTAACACACATATCAACTCCATGATCTTACAAGTTCCACTTTTATTTCATACCGCCGGGATCCATAAGCAAAAGAACATGATATCAACTAGGTACAAAGTACCAAATGAAGTGTTGAAAGCGGTCCCCATGATACATGGTTCGGCTAACTTCAACTCATAAAGCGCAACCATATACGGAACAAAGAAGGACCCAATGGTTCAAGTTTATTAAATGCAAGAAAGTAAAGTGTGCGATCAAGTTCGTGAGAGCTTTAATCACTAATTTTCACATAACAAGTTTAATTTGGGAGGTAGATAAAACGAGAATTTACTTGGAATAACAATAATGCTACTAGGTAATTATGGTGGACACAAATGGCAAAGGTTTTGGTTTAAAGGAGGTGGATGCACGAGAAGAATACCCTCTCAGTACAGGTTTTTGGCTAGCAAGGCTAGGTAGCAAGTATAAGAGTTAAAGGAAACAACCAAACATACAAGTGATAAACACAAACATGCAATCATCCTTGGAAGCACAAAAGATCTTAACTAGAGAATACTAGACTTATGAGAAAATCAAGAAAGAAAGATGATGAAATAATTTTTCTTTAAAGGTACTTTTATCTTCTTCATTCAACTCTCAAAAATAGTGTTGCTACTGACCGAGCCAGGTTTGCCAAAACCAACTAAATTAACTCAATGATCCCAGAGTGTTACCAATACTAACAACAAGATCAATGATATAACCACGAATTGAAAACTAATATAAGCTATGCAAACGAGTGAATGATAGAACTTCTCATTAATATTCCATAACAGAAACTCACACCAAGGGATACATATCTAAAGAGAGAGGGGACACTTCCATAATGCAAACCATACTACATAATAATTCCTCTATTCATGATATGACTCTACAAATAAGGTAAAAAGATAGAAGATAGTGATGTGATACCGCGGCACTCCCCCAAGCTTGGAACAAACCAAGGGGATGCCAAACCTGATGAAGAATTACTCCTTTGGTGGTGGTGGTATCCTCTCATCTTCGTCCGTCTTCCAAGGGACATCGTGGTTTCCAACATCCTGAAACTTGCAGCAACACTTATGAGTTTAAATCTAGCCTCATACTCGCAGTTTTGATTTTGAACGTCATAGAACTGTGCTTGCAGTTTGTTGGTTGTTTGGCGGAGTGAGAGGACTTCGTCTTTGAGTTCAGCAGTCTCCTTTTGGTGCTCGGTGATGAGTTCGGAACAAATCTTATGGATGATATCCACTTCGCGCTCCACCATCTTCTTGTACCTAAAGACTTCTTGTTCCAATGCTTCCATCATGTCCTCCAGACTTCCTTCACCTTTAGGGCCTTGAACCTCTTTAATCCGAACCTCCCCACCTTCGAGCAATAACTCCTTGGGATGACTCTGCAATTCTCTCATGTATGGGTTGATGATATCTTCCAAGGAATCTCCCTTAACTGATCTAGTGGAAGACATTGAGGCTACAAATCTGAGATTTTACCTCGCAGAAACAGATCGAAACAAAAACACGACGAAAACCTCGGAAGATCCGGGGGGTTATATATTACGAAGTTTCATAACAAGAGGAAGGTACTGGGAGAAAACGAGTCGGAGGCGGAGTCCGGGGTGGACTCACCACCTGGTGGCGCGGCTAGGGGAGGGCCCGCGCCACAGGGTGGTGTGAGCCACCCTGGCTCTGTTTCCGTCCCTTTTTCGCTTCGTAACTTTCCTTATTGACTGAAAACTGCAAAAATACAGTTGGATTGTATTCTCACAGAACTTTTCTTACCAGAACTGTTACCTATTTGAAAACGGACTCTGCAAGTCTCTGAATTTGGTATTTAGTGGATCCTTCCGGAGTCTCCACTTGAATAATCATCAGTATCTTCATCTTTGTACACTTATTACTTGAGTCATAAAACCTTTCTCTTCCTTATTACACCATTATCTCCACTTCCTAGAAATTTCTTTCACACAAAACTTCACACAGTTCTCATTAGCAACATTAGTATAAGTGAAGTGATAGAACCTTTTGAGTCCAACTTCAACTGAGAACCATCAAAACATAAGCTACTGTAGCAACTCCTTCCGAAAACCCAAAAATAATTCAAAAAGGAAATCGAATAAAGAAGCAAATGCAAAAGTGGCAAAATCTGTCAAAACAGACCCACAGGTAAAGATCATTTTTTAGAAAATCTTCTGTTGCTCAAATCAAAAAGTGAAAAACTAACGAAAGTTAAATAACAACCTGCGGCAGAAGCACAAAAAATTACATCTCAATCCGACATACAGAGATCTCTCACGAATTTTTACGATGAAGCACAAAAATCTGTTTCGCGACAGCAACTTCCCTAAATCTTACTTCTCTCTCATTAGAGGTTGATCTTGACACAAAACCAAACAAAACGGATAAGGAGCGGTTATTACCGAAGTAATAACTTCCAAGACTCAAAGAAACAAAAACAAACTGAAAGCAAAAACAAATTGGGTTGTCTCCCAAAAAGCTCTTTCTTTATAGCCATTAAGATGGGCATGATAATTTTGAAGATGCTCACATATGAATATGGATTGAAGTGAAAGAGAGCATTAAGAAGCAAAAACACACACACATTTAAGTCTAACCCACTTCCTATGCAAGGGGATTTTGTAAACAAACAATTTGTTGAAACCAGAGGCTTCTTGCATAAGAAGGCAAAACAAGTGCAACATAAAAACTTTCAGCATAAAACGAGGAAACTTGATATTATTGAGATACATAAGCACACTTTTCCCTCTCTCATAGTAGCTTTCAGTATCATGCATAAACTTAACGATATAGCTATCACAAGAACCATCATAGCAATGATCACTTATTCTAACAGAAAACACAGGAATACTAGCTCTCATAACACTACTATGTGAAACAATATTAGAGGTATCCTTACAAAGGATAGGGTGTCCCTATTTTTTCATATTTAGTAACAAAGTCTTTCACATTTGCTATTATAGGTTCATCAACCATTTGTTTATCAGGTTCAACAGCTTTATTCATACTTTCATTAACCATACTAGCTATCATAGAATGTTCCTTCATATTAACTGGGAAAGGAATTTTCTCAATATAAGGTTTAGGTAAAACATGATTAGCAGTATAAACTTTAGTATTTCTTGCAGGAACAGTCTTAGCAACATCTTTATAAGGTTCATGATACTTATTCCACTTCTTTTTAGGCACTTCAATGTAGGAAGCAAAAGCCTTAAAATAAGAAGCAATAGCTTGAGAGTCTAGACCATAAGCATTTTTAATATTTTGAAAGTCATCAGTTCCCATAAAAGATTCAATGCATTCATAATCATAATTTATACCTGACTTTCTACCTGTGTCATTCTCCCAAGCTTCAGCATTGTCTTGAATACGGTCCAGAAGATCCCATTTAGCTTCTTCTTCCATGCGAGTGAATGATCCAGCACAAGAAGCATCCAATAAATATTTATCATGTAGAGGGAGCCTTGCATAAAAGTTATTGATAATAATATTGTTGCGGAGCTCATGAATGGTACATTTGAGCATTAGTAACTTCAATCCCCCAAGCTTGAGCTGTACTCTCTCCATCAAGAGGTCAAAATTTGTATATTTGATTCCGATCTTTATGAATCTCACTAGGAGGATAAAACTTTGAATAAAAGAGAGGCACTCCGTCCTCCCATTCCAGAGCTTGACCATTCTTCAGCAGCTTATACCATTCCTCAGCTCTTCCTTTCAGTGATAATGAGAATAACTTCTTCTTAACTTGATCTGTAGTAATACCTGCACACTTGAACAACCCGCATAATTCGTGTATAAAGAGTAAATGATCACCGGGATGGACAGTTCCATCCCCAACATAGTAGTTATCCATAACACGATCAATAATTCTTGTAGGTATTTTGAAAACATTATTCTCAGCAGGTGGTGGCTTATCTACTACCTTAGCAGTGGTAGTAGCATTACCAAATAAGAAACTCAACGAATTATCCATAACGAAAATAAAGCAACTAACAGCAGTAAACAATACTCACAGTAGAAGTTTCCTTTACCAGTTCCACTCTCCAATAGCGCTTCACTCCCCGGCAATGGCGCTAGAAAATAGTCTTGATGACCCACAAGTATAGGGGGTGTATCGCAGTATTTTCGATAAGTAAGAGTGTCGAACCCAACGAGGAGCAGAAGGTGCTGGCTAGTGGTATGGATCAGGAATTCTCTTCAAATACTTAGCAAATGGATTTTTAGGGGTTTTTGATATAGCAAGTAAACAAAGTACGAGTAAATAAAAGACAGTAGGAGTAAATGCAGCAAGTGGCCCAATCCTTTATGCAGCAAAGGACAAGCTGGTTCTATTACTTAAGATGACCAAACGTTCTCGAAGACACATGGGAAGACTGTCAAGTGCTTTTGCTTCATATAGTTGATTAATCTTCTTTAGCTTGCTAAGTGTTGTGTGGGTGAACCTGTGCTAATGTACCGCCCCATCCAAGACTAATACATACTTGTGATTATACCCCTTGAAAACATCCATAAGTACAAGAAAGTAATTAAGGTAGAAACCTAACCACATCTTTAAACTCTAAGACCCCTACGTCCCTTGTGCAATGGTTTCCTAATAGAGGTTCAGGTTTTTGTCACTCTGGCAACCCCTACGATTAGTAGCCAAATACACAATGCATTCCCTAGGCCCATATAGGTGAAGTGTCATGTAGTCGACATTCACATGACACCACTAGAATAAGTACACCACAACTTAAATATCAAACCGTTGAATCTTTCTCAACACAACTCCACTACTAACAACATGACTTCTCCCATGTCCTCAAGAACAAAATGAACTACTCACAAGACATCATATGGATCATGATCAGAGATGGAATAATGATGTATAACAATCTAAACATAAACAATAATTCAATGGTTCACTCGATAGCTTCAACTACAAAGAGTAATCAACACCAGGAAAGTTTCCCCTATGAACTAATGCAAGATTCAACTCAATTGTTACAGCAATATGGAGATGGTGATGAGGGTGTTGATGGTGGTGGTGATGATGATGATGATCCCGATGAAGTCCAGCTTGATGGTGGTGTTGATGGCAACGATCTCCCCTCTCCGGGAAGGAATTCCCCCGACAGAAATCTATCTGCCGGAGAGATCTTTCTCTCTCAGTGTTTTCCGCCCCGTAGAGGCGGCGAAATCTTTCTGTGGTTGCTCCCCGAGTCTTAGGGTTTCGGGAGGATGATATGCACCAGAGGGGAGAGGCTGGAGTAGGCCAGGGTGGCCACACCACCTCCTGGCACGGCCTTGGGCTGCCCGCGCCATGGGGTGGTGTGGCCCCCCTGTGGCCCATCTCCACTCCGTCTTCTGGCATCCTTAGTTTTCTGGAAAAATAGGATTTTCCGTATATTTTCCTGGATTTTCTGATCTTCGCGAATTTTGCCTCCAAACATCACATTTTCCATCAGAATTCTGACTACAGCGGTCCATGCTCCAAAAGTCATCAACCATGCAAAAATAGATGAAATAACATAAGTATCACCTCTCCATATGAAATATATCAATGAATAATAGTGAATTAAGACATAGAATAGTGATGCAAAATGGACGTATCAATTACAAATACTTGTTATGAGTTATATTTGGAGTTGGATGTCTTTATGAAATTGTGGTGTTTGTTGGAACCCTCTAGTGCTCAAGGTGACAGTGTGGGGTTTACTAGATGGGAAAGGCTTACTTTGAGGTGTGCTGTTATAGCCCTACCATCGATTAGACTGTTCAATTAGAGAGTAGTTAAGAGTAGTATCATAAAGAGAAGATATGATCCCTAGGCCTTGTTTATAAGCATTGATACGATGTTTGCAACTAGATATGTTACATGTTTGCTTGCTTCCGTCTTCATTTCAGTTTGCCTTTAGTCTCTTCCACACCATCAAGCTATTTTCTATCACCGTTACCACTTGTATTTCACTATCTCTTTGCCGAACTAGTGCACCTATACACCTGACAAGTGTATTGGGTGTGTTGGAACACAAGAGACTTCTTGTATCTTGATTGCAGGGTTGCTTGAGAGGGGATACCTTTGACCACTTCCTCCCTGAGTTCGATAAACCTTGGGTGATCCACTTAAGGCAAAACTTGCCGATGTTCTACAAACCTCTACACTTGGAGGCCCAACAACTGTCTACAAGAATAGAAGTGCGTAGACATCAACCTGCACAACACAACCACAGAACTCTGTCCCCAACTTGTGATGAAGTTTTCAATCTCACCGTGTTTTGCTGAAAACAAAGGATTAAACGTATTGAATGGAAGGAAGTAATAGTTTGCAGAAAGTAAACACAAAGCAGTAAACAGTTTGTAGATTGTATGTAAAAGAAAAGGACCGGGATCCATAGTTCACTAGAGGTGGCTCTCCTTAAGATAGATAACATGCTAGGTGAACAAATTACAGCAGGGCAATTGACAAACATCGAGAAAGCAATACATGCATATACTAATCATCTTGACTCCTTTGGAACTTGATTGGGCATTACAATATTATACATAGACCGCCATCCAACTGCATCTATGACTAATAATCCACCTTCAGGTTATGATCCAAACCCCCTCCAGTATTAAGTTGCAAGCAACAGATTATTCCTTTATGAATTGCATGTAATGTAAACAATACGATTATTCTATGAACGAAGGATTGTTGTTTTCTCCCTAGTAGCAACATCACATCTAGTACCTTAGAGATTTCTGTCACTTCCTAGATTACCAGAGCCATGAACCCACTATCGAGCATAAATACTAACTCTTGGAGTTGCTAGCATCTACTTGGCCAAGATAGCTACTAACAACAGAAAGCATGCAAGATCACAAATAACAAAGACATGATAGAATCAATAATCAATCTGAAATAGAATCTCAATATCCATCGGATCCCCGCAAACACAACATGTATGGATTACAAATAGATGATCTTGATCATGAACGGAGCTCACAAGATCTAAACATGAAAGCACAAAGGAGGAGAAACCAGCCATCTAGCTACTACATGGATCCGTAGTCCAAGGATGAACTACTCACGCATCACACCGGAGGCTTGCATGGTGATGAACAAAGCCTCCACGGTGAATTCCCCTCTCCGGCAGGGTACCGGGAAGAGCTTCAGATCCCTCCCGATCTAGGGATGGAGATGACGGTGGCTACAGGCTCTCTCATGGATTTTTGATCGGGTGCTTAGGGTTTTCGTCCCGAGGGCATCTTATAGGCGGAAGGAGAGGCCGAGGGGGTGCTGGGGTCGGCCAGACCACCCCCTGGTGCGGGCTAGGTCTGGCCGCATGGCCAGGTGGTATGGCTGGCCCCCAGCCCTTCTCCGTCTCGTATTCTGGCATCTGATGACTTTCAGAAAAATAGGCACTTTGGCTTTTGTCCCATCCAATTCCGAGAATATTCATTATCTGACTTTCCTGGAACCAAAAACAACAGAAAACAGGCAGCTGGCACTGTGGCTCTTGTTAATAGGTTATTCCAAGAAATCATATGAAAAGTACTCCAAAGTATGGACAAAACACAAGAACGTGGATAAAACCAAGCATGGAACATCAAAAATTGTAGATACATTTGCAATGTATCATGTATCAACACCCCGAAGCTTAACTCCTGCTCGTCCTCGAGTAGGTAAGTGATAAAAAAGAATAATTTTTGAAGTGACATGCACCATCACAATCTTGATCAAGGTATTTGTAAAACATCGATAGCTGGGATCATAGTACTTTAACATAGCATGAAAGGTATAGTTCTAACAACAAGACATAGCAACTATGTTGTAACATGAAAAGGTACAAACAGAAGATTCATGAATACCAATGCTTTGAAAGACGTTTGTTTGTTTCACATATAGAAAACATAATGAAAACGGTATTCAGCTTGTCCCTTATGGTGTAGCAAAACATAAATGCATAGGACACCTTCAAAGTTCATAAGGGTGACTAGATACAAATAATTTAAGAGCAAGCAATATAAGAGTTAAGAATCAATCAACAAGTTTTGGGACAATGCACATTAAACTAAGAATGACCACTATCCTCTCTTAATAGGTGCATAAATATAGAATATGGAGACTCAACATAAAAGTAAAAGAAAGGACCTTCATAGAAGGAAGCAGGGATTCAAGTTTCATAAAGAGCTTCCAAAAATTATGGTACTTATTAGCTTTCAGCTCTCATTGCCCCTATTATAAGCATCTTTAGGTGATTAAGGTTAAAGTGAACAAATATGAGGATATGCTTGACAAGTTATAAGTTGAAAATCTCATGCCCCTTGCTTATGAGTACCGAACCTCATGCTACTCAACTTTAGTCACGAGTAAGTTCTTGTCATTGTAAGTACATGTGTATCATAGAGAACCGCCAATGGGGTACCCCTTGCCCCAGGATATAGGAGCTATCCCATATCAAAATGACAAGGCACCAGACAATGAGCATCCCAGTGATCTTTTTATTGTCTATTTGCATAGGTTTTTATTTAGGATGCTTCATAGATTGCTCACTGATGGCCCAAATATATCGAGCTCGTTGGGGAACCCCAAGAGGAAGGTATGATGAGCACAGCAGCAAGTTTCCCCTCAGTAAGAAACCAAGGTTATCAATCCAGTAGGAGCAAGGAAATGCCCCGAAGGTGTAGCTAGCTGAACGTTGGCAGGGCGCACTACCGGTGCCAGCAGCAACATGGAGACCTGCACAACACAACCACAGAACTTTGCCCCCAACTTGCGATGAGGTTGTCAATATCACCGGTTTTGCTGAAAACAAAGGATTAGAAGTAATAGTTTGCAGAAAGTAAACACAAAGCAGTAAACAATTTGTAGATTGTAAGTAAAAGAAAGGACCGGGGTCCATAGTTCAATAGAGCTGGCTCTCCTTAAGATAGATAACATGCTGGGTGAACAAATTATAGCGGGGCAATTGACAAACATCGAGAAAGCATACAAGCATATACTAATCATCTTGACTCCTTTGGAACTTGATTGGGCATTACAACATTATACATAGACCGCCATCCAACTGCATCTATGACTAATAATCCACCTTCAGGTTATGATCCGAACCCCCTCCAGTATTAAGTTGCAAGCAACATATTATTGCTTTACGAATTACGTGTAATGTAAACAATACAATTGTTCTATGAACAAAGGATTGTTGTTTTCTCCCTAGTAGCAACAGCACATCTAGTACCTTAGAGATTTCTGTCACTTCCCCAGATTACCAGAGGCATGAACCCACTATTGAGCATAAATACTAACTCTTGGAGTTCCTACCATCTACTTGGCCAAGATAGCTAATAACAACGGAAAGCATGCAAGGTTACAAATAACAAAGACATGATAGAATCAATAATCAATCTGAAATAGCATCTCAATATCCATCGGAGCTCACAAGATCTAGACATGAAAGCACAAAGGAGGAGAACCAGCCATCTAGCTACTACATAGACCCGTAGTCCAGAGCTGAACTACTCACGCATCACACCGGAGGCTTGCATGATGAAGAAGAAGGCCAGTAGAGTGAATTCCCCTCTCTGGCAGGGTGCCGGGAAGAGCTTCAGATCCCTCCCAATCTAGGGACAGAGACGACGGTGGCTACAGACTCTTTCGTGGATTTTTGATCGGACACTTAGGGTTTTGGTCCCGAGGGCAATATATAGACGGAAGGAGAGGCCGAGTGGGTGCTGGGGTCGGCCAGACCACCCCCTAGCGTGGGCCAGGCCTGGCCGCGTGGCCAGGTGGTGTGGCTGGCCTCCAGCCCTTCCCTGTCTCGTATTCTGGCATTAGATGTCTTCCGGAAAAATAGGCACTTTGGCTTTTGTCCCGTCCAATTCCGAGAATATTCATTTTCTGACTTTCCTGGAACCAAAAACAGCAGAAAACAGGCAGCTGGCACTATGGCTCTTGTTAATAGGTTAGTCCAAGAAATCATATGTAAAGTACTCCAAAGTGTGGACAAAACACAAGAAAGTAGATAAAACCAAGCATGGAACATCAAAAATTATAGATACATTTGCAATGTATCACTCACTATGGTTATGCTGCAAGTTTCCACCATGATTAGGCATGGTTTAGGCTAGCCGCCCAGGCGTTTCTCTAACACATATACAAACTCCATGAGCTTACAAGCTCCCCTTTTATTTCACACCACCGGGATCCATAAGCAAAAGAACATGATATCAACTAAATAATGTGCAATGTTGAAAGCGTTCCCCATGGTAACATGGTTCTGCTAATTCACAACTTATAAAGCGCAAGCATATATGCAACATAGATGGGCACAATGGTTCAGGTTTATTAAGTGCAAGAAAGTAAAGTGTGCCATCAAGTTTGTGTGAGCTTTAATCACTAATTTTCACATAACAAGTTTAATTCGTAAGGTAGATAAAAACATGAATATACTTGGAATAGCAATAATGCTAATAGGTAGGTATGGTGGACTCTTTGGAATAACTTGGTTTTATTTGGAGTTGGATGCATGAGTGGAACTCATACTTAATACATGTGGAGGCTAGCAAAAGACTAGGGCGACCAATTAAGAGAGCAATAGTGGCCATAATCATGCAAAGCGACAAAACATTATTAATTAAAGCATAAAGTGATATTATAAGTCGAAAGCTAAATGATCATAGAGGATATGGTGACTGGTATAGTCTTAACAAGGTGTGAGCATGCGCCAAGTCAACCCAAATAAAGCATCAAAGAAGAATACCACAATATTATGCTTTTGTATGCTAAGACAACGCATGATTCTTTCAAGACACCTTAAGCAATCTCAATTATTTGTAACAAGTCATGCTACAGAAATAATTACTAAGCATAAATTCAAAGCAATATAAAACATGACATGATAAAGTCTAGGCCACAGTCAAAACAAGACTCCTTTTGTACCACTTATAAGCATGAACTTTCATACTATTTTCCAATCCAAACCAACTTATTTGAAGCTATGTACAAATGCGGGGGTCCAACCAATTTATTTAAGCAAACCAAACAAAATAAAACTAAAAAAACGAAGACGCTCCAAGAACAACACAACTGTGTATGAAACAATAAAAATGAAGTGTTTGGAAGAAAACCTGAGGTTTTTATTGATGAAGAAGGGGACGCCTTGGGCATCCCCAAGCTTTGACTCTTGTACTTCTTGAATATTTCTTGGTGTGAGACAGGTGGCATCCCCAAGCTTGAGCTTTTGTCCATACTTCATCTCATCACATTATTGTTCCCTACACTTTAAAATTTCCTTCATACAAGACTTCACACAATCTTCATTAGCAATATTAGTGTACTCAAGATAATAAGTCTTTGTGTTTAATTTCAACACAAGTAAAACTTCCATTAAAACGTAAGCTACTGTAGAAATTCCTTCTAAAAGCTCAAGTGATCAAAGAGAACTCAAAAAGAAAGAGATCAAGAGGCAAATGCAAATAATGACAGAAATATGTCAAAACAGACCAGCAGGTAAAAACCGTTTTTTTCGAAAACCTTCTGTTGCTCAAATCAAAAAGTGCTGAACTAACGAAAGTTAGATAACAACCTGGGGCAGAAGCACAAAATATTACAGCTCAATCCGACGAACAGGGATTTTTCACGAAGTTTTACAGTGAAGCACAAAAATCTGTTTCGGGACAACAACTTTCCCAAGTATTACTTCTCTCTCATTAGAGGTTATTCTTGGCACAAAAACCACACAAAAAGGATAAGGAGAGGTTATTAAAAAGGCAATAACTTCCAAGACTCAACAAAAGAAAAACCTACTAAATAGAAATTTGGGTTATCTCCGAATAAGTGCTTTTCTTTAACACCTTTGAGCTAGGCATAGGAAGCAAGATTCAAGTATTCTCAAATGAAGAAGCATTAAGATCGATACCAGAAATATCTTCAACAAGGCAAGGTATATCATCCAAATAAGTTCTAGTTGATCCTCTCTCCATACTCTTGGGTTCACTATTTTCATCAAACGGGTTTTCAGGAACAATCCAATCAAAATTCTTTTCTAAGGCTTCATACATTCCTGCAAGTTTAAAAGGTATTGTTATTTTAATTTCCTCTCCATTTTTAGGTTTGGTTCTGTCCACCTTTTCTCGTGTACCAATAACATCTACACATGAGCATAACATATTAAAATGATTAAAGACTTTTCTAGCTTCCTTAACAACATCATAGAATTCTTTAAGCAAAGTTTCTAGAATGAAATCTCTCTTTTCAGTATCCTCAATATCTTTAAGTTTAAGAAACATTACTTGCATTATGGGGTTAAGGTTAACAAACCTAGCTTCCAACATGTGAACTAAAGAAGCAGCAGCGATTTCATAATTTGGGGCAAGTTCTACTAAGGATCTATCCTCAATATCCTCATGCTTGCTAACATGATTAAAGAATTCTTCATTATTATCTTTACCAATTATGGAGCCACTACCTATTGAAAGGTCTTTCAGGGAGAACTTAGGGATCAACATGGTGAGCTAAGGATGAGGTGATTTTTTGTGTGTTTTTTATATAAAGAAGCAAACTAGTACCACTAATTGTTTTGTGTTTTGGATAAAAGAAACAAGCAAATAAAGCAAAAATAAACTAAGCAAAACAAAAATATAAAGAAAAGAGATTGGTTGTGAAAAACTCCCCTTGTGAAGATGTCCTTGACTCCTCAGCAACGGCGCCAGAAAAAGGCTTGATGGCTCAGGATACTTTGAGCTCATTGGGAACCCCAAGAGGAAGGTATGATGAGCACAGCAGCAAGTTTCCCTCAGTTATGAAACTAAGGTTATCGAACCAGTAGGAGCAAGGAAACACCCCCAAGGTGTTGTTACCAACTTAGAATCCTGCACAACACAACCACAAAACTTTGCCCCAACTTACAGTGAGGTTGTCAATCTCACCGGTTTTGCTGAAAACAAAGGATTAACCGTATTGTGTGGAAGATAGTAATTGCTTGCAGAAAGTAAACAGTAGATGGTATATAGATACATTGCAAACGTATCTATAATTTTTGATGTTCCATGCTTGTTTAATATCTACTTTCTTATGTTTTGTCCACACTTTGGAGTACTTTTACACATTTTCTGGAACTAACCTATTAACAAGATGCCACAGTGCCAGTTGCCTGTTTTCTTCTGTTTTTGGTTCCAGAAAAGCCAGAAAATGAATATTCTCGGAATTGGACCGGACAAAAGCCAAAGGCAATATTTTACCGGAAGACTCACGGAGCCAGAAGACGAGACAGAGAGGGGCCAGGGGCTGGCCACACCATGTGGTGGCGCAGGTCCCCCTGGCCAAGCCACCAGGTGGTGTGGGCCCTTGGTCTACCCTCTGACATCGCCCCTTCGCCTATAAAACCCCCCCGAGACAAAAACCCTAAAGAATCGAGGAGAAAGCCACAAAAACATCCACCGCGCTGCCGCCACCGAAGGGGAGATTCAGGGGACGGAAAGTCTCTGTTCTGGGACCCTGCCGGGACGGGGAAGTGCCCTCGGAGCCATCTCCATAGATCTCCACCACCATCTCCATCGCCGTTGCTGATTCCCATGATGATGAGGGAGTAGTTCTTCCTCAAGGCTAAGGGTTCTACCGGTAGCTATGTGTTCATATCTCTCTCTATGCATGATCATATTGTGATCATGAGCTTTGTAATCAAGTAGATCTACCTTGCTACTGAAGTGCTTTAATAGATCTTTGGCTCTCCCCACGCGTGTGAAAGTGATAGCGTGCACACCATGGTGGCACTTAGGCTAGAGATTAAAAATACTTGTTATGAGTTATATTTTGAGTTGGATGTCTCTATGAAATTGTGGTGTTTGTTGGAACCATCTAGAACTCAAGGTGATAGTGAGGGGTTATCTAGATGGGGAATACGAACTTTGAGGTGTGTTGTTTTAGCCCTACCGTGGATTAGAGTTATCCAACCGGAGAGTAGTTCAGAGTAGTATCATAAAGAGAAGATATTTATATGAGAGTGTTCACTAGTGAAAGTATGATCCCTAGGCCTTGTTTCTAAGCATTAAAACACCGTTTGCAACTAGATATGTTACATGTTTGCTTGCTTCCATCTTTATTTCAGATTGCCTTTAGTCTCTTCCTACCTGTCAAGCTCTTTTCTGGCATCGTTACCACTTATAATTATCCATACCACTTGTATTTCACTATCTCTTCGCTGAACTAGTGCACCTATACACCTGACAAGTGTATTGGGTGTGTTGGGGACACAAGAGACTTCTTGTATCTTGATTGTAGGGTTTCTGGAGAGGGATACCTTTGACCACTTCCTCCCTGAGTTCGATAAACCTTGGGTAATCCACTTAAGGGAAACTTGTTGCTGTTCTACAAACCTTTGCACTTGGAGGTCCAACAACTGTCTACAAGAATAGAAGTGCGTAGACATCATATATCAATGGTAAAAGAATGGACCGAGGTCCTGATGTCTACGCACTTCTATTCTTGTAGACAGTTGTTGGGCCTCCAAGTGCAGAGGTTTGTAGAACAGCAGCAAGTTTTCCCTTAAGTGGATCACCGAAGGTTTATCAAACTCAAGGAGGAAGTGGTCAAAGGTATCCCTCTCAAGCAACCCTGCAATCAAGATACAAGAAGTCTCTTGTGTCCCCAACACACCCAATACACTTGTCAGGTGTATAGGTGCACTAGTTCGGCGAAGAGATAGTAAAATACAAGTGGTATGGATAATTATAAGTGGTAACGGTGCTAGAAAATACCTTGATGGCGTGGAAGATATTAAAGGCAAACTGAAATAAAGATCGAAGCAAGCAAACATGTAACAGATCTAATAGCAATCGGTGCTTCAGTACTTAGAAACCAGGCCTAGGGATCATACTTTCACTAGTGAACACTCTCATATAAATATATTCTTCTTTATGATACTATGCTGAACTACTCTCCGGTTGACACTCTAATCGATGGTAGGGCTATAACAGCACACCTCAAAGTTCGCTTTCCGCATCTAGATAACCCAACACTGTCACCTTGAGTACTAGATGCTTCCAACAAACACCACAATTTCATAGAGACATCCAACTCCAAATATAACTCATAACAAGTATTTGAAATCTCTAGCCTAAGTGCCACCATGGTGTGCACACTGTCAACTTCACACACATGGGGAGAGCAGAGATCTATTAAAGCACTTGAGTAGCAAGGTAGATCTACTTGATTACAAAGCTCGTGATCACAATATAATCACGCATAGACAGAGAGAGAGAGATGAACACATAGCTACCGGTAGAACCCTTAGCCTCGAGAGAGAACTACTCCCTCCTCATCATGGGAATCAGCAATGGTGATGGAGATGGTGGTGGAGATAAATGGAGATGGCTCCGGGGGCACCCCGTCCCAGCAGGGTGCCGGAATAGAGACTTCCTGTCCCCTGAATTTCCCCTTCGGTGGCGGCGGCGCTGCGGAACTTTTTGTGGCTGGAGGCTGGTCGATTCAGGGTTTTTACATCGGGAGGCATCTTATAGGCGAAGAGGCAAGGTCGGTGGCCAACCAGGGGGGCCCACACCATGCCCTGGCACGGCCTGGGGGGACCCGCGCCTAGGAGTGGTTTGGCCATCCTGTGGCCTCCCTTCGTCTCTCCTTCTGGCTCCATGAATCTTCCGGGAAAATAACGACTTTGGCTTTTGTCCGGTCCAATTCCGAGAATATTCATTTTCTGACTTTCTGGAACCAAAAACAACAGAAAACATGCAACTGGCACTGTGGCTCTTGTTAATAGGTTAGTCCAAGAAATCATATTAAAAGTACTCCAAAGTGTGGACAAAACATAAGAAAGTAGATAAAACCAAGCATGGAACATTAAAAATTATAGATACATTTGTAATGTATCAACATCCCCAAGCTTAACTCCTGCTCGTCCTCGAGTAGGTAAGTGATAAAAAGAAAGAATAATTTTTGAGGTGACATGCACCATCATAAACTTGATCAAAGTATTTGTAAAACAATCAAACCTGGGATCATAGTACTTCAATCATAACATGAAAGACAAAGTTCTAGCAATAAGACAAAGAAACTATGTTGCAACATGAAAAGGCACAAACAAAAGATTCATGAATAGCAATGCTTAGCAAGACGTTTGTTTGTTTCACATAAAGAAAACATAGCATAGTATCATTCAGCTTGTCCCTCATAGAGTAGCAAAACATAAATGCATGGGACACCTTCAAAGTTCATAAGAGTGACTAGATGCAAATAGTTTAAAACAAGCAATATCAAGTTATGCATCAATCAACAAGTCTTGTGACAATGCACATAGAACTAAGAATGGCCACTATGCTCTCAAAGTAGGTGCATAAAGATAGAAGGTGGAGACTCAACATAAAAGTAAAAGAAAGGCCTTCATAGAAGGAAGCAGGGATTCAAGTTTCATAAAGAGCTTCCAAAAATTATGGTACTTATTAGCTTTCAGCTCTCATTGCCCCTATCATAAGCATCTTGAAGTGATTAAGGTTAAAGTGAACAAACTATGGAGTATATGCTTGACAAAGTATAAGTTGGAAATCTCATGTCCCTTGAATACGAGGGCCGCTCCTCATGCTACTCAAGTTTAGTCACGGGTAAGTTCTTGTCATCGTAAGTACATGTGTATCATAGAGAACCACCAACGGGGTACCCCTTGCCCGATGATACGGAAGAATTCCCATATCAAAATGACAAGGCAAGCAGACAACGAGCATCTCAGCAATCTTCTTATTTACCATGGGAAAATGGTGCTTTTTTCTCTCTTTCCTCTTTTCTCATATCTCTTTTTTCACTTTTTCTCTTTTTCTCTTTTCCTCAATATCTGACTCTTTTTTTATAAGAAGAATGCTTCATAGACAGCTCATTATGGTTACACTGCAGGTTTCCACCATGACAACATGGATTAGACCGGTGGCCCAGGCGTTTCTCTAACACACATACATAACTCCATGGACTTACAAGCTCCCCTTTCATTTCACACCGACGACATCCATAGACAAAAGAGCATGATATCAACTAGGTACAAAGTACAAGTGCAATGTTGAAAGCGTTCCCCATGACAACATGGTTCTGCTAATCCCCAAAAAATAAGTGCAAGCATATACAACATAGACGACACAATGGTTCAAGTTTATTAAGGGCAAGAAAAGTAAAGTGTGCCATCAAGTTTGTGAGAGCTTTAATCACTAGTTTTATCATAACAAGTTTCATTTGGAAGGTAAAAAACATGAATATACTTGGAATAGCATAAGCTAATAGGTAGGTATGGTGTACTCTTTGGAATAACTTGGTTTAGGGAGTTGGATGCATGACTGGAACTCATACTTGGTTGCGGGGGCTAGCAAAAGACTGGGTGCGACAAACTAAGAGAGCAATAATGGCCATAATCATGCAGAGCGACAAAACATCATTGATCAAAGCATAAAGTGATACTACAAGTTGAAAAATATAGGATCATAAAGGCTATGGTGACTTGGTATAGTCATAACATGGTGTGAGCATGCGCCAAGTCAACTCAAATAAAGCATCAAAGGAGAATACCATAATACTATGCTTTAATATGCTAAAACAACGCATGATTCATCCAAGGCACATTAAGCAATCTCAATTGTTTATAACAAGTCATGCTACAGCAAAGAATACTAAGCATAAAGTCAAAACAATATCAAGCATGGCATGAAACAAGCTCTCTTTAAGACTTAAGCATGAACTTTCCTACTCTTTTCCAAACCAAACCAAACTATTTGAAAACCAATGTATGAAAGAGGGGGTCCAACCAATTTATTCAGCAAACTAATCAAACAAAGCAAACAAAAAACCAAAACAAAAACGAAAAATAAGATGCTCCAAGAACAACACAATTGTGCATGAAACAATAAAAATGAAGCATTTGGAAGAAACCCAGGATTTTTATTGATGAAGAGGGGGATGCCTTGGGCATCCCCAAGCTTTGACACTTGTACTTCTTGGATATTTCTTGGGGTGACATGCATGGCATCCCCAATCTTGAGCTTTAGTCCATTCTTCATCTCATTACTCATTCGTTCCATACACCTGAAATTTTTCCTTCCTACAAAACTTGACACAATCTTTATTAGCAAGATTAGTGCACTCAAGATAATAACTCTTTAGGTTCAGTTCGAACACCAACAAAACTTCCATTAAAACACAAGCTACTGTAGCACTTCCCTCAAAAAGCTCAATTCCTCAAAAGAACTCAAAAAGGAACCAACAAGAAGCAAATGCAGAAAATGGCAGAAATCTATCTAAACAGACCAACAGGTAAAAACCAATTTTTTCGAAGACCTTCTGTTGCTCAAATAAAAAAGTGTTGAACTAACGAAAGTTAGATAACAACCTGGGGCAGAAGCACAAATATTCACGCCTCAAAGGGACGTACAGATAGTTTACACAAATTTTTACAGTGAAGAACAAAATCTTTTTTGGGACAACAACTTTCCCAAGCATTACTTCTCTCTCATTAGAGATTACTCTTGGAACAAAAAGAAAATAAAAAGGATAAAGAGCGGTTATTACAGAAGTGATAACTTCCAAGACTCATCTAAAACTTTTGGGTTATCTCCCAATAAGTACTTTTCTTTAACGCCTTTAAGTTAGGCATGATAGTTTGAGAAGATGCTCACATAAGAAATATGAATTGAAGTAAAAGAGAGCATCAAGATGCAAATTCAAACCACATTTAAGTCTAACCCACTTACTATGCATAGGAATCTTGTAAAGAAACAAGTCATGAAAGCACAAAGCAACAAGCATAGGAAAGCAAAACAAGTGCAACTTCAAGACTTTCAACATAAAGAGGGGAAACTTAATATTGTTGAGATACATAAGACCATGTTTCCCTCTCTCATAATAACTTTCAGTAGCATCATGAATGAAATTAACAATATAACTATCACATGAAACATTCTTATCATGAGCCACATGTATAAAAGAATTAATACTCCCCACATAAACATAGTCATTCTTATTAATTATAGTGGGAGCAAATTCAACAAAATAGCTATCATTATTATTGTCATCACCATAATCATCAAATATAGGAGGCATACTGTAATCATAATTAATTTTCTTCTCAATAGTAGGTGGACTGAAAATATCATATTCATCATTAGATAATCATCATATATTGGAGGTTTGGTATCATCATAAGCAATAGAATAGCTATCTTCCAAAGCTGGGAAACTAAAAAGATCATTTTCATAAAAACCAGCTTCCCCAAGCTTAGACTTTTCCATAGCATTAGCAATAATGGTGTCTAAAGAATTCATACTAACAACATTGCTATTAGCATGCAAATAAAGTTCCATAGGTTTTTTAATTTTATCTTCAAACACTTCATGTCCTAACTCAAGATAAATACTATAAAGCTCTCTAATTTTTTTGTTATTTCCATTAAGCCTAACTAGTGAAAATAAAAACAAGAAACAAAAAGACAAAATTGCAGAATCTAATGGAAATAACTTCGAGCACTCACACCGGAGGATGTGAGTACCTTTTACCTTACCTCCCCGGCAAAGGCGCCAGAAAATAGCTTGGTGTCTACGCACTTCTATTCTTGTAGACAATTGTTGGGCCTCCAAGTGCAGAGGTTTGTAGAACAACAGCAAGTTTTCCCTTAAGTGGATCACCCAAGGTTTATCGAACTTAGGGAGGAAGAGGTCAAAGGTATCCCTCTCAAGCAACCCTGCAATCAAGATACAAGAAGTCTCTTGTGTCCCCAACACACCCAATACACTTGTCAGGTGTATAGGTGCACTAGCTCGGTGAAGAGATAGTAAAATACAAGTGGTATGGATAATTATAAGTGGTAACGGTGCTATAAAATAGCTTGATGGCGTGGAAGATACTAAAGGCAAACTAAAATAAAGATGACAGCAAGCAAACATGTAACAGATCTAATAGAAAATGGTGTTTCAGTACTTAGAAACAAGGCCTAGGGATCATACTTTCACTAGTGAACACTCTCATATAAATATATTCTTCTTTATGATACTACGCTGAACTACTCTCCGGTTGGACACTCTAATCGATGGTAGGGCTATAACAACACACCTCAAAATTCGCTTTCCGCATCTAGATAACCCCACACTGTCACCTTAAGTACTAGATGGTTCCAACAAACACCACAATTTCATAGAGACATCCAACTCCAAATATAACTCATAACAAGTATTTGAAATCTCTAGCCTAAGTGCCACCATGGTGTGCACACTGTCAACTTCATACACATGGGGAGAGCAGAGATCTATTAAAGCACTTGAGTAGCAAGGTAGATCTACTTGATTACAAAGCTCATGATCATAATATGATCATGCATAGAGAGAGAGATGAACACATAGCTACCGGTAGAACCCTTAGCCTCGAGAGAGAACTACTCCCTCCTCATCATGGGAATCAGCAATGGTGATGGAGATGGTGGTGGAGATCGATGGAGATGGCTCCGGGGGCACTCCCTTGTCTCGGCAGGGTGCCGGAACAGAGACTTTCTGTCCCCCGAATCTCCCCTTCGGTGGCGACGGCGCTGCGGAACTTTTCGTGGCTGGAGGCTGGTCAATTCAGGGTTTTTGCATCGGGAGGCATCTTATAGGCGAAGAGGCAAGGTTGGTGGCCAGCCAGGGGGCCCACACCATGCCCTGGCGCGGCCTGGGGGACCCACGCCTAGGGTTGGTTTGGTCACCCTGTGGCCCCCCTTCGTCTCTCCTTCTGGCTCCGTGAATCTTCCGAGAAAATAACGACTTTGGCTTTTGTCCGATCTAATTCCGAGAATATTCATTTTCTGACTTTCTGGAACCAAAAACAGCAGAAAACGGGCAACTGACACTGTGGCTCTTGTTAATTGGTTAGTCCAAGAAATCATATGAAAAGTACTACAAAGTGTGGATAAAACATAAGAAAGTAGATAAAACCAAGCATGGAACATCAAAAATTATAGATACATTTGCAATGTATCAGGTCCAAGTTCACTAGAGGTGATTCTCCTTAAGATAGATGTTGGGTGAACAAATTACAGTGGGGCAGTTGATAGACTCGAGAAAGCATACCATGCATATACTAATCATCTTGACTCCTATGAGATTTGATTGGGCATTACAAGATTATACATAGACTGTAATCCAACTGCATCTATGACTAATAATCCACCTTCAGGTTATCATCTGAACCCCCTCCAATATTAAGTTGCAAGCAACAGATAATTGCATTAGGCAAAGTGTGTAAAGTAAACAATACGATTGTCCCATGGACAAAGGATTGTTGTTTTCTCCCTAGTAGCAATAGCACATCTAGTACCTTAGACATTCTTGTCACTTCCCCAGATTACTAGAGGCATGAACCCACTATCGAGCATACATACTCCCTCTTGGAGTTGCTAGCATCTACTTGGCCAAGATAGCTATTAACAACGGAAAGCATGCAAGATCACAAATAACATAGACATGATAGAATCAATAATCAATGTGAAATAGCATCTCAATATCCATCGGATCCCCGCAAACACAACATGTAAGGTTACAAATAGATGGTCTTGATCATGAACGGAGCTCACAAGATCTAAACATGATAGCACAAAGGAGGAGAACCAACCATCTAGCTACTACATGGACCCGTAGTCTAGGGATGAACTACTCACGCATCACACCGGAGGCAGTCATGGTGATGAAGAAGGCCTCCAGGGTGATCTCTCCCCTCCGGCAGGGTGCCGGGAAGAGCTTCGGATCCCTCCAATCTGGGGATCAAGATGGCGGCGGCTACAGACTCTTCCGTGGATTTCTGATTGGGTCTTTGATCCGGTACTTAGGGTTTTCATCCTGATAGGATTTTATAGGCGAAAGGGCAAGGTCGGTGGAGGCTTGAGGGGTCCACACCAGGTGGCAGCGCGCCTAGGGCTAGCTGCGCCACCCTAGGGTGTGGCCGTCTCGTGGCCCCTCTTCGGCTCCCCTCCGGACTCTGTGTTGCTTCGGGTAAAATATTGATTTTGGCTTTTGTCCGGTCCAATTCTGAGAATATTTCCTTACTAGCTTTTCTGAAACCAAAAACAGAAGAAAACAGGCAACTGACGTATCAATGTAGATGTATAAAAATACCTCAAAGTATGGACTAAACATAAGAAAGTAGATACTAAACAAGCATGGAACATCAAAAATTATAGATACGTTTACGACGTATCAATGATCTTGATAGGTTTTCTATTTTACCCGTCTCTTATAGTGTTGGGAGACCGGGTTTAGGATAGATAACAATACTATTAAGATGGGCTCTCGAGTGAGTAGCTCAAACGTATCTTTCGGAGAGAGCTCAAACCTTTGCATACATAACATCATTTTTCTTGGTTGTCGGTTGGATCTTGTCCACGTGAGGATCTAGAGCTTGTGCTTATCTTCATAACCAGATCTAGTTCATAAAAAACAAATTTCCCTTGAATATCATTTTGTGTTTTTTATCTTGCGGGTTTATTGGCACTACACCTTGGAAGGTATCTCACATATTTATTCATGGTATTTTTCCCTTGGGTTCTACGCGTCATTATCTTTCCAACAAAATTGGTTTCGTCCCTTTTGGAGCTTAGATGCAAAAGTTATGACATTTTTAGTTCTAGAGCTTTTCATGACCGGAAGTACTGCCGCCTCACCGGAAGTACCGCTAGCCAATTTGGCATCGGTAGTGCTAGCTGAAGTACCATGCTAGTTCCGGTGAGCATGGGAACGATCACAGTATTCGTTCTATTTTTTCTGTTTATTTACCGGTACTTGGGCAAGTAGTAAACCGGTAGTACTAGTGGGAAGAGGCATTGAATCAGCACGACTGGAAGTACCGACTAGGGACCAGAAGTACCACTCAGGCATATTTTGCTGCCGATAGTTCCAGGAGAAATGCCGGCTCACTTCCGCTCAGCCCATGACACCCCATAGTCTTCTCTCTATTTGGTCGCGTTTTTTGATTGGTACGTAGTGGACCGGTTGTACTAGCCAAAAGTTCTGGCCCTGGTCGGGCAGGATTTCCGGTGGCGTTGCAATCGGGCTGACCGAAACTTCCGGTGGCTCACTGGTACTAACAGCCAAGCACGTTAATGATCCAAATGGTCAGATCTGGGAGCCCTTTAAAAGGGGATCCTCTTCCCCTTCATGGGTTTAGCTCTTTTGGTCCGTTTCTCTCTCTCCTCCAATGTTGACCTTGAAGAGCTTGTCCTATCATGTTCTCCCTCTTATGATTCTTGCACATTTTTGAGGGTTTTGAGAGAGGAGATCTAGATTTACAACCCCACCAAACCAAATCCCTTCATTGTGAAGGAATCCTTGAAGGGGTTCTGTGGTAGAAAATAAAAAATTCCTATGACAGAATGCACCTAGTTAGGATCTAATTATGAGTAAAACTATAATGTAGGAGGTTTCTGTAACATAACCTTGTAGAACAAAAATGTTTGACATTTTGAGAGGAACGTGGATAAGGTAGACGATGTTGTAGCCGACCTCAAGGTCACGAAGCTCCTCGCATGTCACCTAGGTCGTTGCACGACAACCCCTGTGCCACTAATGGCAGCACCCCCGAGATTTCACACACGTGCGGTGTACGATGACGACTTATGGATCCCTGATCACTGCCGGGAGTGCAGAAGAAGACCTCTGACTTGGAACCCCCATAGTGTTTTGCCATGCTGCGGGTAAGTCTCCCTTTGCGCGCACAACACCAACAAGGAACCACAGTTGAAGGAGAGAAAGAGAGGAAAGGGAATTCCTCTAATAAAATTTCTTTAGAGAAAATCCCAATTGTTGGTGTGTTTATTCTCACCCCATGCCCCTCTTTATATAGGGGAAAAGGGATTACTCCCTTCCCTAATGTCCTGGGGTAGGACAAAAGGCAAAAGACAAAAGGAGAGGAGGATCACCGCCAGCTGGGCCCCATGCGGTGGCAGGGTGTGCCACACGCGTCAACCTAGTCCAGCGGCCAACAATGGCATAACAACAACAGTCAGGTGGGCCCCGTGTCGTCCCAACGCTTGCGGCCGATTGGCACATGAGGCATCTATGGCATGGCCGGGTGGGCCGTACTCTAGCAGCCCGCTAGCTCCCGCCGCCGCCTGCGCCTGCCCCGCGTGGCCGCTAGTGCTCGCCGGCCCGCTTGGGCCAGCTCGCTAAGCCACGCGATGTGCACCAGACACGGCAACCATCGCCTTCTTGCTGCCTGCCCTTATGGGCCTGCTAGCCATCGTGGCCTAGCTATAGCACGGTTGTTTGCTGTTCGCTGGGGTGGCTTCCCTCTAGGTTGATTCCTTCAGAGGATTCAGCCCAGTAGAGGACGTTGCCCCATAATAATTAATTTAAAATATTTATTTAATATATTTTAATTTGCAATTAATATACATAAATATATATTACAAATCTCCATCAATCCAAAAACACCTTTTCGGCTCTTCGTTCTTCCACGCCTATTTTGTATCCTCTTCGGAACATTTCTGGCATTCTCGCTTTAAGACAATTCTGAAGTTCTCTCTTTCATACTTCGTTGACTTCGTCTAACAAAAGATCTACAAATATCATCGTACCCTTAAGTGTGTTACCCGTACGGTTTGGGAACATCGTAGACATGATCGAGATCTCTCTCGGATCAATGATTATTAGCGGGACCGGTGTGCCCATAATGACTCATGCGCATTCCACAAGACTGTTATCGTTTGAACCATAAATATTGAGTCCAATTCCATTTGTTACTTCGATACATGACTTGTCCGAGATTTGATCATTAGTATCAATACCTTGTTCAATCTCGTTACCAACAAGTACTGATTTACTCATTCTGTGATCTTCCATCCACGTGACCTAGTCACATGTTGCGCAACATTTATGGATGTAATCTCACTGAGTGGTCCTAGTGTATCTTCCTGTCATGCAAGTGAACAAATCCCGGTCTTAATGCACAAGCCTTACCTACTCCTCTGGAATACCTAACATACATCTTTATGACTACCTAGTTACGTTCATGGCGTTTGATGCAGTCAAAGCAGCCTCAGGAGATAGTGATTAACACGCTCTCACGGTCAAAGAAGAAGGATACTACGCTTCTAATTATTTCAACAATGAACGTGTGACTCGATGGTGCTGCAATACTTAATTTGGGTAATTTCCATCACATCATCAATGATATGACTTTATTGTCAGTTGGCATAAATGCACCATGATCAGAAAACCTTGATCATCAGTTGCCCGATGAACTAGTTAAACATAGACTACTACGGACACTGGTCTGTTTAATATCACATGTGCATCAATGTTTCCGCTTGATGTAGTTATAGCATGATACTAAATATTACAAACTTATTGAGATATGATAATAAACATCCTTTATTATTTCCCTCTAGGGCTTATCTCCTTCAGTCTCCCACTTGCACTAGAGTATAAATAATCTAGTTGCACTGTTACTAATCATGAAACCATATCATATATGTGTTTCCTGATCATGCCTTGCTTATGGATAAACCCTTTTGGCTATGATCTATTTTACCAGATACTTGTATTTTTGCAAATCCTCCAGTGTCACCTATTTGACACTTGCACCATTATCATATAATGTGTCAAAGTATTTTGTTTTGGCGATAGAGTGAGACTTTTTTCTAGTGTTCACAATGACGATTGATCAGTCAAATGAACTTTCACTGTCGTTATGTATACCAGAAAACACACTTAGTTGAAGTCGAACTTCTTTCAAGGCAAGGCACATATACTATATCTCTGTAGGTCCTGGCTCAAAATGCATCAATTGCAATTACTATGTCCAACAATACTTATTATAGATTTCAAGGATTAACTCAACTCTGGTCCAGTGGTTCATTCAGAATTTTCACTAAGAACATATTCTTTCTAAGCACAGACTATGGCCATATATCGAGTACACAATGTAGTTATATGTAAGGATCTATGACTAAGGCATAGCAGATGTTACACATCTATTTTCTTTCCTCTTAACCATTGTTGTTTATATCGAGTCAAACTCAATGTTCCACCCAGCTTTACAAGTAAGAACTATTTTCTTTCTTTGCATATACCAAACTCTTTTAGAATCAGAACTAGAAATTTCTAAACTATTTTAGAATCTATTTCCCGAAACATTCCAATAATAGTGTTCATTAAACAAATCAATCTATCTTGGTAGATTTCCAATGTTTAATGTTGAAATTTCATCTTTCGAATATACCTATATACGAATGTTGTCATGCTCCCACTCAAAATGTTATCCATCTATGAGATAAGGATTCCTTCTCATATGGCATGGACATATTAAGGTAAGAGTTACTAAGCTCCCACTCAATTTTATCTAAATGCAGGATTTCTCAATATTTTGGCAACTTACAAAATTCTTTGATTATCTATCAAACTTGAGAATTCCTACTGACATGGGTATACCCTACAGGTACTCGAGTTTGGCATATACGGTCCAAATACGGTAGAATCCCACGACGTTGTTAAGGCCCAATGCAGAATTCGGGTGACCCACAGACTCTCCGATTGCTTGCAACACAAGAAGAAGCTTAAAGATAGAAAGTTCAAAGGGACGAACCATAATCTGTAACTGATTCGACCTGCTACCCGAGACCTAGCCTATCTATATAAAGGCTAGGAGAGAGCGGCGAGGAGGACAATCATAACCCTAGTCTCCACAACCCTTGCCAGCTTGCATCTGCGCACCCTTGTAATCTTCGATTCCTTCGATAATTCCAAGAGTAGACAAGCAGGAGTAGGGACCTCTATAAGGCCTGAACCTGGGTAAACCTTGCATCCCTGTGTGCTTGTTTGCTAGCCTATTGATGCTTCCAGCGCTCCCTCCTTCTCCAAAACCCAAGTCCATAACAATGGGCATTGACGAGTTGAACCCTCGTCACCTACTATGACACATATATAGCAATTACTTGATTTACAAAACATGCCTGTTGTACTAGTTACAACTTACCTTCGACAAAATTATTTCCAATTGCTAAATTGGAGTAACAACTCATGCAAATCCAACAGACTTAGGCATCTCGTTACATATCGTAGTTAATTTCTAGAATTTGTCCAACACATTTGTGACAAATTGATCCTTCAGAGTCTTCCTTTCAAGTTTCTTTTCTTCTTATGACTTTGCAGTCATTCAGAAGATTAAGAAAATAACCTTTCTCAATGAGATCAAGTAACATATTACTTCAAAATCTCAAATGTAACTTAAATACAGGATTTCGTGATTCTCAATCATTTCTCGTACTTGGGTCCATCACGCTTCTTTGTAGTTTGTAGGTATATCGTATTCTATCAACATGGCAATTGAATCAATAATATAATCCTGCAATGACAAAATATATTTTGAATCCTACTTTCCTTAGTAAAAGTATTATCCGAAACATTATGATCTCTATCATTAGTTTCTCCTTAAATTATAGAGTCCAGCTTTTGGAACAGATCCCGTTGCGCTACTCTGATAATTGTAGGTAAAGTCAAAATACCTTATTTGAACTTTCAGTTTCTTCCTACTAGTGTCCTTTGTTAGAAAGACCATTTTCTAGACAAAGTACTAAGTTAGACAATACCAATTTTCCCCTCCTTTAGTCTGGAAGATTTATTTATAGTTTTTTAAGAATACGCTACAAAACTTTATTTGCCATGCTTTCAATATTTATTGAAATATCTAGAAACTCGAACGTGCCATAACTTTTATGGTGTTGTTTCCACGAATCTTCAAATGTTCCCCATGAGTGTTTGCTACCTATAACACTAATTCTAAATGATACTTCAGCCTTTAGAAGAGATCAGATCCAGACCATAAGTATCCAATACTGTATGATTATGATGTCCTAGATATATCAACAGTTTTAATGTATCCAAACTTCGTAATTTGTGAAACATCTTTACAACTCTTTATGCCGCAATTTTCAACTTAAATACTAAGTCATTTCGATCAAAGCTCCAAGACTTTTTTATTCAAGTCAATCCAATACCCTTTGGATGTTTTTGGCACTTCACTTATAAATGTTCTAAGTTATTATCATTAAGACTAATAATAAGACTAATCCATTCATAATCAAGATGTGACAATAAAAGATTTTATTCATAAGATCATTACAACTGGATTGTTACAAGTTTATTGAATAATTGTCTTGCTAAAAGCATGACATACTGATAAGGTCTCCCACTCATTATGATTACAAACTTTATTCAAAACTATCAACTAAACGATAAATGTAGAGGGTGTGTGTTCATCGACCTTCAATAGTTTGAATGCCTTCAACACGTGACTATCGCCTCTTCAACAAGCTCTCATGCATACGATCCTGTTGTCATAAACAGAAAACAAGTATCAACATACTTTGTAAACTGCAATAAGTGTTTTCTTGAAACATTTATCACTTTTTTATATCAAATATACCTTAATAATCTTCATCCGATGAATCATCATCGATGTACACCACCAGAGTCTTCAAGTCGGACACAAACTCGTGAAAGGTGAACAATTCTCCTATCATGATGTATCTCTTGACGATGGTCTCATAATTGTAAGTCACTGACCGCAGCACTCCATTTATAGCAAAGTCACCCGACAACTGGCAGTCCACATCGGTTGCAAGTCAGTCATACAACCCATGCATGACCGATAGGTAACTACGAAGGCTTCCGTCCTCTCTCATTTTCTGTGAGATAAACCTGTCCATCAGGTCATATTTCGGCTTCCGTCCTCTCTCATTTTCTGTGAGATAAACCTGTCCATCAGGTCATATTTCGGCTTCCGTCCTCTCTCATTTTCTGTGAGATAAACCTGTCCATCAGGTCATATTTCATGAGGCTGACTTGTGATGCGCAAGGGCGGGCCCACTTCAATTCAAGGGAATTCAGCTAAAAACCCAAATATTTTGACAAAATAGTGGTATTTCAATGTTCTATGAGATATATAAGTAGACTAAACTATCCAATTATGTTTTTCCTTGTGTAGTAGCCGAGTTGGTTCCTTGTTGGAATAATGCGCTGAATTGTAAGGTTGTGAGTTCAAATCCCTCATCTGCAATTTTTTGAAATGTTTCTTTTGCATCTATTATGTTATGAAAAACTCATATACTCCCTCCGTTTCATAATATAAGGTGTTTTAGTTTTTGTAAAAGAAGTGTATCTAGACCCCTTTTAGTATATAGGTTCACTCATGTTTACTCCGAACCTACACACTAAAAAGGGTCTAGATGCACTCCCTTTACAAAACCTAAAACATCTTATATTTTAAAACGGAGGGAGTAGTTTTCTTCTACTCTTATTACAGTTTCATGTTAACTCCCTTAGTTATAAATATGTATAAAGATACATACTACATACTCTTCTTTTGGTAAATTTATATGTTCCCAAGCACAAGTACCTTTATTTTAATGTTTTCTCAAGAGCATATGAAATATGTTTGGTCTGTAGTTCATAGTCTAATTCTTGTATAAATATTTAATTTAAACACAAAAATAATTTATAAATTTTGAATACCCGCTCTCAAAGTTCTAGGCCCGCCCCTGGTGGTGCAAAGAGCGTCTTCAACTCCATGATCATCTGATATGAACTAGATTATACCCCACGCGTTGCGGCGGAAAAATATCAACGACTTTTTAAATTTAGAAAAACATATATAGAACAATAATAAGAATAATGGACCTATATTTGTCACCTTTTGTATATTGCTGAATGCAATCTCTGAACTATACAAAGAACAAAAGACGTTGATACACATAATTATAGTGTAAATGCAAATAAGACATATAATATTTATTATACCTCAACTTTGTAGACTGAAACTTTGGTAAAGGTCCATCTAGTGCATTGATAGAACGGATGTGAAGACTAAAATTAAAAACTTCCAGTTATAGAGGAATGTTCACAAGACTAATGAATTCATTGTAATTAAGTACCGCCAAGTGTGAATGGCATGGTCAATAGCAGCCCGGAGAACTTATGAATTAGGGAGTTGAAACATAAATACTTCACAAATATTAGATAGATGTAGATAAGTGCCTATTTTTGGGAGAAGTAAAAGAAAAATGTGAGAAAATCGACCATATTTGAATGGATAGCTCTCCAGTATGTCAAAGGTGAGAGAATCATCGAAGATGATGAGCCTACTGCTCAAAATTGAGACCAATGAAGTCAGAAATTGCATGCTGCAATCAAACATGTAGCAAAAATAATGTCACAATCGAAGAGACAAAATAAATACCTTTAGCTGAGGATTTTTTTTCTTCCAGTAAAGTTTCATCTGCCATATAGTGATTCTTCCTGATTATGCCAATAATTTAGCATGCAAAGCATTCTGATCTACTAATGGAGGAAGAATGGAAAATCATATATTTTCTGCGCCATGTGCAAACAATGATAGCAGGCTGATGTGGAATAAAAGGGGTATGTCAAAACGATAGTAGAATTAAGGATAACATTCTAGTGAAATTAGTCACTGGTCCGATAAAATATTTAGTCTTGTGCAAGTAAGTAGATTAAAAGGGGAAATTCAGAGTGAAATAAAGACTTATTTCTGATGTCTTTCTGATAAGTATGGTATACAAGGAAGTACATGATCTCTGTGAAGTATCTAGTTTTGAAAATTCAAATCTGCCGCAAGAATTGATTAGTACATTAGGAAGAAACTGACCTGAACAAATTAAACAATGTTAAAAGTACCGATACATATCTGTAAAACACAAAATAAAGATTTAGAGAGTTGAATGAATGAATGACAGAAGAGGATTTTAAATGATAGACCATTTGGTTTATATTTAATATGGAAAATTTGGTACAGATAGAGAGAGATGGACACATAACCTGATGCATGATTAAAATGGTAGCCGTGCCTCTCAAACCATACATGGTAGTCGTGCATGGCTGTGGATTGATCGAATCTGGTACAAACCAATACAGTAGACATATCTTATCTTGAAGTGTCTTGACTTAGGGTATGTACAATGGTTGATAAGACAGTTTTATCTTATACATGCCACATCATTTGATATGATAAAAAAATATGGCATACAATGGGTTTTTTTAGTCTTATCTCTAGCACTAGATGTTCTTAAATATTTGGTGAGACATATTGTTGATAAGAGATGATCTCTTAGCCAAGAGAAGACAGCCATCTTTTTTCTGTTTCTCTCTCCGATCCTCTAACTCAGCAATCATCCTATGTGGCATTGCTAAGATAAGACCATTGTACGTGTCCTTAGGCAACCATCGAAAGAAACAACAAACAAAGATTGGACTGAACAAAGCAGAACAAAATTGAGAAGATAAAAAATTCTAAGAATTAAACATCAGTCTTTTGATTCTCCTCCGCCTTATCCTTGATTGATCGCTGGCTTGAGATTACATCCGTTCAAGTTTTGCACACCTACACCTCAACCTGAGTGCCTTGAATGTACAAACACATAATCAGTTCGATGTAAGAAAGACATTGGGTGAAACAGAGATCCGATCTAAATTCCCTAGCACCGAAGGTTGTGTCTTACTGGCTTTCCTCGATGATATAAACCTCACTATACAGGAGCCAAGCAACCCGACGATTAACTCCAAACACGCGGAGGAGCCTTGGTCGTCCAAGGACATGCCACCACCACCGTTGGGCATCTGAATCGCATGTGTGCATCTGCTAGTTGTGTTGATGACTGCTCAAGCGTTCTCCACCTGCCAGAACAGTAGAACTGGAGTGGGATTGAAAAAACTAATGCGGGGTGAACCTGAAGTGAATTTGTGGAGGAAGAAGATCGGAAGGGAAACTCAAATGATGAATCAGAAGGGACAGTATCAAGGGAAGAAATTAATATTTGATGAGGAGCCGAGGAGGTTATGACCGTGTTGGGTCCCAAGCTCTGTGGATGGATGGATTGATTATGTTGGGATGCAAAGGGAAAACAAAACCTCTATTATAAACGGTAATGGAGGTGGAAAGGTTGACACGTGGCAGCCTAAGATTGCCATTAGATGATTGATGAGGTGGACACCTTGCATGTTGAGAGAAATCACTTAGTGGGGATGGTCTATTTAGATATTATAGATTAGTGTTGAAGTAGCACATACACAACTCACTCTCCACTGAGCGGAGCATCACACACTGGACAAGGATGGAGCGATTGTAGCGACCTTGATAGTGCATAACTTCAGGCTCACTTGCCGATCCATTCGGACGATCTTCTAGTTGATCTTGTATCACATAGAGTAGGTCATTCATGTCGAGGGTACCCTGGAGGCGTCCAAACCAGTCTATGAAATTTGACCCATTACTTTGAGTTCCACACCATCTAGGTAGGATCCGAATTCAAGAATCCAGACATGATCTACAAGGATACTTGCAAATGACTTTAGACTAAGTTCTTAATATGAGTTCAACTTTGTAATCGAATTAGTAGTTCAGCTCCAATAAAATTATAATCCCTAAGATAATTTTAGTGATCACATGATCCTTTATACTGTATCATCCCCGATCGTTACGACTTTGATACAGCTGCCAGGGTAGACTATATTCCATCAATCACAACATATTTTGTGACCCATGCTCGTTCTTTCGATCATCATGTATTCTGAGGCCATGTCTGTACATGCTAGGATTACCAACTCAACCTCAGTGTATTCGCAGTGCATACATGGCTTGCACCCACCATATGCGAACACAGAGACGTCTAGCACTCGATCGTCATAGCCTGCTTCACAAATGTGAACTTTCTTGGTGGTGCACACTAATGGGAGAACACTATGGTAGGTATTTAATATCGATCATCTTATTAATGCTAATTATAGGTTTCCTAATAATAGCACACAACAAGATGTACAGACAATCAACATCATTTGTAGATTAAAGTGATATGATATGGTCTTGTTCATGCGCCTTTATCTCCATCGTGCGCCTCGTCATGATCTCCATCTTGCCACCGGTACAACGTCAAGTCCACAATGCCACCAGTTCGTAGCTCATCACAAAGATGACTATTACTATACTATTTAGCAATATAAAATAAACTATTTTACCTTTACTACGAATATGACCATATCACATCATGTGCCTCCTACAAAACAAAGTTAGATGTCTCTATATTTTCTTATGCAAGTTTTACGTGGTTGTTAGTCTTTCATGAAGAACCGCTTCTGACTACGAACTTCTAGCCACAACATGGACTAGGCAATTGTCTCTATTACACCCCTTTCAAGGCCCTCCATTTAAAATGCTATATCAACTATTGAATGCGAGACATACACACTCTAGCCACTTATACGGTACAAGCCGTATGTTGAGCGTGCAACCAATCTCACGTAAGATTACATGTAAGGTCGGTCTGGGCCACTTCATCAAACGATGTCGCGATATAAACAAGTACGTAAGTGGGTAACAACTATAGGATCTATGTCCACACAATCCACGTGTGTATTTGCCGTACATCAGTACTATGCACAGAAATGACTCTGATACCATTGAAGGGGTTCCATGGCAGAAAACAAAAAAAATTCTACGACAGAACACACCTAGTCAAAATCTATCTATGAGTAAAGTTGTAACGGAGAAGATTTCGGTAACATACCCTTATAGACCGAAAGCATTTGACAATCCGAGAGGAACATTCGATGATGTAGCCGACCTCAAGGTCGCGAAGCTCCTCGCAAGTCACCCAGGTCCTTGCACAACAACCCTGGTGCCACTAATGGCAGCACCCCCGAGGTTTCGTACACGTGCAGTGTACGATGACAACTTCTGGTTCCCTGATCCCTGCCGGGAGTGCGGAAGTATATCTCCGGCTTGGAATCCCCACAACATTTTGCCGTGCTGCGGCGAAGTCTCCCTTTGCGCGCATAATCCCAACAGGGAGCCGCGGTTGTAGGAGAGAAAGAGAGAGAGGAAAGGGAATTCCTCTAAAAAAAATGTGTTCAGAGAAAATCCCAATTATTAGTGTGTTTATTCCCACCCCATGCCCCTCTTTATATAGGGGAAAATGGATGACTCCCTTCCCTGAAGTCCTAGGGTGGGACTAAAGGCAAAAAACAAAAGGATAGGACGAGCACCGCTGGCTGGGACCCATGCGATGGCTAGGTGGGCCACACGCGTCGACCTAGTCTAGCGGCGAAGTGGCATAGAAGCAGTAGCCGGGTGGACCCCGCACCAGCCCAGCACCCGCGTCCGGTTGGCACGCGAGGTAGCTGTGGCCTAGCCAGGTGGGCCGCGCTCTGGTGGCCTGTTAGATCCCGCTACCGCCTGCACCTGCCCGCTTGGGCTGGCATGCTAAGCCACACGCTGTGCGCCACGCGTTGTGTGCCGCGCGCATGGCAGCCAAGCCGCTCGCTGCCTACTGGCCATCGTGGCCTAGTTACAATGCGACTGTTTGATGTTCACCGGGATGGCTTCCCTCTAGGCTGATTCCCTCCAGGGATTCGGCCCAGTAGAGAAAATTTTCCCATAATAATTAATTTAAAGTATTAATTTAATATATATTAATTCACAATTAATATATATAAATTTATAAATCTCCATTAATCCGAAAACACCTTTTTGGCTTTTCCTTCTTTCAAAACTATTTTGGATCCTCTTCGGAACATTTCCGACATTCTTTCTTCGGGACAATTCTGAAGTTCTCTCTTTCATACTTCGTTGACTCTGTTTTACCAAAAGATCGAAAAATATCGTAGCCTTAAGTGTGTTATCCATACGGTTCGATAATATCATAGACATGACTGAGACCTCTCTGGGATCAAAGATCATTAGCAGGACTGTGATGCCCATAATTACCCCTGTGTATTCCACGAGACTGTTGTCATTTGAACTATAAACATTGAGTCCAATTCCTTTTGTTACTTTGATACATGACTTGTCCAAGATTTGACCATTGGTATCCAATACCTTGTTCAATCATGTTACTGATAAGTACAGATTTACTCATTCCATGATATTCCATCCTCGTGACCTAGTCACATGTTGCTCAACATTTATGGATGTAATCTCACTGAGTGGGCCTAGTGTATCTTCCTGTCATGCAGGTGCACAAATTCCGATCTTGATACACATGTCTCAACTATTTCTCTGGAATACCTAAAATACATCTTTATAACTACCCATTTACGTTCATGGCGTTTGTGCATGTAATTATTGCAACGTTGAACGTGTGGCTTAATCGTGTTGCAATACTTAATTTGGATAATGTCCATCACATCATCAACGATATGACTTCATTGTCAGTCAACATAAATGCACCATAATCAGAAAACTTTGATCATCAGCTACCCGATGAACTAGTTAAATATAGGCTACTAGGGACTCTGGTCTGTTTAATCTCACACATGCATCAATGTTTCCGCTTGATATAGTTATAGCATGATACTAAACTATTAGGAACTTATTTAGATGTGATAATAAACATCCTTTATTATTTGCCTCTAGAGATTATCTTCTTCAGTCCTTGAGATCTAGATCTTGGAGAGTTTTTTGTTCTTCTCTTTGTTCTTCCTATCTTATTCTCTAATAGCTTTTGTAGATTTGGTGGAATTTGAGAGTGAATGACTTCCCCTTGCATTTGGTGCATATGTTTGAGTTCTCCTCAGAGATTTCGCGAGTTCAAGCATGAGGGCTTGTTTATATTGGGTTCTTGGAACCCTAGACGGCTGTGTGGTAGTGGTGTGATATCCTTGGGGCCTCCAATTGAGTTCTGGATATTCCTCAAGGTTGAGGACTTTGTGGTGGTTCTTGGGATCCCTCCAATTGAGTTGTGGAGATTTCCCCAAGCTTGTACGTGTTCGGTGACCGCCCTGAAGTCTCCCATAGTAGAGTAGGACTTTGTGGTGAGCTCACAGGAGAATGGAGTGAGCCTGTTGTGGCGTCGGTGAGTTGCGTGCCTTCGCGTCTTGGGATGAGGCCTTGTGTTGTGTTGGGTGAGCATCGAGCCACCATACCTCAAGGTGAGCCATTTGTGGTGTTCGGAGGGCATTGCGCCATCGCACCTCTCCAACAGAGGCATAGCTTCTTTAGAAGTGAACTTCGGGATAAAAATCATCGTCTCTACGTCCATCGGTTATTTCTCAATCGATCCCTTTACTTATTCAATTTACATTGTGATAGTCATCGTTCTTGAAGTATTATATCTTGCTATTACCTTATTGCTTATATTTCTTAGCATAGGTTGTTGGTGCACTTCGTTGAACCTAGTGGTTTTAGGTTTTGTGCTTTGATAAATTAAACTTTAGTTTTATCCCGCATTTATTAGAGTCTAAACCATAATTATTTTAAAAGCCTATTCATCCCCTCTAGTCGACCTCCATTGTCCTTTCAGCCGCAGATGAAGGCGCCTCCACCAAGCGCACAAGCCGGGCCCCTGATGGTCGCCAACATGATGCCACTGGCGTCCTCCTTCAGTTGGTCGTCCTTCACCGGCCTCGTCACCGTCAAGCTCTGATACCATATGATAAGTTAGGGAGAGTATAGATTGGATGGATTGGCACACCTCTCACGGGGTGGCTCATATCTCTTATATATGGATGGAGATTACATGATAGGTACAAGGTCTGGTACATTACATTTGTATACGGTAGAATTAGCTAAGATATACTAACAACTTTCACAACCTACTTGATGTACACAACACACTAACTACTTGTCTAACACTCACCCTCAATTAGAACCGGAGAGGTTGAGGTTGGATCAAAGACTCCATAGTTGTTGCGCCCGATTGATTTGGTGAAGCCATCCGCGAGCTGATCCTGGGAAGGAACAAACCAAACCTCTAAGGTCTTCTGAGCAATTCTTTTTCGGACAAAATGGAAGTCCACCTCAATGTGCTTCGTCCGTGCATGAAACACCGGATTCAATGCATGATATGTGGCTCCAAGATTATCACACCATAATACATGGGCTCGACCTTGATAATTCCCGAGTTCACCTAATAATGACTTCATCCAAATTACCTCAGCTATAACATTTGCAAGTGCCTTGTATTCCGTCTCAATGCTGGATCTTGCCACAATAGCTTGTTTCCTGGAACTCCATGAAACGAGATTGGACCCGAAGAAAACTGCAAAGCTACTTGTGGACCACCTATCATTAGCTGAGCCTGCCCAATCTGCATCTGAAAAAGCGCTAAGAAGCATAGACGAGGACCTTCGTTTGCTGAATTTGAAATTCAAAATTTTCTAGATTGTCGGATCGGTGGATCCCACTGTGGGTGAGCAAGATGACCTTGCCACCGGTGAATGTCGCCTTCTGCACACAAGACTCCAGCCATTGGTGTCATCGGTATCGTTTTCGTGGTAAACCGAAGCCTCCATCACTAGATAGCGTTATTCCGTTCGATGAGAAGATCTAGAACCCCCCATTGCAGAATCATTTCTGCTGGAGACATCAGATGATGCACATACCTTCATTGCAATGCAAAGCTCCATAGATGCAATCACATGTTGTTTGTGCCGCTCCTCACGCTTGATTTCCCTCAAAGAGGACTCGTGAAGGTCAATGCCGCCTTCTTCCTCCGGCGTGCAACATATGCAGCAAAGAGGGACATCCTCGGTTACAACCAAGTCTTCCTCCCCATCCTCATCATCACTATCCATCGGCGATAAGACCTAGAATCATCCCTTCTCCAGCGATGATCGACGTTGGACGCCGGAATCGGCACCCGTGTTGCCACCCAACATGTGGCTTAGATTACTCGTGGATGGGCTCAAGGGTGGCGCATCTTGGAGACCAACCTGGGTGGTGGCCCGGTTGGCTATTTGACCCACCAGATCTAGAAAATAATGGCACATCGAAGAGATTTGACATGATTGACCTAGACTGCTTTCTTGTGTTGACAATCTGGCCCATACTTATGTTCCAGTCAAGATCGGCGCTCTTAACATATGAAATTGTATGAAGCAGAGCACCTGTTTGTATAGGATGCTTGTGTTGTGCGTCAGGTCTGCTCCGTTTCCTTTTTTTTTCCCTTTATTAGTATCTAGCACTTGATCTGGATGGTAAGTTTCCCTTTCTAAAGCAACAGTAATAGGCTCAAAAGTTAGTATCAATTTCATCATCGTCGCAATGTTTAGTTTTGGATTTCCTTTTTCCATTTCTTATCTGAATGGTCGAGCCGACAAGAATTAATAGAGGAGTACTACTGCTCTGGATCTAGTTCCCGGCGCATTGAGGTGTGAAACTAAAACTTTTGGATGATCAAGAAGCATAGAGATCTAACCCCTCCATTTGTTACCGAACCCATTTTGTGAGAGAATCTCCAAACGGAATGGCCATGCTACTGTATCAAAAGCCTCTGCAATATCAAGTTTGAGAAGAAGGCTTTAGAATTTTTTAGTGCGAAGAGCATGCCAAACTATCAATCTATTCTCAATCAAGTCACACCTCAAGCAGATTTTTGGAGGGTAATAACTTATGTCAAATAATGGAATAAAGTCCTGAATATTGAGAGCTCGATGACTCTTTCCTCAATAGGTAGCGATCTCTAATGCTGAAGGTCACAAACCTTAAAAGATATATTCCTTCACTTTCATTAAACCAACCAAGAAATAAGAGTCTCCTTTGGACTTGAAAGGGAGAGAGCCTTGGAACATCCTGCCACACCTCATCATCAGCAAGAAGTTTAAGCAACCATACATTAATTCACTGAGCAAAGCCATATTTTTAGCCTCTAATTAAATCATGGATTCCCATTGACTCTTGAATGGTTTGGTCGGCACAGAGAGCATCTCCGTTATGCCCTAGTATTTGCGAACGTTGCCCAACAGAAGATTACTATGACGGGCCAAAACTCAAACAATATACTCCACATGATGAGGGGTGCGAACACTTGTAAGGTCCACAACAACCCCCTCCTTGCACGGAAGGGTGCAGCAAGAAGAAGCCATCTTTTCCAGTAGTCAACGCTCTTCCAGAGCAGAATGGAAGGGCTGACGATGCACATCGCGACGGCGGTCCGGGAAGCGACCGGGGCCAGCACCATGTACACCCCCAGCGCAAAGGCAGCGGTGAGGCTCGTGACCGAGGCTGCCATGAGGTAGACGGAGGAGCCGAGGTGGAACTTGCGGCTCCTCGTGTTGACCATGGAGGTCCCAGAGAACATGAAGCCCACGGTGGCCGTGGTGGAGCAGATGAAGGCCAGCGTGTTGGCCATCATGAACGCGTCGAAGGCGTAGCTCCCCGCGAGCGTCGGCGAGCCTCCATCGGGGTGGTCGTCGGCTCTGTAGCCGCCGGGCAGCGCGAAAGTTGCGCCGAACGTCACCGTCGCGATCAGAACGGACCCGATACTCAGGTTCCGCGTCGTGTCTTTCACGTTGTCCGATTCTCTGCTTTCCTCTTCTTCGGGTTTTAGCCTGTGAAGGATCTCATAGTTTTCATTGAAGTGATCCTGGCGAGAATTGCCGCTCCGAGCACCCACCATTGTCAGTGCACGTCGGATATGTGCTTCTGAGTTCTGCAGAAGCAGAAGCAAAAATGAAAAAAAAAAATCTCGATCGTGAGTTCTTACGGCCCATTATTATTCAACTGGCAATAATTCTTGAACGTAGGAAGTAGGGAGAGTACACAATTATTTACCTGGGTGTAATACATTCCTGGGGGGATCATACACCGTGCTATATCCAGACAAGTTTCCCCGTTCCCGTTGGTCAAATCCATGTGTACCTGCCGATTCCCAAACAGGACGCAGAACATCCGGAGGCTCCCGCCTCGGACTGCCAGGTGCATCGCGGTGTTCCCGTCCTTGTCGCGCATGTTCAGTACCCATCGCAGAGATGTATCCCTGCAAGCATGATCCACGATCCCCACGGCCTTCTTCTCCACGGCGACGTGCAGGAAGGTCCTACCATGGGCGTCACGCAAGCCGGCGCTGCTAGGATACTTGCGAAGAAAGAGGGCCACCGTCCTGGTCGCGCCTACGGAGGCGGCTACGTGTATCGGAAACGACCCACGGTGGTCTGGCTCGTACAATGCCACTGGGTTTGCTGCCAGTAGTTGGGAACAAACGCTTCTGTGTTGCTGATCCTGCAGCTGTACCAGAGAGGCGGCGGCGAAGCCAAGCTTCGTTGTAAGCCCCGGGGCAATTCCGATGTCGTTCTGACGACTGGCTAAGGTGGAATAGCCTTTCCTCCATTGGTGGAGCTTTTCCTGTAACTGTGAAGAAGACGAGATTTGTTGCTGATCTTGCTGCCTCAGAGCTGCGGCGAAGTGAAGTGGCGTGCTCCCTGTTTCATCCTTTCGTGTTGAAAGGGTTTTGTTCCACCTCAGTAGCTTCTCCGTAAATACTGCAAAATTATCGGGATATGTATGTGAGTTACATTCATACTACCGGGTGCCTAAGCTTATCATGTACATACTACTATAAACTCAACTGTAGGTATCTTGAAAATACTCAATATACTAGGAGTTCAGGACGACCTAAAGACCGTGAAAACTGAACTTTTCACGGCACTGGCAGGTGGTAGCTAGCAAGAGCAATTAGCTAGGAACCATATAAGGAAAACATGGAAAACACAATTGACAACTAGCAGCAAGGTGTATGATTGCAGGATACCTACCTGGTCCTCGAAGAGCAGCAGCATGCAATGCATTCTGCCCATCTGGTCCGGAGTATGAGAGACTCCTGCCGCCACTCTTTTCATACAGTTTATCAGCGATGGCTTCATTCTCCGACAAGATCGCTAGGTACAACGGCGATGCGCCGCCAGTTTTCGGAAAACTGGCCAGCTCCGTGTCCTCCTTCATCAGCCGCTCCACCATGTCCTCATCCCCAGCACGGACGGCCTCGTGCAAGGCCGTCTCCTTGAGCTTGTTCTCCATTTCCAGCAATGGCTTCACTCCAGCGGCATCTGAAACTTTAGCCAGATCAATGAGACTATAGAGCATTTCAGATTTCCCGGCCCTTGCGGCGCAGTGCACGGGAGTATCTCCCTTCCTGTTCTGCACGAACAGGAGGTGTTTCGCCTTTCCGTAGATGATGGCTGCACTCTCGAGGAAGCTCTCGCCATCGCCGCCTGCAGCCACCGCGTGGAGCGCGGTGTCCCCTTCGTCAGTGACCCCCTCCGCCAGCAGGCCAGCACCACCTTCCTCTACATCATCATAGGTTGCTGCATGCTGGGACGAGTATCCGGCTAGATTGCCAAGCATTTCTTGAGCTTGGCCAGTCGTAGGTCCGACCGCGCCGCCGTCTTCTCCCCTGCTGTTGTTGAGAAGATGATCTAGGCCCACGGAATCGCCACAGCATGCGAGTGCTAAAAGAACAGGATTTATGGTCCTGACGGCAGCTGCAGGTTGTTTCTCCTCCGTGGCGGCCTGATTTTGCGACGCCATCAGCACCACCGCCATCGCCGTCGGCGTGGCGTCTTCCTTGTTGAGCATATCCTTCAGCCGCTCGCAACCCCCCTGGCCTGTGGCCGTCAGAAGCTTCGCAGGCATGGCGATCGTCGAGGTCGATGCAGCATTTACCGCAACCTTGTTCGACGCCATCACCACCACAAGTGCTCGGGCACTATAATTTGGAGTATAACTGCTCTGTACACTCTACTCTGATCTAGTAAGCTCTAAAGGGGATCGACGCTCTTAACATATGAAATTTTACCAAGTAGAGCACCTGTTTGTATACGATGCTTGAGCGTCAGGTCTCTGCTCCGTTTCCTTTTTTCATTTTAGTAGTATGTAGCACATGATCTGTATGGTAAGTTTGCCTTTCTAAAGCAACACAGTCGTAGGCTCAAAACTTAGTATCAATTTCATCATCGTCGCAATGTTTAGTTCTTGATTGCCTTTTTCCTTTTCTTATCTGAATGGTACTACTACTCCTCTGCATCTTGTTCCCGACGCATTGAGGTGTGAAACCGAAGACAGTAATGTCACTTTTTTTTTGAGCGTGCAAGACACTGGCACTTTGATAGTAAGGAATTGACTACATACAACTTGCACTCGAGTCTTCACAAACACTAGTACGTAGTATATATGAGAACTCTACCTTTGGCTTTTGCAAAAGCAGTGCGAAGTGCCTTAGGCCTCGTTCGGTTGTCATGGATCGAATCCAGAGCATGGAACTGAGTCCACATGGATTTGGTTGATCCCCATGCTCCACCCGATCCCTGTGGGAATTAATTATCCTAATCCATGCAACAAGTTTCCGTTCGATTATCCCAACCCCGGCAGAAACCCTGCCCTGCAAACAACACGGCTGCATCGTGTCTTCTCGTCATTCTCTGCTGGAAAATTTTCCACAGGTCAGGTGGCGAGAATCTTTTTCCAGGCCCGGTCAGACAAAAGTACATGGATTGTACTGGGCCATAATCCAGACGTGGACTAAACGAAGACTAAGGATTAGCTGGGATGGAAAAAGTACCGCGCTGGGTTGGGTTGCCGGGATTGGAACCCAATCCATGCTAAACCAGCTGAGTTTGGGCGTAACCGAACGAGCCCTTAAGAATTCCTAATCCCTAAATCCAAGCAAAGCATGATTGTTAGTCAGGATAACCAACTTAGGTACCGCATTAAGAAGCACCGACTATGATTTTTCCAGTCTAGAAAATTCATCTTGAGTCTTCACAAACACTACTAGCATATATGAGAACCCTACATTTGGCTTTTGTAAAGGCAGCAACCCCCCCCCCCCCCCCCCCCCCCCCAAGTGCCTTTGGTCTAAAAAAAACTCATCCCTTGCTCCATGCTCACTACAGGACTCGGAAAAAAAACTCATCCCCTGCTCCATGCTCACTACAGGACTCAGGCGCAAGGCCAACAACTTAGCATAAAAAAACATCGGCCTACCCCTACGGCGCCGGCCGCCCCTAGCCGTCGGCGTATCCTAGTTAGTCCGACGGTGCTGGCCAGCTGTCGGCGTATCTCGATCGTCGGCGTGAGGGATGTGACGGACGTCGTCGACAGTGCGGCGATGTTGTGCCGACGGTAATGGCATACATGTCTTAAAAAAATAAAAAATGGCCGAGCGGTGGCTGCCGCTGTGTCGCATCGGCATCAGCAGCACCAGAGCACGCCGCCAGGGGCCTACACCAGCAGGTAGACGACGCTCAGGGGCGGGTGTCATGCGGGTGGACGCCATCGTGAAGGTGGGTGACGCCCAGGGGCCTCCGCCTTGTGGGTGGAGGCCGCCTCCCTTGTGTAGGTGGACGTCGCCTCTACTGCCTCCTTCGGCTCCATGAAGGAGGATGTCATGAAGGTGGAAGCCGTCTCCGTGCGGGTGGATGCCACCCCTGACGGCGCTCAGGCGGAAGGACGCCGCCTCCGCTCGCCGGTGCTTCAGTTGTCCCGCCAGATTTGGAGAAAGAGGAGAGGGGGGCCAGTGGGTGATGGAGACAGGCGTCGGGGAGGCGTTGGGAAGATGTCGGTGGCTTGTGTGGTAGAGAATGAGGAGAGATAAGGAGAGAGAAAAGTGGATAAGGAGAGATAGGGGTGGTTTAGGAGAGAGATGTGGGGGGTTGGGTCTTTCGTAATGGACGGCTAAGATCAATCCGGAGGGGTGATTCGTGGGTAGTTGTTTCCTCTCCTCTAATTGGCTCGATGTGTGTTTCTTCAGTGGGGTTTTGTCCAAAGTTCGAACCAGAAACGTTTCAACTTTCTCATACAAACTTGGAAGAAGACGAAACAAATTTTGTTGGAAAGATAACGATAACTAGTGTCCAACAAAATATTAACAACCTACAAAGGAGAAAATACCAAGACAGAAACCCTAACCAGGAGAAAATACCAACTATGCAAGATTCATGGCATAGTTTGTGATAATGTGCCCATACGGTGCACATGTGTGTACTTTGTAATGATGAACACTGTTGTAGGACAAAGTTTTTCTTTTCATTGCACAAATTTTAAAAGGCATTTTCTATTTTTTGAGAGCCAAAAATGGGTGTTTTGTGAAGCAACCACCAAATGAAAGTTGAAAAATGGTACCACCCCATTTTCAAAAATAATAGACCGCCTTCCATGGATAATGTCCCAACTAGGGTATCTAAAAGCGTTCCATGCATCTCTGGTCAAAAAGACGAATTCATGTAGAACCGATAGTAAGTGAGTCAGATTTGAACTACATGTACATAATAGTTTGATTATGATTTTTTGCAAAAAATTATTTTAGATTCACAATATACTATTTCATCAGAGATCAACTTATAGTTTCGCAAGGTGCCACCCCTAGTTAGGAACCTTCACGCCCTTCGTTTTGACCGCAATGGGCATAAAAGATTCAAAAACTATCAAAACAATGTAAAACCTTCGCGTTGCACCATTTTACATGATATAGTATCCATGAAAAAAACTTGAAATATCACGAATATCTTGGATAATTATTCGCAGAAATGAGCTATCATGTCTAAAATTTCATGGCTTTCAGGCTAAACGACCAATATTATGGCCAGATCTAGTGCATAATTTTTGATAATGTTTCCATATTGTGCACATGTGTTTATCTTGAAATGTTGAACAATGTTGCAGCAGAAAGTGTTCTTTTTCGCTCAAAAAAGCCATTTTCCATTTTTCAAGAACAAAAAACTGAGTGTTTTGTAAAACAACCACCAAATGAAATTAACAAAATTGTACCACACCATTTTTCAAAAATACTAGACAATCTTACATGGACAATATCTCAACCGGGGTATTTAAAAGCTTTCCATGCACCTCTGGTCAAAATAAGAAATTCCTGCCAAATCGGTAGGAAGTGTGTCGGATTTGAACTACAGGTACGTGATAGTTTCATCATGATTTTTTGTGAAAATTATTTTTAGATTCACAATATGCTATTTCATTACGGATCCACTCATAGTTTCGCAAGATGCCACGCCTAGCTAAGAACCTTCATACTCTCCGCTTTAACCGCAATCTAAAATGGGCATAAATTTTTTCAAAAATGATCAAAACATTGTAAAACCTTCACGTTGCATCATTTTACATGATATAGTATCCATGAAAAATAACAAATTTGGAATATCATGAATATCTTAAAAAGGTATTATCAGAAATGAGCTATCATGTACGAAGTTTCATGGCTTTCAATCCAAATAACCAATGTTATGACTAGATTTACGGCATAGTTTATGATAATGTACTCATATTATGCACATGTGTTTATCTTGGAATGGTGAACAATATTGCAGGAGAAAATTTTCCTTTTCGTCGTACAAAAAAGCTATTTTCCATTTTCCGAGAGCCAAAAAGAGGTGTGTTGTGAAGCAACCACCGAAAGTAGCAAAATGCTACCACCCCATTTTTCAAAAATATTATACCACCTTCCATAGATAATTTCCCAACTGGGGTATCTAAAAGCTTTCCATGCACCTCTGGTTAAAAAGACAAATTTCATCCAAATCGGTAGGAAGTGTGTCCGTTTTGAACTACAAGTACATGATAGCTTGATCATGATATTTTGCAAAAATCTTTTTTAGATTCACAATACAGTATTTCATCAGAGATCCACTCATAGTTTCGGAAGGCGACACCCCTAGCTAAGAAACTTCATGCCCTCCGTTTTGACCACGATTTGAAATGGGCATAAAAATTCAAAAAGGACAAAACAATATAAAACCTTCATGTTGCATCATTTTACATGATATAGTATCCAAACAAATTAACAAACTCAAAATATCACGAATATGTTGAAAAAGTGTTCTCAGAAATGAGCTATCATGTACGAAGTTTCATGGCTTTCAGGCCAAACAACTAATGTTATGGCCATATTTATGGCATAGTTCGTGATAAGATACCCATATTTTGCACATGTATTTATATTGGAATGGTGAACAATGTTGAAGAAGAAAGTTATACTTTTCATCACAAAAAAGCAATTTCCATTTTCTAAGTGCCAAAAGGGGGTGTTCTATGAAACAACCACCAAATTAAAGTATCAAAATGGTACCACCAAATTTTTCAAAAAATACTAGACCAACTTCCACGGACAATATTTCAACTGGCAAATCTAAAAGCTTTCCATGCACCTCTGGTCAAAAAGACAAATTCCTGGTGAATCGGTAGGAATTAAGTCAAATTTGAACAACATGTACATGATAGTTTGATCATGTTTTTTTTGAAGTCATTTTAAATTCACAATATGCTATTTCATCAGAGATCCACTCATAGTTTGGCGTTGCATCATTTTACATGATATAGTATCCATGAAAAATAACAAACTTGGAATATCATGAACATCTTGGAAAATTGTTCTTAGAAAAAATGACCTATCATATATGAAATTACATGGCTTTTAGGCTAAACGACCAATGTTATGGCCATATTTAGTGCATAATTTGTCATAATGTGCCTATATTGTGCACATGTGTTTATCTTGGAATGATCAACAATGTTGCAGGAGAAAGTTTTCTTTTCATCACACAAAAGAACAATTTTCCATGCCCTATGTTTTGACTGCAATTTGAAATGTGTATAAAAAAATTCAAAACAATATAAAACCTTCACGTTGCATCAGTTTACATGATATAGTATCCATAAAAATAACAAATTTGGAATACCGCTAATATCTTGAAAAAGTGTTATCAGAAATGAGCTATCATTTACGAAGTTTCATGGCTTTTAGGCCAACGACCAATGCTATGGATAGATTCACTTCATAGTTTATGATAATGTGCCTATATTATGCACACATATGTATCTTGAAATAGTGAAAAATATTGGCAGAGGAAGTTTTTTTTTCGTCGCATAAAAAACCATTTTCCATTTTCCGAGAGCCAAAAAGGGGTGTTTTTCTGAATCAACCACCAAATGGAAGTTGCAAAATGGTACCACCCCATTTTTTAAAAATACTAGACCATCTTCCATGGACAATGTCTCAACTGGGGTATCTATAATATTTCCCTGCACCTCTGATCCAAAAGACAAATTCCTGCCAAATCGGTAGGAAGTGGGTAAGATTTGAACTATAATTACATAATAGTTTGATCATGATTTTTCCCAAAAAATATTTTAGATTCACAATATGCTATTTCATCAGAGATCCACTCATAGTTTCGCGTTGCATCATTTTACATGATATAGTATCCATAAAAAATAATCCCTCTGTCCCAAAATAGATGTCGAAAATTTGTCTAGATTTGGATGAATCTAGATGCTATTTAGTGTATAGATACATCTAAATTTTGAAAAACTTGTGATATCTATTTTGGGACGGAGGGAGTAACAAACTTGGAATATCGCGAATATCTTGGAAAATTATTGTCAGATTTGAGCTATCATGTATGAAATTTTATGGCTTTTAGGCTAAATGAGCAATGTTATGGCCAGATTCAATGCATAATTTGTGACAATGTACCATATTGTGCATGTGTTTATCTTGGAATGGTGAACAATGTTGTATGAGAAAGTTTTTCTTTTTATCGCACAAAACGGCCATTTTCTATTTTTCAATAACCAAAACGTGGTGTTTTGTAAATAGAGATCCACTTATAATTCGCAAGATGCCACCGTAGCTAAGAACCTTCATGCCCTCTATTTTAACCATAATTTGAGATGGGCATAAAAAATCAAAAACGGTGAAAACAATGTAAAACCTCCGTGTCGCATCATTTTACATGATATAGTATCAATGAAAAATAACAAACTTTGATTATCGTGAATATCTTGGAATAGTAGTCTCGGAAATGAGCTATCATGTACAAAGTTTCATGACTTTCAGGCCAAACGACTAACTTTTTGCCAAATTTTCTTCATAGTTTGTGATAATGTACTCATATTATGCACACGTGTGTATCTTAGAATAATGAACAATGTTGCAGGGGAAAGTTTTCCTTTTCGTCACGCAAAAAGCCATTTTCCAATTTTCGAGAGCAAAAACGAGGTTGTTGTGAAGCAACCACCAAATGAAATTAGCAAAATGGTACCACCCCATTTTCAAAAATACTATACCATCTTCCATGGACAATGTTCCAACTAGGATATCTAAAAGCTTTCCATGCAGTTCTGGTCAAAGGGACAAATTCCTTCCAAATCGGTAGGAAGATGGGTCAGATTTGAACTACAGTTACATGATAGTTTGATCATGATCTTTTGCAAAAATCATTTTTAGATTCACAATATGCTATTTCATCAGAGATCCACCTACAGTTTCTCAAGGTGCCATCCCTAGTTAAGAACCTTCATCCCGCCGTTTTAACCGTAATTTGAAATGAGCATAAAAATTGAAAATCGATCAAAACAATGTAAAACCTTCGCGTTGCATTATTTTACATGACATGGTATCCATGAAAAATAACAAATTTGGAATATCGTGAATATCTTGAAAAAGTTTTATTTTATGTGATAAAAATGAAATCTAAATACAGCATGGCGAATGGAGCTCGGTGAGAAAACATGGAAAATAGATACGCCGACGGGTAGCCGAGCTCTGATGGCGTTGAATCCTCCGTCACATGCGGGCTCGGCAGCGACACGTGGAGGAAGCTACGCCGACGGATTTTTCTACGTCGGCGGAGGCTCTCGGCCTAGAGTAAGACACGCTAACGGTTTTCGTACACGGTTTAGCATACAGTCCGCTCACGGTTTACCTACGCCGATGGCTTTTGGCTGGCCGTGGTCGTCTCTAGAGCTAGGCTGACGGCCCCGACATCTGGTCGTCGGCATAGCTTCTGGCCGTCGGCCCACTGGTTGGTTCCCGTAGTGGCTAAAGAATTTCACATTGGAGCAATTGCTTCTGGTGTTGACGTGGATATAGCAAATTACATCATTTTGCGTCATCGTTTGACTTTCAAGATATACTGGCAAAACGGTTTCTGTTAACTGCCTTGCTTAATGGAGTTCGTCTTAGGATTGAAACCAACGGAAATTTTTCCTAGCGAATCCTATTTGCACTATATTTCATAAGATATTTAACATTACTCAAACCTCATTGTACAAATCATTTGTTTTTCTTGTGATAGAATAAAAAAATCTTTTGTGCATATCAAATCACGTAGGAATGAGATTGCCATGACAGTGCGATCATGCGTATAGACCTCTGGACAGCAAGTAGAGAACATGCGGAGAACGAGAAGGTGACACCAGCGGACTTTTAAAATGGTAGGCCTGCTTCTAGAATTTTTGTATCGTTTCTAATTTTATTCATTCAAAGGACAAGTTAGGCCGGCCATTGAGATAATACTTTTATATAATGTATATGTGAAAGGAATAGGGTACGACGGGAGGGACTTGATGCCAAGAAACGAATATTAGCTCAGAGTGTCCGTTATAAAATAGAGACACGAATATTAAAACAGAAAGTGATAATTTGACCGCTATAATAAGCTCAGGACGTCCAAGTACATGGAGAATTGCTTTTCCGCTGTCCACTGACGAAATTGAGTAATCGGTACTATCTTTAAGGCCGGCTGACAGTATAGTCATCAATTTTTATTCTCGTTGTTACTCGCTTCGTCCTAAATACTAAATATATCTTCAACATCAATAGATCAGCCATTTTGTAATTATCTTTAATTTATTACATTCTATATATTTGGTTAAATTTAGAAATAACTGATTTTTTTATTAAATTTATATTCCGCATGTATTTGGCGAGCGAGGGAAAAACAGTACGTAGTATTTTTTTTGAACACATGGCTGTCCACTGACTCAAGACCACAAGTCCTCGCATTTCATACAGTGTACATATTCGACCCACCACCATAGCTCGTCTCCACAGCCGCCATATATATATATTCTCTCTCTCTAGTTCGTCTGTTATATTTCAAGGTGTCCAGATCCATCGGAGCTAGCTTAGCCTAGTCTTTCTTGCCATTTCCACTCCCTAGGCCGGCTTCATGTGCATCGGTTCTAATCCCTACGGTGCCCCCCCACTCTCCCAAGAGGACTGCACTCCCGTCTTGTCGTGTTTGGGAATCATCGGATGCATATTATCCATCATCTTTCCTCCACTCGGAGTTCTCGTCATGTTCGACTGCCGAGTGGGTTAATCTGTGCAGGTTTTACTGATGTTGATCCAACGGGGAACCATGTTTATCCAATAATCCTGAATTGCCTTTTTTCTGGTTTATTACTTGCAGGCTGCCGGCTGTTGTTACTTCTGTATCTGCTTGCTGCTGACAGTGTTGGGCTACCTTCCTGGCATCATCTTTGCTATCTGGATGATCGTCGCTTGTTCCCCACGGTATCCTCGCACCTTCAAGAACTTGCAGTATTTTTTTTTTGTATAATTCATTGGTCAAACAAAGTTAAATCCTGTCAACTAAAAGAAAGTTAAATCCGGCTGATTCTGTAATCTCTCTCAAATTAAGCACTTGAGTTCCGCACTTCAACTTTACAGTGATATATGTGCACTTCTGTTTCCAGTACTGGAATAAATATACGAGATGCATGCATATACTCTGCCTATGAGTTTTGTACTTATAGCATTTAGCATAATCTTATGTTATTAGAAAAACATACATGTTCCAAGCCAACGGATGTTACTAAGTAGTACTTCATTGTTATTCGAGCCTCAAAATGGTTTAGGATTTTCGTAATTAAGTTGCTGGAGCAGGAACTAATAAGCAGTATTTGTTTCTTGACTTTGCATTTGATCAGGTATTGATCGTTTTGTGGACTGTGGTCCTTGCCCTGGCTTGGACTTCACGCACTGTGTAACCATGTGTTGTGTATGTTCTACTTCTACCTCAGTTTGGTGTTTGTACTCCCTCTATGTGCGACATGGAGGGTTGTTCATCCAGTTCCTATGCAAGCTTGTTCTCATGTACTTCCAAGGCGAAATGTGTTAATATGTTAGTTGGACATTTTGTCTGTATCCTTTATTTTGCGTTTTTTTATGGGAATCTCTATCACTCAGTCGACTAGCGAGTCTAGGACATGATAAGTCACAGTCAACTAACATCAGCAGCATGCACGTGGTAGTTATTGCCCTACCAAAATTCACGGGACGTCCCTCACGACAGGTTCAAGTTCAGCTCGGTCATTTTGCATTTGTTCAGTCGAAGAGAGCTCTACACGGCTTTTTTTTTTTTCGCTAGCTCATGCATGAAGTAGTTGGTGCAGCAGAATAATACATTCTGGTTTCTGATTAGTTTGCTCTCTGCGTTCAATACGTACTGTTAATGTAGACGTTGTACGCAAAGCTTTTCTTTTCTGCTTTTGGTAAAACAAAATAATCGTTCTAGCTACAAAAACTTATGAGACGAGTCTCTGCTAATTCTCAACTAGAACAAATATGCCTATTATCAGTTCACTCGCAACTACTCCAAGAAAATAGTATTAGTTGCAACCTTATTTGTGAGTGGGAAAATCTAGTTGCAACTGGAAATCTTGGTCGCATCCGCACTTGCGACTTGAAAATATTAGTTGTAGCCACGCTGGAGAAAATATCAATTATAACCAACTTGTAACTAGAAAATCACCGTGGGAACCCAACTGCGACTAAAAAGATCACTTACAATTTAGGAAGAACGAAAAATAGAAAATATTTATTAAAAAAATAGGAAGGACCAAAAAGCATGATTCAGGAAATCGATGTACTAGCTTAATCCTCAATCAATATAAACTAGTTGCAAAAAAACCTCGGTTACAATTCTAGTTGTTACTCTAAAAAATATAAACCAGTTGCAAGTCCGATTGCAACTCATAGGAAGCACGAAAATCATAACAAAAAACATATGATGGACTAGCTCGTCAAATTGATATGAAATTCAAACTCATTTGCAATTCCATTTGCACTGGGAAAGCATGAACTACTTGCAAGTCCGATTGCAGCTTATAGGAATCACGAAAAACATAGATTCAAAAAATCTCATGTACTAGATTATTTCCCAATCAATATGATATAAAATTCAAAAAACCCCTGTTGCAATCCTAGTTGTGACTGGGGAAATATAAACAAGTTTGAAAGGACATTTATTGTCCTAATCTGTTTTGGTGTCCGCTAACAACATAAGATACATTTTACTGTGTGTTAGTGTCTACATGTCAATCTATTGAAAAGAGAAAAAGGCAGATGAAGGTGGGAAATTCCTTGGCCAAATCTAAGCTTACCTGAAGTTTCCAGACCAGAGTCTCCGGTGTGGTCCGGAGTTTCCCCAGGAGTTCCCGGTGTGACTGATGGGCTTGGCCTAGAGTCAATCTGTGTGGTGGTCCGAAGACAGACCGGATATCAGCCGGAGTCTCCGGTGTGTTTTCTCTGACCGGAGTTTCCGATGTGGACACACCGGAGTCTTCGGTGTCTCTGGTCCGGCGTTTCGGCCAGAATCTCCGGAGTGAACGACAAGACCCTGCCCAAGTCAATCAGAGAGCTAGTTCGGAGATGGACTGGAGATGGGCCGAAGTCTCCGGTCTGTCAGTCCGGAGTCTCCGATGTGAATTGTCTCCAACGGTCAGAAAACGGTTTACAAGTGTGAGGCCTATAAATAGGGGACCTCATCCCCTTCCTCCTGCTGCTTGTTCCAGTAAAAAGAAGACCACACCATTTGAGCCACCAAAACTCCAAGATCTCTTCATCCAACCACCCAAAGTCGTTGATCTTTGGGGAATCGGAGGAAGAGGCATCAATCTACAACTTCACTAAGAGAGATCTTCATTTCCTCCTCATTCACTTGAGGGCCCCTTGCTTTAGGGTTTCCTTGTTTTGGTTGATTTGATTCTTACAAGCTTGTCTTAGATTGTGTGATACCTTTCTTGGATTCAGGAGCCCCCAATTAAGTTGTGGATGCCTCGAACTTGTTTTAAGGGTGCCGGCTACCACCTTGAAGGTTGCCGATATAGTGGAAGCGTGAATCGATCCCCTTTGGGTGAGGTTCACCAGAGAACAAGGGAGGCCTCTCGTGGCGTTGGTGGTTTCATACCACTCCCTCTCCAAATGCAGACGTACTTCCCCTCAAAAGGAAGGAACTGCGGGAAATAATCCCTGTGTCCCCGTGTGCTTTACTTCGATTACTCATATCCTTTACCACACCTTACTTTATCTTGTTCGTGGTCAGTTAGTTGTACTTGTGTGACATATAGGTAAATTCAACTTAGTTGCTTATCTAGAGATTTTACCTTTGTGTGAAACCCTAATTTGAGAAAGAGTAAAATTTTAAGTAGCACCTATTCAACCCCCCTTCTAGGTGCCCGTACAATCCTTTCAATTGGTATCAGAGCCTCGACTCTTTATTCTAGCTTAACCGCCTAAGAGAATATGGGCAACCCAGAATATGAGGGAGAGGGTGAGGCTAGCACCTCAGTGACCATGGTAGATCTCAAGAATTTGGAAACAAGCTTGAGATCTACCGTAGGCAACGAAATCCAACAGTTGCATCAACTTGTTGAGCTACTTCTTAAGGAAAAGTCAGCCTCACCATCTCCTCCTCAAGTTGAAACACCTCCTAACCCTAAGGCAAACGCTCCGGCTAAGCCAATAGGTGAAGTGGTGGGGGATGAAGATAATTCAACTAACTCCACCACCAAAAAGAGTGATGGGAAGGAAGAGCACCATGCGGTTCCCGGATGGTACTCTCCCGACCCTCCAATTCCTCATCCCCATATAAATAATAGAGGTGACCCACCTAAGTTAGTTGCACATACTTTTGCTCAATGGCAAGTTTTAATGAAATCTCATGTGCGCAGCTCTTGCATTGACTTGTGGAATATTATTAAAATAGGACTTAAAATTGAGGATCCAACCAACTTGACAAGAAGAGAAGTGATCAATAGTCAACTCAATGCCACAACCTTGCACATGATTCAACTTGGAGTGGGACCAAAGGACTTTCCCCACCTTGAGCACTACAATACCACCAAGGAAGCTTGGGATGCTCTCATTGACTTGTTTGTTGGAAAGAGAAGATGAGAAGGAATAGATATGATGCCTTGAGCAATAAAGCTGAAGGTTTCTTTATGAAGGATGGTGAGGATCATGAAGACATGTATGGAAGACTCAAATCCACCGCCACTGCCTTCAAGAATGTTGGTGCCTCGCACATTGATGATGCTTGGATCAAGAGAAAGTATGTGAGTGCGCTCATGCCCTTTGAGCCCACTGACTTGAAGAGTCTGCAAGGAAGACACAACTACCATCTCATAAACTCCAATGAAGTTATGCAAGAGATGGTTGCCTTCAAGGTTGTTTCCAATAATGCCAAAGATGCCCGGGCTCATGTGTCGGAGGGATTATCCCCGGGTACCCCAAAGAAGTACTCAAGGCAGATAAAAAAGGCAAAAGCAGATAAAAAAACAAGAGGAAAACAGCAGCACCGGGCGTCCCGGGCCGACCGAGGCCTCCCAGTCGGCCTGCCAGCTCCTTCCCCACCGCCTATGTTGCCCACCTCGCGCCTAGGCCAGCTGGCCCAGTCGGAACCACCACCGCTCCACCCAGCCTCCCCGGCTGGGCTCCGCCACTCCCTCGCCTCCCCTGGCTGGGCTGCTCCCGCGAGGCCCGCCCGGCCTTCGCCCCGCCGCCGCCTCGCCCGGCTAGGCTGTTACCCGGATGGGCTCCCACCGGCTGGGCCTTGGGCGACTCCAGGCCGGCTCGCCCGGCTCCCGTCGCCACCATCTCCCCGGCTGGGCCTCCCTAGCCGGATCGCTACGCTCGGGCTCATCCGAATCGCTGGGATCGATCAATCCCAGCAGCCGGCTCTCTCCCAGACGCCTGGCAGCCTCCTCCTACTGCTGCTATCGATCAAGACTGAGGACAAGTACCAGACAGCGAGAAGACATCGACAAGACCAAAGCCCATGCTACTCAATCAAATGACATAGCAAATAGTGTACATTGTACACTGCCTCATGCATGACACCATGTATAGTACTAGTTAGGCTGAATGGGTCCCACCATGTCCCCTTGGCCACCTTTATAAGGCAAGGGAGGGACTCACTCACAAGGGACTCACTCATTCAGGCATGGATCGATCGATCACTCCCAGGGAGCTAGCTCTCCCTGCTAGCTCTCTCACCTAGACCACACACACTAGTTCAGTTAGACAGTCGGTTGGTTTTCTAGCATTTAAGGCAGTAGCTAGCAGATACAGCTCGAGGAGCACTTGTAGTTCGTGTATTCCACATAGTTAGATCTGGTAGGAGTAGGGGCTTTACCTCATCACGAGGGCCCCGAACCTGGGTACTTCTTGTGTCCAGCTACGCTTGCTTGTATCCAATCCCGCCTGCGGACGCCGTCGACAGCTTCCCTGCTAGTCCCCACACCTCTATCTAACCTCTTCAGGTACTGCCGTTCCCAATACAACGACAGTTGGCGCCCACCGTGGGGCAAAAGCATAGCTTCGGCCGGAGTTCCGTTCCGCACGGGACCACTTTATCATCGTCGGCTCCGACGCCGTCTCGAGTTGCTCAGGGCTCACCGCCTCCGCGCCGTCATCGCCGGCCCCGCTTCGTCAAGCTTCTCGGGGGCTCGCCGCTGCTGCCACACCGTCATCGCCTCCGCCTCGCCGAGTTTCTCGGAGGCTCGCCGCTGCCGCCGCCATCTCGTCGAGAGGCCCGGGGGCTTGCAGCGGCCGTGGCACCGTCGTGGCTCCGTTTCCTCAAGAATCGCATGGGCTCGGCGTTGTCTTCATCCGCGCCGCCGCATCCGTGCCCGTGGCTTTGGCCTCTCCTCCGCCCAGTGCGCCACCCCGACCGCCCGCGTCGTCCAGGCTGACGCCACCTCGCCTGTGTCAGTTGCAGTGGCACCGTGCACCGGCGTGCCCATCGTTAACCCCTGCTGCACCTCCTCATCGGTGCTCCGCACGGTTCCGTCCGTGTGCGCCCGCGGCAGCGTCTCCACGCCCGCAGACAAGCACGGCGACCACGCGTGCCGACCCCGTCGCTGCTCCACTTAGCAGCACCACGGTTCGCGGGCCACCGTCCTCCTCCCGCACGAGTGCGCTGTCGCTCGCCCCGCGAGCTCCGCCGCTCACGCGCCCTACTCCTGCGAGCTCCCCAAGCGAGCCGCAGCGCCATCCGCAAGCTCCCGGGCACGCCCTCCCGCGGATACGGCGCCGCTCGCTGCGCCGCCGCATTTACTCTGCTGCAAGCCGCGCCGCCGCGTCCGCGCTCCGGCATGTGTGCGCTCCCGCCGCCCATCCTCGTCCGCGTGCACCTCCTCTGCACCGCCGACTCGCCGTCTCCAGTGACGCGGCGCTCGCTCTCGTCGGTGCCGCCCACTACAGGTCCGCGCTGGCCGGCTCCGCCGCTGCGCCTCCCCGCCTTGCAGCTCGCGTGCCCCACCGGATGCCTCCCGCTAGAGCATGCACAAGACGCACGGGCTCGTGCTCCTCTCCGCCCGGTTCGAAAAAGTAAAAGGAAGGAGAGAGGAGATGATGGGCCGGTTAGGAAAAAGAGGAAAGTGAGAAAAGTAAGAGAAAGAAAAGTATCCTGCTGGGCCAGCCGATTAGGCAAGAAAAAGAAAATGGAAAGGAAGGAGGTGGCCTGTCCGGCTAGAAGAAGTGGTGGTGTTGACAGATTAGTAGAGAGAGAAAAAAGAACGTAAGGGAGAAAAGAAAAAAAAAAGGTGGGAAAGGGAAAATAGAAAAAAGTGAGAAAGAAAAAATGAGAGGAAAAAAGTATGACCGGATAAGAAGAAAAAAGAGAAGGACCGGCTAGGGGTAGTCGGTTGGAGAAAGAATGAAAGAAAGAAGTCAGGCTAGCTTAGTCTAGTTTAGAAAAAGAAGAAAAAATTCGGCTGAGGGAAAAAGGCATGAAAAATCCGACTATGTCAGTCCGGCTGACTCCGTTCGTCTGTCCGACTCGTCCGCTTCGGACCCGTTCCGGCTGAGTCGGGCCGACTCCGCGCGACTTCGCCCTGATTGGTTGCCGGTTGGACCGGCTGGGCCCATTCCGGCAGGGCTAGGCCGGCTCGGCGCGTCCTGGCGCGTTTGGTTGTCTGGCCGGCTAGGAACCGAATCCGGCTACGCCGCGTTTGGTTGCCTGTCCGGCTGGAGCCAGGCTATCCGGCTGGAATGCCTGTCGGACCGTTTCAGCAGCCGCAACGCCTGCGAAATCGCGTCTTCGACCCTACTACACCGACAGCTACAATGTGAGTGTTTTTCCGACCTCGAGCAACCCTCGAGGTCTCGCCAGATGTTGTTTCCCTTCCTACTTTCAGTTTTCCGGCGCCGGCAACCCCTACTCGGGGGCTCGCCGGTTGGCCCGGCCTGCTAAACCTGTAAACCGACTGAGTAGCGTGCGACGGTGTCAGAGGCCCACTCTTCGTCTCAGCTACAGACCGCAACCCGGTTGTCCGGCTAGCAAGAGCAAAAGCCCGAGGCATCCCACATGAAAAACAGCGAAGGGTGCGACAGATCAGACATTCCGGCCTTGTGCCTAGTTGGTATTTTCTGGCTGCTCAGCCCCTAGTACCGTGTGCAATGTACTGTCAGCTCCCCCTTCGGTTCCGGCTCCAAACCGCAACCCGGCTGGCCGGCAAGGACACAGCGTAAACAGTTGAGCGCACGAGAAAGTGACTAAGTGTTCAGAGAAGCACGAGCTGGTTTTTGAAAAATAAAACCGTTATCCGGTTGATAGCATGTGTACTATATGTTGATGTACTGACAATCAATTATGTTTGTTTGTTTTGGCACGACTGCACCGAGTCGGATTTCAAGGGCATGGAAGATTCAAAGCACCTGGCATCGCCAGCTACTTCGAATCTCGGGGGCTACACCCACCGGGTGCGCTCGCGCGCCCCCGGTGTAATCAAGTTCTTCGGTCCGGCTGAAGGCGTTCAGCCGGATAGCAAGTTCGAGGTATCGAAGAAGGCAAGAGATAGAAGATTCGCAGCACCTGTCTCCGTCAGCTACTCTGAATCTCGGGGCTACACCCCGCGGGTGCGCTCGCGCGCCCCCGCGGTAGTTGTGTTGCTTGCCGGGCTGGAGGTGTCCAGCCGGACGCTATTCAAGCACTTCATCTACAACGACAACGGCAAGTTTTGTGGATCTCGTGCGAATTTCCCCTCCCAGTGAAATCAGCGCGCGCTCGGGGGCTAGTGTCGGGGGGATTATCCCCGGGTACCCCAAAGAAGTACTCAAGGCAGATAAAAAAGGCAAAAGCAGATAAAAACAAGAGGAAAACAGCAGCACCGGGCGTCCCGGGCCGGCCGAGGCCTCCCAGCCGGCCTGCCAGCTCCTTCCCCGTAGCCTATGCTGCCCACCTCGCGCCTGGGCCGGCTGGCCCAGTCGGAACCACCACCGCTCCACCCAGCCTCCCCGGCTGGGCTCCGCCACTCCCTCGCCTCGGATGGGCCTCCCCTAGTCGGCCTGCCTCGCCTCCCCTGGCTGGGCTGCTCCCGCGAGGCCCGCCCGACCTTTGCCCCGCTGCCGCCTCGCCCGGCTGGGCTGTTACCCGGCTGGGCCTTGGGCGACTCCAGGCCGGCTCGCCCGGCTCCCGTCGCCACCATCTCCCCGGCTGGGCCTCCCCAGCCGGATCGCTACGCTCGGGCTCATCCGACTCGCTGGGATCGATCGATCCCAGCAGCCGGCTCTCTCCCAGACGCCTGGCAGCCTCCTCCTACTGCTGCTATCGATCAAGACTGAGGACAGGTACCAGACAGCGAGAAGACATCGACAAGACCAAAGCCCATGCTACTCAATCAGATGACATAGCAAATAGTGTACACTATACACTGCCTCATGCATGACACCATGTATAGTACTAGTTAGGCTAAATGGGTCCCACCATGTCCCCTTGGCCACCTTTATAAGGCAAGGGAGGGACTCACTCACAAGGGACTCACTCATTCAGGCATGGATCGATCGATCACTCCCAGGGAGCTAGCTCTCCCTGCTAGCTCTCTCACCTAGAGCACACGCACTAGTTCAGTTAGACAGTCAGTTGGTTTTCTAGCATTTAAGGCAGTAGCTAGCAGATACAGCTCGAGGAGCACTTGTAGTTCGTGTATTCCACATAGTCAGATCCGGCAGGAGTAGGGGCTTTACCTCATCACGAGGGCCCCGAACCTGGGTACTTCTTGCGTTCAGCTACGCTTGCTTGTATCCAATCCCGCCTACGGACGCCGTTGACAGCTTCCCTGCTAGTCCCCACACATCTATCTAACCTCTTCAGGTACTGCCATTCCGAATACAACGACATCATGCCATTATAATGAGTAGTGGTGTCAATATCGCCTTGAATGCCAAGGTTGTGGAGTATGATGAAGAAGAAGGAAGCGATGATGCACTCTCTATGAGCTATCCTGAAGACGTCAAGGTTGATCATGGTGAATACATGGCCTTCTATGCAAGAAACTTTTGGAAGGACCCCGCCAAGGCCAAGATGGAGGTGCAATGAAGAAGCAACCCAAGTGGTAGAAAAGAAAATTCTTCAAGACTGAGACCTTGCTTCAACTATGGTGACCGCTATCATTTTGTTTCCGGATGTCCTTATGAGAAGAGAGAAGACAATGGTGGTGCACTCATATTGAAGGAAAATCCAAAGGCCCCTTTCAAGAAGCCTTTTTACAAGAAGAATGCAATCAACAAGAAGTTCGGTGGCATTGCATTAATAGCACATGAAGAGTTCTCTTTCGATGATGAGGAGGAGGAAGAATAAGAAACTGTTGGGTTCGCAGCATAGAAAACAAAAAAATTCCTATGATGGGAACTATACGCCAAGATCTATCTACTAGATACAAGCAACGGGTGGATATACATCCATAGAGAACTTACCCTCGAAGACAACAAAGCTTTGTTAACGAGTTGGAACTCGTGGATGATGTAGTCGTACACTTGCCGATCTCAAGATCGTGATGAAGTCCAGCAGGTCCGACTCCAGCACGTCCATCAGATCCAGCTCCAACAAGTCCAGCACCACCAAGTCCAGCACTGCAAAGCAGTGGTGTATCCGTGATCGCACACACGTCTGGTACCCCGACAACCTCCATCCCTCGCTCCAGCAAAGCAGTGGAAGCAGCAACTCCTTTCCAGATAAAGCCACTAGGAACATGTATCTCGCTAATCCGAGACCATGGGGAAATAATACTAGAGGGGGAGAGAGATCCTTCACGAGGAGGTGTGTGTGAGAAGTGAGGAGAGGGGGGGCGTTTTATAGGAGGAGGGGAGGGTACCCCTCCCATGGCCAGCGCCCCATGGAGGTGACCCTTCACCTCCCCCATTCATGTGGTGGTAACTCCCTCCATATAAATTTGCCTCTTCACATTCTCCATTAAAGTCTCCACTTTAAATGCATTAAATTTCTCCAAATTTAATGCTCTCTCATTTAATAAAACTATTTTATTAGTTTTATTCAGAATTTTGTTAATTACTTTAATTAACAAACATTCACATAAAACCCCCTGCAACATTTCAATATTACATGTAGAACCAATTTCAGCAATTTCACCCGAAACAGTTTCGGTGTCTATTGAAATAATTCCAGCACTTTCTTAAATCTTTATCTGAAACATATTTGCTCCAAATGGTGTCGGTATCCCTTAAGTGTGTCACCCTACGGTTCGCGAATAATGCAGACATGATCGAGACCCCTCTCAGATCAATAATTAGAAGCGGGACCTGGAGATCCATACTGACTCCTACACATTCAACGATGACTTCTGTGATCGTGAGAACCTTTAACGCTAGTAACTAAATCCCTTTGTCTCATGATATAATACATGTCCGAGATTCGATCATCGGTATCCAAATACCTAGTTTGATCTTGTTACCGACATGCACTCTTTTCTCGTTCCTGTGATATAACATTCTAGTGATCACATCACTTGCTTGCAAGCTATCTTAATGTGATATCACCGAGAGGGCCCAGAGTATATCTATCCGTCATCGAGATTGACAAATTCCACTCTTGATCCATGAGCCTCAACATAACACCTTCGTAGTACTAAACCCACATTTATAGTCACCCTGTTACGGTGTGACGTTTGGTGTTATCAAGATACTCTTCTGGTGTTAGCAATTAACATGATCTCATGGTCTAAGGACTAAGATTACTTCGTATGATGTTATAGCAAATATAAACATAATGACTTTGATCGTAATGCTATACTTCGGATGAATGTTCATCACATCATTCCACCAATGTTGTGACCTTGTTATTAGCAACATCCAATGTCCATGATCAGAAAACCTTAATCATCTTGTTAATCAACGAGCTAGTTTACATGAGAGGCATTACTAGGAACTTTGTATTTTGTTTATTAAACACACATGTATTAAAGTTTCCAATTAATACAATTATAGCATGAAAAATAAACATTTATCATAAACATGGAATAAGATAATAACCACTTTATTATTGCCTCTCGGGCATATTCCCTTCAATCTCCCACTTGCACTAGAGTCAATAATCTAGTTTGAAAAACTGTGCGTATTGAACACCTATGGCTTTCTGGTGTTGTATATATGTGATTGCTAGTGGTTAACATAATCTCCGGATCTGATAGTTTCAGGTTCGTGTTTATTTGCATGTCTTTGCGTCTCTACGCATCACTCATTCTCAAATGAGATGGCATTGTATAAATTTGGTCCTTTGGTGAGACCTTTAATTCGTTCGGGTTAAAATATGTTGATATTATTGTCATACAATATATCTTCATAGTATTAGCCCACTTTGAACCACACCTAGTTTGATAACAAACTACTTAACATAAATGCTCTCCTTTGCTGCTACTATAGCAGTCATATACTTAGCATTTTGTTGTAGTATCCGTCACAATGTTTCAACTTTGGAACTTAGCCAAATCCATCATGGAACGTCCTTTCCATTACATTGTGCCACCCATAGTATAATTTGAGATAAATTTAATTTGTATCTTGTGACACAACTAGTATCAATGTAACACTTTACAATGAACTACATTTAACTATTTGTCACTTATACATGATATATTCTTAGTTCTTCCAAAGCTCATAAGAATATCTTTACTATTGTCCAATGATCATCTTATGAATCATTCTGGTATGTGCTCATAACATTTAGAGCATAAGACATTCTGGATATATACATATCATGGTATAATCGATCAAAATCTTCATGTGATTTTACTCACCAAGTGTTGAAACACTTGAATCTTGATACAATCCTTTCCATGCAGCAAGAACCTTTCTTGTTGTTTCCATATTGAACCCTTTCAATATCTCATATATGTATGTATGGCACAACCATATTAGCGCCTCAATCTATCCATATAGATATTGATGCCCAATATTCTGGGTTTACCCAAGTCTTTCATTGAAATCTTGTTTTAATAAAATTCTTAACTTGTGTCAATACAGGATACATCATTTCCAATCAACAATATGTTCTCTAAATAATGTATTAGAAATATGTCTCAGCGCTCCCACTTAATTTCTTGCAAATGCAAGCATCTTCATCATCTCCGATGAATTTGAACTCTTTTAACAGTTTCATCATGGTGAAGATTCCAACTCCTCTATGCTTTCTTCAACTATTGAAATTTGCATGCCCTTTTAGCACCCTTTGAATTAACAAAACCCTTCGGACCGTGTCTTGTACACGTCCTGGGTAACCATTCTATTAGAAGCACATTGTTTTGTTTGTTCAACTACCATACATCAAATTATATGTAGTGGTTGCTATATTAATCCGTTAAGACTAAATATCTCTATGAAAGATCAAATCTTGTCATAGTCAACTCCTTGAACATTGTCGTAAACTTCTTTCCGACATGTCGACTATTTCATAGATGTTAAGCATCCATGTCTATTTCTTTATAGATCCAAACTTTGATCGTATTAAACTTATTAAACTAAGCATAAGGTAGTGAACATACGCCAATGACTACAACAAATTATGCAAATTCACTTCGATTTAGTTTATGACAAATTGAGTTCGACTAATCCAAATTAGAAATGAATTCCCACTGAAAAACGACATCCCTCGTGCCTTTTTGGTGATTACATGAACCAAATCCACTACACCAAGTCCGATCATCACGTGAGTTGGTGTAGCTTCAAAGGCGAGCATCAATATGGGCATCATATCAACTATATGACTCATGCTTAACCTTTCGGTCCGTGTTCCGAGGCCATGTCTGTACATGCTAGGCTCGTCAAGTAAGAACCTTAGTATTCGCGTGTGTAAAACTGTCTTACACCCATTATATGAAAGCGTAGAGTCGAGTACAACCGATCATCACGTGATGTCTCGAAACACGATCCACAAAATGGTGCATAATTAAGGAAGAACACATTTTATCTTGATATCTAAATGAGGGATCATCTTAAAATGCTACTAAAACGCCAAACTAGCAATATAAGATGCAAAAATCTAATGTGTAAAGTGAGATGATATGGTCCATGCATTTGATCTCTATCATATGCATCATGGTATGATCTCTATCATTCCTTTGTGTGTAAGGCCAAGGTCTATGGAACTTACATGTTAGGTGTGTTGTAAGAGTATCTATCATACATCTACTTACAATAATACCATATCAAGACACTAGCCCAGCAACGATCTAAACTAGACGCCTCTAATTTATCAATTGCAAGTTTTACGTGGCTTAGGGCTTTCGGAGATAGAACCGGTCCTACCTACGAACATGAACCACAACGAGGATAACCAAGTTATTAGGAACTCATTGTAAATCAGATATTGACTATAGTAGGAGAGATAGACACCCGCCAGCCACTTATGCAAAACAAGTTGCATGTCAGTCGTAGAACCGGTCTCATGTACGATGACATGTAAGGTTGGTCCGGGCCGCTTCATCCCACTATGCCAGCAATATCTAAAATACATGAAAGAAGCAATAACATGATCATCATCGCCCACATATAAACATATGTGTACTACCCGTGCAAAGCACCTATGCATAGATCATTCTCTGATACCATTGTTGGGTTCACAACATAGAAAACAAAAAATTTACTATGATGGGAACTATACGCTAAGATCTATCTACTAGATATAAGCAACGGGTGGATATACATCCATAGAGAACTTACCCTCGAAGACAACAAAGCTTTGTTAACGAGTTGGAACTCGTGGATGATGTAGTCGTACACTTGCCGATCTCAAGATCAGGATGAAGTCCAGCAGGTCTGGCTTTAGCACGTCCATCAGATCCAGCTCCAGCAAGTCTAGCACCACCAAGTCCAGCACCGCAAAGCAGTGGTGTATCCATGATCGCACACGCGTCCGGTACCCCGACAACCTCCGTCCCTCGCTCCAGCAAAGCAGCGGAAGCAGCAACTCCTTTCCAGATAAAGCCACCAAGAACATGTATCTCGCTAATCCGAGACCATGGGGAAATAATAATAATAGAGGGGGAGAGAGATCCTTCACGAGGAGGTGTGTGTGAGAAGTGAGGAGAGGGGGGGCCTTTTATAGGAGGAGGGGAGGGTACCCCTCCCATGGCCGGTGACCCTTCACCTCCCCCATTCATGTGGTGGTAACTCCCTCCACATAAATTTGCCTCTTCACATTCTCCATTAAAGTCTCCACTTTAAATGCATTAAATTTCTCCAAATTTAATGCTCTCTCATTTAATAAAACTCTTTTATTAGTTTTATTCAGAATTTTGTTAATTACTTTAATTAACAAACATTCACATAAAACCCCCTGCAACATTTCAATATTACATGTATAACCAATTTTAGCAGAAACAACAAATGGTGTGGCAGCCATTGCCACTACCTCCACACCCACCTTCTCCCTCTTCGGTTCCCCACGCCGCTAGTCATCTCCATGTCGGACTGGTCGAAGAGGAAGTAGGCATCCCATCGTGCAGTTGTAGGTAGTCAACGGCGTAGCCGAGGCCACAGCCAAGACTCCCATGCAGCACCGGCCCTGGCCGAGCCCCTGCAGCCCAGATCGCCCGTCTTGCTTGCTGAAGACGGCCGCACTAATGGTGCACCACCGCCTCCTCATCGCCACTCTGCACAATATCCTCAGGCACTGGCTAGAACGGTTACGCTGCCCTGTGCCCCGAGTCGGCATCCCACCTTCCCCCATGTAACGCCACCGAGACACACCTCACTTGCACACCATCTTCGACAGGATGGGCGCCTCCGCCGCGTCGGAGGGGCAGAGGACGAAAGGGCTTCTAGGGTTTGGGGGAGGGCCTCCAGAGCCGCTCGGGAGGGGAGAGACTCAGGAGGGGCAATTCCACGTTTGACCAAATAAGTACTCCTTCCGTCCCAAAATATAAGGCGTCTAAGGATTAGTCAAAAGTCAATGTTTTATAAGTTTGACCAAGTTTATACCCCAAAATATGAACATTTATAATACTGAATAAATATACCCCAAAAGTTTATACCCCAAAATAAGTTCCCATTTTTCTCCAAACAATCACTTGCATGCAGGAACATGCTGATATGTCCTCTAAGAAGATATGTTATCTGATCAACATGTAGCCACATCCATGTGGAACCGAGATGAGGGAGGACAGATTGCCAGTCACAGGTTGCTTGTGTTTGCTCCAACCCTTCAGAGCGGGTCATTCTCGCCGACATCCTTATAGCTCGCTCTGATTCACCGTCGATACCCACGGGAGGAGGCCACCATTTTGCACCCCTAAACAAGCTTTGCCTGCAACAACATATTCGGTGGAACAAAGGTCCACCGCTCCAACTCTATTGGCATCAAGTGATGGGTCGCGGGCCTAAGGCGAGCGGTGCAGACGAGGGGTACGTGACATCGACCGAGACTAGGGAGGCAGGGGAGTGTGGAGGCAAGGGAGTGGCAATCGGCGGCAGTTGGGAGGTGGGAGGCAGGGGAGTGGGTTCTTGACAAAAGCGAGAGGGAACTAGATAGTCAGGAGGAACACGATCAGCTTTTCGATCGAGACCAATACACACGTTGGAATCGAGAGTAGTACCAGCGAGCGAATCCAAGTTAGTACGAACGAGAGTTGGTTGTTCAAACGCGATGGCGAGCGCTTCGTCCTCGTCCTCGTCGAAGAAGAAGGCGGCGAACCGGTTGGTGGTGGAGGAGGCGACCACGGACGACAACTCCGTCTGCAACCTCCACCCGACCACCATGGAGAAGCTCTCCATCTTCCAGGGCGACATCGCGCTGCTCAAGGGCAAGCGCCGCCGCACCACCGTCTGCATGGTCATCCCCGACGAGACCTGCGAGGAGCACAAGCTCAAGATCAACAAGGTGGCCCGCTCCAACCTCAGGGTGCGCATCGCCGACGTCGTGTCCGTGCACCTCTGCCCCGACGCCAAGTACGCCAGGCGCGTGCACGTCCTCCCCGTCGACGACACCGTCGAGGGCCTCACGGGCAACCTCTTCGAGGCCTACCTCAAGCCCTACTTCGCGGACGCATACCGCCCGGTGCACAAGGGCGACCTCTTCCTCGTGCGCGGCGGCATGCGGAGTGTCGAGTTCAAGGTCATCGAGATCGACCCCGCGGTCGACTACTGCATTGTGGCGGACACGGAGATCTTCTGTGAGGGCGAGCCGGTGAAGAGGGAGGACGAGGAGAGGCTCGACGGCGTCGGCTACGACGACATTGGCGGCATGGGCAAGCAGATGAACCAGATCAGGGAGCTGGTCGAGCTGCCTCTCAGGCACCCGCAGCTTTTCAAGTGCCTCGGCGTGAAGCCGCCCAAGGGCATCCTCTTGTACGGCCCTCCCGGCTCCGGCAAGACGCTGATCGCCCGTGCCGTGGCCAACGAGACGGGAGCCTTCTTTTTCTGCATCAATGGCCCCGAGATCATGTCCAAGATGGCTGGAGAGAGCGAGAGCAACCTGAGGAAGGCGTTCCAGGAGGCCGAGAAGAACGCGCCGTCCATCATCTTCATCGACGAGATCGATTCCATTGCTCCGAAAAGAGAGAAGACGCACGGAGAGGTCGAGAGGCGCATCGTCTCCCAGCTGCTGACGCTCATGGACGGGATGAAGGCGCGGGCGCATGTCATCGTCATGGGCGCCACGAACCGTCCCAACAGCATCGACCCTGCTCTGAGGCGCTTCGGCAGGTTCGACCGCGAGATCGACATTGGCGTGCCGGACGAGGTCGGGCGCCTCGAGGTGCTGCGCATCCACACCAAGAATATGAAGCTCTCCGAAGACGTGAACCTGGAGTTGGTGTCCAAGGACACGCACGGCTACGTCGGCGCTGACTTGGCGGCACTCTGCACCGAAGCGGCGCTGCAGTGCATCAGGGAGAAGATGGACGTGATCGACCTGGAGGACGACACCATCGACGCCGAGATCTTAAACTCCATGGCCATCACCAACGACCACCTGAAGACGGCTCTCGTCGGCACGAATCCTTCGGCGCTTCGTGAGACCGTCGTCGAGGTGCCCAACGTCAGCTGGAGCGACATCGGCGGTCTGGACGGCGTCAAGAGGGAGCTGCAGGAGACCGTGCAGTACCCGGTGGAGCACCCAGAGAAGTTCGAGAAGTTCGGCATGTCGCCTTCCAAGGGCGTCCTCTTCTACGGGCCACCGGGCTGCGGCAAGACGTTGCTGGCCAAGGCGATCGCCAACGAGTGCCAGGCCAACTTCATCAGCATCAAGGGCCCCGAGCTGCTCACCATGTGGTTCGGCGAGAGCAAGGCCAATGTTCGGGAGATCTTCGACAAGGCGAGGCAGTCGGCTCCGTGCGCGCTCTTCTTCGACGAGCTGGACTCGATCGCGATGCAGCGCGGCGGGAGCGTGGGAGACGCCGGCGGCGCTGCGGACAGGGTCCTGAACCAGCTGCTGACGGAGATGGACGGCATGAACGCCAAGAAGACGGTGTTCATCATCGGCGCCACCAACAGGCCGGACATCATCGACTCGGCGCTGCTCCGTCCCGGCCGCCTCGACCAGCTCATCTACATCCCCTTGCCTGACGAGGCCTCGCGGCACCAGATCTTCAAGGCGTGCCTGAGGAAGTCCCCCGTGGCCAAGGATGTCGACCTCGGCGCGCTTGCGAAGTTCACGGCCGGCTTCAGCGGCGCCGATATCACCGAGATTTGCCAGAGGGCGTGCAAGTACGCCATTAGGGAAGACATCGAGAAGGACATGGAGAGGCAGAGGTCAGGCATGGAGATGGACGGAGGTCAGGGAGAGGAAGCAGCTGAGATCAAGGCGGCACACTTCGAGGAGTCGATGAAGTACGCGAGGAGGAGCGTCAGCGACGGTGACATCAGGAAGTACCAGTCCTTCGCTCAGACGCTGCAGCAGTCCAGGGGCTTCGGCACCGAGTTCCGCTTCCCGGCGCAGCCACAGGCGGCAGAAGCTTCTGCCACCGCCTTTGACACCTCCGCGGCAGCCGAGGAGGAGGATGATCTCTACAACTGATCGATCCAGTAACTACTACTGTTAGCAATTAGTACTAGCTTAGGTTTTAAGTTTCTGTTGTAATGTACACTGGCAAACTGTATCTCCATGTATTTCTTCCCTTTGTAATATTTTCACCGTATACATTTCAAAAATAAGAATGTTCATCTCGTTTCGATACAAGATGCAGTGTGTTTATATTTCTCGGAGAGCAGATTTACCGCAAGTATGTTGGTTCCCGGCATCACGGGTGCCCTACGATTGTTGGAGATTGGATCCGCTGAAATTTGTATGTATCTTCAATTTTTATTATTTTTTCTAATTTTCTACTATTAATTTAGTTGTTTTTCTATTTGTTCTACGGTTGCTATTGAATCGTGTATGTGTCGGCATATTCAAAGCATTTTCAGATCTCTAATAAATCTTGTATGAATCTAGACTTAGGTGAAAGTGTCTTTCTGTAAAATAGTTTGCACGAATCTCCAACAAATCAATGGTAATGATGGTGCCGAGGGCTCAACATAGGTTTGGTGTTGCATTTCCGATATTTCTGGTTTCGTGTTCAGTTGTTTTACTGAAAATTGATGGAGATAATAGCTGAAACCAAGTATTCCCTGCGTTCTACCATACCTGATTACCTTCAGGTGCAATAGGACATATACTGGACTGTCATATAAGAAATCTGGAAACAGAGCAGAATAACTATGAATATGCTGTTAGACCTGCATCTCTAAACCATTCCTAAGGGGAAATAGCAGAGCTGTGCCAATGAACATGAACCAATGCACACACAGGGAAACGTTGAATGATCCAGGAACACAAGGGCAGAGAACAAGCAGGTTGCAGCAGATGTTTTAGTTTACAACGAATTGCATTTATTTTAAACATGAAACAACATCGTCCAGACATCCGCACGGATATAAATAAATATCATTCATTTAGCATACAATTGCCACATGCAAAAATATTCCTTTAGTATACAATTAACACGGAAAAATCTGCAACTATGGTAACCATGGAATTTAGGTAAACATCGATCTCTCACACATTAAAATACAATATGGAAAACGTTACATTCTGGAAAGCACTGCAAACATCATTGCCTTGGAACCAAGAGCTAATGATGCCATTGCTCTCATGAACTCTGTTTATCCATTTGTCCGCAAGCCTGAATCCCTGGGCCTTCGCGGCAGAAAGGATGGAATCCTCGTCAACGCAACGCTGGATGTAGCAAAGAATAAGGGCTGACTCTGAATCGCCATTGCCCTCGCCAGATATCAGTTCCCTAGCAGTCCTGAAGAGAGGAAGTGTAGCATCAGGATTATAGGTCACGTCAGTGCCTATTATACAATCAAAACCTGCACCACTTCCAGAAAGCTCCCTGACTGCCTTCGTATCATCTTCATTGCCCCAAAATAGCTTTCTGATGGAAACTCTGTCGAGAAATTCAGCGTCCAAGTTAGAGGAAGTATTCTGCCTAAGAAGATTGAGCGATTCTTCATCCCCATCAGTAGCAACAACAAACTGGGCAAAACTGGCAGCAACCATTGAGCAGATGCCAGCTGAGCCACAGCCCATCTCCAGCACCCTTCTGCCAGCAACTATCGAAGGATTCTCTGCTAGAAGACTGCACATGAACTGAGCCGATTCCCAGAGCATCAGGCCTGTTAATTTGCAGGTGTGCTGGTATTCTCTCGCGACTACTTTTATTTTGAAGTCGTGGCCCTTTGCTGTAATCCTAATGATTTGCACCTACATGTAATTACAAAAATGGTATGCTCAGCTTTCACAAACATTAGGAGTGTTAGAAGTTTACATCAAACATAAACAGGAAAACAAGTTAAAATGCGTGGCTGAAAGATACTGAAGTTACCACTACTATGGTTTTGTGCTAGATCAGAATTTAACTGAAACTGAAATGTAAATACAGTGACTAAAGCGAACAGTGAACAAGACGACAGACCTACAGTTGCAACTAACAATTGCAGCTGACTACATTTTTTGCCAAGCGCCAAACATTGAGTTACAGATTAAAGCTACAGATCAACAAAGATATACTGTGTTTGCTTTAGATGGGGCAAGGAAAGCTAAAATATTTTTTTCATGTGCTGATTATTTAGTGTCAACTAACAGTATCGAACTCAGTAAACTCTTTCTTCCCTGGACAGCAGCTTGATAGTGGACTCGTGGTATCACAGATTTCTAGCTTCAAATGTGTAACTAAGAACACCAATAATATTACCTCGTCAAGATAATGTGATGTTACAAACATATTGCTAAAATCAACAGAAAGGTCAATTTCTTCGCTATCGGTCTTCTTCTGAGACGTATCAACAGCTAGCTTATCCCCCTTTCCTTCACAAGTATGGTGGTCGTGTTGATCATTTGGACTTACATGACCAGCTGGGTTGAGGGTAAAGGTAGCTTGGATCCAATTCCTAAGTAACATAAACAATATTTAAACATTGCAAGTATCTGTACAAGAAAATTGAAATAATCAGTGAAGATAAATATAAAGAATGTAACAGATGTGCAACAATTTTTTAGGTCCTCATTGAACTCCATCTCTTCTTACAAAATCTTACAGAAGAAGTATCATTGTTTAAAGTGATCAGATAATTGACTTATTTTTCTTAGATCGATACCAAGTTATGCAATATAAACGAGATCAATACATAGCAAGAAAAAAAATCACCTGTTCATCACCAAGTCTAGTGAACGGTTCTCAACCTTTTTGTTGTGTACACAAATTTCCTCGAGAGTAAATCCACATTTGGAGAACAAATCCACCAGGTATTCATTTGAAAAGTAGTATGCACGCTGCATAGCATCCACATTTGGAGAAAAGGTCAACTATGTATTCATTTTCAAAATATGGGTGCTGCATGGAATATACATTACTGCGAGTTTGTGACATCTTGTGAAATTCTAATAAAAAATATGTTTATCTGTAATCCACTCACCGTGCCATCACCTCTGACATAAAAGTTCTCACTTATTTCCTGGCCTTTGGACATAAGCCTTTCCTACAAAAATTTACAAGATAATAAGATACCCTACCTACATGCATAATGACTTCAGTCTCGTCACGGATTATATAAACGGTGGTTTTAAAAGGTCTTCAAAAGACGCTACAAGAGTGCATTAGTTATCCTATATCCTGTGTATCGGGAAGAACATAAGTAAAATAGGCAAGTTGCATACTGCGATACCTCAATCCAAAATGAAAAGAACAAGTGTGCATTCCGAAATAATAGCCAAAAGTAAAATAGGTAACTTCTGTTTTCTAAACATGTTGGTAGAAGGAGAGGTCATGGCTTATTATACCATCGAGCCAAAGAGAGGGGACTTACCTGTCCTATCTAATATATCAAAACTGTTAGAGTCTGAGTTAGCGTCCTAGCAGAGTCTAGAGTATTCTAGTGTACAAGTTAGGATGTAATCCTAATTGAGCTATATATATGAGGGTATCCAGAAATTTCCCTAAAGATCCTACATGGTATCAGAATCAGGCCCCTCCTCCTAGCTTTAGCTACCACCGTTCCACCACTACCACTGCAGCAACCATCCTGGCTCTTGTTGTCAACAACACCGGGCACATTGTAGTTACCTAAGCAGCGGGAGGCCGCACCCCGTTGCTCTCTGCGGGCAGTAGCCACCTTATGTTGCATGGCGTGTTGTGTGAGGCTTGGTTGCTGCTCTGCACAGGGGGTTGCTCAGGAAGCTAGTTAGAATGGTGAAATTGAGGTGCTTATAGGAGGATAGTAAGTTAGCGAGGATGGATTTGGGGACCAAGAGAAACTGGAGGTGGAGGAGGACCTCTGATCTGGTCGGAGATGGGCAGATGCGGAGGCGATGCAGGCAGTTGTGAAGGAGCTGGGCATCTGTGTTATGGAGGTGATGGCTGGAGCAGCACTGAGCTGTGGTGGTGAAGGGAGACAACTGGGTGAGGTCTCCTGTTTTAGCTGTTGTGCTGCGGGAGAAAAAGGGAGGTGCAACTGCAGACTTCCGTTCAAGCTGTTGCTGCAAGATAGGGAAAAGAAGAGAGGCAAGCTGTGGAGAAGGGGGTGTGGAAGCCTGCAGTATCAAGTGAAGGTACACGTGAGTGCTCCCTGCAGATGGTTCCTTTGGTGTCGCTGGGCAAGATTCGGTTTCAAGAGGAAGAAGGTGTTGCTGCTGTGTTGCAGCAGAGAAAAGAGGAGTCCAGGAGGGAGCAGCTGCTGGAGCTGATTTGGGTCGGTTGTGAGGAGCAAATGGAACAGTGCTTGCTGCTACAACAAGAGGAGAAAACGGAATGGATCTGAGAGAGAGATAGAGGCCATGGTGACCGAGGAAAAGATGGTTGAGGCAAGATGGCCGGAGGGTTGATGGAGAGGAGCTAGAGGTCAAGGTTGTGACCACGTTGGAGAGGTGGAAGTCATGTGGAGGTCAGGAGAGTGTAGAACTGTCGATAGCTGACCGGTGAGGTGAGGCAGCTGTGGCTCTGTAGGAGCTGTTGTTGAGGTGAGGCAGCTGTGGTTCTGATCGTAGGCGAGTGGCTAGCTTAATGCAAAGTTTGTGCATGGTGATGGTGTTGTTGGTTTGTTGTGCTGAAGCCAAAGGAGAAGAGCAGCCTGCTGCTTGGACTTTGTTTTAGGGGGTGATGATCGTAGGCGAGTGGTGGCCATGGTGTTGACGTGTTGTGGTCGTAAATCATGGTGTCTAAGGAGGCGAGTGACACAGCTTGAAGAGTTGTCTGGGGAGGTGTGGTAATTGATGATTGCATAGGATATGAGGTGGTGTTGCTAAGGCTGTTCAGAGGTTTGAGGAAAGAGATGGTAGAGGCCATGGTTACCAAGGGGCCCGAGGTGAAGATGGTTACTAAGGTTAGTTATCCTAAATCATGTGTATCGGGAAGAACATAAGTAAAATAGGCAAGTTGCATACTGGGATACCTCAATCAAAAAAGAAAAGAACAAGTGTGCATTCCTAAATAATAGCCAAAAGGCAGACACAAAGAGGCAACTTCTGTTTCCTAAACATGTTACAAGGAGAGGTCATAGCTTATTATAATTTATAACATCGAGCCAAAGAGAGGGGACGTACCTATCCTATCTAATATATCAAAACATTCTTATTCGATGCATGATTCCATATGCTAAGACATAAAGTTACTTGGCAAAGAAAAGAACAATGAAAATATCTGTAGAGGACTAGAGGCCATAAAATGGCACGTCATAATTTTAGAAACTTTGTCAAAAAGCACCTAAGAAATGCAAACCTGAGCAAGGTCACCGAATGCATAATCCCGAAAGAGCACGCGGCTACCATCCTGATACATAATACATAAGCTCAGTTTCCTAGGTCATTACTCACAACATCTGAGAAATGAAGAACCTAAAGTCTCATAGTTGGAAGTAAAAGTACTTACTTTGAGATTATTTCTAATGTTCTGCAGAACTAAAGGCATTTTATCTGGTGCAACTGCAGAGAGCATAAATATCTACTTAATATGTTAGTCGTACGCTCACAGTCACAGGTCTGGCAATAAATGTGAATTGATACTAAATGATTGTGGAAATAGACAGTAAATATGTAATCCGAGTATAAGCTGTTACCATTGTCACAATGTCAACAGAGGAAGGCTCCACATTCTCTGTCAGTTGTTCAGAGGTAATATCACATGCAAATGCATTAACCCGGTCAGGTCTGAAGTCCTTGTGTTTCTGCATGTATGATTCAAACAATTTAAACATCAATGGGATAAAACTGAGTGCATGGACTAAGGATCCAGTTATCACAGAGATAAATAACTACCTTAACTAAGTCAACAGCTCGTGAAGAAAAATCACAGGCATGAACAAATATATCTGGGTAAGTAGACAGCAGTGGAAATATTGTATTTCCAGCTCCACAGCCAACCTATATTGAAATTTACACCAGTCATGCTCATATTATGCAAGCAAGAGAAAAACAAGAAAATTAGCTAGATGCAGATATGTGGTCATCTGCACCTCCAAAACCACCAACTTTCCATCATCTTGGGCTTCAAAATATTTCCCCCATTCTTTATCCAAGTAGTGTCGATCCTTGAAGAACTATACAAATGGAAGGGAACAAATCAAATGCACGAACAAAAAAATATAAACAAGAACAAATGGAAGCAGCATGTTTGATCAAGAGCCAAAAAAATCATTGGATCATTAGATGTGATGTTCAGTAAGAGCTACGATAAGATTACTTTTTACCATTGAGATATACACCGCAACTATTAGCAAGGAGAAAAAAGCAATTTCATGGCATCTTGTGTACAGGGAAAAGTGATCCAATCATTAGTGAATGGGTTCAGTAAGGTGCTCATGCCCACGTTATATGCAAAAACAGGCTTTCCTTGGAAAAACCAAGGACAACCCCTATCTCAGTCTCCTTTCTCTTCTCGTCAGCAGCGTTGAAAAAATGGAGTTACCTACGATGAGATTGAGTTCAACGGATAAGAAGGGTATAAATATGCTATTTGCTGCTATTCCATCTATTTGTGCATCAAGTCAGAAGAAGATCTCACACTCAAATGCCAAAACGAACAGGTATGGTTAAATTCCACTACGGTTAGAGTGACTCCAATCACGATGGCAAAAAAAAAACTGAATTACTTAACCCACAATAGCTAAAACGGCATAACTATAAGGAATCGCTCTGCCACCCTGCAATGGTTCTGCATTTCTGTTGGAGACATGTTTTACAATTCTGGGTAGTATCAACTTGCACGATCTACTAGCACATGTCATTGACAATAAACATGTAACTGGGGGGCTTCTTTCATGTGTATCCTGATCCAGTAACCAAACACCGTGGATGCAGTACAGACTCGCAAAATCCTGCGCTACCAAATTTGAACTAGTACTTGACTTCACAGAAAGGGGGCTAGAATCGTAACCTTGTCCTCGTGGCGCTTGTAGAAGATGTCCCAGTACCTCCGCGCGTCCCTCTCGTACTTCTCTGCAACGGAAAGAAAAAAACCAAGCTATGGAAATCAAGGGCGAAATAGCAGAGTAAAGGGGGACTTAGTTTGAGCTCGCCACCAACCTTTCCAGAACGGAGTGACGGGCCTCCCGGAAGAATTGGTGGAGGAGGAGATCTTTGCGGTCATGGTGGTGTCGAGCTCAAGCGTGAGCTTCGAATCGGCCGGAGGCTGCGGCGCCAGGAGACGAGACGGGAGGCGCTTTGGTTTGCAGGTCGAGGGTTTCAGCTTGCTGGAGCGGCGTGTGTGTGGCCGGGCCGAAAAGAGGGAAATTCTATTTGCCACCTGTTGCGGCACATAGTGGGAGCAACGCCTGAAGCCTTCCTCAGGTGGGCCGGCCCAATACGATCCAACGAGGATCTTTTTCTTTCTGGCTTTTCCATTTTTCTTTATTATTAGATTTACCTATTATTCAATTATGTTTACATTTTTCATATTTTATTTTATTTTTATTTTCAACTTCAATTTTTAGTTTTTTTGCTCATTTTAAATTTATGTTTTTCCTTTTACCACATAGACATGAATAAACATATAATGATTTTTTATATGTACGAAATTTATTTTCGATATATGAAGATTAATTTTTTAATGCATGAAAATTTTAGTACTTTACTAACTTTTGACTTCTTTTATTTTATTTGACACACATTTTTTATATGATACATAAAAAATTATTTTAGAACATATGAATATTTATTTTCATACCATCAACAATATTTGTTACTCCCTTTCGATCCATAATAAGTGCTGGTGATTTTTTTACTAACTTAGTATGAAGTTTGTACTAAGTCTCCGACACTTATTCTGGATGGGGTACTATTTGTAGATTTTTATGATGTATGTTTTTTCCTCGTATTAACTGGTTGATAGAAATTAATGTTAATTTCGAGTTTCATATGAAAAACATAGTTGTGATGTGTGTCGCGCCAAATGTGTCACATGTAAAACAACTTTGGTGTGCACGGATCGCAACTTAAAGAGGTGAATAGGAACTTCACGAAAACGAGCCCATCAACTAGTATATTTGGACTGAAAGTTTGAGGCTTGGTTATGAGTGCCTATTGGTCCATTATATGGTCGGCTTTGATGGGGATCATGAAGAGAGCAGCATATAGGCAAGTCTCGCCCTCATAGATTGGCGGCTACCCATCCACCACGTTGTCTTTTAACACTTCAACCTAGTTTGGTGGTGGTGACTGTGATGATGGTTTCAAATTTATTTTAGTATTCCCTCTGACCCAAATTTGTGAATCTAAAAAAATCTGAAAACATTAATTCGGATCGGAGGGAGTAGGTGTTTCACTCTTTTCTACTCCCGGTAATCTTCTTTCACAGTATAGTGGCAACCTACCTTGGACGACATATGTCTCAGCTATAAGCATTCAACAATCTTAGGTTCTAATTGTTGAAGTGGAGGCTCATACGACTACTTAGACCTCTTTGCTTAGTTCAACCTGTTAAGGTTTGTGTTTTTAGTTTTTATCAAAGACATGGGACACATCAATATGGAAATGGGGAAATAGAAATGACAACTTATAAGAATGTTAATTTATAACAATATTATTGCAACCTTCTTCAGTTTTGTCGCATCGAGTAGGATCAGGTTTTGTTATGAGTGAATATAGAGATCTATCAACTAGGGTGTTTGAATAGGAGATTATAAACTTTACTTGAAATTAGAGCAACTAAAATTGAATCAATGTGCAATACACTAGTTCTAAAAACAAGTTTTTCTTCAAGAACACGTGCCAGCATCACGTGTCTTCATTCATTAAGGCGGGGGAAAGAGTTTCTGAATTACCAGAGTAGGATTTGGTCACGGGAGACCAGCTCCATCAATCCACCACCCACAAGAACACCTATATTATCAACCCTGTATCCAGGAATTAGAGCATTTAGAAAATGGAGTCATGATTTTTGTTCAAACTCAATAACTAGTAAAAAAATCATATGTTCCCTAGAAAAATCATATGTTTACTAATTATGTAACAATAGAATATGATATTTTCTTCGATGTTCAGAAATATATCAACTATTTATTCTAAAAGAGTAAATATAGCACTAATTCTGCAGCGTGGGCCTCAACCTCTACCTTTACCGCATCATCATTATGATCATCATCAACATTAGAAGCTAGAGTTTAATTTTCAAATTTTATTTGAGGCTCTTTCATAACAAATTTATCTAGAGGACCCTTTTGAGATTGACCAATTGCTTCTCATTGTCTTTTATTTCTCTTTTCACAACACATTGACACCTTTTTTCCCTCATGATTGGTCTCGTTTTACAGATAAATAAATTAAAAACATAATTTAGTTTCAAACTTGATGAGAGAGGTAGGGAGATCAGGTATGAGAGTGGGAATGTACTATTTTCCGTGTCGTTGTCGATTAAAATTGAATCAATTCTGTTGCAATGCTTTGTGTTGCCAACCGTGCCCGGCAATCGATCTGGATTATAGTTTACGGAACAGATCAACAGGAAGAGGAAGCCAAGAAAGGAACGTCGGCTGGGTCGGCCGGGGCGACGAGAACGAGAAGCTGTGATTGCTCTGGGCGCTAGCAAAACATGAAATGAAGGCGGGCGTCGCTGACTCGCGCCCATCACGATTCACGAACCGAGGTCGGTACTATGGGACGAGAGCAGCGCCATACGTCCGGGAGACAGATCGATTGATGGATCATCGATCGGGAGCCCACGAATGTCTAGCAACTAGGGGTGGAAATTGACTAACAGGCTGACTATTCCCTCCTGGGCTGCAGATAATCGGGGACCCTGTTCCGTCGATCCCGACATGTTGTATATTATCTCTCTAGTTCCTATTTGAAAGGATCGTATGGGCTAGAGTGGGTGAATATGTGCTACTCCAATTTTTGTTCTTTTTCGATTTAGGCTTGACACAAAAGGTAAATTCTCTATAAATGCAACTAAGATGAATTTATGTATATGACAAGCTAACAAAAAATAACTACACAAGATACAAATAAAGGCGATAAAGGATAAAAGTAACCGAAAATGAAGCACACAGAGACACTAGGTATGATTCCGGTAGTTTCTTTGTTTTAAGGGGAAATACGTCTGGGTTGGAGGGGTGTGGGTGCCACACAAGGTCTACCCAGCGCCACAAAGTCCTCACTCTATTCTCATGTGAACCTCGCCACAAAGGCATGGTTCACTCTCTAATATCGGTACCATTCAAGGCAAAAACCAGAGCCTTTACAACAAGCTTCGGGCACGCATCCACAACTAAACTGGAGGCTCCCAAAACCACCACAAGCTATCACGACACAAATACGAATTTATCAAGGTGAGAGCAACACCTAGGGTTTCCAAAGGAAATACTAGAAACAAGTCCCTCAAGTGAATGAGGGGGAGAACAAATAGCTTCGGTGAGGACATAGATCTAGGTCTTCTCCTTCATTCTTTAAAGATCGGCATCTTTGACCGGTTGGAGGAGGAGATCTAGCGATTATAGTGGCTTAATAGTTAGGGTTCTTGAGGTGGGGAACAAGCAACATGAGGTTAAATAAGGAGATGGGTATTTATAGACCCTCCCAAAATGTAGCCGTTGAACCATGTCTAGGGAGGATTATTTAAAGCCCCTAGCGGGGGAAGATTATCCGGGTTCACCAATAATCTGGCCTCCCACAAATAATCCGGCCAACTGTCCGGCAAAATATCTTCCCATGTACTGAGTAATGCGCCTCTGGACTATTTGAATAATCCGTCCCTCGGATTATCTAGCCTGGAGAGAATATTTCGGCCAGAAATAGTGAAAGTTCTTTTCATTTCATTTTTTGGGGGATCGATGCTGACAAGAGTTAACCGTATAAGATGAATGCATCACTTAACAGATGATTAGATCATCAGTAGTGTTGTCCCCTAACACAAAAAACATAAAGGACCGGGAAATGTACTTTCAATATAGCCCTTTTTGGTGTTAGACGACAACACTAAGATTTGCATTATAGCACTAAAAAGTTCATAGCACAATGTTCACAAAATATATAGAAACTCCCCCCTATATGTGTGCATAAAAGTAATTTGCATTGGAATACAAATGCACAACATATAGGTCCAAAGCTTCCCCATAAGTTAGATACAAGAAACATTTGCAAAAGGTAGGATAGGATAATAAAATCATTTGCACAAAATATGAGACATGGTAATACATAAGTTGAGACTTGAGATAGAGGACATACCATACATACTAATATCATCTTGACCATATGGAATACCAAAATCCATATGTCTCACATAGCCATAAATAAGAACATAGTTCTCAAACCACACAAACAACAAATAGGTTCAACACTAAGATAAATGGACACAAGCGCTCAAGATACATGAATAAGAGAGAAACATTCTTGTGCCTGACACATGCAAATCCCCATGGAGATTCCTAATAGAACTATTTCTCCCCATTTGTCATTGAAATGCCAAAAAAGGGAAAAGAGAGATACTACACGTCCCTAGAAGATCACATGGAGTCCTCGTACTCCTCGGAAGCATCATCACCCATATCCTCATCTTTTTTGTCATCTACATGTGGAGGGGAATTCTCTGCTGGAGCATCATAGAGGTGCTTCTTCATCTCAACCCAGTTGGCATGCAAGGTATTCCACTTGTTGTATGCAATGGCAGGTGTGGCTTGGGAGGAGGGCCTGATGCACCCCTGACGTGGTGAAGGATAAGTTGGTGATTATGGGAAATGTCACGGCGCTCACGGTATGCCTATATTGCTCCTTGTAATATATACCTTCATGCATTGGACATCCTTCTCAAACCAATTCAGCTTCTTCGCTTCTATGGTAATGGAAGGTATAGTAGGCTTCTTCCCATACGTGTTATCACTTGCACGAGCATAACTAATGAAAGAATCAGAATTAGCTAAAGCGATTCTTGACTTTGTGTTCCTCGTAATCATCGCTCAAATCATCATCTTCAAGAGTGTTTTTTATGAGCAGCATGATATAAGGAGTATAGGGAATATAGGTCATAGACACCATAACATCATATATCTCACTGAAAATAAAATCCATCACATCCAAAGTGAAAATCCTGGTCGGTGTCTTCATTTTATGCACACTCATATGCAAGGTAGAGGAGGTTGACCAGCGAGGTGGGGATAGCATCATTATTGCCACCACTAGGAGTAATGTTCTCACGAAATAGGCATGCAAGCTAATCATAAAGCGGCAAAAGGCTGGTGATAAAGACAATGATACCATTAGAGCAATAGAGTTCTGAAAGCTTGGCCTCGTTGGGCAGACCCGAAGTGTGAAAGCAATGACTAACATGATTACGACCATCAAAAGAATATCCCAACACATCAGCAAACTTGTAGAAGTCGGACTCACACAGGGTAGACCCGAACATCCATTTGATAGTGTATGCATCATCACCCTTCATCACAAAAGTGGAGAAGAACTGTTGAACAAGTGGAATATTATAGTTGCACTAAAGCTCCATGAGAGGATGCAGTCATATATGATCAATCACCTCAATGGAATCAACAAAATATGTCTTGGTCCTAAGGTACGTAATGTCAATAGGTTGCATTGGACGAACTAGCTTCTTCATTGTGGCATCGATATCCTTATAGATGAACATTTGTCCCATGCATCGGAGATTCTCAATTGATTCATACTAGTCACCTTGCCTTAGAGATGTATACTCAATATTTTCCATGTCCTTGTAACTGACCCTTGTACTTTTGCCATTCCTCCTCATATTAGCCCTTTGTTGCTTCTCTTTGTATTCCATTTTCTGTGCCTCTTGAGTGTGCTGCCTAATCACAACCTCATCCACAGCCACACCCTCTTCATTCTAAAGAAGATAATGCTTGTGGATCCATTTCTTGGGTGCACCGCTAGAAGTACATGTGATATAGAGTACTAGAGGGATAGCAAAGATAAGAACACGCAATTCACGAAGATCATGCTGGAAACAGTAGAGAAGCATCCCAATGTCGTTTGTACTAAGGCCTAAGTGAATCAGAGAGATGAACCAAACATGTTGCTCCTGGCCAGATAATCTGGTTAGACATCGGAGTGAATAATCCACCCACATAATTTTCACTAATCAGATCCAAAAAGAGGCCTAAAAGTAGATCGATGGAAAGGGTTGCTAAACTAATATAACTAGTATGCATAGAGACCAAGGGCAATATCTACTCCAAGAAGGAAATGAAAATAACTACACACACAAAATCTTAGATGAAAAGCATCTAGGGGCCAAAATGCGGGAGTTGCCCTCAACCATATGAGGAACAACTTGGCGGTGGAGGTGGACCACAGGCGACCTCCTGGACATGGTGGACGACGCTGACGGCGGCTGTGGCGTGTTATCGCTGGTGGGGGTCCCCAAATGGTGCTCGGCCTTAATAGCCATGACCATTTGGTCGTGGCACAGTGGGTGGCCGAGCTAGAGAGGGGTAGAGGAGTGCACTGGGTGGCTGTGGTTTCAAAATGGGAGACCAATTTGGTCCAAACACTGCTCCAAATAGTGTTTTTTGGTTTTGTTTGAATTCTGCCCACAAGGTGTTTGTAAAAATGGCCGAAAGAAATCAAGTTTTGAATTTTTGGATGATTTTTGGTGGAGTTGCTAGGCACATGCTTAAGCCTCTGTGGTTGCTTGGGTTTTGAAAATGGAGCTCATTTGTGTGGTTTTTGAATAAGTGGGATCTTCTCATATGAACTACATTCAATTTTCAAATGCCATTTAAAATTAGTTTTTTTAAAGTTTTTGGCAGATCACAAAGTGGGCCTTGGTACATCACTACATGTACTAGCAAGGGGTTCAAAGATCCACATTTGTTTCTGTTAAGAATTGAGTCCTAGGAATAGCCAAAGTAGGCATGGTAGTTAAAATGGCACAAATGACCATTTCTTTCTTTTATTCATTTTGATTTTTTTTCTTTGGGATTTGTTTGGGAATGATCTAGATGATGTTTATTTCACCTAAGAATCATTTTACAAGCAATGGATCCCTTAATCAAGGAAATTCAAAACAACTCCTATTTAAATGCACACACATATGGATGCTTTAATAATTTTAATTGGAAAAGTTTTTGTTAACCCTAATTTTGATGATTTGGATCTTAATAACCTTGGATTAAAGTTTTGGGATGTTACAGTGCACCACCAAGAAAGTTCTTCGTTATGAGGCCGACCGTGATGATCGAGGGTCAGACATATCTACGTTCGCATACAGCGGGTGCAAGCCATGTTGCACTTCGAATACACACAAGTTAGAACTGGCGAGCCTAGCATTTACAGAGCCATGGCCTCGGAATACAGGAGACCGAAATTTCGAGCATGAATCATATAGTTGATGTGATCGACATTAGGGAATGTCCACCTTTGATACCGCACTATTGGCCGTGATGATCGAGGGAGGTGCAGGGGATTGGGATCATGTGATCACTAAACGAGTAGAGGGATGTTCGTTTGAGTGGGAGTTCTTTTGTTTTAAGTTCGAAAACATAATTAAAACTTGAGCTCATTATTATGAACATGGTATAAACACTTTGCAAATCCATTGTAGATGTCTCGCCCACCCACCTTCAACCTTAGCACTTTCCTCGAGAAGGACAAGCTGAAAACTGATGGAACCAACTTCACCGCATGGTTCCGCAATCTTAGGATCCTCCTAGTCCCCTACAAGTTGACTTATGTCATCGAGGCTGAGCTTCAAGCTAAGCCTGCAGATTCCGCCTCCTAGGACGAAAAGAATGTCTGGCAGTCCCAGGCGGTCGATTTCTCCCTCATCTAGAGTGGAATGCTCTATGCCATGGAGTCGAAGCTTCAAAAGAATTTTGAGAAGATGAATGCTTTTGAGATCATTGAGGATCTCAAGGCTGTCTTTGCTCCACAGGCCCGTGCAGAGAGGTATGATGCTTCCGAGCTCTTATTCTCTACTAAAATGGAAGAGCACAGCAGTATTAGTGAGCATGTGGTCAAGATGTCTGGCTACGTTAAGCGTTTAAATGCCCTAGATTGCAAAATCCCGAAGGAGCTCACAATTGATAGGGTGATGCACTCGCTGCCTCTAGCTATAAGAGCTTTGTGATGAACTACAACATGCAAGGGAGGACTAAGACCCTTGCTGAGGTGTTCGCCATGCTCAAAACTGTTGAGGTTGAAATCAAGAAAGAGCACAGAGTTGATGGTCAATAAGACTAATGACCCACAAGTATAGGGGGTGTATCGCAGTATTTTCGATAAGTAAGAGTGTCGAACCCAACGAGGAGCAGAAGGTGCTGGCTAGTGGTATGGATCAGGAATTCTCTGCAAATACTTAGCAAACAGATTTTTAGGGGTTTTTGATAAAGCAAATAAACAAAGTACGAGTAAATAAAAGACAGTAGGAATAAATGCAGCAAGTGGCCCAATCCTTTATGCAGCAAAGGACAAGGCGGTTGTATTACTTAAGATGACCAAACGTTCTCGAGGACACATGGGAAGATAGTCAAGTGCTTTCACTTCATATAGTTGATCAATCTTCTTTAGCTTGCTAAGTGTTGTGTGGGTGAACCTGTGCTAATGTACCGAACTTCCTAGGACTAATACATACTTGTGATTATACCCTTCAAACATCCGTAAGTACAAGAAAGTAATTAAGGTAGAAACCTAACCACAACTTTAAACTCTAAGACCCTTACGTCCCTTGTGCAATGGTTTCCTAACGGGGGTTCAGGTTTCTGTCACTCCGGCAACCCCTACGATTAGTAGCCAAATACACAATGCATTCCCCTAGGCCCATATAGGTGAAGTGTCATGTAGTCGACGTTCACATGACACCACTAGAAGAAGTACACCACAACTTAAATATCAAACTATTGAATCTTTCTCAACACAACTCCACTACTAACAACATGACTTCTCCCATGTCCTCAAGAACAAAACGAACTACTCACAAGACATCATATGGATCATGATCAGAGATGGAATAATGATGTATAACAATCTGAACATAAAAAATAATTCAATGGTTCACTCAATAGCATCAACTACAAGAGTAATCAACACCGGGAAAGTTTCCCCTATGAACTAATGCAAGATTCAACCCAGTTGTTACAGCAATATGGAGATGGTGATGAGGGTGCTGATGGTGATGATGGTGTTGATGATGATGATGATCCCGATGAAGTCCAGCTTGATGGTGGTGTTGATGGCGACGATCTCCCCTCTCCGGGAAGGAATTCCCTTGGCAGAAATCTGTCTAGTGGACAGATCTTTCTCTCTCGGTGTTTTCCGCCCCACAGAGGCGGCGGAATCTTTTTGTGGTCGCTCCTCGAGTCTTAGGGTTTTGGGAGGAATATATACGCCAGAGGGGAGAGCCAGAGGTAGGCCAGGGCGGCCACACCACCTGGTGGCGCGGCCTAGGGTGGCTCGTGCCAGGGGGTGGTGTGGGCCCCTTGTGGCCCATCTCCACTCCCTCTTCTGGCAGCCTTCGTCTTCTGGAAAAATAGGATTTTCCGTATATTTTCCCGGATTTTCTGGTCTTCGCGAATTTTGCCTCCAAACATCACCTTTTCCATCATAATCCTGACTGCAGCGGTCCATGCTCCAAAAGTCATCAAGCATGCAAAAACAGATGAAATAACATAAGTATCACCTCTTAATATGAAATATATCAATGAATAACAGTGAATTATGACATAGAATAGTGATGCAAAATGGACGTATCAACTCCCCCAAGCTTAGACTTCGCATGTCCCCAAGTGAAACTGAGCTCAATAAACATGGCCTCAAGTTTATGGAGTGAAGAGTCGATAAAAGAATACGGACAAGAAGCATCACATTTATCAAATACATAGATCATAATAGAATACAACTCACTATTATATAACTCAACTTGCAATAAGTAAAGGAAACACAATAAAGATACATAAAGCAAATCATAATTGGTAATGGGAAACTTAGCTCTTGGTCGAAGAATAGTTGATAAATGGCTGGAGTTCACAAATAACTGGTTTTCAATGAAAGCTTTCAAAGTAGTAAACACCAAGATAAGAGCAATGTGCAAAACAAGGAACATAAGAAACATGATTGAATAAATCATCATATGAATGAATGAAACACAACAACTCAAAATACTTGCTGAGATAGAAGGGAATAGGTTTACTGACTCAACTACAAAGTAAAAGAAAGGCCCTTCGCAGAGGGAAGTAGGGATTGCAAGTCTCATAAAGAGCTCCCAAAAATTATGATACTTGTTAGCTTTCAGCTCTCATTGCCCCTATCATAGGCATCTTTTGGTGATTAAGGTTAAAGTGACACAACTAAGAGGATATGCTTGACAAGTTATAAATTGAAGTCCCATGCCCCTTACTTATGAGTACTGAACCTCATGCTACTCAACTTCAGTCACGACTAAGCTTTTGTCATTGTAAATACACGTGTATCATTGAGAACCGCCAACGGGGTACCCCTTGCACATAGGAGCTATCCCATAATCAAAATGACAAGGCAAGCAGACAGTGAGCATCTCAGCGATCTTTTTATTTGCTATTTGCATAGGTTTTTATTGAGGATGCTTCATAGAATGCTCACTATAGTTATGCTGCAAGTTTCCACCATGATTAGGCATGGCTTAGGCTAGCGGCTCAGGCGTTTCTCTAACACACATATAAACTCCATGATCTTACAAGTTCCACTTTTATTTCACACCGCCGGGATCCATAAGCAAAAGAACATGATATCAACTAGGTACAAGGTACCAATGCAGTGTTGAAAGCGTTCCCCATGATACATGGTTCTGCTAACTTCAACTCATAAAGCGCAAGCATATACGCAACAAAGAAGGACCCAATGGTTCAAGTTTATTAAATGCAAGAAAGTAAAGTGTGCCACCAAGTTCGTGAGAGCTTTAATCACTAATTTTGACATAACAAGTTTAATTTGGGAGGTAGATAAAACAAGAATTTACTTGGAATAGCAATAATGCTAATAGGTAGGTATGGTGGACACAAATGGCATGGCTTTTGGTTTAAGGATTGGATGCACGAGAAGTGTTCCCTCTTAGTACAGGTTTTTGGCTAGCAAGGCTGGGTAGCAAGTATAAGAGTTGAAGGAAACAAACATACGTACAAGTAATAAAGACAAACATGCAATCTTCCTTGGAAGCACAAAAGATCTTAACTAGAGAATACTAGACTTATGAGCAAATCAAGAAAGAAAGATGATGAAATTATTTTTCTTTAAAGTACTTTTATCTTTTCATTCAACTCCCAAAAATAGTGTTGCTATTGACCGAGCTAGGTTTGCCAAAACCAACTAAATTAACTCAATGATCCCAAAGTGATACCTATACTAACAACAAGATCAATCATACAACAACAAATTGAAAACTAATATAAGCTATGAAAAAGAGTGAATGATAGAACTTCTCATTAATATTCCATAACGGCAACTCACACCAAGGGATACATATCTAACAAGAGAGGGGACACTTCCATAATGCAAACCATCCTACATAATAACTTCTCTATTCATGATATGACTCTACTAATAAGGTAAAAAGATAGAAGATAGTGATGTGATACCGCGGCACTCCCCCAAGGTTTGAACAAACCAAGGGGATGCCAAACCTGATGACGAATTACTCCTTTGGTGGTGGTGGTATCCTCTCATCTTCGTCCGACTTCCAGTGTAAGGGCTTCCCATCAACAAAGGACATCGTGGTTTCCAGCATCCTGAAACTTGCAACAGCACTTATGCGTTTAAACCTCACCTCATACTCACAGTTTGTTTTTGAACGTCATAGAACTGTGCTTGCAGTTCGTTGGTTGTTTGGCGGAGTGAGAGGACTTCATCCTTGAGTTCAGCAGTCTCCTTTTGGTGCTCGACGATGAGTTCGAAACAAATCTTATGGATGATATCCACTTCGCGCTCTGCCATCTTCTTGTACCTAAAGACTTCCTGCTCCAGTGCTTCCATCCTGTCCTCCAGACTTCCTTCACCTTTAGGGCCTCGGACCTCTTTTATCTCGAGTTCCCCATCTTCAAGCAACAACTCCTTGGGATGAATCTTCAACTCTCTCATGTATGGGTTGATGATATCTTCTAAGGAATCGCCCTTGGCTGATCCAGTGGAAGACATTGTGGCTCCAAATCTGGGACTCTACCTGGCAGAAACAGATCGAAACAAAAACACGACGAAAACACGATATACGAACCTCGGAAGATCCGAGGGGTTATATATTACGAAGTTTCATATCAAAAGGAAGGTACTAGGAGAAAACGAGTCGGAGGCGGAGTCCGGGGTGGACTCACCACCTGGTGGCACGACCAGGGGAGGGCCCGCACCATAGGGTGGTGTGATCCACCCTGGATCCGTTTCCGTCCCTCTTTCGCTTCATAGCTTTCCTTATTGACTAAAAACTGCAAAAATATAGTTGTGTGGTATTTTCGCAGAACTTTTCTTACCAGAACTGTTACCTATTTGAAAACGGACTCTGCGAGTCTCTGAATTTGGTATCTAGTAGATTCTTCCGGAGTCACCACTTGAATAACACCAATATCTTCATCTTCATACACTTATTACTTGAGTCATAAAACCCTTCTCTTCCTTATTACACCATTACCTCCACTACCTGCAAATTTCTTTCACACAAAACTTCACACAGTTCTCATTAGCAACATTAGCATAAGTGAAGTGATAAAACCTTTTGAGTCCATTTTCAACTGAAAACCATCAAAACATAAGCTACTGAAATAACTCCTTCCAAAAACCCAAAAAGAATTTAAAAAGGAAATCGAATAAAGAAGCAAATGCAAGAGTGGCAAAATCTTTCAAAACAGACCAGCAGGTAAAGATCAATTTTTTCGAAAATCTTATGTTGCTCAAATCAAAAAGTGCAAAACTAACGAAAGTTAAATAACAACCTGGGGCAGAAGCACAAACAATTACAGCTCAATCCGATATACAGAGATATCTCACCAATTTTTACGGTGAAGCACAAAAATCTGTTTCGGGATAGCAACTTCCCCAAGTCTTGCTTCTCTCTCATTAGAGGTTGATCTTGACACAAAAACCAAACAAAAAGGATAAGGAGCAGTTATTACCGAAGTTATAACTTGCAAGACTCAAAGAAACAAAAACAAACTGAAAGAAAAAACAAATTGGGTTGTCTCCCAAAAAGCTCTTTCTTTATAGCCATTAAGATGGGCATGATAATTTCGAAGATGCTCACATAGAAATATGAATTGAAGTGAAAGAGAGCATTAAGAAGCAAACATACACACATTTAAGTCTAACCCACTTCCTATGTAAGGGAATTTTGTAAACAAACAAGTTGTTGAAACCAAAGGCTACTTGCATAAGAAGGCAAAAGAAGTGCAACATAAAAACTTTCAGCATAAAACGAGGAAACTTGATATTTTTGAGATGCATAAGAACACTTTCCCCTCTATCATAATAACTTTTAGTATCATGCATAAACTTAACAATATAACTATCACAAGAACCATCATAGCAATGATCACTTATTCTAACAGAAAACATAGGAATACTAGCTCTCATAACACTGGTTTGTGAAACAATATTAGAGGTATCCTTACAAAGGATAGTGTGTCCCTCTTCTACATATTTAGTAACAAAGTCTTTCACATTTGGTATAATAGGTTCATCAACCATTTGTTTATTAGGTTTAACAACTTTGTTTGCACTTTCATTAACCATACTAGCTATCATAGAATGTTCCTTTATCTTAACTGGGAAAGGCATTTTCTCAATGTAAGGTTTAGGTAAAACATGATTAGCAGTATAAACTTCAGTATTTCTTGCAGGAACACTCTTAGCAACATCTTTATAAGGTTCATGATACTTATTCCACTTCTTTTTAGGCACTTCAATATAGGAAGCAAAAGCCTTAAAATAAGAAGCAATAGCTTGAGAGTCTAGACCATAAGCATTTTTAATATTTTGAAAGTCATCAGTTCCCATAAAAGATTCAATGCATTCATAACCATAATTTATACCTGACTTTCTACCTTTGTCATTCTCCCAAGCTTCAGCATTGTCTTGAATACGGTCCAGAAGATCCCATTTAGCTTCTTCTTCCATGCGAGTGAATGATCCAGCACAAGAAGCATCCAATAAATCCTTGTCATGTAGAGGGAGCCTTGCATAAAAGTTATTGATAATAATATTGTTGGAGAGCTCATGAATGTGACATTTGAGCATTAGTAACTTCAATCTCCCCCAAGCTTGAGCTGTACTCTCTCCATCAAGAGGCCAAAAGTTGTATATTTGATTCCGATCTTTATGAATCTCACTAGGAGGATAAAACTTTGAGTAAAAGAGAGGCACTATTTCCTCCCATTCCAGAGCTTGACCATTCTTCAGCAGCTTATACCATTCCTCAGCTCTTCCTTTCAGTGATAATGAGAATAACTTCTTCTTAACTTGATCTGTAGTAATACCTGCACACTTGAACAACCCGCATAATTCGTGTATAAAAAGTAAATGATCACCGGTATGGACAGTTCCATCCCCAACATAATAGTTATCCATAACACGATCAATAATTCTTGTAGGTATTTTAAAAACATCATTCTCAGCAGGTGGTGGATTATCTACTACCTTAGCAGTGGTAGTAGCATTACCAAATAAGAAACTCAGCGAATTATCCATCACGAAAATAAAGCAACTAGCAGAAGTGAACAATACTCACAGTAGAAGTTTCCTTTACCAGTTCCACTCTCCAATAGCTCTTCACTCCTCGACAATGGTGCCAGAAAATAGTCTTGATGACCCACAAGTATAGGGGGTGTATCGCAGTATTTTCGATAAGAGTGTCAAACCCAACGAGGAGCAGAAGGTGCTGGCTAGTGGTATGGATCAGGAATTCTCTGCAAATACTTAGCAAACGGATTTTCAGGGGTTTTTGATAAAGCAAATAAACAAAGTACGAGTAAATAAAAGACAGTAGGAATAAATGCAGCAAGTGGCCCAATCCTTTATGCAGCAAAGGACAAGGCGGTTGTATTACTTAAGATGACCAAACGTTCTCGAGGACACATGGGAAGACAGCAAGTGCTTTCGCTTCATATAGTTGACTAATCTTCTTTAGCTTGCTAAGTGTTGTGTGGGTGAACCTGTGCTAATGTACCGACCTTCCTATGACTAATACATACTTGTGATTATACCCCTTGCAAACATCTGTAAGTACAAGAAAGTAATTAAGGTAGAAACCTAACCACAGCTTTAAACTCTAAGACCCTTACGTCCCTTGTGCAATGGTTTCCTAACGGGGGATCAGGTTTCTGTCACTCCGGCAACCCCTACGATTAGTAGCCAAATACACAATGCATTCCCCTAGGCTCATATAGGTGAAGTGTCATGTAGTCGACGTTCACATGACACCACTAGAAGAAGTACACCCCAACTTAAATATCAAACTATTGAATCTTTCTCAACACAACTCCACTACTAACAACATGACTTCTCCCATGTCCTCAAGAACAAAACGAACTACTCACAAGACATCATATGGATCATGATCAGAGATGGAATAATGATGTATAACAATATGAACATAAACAATAATTCAATGGTTCACTCAATAGCATCAACTACAAAGAGTAATCAACACCGGGAAAGTTTCCCCTATGAACTAATGCAAGATTCAACCCAATTGTTACATCAATATGGAGATGGTGATGAGGGTGCTGATGGTGATGATGGTGGTGATGATGATGATCCCGATGAAGTCCAGCTTGATGGTGGTGTTGATGGCGACGATCTCCCCTCTCCAGGAAGGAATTCCCCCGGCAGAAATCTGTCTGCCGGAGAGATCTTTCTCTCTCGGTGTTTTCCGCCCCGCATAGACGGCGGAATCTTTCGATGGTCGCTCCCCGATTCTTAGGGTTTTGGGAGGAATATATATGCCAGAGGGGAGAGCCAGAGGTAGGCCAGGGCGGCCACACCACCTGGTGGCGCGGCCTAGGGTGGCCCGCGCCAGGGGGTGGTGTGGGACCCCTATGGCCCATCTGCACTCCCTCTTTTGGCAGCCTTCGTCTTCTAGAAAAATAGGATTTTCCGTATATTTTCCTGGATTTTCTGATCTTCGCGAATTTTGCCTCCAAACAACACCTTTTGCATCAGAATCCTGACCGCAGCAGTCCATGCTCCAAAAGTCATCAACCATGCAAAAACAGATGAAATAACATAAGTATCACCTCTTAATATGAAATATATCAATGAATAAAGTGAAGTATGACATAGAATAGTGATGCAAAATGGACGTATCAAAGACCACCAATTTTAAGAAGCTAGGGCAAAAGGGAAAGGCAAGAAGTCCAAGAAGGATGGCAAGTTCATTGCTAGTACCTCAAAGACTGCCAAGCCTGGCCCCAAGCCCGGCACTACGTGCTACTACTGCAAAGGGGATGGGCACTAGAAACGCAATTGCCCCAAGTACCTTGAAGACAAGCGAGCCGGCAAGATAGCCGCTAAGGACAAAGGTATATGTGATATACATGTTATTGATGTGTTCCTTACAAGCGCCAGGAGTAACACCTGGGTATTTGATACTGGATCTGTTGCTCACATTTTTAACTCTCAGCAGGATCTGCAGAGTAGGAGGCGCCTGAGGAAGGACGAGGTGACGATTCGCGTCGGCAATGGTTCGAGAGTCGAAGTGATGGTCGCCGGCACCCTGCATCTCCGTCTGCCGTCAGGATTATTTTTGGTTTTGAATAAATGCTACTATGTACCTGCATTGAGTATGAATATTGTGAGTGGGTCTTGCTTGTTGCAAGACCGTTATTCGTTTAAATCAGGAACAAATGGTTGTTCAATTTATATGAATGATATTTTCTATGTTCATGCTCCTGTGTGTGATGGTTTATTCTTACTTGATCTTGATTGTAATACACACATCCATAGTGTTGATGCTAAACGTTGTAAGCATAATGATGATAATTCCATGTTTATGTGGCATTGCCGTCTTGGTCACATTGGTAAACACATGAAGAAGCTTCATTCATAAGGGCTTCTTGGATCATTGGATTTCGAATCCCTTGATACATGTGAGCCATGCCTCATGGGTGTAGCATCCCAATTGTCTAACAATTGTAATGCTACTTGGTCTAGTAAGATAATGGCTACTTCCTATATATAATTGTTGCATCATAATTATATCATGCTCATGTCATCATGCCACCTTGCATTTGAGCATCATACAAAACCCTTTTATTTTGGGTTCTTCTCTCACATGCATTATTAATTGTATTTGCTTCTTGATATTGTATTTGGTTATTGATATATTGTTTAATGCCCAAGTTGATATCTTTTATTCACCTTCATCACCTTTTCTTTTTACCACCTTATAATTCCACCATCCTATTACCCATGAGCTTGTTCTTCTTTTCTTTTGATATTTATTCTAGCTCATGTGGGTTGGGGTGGATATAATTCTATTAATTCTTTTGATTAGCCTTATTCCACTTATTGGAAATGCATAAGTATAATGCCATATTATTATTGTTTTCACAAAATCAATCATGGCATTTATTATTTTTGCATGGGCCATGCAACCATCATCACCACCTTTCAACCACTTGTTTTTCCTTTGTTTTAGTGGTTCTTCTTTGTGGGATCGTCCACATCATCTATCCATCATTCCCCTTATGCCCTTCCACATCATTTTTATTTTATTTTCTCCATGCATGATTCAAATGAGGCCTTTCCCATAATCCTTTTCTTTCTCTTTTCTTGGTTTCTCCTTCACCTCATCTTAACCTAATCAAAGCCTCACTTTACCCTCTTGGTTGATCTCATAAACACTTTTCAAAACCTAAACATCTAACAAAAACCTAACCTAGCTATCTCTCTCTAATTTCCTCTAACCTAGTTCTACTTAAACCCTAACCTCTACCACACCTCTCTCATCTCTCCTCTCTCTACCATGCTGATCTCCATGCCCTAGCCACCCTCTCTCCCTAGGGTCCCACCTCAGCTAAACATCTACCCTAACCCTAAAAACCCTAACCCGAGCTTCCCTACTTCTAACCTAGCCAAGTGCACCCGAGCTCACCTCCCCTCTCTCTTTTCCTTCTACCTGCCGTGCCAGCCCCACCACCACGCCGTCCCCACCTCAGACCCCTTCCAGGAGGCGTCCAAGTCCCTCTCCCCTTCCTCCCTAGACGACAAGACCTCCACCGAGCAAAACCCTAGCTGCTACGGCGTCGCTCGAGTTCTGCGCATCCCGGAGTTCCCCAAGCCCCGCTAGGAGCCCCGACGAGGTCCTCCACTTCCCCTTCGTCGCCTCGTACCGGCCCGGGCACGAAGCCTCGCGGGGACAAGCCGGGCGCCGCGTGAACCGGAGAAGGCCGAGGTCATCGTCCGCGAGCCCGGCGCCAGATCCACACCACCTCCGCGCGTACGACCACGCCGGCGACACCGCGGTGAGCTCCCGCATCCCCTGGACATGGTCTTCCCCTCCCTCATGCGCCGTAGCTCCGTCGCATTCCGTCGAGCGCTCCGCGCGCCGCCGCGTGCCATGCGCGTGCTGTAAGCAACAGCCCCGATGCGTCTACCCTCTCTGTTCCCCCGCGAAGCCTGGCCAGCACAGCCACCCTCCGGAGTTTCTCCCTGCACGAAAGTTGTAGCCCGATGTCCCCTCTTCGTTTTTCCTTTTTGCGGCTTAGCGAGATTCGCCGCCGATTCGTCGCCACCGTCAACGGAAGACGACCAGATCCGCCGCCGTCAGAGCCTAACCCATCAGCGCGCAGCAGCAGCCGATGACCTTCTTGCACTTGGGCCCCTGCCCTTTTTCCCGCCTAAACCCGCCGTCCTAGGAGCCCACCTGTCAGCCTCGGTGCAGTATTGCAAGAAAACCCCCGCGCTCTGTAGATTTCCCGCCCGCGCTGCCCTGGATCGCCCACGTGTCGCCCCCCTGTTGGCCGCGCGCGCAAGTGGCCCCACACCTGGCCGGGCCCGTCCGTTGGTCGCTGCGGGTCAACTCCCCGTGGGTGAGAAAAACCGGGGGGACCCGCTGCGCCCCACCTGCTGCTGAGTCAGCACATGGCCCACTCGTCAGTGACTGCATCTGGCTCTGCCTGTGTGTAAAAAGGCTGTCCACCTCTGTGTTTAATAAAACAAATTCAAAATCATTATTTTCAAATTCAAATCAGTTTCCAAATAACTTTTAAAATACGAATCCAAATAATACATATAATATATGTTTTTGAATCAGAAAAGTATGAGGAATTCAAATATGCCATTCAAAATATCTTTTGGACACTTTAAAATTTTGAGATGATTAAAATTACAATAAAATGCCCTTTTCTTGATAAATTAATAACTTTAATTCTATAACTCCAAATTTGGCAAATAATATGTCTAAATCGATCAGCGCGACGAGCCCGTTCTATCTATGCAGTCATTGTTCTGAATTGAAGCATGCATCATGTCATTCTTACAAATCCGAACTGTTTATGGCAATAAAAATTGGACTAAATAAAGAATAAAATGCTTTAATTCTTGCACCACACCTCACCCTTGCCATGCTACTTTAATGCCATGTAAATTGTGCATCATTCATCATGGCATGCTTGTTTGCTTGTCGCATTTTAGTTCATACGCTTGTGCACTTTATTTATATTGGCCCTTGTTTGTTTGGTTCTTCTTCGAATAGACGCCCAGCAGGAGAATTACTAGGAATCACAGGAGTACTACCCAGATCCATCTCTCGCTTCAACTGAGCTGCCAGGCAAGCACTACCACATGCTTGCATACATACAGTACCTATTGCCTCTATCTTATTCTTGCATCATTGAGTCGCGATTGCATTAAATTGAATCCCAAGTACTGCATAGCCTTTACTTTTAAACCCCACCAAGCTTGTTCCTCCATCCCATGAGCCATTACTGCAGGATTTGTTTGAGTCATGCGAGTCGTAGAAAAGCATGAGTAGGGTATGTGAGTGTCTGATGAACAATGAGGTACCTAAACAACATAACCTGAGTAGTAATGGGATAACTAATGAAAGGGCACCGGTGAGCAATATCTGCTATTTGGTTTTTCATGCTCACTTGTGTCCCGTAGGACCCCGAGTACTTGATTCCTGTTCCTTGTTTATTCGCACTATCCACATCCGGTAGGCCTTATGGACCCCCCTGAGGCAGAGCTTGATTCATACTTATTTCTTGGGGCCATAAAGTAGTTTGGGGCTTTATTATTATCCTGTACTTATGCCATGTTACTGCTTTATTAAGATTGTGCGTGGAGCACCTGTACTGTTTTGGATCGTGGAATGTTTTCGCGGTATCGACAAGCCCAGTCACCTTTTCGGGTTCCCCGTCGTTTACAGCCATTGACACAAATCTTGGGTCCGTCTCGGAGCCGGCCAACTTCGTTGCGGGTAGCTTAATGGGGTGGCCCCCTGAAATATTTCTGAATCCTGTGATTGCTTTGTCGTGAATGCCTCGTTGGGTTTTGAGTTGGTTTTTCCGAGGTTGATCGAGTGTGTGTTGCTATTCGTGCACCCCTGCAGGGTAAATCTTTCTGAAAGCCGTGTCCGCGGTTATGGACGACTTGGAGCACAGTTTCTCGATCATAGACAAGAATAACTAAAGTACCGCTTTTAATTTGACTAAGTACTTGACTAGTAAATAGTGCAACGCTCATGGAATGGTTAATAAAACTGCCAACGGATGATGGGGGTTGTTCGTCCGCTTCCTCGTTGGTAAGCGAGGAGGAGGATGGATCTGTTAATTATACTGTTATAACTGATGTTGTTAATTCACGGACATCCGTCTATCATTGGTTAGGCGGATGGTTAACGAGTATCTGTAGAATTGTTAGTATTATCTTTCGCTGCAATTGCGTCACCCCAGGTTGTGTCCCCTTTAGCGGCATAAAGACTTGCTGAGTACCACTAGGGTCTCACACGATAAATTGTCTGATTCAGATGAACAGGTTGATGGGTTCGTAGCATGGAAAACAAAAAATTTCTACCGCAAGAACGAACAAAACCCAGATCTAATCTAGATAAAAGCCAAGATCTAATCTATTAGACATGAGCAACGAGATAGATAGGAACTAACCCTCGTAGATCCGAAAGCGTTAACGAGATTAGATCTCGTGGTTGATGTAGTCGATCACTTGCCGATCTCAAGATCGTGTGGACGATCCTTCCAGCGTCGCGTTCCAGCAGCGCTTCCGCAGTCGGTCATGTGGACGATCCTTCCGGCGCCGCGTTTTGGCAGCGCTTCCGCAATCGGTCACACGTGCGGAGTCTAAGTAGACCTTCCTCTCCCCGTTCCAGCGAGCAGAGGAGGTAGTAGATCTTCTCCACGGAATCCCAGCAGCACGACGGCGTGGTGGTGGTGGAGTAGAGAATTCTGCAGGGCTTCGCCTATGCCTGTGCAGAAGAAGGGTGGAGGAGAGAGGCGGCAGAGATTGGAGTTATCAGAGCATGGCTTGGAGGGGGCGCCCCTGCCCTTCTATTTAAGGGGGGAGGGCGCCTTGGGGAGGGGGAGTCCTAGTAGGACTCCCCACCTCCTAGGCCGGCGGATTGGGGAGGGGGGAGGAGTCCTCCTCCCCCACGACTCCTAGTCTTGACCCACCAGGACTCCTTTGATCCCTTCCTTGGTTTTCAAGCAAACTCCAAGAAACCTTCCAGAACCTTCCGGAACATTCCGAAACCTTCTAGAACCCTCATACAAATACTCCGAAACATTTCCTAACTCAGAAAATGATCCCCAATATATGAATCTTATTCTCCAGACCATTCCGGATCTCCTCGTGATGTCCCGAATCCAATCCGAGAATCTGAACAATATTCGGTCTCCAACGCATATTCCATATCTACTTAAAACAACTTCGAACCTTAAGTGTGTCACCCTACGGTTCGTGAATATGTAGACATGATAGAGACACATCTCCTATCAATAACCATCAGCGGGACCTGGAGATCCATAATGGCTCCCACATACTCAACGATGACTTCGTGATCAATTGAACCATTTACATACTAAACCAATTCCCTTTGTCTCGCGATACTATACTTATCCGAGGTTTGATCGTCGGTATCTCCATACCTAGTTCTACCTCGTTACTGATAAGTACTCTTTACTCGTTCCGTGATATGTCATCCCTTGTGACCTAGTCACATGCTTGCAAGCTAACCAGATGACATTCCACCGAGAGGGCCCAGAGCATATCTATCCGTCATATGGATGGACAAATCCCAATCTTGGTCCATGCGCTTCAACACATACTTTCAGAATACCCAATGACACTTTTATAACCACCCAGTTACGAAGCGGCGTTTGATGTCATCAAAGTATCCATCCGGTGATGGTGATTAACATAACCTCATGGTCGAAGGATTAGGTTACTATGCATTTGAAAGCTTACAGCAATATGAACTTAATAACTTGATCTTATGCTACGCTTACTATGGGTATGTGTCCATCACATCATTCTCCTAATGATATAACCTTGTTATTAATCACATCCTAATGTCCATGATCAGGAAACCATGATCATATAATCAACAAGCTAGTTCAACAAGAGGCTTACTAGGGACTCTTTTATGTTTACAAAACACAGTATTATTGTTTCCGGTTAATACAATTATAGCATGGGATGTAAACATTTATCATAAACATAAAGATATAATAATAACCACTTTATTATTGCCTCTTGGGCATATCTCCAACACAGGTGTATTCGCAAGATGGATACTGGGTGGAGGAGACAGATGATGTTGGCAACGATCGTTCGGTGTAGAGATTCCGGGAACGGGGATCCGTGAGATCTGTGGGCGGGATGTGTTTATTTATGTGGCATCTTATGCCGATTTGCTTCTTACCCGTACTCGGATCTTGTTTTCCGCTTTCGCCTGATACTCTGATGTGTGATGTATGAGGAGCTATCCTAAATTATTATCTCTATCTAGGATATTTGAATCTTGCCGTATGGCGTTGCAATATTTCTATTTCTTTTAGATGGAATGGCTCTGAGGACTGTTGTATGTGGCTTGCATACATACTCATTTATGTATGTAGTTGATCCCTTCGCCTGCCGATTACGCCGCTCGTTCTTATCCCGATGTCTGGAAGTGGTTAGGACGGCCGAAAGGTCTACCGTGAGTGGCCCTGGGCCCCACCGTACTATTTTAACCACTTTCGTTCATCCAGGCATGTAACTAAGAGCGTAATTCACCGAGGTAGTTACAATGGGCAAGATGACTAGGACACCGTTCTCCGGGATAGTGGAGAGAGCTATGTATGTGGACCAATGAGCGTCTCAACACGCAATGGTTATCGTTACTTTGTTACCTTTACTGACAACATAAGCAGATATGGATATATCTACTTAGTGAAGCACAAGTTTGAAACTTTTGAAAAGTTCAAGGAATTTCAGAAAGAAGTAGAGAATCAACTTAACAAGAGAATCAAGCATCTTCGATCGGATCAAGGAGGCGAGTATTTGAGTTATGAGTTTAACATCCACTTGAAGGACTATGGGATTATCCCACAGCTTACGCCAGCCGGAACACCACAGCGTAATGGTGTGTCGGAACATTGTAACTTAACCCTATTAGATAGCGTGCAGTCCATGATGTCTTTAACTAATTTGTTTGTGTCTTTTTGGGGATACACGTTAGAAACCGCTGCTTTTATTTTAAACCGAGTAGCATCCAAATCCGTGGAGACAACCCCATATGAGATATGGTATGGACAGAAGCCAAAGTTGTCATTTCTAAAAGTTTGGGGTTATGAGGCTTATGTTAAGAAACTGCAGCCTGACAAACTCGAACCCAAGTCGGAAAATGTATCTTTGTGGGATATCCAAGGGAAACCGTTGGGTATACTTTCTACAACCAAGCCGAAGGCAAAACGCTTGTCGCAAAAACCGGCACCTTTCTCGAGATAGAGTTTCACGCTAAAGGAGTTAGTGGAAGGAAAAATGAGTTAGATGAAGTTGTTGACCCTTCTCTCCAAATTCCGAGTAGCGCAACGGAAGCTATTCCGAAACCGCCCTTCAACATGGAGGAAGAGCCCAATGATGATGATCAAAACAACAACATCGAGACTCCTGAGGTTCGTAGGTCTACAAGAGTTCGTGCCACTCCTGATTGGTACATTAGCCTTGTAATGTCTGTCATCCTAGATGAACAGGAAGAACCTGCAAACTACAAAGAAGCTATGGATAGTGCTGACTCCGAGAAATGGCTGGAAGCCATGAAATCCAAAATAGGATCCATGCATGAGAACCAAGTTTGGACCTTGGTAGATCCTCCAGAAGGCCGCAAGGCCATGGAAAATAAATGGACCTTTAAGAAAAAGACAGATGCGAATGGTAATGTGACCGTTCACAAAGCTCGACTTGTCGCAAAGGGGTTTCGACAAATTCAAGGAGTTGATTACGACGAGACTTACTCTCCCGTAGTGATGCTTAAGGCTGTCCGGATTTCAATAGCAATCGCTACACATTTCAACTATGAAATTTGGCAGATGGATGTCAAGACCGCATTCCTCAATGGTCACATTTATGAAGAGTTTTATATGATGCAACCGGAAGGTTTTGTTGATCCTAAGGATGCTGGAAAGGTATGCAAGCTTCAACGGTCCATTTATGGATTGAAGCAAGCATCTCGGAGCTGGAACCAATGTTTTGATCAAGTGATCAAGAGTTTTGGATTTGTCCAAAATCAACAAGAGTTCTATGTTTACAAGAAAGCTAGTGGTGTCGTGGAAATGGCCACGGCAGTCGCTGCCATAGGCGGCGATTGAGAGTTTCGTGAGGAAGAGTTGGCGGCCATCTGCAGTGCGAGATGGGGGCAGGTGCACAAGGGTTTACCCAGGTTCGGCCCCCCGGAGGGTAAAGACCTACTCCTGCTAGGTTAGATTATGAGAGAGCGAGTTACAAGGGTGGCGAGCTCGGCGGCTGGCGGCGAGTCGCTTGAGGGGGTGTATAATGGAACGTGAGAGTCTACTATACCCTAGGGAGGTTTATATATGAAGCACCTCCCAGGGTTTACAAGTTTCCCCCGAACAAGATAAGGATCCGGGAGACTTTTGACCTAATCCGACTGGGCCTTCGCTACGCTCCTAGGCTTCTAGTCGCCAGTCGATGGGCCTCTTCCTTCCTCGAAGTCGAGTCGCTGTCCTTCAGGCGTACTCGCGAGCCTTCTGGCCCGTTCGAAACCCACTGCTGAGCATACCCCCTTAGGCATATCCCCATCAGTAGTCCCCGAGGCCATTGTTGATGTAGGCGTAGGCGTTCTTTGGTGCTTGAAGTAGGCGAGCCCAATTTGGGTGCCCCGTCGAATCGGCGATGGACTCCATTAATGTCGAGGAGAATTTCTCCACAGCTCCACTCGTCACTTTTATGAACATTATCGTTGCCCAGTCGTCATTTCGGCGAGAAGAGAGATTGGCGGGTAGCGAGTGGATCACCGAAGTTGGACCGTCAACCTCAGTCAAACTACCCGTTGGAGCTTCCAACGGTAACTACGGCACAATTACCGTGGGTAACGGCTATCCCAATTTTGGCGGGAGACCTTTCCCATATAAGGGGAGTGATGGATCTGCTTCGCAATCCTGCTTTGCATTCTTCATCCTTCCTCATTTGCTCTTCCTGCTCGCCCTCGACCTATTCTCCTCACGTCGCGCGATTCCGCTTCCCACTCAATGGCGCCTCCCAAAGGCTCGTGGGGAAAATCCAAGTGCTCCACGGCCCAGTTGAAATCCTTCGAAGACGCCGGGGTGCTTCACAAGGGGAATTGGCGAGTTCCCCCTTCTTCTAAGACCGAGCCGAAGCCGCGGCCCCGCGAATTCATCTGTTTCACCAGCCATCTCGAGAGGGGCTTAGGGTTCCCCACTTCGCTCTTCTTCTGCCGCTTCTGCGCGTACTACACGATCAAGCCCTTGGTCCGCATAGCATTGACCAGCTGGCGATCTTTGTCGCCTTATGCGATGTTACCTCGGCTGCAGGCCTTACTTCCCGCTGTGGCTGGAGCTCTTCCATGGCCGCATCGGGCGCGAGGCGTCCAGCGGCTTGATGCTGGCCACAGGCAGGGTCACCTTCCAGTTGAAGCCGAAGGCCAACTTCGTCAAGCTTCTCTTGCTGAAGAAGGCCACTAGTGAGTGGAAGAAAAGCTAGTTCTACATCAAGGAAGCCACTCCCTCTGGCGAGGTTTCCCTCCCTAAATTCGTTGCCGAGAGGAGCGAGCCCTGCCGACTGGCGCCAAAGAAGCTCCCTGAAGATCAGCGGATGGCCGTCGCGGAGATGATGGACCAAATCTAGAAGCTGAAGGACCAGGGGTTGATTCCGATCAACCTCTACAATTGTTGGCTTGGGTGGCGCCTAGTTCTGCTGGCAGCTCGCCCACGCTGGATGTACGAGTACATCGGGAAGCTTGATCCATCTCGCACCAGCACAGAGTCGTGGGAAGCCGAAGACTACAAGGCCGCCCTGAAGATGATCACCGACGCGGAGTTCACGGGCGTGGCGGTCGGAGTCGCCGCGTATACTCCCGTGAAAAATGAAGCCCCTACAGTAAGTCTTCTTTCCAATCGCTCCATTCATATTCTAGTTTCGTTCTTTTTGCTCGTCATGTTTCTGACTCGCAACGGTTCTCAGCTTTTTCAGGTATTGGAGGGTTGGCTCCCTCTGCTCGATGAGGAATTCCCCCAGGAGCTGGAGGAAGATTCCGAGGGGAATCCTTCCGATAGCAACGGGGAAGACGAAGAGGTCGCTCCCCCAGCGCTTGTGGCTCACAAGACCCAAATGCAGAAGCAGCGAGAGGTCGAAGCGAGCCGCAGCCTAGACGAGTTCGAAGAAGGCGACGAGGTCGCACAGGAGCAGACGTCCCGACGCACTGCCACGCCTTCGAAGCCCCCACGCCGGTCCAGGTCGCCGGCGAAGAGGCCCGCGTCGCCAGTCAGGTTGTGAGTGGTGTTCGGGTCGGACGACGACTCCGACGGCGAAGGGTCTCCTGAAGTCTCGCACAAGGTCCCAAGGGCTGCAATCCCGACAAAGGGGTTGGAGGGCGAGGACACGGAGGTGGTGGTAGAGGCGCCCCTGGCTTTGATCGCGCCGTCGACCTCGGGGGTCCCAAGCCAAGAAGCCATCGATGTGGTGCCGCCCAAGTCGCCATTGCCGTCGGAGGCGGCGGCGTCGGAGCCGGAGATCCCGGCAACTGCGGCTTCGTCGTCAAGGAAGCCTTCGATTTCGTGGGCTTTAGACGTATTCGAGCAGGGGCTTAGTCGCAAGCTTGGTCCCGAGTTGGACAAGCCTGCCCATATCAGTACCGGTCTTCGTGTTCTTCCAGTCACCAAGTAAGTTTACACTTCCTTGTCCCAATTTGCTTTGCATCTTTCGTGTCGTGGTTGTGCTGATTAGAAGGGTTTGTGCAGGTCGGGGGCTAAGAAGATTGGGCGCCCTTCGGTGGCCAAGATTCCCCCGGCCACTGTTGCGGGAGAAGGTGATCTCCTTAGGTAGAGGAAGGCCTCCGAGGGTGCCGCGACTACTGAAGTCACGAAGAAACAGAAGGGCGGTGCTGACGACGCCGCGACCGGGGGAAGCGCCGTGGAGCCAGTTGCTGCGCCGCTCGTCGAAGAGGGGGTGGCGACGCGATCGGAGCTAGCGCCGGCTGCATCCGTGCCGGAGGTGCCGGCCCCGGCGGCCAGCGCCCCTGCCAGGGCGTCGGCGACATTCCCTCGCTTTATGGCAAGGGGTTTTCCAGGCGGTGCGGACGCGCAGTCTCTGCAGTTCCCGGAAATCGTGGACACAGAGATTGAGGCCGCCGCAGGCGCACCTCCTTCACGGTCCCGTCGACTGACGCTGCTGAACTTCACAAGATGCTCGGCGCTGCCATTCAGGTATGTCCAGTCCCCAAATTCCTAGTCGCTGAATTTCAGCGGTTGGGAATTGTCTTTATCTTCCTGTATTCTCCAGTCCCCGAGTTCCTAGTCGCTGAATCGCAGCGACTGGGAACTGGTCTTGCTTTTTCCTTCCTTCTCCAGTCCCCGAGTTCCTGGTCGCTGAATTTCAGCGACTGGGAATTGTCTTTATCTTCCTGCATTCTCCAATCCCCGAGTTCCTAGTCGCTGAGTCGCAGCGACTGGGAACTGGTCTTTTTTCCTTCCTTCTCCAGTCCCCGAGTTCCTGGTCGCTGAATTTCAGCGACTTGGAACTGGTGATAATTTTCCTCCCGATGCTTAGCTGGTCTTGTTGTTTTGCAGGGGTTGCAGCGGGAGTCGACTGATCAGCAGGCTGCGCGAGAGCGCCTGGAGCGTGACTTGCGCGAGCTGCAGGAGGTTAACCGGCAGCTTCAGGAGAGGATCGGTGAGTGTTTGGCGTTGTTCTTCTTTGCTTGTTGTGAGCTGATTTTATGCGATATTTTGACACCTCCACTTGCAGACGGTTTCCCGGCTGAGGTCTCCAAGGCCCGTGAGGGGTATGTCCCACTCGCGGAGCTAGACGCGGCGAATGAGCGAGTGGCCTTCTTGATCAAGGAGTTGGAGGATGCTAAGGCGGCCTCAGTTTCTTCAGAAGAACGGGCGAAGGCTGCCGTCGCTGCCGCTGAAGAGGAACGCAAGGCCACGGACTCCATCATCGTGGGACTGCATAACGACCAGGCCGCCTTGGAGAAGCACGTCAAGGAGAGTTGCTGTAAGCTGCTTGGTGAGTTTCTGTCATTGCTTTAGCCTTTTGTCCGGTCCCCACTTTGGGGGTTTCATTGTTTCGCTGATACCTGACTTTGCAACAGTGGCAGGCCAAAGCGACCTGGTGGTGCAGACTTATACTGCTTCGCAGTGTGTAACTGCCATGGTGAATGCAGCCACAGCCTCGGCGTTGTGTGTCCAGGCGGCTCTCCAAGGCATGTCTCCCACCGAAGTCATCCCTGGGGGGCTCACGGAGGTGTGGCGCTATCTGGAGGAGGTGCCCGCGGTCGTGGACTGGATGACATGCTCGGCGTTCAAACGCGGGGCCGCCACGACATTGAGCTTGGGTCTCGCGCATTTCCCCAACGACTTCGACCTTGACGATGTCACGAGTGGCTATCCCTCGGCGGCACGGTGGAGATGTCGGAGGTGCTGAAGCTGACCGCGAAGGCTGCTCCTTATGTTGATCGTGTCTTGGCGATGGGGGATCTGCTGTCGTACCAAGAGACGGTGTTGGCGCCTGGCGACCCCGAGCCAGAGCACCCCGACATGAAGTCGGAGCAGCCCTTTCGGTCGTCATTGGCAAAGTCGCTGACCACATATCCGACGAACCCGTGGCAACCCTTTGTGCGCGTCAAGGGTGGTGGTGCTTCTTCTTCGTCAGGGCCTGTGTAGTGAGCAAATGTAGAAGTTGTAATAGATGCCAGGTGGCGAACATTTGTATGATTTTTGTGACCCGTGCCGCAGGGACTTGGTCGGCCCGTGTTTTATTAAAGCAGTGTTTTGTTCAACAATTTGTGCGAGTCCCCGAGCGCGTCCGCCCTTTAATGGGGTATAACTCGACTATGTATTTCTATGTGTTTGCCTTGTTTTTGCGTTTGTTTTTGCCCCTCATGTCTCCTGAACGGCGAGTCCCCGAGTGCAGGTGAGGTTCGTTTGTGAACGAGTCCCTGAGCATTGTGCTAGACCGTATTGGTCGTGATCCTATTGCAGGTTACGAATGCGTTGTTTGTAACGCGTCTCCTCCCCTAGCCCAGAGAGCCAGTCGCTTGGCGAGCCCTAGGCCGCTCTCTTACTAGGTGTGTTCCTGAGCCGCGTGGGGTCCCCGTTTTGCGGAGTCCCCGTGCGTGGTACTTAACCGTTCGAGTCGCTTTGCGCGAGGGTGGGGGGGACAGGTCGCTGTGAGAAGCGTGTGTCGGATGTCTTGGCCCGGTGGGACAGTCGGGCTAGGCGACTCCAATGGCGGCTCCGGGTTGGCGTTTTTCATGGACGACCCAAGGCCTGGATTTTTCTGGTGCCCTTGTGCCGCACTACTTGGCCGTGCCGGTCGCTCGACCAGAGGTTGACTTCCATAGGTAGCATATTGCTAGTATGTACGAGTGCGAGTGGCACAAGAATATGGCGAGCGGACACAATTTGTGCGATCCAAATGAATTTCATTATATATGTCGATGGAGTACAGTGTGAGGTTCTAAGTATAGAACTTTCTGAGGAGGTTTATATTCCATGGCCTCCCGACCTCCAGTTGGCCGTCACCCCGTATGTCGATGAGGTAGTAAGCGTCGTTGCCAAGGACTCGGCCTATGGCGAATGGCCCCTCCCATGGGGGGGATAGCTTGTGCATGCCCTTTTTATCTTGGACCAGTTGTAGGACCAGGTCGCCTTCCTGGAAGGTGCGAGTGTGCACTCGGCGGCTGTGATAGCGGCAAAGTCCCTGCTAGTATATGGCAGTGCGGGAGCGAGCCAGGTCGCGTGCTTCGTCGAGTTGATCAATGCTGTCTTGGCGGGCGGTTTGGTTGGCCGCCTCGACGTAGCTGGAGACTCGAGGGGGGTCGTGCTCTAGGTCTGTTGGCATTACGGCTTCAGCGCCGTACACCATGAAGAAAGGCGTGAATCCTATTGATCAGTTGACGGAGGTGAGGATCCCCCATATCACAGAGGGGAGCTCGTCGACCCAGCATCCTAGGGTGCGCTCGAGGGGCACCTGTAGTCACGGCTTGAGACCATGGAGGACGCTCTGGTTGGCGCGTTCTGCTTGGCCGTTTGACTCCGGGTGGGCGACTGATGTGAGGTCGAGTCGTATGCCGTGCTCCTCGCAGAATCCCACCATGGCCCCCTTGGCGAAGTTGGTGCCATTGTCTGTGATGATGCTGTGTGGGTAGCCGTACCGGTAGATGAGTTCGCGGAGAAACTTGGTAGCCGTCTTGCCGTCGCACTTCTTGATCGGCTTGGCCTCCCCCCATTTGGTGAACTTGTCGACTGTGACCAAGAGGTGAGTGAAGCCCGATGGGGCCTTCTTGAATGGGCCGACCATGTCCATGCCCCATACGGCGAATGGCCACATGATGGGGATTGTCTTGAGCGCCGAACCAGGAAGGTGCGTCTGGTTGGCATACTTCTGGCATCCGACGCATCTTTGGACAACGTCGGTGGCGTCGGCATGTGCGGTGAGCCAGTAGAAGCCGTGCCGCATGGCCTTGGCGCCTAGCGACTTGGCGCCGGTGTGATGGCCGCAGTCGCCGGCGTGGATGTCCTGGAGGATCTTGCGGCCTTCCTCTGGCTGTACGCAGCGCTGGAACACGCCGGTCACGCTGCGCTTGTGGAGTTCGCCATTGATGATGACGAAGGATTTCCAGCGGCGTACGATCATTCGCGCCTCTGTCTCGTTGCTCGGTAGGAGTTTGTGTTCCAGGAAGGCAACGTATGGCGCTGTCCAGTCGCTAGGTTCTACAACCATGGCGACTAAGGCCGGTTCTGGTTGTAGTGGAATCCCGACGTCGATCTCCTTTGGTGGGCTGATGGAGGGCTTGTGGATGACATCGAGGAAGACGCCTACTGGTGGCGTCTGTCGAGCCGACCCGATACGGGAGAGTGCGTCCGCCTCCTCATTTTTATGCCTGTCGATCCACTCGACGGAGTAGCCGTCGAAGTGTCCTCCCAGTTGGTCGACAGCCTGGCGGTATGCTATCATTGTTGGGGAAACAGTGTCGCATGTCCCGGCCACTTGGCCGGCGACTAGGTCGGAGTCGCCGTAGCATCGTAGGCGATTGATGTTCATCTCCTTGGCGGCTCTCATGCCATGGAGGAGGGCCTCGTATTCCGCCACGTTGTTGGTGCAGGGTGTGAAGTTGAGGTGGAGCACGTAGCGGAGCTTGTCTCCTTTGGGGGAGGTCAGTATGACCCTAGCCCCCGCGCCGTCGGCGTTCTTGGAGCCATCGAAGTGGAGCGACCAGTAGTGAAGGTATGGGAGCTTATCTGGCTGGGGTGCCTTTTCCCAGTCGGCGAGGAAATCGGCTAGGGCCTGCGACTTGATCGCTTTTCGGGGCTCGTATTTGATGTTGTGGACGCCGATCTCGACGGCCCACTTGGCGACTCACCCAGTCGCATCGCGATTGCGTATGATGTCTTGCAGGGGCGCGGAGGATACCACCGTTATTGGGTGCTCCTGGAAGTAGTGTGGGAGTCACCTCTGTGCCCGGAATACCGCGTACACCAGTTTTTGGTATTGCAGGTAGCGCTGTCGTGAGTCTGTTAAGACTTCGCGAATGTAGTATACTGGGCGCTGTATGGGGCGCTCCTTGCCCTCTTCTGGTCGTTCAACGACCATCACGGCGCTGACGACTCGATTGGAGGCCGCGACGTAGACGAGCATTGGCTCTCTGTCGAGTGGCGCGACGAGTAGTGGTGCCGCGAGTAGCACTTCTTTGAGTGCTTTCAGTGCGTTGTCAGCCTCTACGTCCCATTGGAACGTTGGGTTCTTTCGCATCAGGCAGTATAGGGGCATTGCCTTCTCGCCTAGTCGGGGGATGAAGCGACTGAGAGCCGCGACTCGCCCTGCCATCTTTTGGACATCGCGCAGGCACTCGGGTTTCCCGAGTCACGCGATGGTGTCGATCTTGGTGGGGTTGGCCTCAATGCCTCTCTTGGAGACTACGTACCCCAGAAGTTGTCCAGTGGGTACGCCGAAGGTGCATTTTCCGGGGTTCAGCTTGATGTTGTACCTCCGTAGATTTGCGAAGGTTTCTGCTAGGTCAGCGAGCAGATCGTCCTGGCGGGTGGATTTTACCACCACGTCGTCGATGTAGACATGGATGTTGCGGCCAATTTGGCTCGCTAGACACTCCTGCATGCACCTCTGATATGTGGCGTCTGCGTTCTTGAGGCCAAATGTCATGGCCGTGTAGCAGAACGCGCCGAATGGTGTGATGAACGCCGTCTTCTCTTCGTCTTCGACCGCCATCTTGATCTGGTTGTAACCAGAGTAAGCGTCGAGAAAACATAGCGACTCCGATCCCGCGGTCGAATCGATGATCTGATCGATGCACGGTAGGACGAACTCCTCCTTCGGGCAGGCGCTGTTGAGGTTGGTGTAGTCTATACACATTCTCCAGGTGTTGTTCTTTTTGAGAACCATGACTGGGTTTGCCAGCCACTTGGAGTACTTAATCGGCCGGATGAAGCCTGCGGCTAGCAGGCGCTGGACCTCCTCGGCGATTGCTCGACGACATTCTTCATCCGTATCGACTGTTTTACTGGTCGCACTTTGGGGTCGGCATTGAGTTTGTGCTCAGCGAGTTCCCTCGAGACACCTGGCATGTCAGATGGCTTCCATGCGAAGATGTCGCGGTTCTCACGGAGGAACCCGATGAGCGTGCTTTCCTATGCGGGGCTCATATGCGCCCCGATGGTGACCGTCTGGCTAGAGTCGCCTGGGACGAGCTCGACGGTGCGGGTGTGCGTGGTCGCCTCGAATGTGGAGTTCGCGGCGATTTGTTTCTTCAGGATGGTGGGATCGTCCTTGTTGATGTTGCCCGCGTATTTTGCGAGCTGCTCCGCGTGGTCAGTCTCCGCGGCGATGACGGCGTCGGCGAGCTCGGCGCCCTTTTCCTCGCATTCCACGGCCATATCGGGGTCGCCGTGGACGGTGATGATGCCGCTCGGCCCGGGGAGCTTCATCATGTTGTAGGCGTAGTGTGGGGTCGCCATGAACTTTGCGAATGCCTGGCGACCCAGGACGCAGTGGTAGGGGCTGCGGAAGTTTACTAGTTCGAAGACGATCCTCTTCGTGCGGTAGTTTGCCGGGGTGCCGAAGGTGACTGGCAGTGTCACCTTCTCGATCGGGTATGCCTTCCGACCGGGGACGATGCCGTGGAAGGTCGTCAGTGTTGGCTCGATGGCTGTTTCTAGGAGCTGGAGCCTTTTGAAGGTGTCGAGGTATAGGATGTTGATGGAGCTCCCACCGTCCATCAGTGTCTTGGGCAGCCAGTAGTCGGCCACCTTTGGCCTGACCACCAGGGCGACTCGCCCTGGATACTCTATTCTTGGCGCGTGGTCCTGGCGACTCTAGGTGATGCTTTGCTCGGACCAGTTTAGGAAGCGGGGAATGTCGACTTGCGTCACCGCATTGACGGCAACCGCGCGGGCGAGTACCTTCTTCTCACGCTTGGTGCCGAGCCCGGTGAAGGTATGAAGCGACCCGACAGCGCCGCCGTTCCCGTTGTCACCGCCGAGTCCTGGCGACTCTAGGTGATCCGAAGCCACCGCCGTTCCCGTTGTCCCGCTGTTGGTTGTTGTTGGGGTCCTCCCTTGCACGTCTTGCCTTCTAGATCTCTTTGAGAGAGTGGCAGTCGGCGGTGGTGTGGGTGGCTGGTTTTCCCTCCCTGCTGTGGTAGATGCAGGGCTGATTAAGCAGGGCAGCGGGGTCGAATTTCGGCCTCGTCGCGTTGTTGGCGCGGTAGTTCCCGCTGTCGCGGTAGTTTCCTCCGTCGCGGCGGTAGTTCTTGGAGTCGCGTTGGCCGTAGCCGGCGTTGGCGACGAAGTCGACTCGCCCATCGGTCCGGCGCTTGCCGGTGATGCGGGTGTTGCCGTAGCGCATGTCGCGTAGTCGCCCGCTGTCATGGATGCTGGTGCGCCGTCTTCCTCCCGACTCGTCATCGTAGTCTTGGTTGGGATCTTCCTCTGCGTAGCGCTTGGCAATCTCGAGGAGGTCGGGGATGTTGTTGAGCGTCCGGTAGACCCTCTTGATCTTGGCGACCAGAGGTTCGTACCGGCACGCATTTTTGAAGCAGTGTATCGCCGTGTCTGGGTGGATGCCGGAGGCGTTTATCCACAGCTCTTGCCACCTTTGGATCCACCGGCGGGTCGACTCGCGTTGTCCCTGGATGCATTGCTCCAAGTCCTCGATGGTGGTGGCGCGAGTGTAGGAACCCTCGAAGTGCCTGACGAAGGCGTCCCGCATTTCTTCCCAGGAGTCGATGCTGTCAGCGGGTAGCGTATTAATCCATTGCCGGGTCGCACCCTCCATCATCAGGGGGAGGTAGCGAGCGGCGAGCAGGTCGGTGTGGCCTGTGATCCCCATTGCCATGAGATATGTGTCCAGCCAAATGGCGGGGTCGTAAGTCGGGTCGTATTTCTCGATCTCCCTGGGGGCCTTGAAGTTGGCGGGGTATTTTTCCCCACGGATCATGGGTCCAAAGCACTGTGGCCCGACTCGACTGAGTGAGCCTCTTGGCTCCGGGTCGCCGCGGTTGGTGAGGGTGTGTCGCAAGTCGTAGGGCTGGCGCGACCACCACACCTGATTGTTGATGATGTGTGTTCGGGCAACGAGTGGTTGCCCGTTTGCGGCGATGGTGTTGTTCGTAGGCCGCGACTCGTTGGTCGACAACGCAGGGTTGGCGGCTCGCGGTTGGTTTGCTAGTGGTTGGGGTGGTGGGCAAACTATCGCGTTGGCCATGGTTGGGTGGCCGCTCGATGTCGCCCTGCTTGCTGACGAGCGGGAATACATCCGCCCACGCGGATCTACTCCCACGGCTTGCTGCTCGACGACCCTGACGAGTAGGGCTTTGGCGTACTGGATCTGTAGCGCGCCGTCGCCTTGGACATCGAGGTTGGCGATCGTGGCGTCGGCCGCGACGACGTTGTCCATCGGGGTGGAGTACAGTGGTAGCCCGTTGGCGTCTCGGGCTTGAGGCGAGATGATGATGCGTGGTTGGTCGGGTGGGGGCGCACGGCCCATGGGTGGTGGAGGGGCCCCATTCATCGGTGCTCTAGGTGGTGGTCTTGCGGGGTTGCCTCCTCATAGCGGCGCGTTCTCGCCGTGTTCGCGCTCACCGGCGCGTGTGGGGTCGCCCTCGTCGTTGAAGTTCAGGACGCGGCCCTGAACATCGGGGTTCAGGCGGGTCCTGATGCGGCGCTGGTGATAGAGTGACAGTTCCTTCGCCGTCTCTCGTTCGAGGCGGTATTTCTTGCGCTCGGCGAGTTCGTTGCGTTGCGCCTCCTGGAGCCGCAGGCGGGCTTGTTCCACCTCCGTGGCCGTCGCGGTCGGCGGAATCGGTGTGGAGAACGGATCCGGCGGGGCGGCCATGCTTCCCGCCATGTAAATCGCGTTGAAGCGATTGGATCTGGCGCGAAGATCCTCGGGGGATTCCGAGCCGGAGTCGGAGTCGAAGATCCCGAGTATGGAGGGATCCTCGAAGTCTTCGGGGTTGGAGACTCGCGTGATGGAGTCCTCCCGCGACGCGGCGGTGATGGATCTGTTGGCCGATGCGGGGGTCGCGGAGTCGGCATCGTCGTTCAAGGCATCATCGTTGGTGGCGACGTTGGTCTCGACCGCGTCGCTAGCGGCCGAGTCCTACTCGGTGACGTGGCCCCTGATGGAACGGACCTGCTCCTCCGAGAGAAGATCGCGGTGTGGAGGCGATCCGCCGACGATCATGGTCGCGGCCGGGTCGACCGCGCCGGTAAAGCCGACGAAGAGGTTGATGGAGCCGATCGGCATCATCGCGGCGTGTGTGATCGGGCGCGACGCCGGGATGTAGCTGTTGGGCAGGATCTGCAAGATCCCGCCGAAGGCGATCATGCGGCCAGTGGCGAACGGCCGCTCGATCGGCGAGTAGGGTCTCGCCGCAGAACTCAGGCCAGTCCCACTATGCCCCACGGTGGGCACCACTGTCGTGGAAATGGCCACGGCAGTCGCTGCCATAGGCGGCGATTGAGAGTTTCGTGAGGAAGAGTTGGTGGCCATCTGCGGTGCGAGATGGGGGCAGGTGCACAAGGGTTTACCCAGGTTCGGCCCCCGGAGGATAAATACCTACTCCTGCTAGGTTAGATTATGAGAGAGCGAGTTACAAGGGTGGCGAGCTCGGCGGCTGGGCGGCGAGTCGCTTGAGGGGGTGTATGATGGAACGTGAGTCTCTACTATACCCTAGGGAGGTTTTTATATGAAGAACCTCCCAGGGTTTACAAGTTTCCCCCGAACAAGATAAGGATCCGGGAGCCTTTTGACATAATCCGACTAGGCCTCCGCTATGCTCCTGGGCTTCTAGTCGCCAGTCGATGGACCTCTTCCTTCCTCGAAGTCTAGTCGCTGTTCTTCAGGCATACTCGCGAGCCTTCCGGCCCATTCGAAACCCACTGCTGAGCATACCCCCTTAGGCATATCCCCATCAAGTGGGATCTCAGTTGTTTTCTTAGTAGTATATGTGGATGACATATTACTCATGGGAAACGATGTGGATCTTATGATAAGCGTAAAGCATATTTGAGTAACCAATTTTCCATGAAGGATCTAGGTGAAGCTGCATACATATTAGGAATCAAGATCTATAGAGATAGATCAAGGCACCTAATTGCATTAAGTCAAAGTACTTACATCGAAAAGATTTTGAAGAGGTTCAAAATGGAAAATACCAAAAGAGGCTTGGTACCAATGATGAAGAATTGCAAAATGAGTATGACTCAATGTCCGGTAATGGATGATGATAGAGAAAAAATGGCTTACATCCCCTATGGCTCAGCCATAGGATCTATCATGTATGCAATGTTAAGTATGTGACCTGATGTGGCATTGGCTCTTAGTTTGACGAGCCGATACCAAAGTAATCCAGGACCGGATCACTGGACAGCTATAAAGAATATCCTAAAGTATCTGAGAAGAACAAAGGATATGTTCCTAATCTATGGAAGAAGTGATGAAGCTCTAAACATAACGTGTTACATGGATGCGAGCTGGAACTTAGATCATGATGACTCGAAGTCTCAAACATGATTTGTGTTCCTAGTGAATGGCGGGGCGGTAAGCTGGAAGAGTAAGAAGCATCTGGGGGTGGCGCAATCTTCAATGGAGTCTGAATACATTGTTGCGGCTGATGCAGCAAATGAAGCTGTTTGGCTAAGGAATTTCGTCATCGAACTGGGAGTTTTTCCAAATGCGCAAGACCCCGTGACGATCTATTGTGATAACATGGGAGCTATTGCAAACACAAATGAACCAAGGACTCATTCTGCAGCATAACACATCAAACTTAGATTTCACGTCCTCCGACAGAACGTTGACGAAGGTGAAGTCAAGATTTGCAAAGTAGATACGGAACTGAATATGGCAGATCCTTTGACTAAAGCTCTCCATCAGGAAAAGAACGAACAACACCAAAATTTCATTGGTGTTAGGTTCCTGCCTATTGTAAACTAGTTTTATTTGTACTCTAGTGCAAGTGGGAAAGGATTTATGCCCTAGAGGCAAATAATAAAGTGTATTATTTGATATATCTCCTATATGCTCATAATACGTTTCATACTATGCTATAACCGTGTTAATACGAAATGTTAATACACGTGTGGTATGTAAACAAACTGTGTCTCTAGTTACCTCTAGCGAACTAGTTCATTGGTCATGAGGATGGTCTGGGTTTCAAGATTATGGGCGTTTATGCCGATTCACAATGGGGTCATGTTATTAGTTGAATAACATGATAGAAAAACATCCGACCGTTATATCTTGAATGAGATCTAGTTACAAAGTTCACCATTGATGATAAAACACAAAGAACCTCGCAACCCGATCCTTTGACTGTGAGGTAATACAAATCACCATTTCGGAGGAAGCTTAGATGGTTATCAAGAATCATCTCGTAATAGGGTGATCAAAAAGGTGCCACTCAGGTTTTCCAAAGGGATGCGTAGAGGAGTACATATCAAGACTAGGATTTGTCTAGTCCATGTAACGGACAGATACATGTGGCCATCTCGGTGACGTTGCATTAATGAAGCTTGCAAGCATGTGACTTGGTCACGGAATGCAACAACATGAGAACAAGCAAACAAGTTCATTGGTAACGAGACCGAACTAAGGTATGGGGATACCGAAGATCAAGTCTCAAATGAATTAGGTATCACATGACAAAGGGAACGAGAAACGACTATCTCACGGTTCGAGTGATTATATTCATGAAACACACGGGGGTCACATGGCCATCCAGGTCCCTTTGTTGATCATTGATATGAGAGTAGTCTCGATCATGTCCGGAGTGTTTCCTAACCGAAGAATGTCACGCTTTAGGGTAGGGACACTTAGGGTAGATGAGGTATCGTAGGAGAAATAGAGAAAGAGAAACTGGAATAGTTCTGGGTAACATCTGATGGAGATCGGAAGGGGTCCAGAAGGTGTTCTGGAGTGAAGGAATAATACAATATGTGTATTTGAATGTTAATTGGAGAACTAATATTAAATATATATTTTATTTTATTATTAAAGGCATCATAATGCTAATGGGCCTCACCCGAAGGGAGGCCCAATAGGGCATAGCGCCTAGGGAGAGGGGGCCAGCCGGCCTAGGCTTGGTGGGCCGCCCCAATGGGGCCCACCTAGGGCCGTCAGCTGCCTCTAGGTGGCCGGCGGGTGTGGGGATTAGTCCCACACCGCCTGGCCCCTACGCGGTGTGCCCCCCTCCCACTATATATAGGGGTCTCCCCTCCCCCTTTGGAATCATACCATTCCCTCTCATTCTCTCTCTCATCCACTGAGGACTTCTCCGTAATATTGGAGAGGACCTCATGGGTGATTTCTCCACCTTCACACCACCGTCGTGTGATCTGCGATCCGACATCTACTTCTTCCGCTGCTCAGCTGGATCGGAGTCCGGTTGACGCCTCTTGCACCGGACGTGTGACGAACTTCGGAGGCACCACACTTGTGGTCCTGCTCGTCTTCATCAATATACGCCTTCCTGTGTAAGGCGTGCCTCGGTCTTCAAAGGTATGAATACCGTATCTCTTCTTTGTTACTTATGTCTACATAGTATAGATCCTGGTATTAGTGTTCGAGTAGATAGAATTTTTTTGTTTTCTGCTACGGAACCCTTCATTATTTTCCTATAAAATGGGCTTCTTCCCCAATGGTTTTAAAGCGTTCTTGAGCATGAAATGACCTCCACTATTGACCCCTTATAGCTTGCTTTCTCTCCGTTACATCCTATGATTCTTGCATCTTTTTGTGGTCTTTGGAAGAGGAGTTCTAGATCTACAATCCCCACCAATCAATTCCTCCTCTACGTGAGGGGAACACAATGGATCTAGATCTTGGAGTCATTATGATGTATACCATCCTTCCTACGTCACTCCAAATACAACACCGAGTCCCCCAAGTGGACCGATGACATGAGCTAGAGCAAAGCTACTACATGATAAGGTGAACTCGCTTCTATCTATGTGTGCCTTTGAATCTCATTTTTAATGGCCTGCTACTTCATTCCACTACTCTATGTATCCTCAGGTATGATCCCCAAGAAGGAATGCCAAGAGAAGTATCCAAGTACGCGCAAGAGGAAGAAGCTAAAGTTTCAGCGTAGATTCCAGCGCTACTGGCCCCCCACACCGAACGTCGGTGCCAGGGTCCAAACCGGCGCCCCACCGAACTATGCCTCTGAATACTGGTTCAGTATCCACCGAACGAACCGGCATGCCCACATACTAACCGGCGACCAGGCCGGCTCATCGACTTAGCCGCCGAAGCATCAGGTGTATAGGCCGGTGCCGCCAGACTACCCGCCGATATGCATTGTCTGCGCATAGCTTTGGTTTTGATGCCCTGGAATATTCCCTTTACTTACCACTTCACTCCAACTACTATAAATAGCCCCTATGGATCTCTCTTATTCCCTTAGGCATAGATGATAGACTAAAGACAACCCCTTATGGAATCTCTAGTTTTGCCTCATCCCCTTAATCAAGGGGTCCGACTATCTTCACCAACCTCTTGGATTTTGCCATATTGCATTCAAGTTGTACAAGGCCTTGGAGTCAGTGTCCCTTCTCCAAGTTTTCAAGATCTTGCCAAGCCTCCCGCTCGCCATGCCGGTTAGAGAGAGAGTTTGTGTGTCTTTCCTGCCACTGATCCTAGGGATTGTGTCAGACCGGTAGCCGTCGGCATGAGCTATAGGTTGCTTTGTGTATCACATGTATGTTGAGTTCATCGTGTTCTTCGTGTGTGAGTTCTCTTGGCTTTCGTCCTCCCTCTCCCCCTCACATTTCCCTCGCAATTACCGAAGTTTCGTGAAAGATCCGGCCACCCTAAGGGGCCACCCCTAACACATTGGTTGATTTCCTCCATTGCTCTTCCTCTCTAATTCCTCCCTATAACTTGTTGCTTTTGTTGGATTTGAGTGTGGAGGATTTGAAAACCTTTGGTGTTCTTTCTTTGCATTCTTGCATAAGTGTTGATCTCTACTTTACGATTTGTTCAAGTGAGAGACCGTGAGCTTGTTACTCTTGGAGGGTGACCTCCTAGTCGGCTTGTCGGTTGATGCCATGTTATCCTCTTCATGGAAAATTGTGAAGAGACCCAGGATTCTCCTTCATGGAGTTTCTGAAGTGGTTGTGGACCTTGCCATCTCCAGAGTGGAGGAAAAGCTAGCCATAAGAAAAGGTCCTATTCCTTCATGGGATAGACTCGAAGAAGAAGGTGAGACTTTGTGGCATTGGGAAATCCTTTGTGGAATCCCACACCTCTCCAACATAACGTACCTTACTTGTAAGGGAACATAGGAATACATGTTCGTCTCCACGTGCCTCGGTTATCTTTATACCTGACATAGGTATGATTACTCGGGTGTGGATGATTTGCTACCTTGGCTGTATGAAGGCTTACGGCCCATGAAGATTCAAGATGATGGCCCAAGAAGCATCCGATGAAAGCTTTAGTTGTATTAGGAAAGAAAATATGAGCCGACATTCTATTGGTGTTGTAATCAAACATATGTAACCTATCCGTATACAGCTTCGAGATCCGGCCTATTATATATAGGACGGGAGAAGCCTATGGGGAGGTACCAAAAAAACCAAGCAATCTGTAATAGTGTTATTCATCAAGTAATTAGACGACTTTGACTCCCTTGTTTGCCTGACATCCGACAAATCCCCAGTGTTCTCTTTTCCAAAAAAAACCTAAGTCCATCACGATGGGCATTGACGAGGTTACCCCTGTCAATTGGCGACGTCTTTGGGAAACCTGAACACTAGAGTCATGGATTCGGCGGACCCCTTTTCATAAAGAAACAATCCAACGGAAGCAGCACCACGCTCGTCCACCCTTGTTTTGGTACCCGCCAATTTCAGTTGCGGATCCGATCTCATCATCGGAAGTTTCCACTTCCAAGTGGAGGATCCCGAAGAACCACACCTTTCGGCTCCGATCTCATCAGGACCGTCAGCCAAAAAATCTGCGCCTATAGCGATAACTACGTTACCCTGTGGAAGCCATGCCGTAGGTGGAGAGAGCCAATGAAAACAATCAAAACACAACAGATCTAGGGGACCTTGATGGTCTCTACGATGATCTCTCCCTTGGGTCAAACCACTAGTCAAAACCACTACGAGTATCAAGCTCGGAAAACACAGAACCCGAAGAAAGTAGAGAAAGTATCGACTTTGGAATTAGAAAGGCTGAGATCTACCCAGAACATAAACCACTAGACTTCACTGGTCCCCTAGATAGTGTCTCCTTTGGATCTAACGATGACGTCACTAGGCAATATATAACACGACACCAAGCATGTGCGATCAACGGAGAACTTCGATACAGCGTGACTCTAACGGTAACCCTATTCGTAACCCCGATGATATTCTATCAGATGACAATGCAGGAAATCACAGCAACGAAGAGAACCACGGAAACGAAGGAGACCCGACAGACAACCGCATAACCATTGGAGGAGGGGGACCATGCGGAGGCGAGAGGCGAACTCTTTGATTACCTGCCGCAACATGGCAAAAAGTAAGGGAAGCAATTTCGGGCGCAGTTCCAATGACAGCTGATGCCACACACGATGATTTACTAGCATATCAATACCTGCTTCATCATAAGAAGAGAGACTTGCTAAGGATGCAAAGGAAACTCAATGAAAGAGAAAGGCTAGCCGACGAATCCATCCTAAGACGGGCACAATTAAGTTCTACCAGAGGATCAGGAAGCGAACTAGGGGAGCACCGCCAAGAAGGGGAACATCTCGATTGTAGAACATTCCCGAAGCTGAAAGAAACGAACTGATTCGAGGCCTCGATCTGTCGTTTATGTCAATAGATCAAGCAGGGAATATCAAAGCAAAAACAGCCCAGGCAGCAACCGTGGCTGCACAAACATATCTAATCACAACTCACCCCGCACCCGACGATCCCCGTGCGGCTCTTCATCACTCGGTTTTAATGAACCTCGGCATGGTAGGAGCATCTCTTGCACAAGCAAAACAGTGAATCACGCACCAACCCGATAGATCCCCATGATAGAAAAAAGTACGATGGACTACAGGAACCCAAAGCATGGCGAGCAGATTACTTGGACACCGTCAAGCTACAGGGCGGCTCCGTAGCCACCGCGATGCAAAGTCTATAGCTGCACTTAACCGATGTTGCACGGTCATGGCTCAAACAACTACCCGAAGATTCAATTAGTAGCTAGAAGGATCTTGAAGACAAGTTCGTCCGACACTTTCACTCCCCATTTAAAATACCCGCATCTCTGGAGCAATTATAGGCGTGCAAATAGAAACATGGAGAATCAATAAGAGCCTTCACTCAGCGATGGAACATTATCAAAAACTCAGCCAAAGCCATATGCAACGAAAGGGCCATTTACGCCTTCAATGACGGCCTCCACTGCCGAGAGTTCATAGAAGAACTAGGACGGGTCAAACCCAAAACAATCTTACAACTAATGGACATAGCAAATCGCTGGGCTGATGGAGAGGACGCGCTGCATAACAAACAAACACGTTCACCCGAAGAAGACATGGTTAAACGCAACAATGACAGGAGAGGGAGGAACAACGATGGACACGCGGGACCAAGTTATGTTGCAGCTAGTTTCTCGGGAGAGGATAATCACAGGAACGATGATCACAACAGCGGGCACCACAGTAGCAGGGACGACGTCGAAGGAGGCCAATCAATGTAGCAATATCAGCCAAGATCTCGGGACCCACATATGTCCGCAATGCAAATACTGGAAGGACCCTGTAATATGCACTTTTATGTCGACTCAGCGGGCAAAATATGATCCAACCATCTCATGAAAGACTGCCGAACATTTTTGAAGATGCAAGAGCTATGCAACGCAAAGGCAACCGAAGCAGCAAACCCATGATACACCACTACGCCTGGGATGCTAGCCATCAGCACACCACCACCACCGGTACACCAGCCAGCAGGACAACCGCAAAACACAATAGATCAAGGTAGTGAATACCCTAGGTCAAAGGGTGCAATGTCAATGATTCAGAAAGGGCGCCCATCCAACAGGATCTAGAAGCTAATTACAAGACAAGTCGACATGACCGAGATGGCTGCACCAGCCACACCCGAGTATCTACACTGGTTAGAACAGGAAATCACATTTAGTAGAGCTGATCACCCACTTCGAGTACCACGACTAGGTCATTCGGCCTTGATAGTTGAAGCGTAAGTGGGGGGATTTGACATGAGCAAAGTTTCCATGGATGCAGGAAGCAACATAAATTTGATTTACGCCAAAACACTGAGAGTAATGAACTACTCTTTGGTAAATATAGCACCAACAGAAACATCCTTCCACGGCATAGTACTAGGTAAAGCCGAAATTCCCTTAGGTAAAATATTTTTTGACGTTGTTTTTGGATCCAAAGAAAATAGTTCGAAGTCAGGGACTAGCCATCACAATATCATGTGATCCTAGGACACCCAACTTTTGCACGATTCATGGCAGTCCTGCATTATGCATAACTAGTTATGAAAATGCCAACGCAAAGAGGAATCATAACAATAAAGGGAAGCTTCACACGTTCGGACAATTGCGATCGGGGGTTCAACAAAATTTCTGAATCTTTTAGGATGGCAACTGAGTTTCAGCAGCTAAACATGTCAGCAACCGTAGAACCTCTAGCAATAGCGCGTGTCAATCCCGGTAAGGCTTTTGACACCGCAAAAGATACAAAGGAAGTACATATACACCGTAACGACCCAAAGAAGACGACATTTGTGGCCTCCAATCTTGGTCCCGCATAGGAAAGCGCGTTCATCGAGTTCCTCTGTGAGCACTAGGAGATCTTTGCATGGCTACCTTCTGACATGCCAAGAATTCCTAGGGAACTCACTAAGCACGCATTAAACTTGGATCCAAAGGCAAAGCCAGTAAAATAGTCGCTTTGTCACTTCGTAGAGCCAAAACGTAAGGCCATTGGAAAGGAGCTCCATCGCCTTACGGATGCCAAACTCATCAAAGAGTTAAAGAAAGTAGAGTGGGTTACAAACCCAATATGCATCCCAAAGAAAAATACAGAAGAGTTACATATGTGCATTGACTTCACTACGCTGAACCAACATTGTCCAAAGGATCAGTTCCCACTGCCACGAATCGATCAAATAATCAATGCAACTGTGGGGTGTGAACGTCTTTCCTTTCTGGACGCATATTTAGGGTACCATCAAATTCGGGTGAAGGAGGAAGATCAGGAGAAAACAACATTTATCACGCCATATGGCGTATTCTGCTATACAACAATGCCCTTTGGCCTAAAAAATGTCGGGGCAACATACCAACAGATGATGCAAAATTGCCTGGGAAACCAAATTGGCACAAATGTACAAGTGTATATCGACAACATTATAGTTACAACAAAGCAAGGGTACTCACTTATTAAAGATCTCCAAGAAACATTTGAGAACCTCGACAAATTTTGCATCAAACTCAACCCGACGAAGTGCTCCTTTGGAGTCCTAGCGGGGCAACTCCTCGGATACCTCGTATCAGCAAGAGGAATTGAAGCTAATCCCTAGAAAATACAAGAGATTCTAACAATGAAAAATCCAACGAATCTTTGGGGCATACAATAGCTGGCTGGGCGAGTCACAACACTCAGCCATTTTATCACTTGGTTAGGGGAAAAAGCACTACCATTCTATGCCCTAATGAGGAAATCAGATAAATTTGAATGGACAGAAGAATCTCAACACGCCTTCGAAGATCTCAAAAGGACACTTTCGACATCTCCTGTCGTCATGTCTCCGCACGAGAAAGAGCCATTACTTCTTTACATTGCCGCCACTAATCAGGTAGTCAGCACGGTTCTGGTCGTAGAATGACCCGAAGAAGGGAAAACCCATGGTGTTCAAAGGCCAATTAATTTCTTGAGCGAAGTTCTCTCGCCATCTAAACAAAGGTACCCACATTATCAAAAACTAGCGTATGGAGTGTTTATGATAGCACGGAAGTTGCGTCACTAGTTTTTGGAACACCTGATCATAGTGGTCAACGAAGCACCTCTATCCAATATCCTCAATAACCTAGAAGCATCTAGACGTGTCTCTCTATGGGGCATTGAGCTTTCCCCTCGAGATATCACATACGAGAAGCGTAAAGCAATTAAATCCCAAGTTCTGCCTGATTTTATCACTGAATGGACTGAACTACAATACGCGGCTCCACCTGATCTTTCTAGAGCATGGACAATGTACTTTGATGGATCAAAAAGAACGGAAGGAGTAGGGACAAGAGCCATACTAGTATAGCCACAAGGCGATAAATTGTGACATATACTTCGGATGAGCTTTGTAAACGTGTCCAATAATGAAGCTGAGTATGCGGCCTTGTTGCACGGTATGCGTATGTCTAAAGCTTGTGGTGCAACTCGCCTCAAAATATTTGGTGATTCTAATCTTGTAGCACAGCAAGCAATGAACAAGTGTGACACTATCAGCGATAACATGATTTCCTACCATGATTTGTATAGCATTATGGAAGCTCAATTTGATGAATGCGAAGTATCGCACATAGGAAGAGCAAGCTATGAAGAAGCCGAAAATCTAGCAACATCGGGTCCTTATTCCTACCAGTGCCACCCGGGGTTTTTTGGGAGGAAATAATTGAGCATTCTATCAAGGCCAAGAGAGTCTTTGAGGTCATGGCGCCCAAGACAGGGAAAAAGATTAAGCCACAAAAGGACCAGGGGCTCCACCAGCTAGCAAGAGTACAGATGAAATCCTCGAAGAAGAACCAGAAGTTGATGAGGTCATGATAATAGAACCTAGATGGATGCAGCCATACATATCATATATGACTCGGGGAGAGCTCCCCGAAGATGTGACAGAAGCTCGGCGAATCAATCGAAGATCAAAAGCCATTAGAATCATCAAAGAAGAGTTATACAAAAGAAATATTTCGGGTGCGCTACAGTGATGTGTCACACCCGACGAAGGAAAAATTATGCTCAAGGATATGCATGAAGGAGTATGTGGCCATCACGCTAACAGTCGACCAATTGCCACAATAGCGTTTAGGGCAGGATTCTATTGGTTCACAACAGTACAAGATGCAAAAGATATAGTTAGAACATGCGAGGCATGTCAGCGATTCGTAACAAAACCTGGTGCACCCACCGCTGAGTTAAACCCCATACCTCTTTCTTGGCCTTTCGCTCAGTGGGGACTTGATATGGTGGGAAAACTTCACAAATCACCTTCAGGAGGACACGTCTTTCTGCTAGTGGCAGTCGACAAATTTACTAAATGGATTGAAGACATGCCTGTCACCAGTCAGGATGGAACTTCAGCTGTGAATTTTATCAAATCCATAGTATTCCGGGTCGGTGTGCCAAATAGCATCATCACAGATAATGGAACTAATTTTACTTCCAATGAGTTCAAGTAATACTGTGAGGAGATGGGTATCAAAGTAAGCTACGCCTCAGTAGCCCACCCGCAAACCAATGGGCAAGTGGAAAAAGGCAATGGCTTAGTAACTGCTGGCCTCAAGAAGAGATTACTAGCACCACTCGACAAGGCAAAAGCAGCATGGGTTAATGAGTTACCATCTGTTTTGTGGAGTTTGCGTACTACTCCAAATAATTTGACACAAGAAACACCCTTCTTTCTGGTCCACGGCACTAAGGCCGTCCTTCCAGTCGAAGTATCACATGAATCTCCACGAGTAGCTAGATATGATGAAGAAGCGTCAAGAGAAGCACTTGAAGACGATGTTGATGCACTTGATGAAGCACGTGACACTGCCCTACAAAGAGCTAGTATATATCAGCAAATCTTGTGCAACTATCACAATCGACGGTTGCGTCCTAGGTCCTTCGTTGTAGGGGACCTAGTTCTTCGCCTCAAGCAAGATGGTCACCAGAAATTGGAGTCGCCTTGGGAAGGGCCTTACATTGTTACAGAAGTTATTCCCGGAGGAGCATATCGGCTACAAGACAAGAAGACAGGAGTTAAATACTCCAATCCATGGAATATCGCACAATTACAACGTTTTTACGCTTAGAATTTATGTTTTCTCGCACTTTAAATTACAATAAGGCCTATGGCCCGTCTTCTTAGCCAGAATATAAAGGCCAACGGCCAGGCGAAAAATCCACCAAATAATGTATCATCAGCTTCGGAATAGAAATAAAAGATAAGTTCTTCATACTCTGAGTCTTTATTTATACCTTTTTCGGACAAAACAAAGGATTTATATTTTTCTGTGAGCACTATTCTGATAAAACTAACAACAGTTATGAGCCTATGTCCAAATACAGGCATCCGAACATAGCCTCGGGGGCTACTCTCATCAGGAGCGCTGGCGCACACCCGATAAAAACTAAATTGTGAGTCAAGGCAGTCATCACCTAAACCTATGAGTTTTACTTTGGTGTATCCTCAAAAGGTTACTCCCATCGGGAGATTCTATAAAATCATTAAAACAAAAAATCTAATAAATTTCAGAAATTCCAGTAGCCAAACAAGGCAGTCGACAAAAATCATACAAAAATCTCGGATCGCACCCGACGCGATAAAACTCTGAATGTCGTGTCCAATACGTGAAGGTAAGACCTCGAGATTCGTCATGTGTGTCCTGGTAATCACACAAGAATGAGCTCTGCTAGTAAAATATCCGTATCAACGATACGAAAAATCCCGACGGACACGTTGGGTACCCGATAAAATAGAACTGGAATTTAGTATTCGATAAGAACTCAGCGGCTCAAACTAAATTACACTAGTTATAATTCCGAGTTTAGGCCCGGGGACTTGAATTTGATGTAGGTCGACATTGTTTTTGCCCAGGAGTAATTAACTAATCCAGATCTGTCAGATGCATCAGGCTTGTTGTACCAAATCTCTATAAATCTAGAAAAATAGAAACAATTCATAAAATCTTTAGAAAATGAAAAACTGGAAATATCTTTGAGACTCAACCAGAATCTATGATTCAGGTGAAGTCTCGGGGGATACTGACATAGGTATGATTACTCATGTGCTAATGATTTGCTACCCTGGCTGTATGAAGGCTTATGGCCCACAAAGATTCAAGATGAAGCATCCGATGAAAGCTTTAGTTGTATTAGGAAAGAAAATATGAACCGACATTGTGTTCGCGTTGTAATCAAACATATGTAACCTATCTGTATATAGCTTTGAGACCCAACCTATTATATATAGGACGGGAGAAGCCTACGGGGAGGCACCAAAAAACGCCCAAGCAATCTATAATAGTGCTATTCATCAAGTAATCAGGCAACTTCAACTCCCTTGTTTGTCTGACATCCGACGAAATCCCCAGCGTTCTCTTTTCCACAAAACCCTAAGTCCATCACGATGGGCATTGCCGAGGTTACCCCTCGTCAATACTCGATGTTACTTTCCTTGTGATAGTCATCGATCTTGAAGTACTTATATCTTGCTTATATGGTATATATATTTTGCTATCTTGCTTAGCTTAACTTGTTGGTGCACTTAGTTGAACCTAGTGTATTTAGGTTTTGTGCATGTAAAATAACATTTAGTTTAATTCCACATTCTATCAAGCCAAAACTATAATATTTTTGAAATTTCCTATTCACCCCCTTTAGGCAACATCTCTATCCTTTTAGTTTTTCCATAGTCAACACCTTCCACTTGAGAGAAACCTTGAGCTACCAATCTTGCCTTGTCCCTTACAACAATTCCATTTTCATCTTGCTTGTTCTTGAATATCCACTTTGTGCCAATAACATTGTGACACTCTTTGGGCTTCTATACTAACTTCCATAATTTGTTGCGCTTGAATTTGTTGAGTTGTTCATGCATGGCCTCCAACTAATCTAGATCCTCAAGCACTTCAAATACCTTTTGTGGTTCCACCAAGGAGATATGAGCTTGATGATCACTAAAACTATCCAATTTTCTCCTAGTGGACACCTTTCCTCTTAGATCACCAAGAACCTTATCAAGAGTGTGCTCTCTAAGTTCCATGGTTCTTGCAACTCTAGCCCTGCGACGAGCTTCGATCTCTACATTGGATATTTGAGGGATCACTTGATCATCATGATCATTTTGGTCCCCGTATTGAACACTAAACCGACCTTGATCATTATTGAGCGTTGACAGATTGATCTTGTTCTTGAGCAGGGTTGGTTCCGTTAGAAGACTGAGCTGATAGATTCGTAGAACCGGATAATCCGGTTGGATAGGTTGCATAATCTAGCCTGGGGGATGGTGCCTGATCAACTTGGTGAGAGTCTTCAGATTGTCTTTGGATAGGAGCTTGTTGATATTGTGAAGATGAGGGCTCCACTTGAGTAGAGCATAGTTCTTCTCAATCCACCACAAGCATGTTGCTCAACGGGGCGGAAAATCCCAGACCCATTCTTCTTATGGCATCTTGAGGCATTTCAACATATGCATCACAAACATCAACTTGCCCCACCTAGCAGCCATCATTTTCTTCGAACACCACACTACTAGACTCAATAACAAGCCTAGAGGATTTTTTGAAGATTCTATAATTGTGGGATTCGACACCATATAACCAACAAAGATACCCTCTATAGCTTTTGATCAAATTTATACAAGCGAACTCCTTTTATGAGAAAGAAACACTTATAACTGAACACCCAAAAGTATGAGATATTGGGTTTGTTGCTGAAAATATTTCATAAGGAGTCTTTTTCAAGCCTTTGTGGAGGTAGAGCCGGTTTGATGGATGACATGAAGTGGATATATCCTTAGCCAAAAAGTTGTAGGGAGACTTAAACTCCGCAAACATGGACCTTGCCATATTTATAAGAGTCCGGTTCTTCCTCTCAGCAACACTATTTTGTTGAGGGGTGTATGTAGTGGAGTATTGATGTCTTACCCCCTATTCAATAAGGAACACATTTAGGATGTAGTTCTTGAACTTGGAGACATTGTCACTTCTTATAGCCAATATAGGGACATTGTGTTGATGTTGAACTTCATTGGCAAAGTCGATGATAGTCTTCTGAGTCTCACTCTTCAATTTGAAGAAATAAACCCAAGTAAATCTTTAATAGTCATCAAGAATTACCAAAAATATTTATTCCCACCAAGACTAGCATGAGAGGGAGGACCAAAGATATCCACATGAATAAGCTCCAAGATCCTCTTGGATAAAATAATGGTTTATCTTGGATGGGGGAATCATGCATATTTCCTTCAACACAAGCCCTGCCAACACGATCTTTGGCAAAGGAAACATTTTCTTTTAGTCCACCCCTATGAAGACTTTGCATAGTTCTAATATTGACATGGGCTAGTCGGCAGTGCCAAAGCCAACCCACACCGACCTTTTTGAATAATCACATTAGACTTGTAGTAGTTTTCCCTAAAAGTACACCATATACAAGTCATTTTTACGTACCCAACAAAGCAACCTTTAGAGTCTTTCTTCATAAGATAACCATAATAACATCATTAATGAATACGACAAAACCATCTTCAGAAGAGCACGAACAAAAGGTAAATTCTAAACGAGGTCTCAACAAGCATGACATTCACAAGGGACATATCCTATGCGACTACCACCTTGCCAAGACCCAATACCTTAGATTTTTACATATCACCATAGGAGACGGTTATTTGATCAGAATTTGGCCTCATATCCATGAGGATGCCCTTGTTTCGGATCATATGACTTGTGCATCCTCTATAAAGCACCCATTTTAACCCACCAGAAGAATAGTCCTCGGAAGCCCTTGCCATGAAGCAATTTACGTTCTTGTTGGGGAGGTTCTCCTTGGGAGATTCAAAGAGATACGAGGGTCGAGTTGAGGCGGTGGAGATGGCAGCCACCCTAGTGGTTTCTTCTTGTTCCCCGGATGATTACTCATATTGAGTCAACAACACAATTCTTGATGGCTTCTTAGTGGTGGTGTTCTTTCTAGCGAATGGCTTATTGCGAGGAACATTAGTCTTATCCCTGGAGAAAAGTGTACCCCCATGGTTCTCTCCTCTCATATGAGCATTCAGAAACAAAGTGGAAATAGTCTTAGCAATTGTAGCATGATCTCACTCTTGTACATTCGCCTTTCTATCACTTAAGTTGTTCCTTAGCCTTGGTTGGGTCTCTCCAAAAGGTTCTTTCTGCAAATTCCATATGATCACTGTAAACGTATTTAACTTCCTATGGATACCACATAGTTTTGACCTCCCCACTTCTTCCTTCTTCCTCATGCTCCACAACATTGGCCTTCAAAGCAAGGGTTACTCCCTTGTACATCCCTATGGCATGAGCCCAAGCATCTTTAGCATTCTTGAAAGCAACCTTGATGGTAATTGTGCCTTCCTTGGAGACTCTTCAAATCGGTAGGTTCAAAGGGAATGAGAGCACCAACATACTTCCCCTTGATCCAAGCATCATCCATATAAGAGGCACCATGATCTCTAAAGGTAGTAGCAATTGACTTGAGCCTTTGGTACACATCTTCATGGTCTTCACCATCCATCATAAAGAAACCCTCAGCTTGATTGCTCAAGGGATCATATCGGTTTCTCTTCATGCTCTCATTCCCAAAAAAAAATCAGATAGAGCATCCCAAGCTTCCTTAATGGTGGTGAGGTGTTGAATATGAGGCATGTCCTTGGGCCCCACAACAAGTTGGATCATGTGCAAGGCAGTTGCATTGAGTTCGCTGTCAACCACCTCTCTTCTTGTTAAGTTGCTTGGATCCACCGCTTTGAACCCGACCTCAATAATTATCCATAGCTTAACTGAAGATATGCACACATGAGACTTCATTTGAAATCACCATTGGGTAAAATAAGATGCATTTGGCTTAGGTGGATCACCTCTATTGTTTATATGAGGATGAGAGATTGGTGGGACAGGTTAGTACCAATGAGGAACCTCATTATACCCATCCTTTCCATCTACCTTTTTGGAAGGAAATATTAACATTATGTTCATCCCACAACTTCTCCTCATTGGGTTTAGCCTAAACTTTATACCCTAGAGTAGAAGTGGGATCCTATAGAGAAGGAGAAAATGGGGTTTTATTGGCTAGCATGAGTTGCACTATCACTTCACGCAATTCTTGCATTTGAGTTGCCAAGGAAGTACTTGAGGATGTTTCCAAGATTTTGAGATCCTCCATGGTGACCGAACGACTTTCCATATATCCACACATTCCCCATCGTTACCCATACTCTCTTAGGAGATAAAGCCCAAATCAAGACCTGAGGCTTTGATACCAATTGAAAGGATCGTATGAGAACCTAGTGGGCAGAGGGTGAATAGGTGCTACTTCAGTTTTAGTTCTTTTTTGATTTAGTCTTGACAAAAAAGGAAATTCTCTATATATGAAACTAAGGTGAATTTACCTATATGACAATCTAAAAACAAACAACTACACAAGATACAAGTAAAAGTGGTAAAGGATATAAGGAACTAAAGGTGAAGGATGCAGAGACACAGGGTATGCTTCCCGTAGTTCCTTCCTTTTGAGGGGAAGTGATGGCTCAAAATATATCGAGCTTGTTGGGAACCCCAGGAGGAAGGTATGATGAGCACAGCAGCAAGTTTTCCCTCAGTTATGAAACCAAGGTTATCGAACCAGTAGGAGCAAGGAAACAAATCCAAGGTGTTGTTTCCAACTTGGAATCCTGCACAACACAACCACAAAACTTTGCCCCAACTTACAGTGAGGTTGTCAATCTCACTAGTTTTGCTGAAAACAAAGGATTAAACGTATTGTGTCGAAGATAGTAATTGCTTGTAGAAAGTTGTTGGGTCCGCAGCATAGAAAACAAAAAATTTCCTACGACGAGAACTACACGCCAAGATCTATCTACTAGGTATAGAGCAACGGGTGAACATACATCCAATGAGAACTTACCCTCGAAGACAACGAGTTTTGTTAAATAGTAGGAACTCGTGGTTGATGTAGTTGTACACTTATCGATCTCAAGATCGTGAGGAAGTCCGAGCGCCGCAACTCAGCAACGCATCCATACTCGCACACACATTCAAGCCACCGGACAACCTCCACCTCCTCGCTCCAGCGATCCAGCGGAAGAAGCAACTCCTTCCAGACGAAATGCCACCGGGAACATGTATCTCGCTAATCCGAGACCATGGGGGAATAATTCTAGAGGGGGAGAGAGATCCTTCACAAGGAGGTGTGAGGATGAAGGAGGAGGAGGGTGGACTTTTATAGGAGGAAGGGGGTACCCCCTCTCTCCATGGCCGGCGCATGGGGGGTGACCCCTCACCTCCCCCATTCATGTGGTGGTAACCCCCTCCACATTAAAATGCCTCTTCACATTCCCCTTTAAAGTCCCTACTTTAAATGCATTAAAATTCTCCAAGTTTAATGCTCTCTCATTTAATAAAACTCTTTTATTAAATTTATTCAGAATTTTGTTAATTACTTTAATTAACAAACATTCACATATAACCCCTTGCAATATTTCAATATCACATGAAGAACCACTTTCTACAATTTCACCCGAAACAATTTCCGGTTTCTATCGAAACAATTCATGCGCTTTGCAATTCTTTCGTCTGAAACATATGTGCTCCAAAATGGTGTCTGGCAACTCTTAAGTGTGTCACCCTATGGTTCGCGAATAATGCAGACATGATTGAGACTCCTCTCAGAGCAATAGTAAGAAGCGGGACCTGGAGATCCATACTGACTCCTGCATATTCAACGATGACTTCTGTGATCGTGAGAACCTTTAACGCTTGTAACTAAATCCCTTTGTATCGCCATATATTACATGTCCGAGATTCGATCATCGATATCTCCATACCTAGTTTGATCTCGTTGCTGACATGCACTCTTTTCTCGTTCCCGTGATATAACATTCTAGTGATCACATCACTTGCTTGCAAGCTATCTCAATGTGATATCACCGAGAGGGCCCAGAGTATATCTATCCGTCATCGGGATTGACAAATTCCACTCTTGATCCATGAGCCTCAACATAACACATTCATAGCACTGAACCCATCTTTATAGTCACCCTGTTACAGTGTGACGTTTAATGTTATCAAGATACTCTTCCGGTGTTAGCAATTAACATGATCTCATGGTCTAAGGATAAATATTACTTCGTATGATGTTATAGCAATATAAACATAATGACTTGATCATAATGCTATACTTTGGATGAATGTTCATCAAATCATTCCACCAATGGTGTGACCTTGTTATTAACAACATCCAATGTCCATGATCAGGAAACCTTGATCATCTTGTTAATCAACAAGCTAATCTATAAGAGAGGCATAACTAGGAACCCTTTTTGTTTATTAAACACACATGTATTGATGTTTCCGATCAATACAATTCTAGCATGCAAAATAAACATCTATCATATATAAGGAATACATAATAACAACTTTATTATTGCCTCTCAGGGCATATTTCCTTCAGTCTCCCACTTGCACTAGAGACAATAATCTTGTTCACATAGTGATTAATCTAACACCCATGGAGTTCTGGTGTTGATCATGTTTTGCCCTAGGGAGAGCTTTAGTCAACGGATCTGCTACATTTAGGTCCGTGTGTACTTTACAAATCTTTATATCTCCATCCTTGACATGCTCGCGGATGGAGTGAAACCGGCGCTTAATATGCTTGACATTCTTGTGAGACCTCGGTTCCTTTGCGTTGGCTATGGCTCCATTGTTGTCACAATAGATCACCATTGGGTCCAATGCACTAGGAACCACACCTAGTTCCGTAATGAACTCTTTTATCCAAACCGCTTCCTGCGCCGCTTCTGAAGCAGCAACATATTCCGCCTCCGTCGTTGATCCAGCCACCACAGGTTGTTTGGAACTCCTCCAACTAACTGCTGCTCTGTTCAAGAGAAATACGTATCCGGATTGAGACTTAGAGTCATCCGGATCGGTGTAAAAACTAGCATCGACATAACACTTAGCGACTAGCTCTTCTTCACCTCCGTATATAAGAAACATATCCCTAGTCCTTCTCAAGTACTTGAGGATGTTATTGACCGCTATCCAGTGTTCCGAACCTGGATCAGATTGGTACCTACCAGTCAAACTAATAGCATGTGCCACATCCGGTCTTGTACATAGCATGGCATACATAATAGAGCCTATGGCCGAGGCATAGGGGATCTTATCCATCATCTCTCTTTCTTCCGCCGTAGCTGGACTTTGAGTCTTACTCAATGTCTTGCCTTGCAACATAGGTAAGAACCCCTTCTTACTTCCGTCCATATTAAACTTCTTTAATATCTTATCAAGGTATGTACTTTGCAATAGCCCAATTAGGCACCTTGATCTATCTCTATAGATTTTAATGCCTAATATATATGACGCTTCACCAAGGTCTTTCATAGAAAATTTGCTGTTTAGATAACTTTTAACACTGTTTAAAAGATCTATATCATTTCCAATCAATAATATGTCATCCACATATAATATCAGAAATGCCACATTGCTCCCACTCACTTTCTTGTAAATACAAGCCTCTCCATAAGTTTGGACAAATCCAAACTCTTTGATCACCTCATCAAAGTGGAGATTCCAACTCCCGGATGCTTGCTTCAGTCCATAGATGGATCGCTAAAGTTTGCATACATTATTAGCATCCTTAGGATTGACAAAACCCTTAGGTTGTATCATATACAACTCTTCTTCAATATTACCATTGAGGAACACAGTTTTGACATCCATCTGCCATATTTCATAATCGAAATATGCAGCAATTGCTAACATAATCCTAACTGACTTAAGCATCGCTACGGGAGAGAATGTCTCATCGTAGTCAACTCCTTGAATTTGTCGAAACCCTTTTGTGACAAGTCGAGCCTTATAGATGGTCACATTACCATCAGCATCAGTTTTTCTTTTGAAAATCCATTTATTCTCAACGGCCTTTCGATCGTGAGGTAAGTCCACCAAGGTCCAAACTTGGTTCTCGTACATGGATTCCATTTCGTATTTCATGGCTTCTAGCCATTTGTTGGAATCCGGGCTCATCATCGCTTCTTCATACGTCGCAGGGTCATCCATTTCATCAACCATGAAATTCACAATAGGATTGCCATACAGTTCAGGAGCTGCACGTGTCCTGCTTGACCTGCGAGGTTCGGTAGTGTCCTCTTTCGGAGTTTCATGATCAATATCATTAGCTCTCTCTTCATTAGATGAAGTCAACTCCGAAATAACTTTCGGTGCTGCGCTACTCGCCATTTCATGAAGAGAAGGTTCAATAACCTCTTCGAGTTTTACCTTCCGACTACTCACACCTTTCGCGAGAAACTCCTTCTCAAGAAAGGATCCATTCTTGGCAACAAAAACCTTGCCCTCGGATCTGTGATAGAAGGTATACCTAATCGTTTCCTTAGGGTATCCTATGAAGACGCATTTTTCCGCTTTGGGTTCGAGTTTATCCGGCTGAAGTTTCTTCACATAAACATCGCATCCCCAAACTTTAAGAAATGATAGCTTAGGTTTGTTTCCAAACCATAATTCATACGGTGTCGTTTCAACGGATTTAGATGGTGCCCGATTTAAAGTGAATGTAGTTGTTTCCAGTGCATAACCCCAAAATGACAGTGGCAAGTCAGTCAGAGACATCATAGATCGAACCATATCCAATAAGGTAAGATTACGACGTTCCGACACACCATTATGTTGTGGTGTTCTGGCAGGTGTGAGTTGTGAAACTATTCCACCCTCTTTCATGTGTGTGCTAAACTCGTAACTTAGATACTCTCCTCCACGGTCAGACCGTAGAAATTTGATCTTTCTATTACGATGATTTTCCATTTCATTCTGAAATTCCTTGAACTTTTTAAAAGTTTCAGACTTGTGTTTCATCAAATAGATATACCCGTATCTACTCAAATCATCCGCGAAAGTAACAAAATAACGATATCCACCTTGCGCCGACACACTCATTGGTCCATACACATCAGTATGTATGATTTCCAATAAATCTGTCGCCTGTTCCATTGAACCGGAAAAGGACGTTCTAGTCATCTTGCCCATAAGGCATGGCTCACATGTATCAAATGATTCAAAATCAAGTGATTCCAAAAGTCCATCAGAATGGAGTTTCTTCATGTGTTTAACGCCAATATGACCTAGACGGCAGTGCCACATATATGCAGATATATCATCATCAAGTTTAATCTTTTTAGCATTAACATTATGAATGTGCGTAATATTACTATCGAGATCCATCAGAAATAAACCATTCAACACAGGTGCATGACTATAAAAGATATTATCCATATAAATCAAACAACCATTGTTTTCAGATTTAAACGAATAACCACTTTGCATCAAATACGATCCGGATACAATGTTCATGCTAAGTGCAGGCACCAAATAACAATTATTCAGGTTTATAACTAATCCCGATGGCATATGGAGAGGCAGCGTTCCAACAGCGATCACATCAACTCTTGATCCATTGCCGACCCGCATTGTGACCTCATCCCTTGCTAGTTGTCGCTTGTTCCACAACCCCTGAATCAAGTTACATATATTAGCAACCGATCCCGTATCAAATACCCAGGTGCTACTGCGAGTACTAGTCAAGTACACATCAATAACATGTATATCATATATACCTTTGTTTGCCTTGCCGGACTTCTTGTCCGCCAAATACTTGGGGCAGTTGCGCTTCCAATGGCCAGTCCCCTTGCAATAGTAGCACTCGGTATCGGACTTAGGGCCAGCTCGGGTTTTCTATTCAGGCGCGGCAACAGATTTGCCACCCTTCTTTCCCTTGTGCTTGCCTTTCTTGTCTTTCTTGAAACCGGTGGTCCTATTGATCATCAACACTTGATGTTCTTTCCTAATCTCCACTTTTGCAGTCTTAAGCATTGACAGAAGCTCGGGAAGAGTCTTCTTCATGCCCTGCATATTATAGTTCATCACGAAGCTCTTGTATCTAGGTGGCAGAGATTGGAGAACACGATGTATGCCTAAGTCAATGGGAATCGTTATTCCCAAGGACACAAGCTTATCGGCGTACCTAGACATTTTGAGTACGTGCTCACTAACAGAGCTGTTTTCCTCCATTTTATAGCTGAAGAACTTTTCAGAAGCATTATAACTCTCTACGGAAGCATGGGTACGAATAATTTTTTTTCAATTCTCCCATGGTATCAAAGGCATTTCCATTTTCGAAACACTTTCGAAGTTCTGGCTCTAGCCCATATAGTATGTTGCAATGAACTAAGTTGTGGTCCTCCTGACGAGTCACATAGACATTCTTTTCCTCGTCAGGGGCATCAGGAGCTGGTGGGGGGCCTAGCGGCGCATCTAGCACATATTGCTTTTGTGTAGCAGTGAGGAGAATCCTCAAATTCGTAGCCCAGTTGGTGAAGTTGCTACCATTCGCAGCAAGTTTCTCTTTCTCCATGAACACATTGAAATTAAAAGCAGGTGGTGCCATCTACAAAATAATTTGTAAAGTTTATTTAGACTAAGTTTATGATAGATTGAGTTCAACTAATCCAAATTACTAATGAACTCCCACTCAAAAATGACATCCCTCGTGCCTTTTTGGTGATTACATGAACCAAATCCACTACACCAAGTCCGATCATCACGTGAGTCGGTGTAGCTTCAAAGGCGAGCATCTATATGGGCATCATATCAACCATATGACTTATGATTAACCTTTCGGTCCGTGTTCCGAGGCCATGTCTGTACATGTTAGGCTCGCCAAGTAAGAACCTTAGTACTCGCATGTGTAAAACTGTCTTACACCCGTTGTATGAAAGCGTAGAGTCGAGTACACCCGATCATCACATGATGTCTCGAAACACGATCCATAGAACGGTGCATACTCAAGGAAGAACACATTTTATCTTGATATCTAAATGAGGGATCATCTTACAATGCTACCAAAAGCGCCAAACTAGCAGTATAAGATGCTAACATCTAATGTGTAAAGTGAGATGATATGGTCCATGCATTTGATCTCTATCATTTGCATCGTGGTATGATCTCTATCATTCCTCTGTGTGTAAGGCCAAGGTCTATGGAACTTACACATTGAATGTGTTGTAAGAGTATCTATCATACATCTACTTACAACAATACCATATCAATACACTAGCCCAGCAACGATCTAAACTAGACGCCTCTAATTTATCAATTGCAAGTTTTACGTGGCTTAGGGCTTTCGGAGATAGAACCGTTCTCACCTACGAACATGACCACAACGAGGATAACCAAGTTATTAGCAACTCGTTGTAAATCAGATATTGACTATAGTAGGAGAGATAGACACCCGTCAGCCACTTATGCAAAACAAGTTGCATGTCAGTCGTGGAACCGGTCTCATGTACGATGACATGTAAGGTTGGTCCGGGCCGCTTCATACCTCATACCACTATGCCACCAATATCCAAAATACATAGAAGATGCAATAACATGATCATCATCGCCCACATATAAACATATGTGTACTACCCGTGCAAAGCACCTACGCATAGATCAGGCTCTGATACCACTGTTGGGTCCGCAACATAGAAAACAAAAAATTTCCTACGATGAGAACTACACGCCAAGATCTATCTACTAGGTACAGAGCAACGGGTGAACATACATCCAATGAGAACTTACCCTCGAAGACAACGAGTTTTGTTAAATAGTAGGAACTCGTGGTTGATGTAGTCGTACACTTGCCGATCTCAAGATCGTGAGGAAGTCCGAGCGCCGCAACTCAGCACCACATCCGTACTCGCACACACGTTCAAGCCACCGGACAACCTCCACCTCCTCGCTCCAGCGATCCAGCAGAAGCAGCAACTCCTTCCAGACGAAATGCCACCGGGAACATGTATCTCGCTAATCCGAGACCATGGGGGAATAATTCTAGAGGGGGAGAGAAACCCTTCATAAGGAGGTGTGAGGATGAAGGAGGAGGAGGGTGGCCTTTTATAGGAGGAGGGGGGTACCCCCTCTCTCCATGGCCGACGCAAGGGGGTTACCCCCTCACCTCCCCCATTCATGTGGTGGTAACCCCTCCACATTAAAATGCCTCTTCACATTCCCCTTTAAAGTCCCTACTTTAAATGCATTAAAATTCTCCAAGTTTAATGCTCTCTCATTTAATAAAAATCTTTTATTAAATTTATTCAGAATTTTGTTAATTACTTTAATTAACAAACATTCACATATAACCCCTTGCAATATTTCAATATCACATGCAGAACCACTTTCTGCAATTTCACCCGAAACAATTTTCGGTTTCTATCGAAACAATTACTGCGCTTTACAATTCTTTCGTCTAAAACATATGTGCTCCAAAATTGTGTCCGGTAACTCTTAAGTGTGTCACCCTACGGTTCACAAATAATGCAGACATGATTGAGACTCCTCTCATATCAATAGTCAGAAGCGGGACCTGGAGATCCATACTGACTCCTACATATTCAACGATGACTTCTGTGATCGTGAGAACCTTTAACGCTTGTAACTAAATCACTTTGTCTCGCGATATATTACAAGTTCGAGATTCGATCATCGGTATCTCCATACCTAGTTTGATCTCGTTGCCGACATGCACTCTTTTCTCGTTCCCGTGATATAACATTCTAGTGATCACATTGCTTGCTTGCAAGCTATCTCAATGTGACATCACCGAGAGGGCCTAGAGTATATCTATCCGTCATCGGGATTGACAAATTCCACTCTTGATCCATGAGCCTCAACATAACACCTTCGTAGCACTGAACCCATCTTTATAGTCACCCTGTTACGGTGTGAGGTTTGATGTTATCAAGATACTCTTCCGGTGTTAGCAATTAACATGATCTCATGGTCTAAGGATAAAGATTACTTCGTATGATGTTATAGAAATATAAACATAATGACTTGATCGTAATGCTATACTTTGGATGAATGTTCATCACATCATTCCACCAATGGTGTGACCTTGTTATTAACAACATCCAATGTCCATGATCAGGGAACCTTGATCATCTTGTTAATCAACAAGCTAGTCTATAAGAGAGGCATAACTAGGAACCCTTTTTGTTTATTAAACACACATGTATTGATGTTTCTGATCAATACAATTCTAGCATGCAAAATAAACATCTATCATATATAAGGAATACATAATAACAACTTTATTATTGCCTCTCAGGGCATATTTCCTTCAAAAGTAAACAATAAATATTAGATGGTTTATCAATGGTAAAAGAATGGACCGGGTCCATAGTTCACTAGAGGTGATTCTCCTTAAGATAAATAACGTGTTGGGTGAACAAATTACAGCGGGGTAATCGACAGACTCGAGAAAGCATACCATGCACATACTAATCGTCTTGACTCCTATGAGATTTGATTGGGCATTACAACATTATACATAGACCGTAATCCAACTGCATATATGACTAATAATCCACCTTCAGGTTATCATCTTAACCCCCTCCAGTATTAAGTTGCAAGCAATAGATAATTGCATTAAGCAAAGTGTGTAAAGTAAACAATACGATTGTCCCATGGACAAAGGATTGTTGTTTTCTCCCTAGTAGCAACAGCACATCTAGTACCTTAGAGATTCCTGTCACTTTCCTAGATTACTAGAGGCATGAACCCACTATCGAGCATAAATACTCCCTCTTGGAGTTGCTAGCATCTACTTGACCAAGATAGCCACTAACAACGGAAAGCATGCAAGATCACAAATAACATAGACATGATAGAATCAATAATCAATCTGAAATAGCATCTCAATATCCATCGGATCCCCGCAAACACAACATATAAGATTACAAATAGATGATATGGACCATGAACGGAGCTCACAAGATCTAAACATGATAGCACAAAGGAGAAGAACCAACCATCTAGCTACTACATGGACCCGTAGTCCAGGGATGAACTACTCACGCATCACACCGGAGGCAAGCATGGTGATGAAGAAGGCCTCCAGGGTGATCTCTCCCCTCCGGCAGGGTGCCGGGAAGAGCTTCAGATCCCTCCCGATCTAGGTATGGAGATGATGGCGGCTACAGACTCTTTCGTGGAATTTTGATCGGGTACTTAAGGTTTTCATCCCGGGAGGCTTTGATAGGCGGACGGGCAAGATCGGTGGAGCACCAGGGGCCCACACCCCTGGTGGCGCCCCCCCAGGCCGCGCCGCCACCAGGTGTGGCCGCCCTGGTGCGCCACTTCATCTCCCCTCCGGACTCTATGTTTCTTCGGGTAAAATATTGACTTTGGCTTTTGTCCGGTCCAATTCTGAGAATATTTCCTTACTAGCTTTTCTAAAACCAAAAACAGCAGATTATAGGCAACTGACACTGTGACATCTTGTTAATAGGTTAGTTCCAGAAAATGTATAAAAATACCTCAAAGTATGAACAAAACATAAGAAATTAAATACTAAACAAGCATGGAACATCAAAAATTATAGATACGTTTACAACGTATCAAGAAGTATGTCTATGTTGGAGGGGTGTGGGTGCCACACAAGGTCAACATAGAGCCACAGAGGCCTACCCTATTCTCCTGTGAACCTCGCCATAAAGGCCTTCTTCACTCTCCACTATCGATATCCATCAAGGTGGAAACCCGAGTCTTTACAAAAATCTTGGGCCATGTATCCATAACCGAATTGGAGGCTCCCAAAAACACCACGAGCTGTCACAACACAAAGACAAACTTATCAAGGTGAGGACAACACCAAGGGTTTCCAAAGGAAACACTAGACACAAGTCCCTCAAGTGAATGAGGGGGGAAACAAATTGCTTCGGTGATGATGCATATCTAGGCCTTCTCCTTGAATTCTCCAAACATCAACAACTTTGAGTGTGGTTAGAGGAGGAAATTTAACTATTGTAGTGGCTTAGTAGTTAGGGATCTTGAGGTAGGGAACAATCAGCCTGAGATGGAAGAAGGGAAGGGGTATTTATATCCCCTCCCTAAATGTATTCGTTGGACCCTGTCTGGGGTAGATTATCCGCCCCTAGCGGGGGGGGGGGGGGAGGATAATCTGGGTTCACCAAAAATCCCGACTCCCACCAAAAATCCGGCAAAATATCTGCCCCATGTACTCAGTGACACGCCTCTAGACGCAAACCAGTGCTTAACCCATTTTGTGAGGGCTAGACTATTTGAATAATCCATCCCTCGGATTATCCGGTCTGGAGAGAATATTTCATCCAGAAATGGTGCAAGCTCCTTTCACTTCATTTTTTGGGGGATCGATGCTGACAAGAGTTAATCATATAATATTCCTGCATCACTTAACACATGACTAGATCATCACTGGTGTTGTTGCCTAACACACAAAACATAAAGTACCAAAAATGTTATTTCACCACTTCCACAAAGTTTGGCGCGCACCTAAACTTTAAATTCTGCTCTGATCCTCTTTCCCAGATCCATAGGCATGATCGTGGCCCTGCCGAAGACTCATGGGTTCCTTTCGAGCCACAGCTCCATAGCTACGATAACCACTAGCGAGTTCAGCTCCCATCGTTTAGATGTTGTAGTTGCTTCCAATATTCGAGGCCACCATCTTAGCAATGTGTATGTAGCCAATGGTGTGAACCTGTGCAATTTGTGTGGTAGGAGCACATGGTACCACACCTCTCTTGAAAATGAGCACTACAAACCTAGATGCTCAATAGTCTCTTCCTCTTGATAGCAAAGCGAGCAATGATCATGATGTTGCATCCCTTTGTCCTTCAGTCTATTAGTCATCCATAAAAAAATCTTTAGGGCTAGCCACATGTGAAGTTTGAGATTTATAGGTGCTTTCGATTTCCACTTTTCATTCATTCCAGGCACCTCGATTCATCCTATATGAAGAAGAGGTTATATGCTGAGCATGCAGAGTTTGCACCATTATCCATCATTTTCCAGGTAATAACATATGGTGTACCTTCGTGGATGGTCACCTAGCGGATTGCAGCCCGCACTTTCATGAATTCAACTATAGCATGGAAAAATGGTCTACCTCTGAAGGAGCGCACCCAAAAATGATTATGGATAGTTGTCGCCACACTATCCCTCCTTCTTGCTGGTTTCACATATTCCATGAGGTTGGATTCTAGTTGGCTAACGTTGCACCCATTCAGCCAACAATCTTTCCAAAACTCCAGGCTTTTCACATCTCCCAGCACATAGTTTGTCGCTGCTCTGAATATATCCACTACTTCTTCAGGGATTGAGAACTGCAGGCACTTCCAAGGTCTATCATCCCCACTACCATCCATCCACATCTATTGCATGTGCAACACCAAGTTTAGTAATCTCAGGTTCTTCACGCTCAGGCCTCCCATTAGATTTGGTGATCATACGATGTCCCAGGACACAGTGCACTTCCCTGGCCTTGCAATAGTGGCAGCCGACTAGAAAAACCCTGCCACAACTTTGCAATACAAGAAAAGAACCAAGGAGCAAGATCCAAGGACATTATGTTGTAGATTGGTGTCGCGTTGATGGTGGAATCGAGTAGAATTAAGCATCCACTTCGCTTCAAAAGAGATGATTTCCATGTCGGCATGTGCCTTGTAACCTAATCAACTAGCGGTTGCAGATCCCTCTTTGTTAGTCTGACTAGTGAGAGAGGTATGCCAAGCTATCGAACTGGGAAGTGACGAATTGGGAAGTGCAAGATGTTTTTTATGGGATGTAGACCGATTGCATCTGATTGATGAAATCGAGCTCTTTAGCAAGTTGAAGTGTATGCCGAATGCCATGCCGAGGACCCTCAAGATCTACAACGCTGCCTTCGCTTCTTCAGTCATGGGCCTGATCAACAACATAGCATCATCAACTAACAAAGATGTGATGGAGAATTCCACTTCGACCGAACACCGTGAAGTTTGAAAGCAAGTTTGAAAGTTGCATTCATTACATCCATTAGTAGTACGAACATGTTGGGGGAGATTGGGCCACCCTGTTGAAGACCACGAGCATGCCAAAATTTCTCTCTAGCTCTGCCATTTATAAGTACACATGTGCTTGCCGTGGAGAGCAGAGTAATGATCCTAGCGATCCACTTAGGACCGAATCCATGATGACACAAGATCTAGATGATGAAGGGACAAACCACCGAATAGAATGGCTTCACCACATCTAGATTAAGCATCATCGTGGGGATACATTTGTAGTCCAAGACTTGAATAGATTGGTGGACCATAAAGAAACTGCCCTGGATTGATCTACCTTTGACGAATGCACTTTCATTGAAATCGACTAGCACTAGCAATGGTTTAGAATTTGGATTGTGATGGCCTTCGACATGATCTTGTCGATGTTGTGGACTGATCTGATCGACCTGTAATCCCCTATTGAAACCACATCATCATGTTTTGGCAGTAGAGTGATGAATGTGTTATCCAGCCTCGCAAACCCTCGCCCATTTGCTAAGTCAAAGCATGGGATCTCCCTCATCACAACATCCTTCACCATTGTCCAACAAACCCGGAAGAATCGCAAAGAGAATCCGGCAAGCCCAGGTGCCTTATCTAGTGGGCGACTCTGAATTGCCGCCCAGATCTCTTCCTTCGAGAATGACAACTCAAACTCTATAAGATCCATCGCTAGCAACTATAGGGCATCAAGATTCAAAGTGTGTTCCCGCGCCATAGGCACCCCCCAAAACTATGTGAAATGATCAGTGGCCAGCGCCTCCATTGCCCCCGGCTAAATAACAATTGTGTCCCCTTTCTTCAGGCAGAAGATGTGGTTGTGTCTTTTATAGATGCTTTCATGGATGTGGAAGAAAGCCATGTTCGCATCCCCCTCCTGCAGCCATGCGATTCTCGAGCGTCTCCTTGCAATTTTCCGTTCGAGTGAAGTGAGGATCAAAACTTTCCTCTTCGGCTGCCTCTGCAACCAATGTTCATCATCATTGAGCTGCCTCCTATCCATGGCCTTGTCTAGTAATGCAAGAAAGTGCTAGAGAATGAATAATCTAGATGTTTCTCGAGGTTCAATGTTTTTGAAACAACTATATGCCTTCTTTGGAGAGGCTAGTATGTGTGTCTCCAAGTACTCGGATTTAGCGTTCGTCTCTTTGAGCTCATATTTCTCAAAGCTTGCTTAATAACTCGGGTAGAGGTTAAGGTAATCTCTAAACATGTTTTAGCGTGTAGATACATTTGAACCTAGACAAAGCCAAATAAGTTATTTCTGGAGCGAGAGTAGTAGATTTTCCTTGTTGATACTTACATTCAATATCTAGTTTTTAGGTGTATGTTTGTGTGTGTCAAACAAATGTTCATGACTTCGTATATGTCAAAACTAAAAGGTAGACATTTAGAAGTTACTTCAACAAAAAAAACATGTTTCATATGTAAATTTTCGTTTATGTCACATAGAATTTTCACTAAACTTCTAAAAATCATTCAATTAACATCTAATCTATTTTTTTGTTGAGAAAACATCATCTAATCTATTTGACAGACAAAAAAATTCGGTATGTGATTGAGTTCAAATATTTTCTACCATGCATGGTATATGTTCATGAATTCCAAGAAAAGATCCACGATGTTTGTTACTAGTTTCTTTGTACTTTCATGTACAAAGATGTTAAACTTTCATGTGTTTAGGTCTCATTTGTCACAGTATACGCGTGCAGAAATGAAGGACGATCCTGGATTCCTGTGGGCGGCGCGGAGCAGAACTAGACAGTCATCAATTCATCATAAATGGCACGAGGCAGAGAGTGTGATGGACCGGGAGGACGATTCAGGTCCTGCCACCGGATTCCACCCCGTCGTGCGCGCTGAACAATTACTGTTGCACCTGCACTCGCACAGGCTGACACGCTCCTCCGTCTTCCTCCTCTGTCTCTACCCGTGCCCGCGCAATTAAGGAACACAGAGCTCCGAGGAGGAGCGGCGGACGAATGGCCGTGCCAATTTACTACCTCCGGTTCGTCTCCCGTGTGACGGCGAGAGAGGCACGAGACCTCCCTCCCCGTCTCAAATTCTCGCCATGGCTCCTCCCGCTCCCCTGCCCTCCCCCCTTCGCTGCTCGCTTCAAATACCATTCCGAACCGCCATTGCCAGCCCAAGCAACTACCTCAATTGCTTTGCTGCTTAGCTAAGATTCAGGGAGCGAGCTAGTATGGGTTTCCTCGACCTGTTCGCCGGCCACGTGCTCTTCTTCCTGCCCCTGTTATTGTTTCCGGTTCCTGCCGCTGTTGCGCGTCAGGAGCCTCTGCAGAGCTACATTGTGCAGCTACATCCGCGTGAGTTCACGGGTGATGACGCAACGGTCACGCTCGCCTCCACCAACCACGATGACTGGCACATCTCCTTCCTCGACAAATCCGTGCCTTCTTCTTCCGAGGTGACGCAGCGGCCGTCGTCGCGACTGCTCTACTCTTACCACACCGTCTTCGACGGCTTCGCGGCGCGGCTGACGGCGGGCGAGGCGGCGGCGCTGCGTGCGCTGCCGGGCGTCGCGTCGGTGCGGGAGGACCGCCGCGTCGAGCTGCACACCACGTACTCGTACCGCTTCCTGGGGCTCAGCGTGTGCCCGACCGGCGCCTGGGCGCGCGCGGGGTACGGCCGCGGCGTGGTCATCGGCGTGCTCGACACCGGCGTGTGGCCGGAGAGCCCCAGCTTCGACGACCGCGGGATGCCGCCCGTGCCGGAACGGTGGCGGGGCGCGTGCGAGGCCGGTGAGCGGTTCAACGCGACGAGCTGCAACCGGAAACTCGTCGGCGCGCGGTTCTACTCCAAGGGCCACCGCGCAAACTACCCGACGGACCCGTCGGAAGCGGCGGCGTCGGTGCCGGAGTACGCGTCGCCGCGGGACGCGCACGGGCACGGCACGCACACGGCGTCGACGGCCGCGGGCGCCGCCGTGGCCGGGGCCAGCGTCCTCGGCGCCGGGATGGGCGAGGCGCGCGGTGTTGCTCCGGGCGCGCACGTGGCCGCGTACAAGGTGTGCTGGTTCAACGGCTGCTTCAGCTCCGACATCCTCGCCGGGATGGACGACGCGGTGCGCGACGGGGTCGACGTTCTGTCCCTCTCCCTCGGCGGCTTCCCCATCCCGCTGTTCGAGGACAGCATTGCCATCGGCAGCTTCCGCGCCACCGCGCGCGGCGTGTCCGTCGTGTGCGCCGCCGGGAACAACGGGCCGGAGCCGAGCTCCGTGGCCAACGAGGCGCCATGGGTGCTCACCGTCGGCGCCGCCACTCTGGACCGCCGTTTCCCGGCCTACGTCCGGCTCGGCAACGGCCGGGTCTTGTACGGCGAGTCCATGTACCCGGGAAAAGTCGATTTGAAAAATGGCGGGAAGGACCTGGAGCTGGTGTATGCCGCCGGTGGGTCCCGTGAAGCGATGTACTGCATGAAGGGCTCTCTATCCGCTGCTGACGTGGCCGGAAAGATGGTTGTGTGCGACCGTGGCATCACCGGCCGGGCGGACAAAGGCGAGGCAGTAAAAGAAGCGGGCGGCGCGGCCATGGTGCTCGCCAACTCCGAGATCAACCGGCAGGAGGACTCTGTGGACGTGCACGTCCTCCCCGCCACGCTCCTCGGCTACCAGGAGGCGGTCGAGCTCAAGAACTACATCGGCTCGACGCCACGGCCGGTGGCGAGGATCGCGTTCGGCGGCACGCGGATCGGACGAGCGCGCGCGCCGGCGGTGGCGCTGTTCTCGGCGCGCGGGCCGAGCTTGACGAACCCGTCTGTGCTGAAGCCCGACGTGATCGCGCCCGGGGTGAACATCATCGCGGCGTGGCCGGGCAGCGTGGGCCCGTCAGGGCTAGAGAGCGACACGCGGAGGTCCAACTTCACGGTGCTGTCGGGGACGTCGATGGCGTGCCCACACGTGAGCGGCATCGCGGCGCTGGTCAGGTCGGCGCATCCGTCGTGGAGCCCCGCGATGGTGCGGTCGGCGATCATGACGACGACCGACGTGACGGACAGGCAGGGGAAGTCGATCACGGACGGCGACGGCGGGCGCGCGGACGCGTTCGCCATGGGCGCGGGCCACGTGAACCCGGCCCTCGCCGTCGACCCGGGCCTGGTGTACGACATCGAGGCGGCCGACTACGTGACGCACCTGTGCACGATGGGGTACACGCAGCGGGAGGTGTTCAAGATCACGCACAGCGCCGTCAACTGCAGCGAATTGCTGGAGCGGAACGAGGGGTTCACGCTCAATTACCCGTCGATAGCGGTGGCGTTCAAGGCGAACGGCAGCGACTCGTCGTTGACGGTGGTGCTGCGGAGGACGGTCACGAACGTCGGCGCGCCCAACTCGACGTACACGGCACGGGTGACCGCGCCGGCCGGAGTGAAGGTCAGGGTCGAGCCCACGACGCTGGCGTTTGCGGAGTTCGGCGAGAAGAAGAGCTTCGAGGTGTGGGTGGACGCGTCGGCGGCGGGGAAGAAGGACAGCGCGGACGGGTACCTGGTGTGGGAGCAGCAGAGCGGAGGGCAAGGGAGGCGCCGCACGGTGAGGAGCCCCATTGCGGTGACGTGGCCGGTAGAATAGAAGGACCAGTAGCCGATCAGGGTCAGCAGCTTGCTGGTAGCTAGTGCCTGATTCTCCAGTCTGTAATTCTGTATCCAGTATTCGATATACCACCAATGATTCGAGCAGGAAAATTACTGATGATCCAGTACCCTGCTGTACAGTCTGATATCACGTACTAGTACGCTGTACCACCAAGGAGCTGTCACCTATCCCCGCAAAAGAAAAAAAGCTGCCGCCTATGATCCTAACCGTGTACACCGCCATCCGACGGCCGAAATACAATCCGGAGGTTCTTAGATATGTTTGCCCCGATCGAGCGCCTCCGCCCGGAAGCAGCCGCAAACCTCCCCAGTCCACAGCGCCGCCGCGGCAAAACTTCCCAGCGACGTCAACCTTCCTTCTCGACGTGTCCCTCGGTCATGGTGAGTTCCTACCTATCTCACTCCTCTATATTCCCTCCTAACTTGTTAGGGCACCGTGTGAGATTTTAGGTTCGTACATCGCGATTAGTTCGCACAAGAATATTGAATTCGCTTGTTTCCTTTCTCTCCATAGGCCTGAAAAACAAAAAACAACCAAGCAGATCAGATTGGGGAGGACATTGCAAAGGACTCGAAGCAGATCGAGGTGAGAATTATGTCAAAATACCCGAATTCGATTCACAGTAGGCTAAAAAAACATAAATGCCGATGCCGAGGCGGCTGCTATTCACATACCGAGGCGGTGGTAGAACAGCTGTAGTCGCCGCTGTCGTCGTCGTCGCTCGGCGGCTGGGAGCTGCCTTATCCGGCGTAGGCAGCGTGTAGTCGCCGTCGTCTTCGTCGGCGGCGGCGAGCGACGCGTTCGTCGCCTGCTGCACTCGGCTTCCTCCCGCTCCTAGTCCAACCTACACCAGGCGCACGCGGCGGGACCCGTCATCGGCGAGACGTCGTTAAGCGACGCCTCCATCGCCATCTTAAGGAGGAAATCATCCTCAGTGTCCGGCGAGACCCACTCCGCCGACTCCTTCGGCATGCGCATGCCGGGCTCCTTCTTCGGCATTACGAGACGAAGGTGCCCGCTTGGCGGCAACGGAGCACGACACTCGTTGATGACAAGGTTGCGCGAGCGCGTGCGCGACGACGAGCATGCCGGGGACTCCGGCCCCCGCTTCACCGGCCGGAGAGGCGCCGTGAAGTGCAACGAGTTGCTCGGTGCCGAGCCCGACGAACGTGAGGCCGAAGCTGAAGACGAAAACGAGGCGCTGGCCATCCTCCTCGGCTTGCATGATGACGCCCCTCGGCGCCGCGAGAAGGACGGCGGCGAACTCGGCGGGTAGCTCAGTCGCGGGGTGTTGCCCGCAGAGATGTACTCTAGGACGGCGGAGAGGGTGCGGCCTGGCGCACTCCACCAAAGGCACCGTCCGTTGGCGTTGTTGCGCGGCGACGTCGGTCCTCCACCCTCGTGGTAGGCTAGCTGCTGCGCCCGACGGTCGAGGAAGTACTTGTCTCAGTACGTGTGGTTATCGGGGTGCTCCGCCAAGTCGGGGTCCTCCATGACGGCGATCGCTGCCTGGATCTCGTCGAACCTTTCGGGTCCCTCCGGTACCGGCGACACGGGCACGCCGTCCGCGCTCAGCTTCTATGTCGGCGGGCACCGGAATTCCGGCGGCGTCGGGTAGCCAACCTTGTGGAGAAGCCGAGCCTTCCATGGCTAGAGGAAATGATGGCCGAAGCCGTTCGCCGCCGCCGGATCACCGGGATACCTCTTCGCCATAGCTTCCTCCTAGAACTTGGTGCTTTGGGGGAGGAAGTGGAGGAGTGGAAGTGGTGCCCCGAAGCCGATGAATCCGCCGGCTTTTATAGCTAAAAAAGAGCAGCGAGGGCAGGAGGGGTGTAGCAGTGAGGGTGGGAAATGGGAAAGCGGCGAGAAGGTGGGCGGGCGGTGGTGCTCCATTACGCTGCCGCGTGTGCGATTGGACAGACGGCCTTTGTCCGATGGTACGATGCGGGAATCGAGGCGAAGCGATGAGGACGAGTCGGCTTCACTCGCTGATAGGGCGGGGCCACCAACACAGTTTTTCCCTGCCGATTAAGTTTCGTCCGGCGTTCCCAGGCGACACCCGGCGCCTTGTGTTCGGCTTAGGAACGCCGGATGTAATTTGTGCCAATCTTGCGAAAAATCAGGACCTGAGAACGCGACTCGACGAATTTTCGCCGTCCGGATAAAAAAAAAGGCCTAAGGAGGCCCTCATGGGAACATGAGTAGAGGTGCTCTTAGGGCACCGTGTGAAAATTTAGTTTTATTTACAGTAGGCGGCGTTGTTTGGGAGAATAGTATTTCTTGGTGAAGTTTTGATATGAAGTCAAAAGGTGAACTAAATTTCAAAACTTTACCAGAAAAACTGTTATCAATAACCTTTTTTCTTCTTTCGGGGCTCGATGTTGCCATGTTAATTTATTACACAACAATGTTAAGTTATCTTGCTTTTTTTTTTCTCTGTAGGCCTGAAAAAGACAAGTAAAGCAGATCAGGTTTGGGAGGGCATCATTGCAAAGGACTGAAAATAAACTAAGCAGATCGATCAGTGCGGAAGGAGGGATTAAGAATCAAGATGTCTTCCATGGTTCGAAGGTTTGTCCATCTAATCGTGGATGATCTCAAGAGTAGCTACACTCTCCGCAGGATCGATATAGGCCCCCTCTTTGCGGGTGTTGGCAAGGAGCTGGGCATGCGTACTGTTCGACCACCACGCCCAGTTGTGGGCTTTGACACTCCTGACAAGAACAGGGACCAGACACAGTTTTTCCTCGTGGGCAGCAAAATCATCAGCATCAACGCAAACCGGCGCACCATCATGTACGACACTGCCATTTGCAGGACAGTTGCAGTTCATCCCTGATTACAACCTATGTTTTGGATTCTGCAGAGGATCGGACAACCTTTGCTCGGCTAACCTTGTAGCTGGTGCCTCGGACCCCCCGAGGCAGGTGGATGTGTGGGAGGATGTTGATGGCTACGATGGAGCAAAAGGGTGGCACCTGGCCCGTTCCTACCTCACCTATCTAGGTTCTGGAAGGTTCTGTGTTACGAGGTTCTACGACACTAGGCGGAGTGAGTGCTATGTGCCGTTGTGTGATGTGGCTGTCATGACGGCCGTGGAAGTGAAGCATACCTCTAGCTCCGGAGAGCTGCAGGTGACTAAGTGGGCTTCCAGGTGCTACAAGTTCGCCAAGGGCACACGCCATGGCTGGGCATTCTGAGTCTATCAGCTCGCTCCATGATGATGATGGTAGCGCCTCCTTGGTGATGAGCTCTGCATTAGCCCAGAGCTTCCTACCAGCTCTGTCATAGTTGGGCTTCATAAAATCCTATGCGATAAACATTAGTGATGTGGTATCCTTTGTATGTCGCGCTTGGCTTCTTAATGATGTTGTAATACTTGGAATTACGCAGTAACTTCTAGCTACTGTTTTTTGACATGGTTAGATAGGCATCTATCTATCTACTGCTAGTAAAAATTTGACATAGATGCCCTCAAGTTACTGACGGAGTACATACAGTAAAGCTATATATTTTCTCCCAGACAACTCCTCTGACGTTTTTTTTTTGAAACAGAGGCAAAAGCTTTGCTCATCTCATTTAATTAACAAGGTGTTTATAACAAAGTTTAGTTACAAGCGAACAACAAGAAGTGCCCGCAAAAACAAAAGCCTACTCTCCTGGCATGATAGATCCAAAATGTTTTGCCCCGGCCAAAACCCAAAGTCTCGCCCCCACCTTGATTTTTTGAGTATCAAAGTTGGCAAGGTAGATATCTTGCGGAAGATCCTAGCATTCCGTTCGTTCCAAACCACCCACGAGACTAGCATGAGAAGAGACGCCATAGATTTCCTCTTAGTGCCATTTGTGAACAAGACTAAATTCCACCAATCCTCAACGGAATCACATAAGGTCCAACTTGTGGTGTCCATGTGGTGGAGCCCAAGCCAAAGAATTACAGAGTTCCAAATCCGGATGGTGTAGCGGCATTTGAAAGAAGATGTGCCGCGGTTTCATCCTCCCTCGTACAAAGTTGGCAAAGGCCACAATTTGTCCATCCTTGCCTTTGAAGGTGCTCGGCCATCCAAACGTGGTCTTGAAGGATTAGACACGCGAAAAGCTTGCACTTGGGAGGAGTCCAATTTTTCCAAACCAACTCCGGCATCGGAGAGCGGACAATGCCTTCAAATTGTGCTTTGTAAGCCGAGTTTGCCATGTAGATCCCTGAGCTAGTAAATTTCCAACAAATGCCATCCGCCACCCCTTCCTGAAGATGTACCTCTCTAGACATAGTCCAAAGTTCCACAAACTTGGAGATGTGTTGATAGTGAGACCTTTATTTGTATTTATGTTGTTTATCCAATAATCATCGGCGAAGCCCTTTTTTACAGTAAACTCTTTGCGAGTGGAAAGCTCAAAGATGGCGGGCGCAATATCCTTTGGTTTCCTCCCATGGAGCCATGGCTCATGCCAAAATCTCGTAGTCCCATCCCCTATGGTAATAGTGGTCGCAGCATTAAAAAACTCCATGTCTGCCTTATCACAAAGGTGATCACAACCAATCCAGGCCTCGTTTGGATCCTTCCATTTGAGCCAAGGCCACCCCAAATGAACTGCTATAGAAAATTTGTCTAAATCCATGATGCCAAGGCCTCCCTTATCCTTTGGCCTACAAAAAAATTTCCAATTCACTTTGTGTTGTCCATCGCTACCCAAAGAAAAGCTCGTTCCAATTTATTAATAGAATGTAGGATGTCGGGAGGGATTTCAAGAGGGGTGATGTGGTGGATGGCTTGAGAGGTGATCACCTATTTGATGAGGGTGCCTTTACCAGCCGCTGCGATGTGCCCCCCATGCCACGGAACAAGCTTGGAGGGCACCTTATCAACAAGCGGTTGTACATCAATAGCTTTGATGAGTCTAGTGGAGAGTGGTAGCCCCAACTATTTCATGGAGAAGCACACTCTATTGACCGGGAAGACTTGCATGATGTCATCAAGATTTAACATGTCGCACCGAATGAGAGCCGCTTCACTTTTGAGCACATTGGTAACAAGCCCCGTAACTTGTCTAAAACCTTCAAGAATGGTTTCTAAGCTTTCAAAGTCCTCATTTATTGGAGCCACAAAAATGGCAACGTCATCAGCATAGAGGGAGGTACGTATAATAGGGCCGCATCCCTAAGTTGATGGAGATCCCTCTCTCCATGGCAAGATCTAAAAGTTGTTGCAAAGGGTCTATGGCAAGATCTAAAAGTAGAGGAGAAAGTGGATCCCCTTGTCGAAGACCACTCCCATGATGAATTGGTCTTCCCAGAATCCCATTTAGGATGCCCAGGTATGACGCCAGAGAAAGGAGAGCTGTCACCCAATTTCTATATCTCACGGGGAAACCACGCTTTTGCATGAGGTCCAACAAAAACTTCCAACTGTGGAATCATACGCCTTCTTGATGTCAAGCTTAAGAAGGATGATAGGCGTGTTGGTGCGATGCATACGTCTCACATAGTTACGGACGCAATGGAATTTTTCATAAATACTCCGGGACTTGATGAAAGCACTTTGCACCTTTGAAAGGAGCGTATCCATATGCAGAGCAAGCCACAAGCCCAGGGTACTTGTCTTGTAGACTGGCGAGGTTGGTGCCCTTCCGGAAGCCTCCCTGGATAATCCCCACCCGGGCAACCGGATACCAATACAGGAAGAGCGCCATCGCCAACTCGGCCTCGCCGCACACGGCCGTCTCCTGTAGCTGCTCGAACATGTCTGGCGCCTCCTTCATCCACTCCACGAGATCCATGATTGTGGTGGTCGTCTCGCCCTCCGGCCAGAGAAACTCAAAAATTTCAAAGCACTTTGCGCGCAGCTGGTGGGCCTCCTCGCCCAGCTGGGAGACCATATCCTCTGCAATCGGCGCTATCTCAGCTTCCTCGGTCGGCTGCATCGCCTTTGATTGGTTGAACACCTGAGGATAATAAGCTGCACCCGCAAACCAGAAGTCAAAACCGCCCCCTGCAGCCGGACCAGAGAAAGAGAGAAAGACAAGACTTTCCGGCTATAGCTTGGGGGATGCGCTTCAGTTCACGGTGCACCTCCTTCTCCAGTGCTCAGAGAAACCGGATCTCCTCCTCCTTCTTCTTGGAGGTTGTCTCCAGTAGGGTGAAGGCTTCATCCCGCTTGGCGATGATGGCGTCAAACTCTTGGAGGCGGTCTCCTACCGGTCCTTTTTAACAAGGAGGTTGTCAATCTGGCCCTATCGCCGGATGTTGGACTCCTCCAGCTGGGCCACCTTCGTTTTCATCCGCTCCGCATCTAGCTGGTTGTCGACGACCAGAGCTAAAGAAAAGTAGCCTATCGCCAAAAAGAACTTGGAGAAGCCAGAAAGTTTGGGGGGCATACTCGAAGCGGCTGCCTAGGTGTTTATGAGCTTCTGGACAAGCGCCTCAATCCTCGCCACTGGCTCTAAGAGCGCTTGCTAAGAAGGATAAATACAAATTCACTTTAGCTAAATGACTGTCTCGAGAAAGGTAGCAGAATAAATGTTTACATCGACAGAAGCCTAGAGTTGTCGGCACTCCCCGAGCTTGTGCTCGAGGCTTTTCTCCATGCTCCCCACCTACTCAAGGGCCATGGGCGTCTTGCCAAATATCCTTGCAAGGAGGGAGACCGCCAAGCCAGGCACCACCATATGTGATGATTTCGACATGCCCGCCCTCACCTCAGTGATTTGGACATCATCCTTGTCTTCATTCTCCGCGGCCTCGGTAGCCTGTTTCGCCACCGGGGTCCGGGCCAAGGCAACTTCGTCACTGGCGCTAGCATCAATGGTGCCCAACCGCCTCCCCTTAGCCAGCACCTTGGCGGTGGCCATGGCCGGATCATTCCATGGTGGCCGTTGTCATCGGCTGTCTCCCCACCATGGCTCTAGCGGTGCTTTCGCATTCGGCTAGGTGTCACTCCCAACCGGGTCCTGGGTGGTGGTTCGCTCAGGTGGGGGAGTTGGAGCGCGACACATCGGCAGACAGGGCGCTGGCTAGGCAGTCCCCATGTGAGCTGGGATCTCGGCGCCTAGCAAAAGAGAGCGGTTACAACGAGAACAAGTATAAATAAAACTAGCATGAGATGGAGAAAGCACAAAGTGAAGAAGGGAGCTTAACCCTCTACGACATGCATCTCCTCCTTTTCCTCTGCATTTGTGGTGGCTTTGTAGCGTCCCCGCGTGGCCTCTTCGCACCCGGCTTCGTGCCCCCAACTGTCTGGCTAGAGATGGCCGCATGGCGCTGGCGTTTGGGCTTAGGCGGAGGCGTAGGGGTCCATCATCGCCATAGGCGGCTGCATTGACCACACCGGAGTCAAGCTCCACCTCGTCATCACCGACTGGATCCTCTAAATCCTTATACTCAACCAACTTACCATGTGGGTCTAGCATGGGGTCGTTGTTCCGATTAGGGAACTCCTCTAGATCCAGCTCGGTCGGCTGACACTTCAGCAGCTTCGGGTCGGCACCGAACTCTGTCAGCGGCTCCATCCCGTCCTCAGCCTTCTACGCCTCGAAGAGCTGTTAAGCTGGACGAGCAGTGTCAGTAAAATCAACTAGATAAACAAATTCAGTTGGACAAGAGGGAAGTCTTACCACTAAGGCCTGGTAGCTCCTGGGGTATGTCTTCTAGCCGTATGACCATCTGTTCGCGGTCTCGTCCTTCGAGATCATGGATATCCAGTCCCAAAGGCTGGTAGAAGATGCTCCAACCTTGAGGTCTGGGTGGGATCCATCAGGCCGGAAAGGAAGCACATTTTATGTGCCTTGTCCTGCATTGGAAGCACCAGCCACCTTGTTCAGCTCACCATTCAGTCGATATCCTGCTTCGCACCCAGACCTTCCGATCCCAACTCTTCTTCGTGGAGACCACATTCTGGAAGGCCAGCAGTCGGATCCAGTAGACCTCCATGATGTTCTTCACGTAAAAGTAGGTGCGCTGCCACAGCTTCACCATGTCCGGTAGCCGGAGTTTCGACAACATGGAGTTCAGCCACACGTACGTGCATCGGCCCACATCCACCAATCACCCCTCCTTGTGCTTCGTTTGGGCCTTTGAGAAGAAGAGCCGGAGGAAGAGCCCGATATCCAGTCGGATGCCAAGATAGTTCTCACAGAAGGACACATAGTAGGTGAGGTTCACCATAGGACCAAGATGGTGGAGGTGAAGATCGAAGAACTCGAAAAATTCAACAACAAACTCACTAGCAGGGAGACCGAATCTACCGGCGAAGTCGCATGGAAGACCACCCGCTCGCCCAGCTGTAGGTTTGGTATGTGTTCCCCTTCTGACGCGAGCCACACCATCACCTTCATCTCTGAGGGAAGAACTTCCCCCGCCGGTACTTTTTTATCTACTCCTCTGTGACGACGGAGCCGCACTACCCGTCACGCTCTGAGGCCATCTCCTCGGACTCCATCTTGGAGAACCGAGGTCCCATCATAGTCAGTTTGGGAAAGACCGGTTATGGGTATTACTCAAATCCAGAGGTGGAACAAGAAAGTTCGAGAGACACAAACACCTCGGGGGTTGGGCTCGTCATACAACCGGTATTCTTAAAAAAGAAAAACAGCGGCTCTTGTCCACTATTGATGAACTTGAAGCATTAGCAGAAACCTGTTTGTTATCTTTGTAAGAAATTGAGCTTAAAAGCCAGTCGAATGCGGAGATAGCACGTCTTCTGCGCAAAGAGGAACTCAAATGGTACCAACGTTCCAAGGTTCAATTTATTTTGCATGTTGATTTGAATACTAGATACTTCCATAGTGTTGCCAATGGCAGACACAAAAAGAAACTTATTTGATCTTTAACGCAAGATGAAGATGGAACAATTGAGGGACATGGGCAGTTGAAATCTTATATCACAAATTATTATAACGGTTTGTTTGGGCAACCAGAAGATGGTTCTTTCTCTCTGTATGAATCCCAAATAGACGACATACCTCAGGCTTCTGTTGAGGAAAATAATCTATTAACCGCTCCCTATACTAAGGAGGAGGTCAAGAAGGCTGTATTTCAAATGGAACACAATAAGGCCCCTGGTTCGGATGGATTCCCAGCTGAGTTTTGTCAAACCTTTTGGGATGTTATCTAAACAGATCTTATGCAAATGTTTAGTGCTTTACATGTTGGACAATTGGATTTTTATTACCTAAGATTAGTGAAGTAGAACGTATTCAACAATATAGACCGATCTGTCTTATTAATGTTAGTTTTAAGATTTTTACCAAAGTCGCGACCATTAGGTTAAATTTAGTGTCTGACCATGTAGTTCGCCCTTCACAAACTGCTTTCATGCAAGGTCGTAATATACTTGACGGTGTGGTTACATTGCATGAAACGGTGCATGAACTACATAGAAAAAAGTTGAATGGGGTTATTCTAAAAATTGGTTTCGAGAACACTTATGATAAAGTTAAATGGTCCTTCCTTCAGCAGACGCTTAGAATGAAAGGATTTTCTGTTGAGTGACGCACTTTAATCAATAGCTTTGTGTCGAGAGGTAGTGTTATCATCAAAGTAAATGACGATAATGGAAAATACTTCCAGCCTAAAAAGGGCTTAGACAGGGTGACCCTTGTCGCCAATGATATTCAATATAGTGGATGATATGTTATCTATCATGATCGAGCTGACGACAAATTTAAGGTGTCATTCCCCATCTAGTGGATGGAGGTTTATCTATCCTATAATATGCTGACGATACAATTCTTTTTATGGAACATGATCTCGAAAAGGCTAAGAATCTGAAACTCATACTTTTAGCTTTTGAACAACTTTCAGGTTGAAAGATAAACTTCCATAGAAGTGAATTGCTTTGTTTTGGCGAGGCTCAGAATACGGCGGACCTTTATGCTGAACTCTTCGGTTGTAGTCAGGGCATTTTTCCAATTCGGTATTTGGGCATTCCGGTTCACTATTGGAGGCTTACAAATGCTGAATGGAAAATCGTTGAGCAAAGACTGCAACCAAGGTTGAGTAGCTAGAAAGGTAAATTTCTCTCTATAGGAGGAAGATTAGTACTCATTAATTCAGTACTAAGTAATATGGTACTGTATATGATATCATTCTTTCAACTTCCAAAAGGAGTATTGCAGAGATTGGATTATTTCCGATCAAGATTCTTTTGGCTAGGAGATTCTGAGAAGAAGAAATATAGACTGGCTAAATAGAGTATGCTTTGCCGACCAAAGAACATGGGCATGGGTATTCATGATCTAGAGATCAAGAATATAGCTCTTCAAGTTATTAACTGAAGATGGCATATGGCAAACTCTATTAAAAAGAAAATATGTTGGTTCAAAAGCATTATCCCAAATGGTTTGGAAACCTGGTGCACTTTTGGGCTAGCCTGATGGCAACAAAGAAACATTTTTTCGCTTCGGGACATTTTCTATTAAGGACGGTTCTCATATAAGGTTTTGGGAGGATAAGTGGCTTGGCACCACTATACTCCGCGAACAATACCCTGTGTTGTATTCCATTGTCCGTTATAAGGAGGAGTTGATTGCCACTGTACTGGAATCATTCCCCCCGATGTGACTTTTAGGAGAGATTTGATTGGTACCAGAGTGGACTCTTGGATAACGTTGCTACAACGATTAGCAAATATTCAATTATCAGTTGGGTCTAATGAATTTTGTTAGAACTTAATTGAGAATGGTTCTTTCTCCATTAGTTCCTTATACAATGTTTTAGTCCAACCAGTTTTAGATAATATGATGATATGGAAGATGAAGATATCTCTAAAAATAAATTTTTGCTTGGTACCTTCATCAAAAAACAAATGTTTTGCTTGGTACCTTCGTCGAGGGGTTATCCTTACTAAAGATAATCTTATCAAACGAAATCGGCATGGAAATCCTATGTGTGCGTTTTATCATCATAACGAAACAATTAAACACTTGTTTTTCCAATACAATTTAGCAGATCTATATGGTCAGTTACCCAAGCAGCTTCTACCTTGTATCTACCACATAGTATTGCCAACATATTTAGAAATTGGTTACATGGTATATATCACAAGTACAAGTTACTTATTCGGATCAGAGTGATTGCCATTATATGGTCGCTATGACTATGTATAAATGATAAGGTTTTTAATGATAAAATTTGTTCTCTCATGCAGGGTATTTACAGATGTACCAACACCATACGATCCTAGTCGGCGCTGCATCATGCGGATTTTCACGACCTTTGTACGGAGCTGTGTACGCGGCTGGCAGCTCGGGATTTGTTTACCCGTCATGGATCACATCATAATTTTCAGATAGGTCCTGTTTTAGCATCATAGACGTTTTACAATTTTCAACTCTGATATGTAATTCGTCTTTTTTATTTTATATCGTTGGATCTATGGACGTGCATCCTAACTATGCAAAGGACAGGTGTAATACGTACTTAAACTATTTAAATAATAAAGCGTCCTTTATCAACTTGTTCCCTGGTAGCTAGTGCCCGATTCTCCAGTCTGTAATTCTATGTCCAGGATTCGATTATTAATAATGTTCAGAGCAGGAAAAGTACTGCTGATGATCCAATACCCTATGTACATTATGGTACCACGTACGACCCTAACAGTACGCGGTGCGATCCAACGACCGATATTCTAATCCGATCGAGGTTCTTAGATACAAATTTGCAGTGAAATGATTGCTTTTTGTGTGCGTGTCCTAAATTGTTTTGTGCGCAACCTATTTTTAGACGTCTGCTGGAGCACGAATTTGCCTAGACGTGCTGAATGATAGCCGTTTTTTGCATCAACGGATTTTTGTGCGTCGAACAAATTGAAAATGCTTTAACTACGTTTGTTTGGTTTCTTCAGCAGGCAGACCTTGACTAAGCTGGCCCCGTTTAAATTTTTTTCTTGGGCCCACTAGCCATACACGTACTTCCACGTGGCTTGAGAATGTTTCTTTTTTATGAAACTTAAGTCTATAGATAATGGGTTCCCCAATCGAGCGCCTCCGCCCCAGAAGGCGCGCAACCCTGTCCCCGCCGCCGCCCCGGCATATCTCCCCAGGACGTCAACTTCCCTTCTCCGACGTGCTCCATCCAGTCATCCTGAGTTCCTTGTTATCGCATTCCTCTATCCCCACCTAACTCGTTAGAGGCTGTTTGGATGAATAGTATTTCTCGGTAAAATTTTGATATTTCTCAGAGCACGATGTTGCCATGTTAATTTGCACAAGAATGCTGAATTATCTTGTTTACCATAGGCTGTGAAAGAGAAAAAACTAAGCAGATCAGGCTGGGGAGCGCATTGCGAAGGACTGAAAGCAGGTCAAGAGTTGAAGAAGAAAGATGATTCGAAGATTTGTCCATCTGATCGTGGACGATCTGAAGAGCAGCTACACTCTCCGTAGGATCGACACGGCGCCCCTCTTCGCGAGCGTTGGCAAGGACCCGGCGGCCGGCGGGCACGCTGACCGCTCGACCACCACCACGCCCGGTCGTGTGCTTCGACGCTCTTGGCAGGAATAATTAGCCCGACCAGACAGAGTTTTTCCTCCTGGGTAGCAAGATCGTGAGCATCAGCAAGAACCGGCGCACCATCTTGTACGACACCTCGACCTCCACCATATCCTCAGGTCCCGCCATGCGACATGGCAAGGATTTCGATCCTGCATGGGCAGCCGTACAAGGCAGACTCTACCTTGCTAACGTCTCCCCCGTCGACGATCACGACGCGCCGTGCTTCGAGGCCCTGCGCTTCGACGGCAAGTCAAGGGACTGGTCTTGGGACCTGCTCCCCTCGCCGCCGTTCTCATCGCGTCGGCGGTTTCAGACCCACACGATGATCAGCTCTTTCGCCGCATCAGGGGATGACAAGATATGGGTATCCACAACGGGAGACGAGGGCTCATACACCTTCGACGTAGCGACCGCGACATGGCGCAAGGAAGGCGACTGGACACTGCCTTTCCATGGACAACTGCAGTACATCCCTGATTACAACTGTGTTCCGGATTCTGCAAGGAGTCAAGCAACCTCTGCACGGCTAACCTCATAGCCGGTGCCTCGGAGCCCCCAATGCGCAGGGATGTATGGGAGGATGCCGATGGCTACGACGGATCGAAAGGGTGGCACCTGGCCCGTTCCTACCTCACCTACCTAGGTTCTGGAAGGTTCTGTGTTACGAGGTTCTACGACACTAGGCGGACTGAGTGCTATGTGCCGTTGTGTGATGTGGCTGTCATGACCGCCGTGGAGGTGAAGCGGTCCTCTGGCGCGGGAGAGCTAGAGCTGGCTAAGGGGTCTTCCAGGTGCTACAAGTTCGCCAAGGGTAGCACGTGTTCCGGCTGGGCATTGTGAACCCATCAGCTCTCCCATAGTTCGGACTTCCTTCGTGATGCACTCTGCATTGCCTAGAGCTGTCTATCAGCTCTCTCATAGTTGAACTCCATAAAGTCCAATGCAATAAGCATGTCCTGCTATGCAGTTGGTAGCTAACGCAAGAGTTTGGCTTCTCGATAATGAACTTTGAATTACGCTCTAACTTATAGTGAATGATATCTGAGACTGACATCGACAGTTATCTATCAATGACGACGCATCTCCACCGGGCCGACTCAAACGGGTGACCGAACGGTTCGTTTCTGGCCGTCTGGATCGGGCCGCGGTCGCTTTTGGATCGCGGTCCGGCTTGTCCGGCCAACCGCGTCCAGCGGCGCGACCCATCTGTCTGCCCTGACGTTTCTTTGCACCATCGTTGACCAAGGCTTTGCCCATGGTCAAACATTCAAATTCACATGCAATAGCACAGTGTCGTGGCTGGTGGCGGCCGAAGGTCCTCGGTCCAGATGGCAGCAAGCGGCGGCAGGGATCCGGGCCTAGACGGGTCGCGATATGCTCCGTTCGTCGCCCTCGACGCCGGCGCCCAAGTTACCCAGGCCATGTTCGTGACACTAAGGCACTTAGGGCATCTGTCCCCGGCATGGTGGTGGTGACCTCCTTCTCCGTCGGAGTCGTCGGCCGGGTGGTCTTGCCGTCAAGCGGCGGATCCTACTAGTTTCCGGCGGGTGGCGTGGGGGCTACTGGCTCAGTTTCAATAAAGGAGGTGGTCATGAATCCCTCTCAAGCCAAGCCAAAGATCTGCCTGATGTTTGTCTCTATTGATTTGGTTTCTGTGTCGTGTTCCGGAAGGCTCCGTTAGCGAACTTCATAGTGCGCTCATGCCGAGAGGTTGCTGGATTGGATGGGATTCGGTCGTGCGCACCCATGTTTTACTCTGGCCGTTTGGTTTCAGAGGGTGCGCTTTGAAGCTCTGTTGGTTGTTATTATCATGGGGCATGTTCTCGTTCCACGGTGCTGATGGAGAAAGTCATGGAGACCAACCCATGTGGAATACAAAATCTGCCTAAAAAGTAATGTAAATAGCACGGTGAAATCTCATAATATTGTAGTTCTATAATATGTTCTAATTTTCAGGTCAAAATATATTTTGATTTTGTAAGTTACGGTATACTAGAGACGACAAGTAAACAATAGAATTAAAAAATTAAAAAAACGCTACTGGATCCCTTGTCCCTTGCTAGATTTTTTGTTGACACAAAATCTATCTAAACTGTCTTGTATCCTATTCATTAATAGGAGATTACAGAGTTTATATACTCCCTCCGGTCCAATTTAATGGATTGGGATTTATATAGATATGAATTCTAGCACTAAAATATGTCTAGATATCCATATCTAGATAAATCTAAGTCCATTAGTTTCGATCGGAGGGAGTAGTACATGTGCCGACTATTTAAAAAGTGATATTTGCTAGAATACGCCTAGGGTAGTAAAAAATATATTGTTTGTACATTTAGTGAAAACTACTGGTCCGATTTAAATCCCTTTCACCCTCACGTATTATTTTTAGGGAAATGATCCTAATTTCCTTGGGATCCCGCGAATTCCACCGTCCGGGTCCCCCGCGTGCGTGCACGTTTGCATCTGCGGTAGGCCTCCTAGAATCTCATCTCCTCCACGACTCCGGTGAGACTCTCGAAAAATGTCTCTGATAAGATATGTATTTTATATTTTGTCTCATGGGTGAACTTTTTCACTACATACAAAAGCGGGACATCTTGTAACAAAAATGACACATTTGTAGCAAAAGCAGGATTTTGACAAAAAGTATAAGGCAAGTGTTAGCAGGAGAACTAGGACGATGGCATCACGCCATCAACCCGGAGACGCTTGGTGTTGTTCCTATTTTTATGCAACGACTAAAAATTGAATACTCCTCTCTGCGATATGAACATCAGATTGATTTTTTTTAATGATGAATATTAGATTAATGGTAGTCTATTTATTCTCTAGAATTCTGGGTGGGCCACGACCCCACCCCTCGTACGCTCATGTGCCCTGGTGTGGTTCCTGCAGAGGGGGGGGGGGAGGGGGGAGGGTTCGAGAAGGTTTCTGCTGCGCCTTGGAGACAACATCTCCGGAAGTTCTTCCTCAGCTGCATTTCTTCGACGGCAGAAGGTCGTCCAGCAACTAGAATCCATGGTTGTAGCGCGGCCACTCCCTCCCTGCTCGCCGGTAGGCTGGCGTAGGGTGCTCAACCTCCAGGCCGTTGTGCTAGTTCGGAGGCTCTTCAACATCGAGACGGTGTACTGCCATTGCCCCACCCCAAGTGGCCTTGTCCCCGTTTGTGGTGCGGTTGATCGTGCTCGATTGCGTCCTCATCAGATCACTGGAAGAGAAGCAACATGCAGACTTGGACTAGATTGTTTTTCCATTTTTAGTTCTAGGGTCTTCAACGCATATTTAAAGAGCGACATTGTAATTTCTTATGTTCTTGAGGTCCTTCCTATGAAAGATGCTCCCACCGACGATGATATAAAAGCGGCAGTCAGGGTCCTTCGAGACCCCTCTTTCTGTGGGAAAAAATCATCGTCCAGCTACGGCAGCGGGGAGCCTGCAATCCTCATTGTCGTGACGTGCCCCGTAGTAGAATAGAAGGACCAGTTGTCAATTAGGATTAAGGTGTCAAGTGAGATCTCATCAAAGTCCCACTTCTAGTTCATTTGCCAAAATCTAGTGTAAATTTTGAACAAAAATTGAATTAGATTTTAACAAATGCTAGAAATGAAATTTACACGGAATCCCACTTGACATCCTAATCAGGATCAGCAGTTTGCTGGCAGCTAGTGCCTAATTCTCCAACCTGTGTCCAGGATTCGATCAATACTACGCCTGCTGTCTCAAAATAGATATCAATTTTTTTTCTAAATTTAAATTTATTTATATACTAAATATTATCTAGATTCATCTAAATTTTGATAAATCTACGACACTATTTTGAGCATGAGAAGTAATGAATTACTGATGGCCCAATACCCCTCGGTTCAGTCTAGTATCACGCGAGCTCTCACCTACGATCGTAACCGTACAGGGCACGATCCGACGGCCGATATACTATCGAAAGGTTTCTTAGATACGCTTGCGCATCCGCCCCAGAAGCAGCCGCCGCAAACCCTCTCCTCTGCGCCGCCGCGGCGAATCTCTCCATCGACGTCAACCTCCCTTTCTCCGACGTGCCTCCAATCAATCATGGTGAGTTCCTTGTTACGTCATTTCTCTATATTCCCTCGTAACTCTTCGGAGTATTGTTTCTTCTTCCGGGGCACGATCGATGTTGCCATGTTAATTCGCGCAAGAATGTTGATCTCTCATGCATGTTTCCTTTCTCTCCCGTATATAGGCCTGCTAAAAAACTAAGCAGATCGATCAGGTCGGGGAGGGCAATTGCAAAGGAAGGACTGAAATAAAATAAACAGATCCAGTTTAGGAGAAAGATGATTCGAAGATTTGTGAATCTAATCGTGGACGATATGAAGAGCAGCTACACTCTCCGCAGGATCGACACGGCGCCCCTCTTGGCGGGCGTTGGCAAGGACCCGGCGGGCACGCTGACCGCTCGACCACCACCACGCCCAGTCGTGTGCTTCGACGCTCTTGGCAGGAATAATTACCCCGACCAGACAGAGTTTTTCCTCCTGGGCAGCAAGATCGTGAGCATCAGCAAGAACCGGCGCACCATCTTGTACGACACCTCGACCTCCACTGTCTGCGCAGGTCCTGACATGCGACATGCCAAAGGTTTCGATCCTGCGTGGGGAGTCTTGCAAGGCAGACTCTACCTCGCTAACGTCACCTCCATCGATGATCTCAACGCGCCATGCTTCGAGGCCCTGCGCTTCGACGGCCAGTTAAAGGACTGGTCTTGGGACCTGCTCCCCTCGCCACCCTTCTCACGCGGGCCGTTTGAGATCCACACCATGATCAACGCTTTCGCCGCGGCACGGGATGGCAAGATATGGGTATCCACAACGGGCGAGGGCACATATACCTTCGACGTAACGGCGGCGACATGGCGCAAGGAAGGCGACTGGAGACTGCCTTTTCAGGGACAGCTGCAATACATCCCTGACTACAACCTGTGTTTTGGATTCTGCAAGGAGTCAAGCAACCTCTGCACGGCTAACCTTATCGCCGCCGGTGATGGTAAGGCCTCCGAGGAGCCCCCGAGGCAGGTGGGTGTGTGGGAGGACGTCGATGGCTACGATGGAGCGAAAGGGTGGCACTTGGCTCGCTCATACCTCACCTATCTGGGCTCTGGTAGGTTTTGTGTTACTAGGTTCTATGACACCAGGCGGACTGAGTGCTATGTGCCATTGTGTGATGTGGCTGTCATGACGGCTGTGGAGGTGAAGCATTCCTCTGGCTCCGGAGAGCTGGAGCTCACAAAGGGGGCTTCCAGGTGCTACAAGTTCGCCAAGGGTACCACGTGTTACGGCTGGGCGCTGTGAGCACACCACCACTGCATCAGCTCCCCCATAGCCCTTAGGACTTTCTTGGTGATGTACTCTGCATTAGCACAGAGTTGCCTAGCTACCAGCTTGCTCACAGTTTGACTCCTTGGATTACACCGTAACTTGCAGCGACTGATATTTGACATGGTTAGATTCGCCATTTATCTATCTACTGCTACTTGTAAGAATTCAAAGTAGATGATTCCCTACAAAAAAGAATTCAAAACAGATGTCCGGCCTGCAAGTTACCCACGGACAAGGTACACCAAAGCTATATTGAGCACTTGTGAAATTTTGTTTGTCTAAGTAACGTTTATTCATGGGAAATTCAATTCATTCGTGACTTGTAGCCAATGTCTTTTTTTTTTCCAAATAGCATTTTGGCCCGCTATATTAGTATAGCAACCACACGATACAATCAAAGGTAGCATCAAAACGAACAAGAAAAATGCCTGGGGCAGCAGCCAACACATGCCCAACAAAACAAAAAGAAACAAAATGAAAACGGAGGTGGATCGACTAAGCAAAGGCGACCCGCAACCGTTGCGCCCTCCAGAGAAGTACCACCATGCGTATTCAGTTGCTTATTGTTTTTAGATATTTTGATCAAAATATGCCTTGTGCCAAAGTCATCTCGCTTTACTAATGGCAAGTTGAACAGCGCATAGTAGTGCATGTTAAGAGACAACTTTCACAATGCATTGTCTTTTAAGGTTGTATCTAGTTTTAATGTTTTTGAAGACATGCATTCATTGGATTGGTCTAGCCATGTATTTTGCCTATGGTTTCGTGCAAGAGTTATATCTTAGCTGATGCAACACCACACTCTTTACTTATTAACTATAGTGTCACATGAGCATTGTGTCTATGATACCGTGCTAAGTCACAAACACTTACTCCTCGTTGATCGTCACACAGGTTGGCTTCTGCTCGGTGCAGTTCATGACTACCTCTACGCAGGCCCGGCCGTGAGCCGGTGCAACCGGTGCAGGCGCACAGGGCCCCCGATCGCTAGGGGCCCTCCCACACGTATGTTGCGTATAGCTGTATATATATAGCCGGTCAGCTCGAATTTTTTACCTAATCAAAATTGGCCCACGCGAGGCCTTTGGAGACATTGCGTTCGCACGCATTGACTCGAACGCCGCATTTACTCCGTGGCATCGACTTCTGATCCCGCCTCCTTGTTCTCCATCGACCATGTCCACAATCACCCCTGACGATGCAGCGCTTTCGCGTTGGGATTTTCAGCCGTTTTGATGGAATTGAGGAAGAGTTCATGATGTATTGATTACCAAGAAGTCGTTCATGGATTTGCGAAAGTCCGTACAATCCCCTCCTGCATACTGCTTCTTCTTCATCTGATTAGATTCGATTTGTCCACTTCTTCTTCCTCATTCCTTAATCCCAATAGATCTGACAGCCACAGAAAAGAAGATTGAAGAAATGGGCAAACCGCATGCAGCAGGGCAGGGGCCGGTGCGGCAGCCGGACCGGGCGGTCAGCAGCAAGGGAATTACCTGCAGTGATACTTAACAGCCAGGAGCCAGCAACGAGGTCCAAGGGCAAGCTGGCGGCAAGCAGCAGAGAGCAACTGAGTCAAGCTTCATCGTTGGTATACAATTGTTTCGACTGCCTTTTAATTTCATGTTCTAATTTCTGCTGCGTTTGTGTTCTGCTTGGAGCTGTAGTGCAATATGTGGAGCACGAGCTGATGTGCTATGTTGGTTTAGATGTCATTTCCTTGGACAAATATAGCTGCATTGTGAATTGAAGATTCTCATGAATAAGATCATGAGTAGATCCTGTCATATATTGTATTCATCGAGAAATTAGAGAGAATCATATTAAATGTTTAAGTTGCTATATTGATATATCAAACAACATCTCTATTATTTGCGTATAGAGGGGCCCATTTATTGTCTTGCACCGGGCCCCTGATATGTCAGGGCCGGCCCTGCCTCTACGCATGAGTACTCGAAGATGGTGACTGTACACATCAGGCTTCAAGACATTAAATGTCATGAAGTAGTCGATCTTAACGGGTGACAAACGGTAAAGTCTGGCACCCTTGATCCATGGCAACCCTCTTGTACTAATTGAACCTACAAAAGGTAGATCTACGCATTATCACGTGCTCGGAAGGAACAAACCAACAAATACGAGCACAAGAAAACTGATATACGTAGGATACATGCTCATAAGTATGGATCAGCCGTGCATGCTATCTAGAACAACATAACTAGCCTTCTACATACAGATCTATGATCTTACATGCTTCTTAAGTTAATGTGGAGGCCTTACCGCTATTGACGGGGCAAGGGCACAGGGGATTGGAAGTTCTGCTGGTGATGAAGCGTGACATCAGTTTTGATGAAGCACATTCTGATGGAGTGAGCATAGGTCACCGTCCTGATCTTCTCGCCGCCGATGGTTGTGGTGACGCTCTTAATGTGCTGGTGAGAGTTGAAATGCCAAGAAAGGTAAGAGGAGAGCGAGAGGTGAGGGGAAATAATGGTGTGTGTTCCAAAAAAATGGCGCGTCATCTCCCGACTCTTCCCTGAGCATGCATTTGTGTGCCTCCTTGCACTCCTACTGGCCTGGCTTTTCGAAAATGGTCTATTCAGACGTTCCACCTAGGGCAGGCTCCGTGTTCCTTTGAGCATCATGTGCTGCAGGCCTAGCCGAACATGCAGTTAACCAGCCGGGCAAAAAAATTCCACTAGGGCCAGCATGGGGGTTACCGGTCATCAGGCCCGTCTCTAACCCATGGCATGGTTGGGCGACGCCCAAGGGCCCAGGCCTGGAGGGGCCCAAGATTGAATCCTGCCCAAGCCTTATTCTTCTTTCATTTTTATTTGATGGGCTGAAGAAAAGACTACAAAGCCCAACAATTGGGAGGCAGGGGAAGCCAGAAAAATGCGCACGCACGCTAACGATTGGTCCAAACACGACCTTTTATGTTCGTCTGATCGTGATTTAGGGCCTCGTTCATTCGCGTCCTCACCATCGCCGCCTTGCCGATCGGATGCCTGCTCGCCAGCGCCAGCAGGATTCACGAGTTCACGTCAACGGTGGCACGCCATGCGCTCTGTAAGTCCACGACTTAATCACTCCTCTAATCCATGATCTAATCCCTCAATTTGAGTTTTAACTTTTATTAAGGTTGTAAATTCGTGTAAATAAGTACTCCCTCAGTTCACTAATATAATACATTCTTATTGCGTAGGTTCACTCATTTGAAGTGTATCTAGTACACTTTGAAATATCTAAAAGGTCTTATACTCCCTCCGTATCAAAATATAAGATGTTTTAGCTTTTCTGAAGTGAATGTATCTAGGCATCTTTTGGTGTATAGGTTCGAAATGAATCTATACACCAAAAACGTCTAGAAACATTCGTTCACAAAACCTAAAACATCTTATATTTTAGAACGAAGTGAGTATTAGTGAACGAGTGGGATAATTAACTATAATGTTTTGTTTTAAATAAATTTTGTTAAACTAATAATAATGAGGAAAGTACAAGAAAGAAAATTTTGCAACCTCCATCTGATACGAGAGAATACTTCTTATAGTTTGCTACACTTCTATTCTTTCTATCGTAATATGACATCATATTAGTGCTTGATAATTATTTATAGACATCTCGGACTACAAAAGTGTGGTTAGATGTTAATTATTAATTTTGTAAAGTAAAAATTAGCAAGTATATACCTATGTATCTAGTTATGCTACATATATATAGGCCTTAGGGGCCCTCTTGTTGACTTCGCCCTAGGGCCGTCGGAAATATAGAGACGACCCTGCCGGTCATGCGATTAACGAAACACGTCCTTGCTGGAATAGAAATCCTTATGGTAGTCAATGTTTGCCTATTTCTCCGAAACATCCCAAGTTATACCATGAAATTATCAGGAATCCAACAATATTGAGGTACATTCAATTGTATGGTTAGCTATTGGGTCTTACAAGTTTACACTGGGGAAACAATGGGGGATAACCAACTAAACTCCTTACAATTACTTCGATGAGATCATATTTTCTCACAAAAACTGACTATCTCAAAACTCCATCCTCAAGGAGCGATGATCGTGCAGCCAACGTCTCCATGCGATACAATGAGTCCTTTGGGGGGGGGGGGGGTCACTCTTCCCATGACCGTCGAATACATCAAGATTAGGATCATTGGTATTTGGTAAATGGTGACCATCAGATAAGAGCTTCAATAACACGGCGCTTAAAAGTGGGGGACAATGTCAAAATCCATGTATATTAGGCATGCAATCGATGATGAGATCGGTTCCATCACCGAGAACTGCACATGGGAGCTCGTAGATCTTCCCGTCAGCCACCATTCTAAGAGCATCTATAACCCATCCCATATTATTTAGAGGAGAAAACGGCCGAAGTAAACTTAGAGGAGCCTATTTGCTCCTCTAAACTTAGCGTCGCAGATTTGATCCCTCAATTTGTTTTTTGCAAATCAAAACTTTTGAACCAAAGTATGAATATTACAAACTGAATAAGTAAAATTAATCAAATTATTCATTATTACAAAACCAAATAAATGTAATAAATCAAATTGTTCAATATTACAAACCAAATTGATAAATCGCATTTTGTGAAAGGAAATTAATGAACTAATTGGCGTGGAGACGCTAGAGATGCTCAACAAGATCAGCATGTAGCTGAGTATGTGCCTCCTTATTCTCGATGCTTCGGTACATTGCGAGGAACTGGTCGATCCTGGATAGATCATGCTCAGGTACAACAGGGTCTCCATTTGAGATGTACTTAAAGTCATCAACCATGTCTCTCACATCTTCGATGATCATGTTATGCAAAATGATGCAACATGTGATTATATTTCAGAGGATCTCTGGCTTCCAATACTCAACTGGTCCACGAATTATCCCAAAGCACTTCTGAAGGAAACTGGAAGCTCTCTCCACATTTTTCCTTGCTGCATCTTGCTATGTTGTGAAGTGTGATTTCTTCGGGTTATTGCAAAGATGTCGGGGGACTCTCTTCACAAATATGGACCATGGACGGTAGATCCCGTCAGCAAGATGGTCGCCACACACTTCATCATCGGGCTTGCACTGATCTCTCCCGTAGCACTCCTCCGAAGCTTGAACCAATCATCATAGTCTTCGATCGCTCTTGTAATGGTGAGGAACAAGTCTTTTGCATCCAAACCGGCGCAGGAATTCCTTGTTCGTGTAGGTTGCATCGGTGTTAAAATAATCTCTCATGATCTTTGCATGACCCTCGGCTCTATTTTGGTTGATCCATGCATGGCCAAACTGACATCCCCTCCCTGGCATTCGAAAATCTTCGTTCTAAACCATGTTCATTGCCATTTCCAAATCTTTGTCTTCATTGTCTTCCCCGGACAAAGAATCGCCAAAAATCATATCTCTCAACCTCTTCATCTATAGCCGAACTTTCTCTTGGTCAAGCTAGACCGCAAATAAAAGTGAAAAACAAACCAAAGGTCATATGGGAATTCGGCCGAATACCTTGTGTGTAGCAGAGGTCCAGATCGCGGTCGGGGCAGTTGCATCGGCCAAAAGGGGGCTCGACGACCATGGGGTCTATGCGACGATCGGACGACAAGGTCGTGTCTAAGAAATGTCCTCCTGGCGGCAACACGATGACCGGACGGCGATGAACCGATGTCTCCTCCGCCAGGAAAAGTTCGTCGGAATCCGGCCACGAACCTCGGTTCTAGCCACGAACTGGTTGGTTGTGGTCGATCTACACCACTTCCATCCCCTCCGATAGCTTTTCCTGACTAAAATCGACCTCGTCGTGGCCGGAAACGAGCTTTCTATCGGTTCCGACCGGAGGATGGTTCCACCTCAACGCGGCGGCTCTCGGGGATGATTCCGGCGACGGCACCAGCGATTTGGGTGGATGGGGAAATAGGGCGGCGGTGCTTCGGGAAGTCGGCAGAGGGAGAAGGTGGTTGGTGGGGGTAACGCCGATGGGAATGGTGCGCCGGGGCGGTGAGGCAGTGGCAACGGCGTGGAGGAGAATAATTTTGCGAGTTGAGGCCCGCATCACGTATACTTGCAAGCCACGGAGGCCGATTCCTAAAAAATTCCTCCTCTAAAGCCTTTTGGGGTTGGGTTAGAGACCGTTTCGACCGTTAGAGGAGAAAATAAAGTCCTCTAATGGCCAAAAGGGGGTGGGTTAGAGATGCTCTAACGGACTCAAGTGGATTGACAAGGTGAAGTGTGATGAGAACGGTGCAATCCAGGAGCATAAGGCTTGTTTGGTGGCAATGGGCTTCGTGTAATGCCACGACGTCGACTATGACAAAGTTTACACCCCTGTCGCATGGCCTGAGTCTGTGCGCCTCCTTGACGCTCACCGGTCACGTGGTCTAGCCGGTACACCGCATTGGCGACCTCATCAACGAAGCGTACGTCTCGCAACCTCCCATCTTAAAGGTACGCACCGATGGCAAGGTTCTTTGTGGACATGTTTGGTAGCCTGCATGAGGTTCGGACAGGCTAGTTGGCACAGTTTTCGGTCTGATTGGTTGCCTGCATAAGGCCTGCGTTGTAGCTAGCACGATTCGTAAAACAGCCCAGAGCCATGCCCGATGACAACGCTTGAATCCGCCGTTCCCAGCGGACCCGACTCGGACTAGCGCATATGTGCGCAAGCTCGTGCAAGGTGACCTTCTCTTTCCTCTCTTCATCTCCTCTCTAAACAAGTTCAATCTTGACACATGTAATTAGCACAAATATGGCCCGATTCAAAACACACTTTACATGAAAAAGATGTGCATCGACAATGGGTTCCATTCTGACCATGGGCTTTCGAGGTTCCTGGACTGTATCTTCTCGGATTCGTAGTCAAAGTTGGAGTTTTTATGGGTGATTTTTTTCCAGATTTGGCGCACACAATCAACTGTCTGGATTCGTTTGTGAAGTACTACCTCTGTTTGGGATTATAAGTCTCGAGAACGTTTTTATATTGTTTGAAATTATAAGGGCTATCGCATTTATTAGTCTATCTCGTCCAATGCATATTCTCCTTTTTCTCTCACTTCTCTCATGCATGTAAAACTATTAGTGCATGCGTAGATTAACGAGAGAGAGTTATGGAGTGGCTTGGTACTAGCAACTTGGCCTTAGAACTAATAATCCCAATCAGAGGTAGTAGTTAGATCTGGCTATTCTCCACAATATTCGTGTTGCAAGTTTTATGTTTTGATGCAGGTGTAGCGATTCCTCTATAGCTTCTCAACATGTACGTACATGAGGTTGAAGATGGGGTTGAGGAACAAGTCATCGCCGTCCAGCCTGCCGTCACGCTCTCTGCCTCGTCGGCTGTTGCGCCAGTAAATGCAGTGCCCAGTCGTCCGTTGAGCGGTTCTTGATCGATGCTACTGTGGCTGACCATGTTTGCGTTCTTCGGAGCCATCCTCCGTCGTCGGCGTAGCCGCGATGGTGTCCGCCGCCCTCCATCACCTGCATAGTTCTCCATCGTCGGTGTTGCCGCTGGGGGTAAGGACCTCGACATGGCGAGCAAGATCAGCCAATTCCTAGTTCAACCTGACATCACGCTCTCCGCCTCGCCGGCTGTTGTGCCAGTAAGTACAGTGCCTAGCCAGCCATGTTTGCATTCTCTGACGCTATCCTCCGTCGTCGGTGCAGTCACAACATGTGAATGTCACCCTCCATCGCCGGCGCAACCCTCCATCATCGGCACACCACATGAGGTGCCCCTCTGCCGTCTATGGCCAACAACCGCAACATGAAGAACAAGATCATTGCTAATAACTGTTTAGTGTGCGTATCAATGAGACAGTGAACCAAGTGCAGAGAACCAAACACCGAGCTTTCATATCGATCATCATGCAAAAAATCTCCATGCAAGCTACCAAACAAGAAGTGAAAGGTGGCTTATCGCTTGTACGTGCATGACACTACTGACTGTGGACATCCCAGTGAGCCCCAAATTCGATGCAAGCTACCAAACATCCCTTGTGTGTCGAAGGCTCCGTATGGCCTAAAGCAGGCCCCACACGCCTAGAACACAAAACTGAACGGGCGTCCTCCATTAGCTCGGCTTCACCAGGATCCCTTCCAAGCCTGCGATGTACACACACGATGAAGGGAGTGACCAGATTCAGCTGGACATCTACATCGATGTCCTCATCATCACCGGAAACAAAGATTGACATGGTAGAAAATAAAGGAGTATCCATAATTAGGAAGTGATTGTTAGGAATAATTCTTTTTTCTCATGAAAACGCAAAAGCCTTGTGTTTCGATTCATTGATGGGAAAACTAGTTTTGTAGAAAATATTAGCAGACACCAAAAGGCGCACACCCAACACACTTAAGACAGTACAAGGCCGAGGCCGCTAGGCGAACATTACAACCGACGCCACCAAACAAACCCTAGCCTTGATCCGCTCACTGAACACGAGCCCTGCCATAGGAGGCAGAATCTAATCCACGAAGAAGGGCAGAGTTGGGCCACCCTGGCTTTGGAGTAGATGTTCAGGAAGCAGCACCACCGCCCACCACTGCATCCTTCATCATCGTTGATACATAATCCAGCTGCTGTTAGCCACCCCATCGAGTCAAACCATGCAACTGAAACACCGCAGCAAAGGATCCTCCGCGGTCCACAATCCTTGCCGGAAGGACAGCCAAACTAGCATGCGTTGAAGCTCCAAGGATTTGCTCGCTAGAGTAAAAACACGCGCCAACATCATGCATTCCACCCAAGGCAGTACCACCAAGAATAATGCCTCCAAAGAGGGACCGACGTCTAGGACGCCGTTGTCATCTGATCAGACAAGCTAGATCTAGGTTTTCACCCGAGGAACTAAGCCACAAGGGGTAGGGGTGCATCTATGCTCCTCGACAACGCCCCCAAGAGGGTGACGACGCCCTAGGGCGCTGCCGTCGTCGGCAACAACAAAGGTTGAGTAGAGCTTTCGCCTAGAGCACCACGATCACCACTCACGCATCGGCGACCTCCAAGTCCTGACAACAAGATTGTCGTCGATGACTTGGAAATAGTCCGGGAACCCGGTTGGCCCACCAACCTACTAGGGAAGGGCACCACATGTTGTAGGCTCCATGGCGAAAGCACCGCCCAAGGTAACCTCGTTGCATGAGCACCCATGCATTGGCCAGCTTCGATCAATCGGCAAGGATGCTGAGATCAGCAACACAATGTCGATGCACATCGCAGCTTGTTGTCCTTGGTGGTGGAGTTGTCCCATCGCAAAGTGCATCGCCCAAGAAACACCATACCACCGGAAGCGGTGGGGCAGCACGAAGACGACGTCACCGCTATATGCGGTGGGGAGGGTTTGGGAGGAGAGGGGCGTGACAAGTCCAGTTGTCACCGTCGCGGACTACCAACACGTAGCGCGCTCGTCGCGTCACGTAGGGCCTAGACCAGCGTCGCGCCATGCCGGCATCCTCCACCACCCAGCTGGTCTTCAACACCGGTGTTGAGGATCTCTCTGTCTTGTCGATAGACCCACCCGTGATGGTCGAGGTCGACCACCCACGCAAGGGGAGGGGGTGCACGAGTTGCGGACAAGCTGCGGTGGCCTCCACACGATCTCCGGCGCCAGGACCCGAGCCGCGGTCACGCGCATGCGCAGCGTCCCGTGCAGCCTAGGTCGGGCTTGTAAGGGCTCGCGTGCCCAGATCTAGGCCGAGGCCGGGCCTAGAGCGGACCCGCACGGGCGCCGCGTCGTCCTCCGACCTCCACGTGCAGCCACAGCCTCACAACGCCACAAAACCTGGCACGAGCAGCCTCTCCCGCATCACCGCACCGCGTCGCCTGCGCGCCGCCTGCTCCCCTACGGATGGGGCCCACACGACCCAGGTCAATCCTGAAAGGGCCTAGGTCTGGGCCTCCAGGGCCACGCCGCCATGGAGGCCAACCAACAACGCCATCTCCGGCTGCCCCGCACCACCCACCCCACCATCAGCGCTGCACACGCCGCTAGCCGCCACGCCGTAGTGTCGGGCAGCAGCAAGACCGCGCTTGAGGCCGAGGGGGATAGTGAAGGGGAGGGGAGGGGAGGGGGAGGGATGGGGGAGAAGGGGAGGGAAGGAGCAGCAAGACCGCGCTTGAGCCCTATAGAGCCTTTGATACAGGAAGCGCAAAAGTCCACAACACAACAAATCACGCCTGAAATGATTCGCTAGCCGCTGCCACAAGATCTTCCTCTGGAATGCATGCCATCACTGCTGGAATCCTTGTAGAAGACCGTTGATTTCTGATAATAAGAAATCAGGAGGAAAGCCTTATCGTTAAGGGGGGAAATCACTGCTGGAATCAGATAACGGCAACCAAACCTATCTACTACCACAGTAACACACTCACTGTAGCAATGGGGGCCTACTTGGCTGTTGGCTCTCTGATCTGAGGTTTACTGGCTAGTTAACGTTTGCATTTGATGCTGATGTAAAAAGTACAGTGTCTTACTCAAATTATGTCTCAGCTCACGCCGGCCACCAGATTCAGTCACTGTCTGTCTGATGCACAGTACTAGTACCGATAATTGGTAATGCTGATGAGCCAGATTATTTAGCACCTAACAAGGACATGACGAGACGTGCATCTTATTATCTCATTCACTACGGAGCACAACATTTTAGGTCGGCACAGCCTCTTGTTTAAATATCTGATTTCAAGTAGTAGTAGTAGTAGTACAAGTTTTTTCTTCTAGTATTTTATTTTGAGTGGATGGAACTGCTGACGGATCCTACTTTTAAACACTTTTGAGTGGATGATTTTAAGACTGAAGATATAGTAGTACTACTAGATGACCTGTGAGTGTGGCCTTTAAATTTCCAGCAGCGAGGTGTGACCCTCACATCTCCCTCTCCTCCCTTTTCTTCTGTACCAAACTACCAATGACAAGTGCGTGTCGCCATCACCTCTAACAGTCAGAAACCACCTCTCTTCCCCCAACACTGAAAATCTCTGAAATCTCCTTCCCGTTCGTCGGTCAATGGCGTCGCCAGAGTTGTCGCCACGGTCGTCGCCGTCGCCTAGACGCAAAGATCACCCCCGGCACCGGCGGCTCCTGTGCATGGAGTCCGCCACCGCGAAAGCGAGCTGGCACGGCAAGAGCAAGATCAGCTGATGGAGCTGCTGCTGCTGCTGCGCGTGTGCATGTAGGCAAGTCTAATTCTTGGCTGTTCTGTTCGACCGTGACCGGATTTACTTAGTTTCTGCTTGATCTCCTCCTCCGATCCCCTGTGCCGCTGCCTCGCGTCAAGAATTTCTTTGGTCTCTCTCTCGTAGCTTTGTGCTGGTTGGGTGTATCTCTGTTCCGATGCTTCTGTAAGTTAATTGATGTCTGTACACTTGGGATTGTTGGAACGATTGTTGCATTGTGGCAATGTCTTGGAGCAAATCCACCATATGAATATGATGATCTGCACAATATTATTCAGCAATCATACACAAACAACTGCAAGTGTACCTGGCCTCCATTATCGACATTAGTTCAGTATATACTCTCATGTGCGGACGACGTGCAGTTGATTTCCTCCCGTGGTCAGTTCGTCGAAACGCTCCGTTCTGAGGCCTGTCCATGCTGTTATTACTAGGCCGTCGTCAGATTTGTAGGGTCTGTTTGATTGGCAAGGATAGGAAAAAAGTAGAAATAGAAAAAAATGCTGGATTAGATTATCCTCTCCAGTTAAATCCTACAGAGTTTGGAGTCTACATGAATTATTTTTGAAGGAGTGTTTGAATTGCAACATGAGGTTTCGATGAATGAAAATTTTCCTCCAAAATGTAATACTAATACAATCTTATGGAAAATTTTCCTAAGGTTCTAATCCTACGAATCAAATGATGAACAAAGGGAAAATGGGTAAGGATCATAATCCTCCAAATTACCCATGTGATTTCTCTGAATCAAACGAGCCCTATGTTCAGATGTTCAACAGCTACGGCGTGTCAGTAGCAGGACCGACGCCCAAGTAGAAAGATTCGTAGGAGTAAATGGGGAGACACGCACGGCACAAACATATATGCCAGAGGTGAGGTTGAGGTGATCCGACAGCTAAAAAGACGAGGAGAACTAGTGCTGTGCTGGTAGTACAGTAGTACTACTCTGCTTCACCAACATAGGATGGCAATAAATGGAGGAACAACGAGGTAGGTAGGTACGTAGATGCATCTCGAGCTGCTCCCTCCTATTCAGTTTACTACCAGGCACCTACGTACTTTAACAAAACTTCAATAGCCAATTTTATATCAATAAAACATGAGATATAGTATGTTTAGCGGATTCGTGCAGACCGAAAGAGCTGGGAGGGCTTGGAATGCCACACCTCCAGCGGACAGGTCAGGCCCTCAGGTTGCGATGGCCATGGCTGCAGTGGACTGACCCGCAACGCACTTGGACGCACTTAGACGGGGTCCAAGCTGCCCTGCGACAAAGCGGACATGGAGCTCTTCAGAGCCTCCACGAAGATCTCCCTTGGAGATGGCGAGACTGAGCATGGCCCCATTCACCTCTGGACGCCGGACCTTTTCAAAATTGCTACAAGGAAAAATAGAAGCGTGGCAAAAGAGATAAAGGCGGGGAACTGGATTCGTGCCATTGCTAGCCTGACCGCGCCGACACAGCTTGCCCAGTATCTCAAAGTTTGGGAATTGGTTCAGGGCACGCAGCTCATTCCGGGGCAACAAGAAGAGATTGTCTGGATTTTGACCTCGGACGGAAGCTACAGTTCCAGCTCGGCCTACCTTGCGCAATTCCATGGAAGCCATACCAAGTTCCTCGCCCATAAATTATGGGCCGCCCACGCCGAGCCTAAGTGCAAGATCTTGGGCTGGCTAGCCATGCACGGAAAGCTTCTTACGGCTGACAACTTAGCCACCAGAGGGTGGACGCATGACCCCATCTGCGCCTTATGCCTGAGCGCGCCGGAAACGGCCGACCACCTTTGCAAAGACTGCCCTTTCACAACGGCCATATGGAACCTTACTCAAGTCTGGGACAACGCTATGGAAGGAAGACTTGGCCAAGATTTTCATTCCCTCACGGACTGGTGGGACAATCTGATTGGCGGAAGACCAACGAGTGAGAAAAGACGTCTAAGTGGGCGGCTGCTCTATGTTCTTTGGAACGCGCGGAAAGAGAGAAATAGACGAATATTCACTAATCGGCGGATGACTTATGTTGAGGTGGCTGAGATCGCTAGGGAGGACATCTCACAGCGAGCCCGTGCTTTCACGGCCTTAGGGCCTGCCATTCCTGCGGAGCCTGACTAGGCGGTTTTGTTTTTCCTTGTATTTTGGTGATTTTGGCATGTTTCCACCATAATTAAAACATGCCCCTCTGTACTGTGTTACTGGTTTTCCCTCTATCTATTTGAAAAGGCAGAGCTCCTGCCGGTTGCTCAAAAAAAATGTTTAACGGATACGCACATAGTTAAGAAAAAAATAACAACCAATTTTGTCAAATAAATACGAGATATGCCATAAAACCTGTACCATTGGACTCATATTCAAAAGAAGTTTGTAATAATATAATTTTCTCGAAATATATCTCACATTTTGACAAAAAATGGTGGTCAATTTTTTCTTACATTCGTGTGTGCATGTTAAACTGAACCGCGGGGAATAGTATAGTCAATTGTTGGCTATATATTCTTATATCTCATTTATAGCCAGCATATAGACAATATATATAATGGTTAGCTAGAAAGACATAATACTTTACTAATATACTAGATCATGTTGGCGCGCATTGCCGCGCCCGTCAGTTTTGATGATGAATTGGTAGGAACAAATATGGTAAGGTTCTAGTGAAGAAGGCATATACATATCCTCCAAATACATGGTCTACCATCTCTAAGCATACATGGGATGCTATGTTATGTTTATCCTAGGAACACAAACATGCAAAAGATTCATACAACAATTTAGATGACCTTAGGGAAGGCAGTCAATGGACCAACTCTACTGATTTATTAATTTCAAACCAGTCGCATTTTGGCAAGTGCATATAATTAGAGAACTAAAGTAAGCAACTAATTTGAAAACATACAAAATATTTTGTTCTGGACATCAGACTCTAATAGTAATAATACAGAAACAATCGTAGAAAATAAAACATTATTGACTTGATCCTTGCTATGTTCCATATATTTTCTTTATCAGCAAGTACATCATAAGCTTTGCAAGAATGATAATTGTTCAACAACATTTCGAATGATAGTTTTCATCCTCTGTTATATATCACCATTAGAAAATAGAGGAAGTGCTAACCTTGTCAAAGCGATTTCAGCATCCCAGACGAATGCTATTAAATTCAATGACAAGTAAAAATCCGATGAGTGAAATTTAAAGATTGCATGTTAGCCCAAAATTATGCCACTATACATTATGCAAATCATGGTCCACATAATGCATCAACTTCTCATTTAGCATATGCTATCCTGACCAGAACAATATGAAAAGTGATACCACTTAAAGTTGAGGCTGAACATAAGGATGCATGCATAGTAAATGTAGATATAAATGTCTACATGTGAGCACACAACTTTTACATTACACTTTATGCCAAAGCAATTGTAAATTTTATCGGAGGATGGAGCCGAGGGAAATCTAGGAAGCTAGCAGCAGAGTTTTCCTCTGGAACTTAACAAATGGTCTTCAACATTACATCTAACAGGCAGTCAAGAATATATCTATCCATGCAAAAATAATCAACTCTAGAACTTAACAAATGGTCTTCAAAATTACATCCAACAGGCAGTCAAGAATATATCTATCAATATGAAAATAATCAACTATACACGGTATTGTCGAGTTTGTATACATAAGCTTAGTAAATTGCATATAGTTACAGTCTAGACGATTCGTCCAAAACTACAACATTGCGTTGCTTTGTTGTCCATGTTTATTGATTAATCACCAAGGGAGCCTACTTGTACTGTTAAGATGAAAAATAATTGTTATCAGATGAGAGAGCATGCCTATGCATGAAGCGCTAAAAAGAAGCAGATGTTATGTTCTGATGGAGAGGGGTGTCATGGCACCACCAACAGAAAACCCCCATGGAGAACTAAGTTGAAGAGGAGTTGTGGCTCCACGGCCGCTTAGAACTAGGCTTGTCCGAGGAAGGCACGATTGACTTTGAGAGAGCGCTGAAGCTGCGAAAGCCCAATAACTGTCTCGGATGGGGCGCCGCCACGGTTGGGGAATCTGGTAGAGGTGGGTTGCACCTCCTCATCATCGTACTTTTAGTTTTAGCAGAAATTTAGAAATTTTAACAACGTGAGTATCCCTTGTCAAGATGGTAGTTTCTAATTGACTCGGTTATAATTCCCTACCTAATATTCTTATCTCCTCTCAAGCTGATCAGAAATAATTTATGTTTATCCGATAATCTAAAGGGCAACGCCAATACATACCATTGGTAGTAATAGAAAAACAAGGTGCATCCTATATTCTTATCTCCTCTCAAGCTGATCAGAAATATTGTGTGACAATCTAAAGAACAACGCTAATACATATCATATGTAGCAATAGAAAAACCAGCACGATCAATAGTACCTGAAGAATATATATCTTCGGGTTAACCTGGTATTTGCCCCATTGTACCAACAAACTTAATTCTTCAAATTCAACAAAACATTTTCATCCCCAATTCACGCCTCCTCCAAATCAACACCCATTCTACAATGACAGGGAACCATGAACGTCCAAATCATCATTATAGGTGGCTTGGAGCCAAAGAGAAGCACGATGAGCAAAAAAAGGAGAAGAACGAAGGAGGGGTCACCTGGGAAACGGAGCTCGGTGGGCGATACGAGATGCCCAGGGAAGGCTCTGGTTGCTCCGTATTTTATGCGATTGTCGGCGATGAGGGAGAGGTGGATGGCCATGCATCTGCGGATGTCGATGCTCGTGGTACCACCGACGTCACCGGGTAAAGCTGACATGTAGCAGCTAGGCGATCCGGTAGTGGTCGAGATCGTGGAAGGGGTGCCGCCACTCAAGGTCGAGATCGGGGAAGAGGCACCTCTCTCAAGATCGAGATCGGCTGGGGTGGTGGGGGAACATCGGGGGAGGGGTTTTGTCGCCAAAGATCGTGTTCGATTGCAGCAAAGAAGAAGAGGCGACATGTTGCTGGGAGATTTTTTCCTTTTTTTATCGGGCGAGATGGAGCAGAGGAGACGCAGCGACACATACACATCGGCTAATTGGTCCGTACTGCATAGGCCCAATCAACCAGAGTGCACGGATTTTACCCGCAGAGTAGCTTTCTTAGGGACGTCCGGCCTAGTGCGCGTGTGAGGAAGATCAAACGGATAGGAACAACAACGATGAGCAATCGAACGGTTAAAATTGACCAGACCGTGAGAGTTGGTGAGAGAGCTCCAAATTGACTCAGTTATAATATCCCTAATGCCCACATGTCAACCAATGCCATGCCACTAAGAGCATTCCAGCTGTGTTGACTCGCCATGAGCAGGTACCTTCGGGCATGCTGGGTCATCGGCAAATGATGCATGTAAAATGCATCCAGGAACTTTGTAGTTTATTATCACATATTCTAACATATTTACATCTTATATACTATTATTTCTATGATTTATATTGATTTGGGCCTTTTTTCTAAAAGATCCCCTTTTATTGGGTTATAACTCTCGAGAATAGGAAAACCTTGCTTTGGGTATTTTTTTACTTTCGGTGACCTTCACGAACTCAAAAGGAACTATGCTTTTTATACTAAAGTTTTTATCGAAACAAAGACTAGAGCACTTGGACCTGCCATGGAGCAGCAATAGGCCCAAATGGGGGCCCACTTCGTGTCCAAGAAGGTCTGTCGCGTTTTGTAGCCCACCTGGTTCCTTGAGCCTCCGATGTCCTCAATTTGTGTGTCCCTAGAGTCCTTATGACCTAAAACCAATTATATATATGGCCCCTTTTGCGATTTCGTGATATAGAGGCGGTGGAGATACAAAACATATATAATAGAGAAACAGAAGAAGGAGCTTCAAGATCAGAGAGGAAAACACTGCTGGAGTCACCTCGATTGCATCTCTACCTTCTCAAACTTCATCAACATCGGCTCCGTGATGAAAATGGAGTAGTCCACCCCTCCCCTCCCCTGGACTGTAGGTTTCTGGCGGTAAATTGATCTCTCTCTCATGTTATCATTGTTATACAATCCTGCATGATTATGGTCAAATATTTAATTCTCTTATGGTGGATCTTTCATTTTGCAATTTCGGTCTATGCTTGACGTATTTGTAGATGCATATTACTACCCCATTCATTTATACATATTCTGATCAAATTAGTATGTGATGAGGCGTGTGAGGGGACCTATGTATTAGATGGAGTAACTGGTAGTAGCATACGTCGAGTGAAAAAAATTGGGACCTACTAATGTTTTTTACTTTTCCATTGTTACCTTACTAGGGACAAATGAAATCATGTGCTATTATCATCTAGTGAAAACATAAGGTGGGATCTTTTGTTAGAGGTAGCATATTTGTTAAACGCAATGTTCTATTGATCTTAAATCTAGTTTGCAGAGTTTTCTCTTACTAGAGGAGTGTTACAAAGATGTTTTGCATCATCTTTATTATAGGACATGATGCCCATATGAATCTGAATAAAACACTAAATAAAAAGTTGGATCAATTATCTTGTAAAGCTATTTTCTATACCACCATGTTTATGAGAGAGTAAACAACTGAACCCATGAACACCGGTCCATTTTTAATCATAAGAAACACCTTTTACTTACATTTAGATCATTTCCAATTTTCTATAATTATTTATCCGAAAATATAGAAACACTTTTACTTCTTACATTCACTATATAAAACCCAAAAATAACAATACCATTACCATTGCATTTAGTTTTACAATTGCATATAGTTTAGTTCACTTTTATTTTCTTGCATATAGATTAGTTTACCTTATACTTTATATTTTAGTTTTTAATTCTAGTTTATATCGTGTACTTGACAACCACATTTTTGAAGTTGGGGACACAAGGCAAATTGCTTTGTTTTGAGGTCATTGGAAAAAAGAGAGGAAAGGGTTCTACTATTTTCCAAGTGTTCGATATTAAAACCAAGTTACCCTTGTGGGAAAACACACTTGCTATATCACTTTGTGCCTGGAGTCCCAACGAATTGGTATCCACATGATTTGGTGCCATCAATGAACCCTCGTATGGATCTTTGATGTCGATGGTGCTATTGTTCGCAACATGGTGACGGTCGGTGATGATTGGAGAAAACACCTATCGGCGCAATAGGAAAGGGGGACACTCGCATTGCGCCTCAGTGCATGGGAAGAGACCAATCCCCGGAAGGGCCTTCCCCGGAAAGGAGAAGACAGGGAAGTCACCTTCTCTGAACTATGTCATTTAGCCTAGAGTGTCTCTAGACTTACATAGTGAATAGGGAATGCGACGTTGTCTATCATCGTTCCCGCCCTCTCTCGCATATGGAGACCCTTTTGGTAAGATCACAATGACTGGCTTGTGCATCTAACATGCAGGGAAGCAGGACCCGGAAACTGGGTCGTGGAGGGTTAAGAGGCATTGCCGGATGCGATTGCTCCCTTCATCACGACATCACAAGAGAGGATCATCCCGGGCCAAGTCCGTCCCAGGAACATGAGTCAACAAGGCCAGAGTCGACGGAAGCGGACGGGATGGCATGGAAGACAAGTGGCTACCCTACCTCTGCGTGTACACAGGTCATTGAAGAGGGTGTAGGCGTTGTAGTCCTGATGTGATGGCACGCGTGATGTGTTGTCTCCTCGCCATCAAGTATTGTGGCCCACCTTCCGCAGTCAAGGAGTGACCAACGGCACTGCCCACAGCCAGGAGTGGTCAGCAGTAGCACCCCACCCATCACCATGACGCGTGACACGGTGGTAGTGGATCCCGAGAACGATAGGAGGGCGCATGCACGCTGGCCATTGTGGTACCCCTTGCAGTATAAAAGGAGGGCCCCAGCCACTGTAGAAAGATAAGTTGGAGAAGAGGTTTTTGGGAGAGAAGAAGGTTTTGGGGAAGAGATCTATCCGGGCATATCTAAGGCATACATTAGCATAGCAAGCTGGGCTGAGAAAGTAGGGATTCTATAGGAAGGTCAGAAGAGGGTTTAGGACAGGAGAACCAAGAAAGGACTCTTGGGGCATCGTAAGCATAGTTATAAAGACAAGTAGAATCTAAGGGAGCTCATGGAGGTGTCCAGCTTGGTGTTCTAAGCGCGTGGCACCTAACATAGTCCATGCATCGCCTTTTTAAGCTTCAGGACCTTGCCAGGATTGCTGCTATTGATGAATCCCGTGGGCTGGTGTAGTGTATACCTCCTCTTCAAGCTCTCCATTGAGAAAAGCTGACTTGACGTCCATGTGGTAGATAGTCCACCGGCGGTGAGAAGCTACGACGAGCATAAGGCGCACGGTATCAAGCCTGGCCACCGACGCGAACACCTCATCAAAGTCGATCCCTTGTCGCGATGAAACGAGCCTTGTACTTCACCATGTTTCCTACCGGATCACGCTTTACTTTGTATACCCACTTGAGGGCAATTGCACGGTGACCGGCCAGCAGATTGACAACTCCCATGTGCCATTGTTGTGGATGCAGCTCATCTCCTCTACCATAGCATTGCGCTGTGGGGCTTGCTCTAGTGCCTCGTCAACAGAGGAAAGTTCCTCAGCTGCAGCAAGACACAGCTCGCCAAGCTCGAGCTCTCTGGTGTACTTCGGGTTTGGCATAAAGATGCCATCTTGCCCACGCGTGCGCATCGAGTGCGATGAGAGTGGTGGCGGCGCGGGTGTTCGTCCCACCCCTGGAGAAAATGGAGCTGCCGACTCAGCAGCTACATCGCTCGATGATGACCCTAGGGAACCAACTTGTGCTGGTGATCACGGTGATAATGGTGTGTCCGGCCATTCCTAGATGTGCTCTGGAGCGCGGGCACTAGGTGTCACACTTTCAGTTTCATCAGAGAACACAACTGTGAAATGATCGTAACTATTGATGGCAACATCAGGTGCATACCAGTTCCACCTCTGCTCTTCTTCAAACACCATGTCTCGTGTCATGTGCAACCGCTTGGCCATAGGATCAAAGAGGTGATAAGCCTTGGCTCCGTCTTCGTATCCGATGAACATGCCGGCACGAGCTCTATTGGACAGTTTGGTGATGCGGCCCAACGAGCTTGAAATGCACGATGCTGCCAAAAGTATGGAAGTAATCCACCTTAGGCTTCCTGCCATGCTAGGCTTCGTACGGTGTCACTCCCTTTAGGATCCTTGTCGACGATCTATTGGGAATGTGCACCGCCGTCTTGACAGCCTCCACCCAGAACATGGATGGTATGGCCATGCTCTTCATGAGGCTTCATGCCATTTCAACCACGGTTTGATTCCTCCTCTCGACAACCCCGTTCTATTGAGGAGAATAGGGCGTCGTCGTGTTTCTATGGATGCCAGCTTCCTCCCAAAACATGGTGAACTCGCCGCCATGGTCCATTCTGAATGTGTGCAAACTCACACCTCAATCTTACTCATCCATTGCCTTGATCTTCTTGAAGAAGTGGAAAGCTTCGTCCTTGCTCCTAAGTACCTCAAGCCACATATACCGGCTAAAATCATCGACAATCAACAGGAAGTACTTGATACCTCTAGGTAAAGATGGCAAGATGGGTCCATAGAGATCACCTTGTATGAGGTCGAGGATGCGGTTTGCTCGATATGCAGAGGCGAGGAAACGGATTGCGATGCATCTTCCCAAGGGCACAACCATCGTAGAAATGCTCGAGGTGCTCAACCACCGGGGCTTGTTCGTCTGCGGTACCAAAGTTGGCAGGCTAGCGCATGGCGGTACCTAAGTTGCCTAAAATTACCGTGTTTCGAAAAGTTGGGCCGCCAACTACTGAGAGGGGCCATTTCGAGGCAAACTCATCTCACCCCTGCCAAATACAAACATTCCATTAAACCTCCTAGGCAACCTCCTAGGCAAATCGAGCAGCTAAGTGGATTGGATGCGTTGACCAATTTCACAAATCCATTCCCAGCTTTCCCCTAGCACCGGCGGCGTCGGAATCCACCCTCCAGGCAGGACGATTCCTTCGGACATTTGACTTCTAGGGCTAAGTTGCTGCGCCCAGTCACTGATACCGAGCTCCAATGGCGCATGTTGTAGCCATCGTTGCGAGGCTCTAGCCCGCCTCCACCGCCGACGAGCCGAGCAGTTCGGAGGGTGGCAGATCCTACTATCAAGGAAGAAGAAGTTCTGCCTACAAGCGGGTGAGCTACCCTTCTCTTTGCTATTCGCACTAATTACAACTGCTAGCTGGCTACTGAACCTCAAATTGTTCGTTAGCCCAACGCTGACAAACATATTTTGTCCACAGTTTTCTATCAAGTGGGATCTGCGCGGACCCCCCCTTACCTGGTTACGGTAGTCCTCTACAGGTACGACTCCAAGGGCAAGTGCTATGGAAGCCATTGTTTCATGATGGAAGAAGCGCCTGTGCAGATCTGCACTATATCTGGTATGGTTGCTGCTCTGCGTAATCATGTTGAAGTATGGCCGAAGCAGACTGCAAAGTTCAGCTTCATGGATGAACGTGGCATCGTGGTTCCTATAACGTGTGATAGTCAACTAATTGGGTTGATGAAAAGGTATGCTTCGGATTGCATGTTTGAGCTGAAGTGTGATGTACTGGATGTGGAAGCTGCTGCAACTGGGAGTCGTCCTTCTATTCTTGGACAGGGTGGTTGCTCGAACCCAATTAGCTCCTAGTAAACAAAGGTCGCTTGGGGTTCGCATGTTTGTGCTGAATTGTAATTTTTGTTTTATTTACTCTGTAGATATCGGGCAGTTATGCAACAGTCTTGTTTCTTTGACAGGAAGCGCCGCAAGGTTAGAAACATGACTGCCGGGTTAGTCATTTTGCTACCCGGAGAAATTAAAAACGAGTGGAAAGATGATGCTGGACACGATTCTGGTGGCCATTGTCCCGGCGATGTAGAGTACGTGAAGCTAAGAAAATTGGCACCGAGGAAGAGGAAGAAGGCAGGAAATGAAGAAGCCAGTGGACGTGAAGGCTTGGCACCCAGGCTGCGGAAGAAGGCTGCTGGCAATGAAGATGCATAGTAGTGTGTTGAACTTGAACCTATATATGTAATTCTGTTAAATTCTGGAGCTGTGTGTGTGGCATGTTGTTGGGTGAAACAATCTACCCATGTTCTTTGAGTAAAATGTAGGGCGGCTTAGGGTTTGGAAACGCCCGAGTCAGTAGTTGAATCCGAAATTGTGATTGTGCCACTGCTATCTGAAAACAAGGATCCACTGGTTCCATGATTGCTGAGGGGCAGGAGGTCTCCAAATACGACAGAATGTAAGTGACACAGAAATAAATTATTTAAGCTGCCACACTCCACGAAGCAACAACTTATTTCAGATGATGCATAACGACGTGGCAACATAAAGAGCAATGTTCTCACCGATAATGCCCAGATGAGGAGGAAATGGGTACCACTTTCTGGCCTAATCTTGAGCCTGTCTTTCTCACCGCCTCTCTGCTCATGCATCCCCTGCATCTGGCAAAGCTCTCGGATCTCCAGTAACCAGGTGTACGTGCTTCCACTTTATAAATTGTGGTTGTGCCATTTGCATGCGGCCAAATCCATTGTAGATTACGTTTAAAAAAACCACCAATGTTAGAATACACTAGTACAAAAGGGGTCTTTGGTCCACGGTAACGTTCCCAATCCGGGACAAAGATCTAAATCGAGGCAGAAATTGATCTAAAACACAAATTCTTCCACAAATTAATCGAGACAGAGATCTAAATCGAGGCATTTCATTAATTCAACCACAAATTCTTCTAAACAAAGGTGCGATTTCACATCCTACATTAATTCAACCACTAGTCAACAATTTCACTTTTGTTGCCGATGTCCTCCGAGCCGCCGGCTTCCTCGTCATCGTCGGACGGAACCTCCACGATTTTCGCATTGTACGCGAGACGGAGCACCTCTTCGCGGCGAGCGGCGGCAATGACGGTGAACTTGGTTTGTCCAGGGATGGACCAGAACCTCTCCCGCCCTTCTCGGTTGCGGAGATCCCGGTGCACCACGCGCCCGTAAACGATGCGATTGCCAATCTTGGCCTTCTGCTCCTTCTTGAACAGCGCCGGCCAGTACGGGCTGGCCGCCGTGTATCGAGGCAGCGCCCTCTTCCACACGAGCATCTGGCATCGGCGCGCCATGATTTCGCTCTCCATCACGGCTCCGTTGGGGACGAGGAGCAGAGCCACCAGCACCCCCGCATAGCTGATGCGCCACCCGTGGGGCACCGTCGCAGCCGGCGGCACGAGGATGTCGAAGTGCGCGAACATCACCGCCTCGTAGAAGTTCAGCGAGGGCATCTCCATGGCGGCACGGTGGAGATTGGAGAGGGAGCAAGGGGGTGGACGGCGCGGTGGAGATTGGAGAGGGCGAGGGGATGGGCGACAAAGCGACGAGCTGTGGCGCCTCCTATTTGTACACGAGGACGACGAAGCGACGGGCGGAATATCCAAGGGGCATTGGTCAGACAAAAGGAAGTAATGTAGGGTTAAGACAGATTAACTGGCGACCAATTTTTTTACTCCCAGGACTCCGGGGCCAATAGTTCAGACCGCTAGGTCAACAAGTACAACTATTACAACTTAAAAAAGGCATGGAGCTTAAGCTAAATAGAACTAGTTATCACACATCTCTTTGATCTTCCTAATCTTAGCCCTATGCGCATCTTCCTGCGAGAGCAAGGATCGAATCGTCTGCTCCTTCCTTTTAGCATCTTCCTTGCACACCTTCAATTGTTTCTCTGCATCTTTCCTCATGCACTTGTCAATACTCATAGTTGTGAACTGCGGGACTTTGGCCTGGTGAAGATCCTTCCTTGCTTGAGTCAGTTCTTGCTCTACTTTAGCCTTCAGGGCCAACGCCGCGTCCCTCTCCTTCTCGACTTTGCTAACCTTGTCTTCCACCCCCATGAGATCTCGCTTATACTTGGTCGTGTCAACTGGTTCCCATAGCTTCATCTCAACAATGTCAAGAAGTGAGCTGAATGCGGATTCTTTCAACTCAACAATCATTTCCCATAGTTTGTCCGGCGTTTTCTGCATCGATTTGGGCCACTCTGGATCTACCCATTTGACAACACCGCAACTTCCGCCTCGCATCATTGCACGATGTCCTTGACACGTAGAAACCTCCTGCCTGCGTTTTGTCCTTCGAACGCTACAAATTTAGCGGGCACATATCCATGTTTACATAGCAGAGGACTGTCTTCATCCGCTAAACCGTGATAGTCGGCGTCATACATCGTCTGGTTGGCCTAACACATCATACGCGCATGAGGAAACGGAGTAGATCTGGCTCAAAAATAGATAACTGGCCACGGATGATAGAGATAGAGATGAGACGACTCACATCGAAATCACCGTCCATGTCGTCATGACGCGTTTCCTCGCCGTCTCCCCTTGAACCCATGGCGAGAGGGGAGGGGGGTGGCTGCCGGAGAGGGGATTGGGATGGAGGCGCCGTCGCCTTGCGGCTACGGCAGGATGGGAGTGAAGTGGGGAATGTGGCTTCAAGGGGTAGGAAGAGAAGTACGGGGAGGAAGAGAAGTAATGGGGATGTGAAAATTGGATATGGCTCGCTCAACTCGTGAGTCGTGACACTCGCAACAGGGGAGCCCCCGGTGTTGCCAGTTTGTCCAGAGCAAGCGTGGCCAATCATGCCGTAGAACAGACTACTCGCGGATCGATCTCATGAAAACCATCTCAATCGTCCAAGCGCCCCGATAGAACGGTATGTAACAATCGTCAAGCAGAACAAGTGTGTTAGGGCGTGCCTTCTAGAAGACTCGGTCTAACTCTAAGGTTAGGGCTCTCCTAAGGTTAATTAGTATCCATATGCGGTTTATGAAAAGAACATGCATCCAATGACACTGGTGGATCTAGTTGTGGTTAATGAGAAGAGAAGACATGCAATGATACTGGTGGATCCATGTGTGGTTAATGAGAAGAACACACATGCAATGACTCTAGCTGTGGTTCATGAAAAGAGCAGACATGCGATGACTCTAACTGTGGTTCATGAAAAGAGCAGACATGCGATGCCACCGGTGGATCCATGTGTGGTCTATGAGAGGAACACACATGCAATGACACCGGTGGATCCTTACGTGGTTTGTGAGAATAACACACATGCAATGACACTGGTGGATCCATGTGTGGTTCATGGGAAGAACACACATGCAATGACACTGGGTGGATCCATGTGTGGTTCATGGGAAGAACACACATGCAATGACTCTAGCTGTGGTATCAATGTGTGGTCTGTGGGAAGAACACACATGCAATGCCACTGGTGATATGTGTTCTGTGAGAACAACACACATGCAATGACTCTAGCTATGGTTCATGAAAAGAATAGACATGTGATGACACTGGTGGATCCATGTGTGGTTCATGGGAAGAACACACATGCAATGACACTGGGTGTGGTTCATGATATGGTCTGTGGGAAGAACACACATGCAATGACTCTGGTGATATGTGGTTTGTGAAAACAACAGACATACAATAACTCTAGCTGTGGTTACTGAGAAGAGTAGACATGCAATGACGCTGGTGGATCCATGTGTGGTTAATGAGAAGAACACACATGCAATGACACAGGGTGTGGTTCATGATATGGTTTGTGAGAAGAACGCACATGCAATGACTCTAGCTGTGGTTCATGAAAAGAGCAGACATGCGATGACTCTAACGGTGGTTCTTGAAAAGAGCAGACATGTGATGCCACCGGTGGATCCATGTGTGGTCTATGAGAGGAACACACATGCAATGACACCGGTGGATCCTTACGTGGTTTGTGAGAATAACACACATGCAATGACACTAGTGGATCCATGTGCGGTTCATGGGAAGAACACACATGCAATTCCATTGGGTGGATCCATGTGTGGTTCATGGGAAGAACACACATGCAATGACTCTAGTTGTGGTATCAATGTGTGGTCTGTGGGACGAACACACATGCCATGACACTGGTGATATGTGTTCTGTGAGAAGAACACACATGCAATGACTCTAGTTATGGTTCATGAAAAGAGCAGACATGCAATGACACTGGTGGATCCATGTGTGGTTCATGGGAAGAACACACATGCAATGACACTGGGTGTGGTTCATGATATGGTTTGTGGGAAGAACACACATGCAATGACTCTAGCTGTGGTTCATGAGAAGAGCAGACATACAATGACACTGGTGGATCCATGTGTGGTTCATGGGAAGAACACACATGCAATGACACTGGTGGATCCATGTGTGGTTTATGGGAAGAAAACACATGCAATGACACTGGTGATATGTGCTTTGTGAGAAGAACACACATGCAATGACTCTAACTGTGGTTAATGAAAAGAGCAGACATGCAATGACACCGGTGGATCCATGTGTGTTTAATGAGAAGAACACACATTCAATGACACTAGGAGGGTTCATGATATGGTTTGTGGGAAGAACACACATGCAATGACTCTAGCTGTGGTTCATGAAAAGATCACACATGCGATGACTCTAATTGTGGTTCATGAAAAGAGCAGACATGCGATACCACCAGTGGATCCATGTGTGGTCTATGAGAGGAACACACATGCAATCACACCGGTGGATACTTACGTGGTTTGTGAGAATAACACACATGCAATGACACTGGTGATATGTGGTTTGTGAGAAGAACACACATGCAATGACTCTAGCTGTGGTTCATGAAAAGAGCAGACATGCAATGACACTAGTGGATCCATGTGTGGTTCATGGGAAGAACACACATGCAATGACACTGGTGGATCCATGTGTGGTCTGTGGGAAGAACACACATGCAATGACACTGGTGATATGTGGTTTGTGAGAAGAACACACATGCAATGACTCTAGCTGTGGTTCATGAAAAAAGCAGACATGCAATGAAACTGGTGGATCCATGTGTGGTTCATGGGAAGAACACACATGCAATGACACTGGTGGATCCATGTGTGGTCTGTGGGAAGAACACACATGCAATGACTCTGGTGATATGTGGTTTGTGAAAAGAACAGACATGCAATGACTCTAGCAGTGGTTAATGAAAAGAGAAGACATGCAGTGACACCGGTGGATCCATGTGTGGTTAATGAGAAGAACACACATGCAATGACACTGGGTGTGGTTCATGATATGGTTTGTGGGAAGAACACACATGCAATGACTCTAGCTGTGGTTCATGAAAAGAGCAGACATGTGATGACGCTAACTGTGGTTCATGAAAAGAGCAGACATGCGATGACACCGGTGGATCCATGTGTGGTCTATGAGAGGAACACACATGCAATGACACCGGTGGATCCTTATGTGGTTTGTGAGAATAACACACATGCAATCACACTGGTGGATCCATATGTGGTCTGTGAAAAGAACACACATGCAATGACACTGGTGGATCCATGGGAAGAACACACATGCAATGACCCTGGTGGATTCATGTGTGGTCTGTGGGAAGAACACACGTGCAATGACACTTGTGATATGTGGTTTGTGAGAAGAACACACATCCAATGAACTCTAGTGAATCCTTACGTGGTTTATGAGAAGAACACACATCCAATGAACTCTAGTGGATCTATCTTGGCATAATTTGATGTATGCCACGATGTATTTCATTGTACAAGACACTCGCTTTCCATTTTTATACTACTCAGTATCGCCCTTGGTTTTATGTGGTACTACTCAGTTTTGCCCCCCCCCCTCTCTATCTCTCGTAGAAGCACAAACCTATGCTCACCCTGTCTGCTACTCCCTGATTGGTTATCACAGTTGTCACGCGGATCGTGCGCACCAACCGTTGATTTTGTGCGATCCAACGATGATCGTTGCACACGTCGTGCCCTTCACAGTACAGCGTGAGACAGCACGGACGTCTCCCTCAGCGAGACTTCTACAAGAAGGAACACGATGCCGTCCATGGAATAAGTCGTCGAGCGGTCATGTCATGTTTAATCAAGTCTGAAAAGCCTACTACTGCTACTACTACGCCACAACGCATGCGTCATCGAGTGCACGGTCGTTGATGGACAACTGCAATTTATTGCCACTTGATTTTAATAAGACATATCCCATTTTTTACGCAGCGGCTCTCAATCGCCAATTTTAGGGCCGTGTCAAACTTCGTACATAGAAATTGTGTGTGCGCCCTTTGCATGCGGCTCAATACAGAACTGCCATGCATGGCCCGGAAAAAACGTGACATGCCGTGCGCGTGTCGCGGTGCATGGTGCAGTAGACTGCGCGGCGTGTTGCACGGTGGTGCAACGAAACGTGCCTTGCTTCTATCCACCTTAACTATAGAGCCCCTCTCCGCACACCCACTCCTACTCTCGCTTACTGTCCCCACGGAACCCTCTCCACTGTCCCACCAGCATCCGCAAACTCCCGAGAATACCCCGTCCGCGCCGGCGATGGCCGAGGAGGATAAGGTGGCCATCGTTGCCTCCGTGGCCGCTGGCGAGGAAGTCCATGTCTCCTCGCCGGTCCCCCTCGACGCGTTGAAAGCAGCCGCTATCCCTGTCCAGGCCCCAGTCGAGGCATCGATGGCAGCCACCGTTCCCGTCCAGGCCCCCGTCCCCGCTACCGACGGAGCCGCCGAAGAGGAGCCCCCCGCCAGCGAGGAGGCCCCCGCCGGTCATAAGCAGATCACGCACTTCTTGGGCACCTACGATCTAGATAAGTACATCGCTCCGCTGAACCCCTACGACACCGGCATCGACGACCTATGGTCGGAGGTAACTAGGGTTTACTCGCCTCCCCTGGTTCTTCTACCGTTTGTTAGAAATAATGGGCTAATCTATTTAAAATTTAGCTGGTATTGTCATGTTTAATATTCTGGAATTAATCATGGAAATTGTGCCTAATTATCCAACACCGTTCCCATCGTTGGATGCTAGATCTTGGTTTATTAGGATTCGCTTGTTCGCATTTCGATTGCTCGATCTTCTTACACCATCTACTCCCCCATTTTCCCTTTCTTCCAATAGGTTTCCGGCAGCGACGTCTGCAGCGATGACGAGTCCATTCACACCAAGGCTCGTCAGGTGTTGAGGAGGCTGCGGGCCGGCAAAGTACGACGGCTTCCTCAGGGGCCCCTACTACAGCTGCCCCTTCCGCAAGGGGGGCGCCTACTACTTGACGAGTCGCGCCGTCGGCGGCACCGACTTGAACACCTTACTGAAGCATGCAGAGGCCACGGGCTCCGGCATCCAAAAAAGCGGCAAGCGCGAGACCGTGAACATCAACGCCTACATCGCTAAACACCGGGCTCTCTGCATTCACCTACGAAACCTCCAGCGGGTGGCCATCAAAGAGGGTCGCATGCCTCCAATCAGGCCCAAGGCTCCCAAGTCCAAGAAACTGGGCAGCAAGAAGTGGAGGAAGCACTGGAGGGAGGAGGCGGAGGTGCGGGCACTTTCAGGATGTGCCTGCAGCTGCGGCTGCTGCTGCTAAGCAGCTTCTTTCTAGCTATATCCTATTTCTGGATGAATGCATCGAACCTCGTTAAGCAACCTACTTTCTATCGCTATATCCTATTTAGCTGCGCACAGCTATATCTACATTTGTTTTCTTTTCTGAATGAATGTATTCTGCCTGGTGTGATTTGCTGCTCTAGATTTGCTACCTGATCGGAGGCAAAAAGAGGTCCAAAAGGGAACGAAATATCGAAGTGAGAATCTTCTCTAGATTTGCTACCAATTTGGGCAAAATGAAACATATATGTTTAGCGAGAGAGGAAAAGGTCACTCTTTCAAACTGCTAGTTAAGAAGCTACCATCTTGACAAGCTACAAGACACATACATAAACATAACACAACGAGGGTTAAATTTATTTTACTAGTATCACTTGTTCCACAAAATAGAAACATAACACTAACAAGTAAAATTTAATTCACTCCTCATCAGACCACTTGAGGCGCTAGACATCTTGGCAAGCTAACTGAGTTCCACAAAATAGAAACATAACACTAACAAGTAAAATTTAATTCACTCCTCATCAGACCACTTGAGGCGCTTGCCATCGTTCCTAGGCGATGAACTGCGACCATTCCAGGTACTCCACATCTCATGAACTGCTTTGTCCCACCTGGCATATGACTTGGCTTCCCTATCTTCAGCATCCTGCGGCACAATTAGTGGTGCATCACAGGCCTGATTGTTGCCGCTAGAAGATGTTGCCTCTCTATTTGCCGCTTCAGCTGCAGCCTCTCTATCAGCTGCTTCTTCAGCTGCAAGCTCTCTTTCAGCTGCTTATGCAGCCTCTCTGCCAGCTGCTTCAGATGCAGCCAATTTCTTTGCATATTCAACTTCAAACTCAACTATTCCGCATTTTCTACAAAGGGCTCCCCTAAGCTCGTCTTCCCTCTTGCAAATAGGGCAAAACACGAGGTAACATAGAAAAAAAATGGATCTTCTTGTACAGCTGGTAGGTCACGTAAGCATCTATCGCTGCATACTTCAGGTTTATATCAGACAACGGCCACTCGTCCCAGAAATCGTGCCTATCCGTAGGGAAATCTTCCTTCATTTTGTCGTACGACTCACCGAGGATTCTAGTTGCGAGTGATGTCATTCCATCCTTCCTCGAGCCCCCTAGGATCTTGACAAGACTCTGAATATCGATCCACTTGTGTGCAGGAATTATAATTTCCTCTTGATACAATTTCGAAAAATCAGTTCTTTTATCGATAGTGCAGAAAACAATTCCCTTTTCTACAAGGAACTGGTGTAGCGCCGGACATTTCCTATCAGTCCTGAAAGTATGTAGTTTGTCATCAACAAAATTTGTAACTACAAATATTTTGTCAATGCAAGATCATCATCTCAATATAATTTTGAAAAGTTAAGTAAATGCAAGATCAAGACTCTCAACATTGTATTGTCATAATTTATTTGGTTTTGCTATTTCTCAGTCGACTGAACGAGTTGCACATTTCTTTTAACTACGGTTGCACTTTTCTTAGGTGATTGAGACTAAACAAAATCTCAGTCGATTGAGAGATAGGCAAACCCTAATTTATTTTGTCCTAAATAAAATCTAGCAGTTGCAAGATGAGCAAGTGGATAAACAACAAGAGGAGAAAACCCTAAAAGCGGTTAGCTACAGAGAGCAGATCTACAAACCGGGAGAGGTGGTAGACGAGGACGTGTTTCCGCATGGCCAGTTGAACGACGGCGCCTTCACTCCCTTCATATGGGTGCTCCGGGGTGTACTCGAGGTCCAATCCCACAAACTTGTCCTCGTCTATCCCAGGCCAACCCTCGTACATCCTCAGGACATGCACCATTGTCTCCTCCTCGTTGGTGTAGACAAGGAGAAGACGGGAAGGAGAAGAGGGGAAGAAGATAGTAGATGACAGGAAGAAGAAGAGTGGTTTCTGCGAGGCAGGGGAACGGTGGAACCGTCAATGCGCTTTTATGGTAGGGGTTAACGATTGGGACGGAAGTCCAAGGAGAGACGCGTGGCGGTGGCCATTCTAGCTTCTAAGTAAACAAAAAATAATTATAACGCCGATACATGGGCCCTGTTTTGTCACGTCAATACACTGGGTAGGGGGTGTTGTCCTATCCACTGTGCCAACACTGCAACCCTACATGACAGCCACCCCGCCTAAGCGACAAGAGCGACATAACGGCGAGAACTGACAGGGGGGCCCAACTTGACGCCTGTTAGCCTGATTTTTTGTATTGAAACGTAAAGTTGAATTCGTGCCGAAAATGACCCTCTGAGTATTTGGCACACCAAATGTAGTCATCCCAGCTGATTTCAGGAAACTTAGGTACCGCGTTGCCTGTACACCCCAACTTTCGGGCCGCAAAATGATATTATCCAACCACCGACATCCCTTTCACCATGCCCTTTGCTCCCAAGTCGTGGAGTGCTCGAAAATGCAAATGACTGAAGCGCTGATGTATACGCACTTCTATTCTTGTAGACAGTTGTTGGGCCTCCAAGTGCAGAGGTTTGTAGAACAGCAGCAAGTTTCCCTTAAGTGGATTACCCAAGATTTATCGAACTTAGGGAGGAAGTGTTCAAAGGTATCCCTCTCAAGCAACCCTGCAATCAAGATACAAGAAGTCTCTTGTGTCCCCAACACACACTTGTCAGGTGTATAGGTGCACTTGTTCGGCGAAGAGATAGTGAAATACAAGTGGTATAGATAATTATAAGTGGTAACGGTGCCAGAAAATAGCTTGATGACGTGGAAGAGACTAAAGGCAAACTGAAATAAAGATGGAAGCAAGCAAACATGTAACAGATCTAGTTGCAAACGGTGTTTCAATGCTTAGAAACAAGGCCTAGGTATCATACTTTTACTAGTGAACACTCTCATATAAATATCTTCTCTTTATGATGGTACTCTTAACTACTCACTCTAATCCATGGTAGGGCTATAACAGCACACCTCAAAGTAAGCCTTTCCCATCTAGATAACCCCACACTGTCACCTTGAGCACTAGATGGTTCCAACAAACACCACAATTTCATAAAGACATCCAACTCCAAATATAACTCATAACAAGTATTTGTAATCTCTAGCCTAAGTGCCACCACGGTGTGCACGCTGTCACTTTCACACACATGGGGAGAGCAGAGATCTATTAAAGCACTTGAGTAGCAAGGTAGATCTACTTGATTACAAATCTCATGATCACAATATGATCATGCATAGAGAGAGAGATGAACACATAGCTACCGGTAGAACCCTTAGCCTCGAGGAAGAACTACTCCCTCATCATCATGGGAATCAGCAACGGCGATGGAGATGATGGTGGAGTTCGATGGAGATGGCTCCGGGGGCACTTCCCCGTCCCGGCAGGGTGCCGGAAAAGAGACTTTCTGTCCCCTGAATCTCCCCTTTGGTGGCGGCGGCGCTGTGGAACTTTTCGTGGCTGGAGGCTAGACGATTTAGGGTTTTTGCATCGGAGGCTTCTTATAGGAGAAAGGGCAAGGTCGATGGGTGGACCAGGGGCCCACACCACCTGGTGGTGCGGCCAGGGCTAGCCCGCGCCACCATATGGTGTGCCCACCCTGGTGCCCTACTCCGTCTCTGCTTCGTGTTTCCGTGTTGCTCCAGGAAAAATAGGCATATTGGCTTTTGTCCCATCCAATTCCGAGAATATTCATTTTCTGGCTTTTTTGGAACCAAAAACAGAAGAAAACAGGCAACTGGCACTGTGGCATCTTGTTAATAGGTTAGTTCCAGAAAATGTGTAAAATTACTCCAAAGTGTGGACAAAACATAAGAAAGTAGATATAAAACAAGCATGGAACATCAAAAATTATAGATACATTTGCAATGTATCATGCGCGAGTGCCACCTCCATGCCAGATCTTCACCTGCCGCTGTTAGCAGATAGACAGGAACAACAAGGTTGAACTTAACATGGTACAACTTGTTCTTTGCCCTTTGGACTCGCGCGAGCAACTTGTTGTGTTGGTCGAAGAGGCGTAGGTCTCCGCGGCCGATGATGGACGGGCACCCCGCCTCGTCCAGCTGTCCTAGGCTGACAATGTTGGTACGGAGCCTGGGAATGAAGTAGACGCTTGTTAGCGCTCGGTGCTCACCATTGCTGTCGATGAAAAGGACAGAGCTGCGGCTGCAGATCTCCACGAGAGACCCGTCACCAAACTTGACCATGCCTTGCATGGTTTCATCTAGGTCGATGAGCATCTCCTTGCAACCCGCCATGTGGTTTCTAGCCCCGGAGTCAAAAAACCAGTGCTTGCTGTCAGTGGTTGTGGGGATGACGCGCTTTTCATTTAGGTAGACGTTCGGTGTGCCGTCACTGATGACCTCGTGCATGCACAGGGCATGTTCTTCCCCAGCATTGATGTTCTCAACAATGCTGGTCGTTAATAGCATGGACAGAGGAGCTTCCTCTGCATGCGTGATGTGTTCCTCCTCACCCTTCTTGCGGCGATCTCACTCATGATTTCTAGACTCCTTCGCCCAATGGCCGTGGATGCCACAGTATCGGCATTCTCCCTTGCGCATGGGAGTGGCATCACTGTTGCCCTTTTCCTAGTCGCGGTCACCAGCACTTTCTTGGCCTTGTAGTCACCCTTTCCCTTGCGCTTGCCCCTAATGGATGAGTCAGCGCCGTGCGCGCCGTTTTTCCTGCGTGCCGCCCACTCCTCCTCGGTGAGAAGCAAGCTCCTGCCTGCTGCACATTTGTCCTCCTCGTCATCATGGTCCTCGCAGACCACAAGCCCCCTTCTCTTCGAGGGATCGCTTCTCGATATCAAGCAATGACTCCATCGCGCATGCCATCTCCTTGTACGGCTTAGGCATGGTGTGTAGGATCTTCAGCACCGCTTGTTGCTCATCGATGGGATCGTCGAGGACCTGAAGATTTGTCATGATTGTGCTGAAATAGAGTATGTAAGGCTCAACTCTTTTGCCACTATGGTACCTGAGATTCTCGTACTCAGAGCGGAGAATGTGGGCCTTGACCTTCCGCACACAGTCGGTGCCCATGCACATGACCTTGATGGCCTGCTAGGCCTCCTGCGTCGTGGGTTTGACCACAAGGACACACGTCAGTTCTGCCAGCACCTGTAACTACCTCGGTGAATTACGCTCTTAGTTACATGCCTGGATGAGCGAAAGTGGTTAAAATAGTACGGTGGGGCTCGGGGCCACTCACGGTAGACCTTTCGGCCGTCCTAACCACTTTCAGAGCATCGGGACAAGGACGAGCGGCGTAATCGGCAGGCGAAGGGATCAACTACATACACAAGTGAGTATGTATGCAAGCCACATACAACAGTCCTCAGAGCCATTCCATCTAAAATAAATAGAAATATTGCAACGCCATACGGCAAGATTCAGATATCCTAGATAGAGATAATATTTTAGGATAGCTCCTCATACATCAAACATTAGAGTATCAGGCGGAAGCAGAAAACAAGATCCAAGTACGGATAAGAAGCAAATCGGCATAAGATGCCACATAAATAAACACATCCCGCCCACAGATCTCACGGATCCCCGTTCCCGGAATCTCTACACCGAGTGATCGTTGCCAACATCATCCGTCTCCTCCACCCAGTATCCATCTAGAGAGTACACCTGTTCATCTGAATCAAACAATTTATCGTGTGAGATCCTAGGGGTACTCAGCAAGTCTTTATGCCTCTAAAGGAGACACAACCTGGGGTGACGTAATTGCAGCAAAAGATAATAACTAACAAGCCTATAGATACTCTCTAACCATCCGCCTAACCAATGATAGACGGATGTCCGTGAATTAAGAATAACAGTTATAATAGTGTAATTAACAGATCCATCCTCCTCCTCGCTTACCAACGAGGAAGCGGACGAACGACCCATCCGTTGGCAGTTTATTAACCATTCCATGAGTATTGTACTAATTACTAATCAGGTACTTAGTCAGATTAAAAGCGCTACTTTAGTTATACTTGTCTATGATCGAGAAACTGTGCTCCAAGTTGTCCATAACCGCGGACACGGCTTTCAAAAAGATTTACCCTGCAGGGGTGCACGAATAGCAACACACACTCGATCAACCTCGGAAAAACCAACTCAAAACCCAACGAGGCATTCACGACAAAGCGATCACAGGATTCAGAAATATTTCAGGGGGCCACCCCACTAAGCTACCCGCAACGAAGTTGGCCGGCTCCGGAACGGACCCAGGGTTTGCGACGACGGCTGTAAACGACTAGGAACCCGAAAATATGACTGGGCTTGTCGATACCGCGAAAACGTGGCGCGATCCAAAACAGTACAGGTGCTCCACGCACAATCTTAAATAAAACAGTAAGCATGGCATAAGTACAGAATAGTAACGAAGCCCCAAACTACTTTGTGGCCCCAAGAAATAGAAATGAATCAAGCTCTGGCTCAGGGGGGTCCATAAGGCCTCCCGGATGTGGATAGTGCGAATAGTCAAGGAACAGGAATCAAGTACTCGGGGTCCTACGGGCCACAAGTGAGCATGAAAAACCAAATAGCAGATATTGCCCACCGGTGCCTCTTTCATTAGTTATCCCATTACTACTCAGGTTAAGTTGTTTAGGTACCTCGTTATCCATCAGACACTCACATACCCTACACATGCTTTTCTACGACTCGCATGGCTCAAACAACTCCTGTAGTAATGGCTCATGGGATGGAGGAACAAGCTTCGGTGGGGTTTAAAAGTAAAGGCTATGCAGTACTTGGGATTCAATTTAATGCAATCGTGACTCAATGATGCAAGAATAAGATAGAGGCAATAGGTACTATATGTATGCAAGCATGTGGTAGTGCTTGCCTGGCATCTCAGTTGAAGCGAGAGATGGATCTGGGTAGAACTCCTGTGAATCCTGGTAACTCTCCTGCTGGGCGTCGCGAGGTGGTCGACGGTGATGGATCGGGCCGGGGAGCGACGGAACGACGATGATGCAGACGAACAACGGCGCTAGGGTTTCGGTGTGCGCGTCGGTGTGTCGCTGGTACAGGGCGTCTCGTCCTCGCTGATGTGCACGGGGCGACGCAGGGGCTCCTCTAGTCCTTCCTCGGCACCCAAAACTCCACGCCGCCGGCTAGAACGAGTGGTGGAGGTGGAGGCCGATGGTGGTTTGCCGGGGGTGGAGATGGGGTAGAAAGGGAGGGGAGGAACGACGCAGCGGCCAGGGGAGGGGTGTTGGGGCACGGCAGAGACGGGAGGTGGTGGAGATAAAGGCGAGGGGGGAGAGGGTCGTCGTGGGGATCGGGTTGGGAAAAGTGGCTTCGGCCACCTTTTGCCACCTCGAGCACGTGCTCGCAAGCTCGGGCAGGTGGTGTAGGGCTGCAGGTGGGGCTCGGCTGGGAGAGAGGGCCAGACAGGGAGAGAGGCTCGGGTGGTGGGGCTGCAGGGCAGGGAGAGAGGGAGAGAGGCCGAGAGAGAGAGGTCGGGTAGCTAGGGTAGATTAGAGAGGGGTGGCTCGGTTTAGGGTTTTGGTTAGGGGTAGAGAGGGTAGCTAGGGTGGGTCCCTGCTAGCAGAGAGAGAGAGAAAGGTGCTCGGCATGGTGAGAGGTTGGTTAGTGTTAGGGTTTAGCTAGGGGAATAGGGTTGGGAGAGAGGGTGGTATGGTGTGGCATGGTGGATAAGAGAGGTGGAAGGAGGTAGGTTAGGGCTCAGGGTTTCATCCCATGAACAAAACATGAGGTGACAAGGTGTGAGGAGAGAGGGGTAGGGAGATGGGTTTATGGTTTTAACATGGTCCAAGCTAAGATCAAGCATGGAGGGGTGGTGATATGGAGAGGTGAGAGGAAGGGAAAAGGAGCTCACAAGGAAAGGATCCACTAAAAAAACAAAGGAGAACCAAAATAATGGCATGGTGATGTTTGTTGCATGGCCCATGCAGGAGCATTAAATGCCATGTTTTCTCTTGTGAAAACAAAAATAACATACCATGCTATTATTACTATGCATTACCAACATGTGGAGTAAAAGCCAAGCAAAAGAAAATAGAATTGGATCCACCCCAACCCACATGAGCTAGATTAAATGCCAAAAGAAAATAAAAGCCCATGGGTAATTAGGATGGTGGAATTATAAGTTGGTGACAAAGAAAGGTGATGGAGTTGAATGAAAGATATGCCCCCAACTCAATTTGGGCTTCAAGTATTTATCAAGAGTCAAATACAATTTATCAAGAGCCAAATACAATTAATAATGCATATGAAAGAAGAACCAAATGGAAAAAGATTTTATATGATGCTCAAATGCAAGGTGACATGATGACATGAGCATGATATAATTATGATGCAACAATTATATGTAGGAAGTAGCCATTATATTACTAGACCAAGTAGCATTACAATTGTTAGACAATTGGGATGCTACAGCACCCCCTTGAGGATGAACACCAGCGCTCGACGGTCATCGCGGTTGGAGTCGATCAGGTCGTTGACGATGTCCTAGAAGCCCTCAGCCTCCATCTGCACCTTCATCACCAAGGACCACTCCTGGTAGTTGGTCCTGGTCAACATTGGAGGCTGCATCAATCCACCTCCTCCCTCGATCACCCGCTTGACGATCTGTGTCTCACCGGCGCTATCAAGAGATAGCCATGCAAATGGCTTCTTGGGATCTGAAGGTAACCCATCACCCTACCGGGTGAACGGCGGTCTCCTTGGCCTTGTTCTTGTCCTTGTCACTGTCCTGCAACTTCGGCATGGTTCTGTGGCGGATCATACACCGCGCGGGAGTGGAGAGGCGGATCAAACACTACAAGCTATGATACCACTTGTTGTTGCTGGATCACAAACAGTATCTGACGAGAATGAGAGATAGAGACCAAGGTGTTTGTGTTGTGTACGACGATGCAGCTTTTCCGGTTTCTTTCTTATCTATCTGGATCGAGGATCCTTACAATTCGGTAACAGAAAATGGCCACGCATTGGAGAGCCTACCGACCACGCCATCCCGTTGTGCTCATCTAGGGCGTGTTTGGTTGGGTCGATGCCCATTTCTCGCACGACACGGGAAGAAATAAGCTCGTTTGGAGAGCTGGGTCGCATCGAAGTGCTACATCGCACTGTTCGTAAAGCAGGCCAAAACTTGGCCCGTTGGGAACGCCGATTTCTGCCGTTTCCACGGGGCTAGGCCCTGGCGAGCGCCGTGTGCCGACCGCTTTCACGCGCGGGAAAGGCCGGGAGACAGGACGTTTTCTCCTTAACTCCCAGGCCACTCCGCTCGCCGCCCAGTTCTAGTCCCATCACCATGATTCCTAACCATGGCCGCCGCTCCTCCTCCTCCTCCCCTCCCCTGTTTGGTGGCCCCCGCATCGGCGAGGTGAGTGTGCATAGCCTATGGGCGGCCTTTCAATTGGAGAAGGTTGCCGCTGGTGGCGAGGCAGCCCTCGCGACGGTGCTCAGGGCTCCCGAATCCATCTGCATGCGTGGAACTCGGGCGGCATCGGCAGTGGTCGTGGCTGCGGCAGCTTCGCCTACATCCGTGTAGGACGTCGCATATGTGGCCAAGCAGGCCAGAAAAGTCCCCGCCATAGTCGGGGCTACCCTCGACTATATGGATAGGGTTTTTTCTGCCCATGCCGGCGGCCCCAGCCCCCACAACCGGAGCTTCTTCTCTCGCTCTGGCGGTGCCTTCTACTACTCCACATCATCGATGGCGCCACCGCCGACTAGGGTAAGTTCCCGATCTACATAGAGGTTAGGGTTTTGCCCCAAATCAATGGCAATTAGGACTCGATCTCCGGTAGTTGTAGAGCGATTTGGGGTTTTTTGCAGTACGTAGCAACATATTTCATAGTGTGCATATAAATTTTGGGATTTAATTTAGTTGATTCCTCAATTTAGGTGTTGTCCTGTGGTATTGCCCGATTGGGGATTCATAGCCAAATCCTCAAATTGGTTGCTCAAGGCCTTCGTCATCAAGATGACGATCTATAAGGTCGGATCCTCTAGCACCAGACAGTACACCTGCCCAGAGCACGGCTAGTCGGCGAAGGCCTTCATGTCGATGCTTGTGTAAGTTTGTAAGTAGTAGTAGCACTTGCTGATGGACAACTTGTGATGCTGAACTAAGTAGGCTGATGATTCTTTTGATCAGGGGTGAAAACCCCTGTTGGTGGTTCAGGGGCATGGGATGCCCATGTTGATGGTTCGTTTCATCAGCGGTTAAGCCCCTGGTGCTTAAGGGGCAGGCGATGCCCCTGCTGACGGTTCTTTTGATCAGGGGTGAAGTTTAGAACCCTTGATTGCTACATGAGTGTGATTGTTAAGACTATTACGGTGTAGCTAGCAATGTTTATGTTTGATATGGCTGTTATGGTGATCAACTAGCTCACAATGTGTTGCGTGTGCATATGACTGTTCTTGTGATCATGTGTTGTGTCTGTGCTGGGTGGTAAGATCACCAAATTTGAAATGGGATCATAACCCATGTGATCAGACTTAAAGCACCATACAAAACACCTGTGAAATGCATCGGCGGAGAAAAAGACAAGAATCTGGGCAACCAAACAACTAGGTCTATTTGCAGGATACAAAAATGCAGGAGTTCAAATAACTTGTCCAACTTGCCCAAACACAATCTCTCCTCATGCAGCACCCAGAGCGCCAAGTGACAAAAACGATTTTTTTTGGACCGAGCAACTAAACACGCCCCTACTAACCCGCCACGATCGCTACAATGTCGTGCCATCCCACAACAGCCACCGTGGTGGAGAAACCCAGGTATTCATTTCATTTAGTAGAATGAAATGAATACATGGATTCATTTTATTTATATTATGATTTCAAAAACACCCACATGTTTGGTTGTCACCGGAATTTGCAAATGACGGGTCTAAGATAGGAACTGGATTTACACATGAGATATTTCGATGGATTTACCAAATAAAATGATAGCCCAATTTCGTGTCAACCAAACAGCATATGGATGGAATTGCAAAATAAATTTCAGGATTCCAGACCAGGGATACCATGAGGCACACACACACATGGTCCTTATTCTGAACTGAAACTACACTAACATGCAGCAGGATTATTCTTCAAGGTGGTCATCTTTGATTACATAATGGTTGAGTAGGTGCTGACGTTTGGTGGTCACGTCCCTGCCCTCGGCCGAGATATCCTGCACTTGTGACGCACACTTTCCTCTGTCGCCGAATGATTCGTTCGTCAGCCGATCTCTCGACAGTTCCTGTGCTACTCCTTCCGATCTAAATTAGCTATTTCGATTTTATCTACATTTAAATATATATATACATTAAAACATATCTAGATACATGCGTATCTAGATAAAATTGAGACAAGTAATATGAATTGGAGGAAGCATATAGTTTTCTCTGTGGAGCAAACTGGAAACGGATATCGGCGACCAGATCTAAGTATGAGCTAGCTACCCAGTGGCGGTGTGGCGCCAGTGGGGGCGACGGGAACTACTTGGCTCTCCGACGCGAGGTCTACTTTTCTGACCGTTGATGTGAGGTTTACGGGCGAGATAACATTTGCCATCTGACGATGTAAAAAAAAGGTAGGGTTCTTCTTCTCAGCTCACACTGGCCACCAGATTCAGACACCTGCTGCACAGTTTTGCTAGTACTGCTAATGATGAGCCTAGTTAATTACTATACGTAGCACCTAACAAGGACATGACGGGACGCGCATTTGGTTACCTCATTCACTACGGAGGAGCGGAAGACTTAAAGGTGGGCACGGCATCTACGTTTAAACATTTCATTTCAAGTACTCTCTTCGACCCATATTAATTGGCTCGAGTTTATCTAAATTCAGATATGTTTAGACATATTTTAGTATTAGATACATTTAAATCTAAAAAAATCTAAGTCAACTAATATAGGTCGGAGGGAGTAGTAATAGTACTATTCCTACAGTACAGGTTTTCCTTTTCTTTTCCTTCGACTGGATGGCACTGCTGGCCTTGATAGCACAAAAACTTGACGCTGCTGCTGCTGCTTGTGATCATCATTTGCTAAAAGCAACCATGCGGCGCTTGATGTACTCCGTGCAACAATATTCGACTTGTACTAGTATATCATTATCAGATATCCTGCCTGGTGTAAGCTTGAAAAATGAGGAGACGAGAAGAAACATAATGCCACCAGGTGTCCAGCTATCAGTAGCAGTGTTGAGTAACATGGACGATGTTTAGTCTACAGCTCCCTCCGTTTTAAAAATATAAGATGTTTAACTTTTATGAAATGAATGTACTCCCTTCGACCCAAATTAGTTGACTTGATTTTGTCTAGATTTAAAGGTATCTAGCACTAAAGCAAGTCTAGATACATTCGAATCTAGACAAATCTAAGTCAACTAATTTGGGTCGGAGGGAGTATCAAATCCCTTTTAATTGGTGCGAGTACAAAGGAAGGGGAAAAAATACTGTAGTTAACACGTAGTGGATGAGGATCTGTGAGCGAGTGCGACCTTTAAATTCCAGCACCGAGTTGTGTGAGCCCCTCACCTCGATCTCCCCCTCTTCCCCTCTGTGGGCGTCGCCATCATCACTTGTGAAAGCAGACAGACGGAAACCAATCAAGGAAACCTTATGGCTCCCTCCTGTTAGATTTGCGACAAATAAATAACGAAGAACGAAAATAAAATCACAGCAAGGGGACACATATTTAACGTGGAAAACCCTCTCCAACAAAGAGAGGGGAAAAACCACGGGCGCCAGCCAGCGAAACCTTACTATAACGGAGAGTGTTTACACAACGCCGGGGATTTCACAGATGCAACTTATCCCAGCCGGCGGCTTACAAGAAGTATATATAGCGATGGTAACCTAGGTCATCAACGATCCGTACCGCTCCGGCGGCTTACAAGAAGTATATCCCAAGCTCCGTGCATGCATGTAGGCAAGTCTAGAGCTTGCCTGTCCTGTTCCGTTGGTTCGACTGTAGTAACCAGATTTATTCATCTCTCCCTCCGTCTTGACAATTGGTGGTTCTTAGCGGTGTATCCTAGGCACTTTGACTATATGACACTATAGTTAATGAGAAAAGAGATTGAGGTTATATTTTAGCTAAGATACACTTCTTGCACGTAGCCATAGGCAAAAATAAGTAGTAGACCAATCACATGCATGCATGAGGCTAAAATCATTAAATTAAGATAAAACCTTAAGAAACAATATTGTAGAAGGTGTTTCTTAGCCATTTATTTTTCCTATGGTAACGTGCTAAGAAACACTCCATTGTGAAAAGCCTTATTCCTGCTTCACACCGATGCATTAGAGCAAGGTTAATAATACAGCCCGCTGCCGGTTGTATACCTATGTCACGTCATCTATAGCTAACATAAAAGCCCATCCATACAATAGACTAGCTATTAGGTTGTATATTAGTGAACTTTAATTAAGATTTATTTCTTCAAAACACACATGCTATTAGACCTAGGCTGCATGCAAAGACTTTTTCTCTCGGCCTCTGTGCTAGAGCCGGCTATACGTGAAGCACCCGCTTTTCTCTCTCTCCTCTCTTCTCTCTCTTCCACCTAGGCTTTTAAATGACATGGCACCTCCTATAGCCTGCTGACTGGGCTTATTGTACTTGCTCGTCTCCTGATCTCCGTGCTCGCTCCAATAATGGTTTGAACTGTGATATTAATTGTGTCGGCCGGGTTACATTAGCTAGTAGTAGTACCACTCTGTCGTCAGACGCGCGGGGCATATATATATATATATATATATATATATATATATATATATATATATATATATATATATATATATATATATATATATATATATATCTTGTGGAGGCGAAGCAGAGAGTGAGATTCGCGCGAGCAGAAGAAGCAGGTAGTTTGTGCGCTAGCTTGGTGGGAAGAAAAAGAACTTTGAGTATAGCACCATGTGCTAGCTGGTGCGAATGCTCGCACCATGTTGGAGTGTTACCAAATTCCGACGTTGAATTGAATCCAGCACTCGTCCGTGCGTCTAGATTAGGAAAAGCACGAGACCCAGCGCGCGCGAGGCATCTAGCTAGTTTTGGATGCGAGAATCAGCATCCCCGTGTAGTGTAGTGTAGTGTAGGCAGCGTTGGGTCAGTAGTCCAGACATTGGTAATCGGAAGATACCCTTGCAATTTGCATGGCAGAAGTCGAGGTGATCCGACAGCAAAAGTTGTGAGAATTGCTGCGTCACAATGGAGTACACTATGTAGGTTCACCAGTTAGTATTACTATGGCGGTTGGCACGGTCTCCGTGCGGGTACTACTACTAGGCACCAATGATGGCGTGCACCGCACCCCACCCTCTGGCGTAGCTCCATCGACTGGAAGCTCGAGCAGCAGCAGCAGCGCGCCTGCACGAGCGGAGAGTGTCCCCTCCTCTCCCTCGGTGGCTCGTCCGCGGCCAAGGCGCGGCTTGGCTTTCCTGAGCTGAGCGGCATCCAGGAGCACTTGTGCCTCGCCGCGCGCGCCGGAACAGGCACTAGGTCCCGTGCCGATGCCTCATGCATGGGGCACCGGCCTGCTCCCCAGAGACCGTGACATGATGGCAACGGCTGACCGGACACTGGCCGTGGCCGGGACCGACGTCCTTTCTCGTCACCAGCAGAGAGCATCGCTGCTTTTCAGTCAGCCCTTGGAAAAGCCGCTCGACTCTTCCTTATGTTTCTCGTTCGTTCCTTCTTCTCCATCATCATGAAAAAGGAGATCGAAATCTGGCTACTCCTCCCTACTCAAATGTGGTTCTAGAAAGCTCCGGTACCAGTCAGCTTCTCCAAGTTCAGAATACCAACACACCATCCAAATGTCAAAACCCAAAGGAGATTTAGGTATAACGGCAACTCCACGTGATGCAGCTATCTATGAACCTAGGGCTTGTTTGATTCGTAGGATAAAAAAAATATAGGAATAGGAAAAACATAGGATTGAGATGTCATGTCAACTTAAATCTTATGGGAAGAGAAATTCTGTTTGATGTAGCAAAGGATTTTTCCATGACGTCTGATCTAATATTTCTTTCTTATAGGAATTGCACTACAAGATTTTATAGGATTAATTTCTATAGGATGTGTTCCTATGAATCAAACAATTAACATAGGAAAAAATTTCATAGGATTCAAATCCTACACAATTCCTATGCAATTACTATGAATCAAACAAGCCCTTAGAGCATTTCTAGCAGATACTGTAAAAGCACGAACCATAAACGTGTTTTACGGGCCCAAAAAACATGACTTTACGGTTCGAATGACCCCGGGCAGAACAAACATCTCTTTTGCAGTTCGCGGATACGGTGTCTGTTCCGTCCGGGCTCGACCCCAGTTCCCCAAAACATCAGTTTTTCTTCAAAGTCAGCATACATACCTCACTTGTCACATACAAATATGATATTAAAATTTAAAATTATTAATTATAGGCCACATAAATGATCCAAATTACAACAATTGTTCAAATCAAATAATGATACAAATAAAATCCAATACAAAAATAGGTCTCAATACAAATAATGTTTCAAATCACAGGAACGAATGTAAATTCAAATGAAGTAAAAAATGGCAGTCTACAACCAGTCATGTAGCTGCCAAGGGTGCTCAACGAGGCCATGATGCAGTTGGTCATGCGTGGTGCAGTTCTCGGTCTCTCGGTAAGTTTAAAGAAAAGTTTGGATGCGATCTTGGAGCTTCGTCTCCTCTTTCTCTGGCCGTCTTTCTGCTCCTTGATGGCCAAAACAGTCACCAACATGCGCTGCCGATGGTTGGCGAGCAGCGTCTCCACGTCGTAGTCGTCCGATGAGGACGAGCCGGAGAACAAGAAATGTTCTTCTGGACTCAACTCCATCTAGAAATCGAGAACAAATGGTTGAGGATCCGTGCGCAAATCTCACTACGAAATCGGGGGCAGGGGGACGAGATGTGTGCCATAGCGGGGAGGATCTCCGTCGCGACGGCCCCTCCAGTCGTGTTGTGGCGGGGAATGGTGGCGGTGGGCGATGGGCGGCTTCTCCGCGGGAGGAATCGGCGAGGCACGCCGTGAATCTAGAGCGGCGCGCGGCGACGGCTCGCAACGGGTGGTACGACACCGATAAATATTATTAGTGTCGTGATGTCATGGCGCATGGTCCATGCGCCTGATAGCCCAAAATGGTGCGCCACTGATAGTCTTTTTCCTATTAGTGAGCGTTGATCTTCTATTGTTCACTGGGTGAGTGAGAAGAGGAGAAGCTCAACAATAGATGTTGTCACGTGGGTCAGCGATGTTTGCCATCCCAAAAAAAGCATCCCTGTCATGGATTGGTGTTCCATTCAATAGGACCATGACGTTGAAGACCACCAATTGATGCTCCTGCCTTGTGAAAGTCATGGACCTCAGCGGTGGCAACTAGCAACGTGGTCATGGATGTTCGTTGTCACTGTTCGTAAGCCTAAGTTTGGCTAATTTATCATGCTAGACTTCGGCATGGAAGGCGATCATATTTGATTACAGCCTGGTTGAGTAGGTGCTGACGTCTGGTGGTCACATCCCTGCCCTCCATCGGCTGAGATCCTGCGCTTGTGACGCGCACCTTCTGTCTGTTGCCGAATGATTCGTCAGCCGCTGTTGTCGATCTCTTGACAGTCCCTGCTACATAATTTTCTCTGCAGAGGAACTATGAGCTATCTACCCCAGTGGCGGTGTGGCGCCAGTGTAGAACACTAAAGCTGCTGCAAGATCTCCTTGTGGAACACATGCCATCGCTGCTGGGTATGGACATCGGCGACCAAATCTACAGCTATCTACCCCAGTGGGGGCGATGGCGCCAGTGTAGATGTGAGGTTTACTGGCGAGATAACATTTGCCATCTGACGATGTAAGAAAGGTAGCTAGGGTTCTTCTCAGCCCACCAGATTCAGACACCTGCACAGTTCTGCTAGTACTGCTAATGATGAGTCTAGTTAATTACTACTAGTAGCACCTAACAAGGACGTGACGGGACGTGCATTTGGTTTATCTCATTCACTACGGAGCGCAGGAGTTTAGGTGGGCACGGCCTCTTCGTTGTTCAAACTTTGAACATTTCATTTCAAGTACAGGTCTTCCTTTTTTTTTTTTCCTTCCAGTGGATGGCACTGCTGGCCTTGATAGTACTCCCTCTGTTTCAAATTACTCCGCGCGCACGCTTACCTAGATGGCCTAGTATTCTTTCATTTTTCATCAAAAAATTCTTAGAATTTTTGGTATACGTAGTACATATTTCATACTATCTATTTCAAAAATCTCAGAATTTTTTGAATGAGAAATGAGGAAGTACTAGCCCACCTACATAAACGTGCCGACGGAGTAATTTGAAACAGAGGGAGTACAAAAACTTGACCCTGCTGCTTGTAATCATCATTTGCTAAAAGCAACCGTGCGCGCTTGATGTACCCTGTGCAACAATCTTTGACTCGTACTAGTATATCATTGTCAGTGCCTGATGTAAGCTTAAAAAATGAAGAGACGAGAAGAAATATAATGCTATCAGTATCAGGTACCTTGACAACTCCTGTATAGTACCACTACTACCAGGTGTCCAGCTATTAGTACTCCCTCGGTTCAGAAATATAAGACATTTTAGCTATATAAATGGAATATATTTAGATACTTTTTAGTGTATAGATTCATAAAGGTTTGGAGTTAACCTATACACTAAAAAGCATTTCGATATATTCATTTCATAAAGGTAAAATTGTTAGTTCTTGTTAGGATCTCTAGGTGTTGATCTAGCGAGTACTAGGCTTGTACTTAGGAAAAAGTGGATTCGCTAGTGGGATCTAGATGGGAACGACTAGGAGAAGAAGGATAGCATACCGTCGGTCTTCATTGTCGAGGATGAGGTCGATATGGGGGCGACGGAGTGGTGGCGGCGGTGTGGTGGCACTTCCCGCCGCTGCAGCGCTAGCCTGATCGGAGGCCTAGGGTTTGGGATGTGTCGGTGGGGTTGAGTGGACGATGAACCTTGGTATTCGTGCCCCCGGCCCCCACCTCTTTTATGTGCACTGCGCGACGGGGGCCCACCAACGATGGTGACGTTGGGCGCCCCCGATCAGAGCGCGAGACCGAGTCGGTCGCCCGTTGGGACGACCGTGGGGAGATCAATCTAACATTCTCCCCCTTGATCTCATCTTCCATTCAACTTATACTTTTGCACCCATTTCATCACAGATCAACATATAGAGCATGTCTCATCATAATGGCCAGTTACGCACCATAGATTCAACAGCCACTATACACCTCTCTATTTTGAAACAGACTTTTGTTCTTAGGCCCTTAATATCCAGGTATCATAGGCTTTCCCTTAAACCCATGCCGGCTAAGTGTTCTCTGAACACACTAGGTGGTAAGCCTTTTGTGAGCGGATCCGCGAGCATTTCTTTTGTACTTATATGCTCCAAATTTATGGTATGATCCTGGATTCTTTCTTTCACAACATAAAACTTAATGTTAATGTGTTTGGCAGCAACACTTGACTTATTGTTGTGAGCATAGAATACTGATGGCTCATTGTCGCAGTATATTCTGAGTGGTCTTTGAATGCTGTCCACCACTCTTAACCCGGGTACAAACTTCTTTAACCAGTTTTCCTGCCCCGTGGCCTCATAACATGCTACATACTCAGCTACCATCGTCGATGATGCCGTGATGGTTTGCTTGGAGCTTTTCCACGATATAGCTCCACCTGCGAGAGTAAATATGTATCCTAACGTGGATTTTCTTTCATCTATATCTCCCGCATAGTCTGCATCTGAATACCCTTCTATCTCAAGGGAATCAGATCTTCTGTATGTTAACATGAGGCCCTTTATGCCTTTTGCATAACGCAATGCCTTCTTTGCCATTTTCCAATGATCTATTCCTGGATTACTTTGAAATCTGCCAAGTACCCCGGTAACAAAAGCTAAGTCAGGGCGTGTACATACTTGAGCATACATCAAGCTTCCGACAGCAGAAGCATATGGAACCGCTTTCATTTGATCGATCTCATATTGGTTCCTGGGACATTGAAAATTTCCAAATCTATCGCCCTTGACTATAGGGGCAGGCGTAGGATTACTCGCATGCATACTATACTTTTTCAGAATCTTCTCTAAGTATGCCTTCTGCGATAGCCCTAAACCCCCTTTTTCTCTATCTCGGAGAATCTCAATTCTTAGAACGAATGAAGCTTCACCGAGATCTTTCATATCAAAGTTCGAGGACAAGAACTTCTTTTTTTCATATAGTAGGCTAACATCACTACTGGCAAATAGAATGTCATCCACATATAGGATAAGAAAAATGAATTTCCCATTCTTGAACTTTGCATATACGCAATTGTCCTCTTCATTCTCATCGAACCCAAACTTTCTTATTGTTTCATGAAACTTTAAGTACCATTGCCTGGAGGCCTGTTTTAATCCATAAATGGATTTCTTTAGACGACATCCCATACGTTCTTTTCCTTCCACAACAAAACCCTTGGGTTATGCCATGTAAACTTTTTCTTCTAGGTCTCCATTTAGGAAAGCCGTCTTTACATCCATCTGATGCAATTCTAAATCATAGTGTGCCACTAAAGCCATTACTATTCTAAAAGAATCCTTACTTGAGACTGGAGAGAATGTCTCATTATAATCTATTCCCTCTCTTTGGGTGAAGCCTTTAGCAACAAGTCGTGCTTTATATCTTTCAATATTCCCTCTAGAGTCACATTTTGTTTTGTAGACCCATTTACAGCCTACTGTTTTGGCTCCTTTAGGAATTTCTTCTAAATCCCAGACTTTGTTACTACTCATGGATCTCATTTCATCTTCCATGGCTTCAAGCCACTTCGATGAGTGAGCACCTTTGATGTCTTCTTCAAATGTGGTGGGATCACCCTCCATTTGAACTTCTTCACTAACATAGACTTCAAAATCATTGAGAATAGCTGGCTTTCTTGTTCTTTGAGACCTTCTAAGGGTCTCGCCTTCTGGCACATTCTCTGTATGGGGCTGTTGCAGCTCTCCCTCTTGTGTGACAACGGGGTCTTCATTTTCATTCATTGTTGCCACAAGAGAACTAACAACAGGTGTCACATCGACATTTTCCTGTGTCGGTGCAGCAGCAGGTATCGAGAAAAATGGTTCTTGAATCATCGGAGTGGGTGCATGCACCCGCTTCTCCTCAAGGTTGATTTCTCGCGATACCGTGCTCCCCCTGATCATCTGATTCTCCAGAAACACAGCGTGTCTCGTTTCCACAAACTTAGTAAATCTGTCTGGACAATAGAAACGATAACCTTTTGACTTGTCTGGATAGCCAATGAAATGGCAACTTACTGTTTTAGGATCTAACTTCCCAAGGTTTGGGTTGAAGAGCTTAGCCTCAGCTGGACAGCCCCACACTCGCAAATAATTGAGTGAAGGTTCGCGACTAGTCCATAACTCATATGGTGTTTTAGACACCGACTTACTGGGAACTCGATTAAGTATGTGAATGGCGGTTTTTAACGCCTCCATCCACAAACCAACCGGTAAGGTGGAGTAACTTAACATGCTTCTTACCATATCCATCAAGGTACGGTTACGTCTTTCAGCTACTCCATTCTGTTGAGGCTCGCCCGGCGTTGAATACTGGGCAACTATACCATGTTCCTGTAGAAACCTTGCAAAAGGTCCAGGAACCTGTCCATATGGGGTGTGCCGACCATAGTATTCGCCTCCACGATCGAACCTTACTACTTTAATTTTTAAACTATGCTGATTTTCAACTTCAGCCTTAAATATCTTAAATTTATCCAATGCTTCAGAACGCTCTCTAATTGGATAAATATAACCATAACGCGAATAATCATCCATGAATGTTATGAAAGAATCATATCCATCCACAGATGTCACAGGAAATGGACCGCATATATCCGTATGAATTATTTCTAAGACTCATGTGCTTCTTTTGGCACCCTTTTTAATGTTCTTTACGAACTTTCCTTTAATGCAATTGATGCATTACTCTAAATTTGAAAATTCTAAAGGCGGTAGAATTGATTCTTTTACTAAGCGTTCTTTTCTCCCCCTCGAAATATGGCCTAAACGTCAGTGCCATAATTTTGAAGGAACATCATCAATTCTTTTCCTTTTATTCTTTCCATTTAGGGATGAGGAGGCATTCTCATTCTCAGCGCTTAATGCATACACATTCTTACAAAGTGATAACAAATAAAGCTTGTCTTGTCTGAAGGCAAGACCAACAATCTCATTATTACGCTTGATTTTACATTGTCCATCACCAAAATGGCAAGCAAAACCATCATCATCATCTAAGCACGATATACTTATTAAGTTTCGATGCAAAGAGGGTACATAAAGTACATCTACTAGTAAAAGTACAAAGCCATTTGATAATTCTAATGGGAGATCTCTAATAGCTTTGACTTCAGCTTGGACGCCATTTGCCACTTTAATTCTTCTTTCTCCTCTTTGCAGGGTCCTTCTCATACGGAATCCCTGTAATGAATTTGCAACATGGACAGTCGCACCTGAGTCAATCCACCATGTAGATTTTGCATAACTTAAAAATAGTGATTCATCAACAAAAGTAATTAAATCCTCACCTTTCTTGCATAAATGCTTTAGGAAGCTCACACAGTCACTCATGTAGTGGCCCTTTTCCTTGCACCACCTGCAGGTGTCCTTGTCCACTTCCTGCTGTCGGTGATCATCATCCTTTCCATGCGGCTTAGAAGGAGGGGGATGCCCCTGAGGTTTCCCTTGTGGCCTCCCTTGTGGCCTGGAACCCTGAAAGTTCCTCTTCTTGGTTGGGCTCAGGTAGTTCACAGAATCACCAGATTGCCCCTTGAGCCTCTCTTCTTCTTGTACGCACATGGCCATCATCTTCTCAATGTCCCACTTTTCTGGCTATGCGTTGTAGTTCACAGCAAAAGTCTCAAATTAGTTTGGCAGTGAGGCAAAGATAAGATGAATAATGAACTCGACTGGGAGCTCAATGCCCATGGGCTTAAGCTTGGAAGACATGTTGCTCATTCGCAATATGTGGTCCCTTACTCCACCACCAGTGTATATTGTAGTAACAAGTTTCTTAATGAGAGAGCTCGCATAGGCCTTAAAAGACCTAGTGAACTGACTCTCTACCTTCTTCAGGTACTCACTGGCAGTGCTACACTCTGGGACCATCAAGCACTTTCTGTTGGACGAGTCTCACTTTGCACGATCAAGGTCGTACTTCATTCTTATTGGTCCATGGTCATGGATCCTTTTATTAAAGTCATCTTCACTTTCTTTTTCGCCCCTCACGAGGTCCTCAAGTTCTTTGGGACAGGTCTCAATCGGTGCCACGTCGAGGTCAAGCAAAGCAAGCCCCATCTCAACCTTCTATCGCCATGAGCCATAGTTCTCTCTATTGAGGAGCTCAATAGTCGAGATAAAACTCATAGGATTGCCTGAAAACAAAATATCATCGAAATGAGTTAATTTAACGTTGGTCAAATTAAAACTTGAAACTTCTCAATATTAATTTTACATCACTGTTGGGCAGAAATAGAACTAATAGTGATGAATCTTACTATCCATAGTGAAAATCTTACTAACAACATTGGTCATCAAATAAAATCATCACTTTATTGCATTTAAGAAATTACTTTTAACTATTTGTAGCGGGAAAAAATGAATAAAATTCATAGACTTTATACTTTTCAGAAGCATTTCTATTACTTTTCTATTTTTCTAATACAAACATCTCGTTGGTTAGTTTGAGTAGAAAAAACTAGGCCAAAAAACCTTCAAAACTGGACAAAAAAACTGTCAATATTGCTTCTGTAAAAAGAAAACTAGGCGAACTGGGCGGAAAATAAACGGCCCAGAAAACCTGGGCGTCGCGTACTGCGGCCCGCCTTTGTCCCACGGCCGACCGCGGCGCCTACTCTATCGCCCGCCCGCGCGTTGCCAGTCATGCGTAGCCACGGCCCACGGCCTACCCGCGTGGCCCGCTTGGCCCGACGCCGCCAGCGACCGCCGATCGTGGCCGTTCATCAGATCGGACGGCTGGCCTTCTATTTCGCCCAGTCAAAACCGGACGCCCCAGCTCAACCCTAACCCTAGAGCTCATTCCCCCCCCCCCTCTCACCCACTCCCTTTGTTTGCCCGCTCTTTGGCGGCGCAAGCGGCGAGGTGGCCGTGCCGTCCGGCGTCCCGCCGGCGACGAGCCCCTCCCTTTCTGCTCTCTTCCTTTCCTCTATGTCTCACTGCCGCACGTGCTACTGCGCCGCCGGAGAAAAAACCCTCGACGAGCGCTGGCGGGCCGGAGCGAGCAGAGAGGTCTGGCCGCGGTGCCCTTTGCCGGCGGTCCCTTCGCCGGTCGCGCGTTCCCCTTGCGGTGAGCGTGCCGCCGTCGAACGGTCTGGCCGCGGTGCCCTTTGCCGGCGCACGGCGGCGGCCGATGGGTCCCTTTTTTGTTTCTTATTCGGGGAGGGTGAAAAGAAGACGGGGCTTTCTCTGTGGGATTTTGTTTTCCTTCCCTTTCCCCTTCCTACTTGGTTCTTCCCGAAAATATTCGGTTGGTTCTTGGGGTTGGGGATACAGGCTAGGGTTTGGGTTCTTCTTCCCGATGCCTCGGCTTGGCGATGCGCATCGGGATCGAGAGGAACGGCGCGGCCTTGCGGCGGCGGCTTGTGTAAACCCTAGCCCCTTTCTTTTCTTTTGGATTTTTTTTGTACTACCTCGACTAGATCAACTACTCTAGCGAGTACTAGGCTTGTACTTAGGAAAAAGTGGATTCGCTAGTGGGATCTAGATGGGAACGACTAGGAGAAGAAGGATAGCATATCGTCGGTCTTCATTGTCGAGGATGAGGTCGACATGGGGGCGACGGAGTGGTGGCACTTCCCGCCGCTGCAGCGCTAGCCTGATCGGAGGCCTAGGGTTTGGGATGTGTCTGTGGGGTTGAGTAGACGACGAACCTTGGTATTCGTGCCCCCGGCCCCCACCTCTTTTATGTGCGCTGCGCGACGGGGGCCTACCAACGATGGCGACGTTGGGCGCCCCCGATCAGGACGCGAGACCGAGTCGGTCGCCCGTTGGAACAACCGTGAGGAGATCAATCTAACAAAAATGTCTTATATTTCTGGACGGAGGGAGTAGTAGTAGCAAGCAGTGTTGAGTACTAACGTGGATGATGTTTATTCTACTACCCAAAGGGAAAAGTATACTAGTAGTAGTACTAACACATAGTGGATGAGGATCTGTGAGTGAGTGCGACCTTTAAATTCCATCACCGAGGTGCGTGCGCCCCTCACCTCTCCCCCCTCTTTCCCTCCCTTGTGTAGCAATGATCAGTGGGTGTCGGCATCATCGCTTGTGAGAGACAGACAGAAACCATCCCTCTTCTCTCGGCTCCCTCCGTCCGCCGGTCAATGGGGCTGTCGCCGCCGTCTGCTAGGCGCCGAGATCCTCCTCCTCCTCGTCGCCGGAGACTCCTCTGGATGGAGCCTGCTGCCTCTGCGGAGGAGGCGAGCGAGGTACTGCACTCCAGTAGCTAGCCTAGAAGAGGAAGCAGAGCAAGAGCTGATCGATGGGTTAATTGGTCTGTTGGAGCAAGCTCTGTGCAACTGCGCGTTCATGCATGTACTGTGGTAGGCAAGTCTAACGCTTGGCTGTTCCGTTCCGTCGGTTTCGAATTGTGACCAGATTTATTTATCTCTCGATCGCGCTATTGTTCTTTCTATTCTTGTTCCATTATAGTTCCTCGCACGAGGCATCGATCCTGCTTTGGTGTGGTGTGCGAGGGGATCGCAAGCAAACAGGCAGGAGAGTGGTAGTTTGTGAACCTGTGTGGAAAGAGAAGAGCTTTCAGTTTAACACCATGTGCTAGCTACTCCCTCTGTCCCGGTTTAAAGGGCACATACAACAAATCTCTTGGCCCTAGATTTTCTCTGATAGAAATTAATTTGGCTCTCACTATGTGCATATGTGCCTAGGAGGTGAGAGAGTTTTGAGATTGCATGATTTCGAGTATACGTGCCTTTTAAACCGGTAGTTTTGGATGAGAGAACGCACCCAGATCCACTACTAGTCTGGGTACGCCGGTTGGTTGCTCTGTCTGCTGGTTGCATTCCGGCATGCAGCGATGTCCTCCCTCGTGAAGTGATGAAGTGCTTTCTCAAACTAGCCTACTGGCCCAGCGGTTTTTCTTTTGCGTGGTCGAACGGCTACGGCTTGTCGGCATCAATCAACACAACAACCATGCGTAGTGTATGCAGCGGTGGGCAGCGTTTTTGGTTACCTGGGAAATCCGGTTACCGCCCGGTAATTGGATATCCGGAGCACCCCGGTCCCCGGGAAACCGGTTTACGGGCAAAGAAATCCAATGTATATTGTTTTATTGAGGAATTTGATTTTCAAATTCGTCCGGCAACTGGTCGGGATTTTTAACCAGAAATTTGTAACCTTGCTAACCGTAAATGGAGTACTACGTAGGATGCAATAAATGAAGGAACCATGTAGTACTAGGTAGGTTCACACTAGTTATTATGGCGATTGGCACTGTCTCCGCACTACTCACAATGGTGACACCCACCCATTAGACTAGTCACAATAGAAAGTATCATATAGTAGTATCATGTATATGATAATAGTATATGATATCATCTCTAAATGCATAGTATCATGTAGTACTACCATAGTCTTAGTATATTTTATTTTTATAGAATCTCAATGCAAAACTATGTACTCCCTCCATTCACAATTATCTCGCATCCTGGATTTAGTCAAAGTCAAATTTTGTAAACTTTGACCATATATTTTTAAAAAATATCCACATTAACAATATAAAAACTATTGTATTAGAATTTTCATAAACTATATTTTAATATTATATGCATTGAGAATCATGGATGCTCACGTTTTTCATTCTATTGTTGATTAAACTTTACAAAGTTTGACTTTGACTAAACTCAGAACGCGAGGTAATTGTGAACGGATGGAGTACAAGATTCATTTGGGATTAGTTTTTCTAGTTCTACATGCTATGATATCGTATCAATCTATGATATCAACATAATCTCTTTCATTATCAATTAACATGTCACGTTAGAATTTTATCAACATGACATACATGATACTACCTATGATACTCCCTATTGGGCTAGTCTTAGGTCAGCTCCATTGCCTGGAAGCTGGAGCAGCAGTCTGCACGGCCGGAGCACGGATAGCCTACCCTCCTCCTCTGCCTCGGTGGCTCCTCCGCGGCGCGCGGCTTTCCTGAGCGGCATCTAGGGAGCACTTCTGCCTCGCCGCGCGCTGGCGGGCGCAGGCACTAGGTCCCGTGTCGATGCCAGCCTGGTGCTCGTCGGATTCGATCTACTTGGCCAGTGTACCAACTCGTGCCCCGTGAAGGGGCACCGGCCTGCTCCCCTGAGACCGTGACATGATGACAACGCCTGACCGGACACTGGCCGTGGCTGGGACCGACGTGCTTTCTCGTCACCGGCAGAGAGCATCGCTGCGTCAGTCAGGCCTTGGAAAAGCCGCTCAACTCTTTATGTGTTCGTTCGTTCGTTCTTCGTCGTCATCATGAAAAAGGAGATCGAAATCTGTCAACTCCTCGCTAGTCGGTACCGTCTAGCTCAAATGTGCTACTACTGGACTCTAAAAAAAGCTCCGGCACCAGTCAACTTCTCCAATTTCAGAATACCAGCACATCACCCAACGAAGATTTTGGTATAACGGAGACTGGCCATTTCGTTTCATCCGAATGCAGCTACCAACTTGTAGGCTGCAAATCCAAAACAGAGATTCAACCAACCGGAGTTTCAAGCATTGGGGTAGTATTAGTACCTTTGGGCCCCGCTCGGGAACCCAATTTTGTTTCCGACTCCGGTGTGTATCCGGGGGTATTTAGACGTGCATAGTTTTTTCCGGCTCCGCTTCTGGAGGGAGGGCTCCAGTTTTTTCAAATCCCACAACAATACAAGTTGTCACAAATACACGAATACATACATACACAAATCCTAGCACAGTACCCCTGGATTTTCCTTATTTTGCCTAGCTTCTAGAGGGAGGGCTTCAGTTTTTTCAAATCCCAGCACAGTACATGAACAACATATACGAATAATAGCACCAAACTCTCAAATTTCAGTACATCATACACGAATAATCTTTGAACATGCACAATTCAGACTCTCAAACTTTAGTTTTTTTCAAATCGACAACGAAGTAGGTTACTTAAATTACATATAATAGTCGTTCAACAGTCTTGGAACTTGGATGAATTTCTGAAGATTTGAACTCGGATGGACTTCTGAAGACTTGAACTTGGCATCCTAAATAAAAGAAATCAACATTAGAAAACAGCTTGTTCTATGATTATTAATATTAGACATCAAGCTAAACACGAGTTTCTACAGAACTTGTACAAACTGTCATGATACAACTCTAAACCGGATGCATATTTGCAAGGATAGGAGGGAGCAAAACTGAACCATTTACCTACTCTGAACAAGACTATAATTTTTTCTAATCATCAACTATCTGACATCTCATCAAACATGTATTTGCCAACATAAAACTTTCTTGGACAGTTTGTATAATGCCAGAAAAATAAGGAAAATTATTTCCTTATCCTCTTCCTCCTCGAAATCAGTCATCGCCATTTCCAAATTACTCATCTAATCCTAAGAATGTATTAAAAACAACACATTAAGAGATATATCTCATACTACTGAATTTCACTTCAAGAAAGCTTGTACTGTACTGTCGTATTAGTGTCAATACAATAAATGCAGCTATAGAAGCAAAAGAAGAGAAAAATCTGTCAGATGACTCAAAACAAATAGGAGCAGACGATCTGGTATGAACCACCCGTTCCTAAACACTGTTCTCGTGTTAACTTCCCGTTCAAAAATCAAAATAAAGAACATTGATCTAGCAAGAACTATTGCCTGATCAGCATGCATACAAACCGCCTGAGCATGTAATATGTCTATGGCATGTATTTTGAACTACCGTCTGATTGTTGCAGGTGCTTCTTCATCTCCCACTACATAAAGCTTTGCCTAGATGCATTACAAACTACCTAAAATAGGATGCTGGGGTAATATAAACGGCCGACAAGTTCAGGTTAAAAATAACTAGTTTCAAAGTTCAAGATTGTAAATTGAACTTCTGCAATAGTCAGACTGGGAAGTGGAAAGTTTTCTCGAGCAAATGCTTTACTGAAAAGTTTCAGCAATGCCTAGTCTAGCCCTCATATCTACTCTTGCAGAGGAGAAACAGAAAATGTCGGCATGAAGATTGCCATTAGAGGAACAAATAAACAATCCACGGACAACCTATACCAGATGTGTCAATGCCACAGAAGCTCATTTTCTATATAAGGCAATAGTACCCAGCAAACTATAAGGTGAGCACATGGGTCAACAACACAAATGGCGCAAGTCCCTTTTTTTATCAAGACTTAGAATTATCAGAAGGGAAAACGTGTCATTTATGTCAAGAACCAATTATGTGTGCTCTGTGCTGAATCAAACTCATTTAGGTGAGTGCCACAATCCCCGATAACAAGCAGCAGCAGCGCATCTTTGTGGCTTGCTCTCTTCAGCAGCAGTACTACAAGTCAGCAGCAACATCGATTCATATATCTCACTTCTCATTTTTCAGCAATATCAGTTATAAGCAGCAGTAGATATTCAATTATCAGTAGCAGTTAGCAGTGGCAGCACAAGTTCAGCTAGCTATGCAGTAAAATTGAGATACTCCACCCCACCTCCTTCTCCACCGCCCACCCACCCCGGGGCCCCATTCCTTCTCATCCCCTTCGTCTCCACCACCGGGTGCAGCCCAGGCCGGCCCCTCTCCTCTCCTTCTCCCCCGCCAGCAACGACCCTCTCCTCTGCTCAGTCAATCCCGGCCCCTCCTCTTTCTCTCAGGCACGCCAAACCTCTCTTGCCCATTCCCCTCACCCCATCCGTCCATCTCTGCTATTAACACTGTCTCTAGATGCGGCGGTGAAGCGAGCTCAAGAAGGGAAAGAGGGAGTAGAAAGTGTCGTGCCTGGTCGGGGGGATCTTGCAGATCTTGCGCCGCCGGGCGTCAGTCACCGCCACGCCGCCCTGCCAGTCGCTTCCGTCCCGCCAGACCTTGCGCCAGTAGCTCGACAAGCTCACGCCGCCCCGCCCCACCAGTCGCCGCCGCGCTAGGGTTGAACGGTCGTAGCCTCCCGTCTGGTGTCGCGTGGAAACTGGTCCGAGCCCCGCACGTCCGTGAAATTTGCGCCGGTAAACGGACCGGAAACGAGTCGGAGGAAGAAAAAAACGCCCAACCAAGTGGTAATACCGGTGACGGGCCGTAACTTAACCAGCTCCGACTAAAACGGGCGGTTTGGGCTAAATTACAGTGAAACAAGCATAGCCTTGGTCTTGCACATTCCGTTCATTCAAATATAGTACAAGTAAAATAGTAACTATGAACTTAAGCTGCAAATCCGAAACAGAGATTCAACACGGAGTACTCGAGTATACCATTCCGTTCATTCAAATATATATAAGTATAATAACCATGAACTTAAGCTGCAAATCCAAAAAAGAGATTCGACACGGAGTACTCAAGTATACCAACTACTCCATCTGGGTAGTACCTTCTGTCTTACACAACCACCAACACAGTTCTCATCGTCTGTTCACTGAAACTGGAAACCCCTACAGAAACACACCACAACATATCCAAAAATGGAGTCAATCTGCACCCATGCAATTGATGGGAAGATGCTTCATTGTCCTGTCATTTGTTAAACCAGAGCATGAATTAAACACGGCCTACTCTCGTTCGCATGGTCTCCACACCGTGCCAGTGGGCTCATCCATCAGGGCGATGCCTTTGCTCACAAGGTCCTTCCTGATCTGGTCCGACACATCAAACTGCTTGTTGTTCCTTGCCACGACCCTCTGCTCAATCTGCTCACGCAGCGACTCTTCCGTCAGCCCTGCCCGACTCAATGCTTTTAGCTTCAGTTGCTCCAGTACCTGTTGGGTTGAAATGTGTCCATGTTTGTGTTGCAGTCATCATCATCATAATAATAATAAGAGGAAAAAAGACATTGTTTTCCAGTTAGTGTGGACTTAGTCGTACCTCTGCCAAAGGTGATGGTGGCATCAGGCCGAGGATGGATAGTTTGCTTTTGATCTCGGCACTCAGCGCAGCCAGGGCTTGAATATGGTCTTCTGGCTGCTTCTGTGGTTTCTGTTGCTTCTGCTGCTGCTGCTGCTTCTTCTGCTGCTGTTGCTTCTTCTTTTGTTGTTCCAGTTTTTGCTGCAACTTCTGAAAGTCGAAAATCTCTTCGAATTAGGTACTACGTATGGATTTGCTCTAGGATCGAAAGCATCCAAAACCTTGACAGCACAAAAGGGACAGCATCGACATACCTTCAAATCATTCAAATTGCTGTTTATTGCCTTCAGCAGCTCCATGAAGCCATCCAGAACATCTGTAGTGCGAAGGTCGTCTGACATAGATTCCAAAAATGCTTTATTGTGGTCGTCAACCAATTTTTGCTCCTCAGCTGGGACCGGGACAGATATATTCTCTTCACCATGCAGAGACACCACTTCATCACAGTCATATAAAGTCTGCACGATATTTATATCAAGATACTATTACTACGAAAGATAGCCAAAGATCACAAAGTCAGGTTCAGAATTCTATTGCTGAGACAAAAGTATGTTAAATGGTGAAATTAAATCATAATAAATACCGAAGCTTAAGAAAATCACCTGATAAATGTAGTATACACGATCAGATGCAATCTCAAGTGCCTTGTCAGAGTGGTTCACGTCAGATTTATAATGTGTGCGCATCAGAAAAAATCTTAAAGCCAAAGGATGGTACAGAGTAATAATCTGGAAGAGAGAAACGTTAGACATGTCAGGAAACACCATATTAGTTAAAATGAGAAATATTAAAAGAAGTCAGACATCATCCCCTTACGTCTCTGATTGTGAAGAAGTTATTAACCGATTTCGACATTTTCTGATCATCGATGTTAATAAAACCATTATGCATCCAGCATTTGACCTCACTTTCTGGATAAGCCGCTCGGCTTTGTGCAAGCTCATTCTCATGATGAGGAAATATCAGATCTTTCCCTCCACCATGGATATCAAATACATGTCCTAAATAGTGAGCACTCATTGCGCTGCATTCAATGTGCCATCCAGGTCTTCCATGACCCCAAGGGCTCTCCCAGAAAGGCTCACCCTCCTTAGCAGACTGGACACGGTAATAAGGATAAGAAGAAAGTATTTGCAAAAAAGGATAAGAAGAAAGTGGCAATGCACAAGAGTAAACTATTAATGGCAATGCATCAAACTTACCTTCCATAATGCAAAGTCTTTAGCGTTCCGCTTTCTTGGATCAACAGCAACCCGCGAGCCAGCAAGATTATCATCCAGCTTCCTACCAGATAAACTGAGATATTCGGGGAACTTATCAACTGAAAAGTAAACATCGCCGTCTACAACATAGCCTTTGTCATTCTTGATTATCTGTTCACATACACAAAGTGTGAAGAGTTTTACTAAGTGAACAGTGTGAGATAAAATACAATTATCATATACAGCATGTTGCACATGATTGACACTGCTGGCAGGTGAAATTGTGATTGTTGGTTATACTTTAATCTGAATGGTGACAAACAAATGCATCAGTGTTACTTTTTTTAAGGAGCAACAAGAAGCTGGAAAAATATCATGACAATAAGTAATAGAACATTGAACAGTAACAGAGGTGATTTTTAACAGTAACAGGGAAATCAAATATACCTCGGTGATTAACTCTATAATATGTTCAATATGTTCCGTTACACGAGGCTCGTCAGAAGGAGGCAGGCACTGCAGCTCAGCCACATCAGCAAGAAACTCGTCAATAAACCGACTGCTCAAGCTGGTTACGGTTTCACCATTCTGATTTGCCCGTTTGATAATCTGAAAAACCATAGCAAGTTCTAGAATCATTAGAACACTAAAAGCTAAGGAAATGAACTTACCTGTAAAAAATATTTAGAAGAGAAATTCCATTTGCGAAAAAATAATGAAATCACATGAATGCCGTAAAATTGCATCGTGCCAGGAAGATGAACAGAGTGAAGTGTGTTGATCTAAAGTGGAAACATAAAATGGAAGTAACACACCAGCCCAACTATAAGATCTGCAACATAAATCATGCGCCCATGGCCACGAGGTAGCTGATAATCAAGTGTGACAGTGGTATGGTCTATGGTAAAAAATGATGCATTTCATATCTAGCTATGTTCAAAGTAATGACAAGTTCACTTGAATTATTTTGTAGTTTAGAACCAAGCTCCGATCGAACTAACAACACCAGTCAGAGAGTAACTATGTTTGCTTAAAATCATTACATTTTGAATTTGAGTATAATATGAGACTTTTAACAGATCCAAAGAGTGGGTTAACAAAATTGTTTTGGCAGTCATGTGGCTCTCAAAATACAAGTACATGTTTAGAAGAAAAAAATGCAATTCTTCTGTAAAACAAGCAACAGATAGTAAGAACCCATACAAATACTCCCTCCGTCCCAAAATAAGTGACGTGGATTTGTCTAGATTTAGATGTATCTAGACACGTTTTAGTATATAGGTACATGCGAATCTAGACAAACTCAAGTCACTTATTTTGGGACGGAGGGAGTATTTGTTTATGCAACATATATAAAAAATCATCCTCCCTCAACTAGTAACTGTGCAGCTAGAATATTCCACATCAAGCATTACCTTATCATCAATGTCGGTGAAGTTGCGCACGTATTTAACTTCATACCCCAAAAACTTGAGATATCTACATTGGATCAAAGGACCAATTAGGAAAATAAGTATCTTACTAAAATGTTAGGCACAATAGCAGTAGAAACCACTTAATGCCATTTTCATTTTCTTCAAATACCACATAGTTTTTTTGCCAAATGTATCAAAACATCATTTCACAAACGTTGGTTCATTGCACCGGCTAAACTTAAGGTGTTACAAGTTAAGCAGTACCAAGGTTTGAAAATATGGAAGCAATTTATACCAATGGCAAATGATACATAAAGCAAGAGCATCACCAAGGGTTTAACCTACCACATAAGTCAACACACACATAACCAGATTCAGAAATCGCTGGAATGTAAAGCGGATAAAACATCGTTAATATCCATGTGAAATGGTACTCAACATACCAAATCAGAGCACAACGAAGAAAACAGAATTCCACTACACTAGAGTTAGTGGACCAATTAACGTTTGGATACAGAGACGGAGCCAGCAACAGGCTAGCTGGGACCAATTAACTAAAAATGCAGACAAAATAGAAGATGCATCTGTTTTGTTTCTACAGTCCAAGATTTATAAAGGGTCATCCAGCTTTAAGGCGTCAAATTTGGGCTTGCCCTGCTGATAAACAGGATGGAATTAGAAAGGCTTGCATGCAAGTCAGTGCATATCAGCGAAAAAAGATATTTATCCTACTTCTGGGGAAGAGGGTCACAAGCGTAGGTTTCAGTATCATTGGTTAGTGTCTTTTTCATGGCTAGAATATTCACCAGCAAAGGATGCTGCATTTTGTTTCCCATGCTTTCTTTTTTCAAAGAGACCAAAAGGAAAATTCAGATCTAATACATTTACAGTGAAAGGATTTCAGAATGGAAAAAGGTGAATAATGGTAAAAAAATGTGACTTCATATGTCACATGGGAAAAGGTTCCAATTATTCTATTCAGTGTTATGATAATTTGAAGAATGGATTTTTCCAAAGGTTCTAACCAAATTGGAGCTTTACAACGACCAGCTGAGACTAGATGGAGCTCTCATTTCAGCTCAGTTTGTAGTCTTCTCAGACCGTACAAACCTGCATTTTTAGTTCTCAAAGCTATTTCTTCAAGTAAAGGTGCTTCTCCTTCAGCACAAGTAAAGGCTGCAGATTCTGTCAAACTAATGATGTCGTTTGATTTTGTGTTCATTCTGCATGTCATGAAAGAGCTCATGGGAATAACTGAATTGCTTTGCAAGAATTTACAACAGAAGTCGCAAGATATTGTGAATGCTATGCATGACGTTGCTACTACAAAAGAAGTGATTCAAAAACTAAGGGATGATGGCTGGACTAATCTGTTACGTGATGTGGTGCTATTTTGCAAGAAGCATGGTATTTTAGTTCCAGATATGGATGGTTTCTATGTTGATTTTATTCGATCTCGTAAAGAGGATGAGACTTCAGCTAAATATCATTACAAATATGATGTCTTCACAGTGACAGTTGATCAACAACTACAAGAGTTAAATAGCAGGTTCAGTGAACAGTCAACAGAGCTCCTTGTTTTGTGTACCTCTCTCGATCCAAGGAACTCATTCAGATCATTCAACATTGAAAAAGGTTTGTCTTCTAGCTACAAAGTTTTATCCTTGTGATTTTTCAGAACAAGAAAGGGATAACTTGAGGTGTCAACTGCGACATTATGAGCTTGATGATGTGCTGAGGAATCATGAGTTTCAGAACTTATCCACTATCGCTGAACTTTGCCAAAAACTTTTTGAGACCAAGAAGTTGACAGATTAATTCGACTTGTTCTAACTTTGCTTGTCTCAACAGCAACAACAGAGCGAGCTTTTTCTGCCATGGAACTTGTGAAGTCGAGACTTCAAAATAAGATGGAGGATGTGTTTCTAAGGGATTGTCTGATAATCTACATTGAGAGGGAGATTGCTTTGAAGTTCACAACCGACACACTTATAGATGAGTTTGATGCAAGGAAAAAGCGTCGAGTAGACTTTAACTAAACTCTACTTATTTTATTTCTTCTCGTCCCCATATTTTGCCCATCTAATGTAACCAGTACATCTCAGACCAATATCATGTTATTTTGGCATATTATTATGTGGAACATGGTGATTTTATGACATATATCTCCCGTGAAAATTGCATTGTCATCACTTGCCCCGACTAAACGCATCGAGCTACAGGCTTATCGCAAACGGTCTCGGCAATTGCGAGTCTACGCAGCGATCGGGCACCAGATCGGGGCAGGGCGTTACCGATAGAGCACGTCGAAGGCGACGTAGGCGCGGGCGTGGCCGACGTGGCTGAAGTCGTAGGGCGTAACGCCGCAGACGTACATGCCGACCTTGCCCTCGACGCGCGGCACGAAGAGCTCCTTCTTCTTCGTCATCGAGTTGAACAGATGCAGCGGCGGCGCGCCCTCAGCGGTCGTCGTGGGGGCGGAGACGGAGGGGATGGCGGTCGCCGCCGCCGTGTCCTCCACGACAGTGAGGCCAGAGAGAAGGGTGGCCGGCGCCGGGGCCGGCGTGTGCTCCGCCATCCTCGGGATGCAGGTCAGGGAACGGGCAAACCCTAGAGGAACCCGCGGCGGCAGGAGGGCAGCAACTAGGGGGGAGAGCAATGAGAAGCGAGCGGACATTTGCCGTGAGATCCCTATCTTTAATTCGAGGGATTGCTTGGCAATCACTGTATTGCGAATTTTGCAGATAACACCCTGTAAATATTGTCTTTCAGCTGAACGGAGCAGTGATTGCCCCTCACAAATCACACACGCTTTCAGGGCGTGTTTGGTTGGTCCAACGGGCGGTTCTCGCACGGCGTGGGAAAAAATAAGCCTGTTTAGAGAGCTGGGTTGTATAAATCTCTGCACAGCATGGGTCTTAAAGCAGACCAAATCTTGACCCGCTGGGAGCGCCGTTCGGCCGTTTCCACGGGCCCTCGGCGAGCGTCGTGTGCCTACTCCTTGCACGCGTGGGGAAGCGCGGGAGACGAGACGTTTTCGCCTTAACTCCCAAGCCACTTCGCTCACCGCCCAGTCTCGTCCTGTCACTACGATTCCTAACCATGGCCGCCGCTCCTCCTCCTCCCCCGTTCGGCGACCCCCGCATCGTCGAGGTGAGCACGCACAGCCTCTAGGCGGTTGTCCAACTTGAGAAGGTCGTCGCTGACGGCGAGGCGACCCTCGCGTGGGTGCTCAGGGCTCCCGCACCCATCTGCGTGCGTGCTACTCGGGCGGCATCGGCAGCGGCCGCGGCTGCGGTAGCGTCACCTACATCTGCGAAGGACGCCGCATCTACGGCCAAGCACGCCGGAAAAGCCCCTGCCGTAGTCGGGGCTACCCTCGACTACTCGGATAGGGTTTTTCCGCCGATGCCGCTGCCCCCAACCTTCACGTCAGGAGCTTCTTCTCTCGCTCCGGCGGTGCCTTCTACTGCACCATACTCATCGATGGCGCCACCGCCGACAAGGGTAAGTTCCTGATCTACATTGCGGTTTAGGATTTGGCCCCAAATCGACAGCAGTTAGGACTTGATCTTCGTTAGTTGTAGAGCAATTTAGAGTTTTTGTAGTACGTAGCAAGATATTTGATAATGTGCACACAAATTCTGGGATTTAATTGAGCGGATTTCCCAATTTGGTTGTTGTCCTAGGGCATAGCTCGATTGGGGATTCACAGCAGAATCCTCAAATTGATTGCTGTCCTCGGGCATTATCGGATTAGGGATACTAGGTTAGTTGTACTCCATGTTTGTACCATGTGCATTGCCAGATTAGGCATTATACTCCATGTTTATACCATGTGTGTTGCCAGATTAGGCATTGTACTCCATATCTGTAGCATCTGTATTGCCATATTAGGCATTGTACTTCATGTTCATAGCATGTGTGTTGCCAAATTAGGAAATGATGGTTACTGTCCTTGTTTTACTTCATGGAAAGGTGCTTAAGTTCGAATGCGAGATTGTCGGGAGGGGTTGGCACCTCCCACTAGGTTTTGTCGACGTGCTCCCGATCAACCGCTAGCAAATGAAGCCCGTGGTCATCGGCAGGGTGGAGGCGGCTACGAACGCGCATAGCAAGAGGGGCAGGCAGTCGAAGCTTGGGCACTACCCAATAGCCGAGGTTCCTCGCCGCTTCATCATCCAGCTGGACACGGCCGACCTGCACATGCCGGTGATCCCCGCCGGCGTTCCAGTTTGGCCTGAGGACCTGGATCAAGCAACCTCTATCGCGCGTCGTGCAGGTCACAGCCTGCCGGTGGTGCGCCGAGTTCGTGCATGTCGACTGGTTCTCTTGCCAGGTTGCCTTCAGGAAGAACTGGCCGGAGCTGGTCTACAATTACGACCTGGCGCGCGATGACGTCCTGGAGTTCAAGCTGAAGGCCTTCATCATCAAGATGACGATCTATAAGATCGGCTCCTCCAGCGACAGGCAGTACACCTGCCCAGACCACGGCTAGCCGGCGGCGGCCTTCATGTCCATGTTTCTATAAGTTTATAAGTAGTAGTAGTAGTAGTAGTTTATGATGGACAACTTGTGATGTTGAACTACGTAGGCTGATGGTACTTTTGATCAGGGGTGAAAACCCCTGGTGGTGGTTCAGGGGCATCGCATGCCCCTGTTGATGGTTTGTTTCATCAGGGGTTAAGCCTTTGGTGTTTGAGGGGCAGGTGATGCCCCTGCTGATGGTTATTTTGATCAGGGGTAAAGTTTAGAACCCCTGATTGCTACTTGCTAGTGCTTGTTAAGATTGTTCTTGTGTAGCTATTAATGTTAATGTCTGCATATGGATGTTATAGTCATGTTATGGTGATGTTGTGTGTGCATATGACTGTTCTGGTGATCATGTCGTCGTGTGTGCTAGGGTGGTAAGATCACCAAATTTGAAATGGGCGATCATAACCCATGTGATCAGATGCAAACCACCACACCAAACAGCTGAGAAATGCATCAGCATGAAAAAAATACAAAAATCTGGGCAACCTAATAACTAGGATTATTTGCAGGAAACAAAGATACAGGAGTCCAAACAACTTGCCTAACTTGGCCCAAGCCCAATCTCCCACCATGCAGCACCCATCGAGCAAAAGGCAAAAACGAGAAATTCTGAGCCGAGTAACCAAACACGCCCTCAGCCTCCATCTTGGTCGTGTTGGAGAATGTATCCGGTGGAACCTCTCAATTTATGCACATGTTGCACCAGTAGAACATGGGCCTTTGGATGGAGAATAGAGGGACATGATTATGATGGGCTTCATGAACATTTGCAAAAGTATCCTCGTAGAGTAAACAATTAATGTGAGGTGAGCGAACCGATCTGGATCTTTCCCCAAACTGACACATGGGTAAGACGATCTCTCTCTGTCATGTACTAATCGTGATTCGTCTCACCCTTTGTACACATCCTGATCTATGATATGTTGAGGACCCAACGACCAACCGACGCCGTGATGTTATAATCCAAATTTGTTTTTGCTATTCAAGCTGTGACTTGCATCTTTTTCTCTTTTAGCAAGCCGTGATGTATCTTTTAGCTGATGAGGAGAGCTTCATGGTGGTCAAGATGTTGATTTAATAAATATTGTCCTCTGAATGATTTGGTCCAAGATGAAGCTTCTGTTACAAAGTGATGCATGTGTGGAGAAACAATTGCAGTTGCAAGATTTGGACGATGCCAAATTAAAAAGCATAGTAGGCCTTTTGTTTAAGATTTGGACAGTGCCAAATTCAAGAACAAAGTTTTCCTTATGAATTAGATTACCTCATCTATACATACATTGTGTGTGAATTAATGTAGATAAAGTTAAATGTGACCTTGTCAATTTTCAGGTACTTCTTTAATTGTTCTTTTTTTATGTAGTGCATAACTCATATATGGGGACATGACAATCATCTGGAATGTGGAGCATTTTGAACAAAAGTGTTCTCCGATAGACTTGTACATGCAATCCAAATTGGTACCAGATTTATGATGTGATTGTTCGATTTGGAGACCGAATTAAACAAATTTAACATGTTGCGTGAACTTGAGTTAATTTTTTAGCTCAAAGTTCTCCAAGACGTGGTTGAGCTTGCTATTGATTGGTAATATTTAACACTTTGTCATACTAATAAGGTGGTTTGGAACAATTAACTTTTTTTCACATGATAGATTTTTTGTTGTTCTGTGAGTGAAATACTCTATTACTCCGTTCATAATAGTGACCCGGTACAGAAGATGAGAGGGAGATTTGGGGAAGATCTAAGATCCGGCCACTACTTACACTGAATTCAGAGATTCATTTCAGACCGTTTTGCAAATGTGCTAGCAGCCCATCTCTTAACTAGACCGCGTCCCTTCATTTCTCATCCAAAGGCTCAGAATTTGTCAGTGCAGCTGGTGTATGAATTGGCTCGTTTCACTGCATACGTTCTCGGTCGTGTTGACTGCAAAGGATGTGAAAGCCCTTTGTACGGCCACAAAATTACCATGCACGTCTCGGAGAATAGCACCAAGTACATGTGCTAGTTGATTAAAAAAAGTACATGTGCTAGCACCGGCATGATAGGAAGCATCAACATTCAATTTTTGATTATGTGCTCGGGGCAATCTACCTAAGTTCAACAGCCTGATTGTACTCTTGTTGCGTGATCTAGTCATGTTAGCAGTTATGCCCAGAGTTGATATTGTGCATCGATGAATTGGCAGAACCCTCTCTCCATGTGTCGCTTTGCGCCTCCTCCACCATAGATACCAGCTACTGGTCATTGGATGCAACAACTTCCTAGAGTCCTAGCTCCACATAGGACCAATTCTCTTAGAAAACCTTAGGATATATTCAAGAAACACAAATACTACTGATCGATTTGAGTAGCTTCAACGATCATGATACATATGCCATAGATCAACGACAGAGACACACTTGAACAGTAGATGCATAACATCCTCCCTCACCGTAAAGGATAGAGATGGATAATCTAGGGTTGCAAATAAGTTTTTTTATTTTCATTTTCTATTCACTAGTTTTTGGGTTTACTAATAAAGTAAAGTGAGCCTAATACAACTAGATGAACAACCTCTATGATGATAAATATATTTTAAGTACAAAGGCTATCACAAAGGTAAACACATAAAGTACATGGCTCAGATAAGAATAAACCAATGCATGGGGAGATGATCGTGTATCCCGATGTTCACTTCCTTGGTGGGGGAGTGATAGCTGTGAAATATAGCCATCTACGTCCATATTTAAACTAGATATTATTCATAATTTTAATGAAATATCTCTCTAAACCCTACCACTAATGCCAAATGATCAAAAGGGTATGCAATCCTTTCTTTCTATTTTTTCCTGTGCAGATAATGACATTTGATGATGGGAATCATAACATTAAAGTCAAAGATACGAGATTTATAACAATCCGAAGAAACCAGGAGTTGTGAAGTGGAAACAGACGCTTTAATGACCAACTATACGGCGGGAATAAAATTCTGGCCGTATAGTTCCAGTCGTATAGTTGCTATCGCATCGCTAGGTGATGAGTGCATATTTGCATCATATTTTACATTATTATTTTGCAGTGTAGATGTAGGATCTTGGTATTTTACGGCGTTCACGCGCACAATTTATGTCTGTTTTCACCAGGATCATGACAGATGATGGATCCAATGGATACAATTCTTGGACCAGATGCACTGAGGAGAAAAGGAGTAAAAAACAACATAAAATCACTTATTTGGGAAATATTATTAATACCAGAAAAAAAACCAGAAGCGAACAAGGGAGGCAGAGAGTTCAACGACCAACTATACGGGCGGAGCAATTTTTTCGGCCGTATAGTTGGCGTCGCCTCCGCCTCGTCAAATAGTTTCACCCCATGCAATTGGTTTGAGGATACGACATACAGAACACCTAGAAATCGCAGAAACCTCACCTCCGGAAGGCATATGGAAGGGGGAACTCATCCACCGGGGATCCATCTTCGCCCTGCGCAGATCCGAGAGGCTAAGGCATCGATCTTCATCATCCACCGCTCCATCACCACCATCTCCATCCATCCCATCTACATCTTGTCTAGATCTTGTTGTAATTCCTATACTCGTTGTGGATTTATACAAGTACTATTCATCTATAATTGTTTTCATTACCATTGACATGATGTTGATTGCCTCCATGTCTGAGTAGATCATTAGTTCTTGGGGAGATGGAGAAACCTGATGTCTACGCACTTCTATTCTTGTAGACAGTTGTTGGGCCTCCAAGTGTAGAGGTTTGTAGAACAGCAACAAGTTTTCCCTTAAGTGGATTACCCAAGGTTTATCGAACTCAGGGAGGAAGTAGTCAAAGGTATCCCCTCTCAAGCAATCTTGCAATCAAGATACAAGAAGTCTCTTGTGTCCCCAACACACCCAATACACTTGTCAGGTGTATAGGTGCACTAGTTCGGCGAAGAGATAGTAAAATACAAGTGGTATGGATAATTATAAGTGGTAACGGTGATAGAAAATAGCTTGATGGCGTGGAAGAGACTAAAGGCAAACTGAAATAAAGATAGAAGCAAGCAAACATGTAACAGATCTAATTGCAAACAGTGTATCAATGCTTAGAAACAAGACCTAGGGATCATAATTTCACTAGTGAACACTCTCATATAAATATCTTCTCTTTATGATACTACTCTTAACTACTCTCCGGTTGGACACTCTAATTGATGGTAGGGCTATAATAGCACACCTCAAAGTAAGCCTTTCCCATCTAGATAACCCCACACTGTTACCTTGAGCACTAGATGGTTCAAACAAACACCACAATTTCATAAAGACATCCAACTCCAAATATAACTCATAACAAGTATTTGTAATTTCTAGCCTAAGTGCCACCATGGTGTGCACGCTGTCACTTTCACACACATGGGGAGAGCAGAGATCTAATAAAGCACTAGAGTAGCAAGGTAGATCTATAGATTATAAGCTCATGATCACAATATGATCATGCATAGAGAGAGAGATGAACACATAGCTACCGGTAGAACCCTTAGCCTCGAGAGAGAACTACTCCCTCATCATCATGGGAATCAGCAATGGTGATGGAGATGGTGGTGGAGATCGATGGAGATGGCTCCGGGGGCACTTCCCTGTCCCGGCAGGGTGCCGGAATAGAGACTTTCTATCCCCCGAATCTCCCCTTTGGTGGCGGTAGTGCTGCGGAACTTTTCATGGATTTCTGATTGACTACTTAGAGTTTTTGCATCGGGAGGCTCTTATAGGCGAGAGGGGAGACCGAGGGGGTGCCAGAGGGGCCCACACCACCCCCTGGCGCGGCCTGGCCTGGCCCGCGCCACCAGGTGGTGTGGCCAGCCCCTGGCCCCTCTCCGTCTCGTCTTCTGGCTCCGTGAGTCTTCTGGTAAAATATCAACTTTGGCTTTTGTCCGGTCCAATTCCGAGAATATTGATTTTCTGACTTTCCTAGAACCAAAAACAGCAGAAAACATGCAACTGGCACTGTGGCATCTTGTTAATAGGTTAGTCCAAGAAAGTGTATAGAAATACTCCAAAGTTGGAACAAAACACAAGAAAGTAGATAAAACCAAGCATGGAACATCAAAAATTATAGATACATTAGCAACATATCAAAACCCTAATATGAGATTGAAATAAGATAAAGTCTATTATGATATTCATCGATGTGACCTTGTGTTAGATTTTCTACATCTTGATGTTGAGAGAAGTCGACCTCTTAATATTTGCCTCTTGTGGGGACTTGATGGAGGAAACTACTTGTTGGTAGACAGAGGCATGCTAGCACTTACAGTGACTATAAAGTTGTTGGCACACCTTACGTATCAACTTGGGAAACCGAGGAAACTCACGGAACACTATCCATGCCATGGGATATGTCCGACGGGATTACGTCCCTTAATAGCACAGTAATTTGATTGATGTCGATTGCTGACTACTATGGTTATGAGGATGATGTGAGCAGCGGTTGTTGCCTATTCGTCCAAATACGGAGTTCCTCCCACACATACATAGTTGAGAATGTTCATGATGATAATCTTTATCATAGATCTTTACAATACTGGTGGTGTATCCGCTACTCCCTGAGAACGCCTTTTCCCTACTGCGGTTTCAATCTCTCTTACATATGCGATACTTACTTTCTGTACTCAATTGTTTTACTTAACTTTACTTTATTGCTCTTATACCCAAAACCCAAAAACACATTTTTACACAATACTTGCATTTTATCTTCTCACTTAGAACTTTATTTGGAGGCATAGTATCATCAAAGTAATTTTTCTCCTCCGTGCTTGGGGGACTGAAAATATCATGCTCATCAAAACCAGCTTCCCCAAGCTTAGAATTATCCATAGCATTAGCAATAATGGTGTTCAAAGAATTCATACTAATAACATTGCTATTAGCATGCAAATAAAGTTCCATAGGTTTTTTAATTTTCTCTTCAAACACTTCATGTCCTAACTCAATATAAATACTATAAAGCTCTCTAATTTTGTTGTTTTGTTTTCCATTAAGCCAAACTAGTAAAAATAAAAACAAGAAACAAAAAGATATAATTGCAGAATCCAAAGAAAATAACTTCGAGCACTCACACACCAGCCATAGTACTAGAAGATAGCTTAGTAGCCAAAAGATGTGAGTACCTTTTACCTTACCTCCCCGGCAACGGCGCCAGAAAATAGCTTGATGTCTATGCACTTCTATTCTTGTAGATAGTTGTTGGGCCTCCAAGTGCAGAGGTTTGTAGAACAGCAGCAAGTTTCCCTTAAGTGGATTATCCAAGGTTTATCGAACTCAGGGAGGAAGTGGTCAAAGGTATCCCTCTCAAGCAACCCTGCAATCAAGATACAAGAAGTCTCTTGTGTCCCCAACACACCCAATACACTTGTCAGGTGTATATGTGCACTAGTTTGGTGAAGAGGTCGTGAAATACAAGTGGTATGGATAATTATAAGTGGTAACAGTGCCAGAAAAGATCTTGACAGGAGGAAAAGACTAAAGGCAAAGAGATGGAAGGAAGTAAGCGTGTAACATATCTAGTTGCAAACGGTGTTTCAATGTTTAGAAACAAGGCCTAGGAATCATACTCTCACTAGTGAACACTCTCATATAAATATCTTCTCTTTATGATACTACTCTGAACTACTCTCTGGTTGGATAACTCTAATCCAAGGTAGGGCTATAATAGCACACCTCAAAGTTCGCTTTCTCCATCTAGATAACCCCTCACTATCACCTTGAGCGCTAGATGGTTCCAACAAACACCACGATCTCATAGAGACATCCAACTCAAATTATACTCATGACAAGTATTTATGTAACCTTAGCCAAAGTGACACACAGTGTGCACACTGTCAACTTCACACACATGGGGATAACAGAGATTCATTAAAGCACTTGAGTAGCAGAATAGATCTATAGATTACAAAGCTCATGATCTCAATAAGATCACACATAGAGAGAGATGAACACATAGTTACCGGTAGAGCCCTTAGCCTTGAGGAAGAACTACTCCCTCATCATCATGGGAATCAGCAACGGTGATGGAGATGGTGGTTGAGATCGATGGAGATGGCTCCGGGGGCAATTCCCCGTCCCGGCAGGGTGCCGGAACAGAGACTTTTTGTCCCCCGAATCTCCCCTTCGGTGGGAGCAACGCTGTGGAGGTTTTCATGGCTTTTTCCTAGATGATTTAGGGTTTTCTCATCAGGAGGCTTCTTATAGGCGAAGAGGCGAGGCGAGGAGGCAGCCAGGGGGCCCACACCCCCTGGTGGCGCCACTAGGGCTAGCCCGCGCCACCATAGGGAGTGCCCACCCTGGTGACCTACTCCGTCTTTGCTTCGTGTTTGCATGTTGCCCCGAGAAAAATAGGCATGTTGGCTTTTGTCCCGTCCAATTCCGAGAATATTCATTTTTAGCTTTTTTGAAACCAAAAATAGCAGAAAACTGGCAACTGGCACTGTGACATCTTGTCAATAGGTTTTTCCAGAAAGTGTATAAAAATACCTCAAAGTGTAGACAAAGCATAGGACAAATGATATAAAACAAGCATGGAGCATCAAAAATTATAGATACGTTTGCAACGTATCAACATCCCCAAGCTTAACTCCTGCTCGTCCTCGAGTAGGTAAGTGATAAAAAGAATAATTTTTGAGGTGACATGCACCATCACAATCAAGATCAAACCATTTGCAAGCATTGAAAGCTGGGATCAAAGTACTCTAAACATGAGCATGAAAGATGAAGTTCTAACAATAAGACAAACTAACTATGCTGCAACATGAAAGGATACAAACGAAGGTTCTTGAATAACAATGCATTGAAAACATAGCATAGTGGCATTCAGCTTGTCCCTCATGGAGTAGCAAAACATAAATGCATAGGACACCTTCAAAGTTCATAAGGGTGACTAGATACAAATAGTTTAAGAACAAGCAATATCAAAGTTATGAATCAATCAACAAGCCTTGGGACAATGCACATTAAAATAAGAATATCCACTATGATCTCTCAATAGGTGCATAAAGATAGAAGATGGAGACTCAATATAAAAGTAAAAGAAAGGCCCTTCATAGAAGGAAGCAGGGATTCAAGTCTCATAAAGAGCTTCCCAAAATTATGGTACTTATTAGCTTTCAGCTCTCATTGCCCCTATCATACGCATCTTGAAGTGATTAAGGTTAAAGTGAACAAACTATGGAGTATATGCTTGACAAAGTATAAGTTGGCAATCTCATGTCCCTTGAATACGAGGGCCGCTCCTCATGCTACTCAAGTTAGGCTAAGTTTTTGGGGTTTCGTCGTAGGAATTTTTTTGTTTTTTGCGCCGATCCCCTACAAAGTTACCGGTAAGTTCTTGTCATAGTAAGTACATGTGTATCATAGAGAACCGCCAACGGGGTACCCCTTGCACATGATACAAGAGCTATCCCATAATCAAAATGACAAGGCAAGCAGACAATGAGCATCTCAACAATCTTCTTATTTACCATGGGAAAATGGTGCTTTTTTCTCTCTTTCCTCTTTTCTCATCTTTTTTTTCTTTTTCTCAATCTCTATCTCTTTTTTTATAAGAAGAATGCTTCATAGATTACTCACTATGGTGACGCTGCAAGTTTCCACCATGATTAGGCATGGCTTAGGCTAGCGACCCAGGCATTTCTCTAACACACATACATAACTCCATGGACTTACAAGCTCCCCTTTCATTTCACACCGACGACATCCATAAACAAAAGAGCATGATATCAACTGGGTACAATGTACAAGTGCAATATTGAAAGCGTTCCCCATGACAACATGGTTCTGCTAATTCGCAACGTATAAGTGCAAGCATATACAACATAGATGACACAATGGTTCAAGTTTATTAGGGGCAAGAAAAATAAAGTGTGCTATCAAGTTTGTGAGAGCTTTAATCACTAGTTTTCACATAACAAGTTTAATTCGGAAGGTAGATAAAAACATGAATATACTTGGAATAGCAAATACTAATAGGTAGGTATGGTGGACTCTTTGGAATAACTTGGTTTTATTTGAAGTTGGATGCATGAGTGGAACTCATACTTGGTATGGAGGCTAGCAAAAGACTGGGAGCGACCAACTAAGAGAGCAATAATGGCCATAATTATGCAAAGCGACAAAACATTATTAATTAAAGCATAAGGTGATATTACAAGACGAAAACTAAATGATCATAGAGGCTATGGTGATGTGGTATAGTCTTAACATGGTGTGAGCATGCGCCAAGTAAACCCAAATAAAGCATTTAAAGGAGAATACCACAATATTATGCTTTTAATATGCTAAAACAACGCATGATTCTTTCAAGGCACATTAAGAAATCTCAATTGTTTATAACATGTCATGCTATAGCAAAAATCACTAAGCATAAAGCCAAAACAATATCAAGCATGACATGATAAAATCTAAGTCAAAGTCAAAAACAAGCTCCTTTTTACCACTTAAGCATGAACTTTCCTACTCTTTTCCAATCCAAATCAACTTTATTTGAAGACTAATGCATGAATGAGGGGTCCAACCAACTTTATTCAAGCAAACTAAGCAAACGAAAACTAAAAACTAAAAAAAGACGCTCCAAGAACAACACAATTGTCAATGAAACAATAAAAATGAAGTGTTTGGAAGAAACCTGAAATTTTTATTGATGAAGATGGGGATGTCTTGGGCATCCCCAAGATTTGGCGCTTGTACTTCTTGAATTTTTCTTGGGGTGACACGGGTAGCATCTCCAAGCTTGAGCTTTTGTCCATTCTTCATCTCATTACATCATTCTTTCCCTACACATGAAAATTTCCTTCAAACAAAACTTCACACAATCTTCATTAGCAACATCAGTACATTCAAAATATAATAAACCTTTGGGGTTTAGTTTTAAAACAGCAAAACTTTCATTAAAAACACAAGCTACTGTAGCAATTCCCTCAAAAATCTCAATTCACCAAAAATAACCCAAAAAGAAATCGATAAAGAGGCAAATGCAAATAATGGCAGAATTCTGTCAAAACAGACCAGTAGGTGAAACTGATTATTTCGAAGATCTTATGTTGCTCAAATCAAAAAGTGATGAACTAACGAAAGTTAGCTAACAACCTGGGGGATTTATTCAGACAATTACAGCTCATTCTGACATACAGATAGTTTTCACGAATTTTTACAGTGAAGCACAAAAATCTGTTTCGGGACAACGCTTCCCCAAATCTTACTTCTCTCTCATTAGAGGTTATTCTTGGCACAAAAAACCACACAAAAAGGATAAGGAGAGGTTATTACTGAGGCAATAACTTCCAATACTCAACAAAACAAAAATAAACTGAAAGCAAAAAAAATTTGGGTTGTCTCCCAAAAAGCTCTTTCTTTATAGCCATTAAGATAGGCATGATAATTTCGATGATTCTCACGAAATATGAATTGAATTAAAAGACAGCATAAAGAATAAAATATGGAACAAATTTAAGTCTAACCCACTTCCTATGAAAAATAATCTTGTAAAGAAACAAGTCATGAAAGCACAAAGCAACAAGTATAGGAAAGCAAAACAAGTGCAACTTAAAAAAATCAACATAAAGAGGGGAAACTTAATATTGTTGAGATACATAAAACCATTTTCCCCTCTCTCATAATAACTTTCAGTAGCATCATGAATAAAATTAACATAAAACATTCTTATCATGAGCCACATGCATAAAATAACTATTACTCTCCCTATAAGCATAGTCATTCTTATTAATCGTAGTGGGAGCAAATTCAACAAAGTAGCTATCATTATTATTCTCATCACCATAATCATCAAATATAGGAGGCATATTATAATCATAATTAATTGTCTCCTCAATAGTAGGTGGACATAAAATATCATATTCATCATTGTAATCATCATATATTGGAGGCATAGTATCATCAAAGTAATTTTTCTCCTCTGTGCTTGGGGGACTAAAAATATCATTCTCATCAAAACCAGCTTCCTCAAGCTTAGACTTTTCCATAGCATTAGCAATAATGGTGTTCAAAGAATTCATACTAATAACATTGCTATTAGCATGCAAATAAAGTTCCATAGGTTTTTTAATTTTCTCTTCAAACACTTCATGTCCTAACTCAATATAAATACTATAAAGCTCTCTCAGTTTGTTATTGTTTTCCATTAAGCCAAACTAGTAAAAATAAAAACAAGAAACAAAAAGGTGTAATTGCAGAATCTAAAGGAAATAACTTCGAGCACTCACACACCAGCCATAGTACTAGAAGATAACTTAGTAGCCAGAAGATGTGAGTACCTTTTACCTTACCTCCCCAGCAACGGCGCCATAAAATAGCTTGATATCTACGCACTTCTATTCTTGTAGACAGTTGTTGGGCCTCCAAGTGCAGAGGTTTGTAGAATAGCAGCAAGTTTCCCTTAAGTGGATTTCCCAAGGTTTATCGAACTCAGGGAGGAAGTGGTCAAAGGTATCCCTCTCAAGCAACCCTGCAATCAAGATACAAGAAGTCTCTTGTGTCCCCAACACACCCAATACACTTGTCAGGTGTATAGGTGCACTAGTTCGGTGAAGAGATAGTGAAATACAAGTGGTATGGATAATGATAAGTGGTAACGGTGCCAGAAAAGAGCTTGACATGAGGAAAATACTAAAGGCAAAAAGATGGAAGGAAGCAAACATGTAACATATCTAGTTGCAAACGGTGTTTCAATGTTTAGAAACAAGGCCTAGGGATCATACTCTCACTAGTGAACACTCTCATATAAATATCTTCTCTTTATGATACTACTCTGAACTACTCTCCGGTTGGATAACTCTAATCCAAGGTAGGGCTATAACAGCACACCTCAAAGTTTGCTTTCCCCATCTAGATAACCCCTCACTATCACCTTGAGCGCTAGATGGTTCCAACAAACACCACAATATCATAGAGACATCCACCTCAAATTATACTCATGACAAGTGTTTATGTAACCTTAGCCAAAGTGTCACACGGTGTGCACACTGTCAACTTCACATACGTGGGGATAAGAAGAGATTCATTAAAGCACTTGAGTAGCAAAATAGGTCTATAGATTACAAAGCTCATGATCTCAATAGGATCACGCATAGAGAGAGAGATGAGCACATAGCTACCGGTAGAGCCCTTAGCCTCGAGGAAGAACTACTCCCTCATCATCATGGGAATCAGCAACGGCGATGGAGATGGTGGTGGAGATCGATGGAGATGGCTCTAGGGGCAATTCCCCATCCCGGCAAAGTGCCGGAACAGAGACTTTTTGTCCTCCAGATCTCCCCGTCGGTGGCGGCGGCGCTGTGGAGGTTTTTGTGGCTTTTTCCTGTATGATTTAAGGTTTTCTCACCGGGAGGCTTCTTATAGGCGAAGAGGCGAGGCGAGGAGGCAGCCAAGGGGCCCACGCCCCCTGGTGGTGCCACTAGGGCTGGCCCGCGCCACCATAGGGTGTGCCCACCCCGGTGCCCTACTCCATCTTTGCTTCGTGTTTCCATGTTGCTCCGGGGAAAATAGGCATATTGGCTTTTTTACCGTCCAATTCCGAGAATATTCATTTTTTAGCTTTTCTGAAACCAAAAAGGCAGAAAACAGGCAACTGGCACTGTGGCATCTTGTCAATAGGTTAGTTCCATAAAGTGTATAAAAATACCTCAAAGTGTAGACAAAGCATAGGACACATGATATAAAACAAGCATGGAGCATCAAAAATTATAGATATATTTGCAACGTATCAAGGGGGCGTAGACATAGAGCATGATTGTATTCATGACTATAATAAAAAGGCCATGTTAAAGAATTATCTAAATAACTTTATTTGGATTCACATCTTGTGTTGCAAGTTGTTAAAGCTTTTACAGAACATATTAAAGCTCCAAAGGAGGGTCCAGTCATGTATGATCCACCACCTGAACCAGAAAAGAAAAGATAAGATGAATCAACACTGGCCTCTGTAGAACCAATATATGAAGTGCCTTTCCCTAACACTGTGCAAAAGCATATTTTTGAATATGAGTAGGTCAAAGTAGTACAGGAAAAGGGGGAAGAGGAAAGCATGCCAGAAGTCGTGGAACATCTGGAAGAAACCAAAGATGAAGAGGTAACCAAGGAAGCAATTATGGCTATGTACTCACACTGTAACATCATTGAACTTGATGAAGAGACTTCCATATTGTTTGAAGGTAAAACAAAGGTAAAAGATGTGGGTAAGCCTATTCTTCCCTGCATATTCAAAGAAACCTCTCATTATGGTTTATGTGATCTTGGCACCGAAGTTAATGTTATATCTTATGATTTCTACTTAGAAATAAAAGAAGAAATATGTAACTACCTCGGTGAATTACGCTCTTAGTTACATGCCTGGATGAACGAAAGTGGTTAAAATAGTACGGTGGGGCCCAGGGCCACCCACGGTAGACCTTTCGGCCGTCCTAACCACTTTCAGACATCGGGACAAGAACGAGCGGCGTAATCGGCAGGCGAAGGGATCAACTACATACACAAATGAGTATGTATGCAAGCCACATACAACAGTCCTCAGAGCCATTCCATCTAAAAGAAATAGAAATATTGCAACGCCATATGGCAAGATTCAAATATCCTAGATAGAGATAATAATTTAGGATAGCTCCTCATACAACAAACATCAGAGTATCAGGCGGAAGCGAAAAACAAGATCCGAGTACGGATAAGAAGCAAATCGGCATAAGATGCCCCATAAATAAACACAGCGCGCCCACAGATCTCACGGATCCCCGTTCCCGGAATCTCTACACGGAACGATCGTTGCCAACATCATCTATCTCTTCCACCCAGTATCCATCTTGCGGGTACACCTGTTCATCTGAATCAAAAAAATTATCGTGTGAGACCCTAGGGGTACTCAGCAAGTCTTTATGCCGCTAAAGGGGACACAACCTAGGGTGACGCGACTGCAGCAAAAGATAATACCTAACAATTCTACAGATACTCGCTAACCATCCACCTAACCAATGATAGACGGATGTCCGTGAATTAAGAACAACAGTTATAACAGTATAATTAACAGATCCATCCTCCTCCTCGCTTACCAACGAGGAAGCGGACGAACAACCCCCATCATCTGTTGGTAGTTTTATTAACCATTCCATGAGTATTGCACTATTTACTAGTCAAGTACTTAGTCAAATTAAGAGCGGCACTTTAGTTATACTTGTCTATGATCGAGAAACTGTGCTCCAAGTCGTCCATAACCGCGGACACGGCTTTCAGAAAGATTTACCCTGCAGGGGTGCACGAATAGCAACACACACTCGATCAACCTCGGAAAAACCAAATCAAAACCCAACGAGGCATTCACGACAAAGCAATCACAGGATTCAGAAATATTTCAGGGGGCCACCCCATTAAGCTACCCGCAACGAAGTTGGCCGGCTCCGAGACGGACCCAAGGTTTGTGTGGACGGCGGTAAACGATTGGGAACCCGAAAATGTGACTGGGCTTGTCGATACAGTGAAAACGTGTCACGATCCAAAACAGTACAGGTGCTCCACGCACAATCTTGATAAAACAGTAACATGGCATAAGTACAGGATAGTAATAAAGCCCCAAACTAATTGTGGCCCCAAGAAATAAGAATGAATCGAGCTCTGGCTCAGGGGGGTCCATAAGGCCTCCCGGATGTGGATAGTGCGAATATTCAAGGAACATGAATCAAGTACTCGGGGTCCTACGAGACACAAGTGAGCATGAAAAACCAAATAGCAGATATTGCTCACCGGTGCCTCTTTCATTAGTTATCCCATTACTACTCAGGTTAAGTTGTTTAGTACCTCGTTATTCATCAGACACTCACATACCCTACACATGCTTTTCTACGACTCGCATGGCTCAAACAACTCATGTAGTAACGACTCATGGGATGGAGGAACAAGCTTCGGTGGGGCTTAAAAGTAAGGCTATGCAGTACTTGGGATTCAATTTATTGCAATCGCGACTCAATGATGCAAGAATAAGATAGAGGCAATAGGTATTGTATGTATGCAAGCATGTGGTAGTGCTTGCCTGGCAGCTCAGTTGAAGCGAGAGATGGATCTGGGTAATACTCCTGTGATTCCTAGTAATTCTCCTGCTGGGCGTCTATTCGAAGAAGAACCAAACAAACAAGGGCCAACATAAATAAAGTGCACAAGCATATGAATTAAAATGCGACAAGCAACAAGCATGCCATGATGAATGATGCACAATTTGCATGGCATTAAAGTAGCATGGCAAAGGTGAGGTGTGGATACAAGAAATAAAGCATTTTGTTATTTATTTAACCAAGTTTTATTATCATAAACAGTTCAGATTTTTAATGATGACATGATGCATGCTTCAATTCAGAACAAGGACTGCATAGATAGAACGGGCTCGTCGCGCTGATCGATTTAGACATATTATTTGTCTAATTTGGAATTATAAAACAAAAGTTATTAATTAATTAAGGAAAAGGGCATTTTAATGTAATTTTAATCATCTCGAAAATTTAAAGTGTTCAAAACATATTTTGAAGGGCATATTTGAATTCCTCACATTTTTCTGATTCCAAAACATATATTATTTGTATTATTTGGATTTATATTTTAAAAATTATTTGAATCTGATTTGAATTTGAATTTAAATCAATTTGAAAAAGATTTAATTAAAAACAGACAGCCAGGAAAACTTTTCTTACTCAGTCAGATCCAGCCACGGCCACTAACGGGTGGGCCTTGCGCTGACTGGGGCCACGCGCGCGAAAACATTTTTCCACCGCGGGCTGCGCTAGCCACTGAGGCTGACAGGCGGGCCAGCGGCTGGAGGCCCACGTGCCAGTGGAGCTTAGCCCCAGAGGCTGACAGGTGGGACGTGACGGGAGCGCGAGTTACGGTCCGAGAAAACAGAGGGGCTTTCTGCAAAGATGCTCGTGCGGCTGACTAGTGGGGTCTCTAGGAGCGCGGGTTAAGAATAAAAGTGACATCACGCACTGTTCCTCTTCCTCGTTTTCTGACGAAACTGATGGCGTGTCTGGCGACAGCGCGCGCGGCGGCGGGGGTCGAACCCGGGACGCGGGCGAGCGCGCTAAGGGGCGGAGTCACTGCGGCGGGCTAGGGGAGCTGGTAGGAGAGGGGCTGGGGCCTAGGTAAGCTCGCTGCTGCGCGGAAAACCTGCAGACACCGGCGAGCTCTAGCGCACGGTGGGCGTTCGACGAAACGAACGGCGGGGCTAGGGCGGTACGGCGAGGCGGAACATGTCAGGGAGAAAGAAGGGCTCACCGCGGGCTCGACGGCGGGCTCGGATCGGAGCGAGGAGCGGCGGAGCGGCGAGATCGCTGGTGCCCCGGATCTAGGGTTTGCTGTAGAGCGGCGAGGTACTGGCGGTGCTGGGGAGCTCCTCCTTCGCGTCGGCATGTACGAGTCGGGGCAGGGGACGGTCCTCGGTCTTCCAGGACCCCTCCACGTCGCGCTGACCGGCTGGAACGACGGGGGCGAGGTGGTGCTGGCGGCGAGCGGCGGCAGGTGCTAGGCGTCGGGGAGGAAGAAGAGGAGGAAGAGGGAAGGCTCGGGGTGGATCTGGCGCTGCAGGAGAGCCGTGAGGAGGAGGAGAAAGGAAGGGAGAGGGAGGAGTTGGCGTGTGGGCGCGGCCAGGTAAAGGTGGCCTCGGCCTTTTCCTTCTTCTCCTCGGGCACGTGCTAGCTCGGCTGGGAGCAGGTAGGGCATGGTAGGGGAGGCTGCAGGTGGGCCAGGGGGAGGGGAGACGCCGCAGCTGGGGCCAGCATGGCAGGAGAGCGAAGAGAGAGAGGAGGGAGGTTAGCTCGGCTAGGTTTAGACATGGGCTCGGTTAGGGTTTCGTTTAGCTTAGGGAGAGGGGTAGGGTTAGCTGAGGTGTGGGCCAGGGAGAGAGAGGGGGTCAGGTGGGGCCAGCATGTTAGAGAGAGAGGGGGTGTGAGAGAGAGAGGTAATGTTAGGGTTTAGGAGAATTAGGGTTATGAGGATAATAAGGAGAGTAGCTAGGTTTGATTTTATTAGGTTTTAGATTGTTAGAACTTGTGAGAAAAGCCAACCCAAGTGGAACATGATGAATGCTTGAATTATCATGAGATGAAGGTGAAAGAGAATTCCAAGAAAAGAAAAAGAAAAGAATTATGTAATAGGCCTCATATGGTTCATGCATGGAGAAATAAAAATAAGAGAAAATGATATGGATGAGACTATGAGGATGGTGGAATGGTAGGAGATGGTTCCCCAAGATAGGATCCATTAAATCAAAAGAAAAACCAATGGAGTAAAAGGTGGTGAAGGAGTTTGCATGGCCCATGCAAAATAATAATGCCATGATTTATTTTGTGAAAACAACAATAATATTATGGCATTATTCTTATGCATTTCCAAGAGGTGGAGAAAAAGCCAAGCAAAAGAATTTAAAGGCTTTGATCCACCCCAACCCACATGAGCTAGAATAAAAATGTCAAAAGAAAAGAAAAACAAGCTCATGGTTAATGGGATGGTGGGATTATAAGGTGGTGGAAGGGAAAGGTGGTGGAATGGAAATAAAAGATATGCCCCCAACTCAACTTGGGCATTTAGACAATATATCAATAACCACATACAATATCAAGAGGCAAATACAATTAATAATGCATATGAGAGAAAAACCAAAAGAAGGAGGGTTTTATATGATGCTCAAATGCAAGGTGGCATGATGACATGAGCATGATATAATTACGATGCAACAATAATATATATGAAGTAGCCAATATCTTACTAGGACAAGTAGCATTACAGTTGTTAGACAATTGGGATGCTACAACTCTCCCCCACTAAACAGGAATCTCGCCCCGAGATTCTAGGAAGAAGAAGACTCAAAGAGGGTAGGATACTTGGCACGGAGCTCATCTTCACATTCCCAGGTGGCTTCATCAACGGAATGGTGCGACCACTGCACCTTGCAGAACTTGATGGACTTGTCACAATTGGCAACAAAAACTTTCCTATTGATTTTGTAGTTGTTGATATGCCAGTTGACACTCTTTGCCCAATTATATTTGGAAGGAACTTTTTGTGTGATATAGGTGCCTATGTTAACTTCAAGAAGGAGATTGTGTCTCTTAAGCTTGGGGGAACGGAAAATAAATTACATTTTTCCAAATTTAAAGACATGCCTCCACAAATACAAGTATTGAGGAAATGGCAGCTCTTTTCTTTAGTAATCAAGAAGAAGAAATAGATGAAGATCCAAATTATGAAGAAATAGTTATGGAGGACAAGTCGCTGGGAGAACTAGAAAATGAATTCGATTCACTTCCCATTTTGGGACCTCCAACTGATGAGGATTTTGAAGAGCCAGAAAAGAGAGGGGACGAGGAATTACCACCCCTAGAGTTGAAGACTCTACCAGAAAATCTTAAATACAGGTTTTTAGATGATACCAATAAATTCCCTGTTATTATTAGTGCTAAACTTTCAGGAGAAGAAGAAGAACTCATGAGGATGCTTAAGGAGCATCGCCAGGCCTTTGGGTACTCAATGGATGACTTGAAGGTCATTAGTCCCATGATAGCGGTCCATCGAATATTCATGGAAGAAGGTGCTAAACTAGTTGTAGAATTCAATAGAAGAGTGAAGCCTGGAATGAAAGAAGCGGTAAGAAAAGAAATTGCTTCTGGATCCTCTGTTCACTTTGTGCAAGGTGGGGGTGATGCTCAAATAGTTGGGGGACCTGTCGTTGAGGGACATGTGGTACAATAGGTGCAGCAGGAAAAAACCCTGACCATTTTTCCTGCTGGTAACCAGGCTGATAACAATAACCTGCAGATCTTTATTGTGCTCCTTCCTGACATGGCCATGGGGTGGAATGGTTTTGGCAATGAAAAAACTTTTTCTCTAGCTTTTTCTATTGTGGGACGCCTGCCACATGATCTGTAGTATTTGGCTGCAATGAAATCCTTTTGGTTACCCCCTCTCCACTGCTTTTGACTAATGAGAAGAATGATGCTTGCATGGAGAGTTACACCTCTTGTGGCAGCTCGGTGAGTCTCAACTTGATGCCCCCAATGGAGAATGTCATGATGCCATCTGTTTCACCAAAAAGAGGGGGAGGAAGGCAAATGAGGTTTTGGTTGTCAACACAGCTGAGAGGCGTGCCACCAGAAGCACTACTAGGAGCAATGGATATAAGCTACTTCCCTGTGTTGATCAGCCTCAGCCAAGGAAAAAAGCTAAGTCAGTAAAACCCATTATGCAGGAGGACAGGGCAGATTAGATAACTAGCACTACTTCTGTGGAGATCCTGCAGCGGGCTGGAAGGATCCTCGAAATCCCTGAAGAAGATATGACTGAGGAGATTCTTATGGCTTCTCAACAAGGATGCTGAATCTTCTGATGATTAGTGGGCATTGTCCTTTTCATGCCCTTGTTCTGGGCCCTTTATGTTACTTACACTCTTATGGTCTTATGGTTGAACTATTCTGTGATCTGTGTGATGAACTTCCAAAGTATTTTGATGTGTGGTTTTACTGTGGCATTGCTCTGTTATCAGTTCTAGATTCCATCTGCTTATTTAAAATAGGAGATGTGCTTATTATGGTTGTTTGTGGTTCTAATGGATAACACAAATAATAATAGCTGGGACTGGCTAATCCTTGACTGGAATGTTAGGGTTAAATGATAAAAAAAGCAAATTGCAGTTTATAACAAAATTGAAGAGAGTAGATCTGCAGTCATTTGTTTGCAAGAAACTAAATGTGAACAGTTTGACCACTCGTTCATAAGGGGATTCTGCCCTAAAAGATTTGACAAATATGCTTTTTCTCCTTCTATGCGGGACTCTAGGGGTATCATTGTTCTATGGAACAGTTCCGTTTTCTCTGGCAATGTAATTGAGATCCATATATCTGGTATAATTGTTAATTTCAATTCTTTACACAATAGGGAGAGTTGGAAGCTGGTGGCAGTTTATGGACCTTGTCAGGGTGTGGAGAGGGATAATTTTGTCTCCTGGTTATATAACATTCAAATCCCTACGCAAGAACTCTGGATTTTATTGGGAGATTTCAATTTTATGAGGTCTCAAGATAACAAGAATAGACCTAGTGTAGACATGAATGACATTCTTATTTTCAATGATATTATTAGTCATTGGGGTTTAATTGAATTACCTTTGAAAGGCAAAAATTATACTTGGTCCAACATGCAGAGTCAGCCATTACTTGTCCAGCTAGATTGGTTCTTTACATCATGTGATTGGACTCTGAAATACCCAAATACAATGGTTTTACCACTAGCCAAGACAACCTCTGATCATGTGCCTTGTGTAGTGCAAATCTCCACAAATATTCCTAAAGCACACATTTTCAGATTTGAAAACTTCTGGGTGCATCAACCTGTATTTTATGAGTTAGTGGAAAGATTATGGAAGCAACCAATAAGAGGAAACTCTAGCACATCCATTCTGGCAGCTAAGTTCAGGAAGTTGAGATATGAGCTGAAGAAGTGGGGAAAAACCTATCTCATCTTAAATCTCTCATGATAAATCCAATTTTGTAATTTTCAAATTGGATATAATTGAGGACCAAAGGCCACTATCAGTCCCTAAATTTAATTTCATAAATATTGTCAAATGTCATATTAAGAACCTAATGGGCAGACATTCTCACTATTGGAAGCAGAGATGTACGATTAGATGGGTTCAGTTAAGTGGGGAAACACACAAAAATTCATGCCAAAGCTACTGAAAGGTACAAACATAATATCATCACTGAGATACAAGATGAGGATGGTTTGAGATTGACTAAACATATTCAGAAGGCAAGAGCTTTTTGGAAATGCTATAAATGTAGGATGGGGGTTACCTATCCAACTACTGCTATAGAAGGGCTTAACACCATGCTATTTGAGGTGGACTCTCTAGACAGTTTATCTAATCCTTTCACATTGGAGGAAATAGATGGTATTGTCAAGGATTTAAAAGCTGATAAAGCACCTAGCCCTGATGGTTTTAATGGATACTTTGTAAAAAAATGTTGCAACATCATTAAGGAAGACTTTATCAGGATGGCTATGGACTTTCATAATGGAATTACTTCTCTGGAGAGCATAAGTGGATCATTCATAACTCTGGTTCCAAAGAAGCAGTCACCAGAATCAGTAAATGATTTTAGACCCATCTCCTTAACTAACACTTGTCTCAAGTTCATTACAAAGATTTATGCAAATAGACTGCAGTCAGATATTACTAGATGCATTCATGATAATCAGTATGGGTTTATTAAGGTAAGAACAATTCAGGATTGCCTAGCATGGTATTTTGAGTATTTACATCAATGTAAGCAATCTAGAAATAAATCTATGGTCATTAAAATTGACTTTGAAAAGGCTTTTGACACTATTGAGCATAGTGCCATCTTGCAAATTCTAAGGTACAAGGGATTTCCATCAAATTTTATTCGAGTGGTTGAGGAGATTCTTTCCTCTGGCTCTTCCTCCGTGTTATTAAATCGTGTGCCAGGTAATAAGTTTGCTTGTAGAAGAGGAGTTAGACAAGGGGATCCACTGTCACCTCTCTTATATGTTTTAGGTGGAGATTTATTATAGAGCATTGTCAATTTGGCTTTGAACCAAGGGAGACTGCAATTACCAATACTTAGAGAAGGTTACTTCCCTATTTTTTAGTATGCAGATGACACTATCATTATACTACCTGCTGAGGATGAACAATTACTTGTTTTCAAAGAGCTATTGGATCAATATGCTAGTTTTACTGGGTTAAAATTAAATTACAATAAATCTTCTCTCATCCCAATTAACCTTTCCGAGGAAGAGACAACCCATCTGGCATTAGTGTTTGACTGTCAAGTTTGTTCTATGCCTTTCACCTATTTAGGATTGCCAATGGGTACCACTAAACCTCAGATTAAAGATTTTTCACCCCTAATTGATAGGCTTGAAAGGAGATTATCTGCAATTGCTTATTTTCTTTCATATGGTGATAAACTGGTTCTAGTCAACTCTGTCATTTCTTCCTTACCAACTTACTATATGTGCACTCTTTCAATTCCTTTGGGAGCGTTAGAGATCATTGATAAGGGCAGAAGGAGGTGTCTTTGGAGGAAATACAAGCAGGATGAGAGAACAAACTCCCTAGCTTCCCGGGAGATGATCTGCAAGCGAAAGAAAAATGGAGGACTTGGTGTACTGGATCTTCAAAAGCAAAATATAACTCTGTTGTTAAAGCACCTTGATAAATTTTACAACAATGCAAACTTGCCATGGGTCAAACTAGTCAGGGATACATACTATCATGAATCTGTGCCACATGCTCTGACCAGGTGTGTGTCTTTCTGGTGGAAGAGTATTATCAATCTTGCTGATGAGTGGAGGGCTATATCTAAATGTCAAGTTCGGCCTGGGTTTTCAATTCTATTCTGGAATGATCACTGGGCTGATGTTATGTTGTCTGAGAAATTCCCCAGGCTCTTCTCCTTTGCTGGAGATAAGCTGGCCTCTGTTCATGATATTTGCTCTATAAACAATCTCCATGAGGCATTCATGCTGCCCCTATCTGCTGAGGCTTTTTTTGGAATATGAGCGAATATGAGCTGCTTCAGATACTACTCGCTGACACCAACTTGTCAATAAATGATGACAAATGGATATGTCAGTTTAGCAATAACGTATTCACGGCTAAGGTCCATTATGAAAGAAATTTCAGAGAGGAGAATAATGACATGGTTTCAGCTCAGATTTGGAAGAGCAAGTGCATGTCAAAGCATAGGTTTTTTTCTTGGTTACTCCTACATGATAGATTGAACACAAAAGACATGCTAGTCAGAAGGCATTGGAAAGTTACAGATGATAATGATTGTGTTCCGTGCTATGGACAGATAAGAGAGGACTAGAAACATATTTTCTTTGAATGCCTGTTTAGTGCCCGTGTGTGGAACTATTTACAGGTAGACTCGAGAGACACTAGCTTCCCTGAGGCATTTAAGATGGCTAAGCAAAATTTCAATGGCCCATGTTTTACGAAAGTAATCATTTTGTCATGTTGGAACATCTGGAAACAAAGGAATGCAATGGTTTTTAGACATGAGAGACCCTCTTTCAGAGGCTGGAGATTTGGGTTCTTTTGTGATTTGACCTTGCTTAAGCATAGGTTGAAGGGAAATGATAAGCCTAAAAATTTGCAAAACAATTGTAACAAGAAAAAGTCTCACAATTGAAGGCTTTGGTGTTGTAGTGTTTAGTCTTGAAGGCTTATTTCTAGAGACTACCAATCATTGTGATTGACTTGATAGCTCTCTTTAAAAGGATTTGTTTAATTGAATTAATGTTTAGCGATTTTTGTGAGCATGCCAAAGTTTGACTTGTGAATCATAAGAATGATATAGTTATGACCCACAAGTATAGGGGGTGTATCGCAGTATTTTCGATAAGTAAGAGTGTCGAACCCAAGAAGGAGCAGAAGGTGTTGGCGAATGGCTTGGAGCAAGAATTCTCTGTAAATACTTAGCAAACGGATTTTTAGGGTTTTTTGATAATGTAGGTAAATAAAGTACGAGTAAATAAAAGACAATAAGAATAAATGCAGCAAGTGGCCCAATCCTTTCTTTATCAAAGGACAAGCCGGTTGTATTACTTCAGATGACCAAATGTTCTCGAGGACACACGGGAATATCGTCAAGTGCTTTCGCTTCATATAGTTGATTAATCTTCTTTAGTTTGCTAAGTGTTGTGTGGGTGAACCTGTGCTAATGTACCGACCTTCCTAGGACTAATACATACTTGTGATTATACCCCTTGCAAGCATCCACAAGTACAAGAAAGTGATTAAGGTAGAAACCTAACCACAACTTTAAACTCTAAGACCCTAACATCCCTTGTGCAAAGGTTTCCTAACGGGGGTTCAGGTTTCTGTCACTCCGACAACCCCTACGATTAGTAGCCAAATACACAATGCATTCCCCTAGGCCCATATAGGTGAAGTGTCATGTAGTCGACGTTCACATGACACCACTAGAAGAAATACACCACAACTTAAATATCAAACTATTGAATCTTTCTCAACACAATTCCACTACTAACAACATGACTTCTCCCATGTCCTCAAGAACAAAACGAACTACTCACAAGACATCATATGGATCATGATCAGAGATGAAATAATGATGTATAACAATCTGAACATAAACTATAATCCAATGGTTCACTCAATAGCATCAACTACAAGTATTAATCATCACCGGGAAAGTTTCCCCTAAGAACTATGCAAGATTCAACCTAATTGTTACAGCGGTATGAAGTGGTGATGATGGTGCTGGTGGAGATGATGGTGGTGGTGATGATGATGATGATCCCGATGAAGTTCAGCTCGATGGTGGTGTTGATGGCGACGATCTCCCCTCTCCGAGAAGGAATTCCCTCGGCAAAATTCTGTCTGTCGGAGAGATCTTTCTCTCTCGGTGTTTTCCGCCCCGCAGAGGCGGCGAAATCTTTCTGTGGTCACTCCCCAAGTCTTAGGGTTTCGGGAGGATAATATACGCCAGAGGGGAGAGCCTGGAGTGGGCCAGGGCGGCCACACCATCTGCTGGCGTGGCCTAGGGCTGCCCGCGCCAGGGGTGGTGTGGGCCCCCTGTGGCCCATCTCCACTTCTCCTTATGGCAATCTTCGTCTTCTAGAAAAATAGAATTTCCATGTATTTTCGCGAATTTTGCCTCCAAACAGCACCTTTTCCATCAGAATCCTGACTGCAGCGGTCCATGCTCCAAAAGTCATCAACCATGCAAAAACAGATGAAATAACATAAGTATCACCTCTTAATATGAAATATATCAATGAATAACATTAAATTATGATATAGAATAGTGATGCAAAATGGACGTATCTACTCCCCAAGCTTAGACTTCGCTTGTCCCCAAGCGAAAACTGAGCTCAATAAACATGACCTCAGGTTTATGGAGTGAAGAGTCGATAAAAGAATACAGACAAGAAGCATCACAATCATCAATACATAAATCATAATAGAAGACAACTCACTATTATATAACTTAACTTGCAATAAGTAAAGGAAACACAATAAAGATGCATAAAGTAAATCATAATTGGTAAAGGCAAACTTAGCTCTTGGTCGAAGAATAGTTGATAATTTGCAAGAGTTCACAAATAACTGGTTTTCAATGATAGCTTTCAAAGTAGTCATCACCAAGATAAGAGCAATGTGCAAAACAAGGAACATAAGAAACATGATTGAATAAATCATCATATGAATGAATGAAACACAACAACTCAAAATACTTGCTAAGGTAGAAGGGAATAGGTTTAGTGACTCAACTAAAAAGTAAAAGATAGGCCCTTTCCTGAGGAAAGCAGGTATTTCAAGTTTCATAAAGAGCTTCCAAAAATTATGGTACTTATTAGCTTTCAGCTCTCATTGCCCCTATCATAAGCATCTTTAGGTGATTAAGTTTAAAGTGACACAACTAAGAGGATATGCTTGACAAGTTATAAGTTGAAATCTCATGCCCCTTACTTACGAGTACCGAGCCTCATGCTACTCAACTTCAGTCACAAGTAAGCTCTTGTCATTGTAAATACATATGTATCATAGAGAACCGCCAACGGGGTACCCCTTGCACATGATACAGGAGCTATCCCATAATAAAAATGACAATGCAAGCAGACAATGTGCACCTCAGCAATCTTTTTATTTGCTATTTGCATAGGTTTTTATTGAGGATGCTTCATAGAGTGCTCATTATGGTTATGCTACAAGTTTCCACCATGATTAGGCATGGCTTAGGCTTAGGCCTAGGCATTTCTCTAAAACACATACAAACTCCATGATCTTACAAGTTCCCCTTTTATTTCACACTGCCAGGATCCATAAGCAAAAGAATCATGATATCAACAGAATATAAGTGCAATGTTGAAAGCATTCCCCATGATACATGGTTCTGCTAACTTCAACTTATAAAGCGCAAACATATACGCAACAAAGATGGACACAATGGTTCAAGTTTATTAAATGCAAGAAAGTAAAGTGTGCCATCAAGTTCATGAGAGCTTTAATCACTAATTTTCACATGACAAGTTTAATTTGGAAGGTAGATAAAAATATGAATTTACTTGGAATAGAAATAGTGCTAGTGGGTAGGTATGGTGGAGACAAATGACATAGGTTTTGGTTTAAGGATTGGATGCACGAGAAGCATTCCCTCTCAGTACAGGGTTTTGGCTAGCAAGGCTGGGTAGCAAGCATAAGAGTTGAAGGAAACAAACAAACATACATGTGATAAAAAACAAACATGCAATCTTCCTTGGAAGCACAAAAGATCTTAACTAGTGAATACTAAGCTTACGAACAAATCAAGAAAGAAAGATGATGAAATTATATTTCTTTAAGAGTACTTTTGTCTTTTTCATTCAACTCTCAAAAATAGTATTGCTACTGACCGAGCCAGGTTTGCCAAAACCAACTAAATTAACTCAATGATCCCAAAGTGATACCAATACTAACAACAAGATCAATCATATAACCATGAACTAAAAACTTATATAAGATATGCAAAAGAGTAAATGATAGAACTTCTCATTAATATTCCATAACGACAACTCACACCAAGGGATACATAGATATCTAACGAGAGGGGGACACTTCCATAATGCAAACCATCCTACATGATAACTTCCCTATTAATGATATGACTCTACTAAAAAGGTAAAAAGATAGAAGATAGTGATATGATACCGCGACACTCCCCCAAGCTTGGAACAAACCAAGGGGATGCCAAAACCTGATGACGAATTTCTCCTTTGGTGGTGGTGGTATTCTCTTGATTGGTGCGAGGAAATCTTCTAGTATCTTGCGAAGCTTGTTATTCTCCTCTTGAAGCATATCCACCTTCCTCCTCAAGACTCGGTACTTGTCGCAGAACTCATCAGTTACTCGTAGAGCTTCCACTGCTGCAGGGCAGGAACTGAGATCTAGAGTTGGAGGTATCAACCCCTTCATTCTGGCTATCATGTCCTTTACTTCCTCCCCGATGTTCCGATCCATGTCTTCGCACTTAGTTGCGATCCTTTCTTATTTCACCCGTCCCACGAGAGTCTCCTGCTCAAGATTGCGATGGAGCTCGCGACGGCGTCGCAGCTCGTAATCCTTTGAAGATGAACCCCTGAATGACATCTGAACAAAACAGACTGAAACAAAGACACGACGAGAACACGATATACGAACCTCAGAAGATCTGAGGGATTATATATTACGAAGTTTTACAACAAAAGGAAAGTACTGGGAGAAAACGGGTCGGAGACGGAGTACGGGGTGGCCACACCACCTGCTGGCGCGGCCAGGGGGCCCGTGCAAGGGGGTGGTGTGAGCCACCCTGGATCCGTTTCTGTCCCTCTTTCGCTTCTTTGCTTTCCTTGTTGGATAAAAACTCCAAAAATATAACTGGACAGAATTTTCGCGGAACTTTTCTTACCAGAACAGTTACCTATTCGAAAACTGACTCTGTAGGTCTCTGAATTTGGCATTTAGTAGATTCTTTCGGAGTCACCACTTGAATAACATAAATATCTTCATCTTCATACTCATATTGCTCGAGTCATGAAACCTTTCTCTTTCTTATTACACCATTTTCTTCGATAACTTGGAAATTTCTTTCACACAAAACTTCACACAATTCTCATTAGCAACATTAGTGTAAGCGAGGTAATAAACCTTTTAAGTCCAATTTCAACTGAAATACATCAAATCATAAGCTACTGTAGCAACTCCTTCCGAAAACCCAAAAATAATTCAAAAAGGAAATCAATTTAAAGAAGCAAATGCAAGAGTGGCAAAATCTGTCAAAGCATACCAACAGGTAAAGATCATTTTTTTTGAAAATGTTCTGTTGCTCAAACCAAAAAGTGCAAAACTAACGAAAGTTAAATAACAACCTGGGTCAGAAGCACAAAAAAATTACAGCTCAATCCGACATACAGAGATCTCCCACGAATTTTTACGGTGAAGCACAAAAATCTGTTTCGGGACAACAACTTTCCCAAATATTCCTTCTCTCTCATTAGAGGTTGATATTGACACAAAAACCAAAACAAAAAGGATAAGGGGAGGTTAATGCCGATACAATAACTTCCAAGACTCAAAGAAACAAAAACAAACTGAAAGCAAAAATATATTGGGTTGTCTCCCCAAAAGCTCTTTCTTTATAGCCGTTAAGATGGGCATGGCAATTTCAATGAAGCTCACATAAGATATGAATTGAAGTAAAAGAGAGCATCAAGAAGCAAAAATATACATGTTTAAGTCTAACCCACTTACTATGCAAGGGAATTTTGTAAACAAACAAGTTGTTGAAACCAGAGACTACAAGCATAGGAAGGCAAAACAAGTGGAACATAAAGACTTTAAGCATAAAACGAGGAAACTTGATATTATTGGGACGCATAAGAACAGTTTTCCCTCTCTCATAATAACTTTCAGTATCATGCATAAATTTAATGATATAGCTATCACATGAACCGTTGTAGAAATGATCACTTATCCTAACAGAAAACATAGGGACACTAGCTCTCATAACACTACTTTGTGAAACAATATTATAAGTATCCTTACAAAGAATAGTGTGTCCCTCTTCTACATATTTAGTGACAAAGTCTTTCACATTTGCTATTATAGGTTCATCATCCATTTGTTTATCAGGTTCAACAGCTATATTTGTACTTTCATTAACCATACTAGCTATCATAGAATGTTCCTTTATCTTAACTAGGAAAGGCATTTTCTCAATGTAAGGTTCAGGTAAAACATGATTAGCAGTATAAACTTCAGTATTTCTTGCAGGAACACACTTAGCAACATCTTTATATGGTTCATGATACTTATTCCACTTCTTTTTAGGAACTTCAATATAGGAAGCAAAAGCCTTAAAATAAGTTGCAGTAGCTTGAGAGTCTAGACCATAAGCATTTTTAATATTTTGAAAGTTATCAGTTCCCACAAAAGATTCAATGCATTCATAATCATAATATATACCTGACTTTCTTCCTTTGTCATTCTCCCATGCTTCAGCATTGTCTTGAATACGGTCTAAAAGATCCCATTTAGCTTCTTCTTCCATACGTGTAAATGATCCAGCACAAGAGGTATCCAATAAATACTTATCATGAAGAGAAAGTCTTGCATAAAAGTTATTGATAATAATATTGCGAGGGAGCTCATTAATAGGACATTTGAGCATTAGTAACTTCAATATCCCCCAAGCTTGAGTTGTACTCTCTCCATCAAGAGGCCAAGTTGTATATTTGATTCCGATCTTTATGAATCTCACTAGGAGGATAAAATTTTGAATAAAAGAGAGGCACTATTTCCTCCCATTCAAGAGCTTGACCATTCTTCAGCAGCTTATACCATACCTCAGCTCTTCCTTTTAGTGATAATGAGAATAATTTCTTCTTGACTTGATATGTTGTAATACCTGCACACTTGAACAACCTGCATAATTCGTGTATAAAGAGCAAATGATCACCAGGATGGACAGTTCCATCTCCAACATAATAGTTATCCATAACACTTATGTAATTCTTGTAGGTATTTTAAAAGTATCATTCTCAGCAGGTGGTGGTTCATCTACTACCTTAGAAGTGGTAGTAGCATTACGAATAAGAAACTCAGCAAATTATCCATATTGAAATTAAAGCAACTAATAGAAGTAAACAATACTCACAGTAGAAGTTTCCTTTACCGGTTCCACTCTCCAATAGCGCTTCACTCGCCGGCAACGGTGCCAGAAAATAGTCTTGAGGACCCATAAGTATAGGGGGTGTATCGCAGTATTTTCGATAAGTAAGAGTGTCGAACCCAACGAGGAGCAGAAGGTGTTGGCGAATGGCTTGGAGCAGGAATTCTCTGTAAATACTTAGCAAACAGATTTTTAGGGTTTTTTGATAATGTAGGTAAATAAAGTACGAGTAAATAAACGACAATAAGAATAAATGCAGCAAGTGGCCCAATCCTTTCTTTATCAAAGGACAAGCCGATTGTATTACTTCAGATGACCAAACGTTCTCGAGGACACACGGGAATATCGTCAAGTGCTTTCGCTTCATATAGTTGATTAATCTTCTTTAGTTTGCTAAGTGTTGTGTGGGTGAACCTGTGCTAATGTACCGACCTTCCTAGGACTAATACATACTTGTGATTATACCCCTTGCAAGCATCCGCAAGTACAAGAAAGTGATTAAGGTAGAAACCTAACCACAGCTTTAAACTCTAAGACCCTAACATCCCTTGTGCAAAGGTTTCCTAACGGGGGTTCAGGTTTCTGTCACTCCGACAACCCCTACGATTAGTAGCCAAATACACAATGCATTCCCCTAGGCCCATATAGGTGAAGTGTCATGTAGTCGACGTTCACATGACACCACTAGAAGAAATACACCACAACTTAAATATCAAACTATTAAATCTTTCTCAACACAATTCCACTACTAACAACATGACTTCTCCCATGTCCTCAAGAACAAAACGAACTACTCACAAGACATCATATGGATCATGATCAGAGATGAAATAATGATGTATAACAATCTGAACATAAACTATAATCCAATGGTTCACTCAATAGCATCAACTACAAGTAGTAATCATCACCGGGAAAGTTTCCCCTAAGAACTATGCAAGATTCAACCCAATTGTTACAGCGGTATGAAGTGGTGATGATGGTGCTGGTGGAGATGATGGTGGAGATGATGGTGGTGATGATGATGATGATCACGATGAAGTCCAGCTCGATGGTGGTGTTGATGGCGACGATCTCCCCTCTCCGAGAAGGAATTCCCCCGGCAAAATTCTATCTGCCGGAGAGATCTTTCTCTCTCGGTGTTTTCCATCCTGCAGAGGCGGCGGAATCTTTTTCTGGTTGCTCCCCGAGTCTTACGGTTTCGGGAGGATAATATACGCCAGAGGGAGAGCCTGGAGTGGGCCAGGGCGGCCACACCACCTATTGGGGCGGCCTAGGGCTGCCCACGCTAGGGGGTGGTGTGGGCCCCCTGTGGCCCATCTCAACTTCCCCTTCCGGCAATCTTCGTCTTCTGGAAAAATAGAATTTTCTATGTATTTTCCCGGATTTTCTGATCTTCGCGAATTTTGCCTCCAAACAGCACCTTTTCCATCAGAATCCTGACTACAGCGGTCCATGCTCCAAAAGTCATCAACCATGCAAATACAAATGAAATAACATAAGTATCACCTCTTAATATGAAATATATCAGTGAATAACAGTAAATTAGATATAGAATAGTGATGCAAAATGGACGTATCATATAGCTTTATGTGTGTCAAACTTCATGGGATGCCAACAACTCCACTAGCCTACGAACGATCTTCATGGAGGAAACTCCTAGATTTCGGCTATGAGCTGATTAAACATATGTAGTAGCAATGCTATAATGGGTAAGATTCCTTGCATTCCGGGGTAGTTGTGTTCATGATGGAATCATTCCTATGGCTATTATGAGCAATCATTTTGCAAAAGGAACAAAAACCTTGGTGATGCCACGAGTGTCCATCACAGTCCGATAAACTAATTAAAATCTTTGGCATGCTCTCAATTACTTAAGAACTGAAATTCTTGAAGGACATTGAATAGAAAAGTAGTGCTTGAAAAGTCTTGATTTATTGATGTGGGAGAATTGAGATACTCTAGTGTGTATATGTTTTTCATGACAACTCTCACACTCTCAATTTTACATGATTATACTTTATTGTTCAAAAGCAAGCCTATGAGTTGATTACATGACATGGAATAAGGTTTACTCATTTGAATCATCCATGTTAACAATAATTTTACTGCGCTATAAGGATGCATAAAAACCCGTATGATATGCTTGCCATTACTCTATCTATGTTGAAGTTTTTTAGATTTATAAAGTAAAGGAAACATGAGACTACCAATCATGAGTAAAATCATCATCTCATTATTTTCAGTTTAAATGCTGAGTTCCTTTTTGATTTTGGTTTTCTTGCTCGAGGACGATCAAGTTTAAGCTTGGGGAGGTTGATGGCTGTGAAATATAGCTATCTACGCCCACATTTAAACTGGATATTATTCATATTTTTTATGAAATATCTCTCTTAACCCTGCCACGAGTGCCAAATGATCAAAGGAGTATGCAATGCTTTCTTTCTATTTTCCCTGCGCAGATAATGATGTTTGATGATGGGAATCACAGCATTAAAGTCAAAGATACGAGATTTCCAACAACCCGAAGAAACCATGAGTCGTGAAGTGGAGACAAATGCTTTAACAACCAACTATACGACAGGAATAAAATTCCGGCCGTATAGTTCTGGTCATATAGTTGCCATCGAAACCGCTGGGTTCAACAGAACAACTTTCGTGAAGGGACCCCTATATAAAGAGGCCTCGGGCGACGAGAAACGAGGGCTCTTTTCGATCATCAGCCGCCCCCAGATCTCCATCCACAACACCGAAGAGCCGCCAGAGGAATAAACTTAGATCTAATCTCCAAACCCTTCTCCATCACCATAGCCATATTCCATAGCTTGTAATAGTAGATCCCATCTTCGATTGGCGACATTGTAAGACTATTTGCTATCAATCTCATGATTCCCATTACAATGTTTATGATTGTTGATTTCATCTCTATGCGTGAGTAATTCTCCTTGGGTTAAGGGCTTCGGCCTAGCCATGTAGCTTTTGTGCATGTTATTTATCATAGATGGGATCATGTATTAGTTTGTATAACATGATGATTATTGTATCCTCTCTTGCCTCAATCTGAGGACTTGTCAGGTACCCAAGACCCTGAGGATTGAGCCAGGTATAGGGAGTATGAGTAATGACTAATCTGTAGGTTGGGAACCCAAGTGATAGAAGGGGTAGTACGGTCGTATGTGAGCGATTTACTTGGGATTAACGGTGACTTCACTATGCATATCATTAGTTCTCTTTATTATATGGATGAGACTAGTAGGTTATTGCAATAAGCGGTTGCAGAGGCAATAGCAATTATGGATGCACTGCCCACATATAATTTTTCTTGCTCTAACAATTACATGCATACTTTATTATTATATTTTATTACCATCAGATGTTTTGCACAGCTACAGGTGAAACCGAAAGCCCTAGGCCCTCTCTCTCCATCATCGACAACAACAAAAGACAACAAACTCTTGGTCCGGTAGAAACACAAAAGGAATTCTAAAACTCCCGAAGGTCTGTTAAAGTAACTTCACTATGCTTCTGCTTCCCAAGGATTCGATACCTAGGTCTACTAGGGAAAAGAGCTATACTACATCCGTAATCCGGATCGAAGGTATCAGGGAGCTACGTCACCTGAGAGGTGTGTGCTACCACGAAGGACCCCCGAAATGCTACGACAACTCACCTTCTTATCCATGAACCTCCTTCACGAAGTAGGAGCTCAATCACTAGTCGTAGGTCTTAAGGTGACATCCAAACCCTATAGAAACTTCTAGGTGACCTAGAACATCTAGGGTTTCCCAACAAATCCAAGAGTAAGTAACTTGATAAACCCAAGGGGTGACTTCTTGCTCGGTGGATATGTAGATCAGGACCTCCTCTTTTCCTTTCCCTAAAGGAATTAGGGTTTGGTCGTGGAAGAACTACAATCTTGAGGTGCACAAAAATGGTGGGGTTAACCTGACCCTTTGGAGAAGGAAAGGTTGGCTTGCATATGATCCACCCAAAATCATGTTGTTGCATTGATATGGGTGAACCTCAAGGGTGGCCCGATATTCATGGATCTCGTGGTCAAATCGATGGGAAAGGTGAGGGAATGGGAGACGGTAGCAGAAGCGAACACACACCTCACGAAGAACACGATGAACACACGCAAACACGGCACGATATAAGGCCTATTGCTCCCGAACGGCAGCCACCGGTCTGATAGAATCCTCGCAAGAAAAGATTAGTCAACATGCTCCCATCAATCCCAAGCGGAGAGGGAATAACACCTTGGGGAGGGTCTTGACATCTATGCTCACGCACTCACAAACGTAGGCCTTGCACAATGATGGATGCGCTATGCAAAGTCCAACGAGGTTGGTGACGATAGTCGGTCCCCTTTGTAAAGGGGATGAGGAAAAACTAGAGATTCCACAAAGGGCGTTGTCTTCTAGTCTATCATTTATGCCAGAGGGATACAATAAGGGGTGGAGGCTTGGGGTAGCTTGGGCATAAAACTAGGGTTTGGAACGGAATAAGGGGGTACATGGGCCAAGGGCCTGGCTGTTGGCACGCAGGCCCATCTCTTAGGCCGTACATTCCAGTGTGGGGAGGCCGGATAGTCCGGGCAGGACGGACAGTCCAGGCGGGCTGGAGACTCCGGGCGAGTTCGGGCGGAGACTCCGGGTGGAGTCTGATCTAGGTCATAGACAGGTTGTGCCAGGCCTCTAGCGGAAGGAGGCTGAACACTCTGGTGGGTGGAGGCCAGATAGTCCAGGTCGGCCGGACACTCCGGGTGGTCGACGACGGATACTCTGGTCCTAGCATCAGCCGCTTCTTCCGTCCCCTCTTCCAATCCACCATCTTGTTGGGCTTGGTGCTCCAGGCTTCCTCCATTGTCTCCATACTTGTCGGTGTGAACCTATCATGGTCATGGGATGGAGTATGAAGTAGTATAACATTCAATAGGGTAGGAAGTAGGCTCGCATAGAGGATAGGATTCACCTTTGGAGTCCATGACGACTTGCCATAAGTTGGAGACCTTGATGTGGTAATGACCATAGGTCAAGCTACATCAGCTCCCCCCTTCCAAAAGAGTTGTACTCGACTCTACATGCTCATCACAAAGTAGAAGAGGTCGAGAGACATTCTTGATTCTAGGGTTCACCATATAGTCCTCCTTGGGAAGATTGATTTAACACCACTTCAATGTTCCTCCACCTTCCATGAAGCCTACAAAGCTCATAAGAAAAGTAAAGTAACACTCAAAGAGTAGCCAATTCATGAAGATTATAGCACGAGTCCTTAAGTAGAAGGAATTCACCTTAGGGGGGAGAGGTAACTCATTGAAGTGCATCCCAAGGTGACTCTATGCATTTCGTCTTGTCAACTCATGGGACGTAGAGGTTAATACGTATCCACTTGTACCTCCACACAACAAAGACGAAGCAAAATATTTTCGTGTGTGATAGAGGAGCATGTAGCACAACTCAAGTATAGCAAATGTGATGCATATGCAAGGTCAAAGTGCATGGAAATCGTTTGAACATCATCCAAATGTGGGAACTCAAAAGCTCCATATAACGTCTTAGTGTGGCACACAAAGCAATTGACTAAAATATTGATCAACATCTTTTATGCAAGAATAGGAGAATTTGGCAAAAACACACAAGGAAGAATATCGAAAACAACATTATTATGTGTGCAAACCAACCATTGGAAAGAGAAAATTTTCAATATGTTGGATGCCACACACAAATCATCCAAAGCAAAGATCCTCGAAATATGAGTATCACAAGCGGAAGCAAAAAACAACATGTTTACAAACGAACCATTGAAAGGACATTTATTGTCCTAATATGTTTTGGTGTTCGTTAACAACATAAGGTACATTTTACTATGTGTTAATGTCTACAGGTAAATCCATTGAAAAGGGAAAAAGTCAGAATATTATGGAAAATCTCATGGCCAAATTCATGTTTATCTAAAGATTTCAGACCGGAGTCTCCGATGTGCATACACCGGAGTCTCCGGTGTGGTCCGGAGTTTCCCCGGGAGTTCCCGGTGTGTGGCCTGGAGTTGTCCCAAGGACAAACTGTGTGGTGGTCCGGAGATGGACCATATATCGGCCGGAATCTCTGGTGTGTCTCCTTAGGCCGGAGTTTCCGGTGTGGACACACCGGAGTCTCCGGTGTCTCTGGTCCGGAGTTACGGCCAGAGTCTCCAGAGTGGACGCCAAGCATCTGCCCAAACCAGCCAGAGTAGTGGTCTGGAGATGGACCGGAGGTGGGGCGGAGTTTTCTGTCTGGACCGGAGTCTCCGGTCTTCCAGACCGGAGTCTCCGGTGTGATTGGTCCCCAATGGCCAGAAAACGGTTCACAAGTGTGTGGTCTATAAATAGGGGACCTCATCCCCTTCCTCCAGCTGCTCATTCCAGAAAAATAAGACCACATCATTCGAGCCACGAAAAATCCAAGATCTCCTCATCCAACCACTCAAAGTCGTTGATCTTTGGGGAATCGGAGGAGGAGGCATCGATCTACAGCTTCACCAAGAGAGATCTTCATTTCCCCCTCATTCACTTGAGGGCCCCTTGCCTTGTTTTGGTTGAGTTGATTCTTACAAGCTTGTCTTTGTTTGTTTGATAGCTTGCTTGTATTTGGGAGCCTCCAATTAGGTTGTGGATGTGTGCCTCAAAATTGTTGTAAAGGTTCCGGCTTCCACCTCGAAGGTTGCCATATAGTGGAAGAGGTGAATCGAACCCGTTGGGGTGAGGTTCATCGGAGAACAAGGGAGGCCTCTCGTGGCGTTGGTGGTTTGAAACCACCCCCTCTCCAAATGTAGACGTACTTCCCCTTAAAAGGAAGGAACTATAGGAAACAGATCCTTGTGTCTCCGCATGCTCCACTTTGGTTACTTCTATCCTTTACCGCACTTTACTTATCTAGTTCTTGGTTAGTGTTTGTGCTATATTAACATATAGGGAAATTCACATAGTTGCATGATCTAGAGAATTTACCTTTTGTGTCAAACCCTAACTTGAAAAGGAGTAAAATTTGAAGTAGCACCTATTCACCCCCCTCTAGGTGCCCATACGATCTTTTCAACCATATTAAAGAGCAAATGTTCCTTTTGTTTGTTGCAACAACTATACGAGATACTTTGAAGCTCTCATGACAATACATGCTCATAATGGCATTATGGTTGCACACAAAACATCAGAAAGATAAATTTTTTAACATTTTTGTTGCAACACACAAAGCATCAATATCTAATAGCAAAGAAACACGACTATCACAAGGTGAACGAATACCATCAACATGCTTGTAAGCAAACCATAGGAAAGAGCAATTTGTCAACATGAAAGTTGCAACGCATACAAAAGGTATCAGAGTCGGGTTTGGTCTTGAACTTACATGGGGGATGCTCTCAAGAGCTCTTTTTGTAAACTTGTTCTACACCGAGGTTGACATTATAGTGCGGGTACCTACACACATCGTACACAAAAGAAAGAATGTGTGTGCATGGTAGAGAAACACATCCATCATGACATATCTCTTCTTGTGCACATCACCATTAATGTCATTCAAGTGTAAAGTACATGCATGGTTAATATGCAAGTGGGGAACATGCTTATCACGACATCTACCAAAATCTCCAAAATTTGAGAAAGCCATGGGGCAACCTAAATATAAACCATATGATAATTATTATTGCAAGCAAAACAAGTGAAAGAACAATTATTCTTCTTATTGCAAGCAATAGGAGAAATTGTAAAACATACATGACAAAGCATGGTCCGAGGGATACCATTTTAATCATCATTGTAAGCAAAACATTGGAAAGATCAATTGTTCAACTAAGTGCAAGCAACGATATCATCAATGTAACATTTAGAGTATATCATGTCTATGGAAACATCATCACAATCAAATAATTTCACATGCTCAACATTATGCAAAGAAAAAGTATCACATGGAAATATCAATGAATCAAATGTAATGTCACAAATATCATCCATAGCATGAATATCCTCACAATTCATCATTTCCACTAGTGGGATCATGGCATCATCAACACCCTTATTTTTACCTTGTTCATACCTCTCATATGAAGTGGGTGTTGTGGTAGTAGTGGCCTCCATGTGGGTGACTGTGTCTTCTTGATGTAGCCATGGTGTAGCATCGTCTCCATCATCTCCAAATAATGGATTATTGAACCATCGTATGGCTTCTTGATTCTTGAAACCTAGCACATCATGAGAAAACACTCTAGAGGTAGAGTGTAAGTCGTTAGAAAACAAAAGTGGCCTCAATTGACATATCAACTACCACTCTCAACTCACTAGGTGTATCACTCATGCCCTTCAAGTGGAAGCACTCAATCTCATGTATAGTGGAGTAACTCATCTCACTCTTGTTCTCACTCAAGTGGGTTAAGTTTCTCTCATACTCACATGGGACTGGTACCACATCATCACTCAAGCGTATAGGGATAGGCTCGGTTTGCTCAACTCCATGCGCCTCCTTTGGTGAAGGGAGAGTCCCATGCTCACCATTCTCAACCTTGTCATCGTCTTATACCTTTGGCGCCATTATGGTGGTGACACTCGTAGAGGAAGGTGCCATATGATTAGGCTCCTTAGTTTTGGCCCTTGATGCCACTATTGCATCCAATTATTTGCAAAGCAACTTATTCTCTTCTATCTCATGTGGAGTCATATTTTTGACGACCTCATCCAACTTGGCGAAGTAGAGGTCCATCTCTTGCTTGTATGAAATTCTTGGTGCGCTTGGAGAAGAAGTTGCATTGAAGTTCTTGTATTTGGATGCTTCATCTTGGACAAGAAGTTTTAGCATTGAAGCTTGATGGCATGGAAGAAGGCTTGCTTCATTGTCCTATAGGTAGCTCTTTAGGCGAAGATGCCTTAGGCTCCTTGTTCTTCCTTCATCATCAAGGTGTGCAATATGGTGACGAAGATCATTGGCGTGCCTTGACGATGGCTCATGTCGGAAGTGCTCTTGATTCTTCACATGATGGCCTCCATGATGATGATCATGCTCATATGTACTCGTCGTATGCTTGAGGCGCCTTCTTGAGCTTGATTGAGCATTATGGATGGTGCTCATCACGAATTCTTCGTCTTCATGGCAAAGATGCCTTTGACGATGTTTGTTGATGGCCCAAATATATCGAGCTCATTGGGGAACCCCAAGAGGAAGGTATGATGAGCACAACAGCAAGTTTTCCCTCAGTAAGAAACCAAGGTTATCAATCTAGTAGGAGCAAGGAAACACCGCAAAGGTGTAGCTAGCTGAACGTTGGCAGGGCGCACTACCGGTGCCAGCAGCAACGTGGAGACCTGCACAACACAACCACGGAACTTTCCCCCAACTTGCGATGAGGTTGTCAATCTCACCAGTTTTGCTGAAAACAAAGGATTAAACGTAGCGAATGGAAGGAAGTAATAGTTTGCAGAAAGTAAACACAAAGCAGTAAACAGTTTGTAGATTGTATGTAAAAGAAAGGACCGGGGTCCATAGTTCACTAGAGGTGGTTCTCCTTAAGATAGATAACATGCTGGGTGAACAAATTACAGCGGGGCAATTGACAAACATCGAGAAAGCATACAAGCATATACTAATCATCTTGACTCCTTTGGAACTTGATTGGGCATTACAACATTATACATAGACCGCCATCCAACTGCATCTATGACTAATAATCCATCGGATCCCTGCAAACACAACATGCAGAATTACAAATAGATGATCTTGATCATGAACAGAGCTCACAAGATCTAGACATGAAAGCACAAAGGAGGAGAACCAGCCATCTAGCTACTACATGGACCCGTAACACACATACAAACTCCATGATCTTACAAGTTCCACTTTTATTTCACACCGCCGGGATCCATAAGCAAAAAAACATGATATCAACAGGGTACAAAGTACAAGTGCAATGTTGAAAACGTTCCCCATGATACATGGTTCTCGTAACTTCAACTTATAAAGCGCAAGCATATACGCAACAAAGAAGGACCCAATGGTTCAAGTTTATTAGATGCAAAAAAGTAAAGTGTGCCATCAAGTTCGTGAGAGCTTTAATCACTAGTTTTCTCATAACAAGTTTAATTTGGAAGGTAAACAAAAGCATGAATATACTTGGAATATCATAAGCTAGTAGGTAGGTATGGTGGACTCTTTGGAATAACTTGGTTTAGGGAGTTGGATGCATGAGTGGAACTCATACTTGGTTGTGGAGGCTAGCAAAAGACTGGGAGCCACAAACTAAGAGAGCAATAATGGCCATAATCATGCAGAGCGACAAAACATCATTGATCAAAGCATAAAGTGATACTACAAGTTGAAAACTAAAGGATCATAAAGGCTATGGTGAGTTGATATAGTCATAACATGGTGTGAGCATGCGCCAAGTCAACCCAAATAAAGCATCAAAGGAGAATACCACAATACTATGCTTTAATATGCTAAAACAACGCATGATTCATCCAAGGCACATTAAGAAATCTCAATTGTTTATAACAAGTCATGCTACAGCAAAGAATACTAAGCATAAATCCAAAACAATATCAATCATGGCATGACAAAGCATAGGCCACAGTCAAAAACAAGCTCTCTTTAACACTTAAGCGTGAACTTTCCTACTCTTTTCCAAACCAAACCAAACTATTTGAAAACCAATGTATGAAAGAGGGGTCCAACCAATTTATTCAGAAAACTAATCAAACAATGCAGACGAAAAACCAAAACGAAAACTAAAAAGAAGACGCTCCAAGAACAACACAACTGTGCATGAAATAATAAAAATGAAGCGCTTGGAAGAAACCTGGGATTTTTATTGATGAAGAGGGGGATGCCTTGGGCATCCCCAAGATTTGACGCTTGTACTTCTTGGATATTTCTTGGGGTGACACGCGTGGCATCCCCAAGCTTGAGCTTTAGTCCATCCTTCATCTCATTACTCATTCCTTCCATACACCTGAAATTTTTATCTTCATACAAAACTTCACACAATCTTTATTAGCAACATTAGTGCACTCAAGATAATAGATCTTAAGGTTAAGTTCTAACACCAATAAACTTCCATTAGAACACTAGCTACTGTATTACTTCCCTCAAAAAGCTCAATTCCCCAAAAGAACTCAAAAAGGAACCAACAAGAAGCAAATGCAGAAAATGGCAGAAATTTGTCAAAATAGACCAGCAGGTAAAGACGAATTTTTTCGAAGACCTTCTGTTGCTCAAATCACAAAGTGTTGAACTGACGAAAGTTGAAAACAACCTGGGGCAAAAGCACAAAAATTCATGCCTCAAAAAGACGTTCAGAGATTTTACACGAAGTTTTACGATGAAGCACAAAAATCTATTTCAGGACAGCAACTTTCCCAATCATTACTTCTCTCTCATTAGAGGTTACTCTTGGAACAAAAAGAAAATAAAAAGGATAAGGAGCGGTTATTACTGAAGTAATAACTTCCAAGACTCATCTAAAACCTTTGGGTTATCTCCCAATAAGTACTTTTCTTTAACGCTTTTAAGTTAGGCATAAGAAGCAAGAAAGAATCAGGTGTTCTCAAATGAAGAAGCATTAAGACCAAAGTTTGTTTTCATAGGAGAGGCAAATAATCTTCTCTCTCTTCTTAGGGAAGTGTTCTATACCTTTGTTGAGTGGAAGTTGATATTTAACGGTGCCTTCCTTCATATCAATAATGGTACCAACAGTTCTAAGAAAAGGTCTTCCCAAAGTAATAGGACAAGAAGCATTGCATTCAACATCCAAAACATAGAAATCAACGGGGACATAGGCATTGGTAACCATAATAAGAACATCATTAAGACTCCCCATGAGTTTCTTTTTAGCATTATCATCAAGTGGGACATTCAAATAACAATCTTCAAGTGGAGGCAAATCAAGCATATCATAAATCCTTCTAGGCATAATAGAAACACTACTATCAAGATCACATAAAGCTTTGAAATCAAAGTCATTCACTTTCATATTAATGATGGGTTTCCCAACCATCTTCTTGTTTTATAGGAATAGAAGCTTTATGTTTCATCTTTTCTTCTTTAATCTTTATGAGAGCATGAGTGATGTGTTTTGTAAAGGCCATGTTCATAGCACTAGCATTCGGACTTTTAGCAAGCTTTTGTAGGAACTTAATAACTTTAGAGATATCGCAACCATCAAGATTAAAATCATAATTATCATCTAAATTGTAGAACTATTACTAGCCTCAACACTAGTGGTGGTGATAGTAGAAACACTAATGTTTCTAGCAATTTCATCTTCTCTTTCCCACTTAGCATGTAATTCAGCTAATAGTCTAATATTTTCATCAATTCTTACTTATATGGCATTAGTGGCTGCAAAGGGATTATCATTAGTGTCAGGTTTAGCAACCATTTTATTCAAAGAAGATTGAGCTTCAGCCAAAGATGTTATATTTCTTTCAGCATTAGAGAGTTTTTCCTCAATAGTTTTATTGAAAGCAGTTTGTTTACTAATAAAGTCCTTAAGAATAACTTCAAGTTCAGAGGGAGCACTCCTATTATTGTTGTAGGAACTTCCATAAGCATTACCATTGTTGGGAGGATATGGCTTATAATTGTTGTTACCAAAATTACTCCTATAAGCATTATTGCCAAAATTATTATTTCTTATGAAGTTCACATCAACTTGGTCTTGTTGAGCAACCAAAGAAGCTAAAGGAACATTATTTGGATCAATATGGGCTTTCCCATTAACAAGCATAGACATAATAATATCAATCTTATCACTCAAGGAGGAGGTTTCCTCAACAGAATTTACCTTCTTACCTTGTGGAGCTCTCTCAGTATGCCATTCAGAATAGTTAACCATCATATTATCCAAAATCTTTGTTGCAACACCCAAAGTGATGGTCATAAAGGTACCTCCAGCAGCAGAATCCAATAGGTTCCTTGAAGAATAGTTCAATCCTGCATAAAAAGTTTGGATGATCATCCAAGCAGTCAGTCCATGAGTGGGACAATTCTTTACCAAAGATTTTATTCTTTCCCAAGCTTGAGCAACATGCTCATTATCAAGTTGTTTAAACTTCATTATTTCACTTCTCATGGATATAATCTTAGCAGGAGGATAGTATTTTCCAATAAAAGCATCTTTGCACTTAGTCCAAGAATCAATACTGTTCCTAGTTAAGGAATTCAACCATTCTTTAGCTTTTCCTCTCAAAGAGAAAGGAAACAATTTTAGTTTAATAATATCACCATCTATATCCTCATGCTTTTGCATCTCACAAACTTCAACAAAGTTATTTAGATGGGAAGCAACATCTTCATTACCAATACCAGAAAATTGCTCTCTCATAACAAGATTGAGCAAAGCAGGTTTTATCTCAAAGAAAGTATTTACAGCCACAGGTGGAGCAATAGGTGTGCTCATAAAATCATTGTTGTTGGTGCTAGTCAAGTCACACAACTTAGTGTTTTCAAGAGTATTCATTTTTGTGTGTTTTTGAATAAGAAAGCAAACAAGTAAAACTATTTTTTTTGTGTTTTTTGAAGAACAAAACAAGCAAACAAAGCAAAAAAGAAACTAAGCAAAACAAAAACAACAACGTAAAGAGATTGGTTATGAGGGACTCCCATTGTGAAGATGTCCTTGACTCCCCGGCAACGGCGCCAGAAAATCTTGATGTGCTCGTCGTAGATGTGGGAGTCTCTTCTTCTTTTGATCTCCAGGTCACGGCGCCAGAAAATATCTTGACGCGCTCGATAGACGTAGAGCTCGTTGGGAACCCCAAGAGGAAGGTACGATGAATACAGCAGCAAGTTTTCCCTCAATTATGAAACCAAGGTTTAATCGAACCAGTAGGAGCAAGGAAACACCTCAAAGGTGTTACTAGCTGAGCTTTGGCAGGGCGCACTACCGGTGCTAGTAGCAACGTGGAGACCTGTACAACACAACCACAAAACTTTGTCCCCAACTTGCGATGAGGTTGTCAATCTCACCGTGTTTTGCAGAAAACAAAGGATTAAACGTATCGAATGGAAAGAAGTAAAAGTTTGCAGAAAGTAAACACAAAGGAGTAAACACTTGTAGATTGTATGTAAAGTAAAAGGACCGGGATCCATAGTTCACTAGAGGTGGAAGGTAAACAAAAACATGAATATACTTGGAATATCATAAGCTAGTAGGTAGGTATGGTGGACTCTTTGGAATAACTTGGTTTAGGGAGTTGGATGCATGAGTGGAACTCATACTTGGTTGTGGAGGCTAGCAAAAGACTGGGAGCGACAAACTAAGAGAGCAATAATGGCCATAATCATGCAGAGCGACAAAACATCATTGATCAAAGCATAAAGCGATACTACAAGTTGAAAACTAAAGGATCATAAAGTATTATGGTGACTTTAGATAGTCATAACATGGTGTGAGCATGTGCCAAGTCAACCCAAATAAAGCATCAAAGGAGAATACCACTATATTATGCTTTAATATGCTAAAACAACGCATGATTCATCCAAGGCTCATTAAGCAATCTCAGTTGTTTATAAGAAGTCATGCTACAGCAAAGAATATTAAGAATAAAGCCAAAACAATATCAAGCATGGCATGACAAATCATAGGCCACAGTCAAAAATAAGCTCTTTTTACCACTTAAGCATGAACTTTCCTACTCTTTTCCAAACTAAACCAAACTATTTGAAAACCAATCTATGAAAGAGGCGGTCCAACCAATTTATTCAGCAAACAAAGAAAACAAGGCAAACGAAAAACCAAAACAAAAACGAAAAAAGAAGATGCTCCAAGAACAACACAACTGTGCATGAAACAATAAAAATGAAGCGTTTGGAAGAAACCTGGAATTTTTATTGATGAAGAAGGGGATGCCTTGGGCATCCCCAAGCTTTGACGCTTGTACTTCTTGGATATTTCTTAGGGTGACACGCGTGGCATCCCCAAGCTTGAGCTTTAGTCCATCCTTCATCTCATTACTCATTCCTTCCATACATCTGAAATTTTTCCTTCATACAAAACTTCACACAATCTTTATTAGCAACATTAGTGCACTCAAGATAATAAGTCTTAAGGTTCAGTTCTAACACCAATAAACTTCCATTAGAACACTAGATACTGTAGCACTTCCCTCAAAAATCTCAATTCCCCAAAAGAACTCAAAAAGGAACCAACAAGAAGCAAATGCAGAAAATGTCAGAAATCTGTCAAAACAGACCAGCAGGTAAAGAAGAATTTTTTTAAAGACCTTCTGTTGGTCAAATCAAAAAGTGTTGAACTAACGAAAGTTAGATAACAAGCTGGGGTAGAAGAACAAAAATTCATGCCTCAAAAGGACGTACAGAGATTTTACATGAATTTTTACGGTGAAGCACAGAAATCTGTTTCGGGACAGCAACTTTCCCAATCATTACTTCTCTCTCATTAGAGGTTAGTCTTGGCACAAAAAGCAAATAAAAAGGATAAGGAGCGGTTATTAATTAGGTAATAACATCAAGACTCATCTAAAACTTTTGGGTTATCTCCCAATAAGTACTTTTCTTTAACGCCTTTAAGTTAGGCATAAGAAGCAAGAAAGAATCAAGTGTTCTCAAATGAAGAAGCATTAAGACTAAATTTTGCTTTCATAGGAGAGGCAAAAGAAATCTTATTTATCTTCTTAGGGAAGTTTTCTATACCTTTCTTGAGTGGGAGTTGATATTTAATGGTGCCTTCTTTCATATCAATAATGGCACCAACAGTTCTAAGAAAAGGTCTTCCCAAAGTAATAGGACAAGAAGCATTGCATTCAACATCCAAAACATAGAAATCAATAGGGACATAGGCATTGTTAACCATAATAAGAACATCATTAATACTCCCCATGAGTTTCTTTTTAGCATTATCATCAAGTGGGATATTCAAATAACAATCTTCAAGTGGAGGAAAATCAAGCATATCATAAATCCTTCTAGGCATAATAGAAACACTACTATCAAGATCACATAAAGCTTTGAAATCAAAATCATTAACTTTCATATTAATGATGGGTTCCCAACCATCTTCTTGTTTTATAGGAATAGAAGCTTTATGTTTCATCTTTTCTTCTTTAATCTTTATGAGAGCGTCAGTAATGTGTTTTGTAAAGGCCATGTTCATAGCACTAGCATTAGGACTTTTAGCAAGATTTTGTAGGAACTTAATAACTTCAGAGATATTGCAACCATCAAGATCAAAATCATAATTATCATCTAAAGTAGTAGAGCTATAACTAGCCTCAACACTAGTGGTGGTGATAGTAGAAACACTAATGTTTCTAGCAATTTCATCTTCTCTTTCCCACTTAGCATGCAATTCAGCTAATAGTCTAACATTTTCATCAATTCTTACTTGTATAGCATTACTAGCTGCAAAGGGATTATCATTAGTTTCAGGTTTAGCAGCCATTTTATTCAAAGAAGATTGAGCTTCAGCCAAAGATGCTATATTTCTTTCAGCATTAGAGAGTTTTTCCTCAATAATTTTATTGAAGGCAGTTTGTTTACTAATAAAATCTTTAAGCATAACTTCAAATTCAGAGGGAGCACTCCTATTATTGTTGCAGGAGTTTCCATAAGCATTACCAATATTGGGAGGATATGGCTTATAATCGTTGTTACCAAAATTATTCCTGTAAGCATTGTTGCTAAAATTGTTATTTCTTATAAAGTTCACATCAACTTGCTCTTCTTGAGCAACCAAAGAGGCTAAAGGAACATTATTTGGATCAATATGGGCTCTCCCATTCACAAGCATAGACATAATAACATCAATCTTATCACTCAAGGAGGAGGTTTCCTCAATAGAATTTACCTTCTTACCTTGTGGAGCTCTTTCAGTATGCCATTCAGAGTAATTAAACCATCATATTATCCAGAAGCTTTGTTGCAGCACCCAAAGTGATGGTCATAAAGGTACCTCCAGCAGCAGAATCCAGTAGGTTCCTTGAAGAGTAGTTCAATCCTGCATAAAAAGTTTGGATAATCATCCAAGCAGTCAGTCCATGAGTGGGACAATTCTGTAGCAAAGATTTCAATCTTTCCCAAGCTTGAGCAATATGTTCATTATCAGATTGTTTAAACTTCATTATTTCACTTCTCATAGATATAATCTTAGCAGGAGGATAATATTTTCCAATGAAAGCATCTTTGCATTTAGTCCAAGAATCAATACTATTCCTAGTTAAGGAATTCAACCATTCTTTAGCTTTTCCTCTCAAAGAGAAAGGAAACAATTTCAGCTTAATATATCACCATCTATATCCCTATGCTTTTGCATCTCACAAAGTTCAACAAAGTTATTTAGATGGGCAGCAGCATCTTAATTACCAATACCAGAAAATTGTTCTTTCATAACAAGATTGAGTAAAGCAGGTTTTATCTCAAAGAAAGTAGCTTCAGGAACATGTGGAGCAATAGGTGTGCTCATAAAATCATTGTTGTTGGTGCTAGTGAAGTCACACAACTTAGTGTTTTCAAGAGTAGTCATTTTTTTTGTATTTTTGATAAAGAAAGCAAACTAGTAAAACTATTTTTTGTGTGTTTTTGATAGCAAAACAAGCAAACAAAGCAAAAAGAAACTACGCAAAACAAAAATAACAAAGTAGAGAGATTGGTTATGAGGGACTCCCCTTGTGAAGATGTCCTTGACTCCCCGGCAACAGCGCTAGAAAACTATTCCTAGTTAAGGAATTCAACCATTCTTTAGCTTTTCCTCTCAAAGAGAAAGGAAACAATTTCAGCTTAATATATCACCATCTATATCCCTATGCTTTTGCATCTCACAAAGTTCAACAAAGTTATATAGATGGGCAGCAGCATCTTCATTACCAATACCAGAAAATTGTTCTTTCATAACAATATTGAGTAAAGCAGGTTTTATCTCAAAGAAAGTAGCTTCAGGAACATGTGGAGCAATAGGTGTGCTCATAAAATCATTGTTGTTGGTGCTAGTGAAGTCACACAACTTAGTGTTTTCAAGAGTAGTCATTTTTTTGTATTTTTGATAAAGAAAGCAAACTAGTAAAACTATTTTTTGTGTGTTTTTGATAACAAAACAAGCAAACAAAGCAAAAATAAACTAAGCAAAACAAAAATAACAAAGTAGAGAGATTAGTTATGAGGGACTCCCCTTGTGAAGATGTCCTTGCCTCCCTGGTAACGGCGCCAGAAAAAGTTGTTGATGGCCCAAATACATCGAGCTTGTTGGGGAACCCCAAGAGGAAGGTATGATGAGCACATTAGCAAGTTTCCCTCAGTTATGAAACCAAGGTTTAATCGAACCAGTAGGAGCAAGGAAACACCCCAAAGGTGTAGCTAGCTGAACGTTGGCATGACGCACTACCGGTGCCAGCAGCAACGTGGATACCTGCACAACACAACCACATAACTTTGCCCCAACTTGCGATGAGGTTGTCAATCTCATCGGTTTTGCTGAAAACAAAGGATTAAACGTATCGAATGGAAGGAAGTAATAGTTTGCAGAAAGTAAACACAAAGCAGTAAACAGTTTGTAGATTGTATGTAAAAGAAAGGACCGGGGTCCATAGTTCACTAGAGGTGGCTCTCCTTAAGATAGATAACATGCTGGGTGAACAAATTACATCGGGGCAATTGACAAACATCGAGAAAGCATACAAGCATATACTAATCATCTTGACTCCTTTGGAACTTGATTGGGCATTACAACATTATACATAGACCGCCATCCAACTGCATCTATGACTAATAATCCACCTTCAGGTTATCATCCGAACCCCCTCCAGTATTAAGTTGCAAGCAACAGATTATTTCTTTACGAATTGCGTGTAATGTAAACAATACGATTGTTCTATGAACAAAGGATTGTTGTTTTATCCCTAGTAGCAACAGCACATCTAGTACCTTAGAGATTTCTGTCACCCCAGATTACCAGAGGCATGAACCCACTATCGAGCATAAATACTATCTCTTGGAGTTGCTAGCATCTACTCTGCCAAGATAGCTACTAACAACGGAAAGCGTGCAAGATCACAAATAAAAAATAGATGATAAAATCAATAATCAATCTGAAATAGCATCTCAATATCCATCGGATCCCCACAAACACAACATGCAAAATTACAAATAGATGATCTTGATCATGAACGGAGCTCACAAGATCTAGACATGAAAGCACAAAGGAGGAGAACCAGCCATCTAGCTACTACATGGACCTGTAGTCTAGAGATGAACTACTCACGCATCACACCGGAGGCTTGCATGATGATGAAGAAGGCCTCTAGGGTGAATTCCCCTCTCCGGCAGGGTGCCGGGAAGAGCTTCAGATCCCTCCCGATCTAGGGATGGAGATGACGGCGGCTACAGACTCTTTCATGGATTTTTGATCGGGTACTTAGGGTTTTGGTCCCGAGGGCAATATATAGGCGGAAGGAGAGGCCAAGGGGGTGCCTGGGCTGGCCACACCACCCCCTGGCGCGGGCCAAGCCTGGTCGCACGGCCAGGTGGTGTGGCTGCCCTCTGGCCCTTCTCCGTCTCGTATTATGGCTTTAGATGTCTTCCGAAAAAATAGACACTTTGGCTTTTGTCCCGTCTAATTCCGAGAATATTCATTTTCTGACTTTCCTAGAACCAAAAACAGCAGAAAACAAGCAGCTGGCACTATGGCTCTTGTTAATAGGTTAGTCCAAGAAATCATATGAAAAGTACTCCAAAGTGTGGACAAAACACAATAAAGTAGATAAAACCAAGCATGGAACATCAAAAATTATAGATACATTTGCAATGTATCAATGTCCTGTATCCTCTTTGTTGTGGCGATGATCACGAGAGGACGTATGTCAATGAAGATTCTTATTTCATGGCACCTCTTGCGGAAGATGATGTTGGGGTGCCACTTTTCTTGGAGTAGATGGCACTTTACGCCTTGGAGGTGGTTGTGCTTGACGCATTAGAGATGTTGGTGCTTGGCACCTTTGAGATGGTGGTGCTTGATGCCTTGGAGGTTGTGGTACTTGACGCCTTGGGGGTGGATCATCTAAGTAAGTGGTGCCCTTTGGTGTGGCACGCTTGGCCTTGAAGGTCATGGTTTCTTGATGATGCGCCTCCACTTTCTTGGCATAGTAGTCTTCCATATCCAAGTGGTGGAGGAATTCTCATGGCTCATGGAAGTGCCCTCAAAGTCGATGAAGTTCGTCATGTCACCCATGCTTGGTGAGGCATCATCGTTGCTGCACTCGAAGTCGTCCATGCTTGGGGAGTCATTGTTGATGTAGTACTCCATATCACCCAAGCATGTGGAGCCATTGTAGGTGTAGTTCTCCATGTCCTCCATGCATGGGGCGCCATTATCGTTGTAGTGCTCCATCATGTCATCCATGCTTGTGGAGACATAGGCATGGTGGCTCATCGTGGATTCTTCATAGAAATCCTCCTCGGTTCGATATGATTCACAAGACCAAGTGTGTATATGGAAGTGGTAGAGGGTGTTAGGGATGCAATGACAAACCTTACTTTACCTTGGAAGATAAGTCGTGCAAGTGGCCATACTTGAGAGCAATAAAAACCAAGCAATGTGAAGTGACAAAGCAACCTAAACCCAACTACACAAAACACACAATAGGCATATGGTGGATAGGTATGAAAAGTGGCATGTTAAAGAAACAATCCGAAATCAAGATATTGTAATGACAAGTAAAGAACCACGACGATCACAAAGCAAAACAAGTCAATCCACAAGATAGGAATTATGTTCAAGGAAACACACACGGTGTGATAAATGGGACTTGTGCGACAGAGAAAATGAGCTAAGAACCAAAAGATTACCTAGCAAAGACTATAAGATCGTGTCGCACAAGTGCAAGGAGAGACACTAGTTCGATTGCAATAAGTGGGTGGGCTATAATATATGCACAATAAGTACCGCTTATATGATGTTCATCGAGCTTGCGCTTCCTATTCTATGAGGCACTTGTTTCTTTCTTTTTCTTTTTCTTTTTCTTTTCTTTTTTCACTCTTTTTTCTTATTTTCTTTTTTCACTTGCCTCTTCCTTGTGCCAACAACTATACAAGATAACTATATAAGATAGCGCACTCACAACTTTTGCTTAGAATTCTACAAGGTATCAAATCTGCAAAGCCCAACCAATCATAAGAGCAACTAGTCTCAGCAGGTGTGTGTTGGTTGCAAAGATAGTGTATTCACAAAGGAATACAAGTTGGGAGAAGTCGCGGAATGTTTATACCTCTCATCATCGATCTTCACCCTTTATTGTTGGATTCTGCCTTACTCACGAAATTTGGATGTAGTATATAGCACGAATAGCTTGGATAATGATGTAGAGCTCTTTGTCCTCTTTGAAATGAGCTAAAGAACACAAATGTCTAAGTTCAAATGCAAAAGTTATGCTTAAGACTATGAAACCGTTTTTTCTGTTTGTAGGGGGCGGAGACTCTGGTAGGACGGACACTCTGGTAGGACGAACACTTTGGTAGGGGAGGAGACTCTCATGCGCGTAGGACGGAAACTCCGATCGGGACGAAGACTCCGATGCGACTACGCCGGAGACTCCGGTCTGGTCGATTCCAGAACTTCAAGAACACAAAGGGAGCTCGATTTGGCTGAAAAACTTGCACCAAAACATCAAATTGACATGGGAAATCAAGGAATTAGGCCATGGGAACGCAGGGTAAGGTAGATCAATAAGTTTAGCAAGTAATTCACAAATCAATAGCTACCAAAACGCACTCAAATCTCAGATCGATCAAAAACACAAAATTGCACTATTTTTGGTGGAATTTTCGAATTTATGGGAAAAAGACCAAATCTACGAGAAATCCGTGGCAACCAAAAGCTGCTGATACCTGATGATAAGGGTGAACCTCAAGGGTGGCCCAATCTTCATGAATCTCATGGTCAAATCAAGGAGGAAAGTGAGATAGACGGAGAAGGTAGCAAAAACGAACACACACCTCGCGAAGAACACGACGAACACACGCAAACACGACACGATACAAGGCCTATTGCTCCTGAACGGTGGCCACGGGTCCGATAGAATCCTTAAAAGGAAAGATCGGTCAACGTGCTCCCATCAATCCCAAGCGGAGAGGGAAGAACACCTTGGAGAGGGTCATGACATCTATGTTCATGCCCTCGCAAACATAGGCCTTGTACAACAATGGATGCGCTATGCAAAGTCCAACGAGGTTGGTGATGATAGTCGGTCCCCTTTGTAAAGGGGACGAGGAAAAACTAGAGATTCCACAAAGGAGTTGTCTTCTAGTCTATCATCTATGCCTAAGGGATACACTAAGTAGTGGGGGCTCTATATATGGGCCAGCCACTAGAATAGGGGTAGTCTGGGCATAAAACTAGCGTTTGGAATGGAATAAGGGGGTACATGGGCTAAGGGCCTAGTTGTTGGCACGCAACAAGCTCATCTCTTAGGGCGGATAGTCCGGTGTGGGGAGGTCGGACACTCCGGGCGAGTTCGGGCGGAGACTCCTGGACATGCGGAGACTCTGGGTTGAATCCAGGTGGACGATCTGGGTCACAAACGGGCTGCGCTAGGCCTCGAGCGGAGGAAGGCCGGACACTCTGGTGGGTGGAGGCCGGACAGTCCGGGTCGATCGGATACTCCGGGTGGTCGACGGCGGACACTCCGGTCCTAGCATCGGCTGCTTCTTCCGTCTCCTCTTCCAAGCCACCGTCATGTCGGTCTTAGTGCTCTGGGCTTCCTCCATTGCCTCCGTACTTGTCTGCGTGAACCTATCATGCTCATGGGACGGAGTATGAAGTAGTATACCATTCAATAGGGTAGGAAGCAAGCTCGCATAGAGGATAGGATTCACCTTTTGAGTCCATGATGACTTGACATAAGTTGGATACCATGATGTGGTAACAACCGTAGGCTGGGCTACATCATGCATGATCTCGGTGCTGACCATAATGGATTTGTACTTGCTGGCTCTTACATCGAACAGTCCAAAAAAAATCCAAACTAGGTACCGGGCCATCCGCACAAGTCCGGAAGTTGCGGGACTATGCCCGATAAGAAACCCGATCACTAGTCAAGAACTTTCGAGACCACCCCGAATAGAATCTAGAATACGGGAATATTTTCTGCGTATCCCTCACTCATTTTTGTGGACTATATGTAGATGGCATATGTATATGACATGTTAAAGATCAACCCCATCGAGCTCATCAAGAAACTTCTCTTAATATTACAACATACATATGACTCAAGCAAAGGTTAAAAAACATGAAGCTTTAGCTCGCATAAACTTTTGCTCTTTTTGCAATGGGGTCTCCTTCCATGATTCCATTGCATCAGCTTGGACTAAAACACGAGTATAAACTTGGAAGTGTCATTTATCTAACAACTTGGTATCCCGATGAGTAGATAAGCCACCCCCCTTGGTTAAAATAACTTTTTTCATTGAATTGATGTTTCCATTAAAATCATCAAATGCATTTAGGGTAAGTAAAATTTGCAAAATTTGGTCGACCAGCCAAAAAAATATTTCCTCTAGGAGTCTTCTACGCCGATCAACTCTTAACCTAGCAACAAACCCGTATTCGTTTGAGTTTGGACATATGGAAATCATGCACCAAACACTAAAGTTGTCTTTACACGCTACCATTTCAACCAGATGAGTTGGCTTTGCCATCTCATAATCATAGAGCCACGTGGAAAAGAAGTAGAGGATCTTTTTCTTTTTGAACGGGGAGGGATCTCGAAGGATCCGGATACTGCTCTATTCATCAGCGGTGACTTTACAAATTATGTAAGGACCTCATAAGAAAAAGAACATACAACAGGTCTAGAATTCTTGCAAAAAGACCCTAAAAATATCTATGAAAACGCCATTGATAGTCCTTCGCCTTCTCCGTCACTGCCCATGCTAGACCTCGGATCACACGACCTAACTCAACATCATGGATAGAACCACTTGGCCTATGGTCGGCTTGCACAACCACGTCGAGGAAGAAATACCTCCACTGAAGGAGGTTGAAGAAGACAAGCGCAGAAGTTGCACCTGCGAATGGAGTGGCTACCATATTGGCTGAAGATCACGCCAGCCAAACTTTGCCGCCATCTAGGACCTCCAGGAAGCGGCTTGAACATCCCACGACAGCCACCCAGGACACCACCCACTAGATCACGATGCCTAGCAACACCAAGACCATTACACCCTTCAATCTTCTCCCTCTCAACCACCATGGACACCGACAAAGTAGAGAGAGAAACAACCACTCAGAGTGATTTTTTGAAAGTAACTCGTTGTATTCCATTACAGAGACATGCTGACTAAATCGCTAGCTACAACGTTCACTACAAATTCCGGGAAGTGGCCTAAACAAGTTTCATAATTACCCTTCCTCGTACATACTCCATGCGTATCTAGAATGTGAGTTGAATGTGTAGGAAATTCCATTCTTTGGTGTTGCTTCCTTTATGGTACTTACTGGGTGATATTGTGTTGCTAGTACTCTTGCACATAGGGATGAAGGGTTCTCGAGGAGGGGCCATGCTTATCTTTCAAGCATGGCCATATTAAATAGATGTAGGTCTCTGAAGCCTAGACCCCCCAACTCTCTTTGGTTTAGGTAGTTTCTCCTAGCTAGTCCAATGTATTTTGTTAACTTTGTACATTTGGATCCACCTAAATCTACATATCATGGAACTGAGATCATCACATAAGGATTTTGTCGGGTCAAAACAAACCATGGTGTACACTGTATTGCCCGAGCTATTGCCTTAATTAAAATCTCTTTCCCTGCCTTTGTCAACAACTTTTCTTTCCATCCCTGTATCTTTTTTCCATACCTTATCTTTGATGTATTGGGAGGTTCTTGTTTTGGCCATACTGATATAAGTTGGCATTCCTAGGTATCTTCCTTTTAAACTTTTGACTGAGATTTGCATGATGTTCATCACCTCTCTTTTTTGCAATTCCTTTGCGTTCTTGCTAAAAAGTATAGCCGATTTTTCTTTATTAATAATTTGTCCTGAGCATGCTTCATACTGTTCCAATATGGAGTTGACACTTGAGCATTGCTTGCATTTGCTTCAAGGAGTAGAAGTGAATCATCTGCAAATAAAAGGTGACTTACACTTGGTGCTTCTCTGCCATGTTTGATACCTCTAAGACCGTCGTTCTTTTCAGCTTCATATAACATAACTGAAAACCCGTCGGCGCATATTAGAAATAAATAGGGGGAAAGATGGTCTCCTTGCCATAGTCCTCTCTTGGGTGTAATTATTTTTGCCATGACCTTGTTCAACCTGACTTGTATTGCACTATTGTTACACACTTCATCACCAGATTTATCTAGTCATTATCAAAACCAAGTTTAAGCACAATGTCCTTCAAAAATTTCCACTCCACATGATCATAGGCCTTACTCATGTCTAGCTTTATCGCAGCATAGCCGACTTCACCATTTTTCTTTTTTGGAAAAATGTGTTAGTTCGTATGCTAAGAGGTTCTTATCTAAAATTATACGACCCGGTACGAATGCACTTTGGTTGGGAGATATAATATCGGGGGGACATATTTTAACCTATTTGTGAGTACTTTGGAAATCACCTTATAGACGACGTTGCAGAGGCTAATAGTCCTTGGGTCCTTCATGCTTTGTGGATTGGCAGTTTTTGGAATCAACACTACCATATTGTCATTCTAGCCATCAGGCATTTGGCCTCCCCTTAGTGTGTTTAGCACTTCTTTTGTAACCTAGTCACCCAGTATCTGCCAAAACCTTTTATATAAAATTGTTGGCATTCTGCCAAGCCCGGATGCTTTGAGATCTCTGATATTAAACATAGATACCTTTTACTTCCTCTTTGGTGTACTCTACACAAAGACATTCATTCATCTGCTCAGACACTTTTGGAGTAACTTCTCACATAATTTCTTCACTGCTTGGCCTAGTCGTGGATGTGAAAAGGTTGAAGAAGTAGCTTGTGTAGGGTTCGCAGCATAGAAAACAAAAAAAATCCTAAGATGGGAATTACTAAGCACCAAGATATATCTACTAGATACAAGCTATGGGTGGATATACATCTATAGAGAACATACCCTTGTAGACCGAAAAAAGTGTAACGAGGTTGAACTCGTGGATGATGTAGTCAAACGCTTCCCGATCTCAGGATCGAGAAGAAGTCCAGCGCCGCAACTCAGCAGCGCATTCGTGGTCGCACACACGTTCATGCCACCGAACAACCTCCACCTCCTCGCCCCAACGATGCAGCGGAAGCATCAGCTCCTTACAGACGAAATGTCACCAGAGACATGTATCTCGCTAATCCGAGACCATGGGGAAATAATTCTAGAGAGGGAGAGAGATCCTTCACGAGGAGGTATGAGTGAGGAGTGAGAGGGGGACTTTTATAGGAGAGGGGGCATCCCCTCCCCATGGCCGGCGCCCATGGAGGGTGCTCCCACCTCTTCCTCATTCATGTGGTGGAAGCTCCACTCACATAAATTTGCCCCTCCATTTTCTCCACTCAAAATGCATTAAATTTCCACTAAATTTAATGCAACTCTCATTTAATAAAACTCTTTTATTTATTTTATTCAGAATTTTTTTAATTCCTTTAATTAACAAACATTCACATAAAACCCCCTACAACATTTCAATATCACATGCAGAACCAATTTTAGCAAATTCACCCGAAACAATTTCGGTGTACATTGAAATAATTTCAGCGCTTTACAGTTCTTGCGTCTAGAACATATTTGCTCCAAATAGTGTTGGTATCCCTTAAGTGTGTCACCCCTACAGTTCGCGAATAATGCAGACATGATCGAGACCATGCTCGAATCAATAATCAGAAGCGGGACCTTGAGATCCATACTGACTCCCACACATTCAACGATGACTTCTTGTGATCGTGAGAACCTTTAACGCTAGTAACTAAATCCCTTTGTCTCACGATATATTACATGTCTGAAATTCGATCATCGGTATCTCTATACCTAGTTTGTTCTCGCTGCTAACATGCACTCTTTTCTTGTTCCCGTGATATAACATTCTAGTGATCACATCACTTGCTTGCAAGCTATCTCAATATGATATCACCGAGAGGGCCCAGAGTATATCTATCCGTCATCGGGATGGACAATTCCCACTCTTGATCCATGAGCGTCTATATAACACCTTCGTAGCACTGAACCCACCTTTATAGTCACCCCGTCACGGTGTGACGTTCAATGTTATCAAGATACTCTTCCAGTGTTAGTGATTGGCATGATCTCATGGTCTAAGGACAAGGATTACTTCGTATGATATTATAGCAATATAAACATAATGTCTTTGATCGTAATGCTATACTTTGGATGAATGTTCATCACATCATTACACTAATGTTGTGACCGCGTTATTAACAACATCCAATGTCCATGATCAGGAAACCTTGATCATCTTGTTAATCAACGAGCTAGTTTATAAGAGAGGCATAACTAGGAACTTTCTATTTGTTTATTAAAAACACATGTATTAACGTTTCCAAATTAATACAATTATAGCATGCAAAATAAACATCTATCATATACTTGGAATACATATAATAACAACTTCATTATTGCCTCTTGGGCATATTCTCTTCAGCTTGCCATGTGTACTTTGAGTCGTTCCTCGCCTTCAATACAAATCCCATCTTCATTTCGGAGTCTCCTGATTGTGTTCTCCCTTTTCCTCTCTGATGCAAAGGAATGGAAAAATGCGGTATTTTTATCTCCAGATTGCAACCATTTTACATGAGCCCTTTGTCTCTAGAAGATGGCATGCTGATGTTCTAATTTATCAAGTTTCTCATCCAGGAAGTGTTCTCGAGATATTGTTGGCTGGCTAATTGGTGCTCTCCTGACTTTCTTCGGTTATTGTTTGGTTGTTTTAATTCTTTTCTCCAAATTGCCTAGCACATTAGAGTCCCAATCATGTAGGTATTTTGATATTTTCCACAATCTCCCTAATACATCATTTTCACCACAAAGAGCGGCAAAAGACCATGCATTTCTAACAATTTCCTCACAGCCCTCTTATTGCAACCACTTCGCCACAAATCTGAACCCACTCTTACCATCTTGCCTTCTAATATGTCTATTACTTCTCGCCATTAGTATGGTCATAGGTCGATGGTGTGAGTATCTAGGATATCCTACTATCACCTTATAATATGGAAATCTAGCACACCAACTTCGTGAACCAACATCTCTATCGAGTCTCTCTTTGACGTATCTACTGGCCTCATGTGTGTGATTTCTCCATGTGTACTTGTTCCCTATATAACCAACTTCACGAAGCCCACAATCAGCAAGTGCCATTCGAAAATTCTCCATTTGTTGTGGAGTTCTATCCATGCCCCCTTTATTTTCATGACTATAGAGAATCTCATTAAAGTCGTCGACACACATCCATGTAAGATTAAGCTGCTGATAAAGAATTCTCAAAAGATTCCAAGTTCTTTCCCTTTTTTTCTGTAGCTAGTTCTCCATATATTCCTGTGAACCTCCATCGAAATCCATCCCGCTCCAATATTTCCACATCAATGTGGTACCTTGAGTAATTATGTAATTCGACATTTACATGCTTCTTCCACGAGAAAGCTGGTCCACCACTTCTACCTTCACAATCCCTTACTACCATGTTGGACATGCCTAACAAGTATTTGAGCTTTGTCACTCTTCTTTCATCCAATTTATCTTGGATAAGAAAAGAATGTCGGGGTCCTCACGCTTCTGAAAGTTCAGAAGCCCTTGAAATGTCGGGTCATTCCCCAAACCATGGCAGTTCCAGACTAAAATCTTCATTTTGACTCGTCGGGCTGTTCCCACAGCCCATCGTTTACAAATTCATTGATGGTGTTATTTTCCTTCACATTCTCTATCAACTTCCATTCTCTCCTTCTTCATTAATTCCGAACCTTCATCAACCTCCATCAAGTCAACATTCCTCTTCTTTTGCATTGTCATTAAAGGTTGGCTCTATTGTTGTTTACTCTTTGGCCTTTCTATACGCTTAAAAGTACCCTGCTTTGCACCCTCTGCTGACTTCTGGCCATTAGTTTCTTCTATGATCTGAGATCCTTCATTCTTCTTGACAGACTTCTCTATACTTGATCCATGAGCAACAGGTTCCTTTTTATTTACATTGTTATAACTCTCTTCTCCTTTCCCTATCCCTGAATTTTGCCTTTTTCACTAGCTGTCATTTAATCATCAAGGACCAATTTCTTTGCATCCTCTATTTAAGGTTTTGATTCTCCATTTATTTTAAGAGGACTACTCTCCTCTCTTTCCTCACCTTGTTTCTATTTTCCCTATCTTCTCTCATTGGTGTATTCTTTCTCCAACATGGCCCATCGCTGTCATGTTTACTCTCTTTGCTGCCTGCACTGATACTTGCCCAGAATTTTCCTCTATCACTTGAAATCATGTTTTTCTCTTCGCTTGAGCTTCCTTTGTAGATGTCATGGACCAAATTGACTGGAACCCACTCTTCTGGCAAAAACTAGGCAAGTGTTCATATTTCAAAGATACTATTCTTTCATCATTTCCTTTCTCATTTGCTTCCCCGCTCTTCTCTTCAGCATCGTTACCCCATAAGATCATTTCATTTGCCTTGCCGTTCTCTTCATCATCCTCAATGATGATAGTTGTACATCTCATTAGTGAGTAAGGAGTGGCTACTGAACTTACTTGGAGAGCCTGACATCACAGGAACAATGTAGTACACGGTGATGGAAAAGCCTGAGTGATTGTATCAGTGTCGTATCTAAGCAACTACTATGCTTCTTTCAACTTTTTGCCGCTAGCATCTGAAGATCGTAAGGGGAAAACATCTTTGGCCCCTGAATGTGACCCTGCCACTGTTATCCATATTGTGTCGGCTAACTGGAGGCCTCCTGCTAAGGGCTAGGTAAAAAGTCAATGTGGATCCTAGCTGGGATCACCTTAGCAAGCATGCTGGAATTGGGGTCGTGATCTGTAGTCATTTGGGAGCAGTGATTTTGTCAGAGTGGAAGTTCATCCCATGTTGCGCAAGTGCGGAGGAGTCAGAGATTTTGGCATGCCTAGAGGGGCTAAAGCATCTCATTAATCTCAAGGTTTGGCCGACGATTATTGAATTTGACTGCCTACGACTGGCGCAGACCATCCAGGAAGGCAACAATGACAACTCCTCGTGCTGGATTAGCTACTCTGAAATTTCAGAGCTTTTAAAAATCTTCGTTGGCATAGAAGTTTGCAAGGTAGATCGTGTGAGCAATGGGTTAGCGCATTCTTTAGCGCAATTAGGCAAACATGGTGTTAATGGTGCGTTAAAAGGCGAGGTTCCAACCTGTGCGTCGCTAACCCTTGCGAACGATTGTAATAATATTCTGCCTAAGTAATAAAGCTCACTGTTCACTAAAAAAATGGGACTGTAATATCAATTTCGCACTTTAATCTACATAAACTTCCCCATTGCACTACCATTGTCATCCAAATCTACATCAAGTACTTCTCCAACTTCTACCAGGTCTCCAGTTTGCCTACTCATCATCCCCATTGGAATGCCATGAGCTCTTACCCAGATGGTAATCATCTTGAATTCGTATTCATTAATGGTTCTGCTGGGCACAAAATCTTCCATCACCAACAGATCTTTATTAAAAGTCCATGGACTGGCATCTAGAGCTTTGTTCTTGTCAGGTTTCGTGGTGGAATGAGAAGAGAAAACGGTTTCTACCAAGATCTTTGTATTCTAAACCAGTAAACGGGCTCCATACCGCTCTTAGAGGCTTGCTCACCTTCGAGTATGCCTGCTTCCTTCCAATCCTGATCCCCTCCTTCTCAGCTTCAGAAAAATCTTGAGCCTGCCCTCCACACCCTCGAGGTCCGGAGTCCTCACGTCCCCCATGGCAGTGGCAGGCTGCCGGATCTGCTACCCACCCCAACTACGCCTCCAGAGTTCAGACCACCACCGCATCTCTCCAAACTAGAGAAATGCTTAGAACTTGCGAGACACAACAAGAAAACAGCAGGAATCAAAGGATTGGGACCGAGGGCTCAACTTTGTGTAATTGAAACAGAGATTAGGCAGCAGGAGTTGCCTACGAGGTGCACAATGGAGTCACGAAATCAACCGAAGCAGCACAAACCATTAGGAGCGAACGGGCTTGGAATAATCATGAGCTTGCAACAAGATAGTGTCAGGGAGCAAGAACAGCCAAAGCAAATCCCTGCCATGGATCCTGGCATAAGAACAAACACCAACCTCCATCCATTCATCCTCCTCTCCAGTAAGAGGTTATGCAAGCTTCACCAAAATAATCATGTAATATACAAAAGAAGGCGCAAGAGCTTTCAGTTCTTCATAAATTAATATCTCAATGCTTGCATGAGGGCAGCATAAACTGTGTTTCAAGTTGCAAATCCTCTTGGCAGAACAAAAAATGCAACAGCTTCCTCATATGCGCACAGTACATAACAATGAGCCCACACTGCAAAAAGATCTAAACTAAATGTTTCATATAATCACATTGTCTCGACATGAGCCAGGAAAAAGTTAGAAATCCATCCCGCCCATGCCGCCTCCTCCCATTGCGGGTGACGCCTTCTCTTCCTTCGGGCTCTCAACAATGACAGCTTCTGTGGTAGTCATCAGAGAGGACACACTGCAAGCAAAAAAAAAGTGTCATGGCTTCAGGAGAATTAAGACAAAGCACTGCTACTCTTCAAGTTTTGAGCTTCATTTGAACAAAGCAACTGTCCAAACATTGTAGCTACAACATTTGGCAAATCAGACAGAAGCCGAGAGAGCTTCAAGATAATTTCAGTACTCCCTCCGACCCATATTAGTTGACTCAAATTTGTCTAGATACGGATATATCTAGCACTAAAACTTGACTAGATATATTCGTATATAGATGAATCTAAGTCAACTAATATGGGTCGGAGGGAGTATCACATTCAGCTGCTTCAATGCAGCTTGACCATTGTCAGTGAGTCATATGTATGGGATCATGAGATAATGTTCAACACAAGCATTTACAACAAAAATATAAAGATAGATAAGAGTCAGTACCTTGCAGCATCCACCAAGGCTGTTCTGATCACTTTAAGTGGGTCGATGATACCTGCCTTCACCATATCCACATATTCACCTGGTTGGGATATAAATTTTACATATCCAAAGTCAAAACATGATTTAAACAAAGTCACCAACGCCCACCAGGGCAATAACTGATGAAATTTGCACCATACCTTTGGCAGCATCATAACCCAGGTCGGTGTTATCCTGCTCCAAGAGCTTGCCAACAATGACAGCCCCTTCCACACCAGCATTTGTAGCAATAGTGTGTACTGGGGTCTGCAGAAATGTACAGTAATCAGGCGATGCAAAGGAGACATGCACCAATTAAAAACAAACAATTACATACAAAAGAAACAATTGCATACCTTCAAAGCATTTTGAATGATCTGGACACCAATCTTTTGGTCAAAGTTTGCGGTCTCCAACTTATCCAGGTCCTTTGACGCATAGAGAAGGGCAACACCACCACCTATGTACATCACATACAAGATCAGACTTCCCGATATCTGATAACACACAAAAACTCAAATGCAGAGTTCAGATATGGTACCTGGTACGATACCCTCCTCTACTGCAGCTTTCGTAGCATTTAGTGCATCCGTCACTCTGTCCTTCTTCTCACCAACTTCAGCTTCACTTGCTCCACCAATCTAAAGGGAATTTCAGAGCAGTCACCAAGATAAATACGATCAAATTGTGAGCTAGTTTTCTTATTAGTACCAAGATATGCCTAATAACCAACATATCTGCAAATTTATGTATTAATTCAATGTGACAATTAAGCAACATTATCTTAGTCAGATAACAAAATTTTACCTTCAGAACAGCGATACCACCAGAAAGCTTTGCCAATCGCTCCTGTATCTTCTCCTTATCATAGTCAGAAGTGCTTTGCTCAATTGCAGATCTCAGCTGTTCAAAAGTAAATTAACAGTGATAAGCATGTAGCACAATGTTCAGACTGATTTAAAACAAACTTAGTTAATTTAATATTGAACGGACCAGCTCAGCTCTCTCTTCAATAGCCTTCTTATCTCCGGCTCCATCAAGGATGACTGTGTCATCCTTAGATACAGTAACCTGCATGCACACACTTCTTCACTTCCACTCAACAACATAAACAGAATGATAAGCACCAAGTACAACCCAACAGAGCACACATCTAGGCATGCATTTACAATTAAGCAGCTTGTTCGAAATGTATCAGTCTACACGCATGGTTACAGTCAAGATTTAGAAGTTCTAAAACCACTGCTGGAGAAGCTCCTCTACAAGAATAAAGCTAACAGTGTCACTTATATGCCTCAGAAGAATGTTCCTCATGTAAGTTGAGCAGTATTATTTCTACAAGTCCACAAACACAGAGTCTAATATTTAGTGGTACGAGAAATAAACCTTGTTCATCACAAACAGGGGTCAATTTATACTTTTCCAGCAAGGTGAACTTTGTTATTGTATCAAACAGTTTGGATGGTAAGGTTCACAACAGAACGTACAATTCAATGCCAGTAAAGTGTCTTACCTTCTTGCAGGTACCCAGCATGGTAGGCTCAAACTTCTCAAGGTTCATTCCAAGTTCTTCAGTAATGACCTGATCCCAGGAAGGTGCAAAATTCAACAAAAATGGATGTCATGACTTGCTAACTGTAAAAATGCCATATAAAAAATGGATGGTCACGATTTGAGTATTCATTTACCTCTCCACCTGTAAGGATAGCAAGGTCCTGTAGGCTGGATTTCCTGTTCTCTCCAAAACCAGGAGCTTTGACCGCACAGACCTACATTTCATGTCCAATAAGATTGATAAATTCTATATACAAATAGCCACTAAGAAGATGGAGAATGAGACTGACCTTAATGCCTGCACGAAGCTTGTTAAGGATCAACATACCCAGCGCTTCACTTTCTAGATCTTCTGCAACAATAAGCACGGGCCTTTGCTTCTGTTTGGGCAGACATACGGGGAAGTAGTTAGCAACACAGGACACTAAGGCGTCAAGAGGGATCCCGCCAAAATCCCACTTCTAGTTCATTTTCCAAAATCTAGTGCTAATTTTGAGCAAAAATTTGAACTAGATTTTTGCAAAGGAACTAGAAGTGGGATTTAGGTGCGATCCCACTTGACACCCTACAGGACACCATAACAAACTAGAATTAAGAAATGCAAACAAACAAATACCTGGTGTGCATACTCCAACACTTTGACCAGAGCTTGAAGGTTGGATACCTTCTTATCATGTATCAAGATTAATGGATCATCTAGTTCCTGTAAAAGATGAACATAAGCATACATCCCAGATAAACACTAAAAAGAAAGGGAAAAAAAATACTTACACACTTCTGGGTCTTTTGGTTGGTAACAAAGTATGGAGAGATATAACCTCTGTCAAGTTTCATCCCTTCCACAACTTCAAGCTCGTTGTATAGTGTGTTACCATCCTATAAGATGTCCGATGATCAACTTAGAAAGATGTATATAATGACATGTACAGTACAGAAATGATACAAGTTTATTCATGAAATGCAACACAACTGAGCATGTAGAAGGCCAAAAAAGAGCAGCAAAATATGTAATGGCCATCTGGATGGGATTTGAAGCTTCGACTTACCGCAATGGTGATAACTCCCTCTTTACCAACCTTCTCCATAGCCTTTGCAATGAGCTCACCAATCTCCCTTTCACCATTAGCAGATATAGTACCCACCTTTGGAAGAGGGCAATGAGTAAATAACCTTGCATATATCCGGAAGAAAATAACAAAAACATGCAAGAAAGATATCTGACTGGTCACAGATCTAGTGTTACCTGCGCTATTTCCTCAGATGTATTGATCATTCTGGCCATGCCCTTTAGGTTTGTCACCACAGAATCAACAGCCATTGAGATACCACGTCTCAGATCCATTGCATTCATTCCAGCTGCAACAGACTTGCAACCCTCCGTGAATATTGCCCTTGTCAGAACAGTAGCACATGTTGTACCTGAAAGTTTTTGAAGATCAGCACATCTGCCCAGGGCCCTTAAATGAGACAAATAAGCAATTTCAACAAAAACTAGAAAGAAGAGAATGGAAAGGAAATATAACATGATGACTAGGATAAAACTATGGGATAATTGAATAATGTAGTTCTCAAGAAATAACAACTATTTTTTTACCAAAAAACCAATCAATACCGAGTACATAGGTGTCAAAACAAGTTCATAACAAGTGTGATATAATGATACTTCCGATAAAAAAAAAAGAGCAACATCGAGAACAGGTTGACAGAAAGCAGCGACAGAAAAGGAAAAGGTTCCACAATTCCATGTTGTTACTACTTAAAATATTGGTCATGCTACACTACTGTTAAAGTATCATGGAGGTGAGTCCACCAAAATGTATGTGCATGATGATAAGCTTGAAGGGCACTAATAGTGCAGAACTAAGTCATACCATCCCCAGCTGAATCATTAGTCGCATTAGCAACCTGCTTCACAAGGCTTGCACCAACATTCTTAACTCTGTCACTGAACTCAATGCTCTTGGCAACAGTCACTCCATCCTTTGTAACTTTGGGAGCACCAAAGCTTTGCTCAATAATAACAGTGCGCCCCTGTAACATAAGTATGTATAATCTCAGCACTAAAAACTCATTATGTACTACGAAAACCAACCAGAAAACTAGGCCAAGAGTTATGAAACTAGTAAAAGGTGTCAGATGAAGATTAGCCTTAGTGATCAGACTTGTTTTTAGGTAATTTTCAACTAAATTTCATGCGCAAAACATCACCATGGCTTAGAAGCAAAAGACGGAGTTGTTCCTATTACCTATATACTATTAGGTATGGCAGGCAGATGTACACACATATTGCTATAATAGTATTAGACAAACAATAGGCTGGGATCACCTAACAGTCTAATTCACATATCTGACGACAACATCGTTTGGGAGCAACAGCAGTACCAATCTTACATATCTACAGCAATAGGACTACAAACGCTGCACATGGATAATGCGCAAAGATGGTTGCACCATACCTTAGGACCCATGGTCAATTTAACGGTATCAGCCAACTCTTCAACACCCCTGAGCATCTGGGCCCGGGCTTCGACGCCGAACCTGATGTCCTTGGCGGCATAGTTCCTGCTCCAGGCGAGCCTGCTCCCGACCTGCGCACCAGCATCGCAAGCAAAGCACCCAAGGTCATCACCACACAAGGTCAAAACTAGATTAAAAACATTATTCACGCCACTCATTGCCCCGAAGCAGGGCGGGGGAGTCAAATCATCAGATTAAAAACATTTTCCAGCCAGCGATCTGCACAGAACAGGTACAATCTAAACCGCGAAGCTACGCCAACTACTCGCACACAAACAAATCTGCTCACCTGGCGAGCGCTGCTCCCGGCTTGCCTGCACAAAGCAGAAGACACATTCTCAGCGACCCGATTCACACGAACAAAAACGGGCCAGTGCGGCACAGCACCGGAGTGTGAGAAAGAGGAAACCGTGGGGGGCGAAGCGGGCGACTCACCGGGCCTTGGAGGCGAGGCTAGCGGCGGCGCGGTACATGGCGAGAGAGGGAGAGGGGAGGATGGTGTTGTTGGATCTTGCGGGTGGTTTCTGGAAGCGAGGGGAGGCGGCGAGCCGAGGAGGGAGGGAGGGAGGGGGGTGAAAAGGGGTGAGCAACTTGGGGAGGGGGAAAGAAACCAGAGGGCTTTGGGAGGAGCGGGGGAGCGAGGGACCAGCTGCCTCTAGAAGGATCGGGGGTTTAGGGTTTAGTCGCCTGTGTTACTGGGCCGGCCCTCGTAGGCGTCTAACTATGGCCCAGTGGGCTACCCACGGGCTTGTCAGAGGAAGGGTCCCGCACGCCAGAACCGCCGCCTGCCTATCTGCAACAGAAAGGGGATCCGATCTCCGAACCGCAACTCCCCGTGCTCCCTCCGTGACAGCCGGCGAGATCCCCTCTTCCTTCGGCCGCCTCCCCATCCGTTCCCCGCCGCGTCTCGATTTCACCGGTGTGGTAGGCAGCGCTGCGGCACCATGGGGTTCCTCGAGGACTTCCAGGCCAGTGAGTGCCCTTCCCCCCGCTGCTAACCCTAGCCTCCGCTAGGGCACAAGCGTCGCCGCGCTTCCCCGCGAGACCACTATGCGCATCGATTTCCATACCGTGATGTATATCTACGCGTGAATTAGTCCACGGTTTCCGGATATATTGTTCATGCCAGTACCTGTGACATGCTAAGTGAACCGATTTATGGCCCAAGCTATATTGCAGTGTACTGATTATTCAATCTCAGTTGAAGTGCATTTGTCTCGCTAGAAGGGTTACTGCTCTTCTCTAAAAAAAAGTACTCGTGTATAATTTGTTGTGCATGCCTCCTTGCCAGTACGCTGCACGTTAAAGCAGCTTCAAACGTTAGTGTTCCTATTGATGATGTTATTAGTTGTGGCTGGCTATAAAATGTGGATGATAAATATGAACCTGCTAGGTTTGGCCATGGATTTGCCTTCGCACGAGTGGCCCTACCTTTTGGACCATGTGACCAAAAGTAATAGTTCTAGGTTGTATTTCGCTTATCGGCACTCTCATGCTTCTTTGCACTTACCGTTTCTGCTCAATAGTTGTCGCTACGCTCGTATTGTTTTGCAACCAAAGACATAAGGTTCTAGCATCATGATTCCCCTTATCTCTTTAAATGGTAACTTTGTTACTGTCGTGCATTTTTTTTGTACATAAATACATGCGATATAACATCATATTCGATTGATGTCAGGTGTTGAAACATTGCCAGCTATGTTGCACAAGAATTATTCATTAATGCGAGAGCTTGATAAAAGCTTGCAAGGTATGCAGAATTCTGAGTGTTCGTTCTTTCTTTTGCCACTGCCAACTGACATCATATAATACTAGAAAGTCTATCGGTTAAACCTATTTTAACTGAATATAATTCACTTGCAAAAACTTGATGAACATCAGACTGTTGCATGGGATGTTAACCTATAAATGTCTGGAAAGTAAAAAATTCTAAGTGATAGCTTGATAAGTTCCTATACATAATGTTTTCCAGACCTGGCAGTTGGCACTAAGCTAGCTATTTAGTCCCTCTGCTTTTTTGTGGATTATTTTAGGACACTGATATGCCAAAAATGTTTAGATTTTCCATGTGCAAATGTTATTTAAGACGTCATTAAAAAAATCTTCTCTTCACATTTTTAAGATTTTACTAACTTGTAAATAGAAAAGCTACTAGTCAAAAGTGTATGTTGGTGTAAGTAAAGAAGATTGGAGGTAGTATGTTTGTTGCAATAAAATGTAAGTGAAGCAGCTTGATTTCTCTTAACTGACAATGCATTCTCTGTGGAATTGAAGTTCTTCGACTTACTGTTCCTTCTCCCTGAAAACTGAAATAAGCTTGTGCTTGTATCTAGGTGTGCAGCTAGAAAATGAGCAGCGATGTCAGCAAGAAATAGAGGACATTAAGAATGGACTTGAATCTGGAGGTATTACATATGAGCCAGCAAAACTTAAATTTTCTGATGAGGCAATCGAGGAGCAGAAACATTGTGTTAGAATTGCTGATGAGAAGGTGGCATTAGCCACACAAACTTATGACCTGGTAAAATTCTCTCAGTTACATTCGCTGTGAGTGAATCATGTTTGTTCTCCATTTTGATTTGTGTGAAATAATAAGAAAGTGGCGAGAGGATTATGGCCTCCTTTTGGGTTATCTGAAATAATAAGAAAATGGTATAAGAGCCCTGCAGATATTATTGATAGACGTTTGTCCTCTTCTCAAAAGGAAAATATCTTTGTGTTTTTTTTCCTTCAGCCAACTGGAAACAAAGGCATGCCACTTTTTTATGTCTTATCATATTTATTCATGTTGTTACCTTTCCTTTATCCATGTAAAACATATCTTCCATCTTATTTGCAATGAGGCATGATGTTCGAAGTAACAAAATGTGTTAATTAGATTTGCCATTGTTGAGAAATTTACTTGTGCTGCATAGGCATGTCTCGTGACTTGGCTGAATGTTCCTGAATTGTGAATATGCGGGATTTTGATTGTGCTGATTGAGATACGTGATATAGGTTGACGCTCATATCCAGCAGCTCGATCAATTTATGAGGAAGCTTGAAGAGCTTCGACAAGGTACTGAAGTACCCATTGCATGACACTGCAGTTGCATTACACATTTTTCTTACCGTATTTTGTGCCACTTGTTTTGGGGAACAGAAAAGGAGGCGGCAGCAGCTGCTGCTGCGGCTGCGGCAGATACAGCTATTGCTGCTACTTCAGCTGATCCTGCTTGTGCCGGTACCTCAAGGTTCGCAGCTGTCGATGTTGCTCCGAAAAGTGGAAGAACTGGAGAAAGAGGCAGAGGAGGGCGAAAGAAGTATGTCCTCCTTGTGAATACGATGAAGCAATAAGGCATTTGTATTTTCTTCTCACTGTAACATCACAACCCTCACTTTGCAGGGCTAAGGTACCCACGGAGCCACCGCCTATAGATTTAGAATTGCCCGTCGACCCTAACGAGCCGACATACTGCTTCTGCAACCAAGTCAGCTATGGTGAGATGGTCGCGTGCGACAACCCTGAAGTAAGTGTGTTCCCCTCCTTTGCCTGCTCTTGTTGACCTCTGTGCATCTTTGTTTGTATGTCGATGCTTGGTTTCTCAGCGCGCTGATGTTTTGTCTCACAGTGCAAGATAGAGTGGTTCCACTTTGGATGCGTGGGCCTGAAGGAGCAGCCCAAGGGGAAGTGGTACTGCGCGAGCTGCGGCGCGTTCCAGAAGAAGCGGAAAGGCAAGTGAGATGCGTGTATGGCCCTCAGTATGGTAGGAGGTGGTAGGCACGCGGCTGTCGGTGCGATGCCGGTTGTGCTGTTGGCATGTGGTTGTTTGGGAAGCAAAACTGATGTAGCTTCAGTCATCGTGTACATGTTGTAACATTACCGAGGAGCGCCCCGTGCTGTAGATACACATTGCTTCCTCTGTTTGTGAGGGAGATGAAGTGATTGCTGAGAATACTGCAGTATTCCTCCTGCACTGGGATTTGGCTGGTAGTGGCTGGGACTCCGCCGTTGTGCGAAGCTGGCGACTTGGCTATTTTTTTAAAATAATACGTTTTATTTAACAAATTTCACGAATAATAGATGAATTTGATGAATTGTGAATCTAGCGTGGCGTCGGTGTTTGAAATGCTGACCAGTACCTATCGGTGTTTGAAATGCTGACCAGTACCTATCGGTATTTGAAATGCCGATTAGTACCTATCGGTATTTGAACTATCGACTATGTACGGTCGGTGGTAGGCTACCTACAGAGGAGGCAGGACTTATCAAAACATCGATAGGTACTGGTCGGTATTTCAAAACACCGACGCCGCGCTAGATTCACAATTCCTCAAATTCGTGTATTATTTGTGAAATTTATTAAATAAATTATATTATTTAAATAAAAAATTGCGGCGACTTGAATGTGCGTGTGTATGCGTGGAACCAGACCAAGCTTTGCCATTTATTGTTCAAGAGGGGGTTCCATTTCCAGCCGTCTACAATTGTATTTTACTATCTTGTTCTGCTGCGGATGTTTACCTCAAAAAAAAAATCTTGTTCTGCTGCGGGACTTGTATCACTTTTACATGGAGCAGGTGTATGAGCGTCTTGAGTGAGACAGTGGCGGCGCCGTAGCCGATGACGAGGGAGGAGGTGAAGCCGTGGTCAGGAATTAGGCTTTGGTGAGGGAGTTTTTCTGGGTGATCGCTTGGAAACATCCTGACAGACGCACGGCTACGAGTACGCTACCGTCTACAGCATGAAACGTTGACCCTCGAGGAATGATCCTTCTGGACTGTACGTTGCTAGGTAGATGAGACTTCTCCAAGAGTGAATTATACACCAGGGTGGGTTGGATGCGCACTTGCACGCCTTGCTACCAAGCCAACGCTTGGTTCTCCTGTCTACAGCATAAACAGTCACTGTTCAGGCTGAGCAAGCAGGTTCGGGGAGTGGGTTAGCCTCATTCTGACTCCGTTTTTCTCGAAAAACTAGAATAAATGATTAAATCAATATTTAACATTCATTCACATATCATTTAATTTTCGTGGCTATGAAACATCTTCTACCTCTACTCCGGACATCCTCCGGACTTATCGAAACCCTTCTAGTTTTCTCTCTTTCTATTCTTTGGTGATTCTACCGATCCTATAAATACTCTCTAAGCATCACCAAGCCCTTAAGCGTGATACCCCACGGTTCGGGAACACTCCAGACATGGTCGGGACTCTCCCAAACCAATGATCAGCAGAGGGACCTGGATGGCCATGTGACCCATGTGCATTCCACGAAGATCTTTCGTCGTTTGAACCGTGACTGTCGCGTCTTATTCCTTTTGTCTCTTGATACTTGCATTGTCCGAGATCTGATCAATGACATCACCATGTCTGGTTCAATCTCGTTATCGACAAATGCTACATGACTTGTTTCGACAAGTGATATCCCTGTGATCAAATCACACGTTGCGCAGTTATTGGATATAACTTCTTCGAGTGGGCCCTCAGGTATCTTTCCGTCACGCGGATGGACAAATCCCGCTCTCGACATATATTGCCTCAAAAGTTTCTTCGAATACTTGAACACACATTTATGATCACTGTATTACCAAGTAACATTTGATGCTATCAAAGCACCTCGGGAGACAGTGATTGATATAGTCTCACGGTCTAAGTAATATTCTACTAGGTTTATTCTGATCATCGTAACTTAAACTTCGTGACATGATCGGGTCACGATGTTTATGCTGGGTATTGGTTCCTCATCTCATTGACTCCATTTTCAACTGGCATAAATGCCACATGATCAGGAAACATTGATCATCTGTTGACCAATGAATCAGTGACTAGAGTTTCACCGAGAACTCCTGGTTGTTTATATATCATAGTGTATTGACGTTTCGTTTCAATACAGTTATAGCATGATATAAAACTTAATCATAAACTTTATGAAATATGATAATGGTACTCATTACTATTTGTCTAGGGCATATTTCCAACATATACCACCTTACATGGACAATTGTACAACCGGAGAATCTAAAACCTTTTCGTGCACCCCTCGTGAAAAAGACAAATGTCTGCAGAATCGGTAGGAAGTGGGTCCGATTTGAACTGCATGTACATTATCTAAAAAATCATTTTTAGCTTAACAATATGTTGTTTTATCAGAGATCATGTGCAAGTTTAGCGAGGCTCATCCCCTAGCTAAGAACATTCATGCCCGCCGTTTTGACCATATTTTGAAACGGGCATAAGAAATTCAAAAAGGTTCCAAACAAGGTGAATCCTTTGTGTGGTGTCATATTATGGGATATAGTTGCAAAGAAAAATACCAAACTTGGTATATTTATTGCATCTCGAAAAAACCTTCAAAAAAATGACCTATCTTGTTCGATTTTCATGGCTTTTGGGTCAAACGACCAATGTTATAGTCAGAATCATGACACAGTTTGTGATAAATGACCATATTGTGCACTCATGTGCATCTTGAGATGGCGAACATGAAGGAAATATGCCTTGAGAGGCAATAATAAAGTTGTTATTATATATTCCTTATATATATGATAGATGTTTATTTTACATGCTAGAATTGTATTGATCGGAAACATCAATACATGTGTGTTTAATAAACAAAAAGGGTTCCTAGTTATGCTTATCTTATAGACTAGCTTGTTGATTAACAAGATGATCAAGGTTTCCTGATCATGGACATTGGATGTTGTTAAAAACAAGGTCACACCATTGGTGGAATGATGTGATGAACATTCATTCGAAGTATAGCATTACGACCAAGTCATTATGTTTATATTGCTATAACATCATACGAAGTAATCTTTATCCTTAGACCATGAGATCATGTTAATTGTTAACACCGGAAGAGTATCTTGATAACATCAAACGTCACACCGTAACAGGGTGACTATAAAGATGGGTTTAGTACTACGAAGGTGTTATGTTGAGGCTCATGGATCAAGAGTGGAATTTGTCAATCCAGATGACGGATAGATATACTCTGGGCCCTCTCGGTGATATCACATTAGGATAGCTTGCAAGCAAGTGATGTGATCACTAGAATGTTATATCACGGGAACGAGAAAAGAGTGCATGTCGGTAACGAGATCAAACTAGGTATGGAGATACAGATGATCGAATCTCGGACATGTAATATATAGAGAGACAAAGGGATTTAGTTACAAGCGTTAAAGGTTCTCACGATCACATAAGTCATCGTTGAATGTGTAGGAGTCAGTACGGATCTCCAGGTCCCGCTGCTGATTATTGATCGGAGAAGGGTCTCGATCATGTCTGCATTATTCGCGAACCGTAGGGTGGCACACTTAAGAGTTACCGGACACCATTTTGGAGCACATATGTTTCAGACGAAAGAATTGCAAAGCGCATGAATTGTTTCAATAGAAACCGGAAATTGTTTCGGGTGAAATTGCAGAAGGTGGTTCTGCATGTGATATTGAAATATTGCAAGGGGATATATGTGAATGTTTGTTAATTAAAGTAATTAACAAAATTCTGAATAAATTTAATAAAAATAGTTTTATTAAATGAGAGAGCATTAAATTTGGAGAAATTTAATGCATTTAAAGTGGAGACTTTAAAAGGGAATGTGAAGAGGCATTTTAATGTGGAGGGCTTACCACCACATGAATGGGGGAGGTGAGGGGTCACCCCCCATGCGCCGGCCATGGAGAGAGGGGGCACCCCCCCTCCTCCTATAAAAGGCCACCCATTCCCTCCTTCATCCTCACACCTCCTTGTGAAGGATCTCTCTCCCCCTCTAGAATGATTCCCCCATGGTCTCGGATTAGCGAGATACATGTTCCCGGTGGCATTTCGTGTGGAAGGAGTTGCTGCTTCCGCTGGATCGCTGGAGCGAGGAGGTGGAGGTTGTCCGGTGGCTTGAACGTGTGTGCGAGTGCGGATGCGCTGCTGAGTTGCGGCGCTTGGACTTCCTCACGATCTTGAGATCGGCAAGTGTACGACTACATCAACCACGAGTTCCTACTCGTTAACAAAGCTCGTTGTCTACGAGGGTAAGTTCTCGTTGGATGTATGTCCACCCGTTGCTTTCTACCTAGTAGATAGATCTTGACGTGTAGTTCACACCGTAGGAAATTTTTTGTTTTCTATGCTGCGGACCCAACAGTGGTATCAGAGCCTGATCTATGCGTAGGTGCTTAGCACGGGTAGTACACATATGTTGATATGTGGGCGATGATGATCATGTTATTGCATCTTCTATGTATTTTGGATATTGGTGGCATAGTGGGATGAAGCGGCCCGGACCAACCTTACATGTCATCGTACATGAGACCGGTTCGACGACTGACATGCAACTTGTTTTGCATAAGTGGCTGGCGGGTGTCTGTCTCTCCTACTATAGTCAATATCTGATTTACAACGAGTTGCTAATAACTTAGTTATCCTCGTTGTGGTTCATGTTCGTAGGTGAGAACGGTTCTATCTCCGAAAGCCCTAAGCTACGTAAAACTTGCAATTGATAAATTAGAGGCGTCTAGTTTAGATCGTTGCTGGGCTAGTGTATTGATATGGTATTGTTGTAAGTAGATGTATGGTAGATACTCTTACAACACAGTCAACGTGTAAGTTCCATAGACCTCGGCCTTACACACAAAGGAATGATAGAGATCATACCACGATGCAGGTGATAGAGATCAAATGCATGGACCATATCATCTCACTTTACACATTAGATGTTAACATCTTATACTGCTAGTTTGGCGCGTTTGGTAGCATTATAAGATGATCCCTTATTTAGATATCAAGATAAAAATGTGTTCTTCCTTGAGCATGCACCGTTCTATGGATCGTGTTTCGAGACATCACGTGATCATCGGGTGTACTCGAATCTACGCTTTCATAGGAACGGGTGTAAGACAGTTTTACACACGCGAATACTAAGGTTCTTACTTGGCGAGCCTAGCATGTACAGACATGGCCTCGGAACACGGACCGAAAGGTTAAGCATGAGTCATATGGTTGATATGATGCCCATATAGATGCTCGCCTTTGAAGCTATATCAACTCACGTGATGATCGGACTTGGTACAGTGGATTTGGTTCATGTAATCACCAAAAGGACACGAGGGATGTCGTTTTTGAGTGGGAGTTCATTAGTAATTTGGATTAGTTGAACTCAATCTATCATAAACTTAGTCTAAATAAACTTTACAAATTCTGTTGTAGATGGCACCACCTGCTTTTAATTTCAATGTGTTCATGGAGAAAGAGAAACTTGCTACGAATGGTAGCAACTCCACCTGCTTTTAATTTGAGGATTCTCCTCACTGCTGCACAAAAGCAATATGTGCTAGATGCACCGCTAGGCCCCCACCAGCTCCTGATGCCCCTGATGAGGAAAAGAATGTCTATGTGACTCGTCAGGAGGACCACAACTTAGTTCATTGTGGCATACTGTATGGGCTAGAGCCAGAACTTCGAAAGCGTTTTGAAAATGGCAATGCCTTTGATACCATGGGAGAATTGAAAATGATTTTTGATACCCATGCTGCCGTAGAGAGTTATAATGCTACAGAAAAGTTCTTTAGCTGCATGATGGAGGAAAACAGCTCCGTTAGTGAGCACGTACTCAAAATGTCTAGGTACGCCGATAAGCTTGTGTCCTTGGGAATAACGATTCCCATTGACTTAGGCATACATCGTGTTCTCCAATCTCTGCCACCTAGCTACAAGAGCTTCGTGATGAACTATAATATGCAGGGCATGAAGAAGTCTCTTCCCGAGCTTCTGTCAATGCTTAAGACTGCAGAAGTGGAGATTAGGAAAGAACATCAAGTGTTGATGATCAATAGGACCACCGGTTTCAAGAAGGAGAAGAAAGGCAAGCACAAGGGAAAGAAGGGTGGCAAGTCTATTGCCACGCCTGAAAAGAAACCCCGGGCTAGCCCTAAGTCTGACACCGAGTGCTACTATTGCAAGGGGACTGGCCATTGGAAGCGCAACAGCCCCAAGTATTTGGCGGACAAGAAGTCCAGCAAGGCAAACAAAGGTATATGTGATATACATGTTATTGATGTGTACTTGACTAGTACTCGAGGTAGCACCTGGGTATTTGATACCGGATCGGTTGCTAATATATGTAACTCGGTTCAGGGGCTATGGAACAAGCGACAACTAGCAAGGGATCAGGTCAGGATGCGGGTCGGCAATGGATCAAGAGTTGATGTGATCGCTGTCGGGATGCTACCTCTCCATTTGCCATCAGGATTAGTTATAAACCTAAATAATTGTTATTTGGTGCCTGCACTGAGCATGAACATTGTATCGGGATCGTGTTTGATGCAAAGTGGTCATTCCTTTAAATCTGAAAACAATGGTTGTTCGATTTATAAGAATGATATCTTTTATGGTCATGCACCTATGTTGAATGGTTTATTTCTATTGGATCTCGATAGTAATATTATGCACATTCATAATGTTAATGCTAAAAAGATTAAACTTGATGATGATATGTCTACATATATATGGCACTGTCGTCTAGGTCATATTGGCGTTAAACGCATGAAGAAACTCCATTCTGATGGACTTTTGGAATCACTTGATTTTGAATCATTTGATACATGTGAGCGATGCCTTATGGGCAAGATGACTAGAACGCCGTTTTCCGGTTCAATGGAACGGACGACAGATCTATTGGAAATCATACATACTGATGTGTGAGGACCAATGAGTGTGTCGGCGCGAGGTGGATATTGTTATTTTGTTACTTTCACGGATGATTTGAGTAGATACGGGTATATCTATTTGATGAAACACAAGTCTGAAACTTTTAAAAAGTTCAAGCAATTTCAGAATGAAGTGGAAAATCATTGTAATAGAAAGATCAAATTTCTACAGTTTGACCGTGGAGGAGAGTATCTAAGTTACGAGTTTAGCAGACACATGAAAGAGTGTGGAATAGTTTCACAACTCACGCCTGCCGGAACACCACAACGTAATGGTGTGTCGGAACGTCGTAATCGTACCTTATTGGATATGGATCTATGATGTCTCTGACTGACTTACCTCTGTCATTTTGGGGTTATGCACTGGAAACAGCTGCATTCACTTTAAATCGGGCACCATCTAAATCCGTTGAAACGACACCGTATGAATTATGGTTTGGAAACAAACCTAAGCTGTCATTTCTTAAGGTTTGGGGATGCGATGTTTATGTGAAGAAACTTCAACCGGATAAACTCGAACCCAAAGCGGAAAAATGTGTCTTCATAGGATACCCTAAGAAAACAATTGGGTATACCTTCTATCACAGATCCGAGGGCAAGGTTTTTGTTGGCAAGAATGGATCCTTTCTTGAGAAGGAGTTTCTCGCGAAAGGTGTGAGTAGTCGGAAGGTAGAACTCGAAGAGGTTATTGAACCTTCTCTTCATGGAATGGCGAGTGGCGCAGCACTGGAAGTTGTTTCGGAGTTGACTTCACCTGATGAAGAGAGAGCTAATGATAATGATCATGAAACTCCGAAAGAGGACACTACCGAACCTCGCAGGTCAAGCAGGACACGTGCAGCTCCTGAACTGTACGGCAATCCTGTTGTGAATTTCATGGTTGATGAAATGGATGACCCTGTGACGTATGAAGAAGCGATGATGAGCCCGGATTCCAACAAATGGCTAGAAGCCATGAAATCCGAGATGGAATCCATGTACGAGAACCAAGTTTGGAACTTGGTGGACTTACCTCACGACCAAAAGGCCGTTGAGAATAAATGGATTTTCAAAAGAAAAACTGATGCTGATGGTAATGTGACCATCTATAAGGCTCGACTTGTCGCAAAGGGGTTTCGACAAATTCAAGGAGTTGACTACGATGAGACATTCTCTCCCGTAGCGATGCTTAAATCGGTTAGGATTATGTTAGCAATTGCTGCATATTTCGATTATGAAATATGGCAGATGGATGTCAAAACTGCGTTCCTCAATGGTAAGATTGAAGAAGAGTTGTATATGATACAACCTAAGGGTTTTGTCGATCCTAAGGATGCTAATAAGGTATGCAAACTTCAGCGATCCATCTATGGACTGAAGCAAGCATCCCGGAGTTGGAATCTCCACTTTGATGAGGTGATCAAAGAATTTGGATTTGTCCAAACTTATGGAGAGGCTTGTATTTACCAGAAAGTGAGTGGGAGCAATGTGGCATTTCTGATATTATATGTGGATGACATATTATTGATTGGAAATGATATAGATCTTTTAAACTGTGTTAAAAGTTATCTAAACAGCAAATTTTCGATAAAAGACCTTGGTGAAGCATCATATATATTAGGCATTAAAATCTATAGAGATAGATCAATGCGCCTAATTGGGCTATCACAAAGTACATACCTTGATAAGATATTAAAGAAGTTTAATATGGACGAAAGTAAGAAGGGGTTCTTATCTATGTTGCAAGGCAAGACATTGAGTAAGACTCAAAGTCCAGCTACGACGGAAGAAAGAGAGATGATGGATAAGATCCCCTATGCCTCGGCCATAGGCTCTATTATGTATGCCATGCTATGTACAAGACCGGATGTGGCACATGCTATTAGTTTGACTAGTAGGTACCAATCTGATCTAGGTTCGGAACACTGGATAGCGTTAAAGAACATCCTCAAGTACTTGAGAAGAACTAAGGATATGTTTCTTATATACGGAGGTGAAGAAGAGCTAGTCGCTAAGTGTTATGTCGATGCTAGCTTTGACACTGATCCGGATGACTCTAAGTCTCAATCCGGATACGTATTTCTCTTGAACGGAGCAACAGTTAGTTGGAGGAGTTCCAAACAACCTGTGGTGGCTGGATCAAGGACGGAGGCGGAATATGTTGCTGCTTCAGAAGCGGCGTAGGAAGCAGTTTGGATGAAAGAGTTCATTACGGAACTGGGTGTGGTTCCTAGTGCGTTGGACCCGATGGTGATCTATTGTGACAACAATGGAGCCATAGCCAACGCAAAGGAACCGAGGTCTCACAAGAATTCCAAACATATTAAGCGCCGGTTTCACTCCATCCGCGAGCATGTCAAGGATGGAAATATAAAGATTTGTAAAGTACACACGAACCTAAATGCAGCAGATCCGTTGACTAAAGTTCTCCCTAGGGCAAAACATGATCAACACCAGAACTCCATGGGTGTTAGATTTATCACTATGTGAACTATATTATTGTCTCTCGTGCAAGTGGGAGACTGAAGGAAATATGCCCTGAGAGGCAATAATAAAGTTGTTATTATATATTCCTTATATATATGATAGATGTTTATTTTACATGCTAGAATTGAATTGATCGGAAACATCAATACATGTGTGTTTAATAAACAAAAAAGGTTCCTAGTTATGCCTCTCTTATAGACTAGCTTGTTGATTAACAAGATGATCAAGGTTTCCTGATCATGGACATTGGATGTTGTTAATAACAAGGTCACACCATTGGTGGAATGATGTGATGAACATTCATCCGAAGTATAGCATTACGATCAAGTCATTATGTTTATATTTCTATAACATCATACGTAGTAATCTTTATCCTTAGACCATGAGATCATGTTAATTGCTAACACCGGAAAAGTATCTTGATAACATCAAACGTCACACCATAACAGGGTGACTATAAAGATGGGTTCAGTACTACGAAGGTGTTATGTTGAGGCTCATGGATCAAGAGTGGAATTTGTCAATCCAGATGACGGATAGATATACTCTGGGCCCTCTCGGTGATATCACATTAGGATAGCTTGCAAGCAAGTGATGTGATCACTAGAATGTTATATCACGGGAACGAGAAAAGAGTGCATGTCGGTAACGAGATCAAACTAGGTATGGAGATACCGATGATCGAATCTCGGACATGTAATATATCGAGAGACAAAGGGATTTAGTTACAAGCGTTAAAGGTTCTCACGATCACATAAGTCATCGTTGAATGTGTAGGAGTCAGTACGGATCTCCAGGTCCCGCTGCTGATTATTGATCGGAGAAGGGTCTCGATCATGTCTGCATTATTCGCGAACCGTAGGGTGGCACACTTAAGAGTTACCGGACACCATTTTGGAGCACATATGTTTCAGACGAAAGAATTGCAAAGCGCAGGAATTGTTTCAATAGAAACCAGAAACTGTTTCGGGTGAAATTGCAGAAGGTGGTTCTGCATGTAATATTGAAATATTGCAAGGGGATATATGTGAATGTTTGTTAATTAAAGTAATTAACAAAATTCTGAATAAATTTAATAAAAAGAGTTTTATTAAATGAGAGAGCATTAAATTTGGAGAAATTTAATGCATTTAAAGTGGAGACTTTAAAAGGGAATGTGAAGAGGCATTTTAATGTGGAGGGGTTACCACCACATGAATGGGGGAGGTGAGGGGTCACCCCCCATGCGCTGGCCATGGAGAGAGGGGGCACCCCCCCTCCTCCTATAAAAGGCCACCCATTCCCTCCTTCATCCTCACACCTCCTTGTGAAGGATCTCTCTCCCCCTCTAGAATGATTCCCCCATGGTCTCGGATTAGCGAGATACATGTTCCTGGTGGCATTTCGTCTAGAAGGAGTTGCTGCTTCCGCTAGATCGCTAGAGCGAGGAGGTGGAGGTTGTCCGGTGGTTTGAACGTGTGTGCGAGTGCGGATGCGCTGCTGAGTTGCGGCGCTCGGACTTTCTCACGATCTTGAGATCGGCAAGTGTACGACTACATCAACCACGAGTTCCTACTCGTTAACAAAGCTCGTTGTCTACGATGGTAAGTTCTTGTTGGATGTATGTCCACCTGTTGCTTTGTACCTAGTAGATAGATCTTGGCGTGTAGTTCACACCGTAGGAAATTTTTTGTTTTCTATGATGCGGACCCAACAGAACAATGTTGCAGGAGGAAGGTTCCCTTTTCTTCGCATAGAAAATGCATTTTTTCATTTTCCGAATGCTAAAAAGGAAGCGTTTTGTAAAGCAACCACCAAATGAGAGTTTCAAAATGGTTCCACCCCATTTTTCCAAAATACTATACAACCTTACATTGACAATTGCGTAACCGGAGAATCTAAAACCTTTTCGTGAACCCCTCGTGAAGAAAACAAATGGCTGCCGAATCGGTAGGAAGTGGATCTGATTTGCACTTCATGTACATTATATAATGCTCATGAATTTTTGAAAAAAAATCATTTTTAGCTTCACAATATGTTTTTTATCAATGATCCGGTGCAAGTTTAGCAAGGTTCATCCCCTAGCTAAGAACATTCATGCCCGCCGTTTTGACCATATTTTGAAAGAGGCATAAGAAATTCAAAAATGGTCCAAACAAGGTGAATCCTTCGCGTGGTGTCATATTATATGATATAGTTGCAAGGAAAAATACCAAAACTAGTATATTGATTGCATCTCGAAAACACCTTCATATAAATGACCTATCTTGTTTGAGGTTTCATGGCTTTCGGGTCAAACAACCAATGTTATGGCTATAATCGTGGCATAGTTTGTGATAATGTGCCTATATTATGCATACATGTGTATCTTAGGATGATGAACAATGTTGCAGGAGGAAGTTATCCTTTTCGTCGCATAGAAAATGCATTTTTCATTTTCTGAATGCTAAAAATGGAGCGTTTTATGAAGCAACCACCAAAGTGCTCATTCAAAATGCTACCACCATATTTTTCAAAAATACTAGACCATATTACATGAGCAATATCCGAACTGGGGGATCTCAAACCTTTCTGTCCACCTCTCGCGAAAAAGAAAAATGTCTACCAAATCGGTAGGAAGTGGGTCCGATTTGAACTATAGGTACATGATCTAATACTCTTGATTTTTTGAAAAAATCATTTTTAGACTCACAATATGATTTTTTTTAGAGATCCAATGAAAATTTAGTGAGGCTCAACCCCTAGATGAAATATTTCAATTTCAAACCCATATTGTCAAAACCATGATTCAAAATCTCGATTTACACCTATTAAGGTTTTATATGAAATATTTGTCCTTATATTTTTTTGGAAAGTAAAATTGTTCCATAATGTCCTAAAAATATTCTCTAAAATTTTACAAGTTCTCTAAATTTTGTTCGATTCAATTTGAAGTTATGAATAAAAAGATAAAAAATATTAAAAAATAAAGAGAAAAAATAGCTGGAGGTGAACCCGCCAGGAAAACGGGCCAGCCCAAGCCATGCGTGCTCTCATGCTGTCGTCGTCCCAAGGCCAGCCCGCGAGTAGCCCAAGTGGTAGCAAGTTTGGCACGTATACCTTCCGTGTGCATTGTTCGCATAGAAAGTCGAAGCGGCATTGTGGTTGGCAACATAAACAAGAGGCTGGAGGTCTAGGGTTCAAGTCCCCTGTCTCTTCTTTTTGGACGATATTAATCTCACGACCGCCACAGTCAGTTCCAGACGGTGGTTGTAGGTGGGTCCTACTTGTCATTGAAAACGAGCACAGGGGTATGTAGGTCCCACATGTCATTGAGTGGTGGTGTAGTTGCCCCTCCTGGTCAACAGGTCAAATCCAACATGGCAAGCATGCCCCACATGTAATTAGATAGGAGTGTAACAACATGGCAAGCATGCCCCACATGTAATTGGATAGGAGTGTAACTGGTAGTCAACATGTTAACGCCTATGAATATGACATATAAGCGTAAATTGACACATGGATATGACATATGTGCAGACATGTCATCGAAAGTTGACACATGGACGCGACACCTAGATCAACCTACTGAGGTGGCCATCGGTCTACCTTAAGTAATCAGGAATAACACCCACGACCATTTAAATTGGTCGTAGTTGTCCAAATTTAAGGTCATAGACCATTCATGTCCATGTTATGACTAATTGGTGTAAGCAAGCTATGACCTTTTGTAGCATCCCATCTGTCTAACATATGTAATGCTACATGGTCTAATAATATAATTGCTACTTTACATAGAATTGTTGCATCATAATTATATCATGCTCATGTCATCATGCCACCTTGCATTTGAGCATCATATAAAACCCTTTTTCATTTGTTTCTTATCTCATATGCATTATTAATTTTATTTGCCTTTTTATATATTGTATTTGGTTCTTGATAAATGCTTGATGCCCAAGTTGAGTTGGGGGCATATCTTTTATTGACTTCACCACCTTCTATTGTCACCACCTTATAATTCCACCATCCTAATTACCCATGAGCTTCTACATTTTTCCTTTGGCATTTAAATTTAGCTCATGTGGGTTGGGATGGGTCCACTTCTATTTCCACATGCTCTCACTCTAGCATCATGTTGTTTTCACATTATTGATATATGGAGCCACCTTTGCATGCATTAAGAGTGGAACCCCTTTTTCTAGGTTCCACATGGGTTGTTTTGGAATGTATGCTCATGTTGGAATATTCTTGAGGATATTATGCACCTAGTGGAATATACACACTGGCATGTCCTTAATTATATTCAAATATGACCATCTTCATCTACTCCACATGGAACATCCTTTTAAATTTCTTTAGCTTGGCCTTAGATCCATATTTTTGGAATGCATGTGAATAAATTCCATGAGACCTTATTATTGATTTAACAAAATAAACATGGCATTTATTACTTATGCATGGGCCATGCAAGTCATCACCATCTTGTTCTCCTTTGGTTTTCTTTGGGTTGATTGGGTCTTTTCTTTTGTGAGCTCCCCTTTTCTCTCACAAACCTCCTCATCTGTATCCTTGCTATCCTTGCCACGTGCATCAAGCCACACCACCTTGGTCTTTTGTTTCCCTTACCCATCACCCCATCCATGCATGACCATGTGTGGCTATATCAAAATCTTACACCCAAAACCCTAGCATCTCTCTCCTTATCCATCACCTTTTCCTCCACCCTTTGCTTGATCTCGTTGGCATGTGGAAAACCCTAAACACCCTAACCAACCCACTCACCTTAACTCCACTCTCTAATCCCTCTCTCAAAACCCTAGACCTCATCTCCCTCCCTCTCTCTACCTACCCGAGCCACCTCACCACCCCTAACCCTAACCATGCCGTGGCACCACCCTCTTGCCATCTAACCACCCCATCTACCCCTCTAAACCCTGACCTAACCCGAGCCAACCCTAGCTCCATGCCATCTACCCCTTCCTCTCGGTTCCCTCTCTCTCTGCCACAAGGGCCACCCGAGCCAGACCACCCCTTTCATCTCCCTGGCCCAGCTGCAGCCCCTCGCACCTGCCGCGCCGTGCCTAGCACGTGAGGAGGAGAGCAGGGAAAAGGTGGCCGAAGCCACCTTTTTCTCCACCCGAGCCCCACGGCACCCCTCTCTCACCCGTCCTTATCTCCACCACTCCCGTCTCTCTGCTGTGTCCTAGATCCCCAGGGCCGCCCCTGCGCCGCTGCCTTCCCCCTCTTCTTCCCCACCTACCGCCACCCTCCCTCGTCCATCTCCGGCGACCACCGTCGGTGCCGTCTCGCCCTAGCCGTTAGGAGGAGACGGGCGTGGTGTGAGGTTGTCGAGGAAGGCCACGGGGTCCCCTGCGTCGCCCCTGTGCTCTGCAACAAGCAGTAGAAGGCCTGGTAGCTGCTGAACGCCGACACATCCGCGACAAAACCCTAATCGCCGGCCGCCAGCTTCGCCGATGATCCGCTGCGCCTCCGGCCGTACCACCACCTCCAACCTTCTCCCGGTGAGCCGCCGCACCTCCCTGACAAACCCCCGCTTGGTTCTGCTTCCTGTAAACGCCGATCCGTCCGACGAGCACCCTCGGTGCATGGTGCTTGCCGACAACCGCATCGCTGCGCGCCACGCTAGGCTTACCTAGCCATGCCGCCGCTCCCTAACACCAAACCCCAGCTAGCCTAGTGGTCGCCGCCGCCGTGCGCACGCGTGAGGTCGCGAGTTTGAGCCCCGCTGCGCCGCGCCGTGCGTCTGTCAGTTTCTTCAGAAACGGCGTGGAAGAAAATCAGTAGCAGTGGCATTCTTGCAGATAACCCCCCAAACCTTTTTTCCTCAACCCGCAATCCACCAGGTCCCACCTGTCATCGTCGCGGTACTTTTTACAAAAAGGGACCTGGGGTTCCAACTCCTCAATCCGCATTCCTCCCTCTGCGCCGCATGGCTAGCCCACTCCCTGCCTCTGTCGCGTGGGCCCCGATTGGCGTCGGCCCCACCGGTCAGTCGATGCGGCTGTCTTCCCTCGCTGTGCAAAAAGGGTTCGCCACACCGTTTCGCCCAGTTAGCAACGGTCCCACCTGTCTGTGACTGTGGCTAGATCTGCCTGGATATAAAAAGTGCCTGCGTTTATCTGTTTTTAATAAAACATTTTCAGAAAATGTTTAAATATGATTTAATTCTGTTTTTAATAACTTTTAATCTGTAAATCCAAATAATACAAAAAATATATGTTTTTGAATCAGAAAATATTTCAAATATGCCATTCAAAATATCATTTGAGCAATTTAAATTTTCGAAATTGTTTATATGCAATAAAAATGCCTTTTCTTAATTAATTAATAACTTTAAATCTACAACTTCAAATTCGACAAATAATATGTCTAAATCGATCAGCGCGACGAGCCCGTTCTAACTATGCATTCCATTTTCTGAATTGCAGCATGCATCATGTAAATATAAAGTATACAACAACTTATTTGGGGGCAAAACATGACTAAAACTCAATAAAATGCTTTATTCTTGTACCCCACACCTCACCCATGCCATGCTACATTATTGCCATGTAAATTGAGCATCATTCATCATGGCATGCTTGTTTGCTTGTCGCATTTTTAATTCATATGATTGTGCACTTTATTTATGTTGGCCCTTGTTTGTTTGGTTCTTCTTCGAATAGACGCCGAGCAGGGGAAATATCAAGAATCCCAGGAGTACTACCCAGATCCGTCTCTCGCTTCAACTGAGTTGCCAGGCAAGCACTACCACATGCTTGCATACATATAGTACCTATTGCTTCTATCTTATTTCTTGCATCATGGAGTCGCGATTGCATTAAATTGAATCCCAAGTACTGCATAGCCTTTACTTTTTAAACCCCACCGAAGCTTGTTCCTCCATCCCATGAGCCATTACTAAAGGAGTTGTTTGAGCCATGTGAGTCGTAGAACAACATGTGTAGGGTGTGTGAGTGTCTGATGGATAACGAGGTACCTAAACAACTTAACCTGAGTAGTAATGGGACAACTAATGAAAGAGGCACCGGTGAGCAATATCTGCTATTTGGTTTTTCATGCTCACTTGTGTCCCGTAGGACCCCGAGTACTTGATTCCTATTCCTTGACTATTCGCACTATCCACATCCGGGAGGCCGTGGACCCCCCTGAGCTAGAGCTTGATTCATTTCTATTTCTTGGGGCCTCAATTAGTTTGGAGCTTTATTACTATCCTGTACTTATGCCATGCCTTACTGTTTTATTTAAGATTGTGCGAGGAGCACCTGTACTGTTTAAGAATACGGAATGTTTTCACGGTATCGACAAGCCCAGTCACATTTTTGGGTTCCCAGTCGTTTACAGCCATTGTCGCAAACCCTGGGTCCGTCTCGAAGCCGGCCAACTTCGTTGCGGGTAGCTTACTGGGGTGCCCCCCTGAAATATTTCTGAATCCTATGATCGCTTTGTCGGGAATGCCTCGTTGGGTTTTGAGTTGGTTTTCCGAGGTTGATCGAGTGTGTGTTGCTATTTGTGCACCCCTGCAGGGTAAATCTTTTTGAAAGCCGTGTCCGCGGTTATGGACGACTTGGAGCACAGTTTCTCGATCATAGACAAGTATAACTAAAGTACCGCTTTTATTTTGACTAAGTACCTGACTAGTATATAGTGCAATACTCATGGAATGGTTAATAAAACTGCCAACGGATGGGTTGTTCGTCCGCTTTCTCGTTGATAAGCGAGAAGGAGGATGGATCTGTTAATTATACTGTTATAACTGTTGTTACTACTTAATGGACATCCGTCTATCATTGGTTAGGCGGATGGTTAGCGAGTATCTATAAACTTGTTAGTTATTATCTTTTGCTGCAATTGCATCACCCCAGGTATATGTCCCCTTTAGAGGCATAAAGACTTGCTGAGTACCCCTAGGGTCTCACACGATAAATTGTTTGATTCAGATGAATAGGTGTATTCGCAAGATGGATACTGGGTGGAGGAGACAGATGATGTTGGCAATGATCACTCGGTGCAGAGATTCCGGGGATGGGGATCCGTGAGATCTGTGGGCGGGATGTGTTTATTTATGTGGCATCTTATGCCGATTTGCTTCTTATCCGTACTCGGATCTTGTTTTCCGCTTCCGCCAGATACTCTGATGTTTGATGTATGAGTAGCTATCCTAAACTATTATCTCTATCTAGGATATTTGGATCTTGCCGTATGGCGTTGCAATATTTCTATTTCTTTTAGATGGAATGGCTCTGAGAACTGTTGTATGGTAGCTTGCATACATACTCACTTGTGTATGTATTTGATCTCTTCGCCTGTTGCCTACGCCACTCGCTCTTGTCCCGATGTCCTAGAAGTGGTTAGGATGGCCGACGGGTCTACATGTGGGCGGTCCTCTAGGCCCCCGCTGTACTATTTTAACCACTTCCGCTTCATCCAGGCTTGAACTTAGAGCGTAGGGTCCGAGGTAGTTACAATTGGTATCTGAGCCATCCCGCCCTTCAGGGTCTCAGCCAAATGGTCGTTGTCAGTCTAGCAAATATTTTTGGTAGCTATGTATACTAGGGAAAAACAAAACATGAGAGTAGGACTGCTTCCATTTTTCTTCTTACCCACCCACCCACCCTTTTCTGGTAAGGAAGTGTAACGTTTTCAATCCTCTTCTAAAATTCAAACTAGGATTCACGTGTTCGGGGTTCCGTAGTACCATAGGTTGTGTGTGTGTGTGTGTGTGAATTCTTTGTCTATCTGTTGCATCCAAATGTTATCACTATCTACCTTTTGGTTATCAACTGTTGGTACATTCCATACCGACAGTCCTCTGTAAACCGACGCGATCTATCTGATTCGTTGTATACCGGCGTGATCTGTCTTACTCTTTGTTATCCGATGCTATCTTGTTGGGGTGTTCGTTTCCGTAGTTACTAATCTTTAGGTCCATCTTAGGAAGAAGCAAGTTGGGATATGTGTTTTACTTATTCATGTGCGGAGTAATGATTTGAGTGCGGGATGGAGTCGCGACCATACCGCTACTTTTATCATCGCTCTTGTATATTAAATTGGTAGAGTTACTAATCTTGATTCGTTAAGTGGTTTTGCGCATATAGTGGTATTTTAATGCCGAAATTTGCGGAATTTTTTTCTTTGTTAGCTTGTGTACCACACTCCTTGTTTAGTCGTGTGCGATATGCTTAATATCTTCTAGGTGCTTTGAACTTTGTTGATATTTTAATATCATCTTAGTGAATTGTATCCTTTAATCTTGGTTAATTCCATTTTTGTACTATTTTGGATTATTATTATTCTCCATTATGGTACTGACTTGAGTTTGATATCAATCACAGGATGGAACCACCACGCCGTTCTGAGGAGGACATACCACCTGAACTGGGGGCTGCGTTGGCAAGTATTGCTAATGCCTTGGGAGCAATGAAGCAGAACCAGCAGCAATTTGAAGAAAGTTTCAGGAGGAATGAGTTTGTTCCGCTGGCTCCACCTCCCAAGCGAGGAGATATCAAGAGTTTTCTGAAGTTCAACCCACGCCAATTTGAGGTGTCTGATCAGCCACTTGATGCTGATAATTGGTTGCGGGAGATGTCAAGGTTGCTGATGACTGCGGATGTTCCAGAGCAAGATTGGGTAAAATGTGCCATGCACCTTCTGAAGGGAGATGCAGCTCTGTGGTGGGAGAATTACCTCAAGGCAAACCACTCTGGTTTTCAGCCTACTTGGGAGCAGTTCACTGGAGCTTTCAAAGAGCAATATCTGTCAGAAATTGTCATGGAAAGGATGAAGGAAGTGTTTCTCAACCTTAAGCAGGGCAATGACAATGTCAATACCTATATCAGAAACTTCATGAACCTTTCTCGGTATGGTGGCGATGAGATCTCTGATGACAAGAAGAAGCAAAAGAGGTTCAGGCAAGGGCTCAATGCATCTATCAAATATGCAATCACTCATGCAAGGCCGGGGTCCTTTCTGGAAGTCTAACATACAGCTCTGCAGGAAGAAGCAAGTAGGCAAGTGTTTGAGGAGTCCAAGAAACACAGCCGCGACGTAGCAAGCTCTTCAGCTATGACAGCTCCTTCTAAGCGCCGTATGTGGGTTCCTAACACCCCATCGTCGCTCCCAGCTCCACCAAGACCGTCAAGCTACATGGCAAGGCCACCAAACTCCTTCACCGCGGCTCCTAGGGGCTACAACCACAACTACCCTGGAGCGCCTGGCGGAGTCCCTGGCTACGCTGCTCCACATCCACCTGGTGCCTGTTACACATGTGGGAACACTGGGCATCAACACTGGAGTTGTCCAATGAACAACAAAGCTCTTCCTCCACCACCTCCAAGACCTGCGGCAAGTTCTTCTATGGTTCGTGCACCTTCACCTCGGGCTCTCAACATCAACACCAAGCCCGGGTCTACTATTGCTCGGGCCAACCGTGTCAACGTCGCTCAAGACGAGCATGCGCCAGGAGTTGTGCTGGGTACGCTTCCTGTTAACTCAGTCTCTGCACGAGTTTTATTTGATTCTGGAGCATCACATTCATTTGTATCCTTCAAGTTTGCTCAAGAGAATGGGTTGTCTTCTGATTCGTACCTAAAAAGCTGATGGTCCTTTCTCCTGGGGCAAGGATGTTAACTTCCAAGATCAGTTATGACAATCAGATTCAAATTGGGGATTCTTTCTTTCCGGCCTCTTTGATTATTCTGGGCAGCTCAGATATTGATGTCATTTTAGGCATGGATTGGCTAGCTACAAATAAAGCTGTGATTGATTGTGCTGAACATTCGGTCTCTTTGAAAATTCCTGAAGGCCATATAGTCTACTCTCCAAGTCTGACTCCTACAATTCAGCTTTTCTCTTTGGCGGCTCTGAATGATGATGCTATGGAGGCTATTCAGAGTGTTCCGGTGGTCTGTGAGTTTCCAGATGTTTTTCCTGAAGAATTGCCAGGTATGCCTCCTGACCGAGAGGTCGAGTTTGTGATTGAGCTTGAACCTAGAACCGCTCCTATCTCCAAGCGGCCTTATAAAATGGGTCCTGCTGAATTGGCTGAACTCAAACGTCAGCTTGATGAACAAGAGAAGTTGGGCTTCATTCAGCACAGTACTTCTTCTTGGTGTAGCCCAACCATCTTTGTGAAGAAGCGAGACAAGACTGATAGACTTTGTGTTGACTATCGGGCGCTAAATGCTAAAACCATCAAGAATAAATATCCCTTTCCGCGGATTAATGATCTCTTCAATCAGCTAGCTGGAGCTGTGGTATTCTCTAAGCTGGATTTGAGAAGTGGATATCATCAAATCAAGATCCGCAAGGAAGATGTTCCCAAAACAGCTTTCACCACCCGCTATGGCCTGTACGAGTACACGGTCATGTCTTTCGGTCTCACCAATGCACCTGCCACCTTCTCGAGGCTTATGGACTCGGTTTTCATGGAGTATCTTGATAAGTTCATTGTGGTATATCTGGATGACATTCTAGTCTATTCTAAGTCAAAGGAAGAACATGAAGAACACCTTCGGTGTGTCCTAAACAAGCTTCGTGAGAACCGCCTGTATGCAAAGTTCTCCAAGTGTGAGTTCTGGCTGCCTGAAGTCACCTACCTTGGTCATGTCATCTCTGCCAAGGGCATTGCCGTCAACCCAGAAACTGTTTGGACAATTGTTGACTGGCTTCCTCCCAAAAATGTCAAAGAAGTCCGGAGTTTCCTTGGTTTGGCTAGTTACTGTCGTCGCTTCGTTCAGAACTTCTCGAAGATTGCGAAGCCTCTTACCGATCTCCTCAAGAAAGGCAAGAATACCTTTGGTCTCCTGCATGTCAAGCAAGCTTTGAAACCCTCAAAGAGAAGCTCACTTCCACACCAGTCTTGATTCCTCCAGATACATCAAAGCCTTTCCAGATATTCTATGATGCCTCCTTGCAAGGATTGGGTGCGGTCCTTATGCAAGAAAAATAAGTTGTTGCTTATGCCTCTCGACAGTTGAAGACGCATGAGATCAACTATGCTACACATGACCTCGAACTCGCAGCAGTTGTCTTTGCTTTGAAAGTATGGAGGCACTACTTGCTTGGCAACCGTTGTGAGATCTTTTTTGATCACAAGAGTCTGAAGTATATCTTCACATAGCCTGATCTCAACCTTCGTCAGAGAAGGTGGATTGAAGCAATTAATGATTTCGATTTGACCATCAACTACACTCCGGGCAAAGCTAATGTCATGGCCGATGCTCTCAGCCGAAAAGCTTATGTCAACAACCTCACGGTGGAAGAACAACAGCCTCTCTTGTGTGAGGAATTCCGCAAGCTCAACCTTGAAATTGTGGATCAAGGGTATCTTCTGAACCTTCTGGCAACCCCTCTCTTGGAAGAAAAAGTTCGCTCCATTCAACTTGGTGATCCTTACACTAAAAAGATCATCTCCAACATTCAGCTTCCAAAGTATGAGTCCTTCCACGTCGACGACCAAGGCGCTCTTTTCTTTGAACACCGGATGTTTGTTTCGAACTACCCGGGTTTAAGAGAGCAAGTTCTTAAGGAGGCGCATGATTCTGTTCTTTCTATCCACCCTGGCAGCACTAAGATGTACATGGACTTGAAAACACAGTATTGGTGGCCTGGGTTGAAACGATACTGTGCCAAGTATGTCTCGGAGTGTGATGTATGCCGCAGAGTTAAAGCTGTTCATCAGAAACCTTCCGGTCTTCTACAGCCATTGAAGCCTCCAGAATGGAAATGGGAGAAAGTAGAGATGGATTTCATAACTGGTTTTCCAAGGTCGCAGAAGGGCAACAATGCAATCTTTGTTGTCAACGACAGGCTTTCTAAAGTGGCTCACTTCTTTCCCGTCAAGGAAACAATTTATGCAATTCAGTTGGTTGAGCTCTATATCAACAGAATTGTCTCCTTGTATGGGGTTCCTCTTGAGATCAGTTCAGACCGTGGAAGCATCTTCACATCCAAGTTCTGGGGCAGTTTCCAAAATGCTTTGGGAACAAAATTGAACTTCAGCACACCTTACCACCCTCAGTCGCAAGGACAAGTTGAAAGGATCAATCAGATTCTGGAAGATATGCTCCGTGCTTGCGTTATCTCTTTCGGCATGAAGTGGGAAGAATGCCTTCCTTATGCTGAATTCTCTTACAACAACAGCTTCCAGAAAAGTCTAAGGATGGCACCATTTGAGGTTCTCTATGGTCGCAAATGCAGAACTTCGATTGGTTGGTCGGGCGCAGGTGAAAGAACATTGTTTGGCCCCGACATTGTAACTCAAGCGGAGGAGAAGGTTCACATCATTCTTGAAAACCTGAAGGTTGCTCAAAGTCGCCAGAAGAGCAACTATGACAGAAAGCACACGGACATGGAGTATGTCCCTGGTGATCTCGTTTACCTTCGTGTCACTCCCATGAGAGGCACGCACCGTTTTGGCATCAAAGGAAAGCTGGCTCCGAGATACTCTTATGCTCGTGGAAGAAGAGGAGAAGTCGCTTATGCTCTTGAGCTCCCTGAAAAACTCAAGTTCCATGATGTTTTCCATATCTCTCAACTCAAGAAGTGCTTCAAGGATCCCGGCAGGACCGTGGACCATGAACTCATCAATCTCCAAGAAGATCTGTCTTATCAAGAACACCCCACAAAAATTCTAGAAGTCGCAGAAAGAAGGACTCGCAACAAGTCCATCAAGTTCTGCAAGGTGCAGTGGTCGCACCATTCCATTGACGAAGCCACTTGGGAACGCGAGGACGAGCTCCGTGCCAAGTATCCTACCCTCTTCGTCTTCGTCTTCTTCCTAGAATCTCGGGGCGAGATTCCTATTTAGTGGGGGACAGTTGTAGCATCCCATCTGTCTAACATATGTAATGCTACATGGTTTAGTAATATAATTGCTACTTCCTACATATAATTGTTGCATCATAATTCTATCATGCTCATGTCATCATGCCACCTTGCATTTGAGCATCATATAAAACCCTTTTTCATTTGGTTCTTATCTCATATGCATTATTAATTGTATTTGCCTTTTTATATATTGTATTTGGTTCTTGATAAATGCTTGATGCCCAAGTTGAGTTGGGGGCATATCTTTTATTGACTTCACCACCTTCTATTGTCACCACCTTATAATTCCACCATCCTAATTACCCATGAGCTTCTACATTTTTCCTTTGGCATTTAAATTTAGCTCATGTGGGTTGGGATGGGTCCACTTCTATTTCCACATGATCTCACTCTAGCATCATGTTGTTTTCACATTATTGATATATGGAGCCACCTTTGCATGCATTAAGAGTGGAACCCCTTTTTCTAGGTTCCACATGGGTTGTTTTGGAATGTATGCTCATGTTGGAATATTCTTGAGGATATTATGCACCTAGTGGAATATACACACTGGCATGTCCTTAATTATATTCAAATATGACCATCTTCATCTACTCCACATGGAACATCCTTTTAAATTTCTTTAGCTTGGCCTTAGATCCATATTTTTGGAATGCATGTGAATAAATGCCATGAGACCTTATTATTGATTTAACAAAATAAACATGGCATTTATTACTTATGCATGGGCCATGCAAGTCATCACCATCTTGTTCTCCTTTGGTTTTCTTTGGGTTGATTGGGTCTTTTCTTTTGTGAGCTCCCCTTTTCTCTCACAAACCTCCTCATCTGTATCCTTGCTATCCTTGCCACGTGCATCAAGCCACACCACCTTGGTCTTTTGTTTCCCTTACCCATCACCCCATCCATGCATGACCATGTGTGGCTATATCAAAATCTTACACCCAAAACCCTAGCATCTCTCTCCTTATCCATCACCTTTTCCTCCACCCTTTGCTTGATCTCGTTGGCATGTGGAAAACCCTAAACACCCTAACCAACCCACTCACCTTAACCTCTCTCTCTAATCCCTCTCTCAAAACCCTAGACCTCATCTCCCTCCCTCTCTCTACCTACCCGAGCCACCTCACCACCCCTAACCCTAACCATGCCGTAGCACCACCCTCTTGCCATCTAACCACCCCATCTACCCCTCTAAACCCTGACCTAACCCGAGCCAACCCTAGTTCCATGCCATCTACCCCTTCCTCTCGGTTCCCTTTCTCTCTCTCTGCCACAAGGGCCACTCGAGCCAGACCACCCCTTTCCTCTCCCTGGCCCAGCTGCAGCCCCTCGCCCCTGCCGCGCTGTGCCTAGCACGTGAGGAGGAGAGCAGGGAAAAGGTGGCCGAAGCCACCTTTTTCTCCACCCGAGCCCCATGACACCCCTCTCTTACCCGTCCTTATCTCCACCACTCCCGTCTCTCTGCTGTGTCCTAGATCCCCAGGGCCGCCCCTGCGCCGCTGCCTTCCCCCTCTTCTTCCCCACCTACCGCCACCCTCCCTCGTCCATCTCCGGCGACCACCGTCGGTGCCGTCTCGCCCTAGCCGTTAGGAGGAGGCGGGCGTGGTGTGAGGTTGTCGAGGAAGGACACGGGGTCCCCTGCGTCGCCCCTGTGCTCTGCAACAAGCAGGAGAAGGCCTGGTAGCTGCTGAACGCCGACACATCTGCGACAAAACCCTAATCGCCGGCCGCCAGCTTCGCCGATGATCCGCTGCGCCTCCGGCCGTACCACCACCTCCAACCTTCTCCCGGTGAGCCGCCGCACGTCCCTGACAAATCCCCGCTTGGTCCTACTTCATGTAAACGCCGATCCGTCTGACGAGCACCCTCGGTGCACGGTGCTCGCCGGCAACGGCATCGCTGCGCGCCACGCTAGGCTTACCTAGCCGTGCCCCGCTCCCTAACACTAAACCCCAGCTAGCCTAGTGGTCGCCGCCATCGTGCGCACGCGTGAGGTCGCGAGTTCGAGCCCTGCTGCGCCGCGTCACGCGTCTCTGTCAGTTTCGTCAGAAACGGTGTGGAAGAAAAACAGTAGCAGTGGCATTCTTGCAGATAACCCCCCAAACCTTTTTTCCTCAACCCGCAATCTACCAGGTCCCACCTGTCATCGTCGCGGTACTTTTTACAAAAAGGGACCTGGGGTTCCAAATCCTCAACCCGCAGTCCTCCCTCTGCGCCGCGTGGCCAACCCACTCCCTGCCTCTGTCGCGTGGGTCCCGATTGGCGCCGGCCCCACCGGTCAGTCGCTGCGGCTATCTTCCCTCGCGGTGCAAAAAGGGTTCGCCACACTGTTTCGCCCAGTCAGCAACGGTCCCACCTGTCTGTGACTGTGGCTAGATCTGCCTGGGTATAAAAAGTGCCTGTGTTTATCTGTTTTTAATAAAACATTTTCAGAAAATGTTTAAATATGATTTAATTCTATTTTTAATAACTTTTAATCTGTAAATCCAAATAATACAAAAAATGTATGTTTTTGAATCAGAAAAGATTTCAAATATGCCATTCAAAATATCATTTGAGCAATTTAAATTTTTGAAATTGTTTAAATGCAATAAAAATGCCTTTTCTTAATTAATTAATAACTTTAAATCTACAACTTCAAATTCGACAAATAATATGTCTAAATCGATCAGCGCGATGAGCCCGTTCTAACTATGCATTCCATTTTCTGAATTGCAGCATGCATCATGTAAATATAAAGTATACAACAACTTATTTGGGGGCAAAACATGACTAAAACTTCTTGTACCCCACACCTCACCCATGCCATGCTACATTATTGCCATGTAAATTGAGAATAATTCATCATGGCATGCTTGTTTGCTTGTCGCATTTTTAATTCATATGATTGTGCACTTTATTTATGTTGGCCCTTGTTTGTTTGGTTCTTCTTCGAATAGACGCCGAGCAGGGGAAATATCAGGAATCCCAGGAGTACTGCCCAGATTCGTCTCTCGCTTCAACTGAGTTGCCAGGCAAGCACTACCACATGCTTGCATACATATAGTACCTATTGCTTCTATCTTATTTCTTGCATCATGGAGTCGTAATTGCATTAAATTGAATCCCAAGTACTGCATAGCCTTTACTCTTTAAACCCCATCGAAGCTTGTTCCTCCATCCCATGAGCCATTACTACAGGAGTTGTTTGAGCCATGCGAGTTGTAGAACAACATGTGTAGGGTATGTGAGTGTCTGATGGATAACGAGGTACCTAAACAACTTAACCTGAGTAGTAATAGGACAACAAATGAAAGAGGCACCGGTGAGCAATATCTGCTATTTGGTTTTTCATGCTCACTTGTGTACCGTAGGACCCCGAGTACTTGATTCATGTTCCTTGACTATTCGCACTATCCGCATCCGGGAGGCCGTGGACCCTCCTGAGCCAGAGCTTGATTCATTTCTATTTCTTGGGGCCACAATTAGTTTGGGGCTTTATTACTATCCTGTACTTATGCCATGCCTTACTGTTTTATTTAAGATTGTGCGAGGAGCACTTGTACTGTTTAAGAATGCGGAATGTTTTCGCGGTATCGACAAGCCCAGTCACATTTTCGGGTTCCCAGTCGTTTACAGCCATTGTCACAAACTCTGGGTCCGTCTCGGAGCCGGCCAACTTCGTTGCGGGTAGCTTATTGGGGTGCCCCCTGAAATATTTCTGAATCCTGTGATCGCTTTGTCGTGTATGTCTCGTTGGGTTTTGAGTTGGTTTTTCCGAGGTTGATCAAGGGAGAAACATTCGTAATGTAAATTAGTTGACATTACCAAAAAAATTGGGTCTGCTTTCACAATGATGTACTAGTATTTATTAGAGTATGTTTATACATTTTCTCACTTAATGAGATATCATGGACCTAAGTGGAGTTTTAATATGTGTATAATCTTGAAAGTATATTCTAATATAGTGGCATAATTCCAATCGCAAAATATGGTATCAATATATATATATATATATATATATATATATATATATTGGTAAACACAAACTATATGATTACTTCTCATTTTATTTTACATTAGGAAAGATATACCTTGACCATATTTATTTATAATCATTCTATTTCTTTTGTTCCATAGGTTTTGGAAATAATAAGGATATGATCCAAATCATGGCTGATACATGCTTCCGACCCAATAAAACCTTAGACAATTTAAAATTTCTTCTTGTCATATCCTGATCCATAGACAATTGCTTAATAAGTGATTAGGCATGAACATAAGGAATGTGGATGAGTAAATGAACGTACGTTAAAATCCAGTTGTACATACAAGGAAATATCTATACATGTAGGGTATGAACAGAAATATAAGATTTTTTGTGTACAACCATGGACAAAATGACAAAGAGTTAGAAATGAAACTGTTTTTTCAGAGCACGCAACAATTGACCGAGCGGAGAAGAATACCGAGGGATAGTTCTTTGTGTCTATGCAACTTCATGCCTTCCTATAAAAACTCTATATATTGAACAATTTTGTCACTAGATATTTTGTAAAAGATATTTCATAATTATTTTTATAAAAAATCAAATAAATGTTAGGTTACATCATTAATAATGTAGACATAGTTAAAATATTGTGTATCTAGTTGTGCATACACGAAGTATCTCTACGAGGAGCGTATGCCGAGAAAAGTATGAACATATGGTCCAGATTGATGTGTGCAACCATGTACAATGAGTGTGAGGTAGACCTATAGATCTTTTATAGAGAGCACATCAGAACTAATCTAGAGGAGAAGCAGATTGCAGATAATTAGTTTGTGTATTTGCAACTCCATGCTTGAGTATATAAACAGTATACGAAGAAAAATATCATTTGATTTTTGTAAAACATGTTTCACAATTATTATTATCATTTTAAAATAAAGGTCAAAGTTGCATCATAAATAATTTATCCAAATTAAAAATATTTTTTATTTCAGAATGAAGAGTGTAAATATGAGGGGAAAAGCCATAGCAAATATGAAATCTTGATAATTTTAAACAGAAAAAATGATGCCCTCGCAATGCGAGGGCCATCATGCTAGTCTATTATATACTAAAAACAATATAAAAGTGTTTCTCGAGGCACCAAATGATCCACATAGGCTTATAAAATATACTATGTTGATATGCATATTAATCGTTTGAGATTAAGAGATAAAACATGCTACGGAAAACATTAAACATGTACACATGTGTATATGACGGACATGTAAATCCAAAGGGAAACTATATTCTAAATATTCTGGAAGATCCTTACGTGGACTTCGGCCGGCCGGCCGACCATGGCGCCTTAGAAATTTTTCCTTTGATTTGCATCTACGTCCACAAAACGTGTAGCTCATGGACTCTTTCCAAAAAAAAAAAATAGAAACACATACCGGTGCAGTCAATATCAGTTTCGAAAAAAAGATGAAGTCAATATGCAGAATGATCGGATGGAAGTATAAAAAAAGTTTTATTTTAATCACACTAGAAACATGCACCTCTAAATATGTATGGAAAGCTATGTACAATGCGTCGTAGTAGGCGAAACAACATGGTCTGTGCCTTAGAAATTTTTCCTTCGATTTGCATCTACGTCCACAAAGCGTGTAGCTCATGGACTCTTTCCAAAAGAAAAAATAAATAGAAACACATACCGGTGCAGTCAATATCAGTTTCAAAAAAAGATGAAGTTAATATGCAGAACGATCGGACGGAAGTATAAAACAAAAGTTCTATTTCAATCACACTGAAAACATGCATCCCTAAATATATGTATGGAAAGCTATGTACAATGTGTCGTGGTAGGCGGAACAATACGGTCCCTCCATTGAGGGAGCTCTCTCTTGGTCTCGCACCAAGGATACATCATCTCATCTGGGATGGTTCCCCAAAACGTGCATAGAAATTTTGTAAAAGAAAAACTCTGCAGTTATGTATGAATAATTATGCCCTTACAACATCTAAGAATATTACACAATAAATATCTAAGATCGAAATGGATATTTTGTTTTGGTTAAGCATATGGTTCAGTATGTCCGACGGAAGTAAAAAACAAAAGTTCTTTTTAATCACGCTCAACTAGAAACATGCACCTCTAAATATGTTTGGTAAGTTATGTACAATACAACATGGTAGGGAGAACGCACGACCGCTCCATGGAGGGCGCTCTCCCTTGGTCGCTCCAAGGATACATCATCTTATCTGGGATGGCTCTCCAAGATGTTTGTTGAAATTTTTATAAGAAAAAAGTTAGCAGTCATGTATAAATAATTATGCCCTTGCAACTTATAAGAATAGTAAAATAAATATCTCACATCCAAATGGATATTCTATTTGGTTAAGCATATGGCTCATATGGTCAGGTACTCACCAAAATTAAACTCCACATAAACATCAAGGAACTATTGCCATGTCGATCCTAATTATTAGTTAGGCAACCAGAAATGTATACTTGATATGACAATGTAAAAACATTGTGTGTGGCTGATAGACATAACTAATCAGAGCATGTCGACGCTCGATGGATACACATGTTGACCCTTGAATGTTTTGCCCCAATCATATATTATGTAGTCGATTCACGCTATAGTCATGGAAGCATTATTTGAGGAGTAAGTCAGGAGTAATGCTCAAAAACGGAAAACTTGAAGTCGAATGGCGATCTATTAGTTAATCATACGGCATTCTTATTAATAAAAATTCATTCAAGAATAATGTGTGAATGTGTCACATTGCCTTACGAGAAAGATAGGTTGGAACCGGAACATGAACTAGACTAGGGTATTCTAAGTCAATTTTGGCACAATGACATGATTAAAGCATTTGACAAAAAATATGTCAAACGGAAGAGATATATCAAGTGGACGACATGCATGGATGAGGAGGCTCAATGTTTATTAAGTAGGGATGTAGTTCCACGGTGAAGAACGGTGATACATTTAGGGACATGGCAATAAAAAATCAACATTGTTGTGACGATGACTCACTAATAAGATTTCCTATTATATATCCACAACAAAGACATGCACATTTCCTTCTTCAAAAGAATACACAAAAATTTTAGAACTTTAATTGTTTAGATTTTCCCTATCTGATTTGTTTGGTCATAGGATTATAGGATTATAGAAGTTTTTGATGGAAGACAATCTAAATGAAAGGACAATTTTCCTAGAGTAGGAATGCTTGGAAAATATTATTGCATATTACTTCATTTGTCTTTCCAAGAACTGAATGAACACATTTTATTGTCAACTTTCATGGTTTACCATCATTTAAAATTCAATAGGATATGTCATTACAATAATGTATACTAACTAAGTCAGCCTCAGAGCAATAATCATCTTATATACATCAAAAGACAATTACATGTGACCAGGAGCTTAAAAATATGACTATAGAGTAGGGATACTAGGGAGAGAGTTAAACAAAGCAAATAATAATATCTCCATTTTGAAACGGACAATATTGTACAATCATGTAGTCAAACTTTGTTTATTGGAGTATGAATATATACTTAAAGTGTGCCAAAATGAAATATCATGGTTGAGAATAAATTTTTATTTTTTTCTTGACTACATATTGAGAATTTTAGATAGAAAATAAGATCAACATAAATATTGTCAAAGTCTAAGAAGTCACATGTTTTTCAAAAGGTGGGAGGGGTGCCACATATTCAAGAACATATATAGAAAGTAAATGAGAGAAAGATAGATCTGTAAAAAGTAGAACAACAATTACCCCTCCATTTTTAAATGTAAGGTTTATATTTTTGACACATAAATTAAATAACGCACGTGGAGAGATAATTACACAAGTTTTTGGCAAGATTACTCTGACTTATTAATGTGAGAAAATAGAGGTGTTTGTATGAGATAAAAATACATAATCGAGACTCCAATGTTTTTGTCTAGACGAGGGGTGCAACACAGTGCACCCCATATTCTTTTTTTTTCAAAAAAAATACACCTTATATCTAGAAATAGAGGAAGTATTATTTACCTGACATACATATTAACTAGGGATTTTTTTTATCTTGTATCAGTAATTGTGTACTACTACCTCCGTCCTAAGTCTTAAGGCATATAACTTTTTTTAAAAGTCAAACTACCTAAAGTTTGACCAAGTTTTTAGAGAAAAATATTAATATTTACAATATGTAATTCATACCCTTTCATACATCATGAAACATATTTTCACATGATATTTATATAATATAATAGTTCTTGATAGTTTTTCCTAAAATTTTGGTCAAACTTTACATGGCTTGACTTTTCAAAAAAGTTATATGCCTTAAGCCTTGGGATGGAGGGAGTAATCTCAACCTACTTATCTAATATCTGGTAGAAACGACACATATGACCATCAGTTTCATATTTTTTGAAAAGGGCATACAAATTGTTGGCTCCAAAATGAAAAGTTCTTCCCAAAATAGATGATATTTTTGTTTACCATAATATATTCTGTTGGTTAGAGATTTGTATTACTACTTGATAATTACAGTATCAAATACAAGTAAAATCATAGGTTTATTTCTTGGTCATTTAGGCATACAAAATATAATGCCCTCGCATTTGCGAGGGCCACACTGCTAGTTTTAGGAATAATAAATGATACTAGGTATTTAAATAATATATTACTCCCACATTATGGAGTATTGGAAAATACATTTGTGCTTGTACAAGCGGGTACATCAGCTATCTCACTGTCCAAATGTACATCTAGATTCGTGCATTCTATCGCCTAGTACAACATCTATGTTTACTCTGTTTACTCTGACCATCTAGATTCCACGTCTACTCTCTCACGCGTATCCTTTTTTGTGGACAAGTCTATTTCCGTCATAACCATCCATACCTTTGGTGTATCTCACTCCATGCAACCATACACTGTTCTTGCTAGTATCTTGTGTAGCTCCGAAGGATCGAGACGAACAAAGAGAGTACTTGTGTTGTTAACAAATCTCACAAGTTTACACCGATATGTTTGGTGAGAAAATGCTATGTTTAGTAGTAGTATTTGTGCTGGTTCATTTTCGAACGTTAAATCACACAAGCTAAGTGTTAGTTTATCTCAGTCTTTGCCAGACTAACAACTGATGACACAATGAACAGTGCAACATAGAACACCAATGCCGCTGCATGCATAGTCAAATCAATAGGAGCATGGCGTACTGTACATGTGCCTGCTACAAACTCGTGATAAAAATACATAAGAGATCAAACCATTGAGATTAAACAAGCAGGGATGGTGAACCCTTGAACATTCGTAATCACCACTTCAGAGTCTCGGGTACAAGACAATCACCACAAAAAGAACCACTGGAACACACCTGACCAGCACGACACCTAAGGCGGCGGAGGAGAGCCACGCCGCCGGGGAGGCGGCAGACATCCAGGACAGGGACGCACAACGCAGACGAGGAAGTTGGGACCATTCTCCACCCCACCATGTCTTCAGCTGGGTCTGGACACCCCTCCGCTGCCCTAATCTGTCCCCTGCGAGAATCATGTCACTCCTAGCCGCATCGTGTAGGACCTTCTGCCGCAGTAGTTCCTCGAAGTAATCCACAATAGAACAGCGTCGTGATCCAGGGCCGGCGAGCATCAACGAGTACAAGAGCAATGAGGCGCTCGCGAACCTGCTCACCCCGGGACGGCGCGAGGTGAGCTCTAGGATGGCGCGTGGTGAGCTTGTCCGGGGCGGCGCGGGCGAGCTTCAGGACGACGCGAAGCGAGCTCGTCTGGGGCGGTGAGGGCGAGCTCGTCTACGGCAGCACATGCGAGCTCCAAGACAACGCGGCGGCGAGCAGGTGGCATGGCGGCGGCGCTCCACAAGCAGGCAGGGGGCGAGAGGAGAAAACAATAGGGATTTTGCCGGAAGGAGCTTGGGGTGGGACCGGGATCAGGTGACATGCCTACAGCATGTCACGCTGTAACATGCGCCCTCCCATCTGCCGTCCAAACTCCATCCAACGCACTGCAGCGACCTAAGGCAAAAATGCTCCCGTTTCAGACTTGATTAGCTTCTAAACAATTTGATCAGCTTCTAAACAATTTGATTTTTGGCTAATCACCAAAGTTTAAGGTGTAAGTTAATTTCTGCATGCAATAAAATTAGTGGAGTTAGAACCTGTCCTTGTCTGTATCTCAACTAGTACTCCCTCCGTTTTCAAAATATAAGATGTTTTACCTTTTGTGAAATAAATGTATCTAGACTATTTTAGTGTACAACCTTTTGTGAAACAAATGTATCTAGACTAAGGGCATCTCTACCGGGCCAACCCAAATGGGTGACCACAACAGTCCGTTTCTGTCCGTTTGGGTTGGGCCGTGGTCGTTTTGGTGTCGCGGTCTGACCTGTCCGGCCAGCCGCGCCCAGCGGCGCGACCCATCTATCCTCGTCTGGCCAACAGGGTCACGGCGTTTTTTTTCGAATTTCAAACCAGGACATTTCGCGCGTAAACTGGAAAAGTTCATACGTCATTTACAAAATATTACATTAGAAACATGAAAAAACTATCGCTAGCCCTAGCTACTAATGATCTCCCCGCCGGCACCGCCCCGTCCATCTATGGATCGAGGTCGATGTACTCCAGCAACGTCCAGAGGTGGGATGGCGACAGTCCCGGAGCTGGCGCCGGTGTGGGTGCAGGTGTGTGAGGCGATGGCTGGTCGATCACCTGGCAGTGGCTGCCCCGCGCCACGAGGCCGGTGAGTTGGACGGTCTCCTGGTAGCCGTCCCACATGCGATCCTCCTCCCTCGCGCTGGCCGCGATGGCCTGCTCGAGGAAGGCGTCCTCGTCGTAGCCCCGCGCTAGAACCTCCTGGTACTCCGGTGGCAGGTACGCGGTGGCGGATGTGATCTCCTCCTCGTCGTCTTTCTCCTTGACAATGAAGTCGAGATCGTCGTCGCCGAGGTCGGCGTCAGAGTGGTTGACGGCGCCGTCATTGTCGAGCTCGAAGGCGGGGAGGGTGCGGAACGCCCAAGGGTCGAACTCGCCCTGGTAGGAGCTCGCGAGCCACGCCCTGTGCTCCCACTCGAGGAAGCGCTTCCAGAATGGTGAGAAGAGAAAACAATGGGGCGAAACTTTGTCCAAGGAGAGAAAGGCAGCTCATATTCTCTTCCTAGGAAGTAGATTGGGTGTGACAATGGTAGGGGCTAGGCCTAGAAAAGGCTAGTCATAGCCTGCCTGTCGCTCTGTACTCATGTGAACAGTAGTCTAGTACTAGGCTAGAGAGATGGAGAAAAAGATAGATGTTATTCGAGATGCTAGAATGTACAAATCTAAATGTACATTTGGACAGTGAGATAGCTCATGTATCCACTTTGTACAAGCACAAAATCTATTCTCGTGAAGTATTACTATAATGTCACGTGACTTGCCAAAGAATTCAGCATCCGATTATTTAATACCATATCCCACATTATAGCCCAAATATATAAGATGTCTAAGAATTAGTTAAAAGTAAAATATTACTAACTTTGACTAAATGGTTAGCCTCTAAAATATTAGACGGGCACATTAAAAAAGTATAATTTACGATGAATCCAATAATATTGATTCAGTAATGTAATTTTTCATATATAAACTTGATCAAACTTAAAAAATATTGACTTTTAGCTAATCCTTTGATCCCTCATATTTTGGGACGGAGGGAGTATATGTAGTTCGGCTACTTTAGTCAGAAGTACAATGCGTGTATGGCAACTAATCTTGCAGATTCTTGTTAATTGCCCGCTGATTGTTTCACGAAGAGGAAAAACATCTCGCTGAAACCAGGAGTATCTCATATAAGAATGCAGATTCTTGTTAATTGCCCGCTGATCTACTATAATTTTTCAATCTGCAAATCGTATCGCAAGCATATCATCTCCACTGGTAGAAAGAGGGACTTTGGTATAGCGCCCAAATTCCATTGGTCCCGGTTCGTTTCCATAATCAGGACCAATGCCAGGCACCGGTCCCGGTTCATGCCGCCTGGGCATTGTCCCGGTTCATCTCTAAGCATCGGTCCCGGTTCGTGGCATGAACCGGGACCGATGCCCCCGCGACGCACACGTGGCGCTCTGCGGGGCATTGGTCCCAGTTCATGCCACGAACCGGTACCAAAAACCCCGCGACGGTCTGCAATCCGGGACAATTAATGTAAATTAATTCGGCGCAAAAATTAATTCGAGGCAGAAATTAATTCGAGGTAGAAATTGAATTGATCAGTATTTTTAAAAAAATCTTTCACAAATTAATCGAGACAAAGATCTAAATTGAGACATTTTATTATTCTACCACAAATTTTTCCAAACAAAGATGCGACTTTACAAATTTTCCTAGTCGACAACACTTCCGCTGCCGCTGTCCTCCGAGCCGCCGGCTTCCTCGTCGTCGTCGGACGAAATCTTCACGATTTCGGCGTTGTTCGGGAGACGGAGCTCCTCTGCGCGGCTAGCGGCATCGATGGCGGTGTAGATGGTCCGTCCAGGGACGGACCAAAACATCTCCCACCCTTCTCGGTTGCGGAGATCCGGATGCACCACGCGCCCGTCCACGATGCGGTTGCCAAGCTTGGCCTTCCGCTCCTTCTTGAACAGCCGGGGCCAGTACTCGCTGGCCGCCGCGTACCGGGGCAACGCCCTCATCCACGCGGGCAGCTGGCGGCGACGCTCCACGATGACGCACTCCATCTCGTATCTGCGGTGGTTGAGGAGCAGAGCCACCGGCACACCCGTCTCGCTGATGCGAAATCCGGCGGGCACGGTCGCGCGCGGCGGCGCGAGGATGCCGTAGTACGCAAACATCACCGCCTCGTAGTGGTTGAGCGTGGGCACCTCCATGGCGGCGCGGTGGAGATTGGAGAGGGAGGGGAGGCGAGACGACGGCGCGGTGGAGAGGCGATGGCTAAAGGGGTGGGGTAGAGATCGACTGCAGAGAGGCCGAGGCGATGGCGAAAGCGAGCGCTGTGGCCTCATATTTATACACGGGGATGACGAAGCGACGGTAGGCATTGGTCCCGGTTATTACCACGAACCGGTACCAAAGCCCCTCCCGCGCGACACGTGGCGGCCCAGCAGCACGCCCCCACCAAGGTCATTGGTCCCGGGTCGTGCCATTAACCGGGACCAATGACCTGGGTGGGGTGCGAGCTGCTGGGACGCCACGTGTCGCACGTGAGGTGCTTTGGTCCCGGTTCGTGGCTTTAACCGGGACCAAAAACCCTCCTCTGGCTATATATAAGTCCAGCCTTTTGCCCACCAAATTTTGATGGATTGTGTGTGAGGTGTGGGTGCTAGCTTTTTTTTCTTTGATTGCACACAAGGTGTTCGACGAAATTTCCGAGCCACACTTTAGTTCGCACAACACGGTATCCTCGGCTGAGGTTAGCAACCTTATCTTTTTTATCTGTAACTGATACAAAAATATTGCATGTGTCCATGTAGGATGGTCATTTTACTATTCACGATGTTATTGTAATGGTTAATTATTATGATGTAGATCGATGCACGGATGCGATGGATGTATGGCGACCGACGCGATTCTGATTTTATTGCAGGCCTGCATAAATTTATCGATTTGGCTAAGGCAAACAAAGTGGATAATTTTATGCCTTGTCCCTGCGTCGACTGTCGGAACGTGGCGGAGCACTCTGCCCCGAGAATCCTTCAAAGCCATCTGCTTCGGAGAGGTTTCATGCCCGGATATTATTGTTGGGCCATGCACGGAGAAAGAGGGGTTAGGCTGGAAGAAAATGAAGAAGAGGGGGATGATGACAGCTATCCTATGTCCCCTGAAGAATACGGTGATACTGCAATGGAAGACAATGAAGAAGAGGGAGGCAGCAATGAAGAAGAACAACGGGCATCGGATGAGCCCGCTGATGGTCTTGGTCGGGTCATTTCTGATGCAAAGCAACAATGTGATACAGAAAGGGAGAAGCTTAAGTTTGAGGCCATGCAAAAGGATCACAAAAAGTTATTGTACCCAAATTGCGAAGATAGCAGCACAAAGCTCGGTACCACACTTGAACTGCTGAAATGGAAGGCAGAGACTGGCTTATCTGACAAGGGATTTGAGAAGTTACTAAAAATAATGAAGTCAAAGCTTCCAAAGGATAACGAGCTGCCCGCGACAACGTACGAAGCAAAGAAGACTATCTGCCCTCTAAGATTAGATGTGGAGAAGATACATGCATGCATTAATGACCGCATCCTGTACCGCTGTGAGAAGTACGAGAATATGGATAAATGCCCGGTATGCACTGCATGTCGATACAAGATCAGACAAGATAACCCTGGTGATGTTGAGGGCGATGACGAGCCCTCCAGGAAGAGGGTTCCTGCTAAGATTATGTGGTATGCTCCTATAATACCATGGTTGAAACGTTTGTTCAAAAATAAAGAGCATGCCAGGTTGTTGCGATGGCACAAAGAAGAGCGTAAGAAAGACGGGAAACTAAGACACCCCGCCGATGGGTCGCAGTGGAGAAACATCGAGAGAAAGTACTTGAACTTTGCAGGTGACGCGAGGAACTTATGGTTTGGTCTAAGTACAGACGGCATGAATCCTTTTGGGGAGCAGAGCTGTAGTCACAGCACCTGGCCAGTGACTCTATGTATCTACAACCTTCCTCCTTGGTTGTGCATGAAGCGGAAGTTAATTATAATGTCAGTGCTCATCCAAGGACCGAAGCAACCTGGCAACGACATTGATGTGTACCTAAGGCCATTAGTCGATGAACTTTTGCAGTTGTGGGCAGAACCAGGTGTAAAGGTGTGGTATGAGCACAAACAGGAGCCATTTGACCTACGAGCGTTGTTGTTCGTAACCATCAATGATTGGCCTGCTCTTAGTAACATTTCAGGACAGTCAAACAAGGGATACAATGCATGCACGCACTGTTTAGATAAGACTAAAGGTACATATTTGGATAAATGTAAGAAGGTTGTGTACCTGGGGTGTCATAAATTTCTTCCGACCAATCATCAAGTAAGAAAGAAAGGCAAGCATTTCAACGGTGAGGCAGATTACCAGAAGAATCCTAAGCTCCCTAAAGGTGCTGATGTATTTGGTATGGTGAAGGACCTAGAAGTAAACTTTGGAAAGGGTCCTGGCGGTCAATCTGTTCCGAAAGACCCCATTACCGGACACACGGCCATATGGAAAAAGAAATCTATATTTTGGGAGCTTGAGTATTGGAAAGACCTAGAGGTCCGTTCTTCAATCGACGTGATGCACATGACGAAGAATCTTTGCGTGAACCTGCTAGGCTTCCTGGGCGTGTATGGGAAGACAAAAGATACACCAGAAGCACGAGAGGACCAGCAACGTATCAAAGACCCATACAACAAGCATACTGATAAAGGACGTGAATACTTAAGCAGCTACGCTCTTATCAAAGCAGAGAAGGAAATCTTTTTTGAAGTCCTTTACAGTATCAAGGTCCCGGCTGGCTTCTCGTCAAATATAAAGGCAATAATAAATATGGCAGAGAAAATTTTTTCAGAACCTGAAGTCTCATGATTGCCACGTGATTATGACACAGTTGCTTCCGGTTGCATTGAGGGGGCTTATACCGGAAAATGTTAGATTAGCAATTGTGAAGCTATGTGCATTCCTCAATGCAATATCTCAGAAGGTAATCGATCGAGAAAGTCTGGAAAGGCTACAGAAGGATGTGGTCCAATGTCTTGTCAGTTTTGAGTTGGTGTTCCCCCTGTCCTTCTTCAATATTATGACGCATCTCTTAGTTCACCTAGTCAAAGAGATTTCCGTTCTCGGTCCTGTATTTCGCACAATATGTTCCTCTTCGAGAGGTTCATGGGAGTCTTAAAGAAATATGTTCGTAACCGTGCTAGGCCAGATGGAAGCATCTCCAAGGGCTATGGAACAGAGGAGGTCATTGGGTTCTATGTAGACTTTCTTCCTGACCTTAAGCCGATTGGTGTTCCTGAATCACGGTATGAGGGAAGACTGAGTGGAAAAGGCATGCTTGATGGCTCAATGCACGGTGCCTAGAAAAGTGCTGGTGCGTGGTTGATGTAGAGCTCGTTGGGAACCCCAAGAGGAAAAACAGACCAGCACAGCAACAAGTTTCCCTCAGTTATGAAACCAAGGTTTAATCGAACCAGTAGGAGCAAGGAAACACCCCAAAGGTGTTACTAGCTGAGCTTTGGCAGAGCGCACTACCGGTGCTAGTAGCAACGTGGAGACCTACACAACACAACCACAGAACTTTGTCCCCAACTTGCGATGAGGTTGTCAATCTCACCGTGTTCTGCGGAAAACAAAGGATTAAACATATCGAATGGAAATAAGTAAAAGTTTGCAGAAAGTAAACACAAAGTAGTAAACAGTTTGTAGATTGTATGTAAAGAAAAGGACCGGGATCCATAGTTCACTAGAGGTGGCTCTCCTTAGATAGATAACATTCTGGGTGAACAAATTACAGCGGGGCAATTGACAAACATCGAGAAAGCAATACATGCATATACTAATCATCTTGACTCCTTTGAGACTTGATTGGGCATTACAACATTATACATAGACCGCCATCCAACTGCATCTATGACTAATAATCCACCTTCAGGTTATCATCCGAACCCCCTCCAGTATTAAGTTGCAAGCAACAGATTATTGCTTTACGAACTGCGTGTAAAGTAAACAATACGATTGTTCTATGAACAAAGGATTGTTGTTTTCTCCCTAGTAGCAACAGCACATCTAGTACCTTAGAGATTTATGTCACTTCCCCAGATTACCAGAGGCATGAACCCACTATCGAGCATAAATACTAACTCTTGGATTTGCTAGCATATACTTGGCCAAGATAGCTACTAACAACGGAAAGCATGCAAGATCACAAATAACAAAGACATGATAGCATCAATAATCAATCTGAAATAGCATCTCAATATCCATCGGATCCCCGCAAACACAACATGCAGAATTACAAATAGATGATCTTGATCATGAACGGAGCTCACAAGATCTAGACATGAAAGCACAAAGGAGGAGAACCAGCCATCTAGCTACTACATGGATCCATAGTCCAAGGATGAACTACTCACGCATCACACTGGAGGCTTGCATGGTGATGAAGAAGGCCTCCAGGGTGAAATCCCCTCTCCGGCAGGGTGCCGGGAAGAGCTTCAGATCCCTCCCAGTCTAGGGATGGAGATGACGGCGGCTACAGACTATTTCGTGGATTTTTGATCGGGTACTTAGGGTTTTCATCCTGAGGGCATCTTATAGGCGGAAGGGGAGGCCGAGGGGGTGCCGGGAGAGGCCACACCACCCCCTGGCGCGGGCTAGGCCTAGTCGTGCGGCCAGGTGATGTGGTGGCCCCCTGGCCCCTCTACGACTCGTATTCTGGCACTTGATGACATCCGGAAAAATAGGCACTTTGGCTTTTATCCCGTCCAATTCCGAGAATATTCATTTTCTGATTTTCCTGGAACCAAAAACAGCAGAAAACAGGCACCTGGCACTGTGGCTCTTGTTAATAGGTTAGTCCAAGAAATCATATGAAAAGTACTCCAAAGTTGGAACAAAACACAAGAAAGTGGATAAAACCAAGCATGGAACATCAAAAATTATAGATACATTTGCAATGTATCAGCATGTAATTCAGCTAATAGTCTAACATTTTCATCAATTCTCCCTTGTATGGCATTAGTAGCTGCAAAGGGATTATCATTAGTTTCAGGTTTAGCAGCCATTTTATTAATCAATGAAGATTGAGCTTCAGACAAAGATGATATATTTCTTTCAGCATTAGAGAGTTTCAATTGTAAACTAGGAATTTCCCTATTTAGACTCTCAAGTTGATGGCTAATGTTCTTCAAAATGATAGATTGTTCCTCCATAGATTTAGTAAATAGTTTATTTTGCTCATATTGCATTTGCATGAAGTTTTTAGTGGCTCTTTCAACTTCTAAAATTCTTCCTTCACTAGGTAATCCAGGTTTACCATTATAGCCATAAGTATTATTAGGAGGGTAGGGCCTATAATTGTTATTACCATAAGCATTGTTGCCAAAGTTGTTATTTCTTATGAAGTTCACATCAACTTGCTCTTCTTGAGCAATCAAAGAGGCTAAAGGAACATTATTTGGATCAATATGGGATTTCCCATTAACAAGCATAGACATAATAATATCAATCTTATCACTCAAGGAGGAGGTTTCCTCAACAGAATTTACCTTCTTACCTTGTGCAGCTCTCTCAGTATGCCATTCAGAATAATTAACCATCATATTGTCCAGAAGTTTCGTTGCAGCACCCAAAGTGATGGTCATAAAGGTACCTCCAGCAGCAGAATCCAATAGGTTCCTCGAATAATAGTTCAATCCTGCATAAAAAGTTTGGATGATCATCCAAGCAGTCAGTCCAAGAGTGGGACAATTCTTAACCAAAGATTTCATTCTTTCCCAAGCTTGAGCAACATGCTCATTATCAAGTTGTTTAAACTTCATTATTTCGCTTCTCATGGATATAATATTAGCAGGAGGATAGTATTTTCCAATAAAAGCATCTTTGCACTTAGTCCAAGAATCAATAATATTCCTAGTTAAGGAATTCAACCATTCTTTAGCTTTTCCTCTCAAAGAGAAAGGAAACAATTTCAGCTTAATAATATCACCATCTATATCCCTATGCTTTTGCATCTCACAAAGTTCAACAAAGTTATTTAGATGGGAAGCAGCATCTTCATTACCAATACCAGAAAATTGTTCTCTCATAACAAGATTGAGCAAAGCAGGTTTTATCTCAAAGAAAATATTTTCAGCCACATGTGGAGGATTAGGTGTGCTCATAAAATCATTGTTGTTGGTCCTAGTGAAGTCACACAACTTAGTGTTTTCAAGAGTAGTCATTTTTTTGGGTTTTCAAATAAGAAAGCAAACAAGTAGAACTATTTTTTTGTGTTTTTTGATAAAGAAACAAGCAAACAAAGCAAAAAGAAACTAAGCAAAACAAAAATAACAAAGTAAAGAGATTGGTTATGAGGGACTCCCCTTGTGAAGATGTCCTTGACTCCCCGGCAACGGCGCCAGAAAAATGCTTGATGGCTTAATGCACGGCGCCCAGAAAAGTGCTGGTGCGTGGTTGATGTAGAGCTCGTTGGGAACCCCAAGAGGAAGGTATGATGAGCACAACAGAAAGTTTCCCTTAGTTATGAAACCAAGGTTTAATCGAACCAGTAGGAGCAAGGAAACACCCCAAAGGTGTTACTAGCTGAGCTTTGGCAGGGCGCACAACCGGTGCTAGTAGCAACGTGGAGACCAGCACAACACAACCACAGAACTTTGTCCCCAACTTACGATGAGGTTGTCAATCTCACCGTGTTTTGCGAAAAACAAAGAATTAAACGTATTGAATAGAAAGAAGTAAAAGTTTGCAGAAAGTAAACACAAAGCAGTAAACAGTTTGTAGATTGTATGTAAAGAAAAGGAACGGGACCCATAGTTCACTAGAGGTGGCTCTCCTTAGATAGATAACATGCTGGGTGAACAAATTACAGCGGGGCAATTGACATACATCGAGAAAGCAATACATGCATATACTAATCATCTTGACTCCTTTGAGACTTGATTGGGCATTACAACATTATACATAGACCGCCATCCAACTGCATCTATGACTAATAATCCACCTTCAGGTTATCATCTGAACCCCTTCCAGTATTAAGTTGCAAGCAACAGATTATTGCTTTACGAACTGCGTGTAAAGTAAACAATATGATTGTTCTATGAACAAATGATTGTTGTTTTCTCCCTAGTAGCAACAACACATCTAGTACCTTAGAGATTTCTAACACTTCCCCAGATTACCAGAGGCATGAACCCACTATCGAGCATAAATATTAACTCTTGGAGTTGCTAGCATCTACTTGGCCAAGATAGTTACTAACAACGGAAAGCATGCAAGATCACAAATAACAAAGACATGATAGAATCAATAATCAATCTAAAATAGCATCTCAATATCCATCGGATCCCTGCAAACACAACATGCAGAATTACAAATAGATGATCTTGATCATGAACGGAGCTCACAAGATCTAGACATGAAAGCACAAAGGAGGAGAACCATCCATCTAGCTACTACATGGATCCGTAGTCCAAGGATGAACTACTCACGCATCACACTAGAGGCTTACATGGTGATGAAGAAGGCCTCCAGGGTGAAATCCCCTCTCCAGCAAGGTGCCAGGCAGAGCTTCAGATCCCTCCCGATCTAGGGATGGAGATGACGGCGGCTACAGACTCTTTCGTGGATTTTTGATCGGGTACTTACGGTTTTCGTCCCGAGGGCATCTTATAGGCGGAAGGGGAGGCCGAGGGGGTCCCGGGAGCGGCCACACCACCCCCTGGCACGGGCCAGGCCTGGCCGCGTGGCCAGGTAGTGTGGTGCCCCCCTGGCCCCTCTCCGTCTCGTATTCTGGCACTGGATGACATCCGTAAAAATAGGCACTTTGGCTTTTGTCCCGTCCAATTCCGAGAATATTCATTTTCTGACTTTCTTGGAACCAAAAACAACAGAAAGCAGGCAGCTGGCACTGTGGCTCTTGTTAATAGGTTAGTCCAAGAAATCATATGAAAAGTACTCCAAAGTTGGAACAAAACACAAGAAAGTGGATAAAACCAAGCATGGAACATCAAAAAGTATAGATACATTTGCAATGTATCAACGCTAGGAAAGAAAGCAATGATATTTAGGGACGAACATTCTTTGAATCAAGCACACTACATAGTTCTCCAAAGTTCTACCTTTGTGGCTCCGTATATCGAGAAACACATGAATGTTGTACGCTCCAAGTTCTCGGGGAAGGATGACTACTTGATTAAAGAAAATCACATGGAGACTTTCGGCACTTGGTTGCAATTACATCTCATGAATGACACCACTATTGGAGATCAGCTCTACTTGTTGGCCGCAACACCATCTGTGACTGTACTGACTTTCCAAGGGTACGAGATAAATGGAAATAAATTTTACACGATTGCCCAAGATAAAAAGAGCACCAACCAAAACAGTGGTGTCCGCTTTGATGCAACATGCTAGAATGGGAAAAAGGACACATACTATGGTTACATAGAGGAGATATGGGAACTTGACTATGGACCTACTTTTAAGGTTCCTTTGTTTCGGTGCAGTTGGGTCAACATGAATGGAGAAGGGGTAAAGGTAGACCAGCTGTACGGAATGACAACAGTGGATATCAAGAATCTTGGTTACAGAGACGAACCATTCGTCCTAGCAAATGATGTGGCTCAGGTTTTTTATGTGAAGGACATGTCCTCTAGACCGAAAAAAGAAAAAATAAGGAAATGAATACATCAGACCGAAAATAAGGACATAGTTCTTTCAGGGAAAAGAAACATCACGGGAGTCGAGGACAAGATAGACATGTCAGCATATTATGATAAGTTTGATGAAATTCCGCCCTTCACCGTGAAAACTGACCCAAGCATCCTGTTAAGCAAAGAAGATGCTCCGTGGTTACGGCCTAAGAAGCGATCATAGGCAAGGGATCGACATACGCGACGAAGGATTCATACCCTAAACCCTATGTAAATCTATGTAATGTATGGAAACTGTATGTGATGTATGAAAACTTTATAACCTCGAACATGATAGGTCATTTTGTGAAGCTCCGCCACGGGAGATTTCCCAACACTATTAGAGGAGATGGAGTCTTTCACGGGCTTGTAGGGAAATTTTTCCGAGGCGGAGCTTCCGAAGATGTCGTAGGGCGTGTGCACCAACGATATCTTCGAGAAGCTCCACCACGGGAGATTTCCCAACCCTTTCCCCAACACTGTTAGAGGAGATGGAGTCTTTCACGGGCTTGCAGGGAAAAAATTTCGAGGCGGAGCTTCCGAAGATGTCATAGGGCATGTGCACCAACGACATCTTCGAGAAGCTCCGCCACGGGAGATTTCCCAACCCTTATTCCATGGGGATGAAACTCTCTCTACCTATGTTGGCTTGTTGAGCTGCTTGCCATGGCGTATCGATGGTCCTTTTATAGGCACGGCGCCACTTCTACTTTGTCTTGTTCCTCCGACAGGGTGTCGTGCGCTACATGCTTTATCTCATCGAGCAGTGCGTCCACCCACACGTCCTTATCCCGCCGACAACTTTAGTCTCGGTTGCACCCACCAGCCGGGACTAAAGGTTACCCAAGTGTCCTTATCCCACCGACAGCTTTAGTCTCGGTTGCACCCACCAGCCGGGACTAAAGGTTACCCACGCATCCTTATCCCACCGACAGCTTTAGTCTCAGTTGCACCCACCAGGCGAGACAAAAGCTTTAGTCTCGATTGCACCCACGCACGAAAAATGGAAATTGGCTTTTTCATGCGTCGAAAGGGAAAACTTCGTCCTGCAACATCGTAAGCCATCCCAAGATGCACATGTGTGCACAATATGGGCACATTATCACAAACTATGCCCTGATTCTAGCCATAACATTGTGGTTTGACCTAAATGCCATGAAACCTCAAACATGATAGGTCATTTTGTGAAGGATTTTTTATGATGTTTGCAATTTTTCAAGTTCAATGTTTTCCTTGCAACTGTGACACATAATATGACACCACGCGAAGGTTTCACATTGTTTGGATCATTTTTGAATTTCTTATGCCCGTTTCAAACAATATTCAAAACGGCGGGCATGAAGCTTCTTAGCCCAGGGCTGAGCCTCGTTGAACTTGAAGTGGATCTCTGATGAAATAGCATGTTGTGAACCTATAAATGATTTTTTTAAAAATTCACAAGCATTACATCATGTACTTGTAGTTCAAATTTTGGCAACCTCCTACCGATTCAACAGGAATTTGTCTTTTTCATGAGGGATGGACAGAAAGGTTCCAGATACACCGGTTGGGAAATTGTCCATATAAGGTGGTCTAGTATTTTTTTAAAAATTGGTTGGTACCAATGCCAAACTTTAATTTGGTGGTTGCTTCACAGAACACCCCGATTTTGGCACCTCAAAAATAGAAATTGGCTTTTTCGTGCGTCGAAAAGGAAAACTTCCTCCTGCAACATCGTAATCCATCCCAAGATGCACATATGTGCACAATATAGGCACATTATCACAAACTATGCCCTGATTCTAGCTGAAAGGGTAATTGCCCCTATGTGTGGTTTTGGTGATTAATGAAAATCCCTATGGACTAATGTTTTCATTGAGTTTTATATGAAGGAATATTCCATAGGTCATGCTTGTAGTTCATGTGTTGTATTCAAGTATGGATTCCATGAAGATAAAGATATACCTTGAGTTTTGGCATCAAGATCATCAAATTGAAGAGAAGAATATGATATGTTCAAGAACTTGAGAGTGTGATCTCAATAGAAGAATTCAAGATATGGCTCTAAGCCGGTGTCATGATAGCCTCATTAGTTGAGCTATGTATGACTAAGATTTAGAGCATGTAATCAAATGAAGAATTCCTTATGTACCTCAAGATATTGAGATGGAGCATGAGAAGACTCTTGGTTGACCAATGCAAAGAGTGAAGAGTGATTTCAAGTTGGTCAACGCATGAAGCATAAATAATGTACCACATGGATCTTGTGGTGTGGTAAGCCTTGTCATTTATGCATCATGAACTAACCCATTATATATGTTCCTTTGTGTTTTATATATGGGATAGGTGTCTTTCCATGGGCATGCTTCAAAAGTTAAGATCTCAATAGCCCATGAGAGGATGGCATCAAGTGGTGATCGCCATCAAGGTTGAGAAGGGAAAGTTCAAGATAAGCATCTCGAGAAGATCATTTGCCTGAAGCTTGCCGTCCATATTGGTGAAAATAGACATGTGAAGATGTCTCCTAATGAAGCTATCCCATAGTGGTGTATGGGGAGCAAATTATGAGTCTTCACGAAGCAACAATGATCAAGTGGTGCATTCCGGCTTGGATGGAGCTTGAAGCGTTCTCATCAAGATCAAGCGGGATGCGCAAGGCAAAGGTATGGCCTTGCTAGGTTTTCCTTTTACCGGTCTCAAGGTTTTTGTTGGGAGACCGGGTTATAGGATAGATAACCGCACTATCAAGAGGGGCTTTCGGTTGGGTAACTTGATCACATCGTAATAGGGAGCTCAATCCTTTGCATACTTTTCATATTACTATTTTGTTGCTTCTTGGTATTTTCTCTATTTGAGGTTCTTGATCTTGTTGCTAGCTCTTCAACAAGCCCAAGTTCATCGAAAACGGAATTCGTATGCATCTTATATGGCGTTTTCGAGTTTGAAGGTTTTACCGGTTCTTCTTATAGGGAGGCTCCATGCCTTTCCTCATTTGGTTCTATCTTCCTTTGTTGTACTATGATGTTTTCATGCACCATATTGTAAAGCTTGTTGTCCTCGTCAAAACAAGCCCAAGATCATCAAAATCGGAGTCCGGATGCAAAAGTTATTGCGTTTTTCATGAAGTCAATTTCATCCCGGCTGTGGATCCGGTTCAACCGAGCCCCACACCGGACGGTCCGGTTCCAGCTCCGGTTGACCGGATCTCAGACCAGGTTTTCCGGTTTTCGCGACCGAGTCTATTCCGGGTTGGCATACAGAAGTATTTCGGTTTGTAGTACAGAAGCATTGTTCTTCCTCTCTAATTCCTCCCTAGCACTTGTTGCTTTGGTGGGATTTGAGAGTGAGGGATTTGAATGCCCTTGGTGTTCTTGCTTTGCATTCTTGCGTAAGTGTTGAGCTCTCCACTACGATTTGTTCAAGTGAGAGACCGTGAGCTTGTTGCTCTTGGAGGGTGACCTCCTAGTTGGCTTGGCGGTTGGTGCCGTGGTGTCCTCTTCGTGGAAGATTGTGAAGAGACCCGGGCTTCTCCTTCGTGGAGCTTGTGAAGTGGTTGTGGAGCTTGCCATCTCCGGAGTGGAGGAAAAGCTAGCCATAAGGAAAGGGCCTATTCCTTCGTGGGATAGACTCGGAGAAGAAGGTGAGCCTTCGTGGCGTTGGGAAATCCTTCGTGGAATCCCACACCTCTCCAACGTGACGTACCTTACTTGTGAGGGAACACGGGAATACATCTACGTCTCCGCTTGCCTCGGTTATCTCTATACCCGAGCTTACTTTCCTTGTGATAGCCATCGATCTTTAAGTACTTATATCTTGCCTATCACTTGTGGTATATTTATCTTGTGCTATCTTGCTTAGCTTATCTAGTTGTTGGTGCACTTAGTTGAGCCTAGTGTATTTAGGTTTTGTGCTTGTAAAATAAACGTTAGTTTAATTCCGCATTCTATCAAGCCAAAACCGTAATAGTTTTGAAATTGCCTATTCACCCCCCTCTAGGCGACATCTCTATCCTTTCAATTGGTATCAGAGCAAGGTTTCTCCTTGTTTAGGCTTCACCGCCTAGAGTGTAAAGATGTCGGCTAGTAGTATAGTGCACAATGACACAATTATCTTTGATGGCACAAATTATATTTTGTGGAGAAATTGCTTGCTTTGTAATCTTCGGACCTTGTGTCCAAATATTGAGCGTTTTCTAGATGTAGGTTTTTCTCCTCCGATGGATCCTCAAAATCTATCTTTAGAGGATGAGAAAAATTTACATCTCGAAGCTCAAGTATCTAATGAGCTTATTTTCTCCTTGAGCCCCATAGTTAATTTGTTCTTGACAAATGTAAAGCGCAAGTCATCTCATGAGATGTGGACCAAGCTTAAAGAAATATTTGGTGGGTCCATTTCTCATAGGGTCGGTGGTATCTCCGAGGAGCTCTCTTCTCCTTCACATCATGAAGAGCTCCAAGTGGCTTCCACCTCCGGCCGCGATGAGATTTCAATTCCCTTCACCTCACCTACATGTGACAAGTCACAAGGTAATGGCATGGTGAGTGGAGAAATCATATGTAATGATGGTAGTGGTTCTCTTCACACCAATGATTCATGTTCTATAAATGCTAATGGTGTAGAGAGTTTGGACTTAAGCACTTCTTGCAACGATAATTTTATATCCCCTTGTGTTGCTAGTCCTTGCATATTGTCTAGAAATTATTTGAGTACTAGTATAGATGATATGCTTGATTTGTCTTGTTCCAATAAACAAAATGCTTCTATTTCCTCTAGTTCTGTATCTAACAATGTAGAGGAAATCAAACACCCTATGGAGCAAGACACGATCATGAATGAAGATTCAAGAATATCCTCATCTTCATCCTCCCGTGCTCACATGTGCCTTATGGCAAGAGGATCAAAGGTATCTCCTACTTTGGATTCCCAACATATCTTCTCTAGATAATAGCAATGATAATGATGATAGTGATGATGACCTTGATGAGGATACTAGAGCTCTTGTGCTTGAGCTGACCTTTTTGTGTACCTCTCTTCATGGTAATAGTAAGGCCGTTGCTTGTATCAAACACGTTATGGACACCATAACTAAACAAACGGAAACCATAGAGGAGTTGGAATTCCAACTTGATGATGGGAGTCGGAGATTCAATCTCCTTAAGCAAGAGATTGCCGAGGAGAAACACACTAATTGTCTCCTCATACAAAAAATTGAATCTTATGAGCTTGAAAAGGAACAATCTATTAATGATGCTAGTGCTACTAACTCTACTTCTTGTGAAGCATCTACCCTAAAGGAGAATGTTGAGCTAAGGGCTCAACTTGAGTTGCTAACTAGAAATTAAGGGAAATTGGAAGAAAGTCATGAAAAACTCTTGGCCTCTCATAATGATCTTCTAATCTCCTATGATGGGCTAAAATTAGCTCATGAGGCAAGTATCACTAAGGTAACATCTTGTGAGCCTCTTTTGGACGTTAGCACAACTTCTACTCAAAATGTTATTTTGCCATGTGCTAGTCATAGTGATCCTTCTAGTCATACTAGTGATAAACCTTGTGTTGGATTACTTGCTTTGCCTTGTTGCTCTAACAATGAAGCTTCTACTTCCTCTAGTACCTCTATTTCTACTAACCATGTAGAGGAAATCAAAGAGCTCAAGGCCCAAGTCACTTCTTTGAAGAAAGACTTGGAAAAGAGTCATGAAGTCAAATCCACACTCGATAATATTTTGAGTGTGCAAAAATACCCCAATGATAAAAGAGGACTTGGATTCAACTCCAATAATAAGAACAAGTCCAAGAGCAACAAGAAGAAGATCCAAGACCAAGTCAAGGATTTGGCCAAGATTATTTGCTTCAAGTGCAAGGTTAAAGGACATCATGTAAGATCTTGTCCATTGAAGAAAAAGCACTTGAGTGAGAAGAAACAAGGGAAGCGGCCACAAGTTCAAGGTCAAGACCAATCTCAACCTCAAGTTGAAGCTATGCCACTTCCCAAGAAGAATCAAGATAAGGCTCCCCAAGCCAAGAAATTAATGAAGAACAGAAAGGGGAGCATTTGTTGCTACATATGTCGTGAGAAGGGGCACTTGGCCTCTTCATGTTCAAATGGTACCTTATCTAACCCTATCATTGTTGATGAGTATTATTCTCTTGGGAAGGATAAGGATGGCAATGTGTTTGCCAAGTTTGTTGGAACTCAAAGTGGTGTCAAGAAACGAACCATTTGGGTTACCAAGCCTATTGTGACTAACCTCTTAGGACCCAACTTGGTTGGGGACCAACAATCTCAAACTTGATCAATAGGTGTTTTTGGAGGGCATTGGAGACTTGACTAACTCATGAAGAATTAAGGGATCTTCATATATTATATTTTATAAAGCCAAGTTATAAGGATTATCATCTCCCTACCATATACCCAATGTGCCTCTTTGCGGTAACTCGAACTCAACACTTTTATATTGAAAGTTACTTGCCCCTTTACATGTTTTGGTTTTGTACCAAGTATGTGTTTGTATTTTTTGTGCCTCATGCTTGCTTATTTTGTGTATTCAAGTATGTCTATGTGTTTGGCACATCATTTACTTGTGTGTTTTGCTTTGAGCCTCTAATGCATCTTGATGATATCTTTTTTGGCTCTTTTTGAGTGGTTAATGGAACATCACATTTTGGGGGTGTGATATGCCTCGCGCATCTCTCATACCTTAAAATGTGTGTACATGAGTACTACCACTTAGTATTGATATTGCAAGATTATCTAGTCACTATGTGGTGTGTCATACTCATGAGAAATTCAAATTCTAAATGTCCATTAATTATTTCTAGTTGAGGTTGTTTTTCCTCTTATTAAGAAAAATTGGATACCACATTATGGGGGAGTAATATGCTTCTTTTGCATATCACAATCCTAGGAAATGTGAACATCAGGTGGTGCCACTTAGAGTTGATATTGTTGATTATCTTGTATCTAGGTGGCATGTTAGCTCAAACAAGGTCCTATTTTCTTGTTAGAAGCTTTTATTGGTCGTCTTTTCGGTCTTTGCTTGAGTAAGAAATTCTTGGTGTGGCCTTCCTCAAATGCTTATCTCTATCGAGAGAAGAAAGAAATCTAAGTTTGATAACATCTCTGCCAAACTCGGTTCTCAGGCCGGTTGAACCGGTTCCCAGACCGGACGGTCCGGTACCAGTCCCGGTCAACTGAACCCAAACCAGGATTCTCGGTTTCATATACCGAGTCTATCCGGGCTCACTCACAGTGAGCATCCCGGTTTGGATTCCGGTTGACCGGGTTGTACACCGGGCGGTCCGGTACCAGTTCCAGTCAACCGAACCCAAACCGGGATTCTCGGTTTCATATACCGAGTCTATCCGGGCTCACACACAATGAGCATCCCGGTTTGCATTCCGGTTGACCGGGCTGCACACCGGGCAGTCCGATGTGTGGTACGGTCCAACCGAACTTAAAACCGAGTTTCGCAGAAAATGCTACAAACGGCTAGATTTCTCCCTTGAGTATAAATACCTCTTCTTCTAGCTTGTCTTTACAAAAATTGTTGTGGCTCCCCTTGTCTTCCTTGGCTTTTGAACATCTCTTTGATGGTGTTTTTGATTATCATCAAATGTGATTTTAGTGGAAGACAAATCTTTTCTTCTCGGAACCTTGTGCCATTGTGAAAAATGTTAAGGGTTTGGTTTATTTGTTGAAACCTTGCTCTCTTGGGAGTTTGTTATCTCATTCTTTCTTCTCTATGTTATTTTCTTGAATGAGATAAATCTTTGAGCATTTATGTTTTTATCTCATCCTTTATGCTCAATAGTTTTTGCTTAGTTCATTTGTTGAACTTCGTTGAACAAATCTTGTGTTGATTTGATTCTTTGATATAGTTTGGACAGCAAATGTGTTTTGTCACACCTTGTATGCCTTCTTGAATATTTTGGTGTTTTGTCCAAATTATATATTCATTGGTTCTTGAAAGTCTCGTGCATGCATGTTTACTAAATGGATATCTTATATCATGTTTTGCTTTCTTTGATCCAATATATAGGGTATACTCCATCAAATCCTTAAAACGGCTATGATATGCATGAAATTCAAATTTCATCTCTAAATATGCACATATTTTTATGGAGTATGTCCTATGTGTTGTGGTTAGTCTAACCACTTTGGACCCAATAAGTTTGGGGACCAAGATGTACTTGAATGTTGTTTTAGGTACATTGGAGATGCAATGTATGCTTGTCTTATCTATAAGGAACATGTTGTCACCTCATGATAATTGGAGCCAAGCTAGGATGATCGAAGAATTCTTATCTACTACATCATACCATTGCTATCTCGGTAACAAGTATCTTATTCATGCATACTATTCTTCCATCCAATCTCTTGTAGGTTGCATCTTAGCATGAATTTATTTGTTTGTAAATGTTGAGGTTCTTGCAAGGATCTTTGAAATACTTTTCTATCCTTATTGCTTATGTGAGTAATTTGAGATGATGCATATAATGGGGAGTATATAAAATCATGGTCATGATTCACCAATCCCAAATATGCCTTCTAGCAATTTATTGCATATCAATTCCTCAAGGTACTCTCATGTGCAATATTGTTGAAATTGCATTGAATCCTTCCTTTTGATACTTGTTGCCTTTCTCAAAATATCCCAACTAGCATTAGTTCCCTTAGTGTTAGTTGTGATGTTTTTGAGGTTTTCTTTTTCTTTGGTGAAGTTCATTGATATACCATAAGAGAAAATAGAGCCATGGGCTATATATATGCACTTAAGAAAAATATCATTTTTTTGGTATATCTTATGACTTCCTGTTGGATATCATGTTTTCTTATCTTTATTAACCTCTTATGTGTGGATGTTTCTTTGTGGATTATTCCCATGATTTCCCAATTATAAACTTATATACACAAGAGTGTTAATCTCTCGCCTTGATATCCTTGCCTTTTGCCAACCATCTCACTTATCCGCTTAGTTTTTAATGGTTTTGGTAAGGTCTTGATTTATGAGTGCTCGGTTTACTTCCATTGCATCTTCATGCACTCATATCTCATATTTGGTTTCTTTTGGACTTAATCTTGTCTTGACAAGTGTATTGATTTATATCTCTACTCATTGTATCTTGGTTGTGTTCTAAATTATATAGAGGGAGTGAGGATTCCATGTTTGTGCATATTGTATTCAAATGAAACAACTACTTATGCACAAACCTTGGGGAGCTTCCTTATTTCATTTAGAGAACTATTTGTCCACTTGATTATTTGGATCTTTTGATCGCTTGCTTCATCCGTTCAAGTTTCTTCACCTTGTTATCCTTTTTAGCAATATTTGATTCTCAATATAGTTGATTTCCTCCAAGTATTCTTCATTGGATATGTGCATATGATTTCACTCATATTATGAGAAATGCACACCTTGGGAGGAACTTGAACTATATTGGCCTTCTAACTTTGTCATCCATTTTGGCACTTGTTGTCAATGGGGGAGAAGTTTAGAGGGTTTTAAGGGAAATGGTTTTCTACTTAAGATTTGTTTGTTCTTAAGTGTTTGCCTTTCATGCATTTCATCTTTATTATGTATTGCATGGTTGAATATATAGTGGAAACTCTCCCAAAGGTTATGCTTGACAATGTATGCAATGAAATTCAAGTTCATCACACGTGCATATATTATGGGGGAGTTTGCTCTATATATGTTGGTTCTACTCACATCTCTTGCATTAGTTGTAGTTTGTGTGAGTAGAAGCAGTTTCGATATGGGCTAGTATCTTTGTGTTACCTAACCATATCAAATACAACCTCTTGTATACAACTTATTCTCGGATAAGTTGCGTACTTGTTTCTAATATTCATTATATAAACCCTCTTGTTGTGATTGTCATCAATTACCAAAATGGGGGAGACTGAAAGGGTAATTGCCCCTATGTGTGGTTTTGGTGATTAATGACAATCCCTATGGACTAATATTTTCATTGAGTTTTATATGAAGGAATATTCCATAGGTCATGCTTGTAGTTCATGTGTTGTATTCAAGTATGGATGCCATGAAGATAAAGATATACCTTGAGTTTTGGCATCAAGATCATCAAATTGAAGAGAAGAATATGATATGTTCAAGAACTTGAGAGTGTGATCTCAATAGAAGAATTCAAGATATGGCTCTAAGCCGGTGTCATGATAGCCTCATTAGTTGAGCTATGTATGACTAAGATTTAGAGCATGTAATCAAATGAAGAATTCCTTATGTACCTCAAGATATTGAGATGGAGCATGAGAAGACTCTTGGTTTACCAATGCAAAGAGTGAAGAGTGATTTCAAGTTGGTCAACGCATGAAGCATAAATAATGTACCGCATGGATCTTGTGGTGTGGTAAGCCTTGTCATTTATGCATCATGAACTAACCCATTATATATGTTCCTTTGTGTTTTATATATGGGATAGGTGTCTTTCCATGGGCATGCTTCAAAAGTTAAGATCTCAATAGCCCATGAGAGGATGGCATCAAGTGGTGATCGCCATCAAGGTTGAGAAGGGAAAGTTCAAGATAAGCATCTCGAGAAGATCATTTGCCTGAAGCTTGCCGTCCATATTGGTGAAAATAGACATGTGAAGATGTCTCCTAATGAAGCTATCCCATAGTGGTGTATGGGGAGCAAATTATGAGTCTTCACGAAGCAACAATGATCAAGTGGTGCATTCCGGCTTGGATGGAGCTTGAAGCGTTCTCATCAAGATCAAGCGGGATGCGCAAGGCAAAGGTATGGCCTTGCTAGGTTTTCCTTTTACCGGTCTCAAGGTTTTTGTTGGGAGACCGGGTTATAGGATAGATAACCGCACTATCAAGAGGGGCTTTCGGTTGGGTAACTTGATCACATCGTAATAGGGAGCTCAATCCTTTGCATACTTTTCATATTACTATTTTGTTGCTTCTTGGTATTTTCTCTATTTGAGGTTCTTGATCTTGTTGCTAGCTCTTCAACAAGCCCAAGTTCATCGAAAACGGAATTCGTATGCATCTTATATGGCGTTTTCGAGTTTGAAGGTTTTACCGGTTCTTCTTATAGGGAGGCTCCATGCCTTTCCTCATTTGGTTCTATCTTCCTTTGTTGTACTATGATGTTTTCATGCACCATATTGTAAAGCTTGTTGTCCTCGTCAAAACAAGCCCAAGATCATCAAAATCGGAGTCCGGATGCAAAAGTTATTGCGTTTTTCATGAAGTCAATTTCATCCCGGCTGTGGATCCGGTTCAACCGAGCCCCACACCGGACGGTCCGGTTCCAGCTCCGGTTGACCGGATCTCAGACCAGGTTTTCCGGTTTTCGCGACCGAGTCTATTCCAGGTTGGCATACAGAAGTATTTCGGTTTGTAGTCCGGTCCACCGGCCTGGGGACCGAGTTGTCCGGTTCTGGGTCGGTCCAACCGGACTTCAAACCGGGTTCGCGCTGTTTCCTCCCAACGGCCATATTTGCCTTCCCCTATAAAAGGGGGTTCTTCCCCCAACGTTTTTGGTGGTTCTTGACCACGAAATTGACCTCCATTGTTGAACCTCTTGAGCTTGCTTCCTCTCCCTTCCCTTCTATGATTCTTGCATCTTTTTGAGGGCTTTGGAAGAGGAGATCTAGATCTACAATCCCCACCAATCAATTCCTCCTCTAAGTGAGCGGAACCCATTGGATCTAGATCTTGGAGTCATTGGTTGACTTCCACCATTGTTCTTCCTCTCTAATTCCTCCTTAGCACCTGTTGCTTTGGTGGGATTTGAGAGTGAGGGATTTGAATGGCCTTGGTGTTCTTGCTTTGCATTCTTGCATAAGTGTTGAGCTCTCCACTACGATTTTTTCAAGTGAGAGACCGTGAGCTTGTTGCTCATGGAGGGTGACCTCCTAGTTGGCTTGGCAGTTGGTGTCATGGTGTCCTCTTCGTGGAAGATTGTGAAGAGACCCGGGCTTCTCCTTCGTGGAGCTTGTGAAGTGGTTGTGGAGCTTGCCATCTCCGGAGTGGAGGAAAAGCTAGTCATAAGGAAAGGGCCTATTCCTTCGTGGGATAGACTCGGAGAAGAAGGTGAGCCTTCGTGGCGTTGGGAAATCCTTCGTGGAATCCCACACCTCTCCAACGTAACGTACCTTACTTGTCAGGGAACACGGGAATACATCTTCGTCTCCGCGTGCCTCAGTTATCTCTATACCCGAGCTTACTTTCCTTGTGATAGCATCGAGCTTGAAGTACTTATATCTTGCCTATCACTTGTGGTATATTTATCTTGTGCTATCTTGCTTAGCTTATCTAGTTGTTGGTGCACTTAGTTGAGCCTAGTGTATTTAGGTTTTGTGCTTGTAAAATAAACGTTAATTTAATTCCGCATTCTATCAAGCCAAAACCGTAATAGTTTTGAAATTGCCTATTCACCCCCCTCTAGGCGACATCTCTATCCTTCCACTAGCCATAACATTGGTGGTTTAACCTAAATGCCATGAAACCTCGAACATGATAGGTCATTTTGCCAAGGATTTTTTATGATGTTTGTAATTTTTCAAGTTCAATATTTTTCCTTGCAACTATGACACATAATATGACAAAAGGTTTCACATTGTTTGGATCATTTTTGAATTTCTTATGCCCATTTCAAACTATATTCAAAACGGCGGGCATGAAGCTTCTTAGCCCGAGGCTGAGCCTCGCTGAACTTGAAGTGGATCTCTGATGAAATAGCATGTTGTGAACCTATAAATGTTTTTTTTAATTCACAAGCTTTATATCATGTACTTGTAGTTCAAATCTTGGCAACCTCCTACCGATTCAGCAGGAATTTGTCTTTTTCATGAGGGATGGACAGAAAGGTTCCATATACACCGATTGGGAAATTGTCCATATAGGGTGGTCTAGTATTTTTGAAAAATGGGTTGGTACCAATGCCAAACTTTAATTTGGTGGTTGCTTCATAGAACACCCCGATTTCGGCACCTCAAAAATGGAAATTGGCTTTTTCGTGCGTCGAAAAGGAAAACTTCCTCCTGCAACATCGTAAGCCATCCCAAGATGCACATGTGTGCACAATATGGGCACATTATCACAAACTATGCCCTGATTCTAGCCATAACATTGGTGGTTTGACCTAAATGCCATGAAACCTCGAACATGATAGGTCATTTTGTGAAGGATTTTTTATGATGTTTGTATTTTTTTCAAGTTCAATATTTTTCCTTGCAACTGTGACACATAATATTACACCACGTGAAGGTTTCACATTGTTTGGATCATTTTTGAATTTCTTATGCCCGTTTCAAACTATATTCAAAACGGCGGGCATGAAGCTTCTTAGTCCGGGACTGAGCCTCGCTGACCTTGAAGGGGATCTATGATGAAATAGCATGTTGTGAACCTATAAATGATTTTTTTTTAAATTCACAAGCATTATATCATGTACTTGTAGTTCAAATCTTGGCAACCTCCTACCGATTCAGCAGGAATTTGTCTTTTTCATGAGGGATGGACAGAAAGGTTCCATATACACCGGTTGGGAAATTGTCCATATAAGGTGGTCTAGTATTTTTGAAAAATGGGTTGGTACCAATGCCAAACTTTAATTTGGTGGTTGCTTCACAGAACACCCCGATTTCGTCACCTCAAAAATAGAAATTGGCTTTTTCGTGTGTCGAAAACGAAAACTTCCTCCTGCAACATCGTAAGCCATCCCAAGATGCTCATGTGTGCACAATATGGGCACATTATCACAAACTATGCCCTGATTCTAGCCATAAGATTGGTGGTTTGACCTAAATGCCATGAAACCCCGAACATGATAGGTCATTTTGTGAAGGATTTTTTATGATGTTTGCATTTTTTTCAAATTCAATATTTTTCCTTGCAACTGTGACACATAATATGACACGACGCGAAGGTTTCACATTGTTTGGATCATTTTTGAATTTCATATGCCCGTTTCAAACTATATTCAAAATGGCGGGCATGAAGCTTCTTAGCCCGGGGCCGAGCCTCGCTGAACTTGAAGTGGATCTCTGATGAAATAGCATGTTGTGAACCTATAAATGATTTTTTTAAAATTCACAAGCATTATATCATGTACTTGTAGTTCAAATCTTGGCAACCTCCTACCGATTCAGATGGAATTTGTCTTTTTCATGAGGGATGGACAGAAAGGTTCCAGATACACCGGTTGGGAAATTGTCCATATAAGGTGGTCTAGTATTTTTGAAAAATGGGTTAGTACCAATGCCAAACTTTAATTTGGTGGTTGCTTCACAGAACACCCCGATTTTGGCACCTCAAAAATGGAAATTGGCTTTTTTGTGCGGCGAAAAGGAAAACTTCCTCCTGCAACATCCTAAGCCATCCCAAGATGCACATGTGTGCACAATATGGGCACATTATCACAAACTATGCCCTGATTCTAGCCATAACATTGGTGGTTTGACCTAAATGCCATGAAACCTTGAACATGATAGGTCATTTTGTGAAGGATTTTTTATGATGTTTGCAATTTTTCAAGTTCAATATTTTTCCTTGCAACTGTGACACATAATATGACACCACGCGAAGGTTTCACATTGTTTGGATCATTTTTGAATTTCTTATGCCCGTTTTAAACTATATTCAAAACGGCGGGCATGAAGCTTCTTAGCCCGGGGCTGAGCCTCGCTGAACTTGAAGTGGATCTCTGATGAAATAGCATGTTGTGAACCTATAAATGATTTTTTTAAAATTCACAAGCATTATATCATGTACTTGTAGTTCAAATCTTGGCAACCTCCTACCGATTCGGCAGGAATTTGTCTTTTTCATGAGGCATGGATAGAAAGGTTCCAGATACACCGGTTGGGAAATTGTCCAGATAAGGAGGTCTAGTATTTTTGAAAAATGGTTGGTACCGATGCCAAACTTTAATTTGGTGGTTCCTTCACAGAACACCCTGATTTCGGCACCTCAAAAATGGAAATTGGCTTTTTCGTGCCTCGAAAAGGAAAACTTTCTCCTGCAACATCGTAAGCCATCCCAAGATGCACATGTGTGCACAATATAGGCACATTTTCACAAACTATGCCCTGATTCTAGCTATAACATTGGTGGTTTGACCTAAATGCCATGAAACCTCGAACATGATAGGTCATTTTGTGAAGGATTTTTTATGATGTTTGCAATTTTTCAAGTTCAATATTTTTCCTTGCAACTGTGACACATAATATGACACCACGCAAAGGTTTCACATTGTTTGGATCATTTTGAATTTCTTATGCCCGTTTCAAACTATATTCAAAACGGCGGGCATGAAGCTTCTTAGCCCGGGGCTGAGCCTCACTGAACTTGAAGTGGATCTCTGATGAAATAGCATGTTGTGAACCTATAAATGATTTTTTTAAAATTCACAAGCATTATATCATGTACTTGTAGTTCAAATCTTGGCAACCTCCTACCGATTTGGCAGGAATTTGTCTTTTTCATGAGGGATGGATAGAAAGGTTCCATATACACCGGTTGTGAAATTGTCCAGATAAGGTGGTCTAGTATTTTTGAAAAATGGTTGGTACCGATGCCAAACTTTAATTTGGTGGTTGCTTCACAGAACACCCCGATTTCAGCACCTCAAAAATGGAAATTGGCTTTTTCGTGCGTCGAAAAGGAAAACTTTCTCCTGCAACATCATAAGCCATCCAAGATGCACATGTGTGCACAATATAGGCACATTATCACAAACTATGCTCTGATTCTAGCCATAACATTGGTGGTTTGACCTAAATGCCATGAAACCTCGAACATGATAGGTCATTTTGTAAAGGATTTTTTATGATGTTTGCAATTTTTCAAGTTCAATATTTTTCCTTGCAACTGTGACACATAATATGACACCACGCGAAGGTTTCACATTGTTTGGATCATTTTTGAATTTCTTATGCCCGTTTCAAACTATATTCAAAACGGCAGGCATGAAGCTTCTTAGTTTTTGATTAGTTCAAATAAAAATATTTGAAAACAGAAAATGGTTTTTGATTAGTTATTTAAATTGAAGCACTTTTCCTGTTAAAAGTTTTTTGAAATTCCAAATTATGTAATAAATATTTGTTAATGCAATTTTAATTGAAAATAGTAAAATTGTATAGTTTAAATAAAAATATTTGAAAACAGAAAATGGTTTTTGATTAGTTATTTAAATTGAAGCACTTTTCCTATTAAAAGTTTTTTGAAATTCCAAATTATGTAATAAATATTTGTTAATGCAATTTTAATTGAAAATAATAAAATTGTATAGTTCAAATAAAAATATTTGAATAGAGAAATTGGTTTTTGATTAGTTATTTAAATTGAAGCACTTTTCCTGTTAAAAGTTTTTTGAAATCCCAAATAAATAATCATCTTAAATTGAAACATCTTATTAATTAAAGTAGAAAACAAATTTGAAAATAGCGGGAAGACCAAAAGGTTCGCCAAAACCTAAAAAACGGGTCAACCATCCCGGTTCGTCCCACCAACCGGGACCAATGATCTCTGGGTGCGCGCGCTGATCAACAAGCCTTTGGTCCCGGTTGGTGGGACGAACCGGGACCAAAGGACAGACCATTGGTCCCGGTTCGTCCCACCAACCGGGACCGTTGGTCCTTTGGTCCCGGTTATTGGAAGACCCGGAACCAATGGTCTGTACAGTTAACAGCCCCGACCCTTCCTCCTCCGCAACTCCCCCAAATCACAGAGCACATCGACGCGTGGCTAAGGAAAATTTGCGACGGAGCAAAATCACGCCGTCACGCTGCCCAAATCCAGAGCGGCCGCTTCACGTCGTCGACGCCTGTCGCCGAGCGCCACTATCCGCCGCCGCGAGCAGGCAAGGAAGCTCCGCCTCGCTGCAATCGACCCCACTGTCCCCGACTCCGGCCGCCGCGTTCTCCACTGATTCCAGCAGCGCCCGGCCTCCTCCGGCCTCGCCGCACCCTCCATTGGCCTCCTGGTGAGCCACTGGTGCTCCAGCACCACTCCTACGTCTCCCTCCCTCACTGTATCGTCCTCCCCACGAGCACCTGCCGCCGCCAGCCGTCGGCCACCGTCAAACACCTTGCTCCGACGCACCTCCCGTAGCGGCGCCGCCCATTTTAGGTAGCCCACATCGCGCTGGTTCGAACCGTCCTAGTCGCGTCACCCCGCGCGCTTCTCTCCGTCGTCTTCCACCACCGCCTGGTAGTTCGCCGGCGAGGCTACGTGGCGCCACTGTGGCGTCGACGTGGCGTCGCGTGTGCCTGACGTGGGCGCTGACCAAGCCCCGCTAGCGTGGCATATGAGGTGGCTTGGGCCCCTCGCGTCAGTCTCTCTGGCTAGTTTAGTCGTGGAGAAAAAAAACCCACCCCGAGCTGACGTCATAATGACGCAGTAAAAGTTTAATAATTGATTAAATAATTTCATAAAAGTGTTTAATCTTATAAATTCAATAACTAAATTATTTCTAAGTCAGAAAAATATGTATAATATATCAAAATGTTTAGAAAAATGAGATCTACACAATAGACTCAAAATCATGCATTGTTCAACAAATTTAATTACAAGTTTGATAAGAGAATGAAATCAACACCTCGTAGGTGATTTCGGGGTCTCTCCTATACTAGGGTTTGGACCCTTCAGATCCCACTTAAATTGCCAAGCATGCCTTAAGGTTAAATTTCAACTCTGTTTAACTTGTCATATCATCTTCGATGCCATGTGTTGGTTGTTTTTTACCCTTTCTTGTCATAAACTTAATATGTAATTCCTGAACATCATCTTTGCAGATACTATGGATCCAACACATCAGGAAAACATCCTCTAAGGAATGATCTACGAAAATGAAGATATCGATATCGATGTCACCAGTGAGTTTCTGAATGATTTCGGTCAGGGAGATGAGTCTCTCAACCGAGGAGACGGCTCCGGTGAGGTAGAAGCCAAAGCCTGGGACAGGGGAGAAGCCGATGAGGAAGAAGGCGACAGCTCCGGCGGAACCTTAAATCTCACAAACACCGGCGAGGTGTATATATGTATTTTTGTAATTAAAATGCTACTGTCTATATATATACATGCATATATTAACACTCTTTCTTCTTTTAGCCCTCCGGATCGAGAACTTCTTCCGTAAGAACGAAACGAGGCCCAACAAAAAAGTTGGATGACACTGTGAGGTATAGGATCGACGTGGTCGGTGTAGATGGCGAACCGCAAGCTCCCGTCGATGTCGCAAAAAAAATTGTCAAGCAATGCGGAGTTCTTGTGAGGGACTACATCCCAATCACCGTTCAAGAATGGAATCGGCCAAGTGGCGGTGGAGTCCCGTATGTCGGCGACAACGCCAAAGATAAGCTTTTTGACAAGCTCATGATTAATTTCCTCCTACCGATGCCAGATGTGAATCCAGATGAGGAGGAGAGAGCAAGAATGGAGCTTGTGCAAAGAGTCAAGAAGTTTGCTCTCATCAAGATGGCCGATGCATTCAAGAACTAGAAGAAGAAGCTGTACAATAACTTTGTCAAGGTAGAGAAGACTCTGAATTTCAATCAAGCCGGCTATGCTAAGTTAAGACACCAGTGGGATGATTTTGTGAAGTACAAGACATCGGAGAAAGCTAAGGAAAGGTCTAGAATAAATACGGAGAATGCTGCTAAGAAAGTATACCATCATAACATGGGGCCTGCTGGCTACGCCGGTTGCATGGCTAAGTGGGATGCACTTGAGGTCAATTGCATAGCTGTCGGGATCAGACCAGAGCCTGCAACATGGACACCATGGGTGAGAAACTGGTTTTACGGCCATGGGGGCACGTTGGACAAAGAAGAGAGAGCAATATATAATCAGAAACACAAAGATGATCCCCTACTGCCCATCGACGATATTAGAAATGCAGTAGATGATGTTGCAGTGGGACGGTTCGTTCCCAATAGAGAGAACGACGAGCTCACACGCGCCCTTAAAAATCCTGAACACGACGGACGTGCACGAGGCACACCAGGCTCCAAGCCGTGGAAGGTTGCCTTCCCTCCAGAAATGAAGAGATATCCCGATAAAAGCCATCAGAGGAGAAAGGAATGGGAGGCAGCTGAGAAAGCAGCCGCTGTAGACCGGCTGCGTAATGTAGAAGAAGCATTAAAGGGGCACCAGGATCAACTCGACAGACTTAGCCAGCAAGTTACTAGCGGCCAATCTCAGTGGCACGTGGTAGAAGCTGCATTCGAGGGTACCGGCGCCCTATCGAATAAGAAAAGCAGCGTCGCTTCCACGCAGCTCCATGAAGTTGATGATGATGCACCGACGACATCTCCTCCTAAACGCTACCCAGTGGATGATATCACAGAGACCACAACTTGTGAGCTAAAGGTGTAGGTTATGAACTTAAGGGTGACGGCGGCGGTCGACATGGCGGTACCAATTGCGCCTAACCCAACTTGGCATTGCAGACCGGTTCCAAAAGGGTACGTTGTCGTCACGGTGGATGAGGTGAAGGAAGATTTTGGGGAGCTGAAGCTAGACCACCCTGCAGGGGAAGATATGGAGCTGACTCAATTAGGAGAAGCCAAAGGGGGAACTATTTTATGGCCAAAGGAGCGCATTATGCTTCCAAATTATGTGCCGCCAAGGCCACCCACTCCTCAGAGCAGCAATCCACCTTCGCCGCCACCTCACCATTCTCCAGCGCAACCGTCGCCTTCACCGCCTCACCACTCAGCGCAACCGTCTCCATCGCCGCCTCAGCCGTCTCCGTCCCCTGAGCCTCAAAGACAAAAGCGGAAGTATACTAATGGGGGTAGCACCACCCACAGCAGCAAGAGCACGTTCCGACACCAAAACGTAGGTTATCGCCCCTCCCAAAATTACCTCATCAGAATATGAAGAAGCTACCTTGCGAGAAGACATATGAGGAAACTGATGCGGCCGCAGCTGCCCATTATGAAAAGTGGAAGATTGACATGGCTAACAAGAAAAAGCCGATAGAGGCATATTTCCCGGTCACCACAGAAGATAAAGCCAAAGCAGCCGCGCTTAAGATTCAGCTTCACCAACCCATAGCGTTCACATCAGACTATAATCACTCTATTAACAAGTCGGCTAAGGCAAAAGAGCGGAGAGTCGGGAAAGAAGTTGCCTAGCTCAGACAACAGAAAAATCAATCGATCGAACCGCTCAAAGTGTATGATACCAATGAGTGGAGAGCCCAGGAGCGGCATGATCCGAACATTGATCCGGAGTTTGTTCGACTGTACGGAGAAAAGGCCCAATTATATGGACTGTCTATTACTGAGTACGTGAGCCGTATGGATGAGTTCGAGGGGTACCAAGAAACAACATACGTGTACCAGTATGGGGCTCCTCTCGTCAAACCCGAGTTAGTCAAAAATCTACCAACAAAAATGCGAATATTGCATAACTAGTACATCCAAGCCTGTGCTGATTCCAAAAATTGGATCTATGCTGCATATAAACACCACCATTACGGTCATGGAGATGGCTTTCTACTGATCGAATTTCCAGAATTATTTCAGTTTTCCAACAAGACGCCCTCGACAAAACTATCGTCAGTGTCTATTGTTTGTAAGTATTATTAATTTCTGTAATTAAGTCTTTCTAGCTCAGCTCATTCGTTGCTTGTATAATCTTACTCATCACTATACTAATTATATATGCAGAATGAAGATTCTCGAATGCAACAAAGGACAAATCTATGACCTTGGGTTTGTTGACTGTAATTTCGTTCATGAAGTTGCTCTAAAAACAAAACCTAAAGAGACATAGGATAACTTGTTCCAAGCGTTGAAGCATTTCAGCAACAGAAGGGAAATACTATTTCCTTACAAAGCTGGGTGAGTGTTACTGTCTTGTAACATTCTATTTTCGCTTACTCGATGTTAAGCGTATAATTGACTCGTGTTATATTTTGTTAGTGTGTCCAACTTCCACTATATTCTGTTAATCATTGCTATTGACACCGGAGTAGTAAAAATTCTGGCCTCGAAATGCACACCATTAGAAAAGTGGGCGGACATGCAGGAATGCCTCTAGAAGGCTTGGAAACGGTTCACCGCCAAAACTAGGGGTGTTCGGAAGTTAGAGCTTACATTTCAACCATTGACTGTAAGTACTACTTGCTAGATCCACGCATCTCTTTGATTTTAGTTTCAATACCACCATTATCATGCTTGATTATTATTTTGATTGAACTCCGTTCTCGTAAAGTGCTTGAGGCAGAAAGCCGGGAATAACTTATGTGGATACTATGTCTGCGAGTTCATTCGCCAGACGACCAAAGAGAAGGGCGCAGACCGGAACATCAAAAAAATTGAAGTACGATAAACAATAATCACAGCTTTATTTTATTGCCACCAATTGTGTTTAGTTTTATTCATATATATTGATTCTCTTCTTTATATTAGATCGAACGGATGTGGGACGGTCTTCTATCACAAGAACGTGTGCAAGCAATTCAAGATGAAATTGCCGGATTCTTGTTAGAAAAAGTCATAGATCCGAAAGGAGAATACTATTACCGCTTCATTTGAAAGGGTGAAGTGTAAAAAAGAAGATATAAATTAGATCAAATTCGTGTGAGATTATCGTTTGTAATTATAATATGTTTCAACCAAGAAGACGGATGAGACGGTGTATAATATATTTGTGATCATGCATGATGTGTAATATATATATCGTGGTTTCATTATTGCTGTATATATGTAGTACCATTATACTGATAAAAAAATCCTGTCGAGGCAGAAAAACAGCCCGAAAACCCTGCCGCGGCACAAAACACTGCCGCGGCACAAAAATAGCCCGAAAATCCTGTCGCGGCACAGAGACCAATGATCCCGGTTCGTGCCAAGAACCGAGACCAATGATCTATCCCCGCCCGTCTCTCGCGCTGCCACGTGGAGACCCATTGGTCCCGGTTTGTTCCACGAACCGGGACCAATGATCCACCCCCTCCCTCGTCGCGCGCCCGCCCACGTGGAGACATTGGTCTCGGTTCGTGCGCGAACCGGGACCAGCATTAGACCCGAGTGATTGGTCCCGATTCAGGAACCGGGACTAATGGCCCTTATGAACCGGGACTAGAGGCCATTTTTTCACCCGTGTTCGCAGGTACATCGTCATGCATGTATGGAATGTGGAAATTAATTAGCGTGTAGATCTCGTAGTTAATTAGGATTGTACCCTCTCTCTATATATATACTGAGGCGAGAGACGGTCGTGATGACATTGCCTTCGTCTAGTTCGTAGAAAAAAACCTTTCCATCATGAAGGAGGGTGGCCTGGTCTACGTGATTGCTGTTTTGTTAATGGCGTGCCTTGTCGTTGGCGGACAATATAAGTATACATACTCTCTTGATTATCATGTTGAATGTATACTCCACAACTATTCTACTATCTCTTAGAAATTTTATTCCTCCATGTATACGCGCTACTTACTCCGTCCTAAAAAAATGGCGCTAATTTGTTTAAATTTAGATGTATCTATAAACTAAATAATGTCTAGATAAATTCAGCAAATCTGTGATATTCTTTTTAGAATAGAGAAAGTATATGTAATTACATATTGTGCATATGTGTAGATCGTCCTGAAAGCCGAATGACCCATCGAGATGGCCGTGCCAACGCGACCACGGTGCAATTATCATCTGATGAGAGCAAGATTACCTTGACATTTTGTCTGCCTAGGTCTTGTAAGACCAAAAGGGAACCGTGGACCACAGAATGCATATGTTGCCTCACTCGGCCAGGCGTACCGTGTTTTAATTCCCTCAAAGTTTGTCAGGCAAATTGCTCACCCATAAAATCAAAATAAGGGCATGTATTACTGTAGCATATAAAACAGCATAACGTTGTTTGAATAAATTTTGTTGAGGTTTGCTTGGGGCAGTTTTCTTCCGACCCGCCGAAACCCATGTTCAGGTCATGCATACCTTAGTATAGGTGTACTTAGTCGAGGTATACTCCACAATCCTATCAGCTGATCCCATCTCCTCTCATTGTGATACACGTCCTTGCATGCCACGCCTGGTTTGACCATAACTTGTAAAATTCATTAAAAAAAAGAGATTCTCAAAAACTTTCGAAACCTTCAAATTTAGTCATTGTGTGGCAAATTGTTCGGGTCAAAGTGTCAATAGAGAGAAGAGCCCCATTTTTTCAGTCCGAATACTCCAGAACATATTCGACAAAATATGAAACAGCTTTTGGGCAGTTCTGTTGAAGCGTTCAGTGAGCGTTATTTAGGCCTATCCACGACTGTTGGTCGTATTACTAGTGGATTCTTCGACCACATCATTGATCGCATTAGGAGCAGGATCCAGGGCTGTGAGAAGTTGTTATTTTGTGCTGGCAGAGAATTTTTCATAAAATCAGTCATCCAAGCCATCTCTACATACAACATGAGTTTCTTCAAATTTACTAAAAAAGTTTGTAAAAGCTTGAGGTCATGTAGTGCAAATTACCGGTGGAGTAGCTCTCTGGACCGAAGTTCTTTGCATTGGGTTTCATGGGAAATACTTGCATCGCCAAAAGAAAAAGGTGGCATGGGTTTTAGAAATTTGGAACTATTTAATTTGGCTTTGCTTGCCAAGCATGGCCGGGGACTAATGACAAGTTCAGACACACTTTGTGCTAAAGTACTCAAGGGTAGGTACTACCCGGTGACTAATTTCTTGCAAGCAACTATACCAAGAAATGCTTCTGCTATGTGGAGAGCCATAGTGGCAGGAAGAGAAGCTCTTCAACAAGGTTTAATTAAACTTATTGGATCTGGATTGACTGTAGATGTATGGAACGATAAATGGATTCCAGGGATCAGATCCATGCAGCCAACTGTGCAATTGGGTGAAGCGGAGGATCATGATGAGATTACACTTGTGTCTGATCTAATTGATAGTGAGATTGGGTCTTGGAGAATTGACAAGGTCAGAAGCAACTTTATCACGCCAGAAGCTGATGCTATTCTAAATATCCCATTACGGCGGGGTGGAGGTGAAGATTTCTGGGTGGTCTTTAGAAAAAGCAAACATTTATTATGTAAAGTCAGCGTATCGTGCTCTAGTGAGTCGCAACGAGTATTTAACTCTAGACGAAGGGACGATCACGGAATCCTCATCTACACAAAAACAGATATGGTCTGCTCTCTAGAAATTGCATGTTATGCCAAAGGTACGGGTTTTCTGGTGGAAGGTTTTGCGAGGAATTCTACCAGTGCAAAGTACTTTGAAACATAGACATATAGCTCAAATCGGCATGTGCAAGATTTGTTTAGCAGCCGATGAAGACTTATTTCATGCGTTGATCACTTGTGATCACGCCAGAAGGTTCCGGGACTAGGCGCAATATTGGCTTGATTTTTCTTTGCCAAGACTTCATCCTCATACTTGGTCTAGAGATATTCTCTGTGATCTAAGATTCTCAGACTTGGATCGTGCCAAAATCATCACAGTTATGTGGGAAATCTAGAGTTGGAGAAAGAACTGGACCCATGATAAAGGGTTCTTTGATCCAGTTCAGTCAATGAAGATGGCTAAAGAAGTGTTGGTTGTGCTTGTTCTTCCCAAGAAGCACACCACGACTTTACCTAGACATGGATGGCGACCACCTGATGATGATGATGTTGTCAAAATTAATACTGATGGGGGTTTGTCCTTGGAAGCTCGAAAAGGGGGGGGGGGTGCTGGTGGTGTTGCAAGATCTCAATCCACATATTTAGGAGCTTGGAGTAAACCGCTTTTGGGAATCACTGATCCTCTAACAGCTGAAGCTCTGGCACTCAGGGAGTGTGTTCTCTTCGCTCGTCTTCGAGGGTTCCAAAGAGTGGTGATGGAGACAGATTGTCTGGAGGTTGTCGACCTCTGGAATTCTCGTCATGGTTCCCGTTCAACCGTGACACCGATTTTACAAGATATTGGAGAGTTAGCTTTAAATTTTACCCTTTTGTTATTCAGCATGTGTCAAGATCAGCAAAATCATTCGGCCTAACTTTGTGCTAAGTATGCTTGCACATTGTTGGGAACGAGTAGGTGGCTTGATTGTATTCCTAATTTTCTGGTCGTCAGCATTCAGGCTGAGCGATACGGTGCTGGCTTAGTTGAATAAAACTCTCTGATTTCCTTGGAAAAAAAGGCTGAGCAAGCAGGAGCTGTTATATCTGAATTACGCTCTCTCGGTTACCGCAAAATAATACTACTAGTACTAGTACTCCATTTGGTCTTTGGAAGCTCAGCGTTTGCTTGTGCCGGTTCGGGGCCATCACGCTTCACTCGCACTTGCAGTCCCAGTCCCAGTGGGTAGGGCTCCCGGCTGCAGCTCCCCGTAAAAAGGTGTCTCTGCTGCCACGGCCGCTGAGGCAGGCACGGCCGGAAGGAAGGAAACAGAGGAACCCAGCGCGTCCGTCTGTCTGTCTGCCCGCATAGACAAAAGGAAACAGGCACAGAGGCCGCGCGCGCGAGATGCCGCGATTGGGAGAGATGATTGACGAGCGGCAAAATTCGAACGCCCCCGCCGTAAAAGCAACAGTGTGCTGCCGCGAGCTGGACAGTGTGATCGAACGGGCGGGGCTGAGCTGAGCCGTCTGGCACGGCGCCGTGCGTGGCTCTGCTGCCTGCTGCATACGCCGTACGTTCCGGGTAGGTAGATTGGTAGAAGATGTGCGCTCCCCCGTCTTTGTTGTTGGAGCGTGAAACCCGATCGGCCGGTGTCCTGTGCCGGAATAGCGTGAGAGTTACGTGCATGCGCATGCGAACAAGGGTACATACAAGTTGTGAGGTGCGGTGTCTCGTTCGCCACAATGCTACACTTTGCATAGTACTAATCAATCACACAACTACAGTACTCTTTTTGTCATGAAAAGGATGTCACCGATTTGTACGTAAATATGTTTTAGTATATAAAAATCCATGCGATCCCGCGTCCCTTTTAGAGGAGACACGGTCACACGGAGGAACCACCCTCAGCCGCCGTCGGCCCCTCCCCTCCGCCCTTTCTTACCCCCGCTTTCGCCAGAGGAGGCCGTCCAACGGCAGACGATGGCAGCGAGGAGTTCTCCATTGCCTTTTTTCCTTCCTTTGACCTAACATCTCTTCTCGAAATCCTCAAGATCCGATCCAAAGTCCAATACTCGCCAAGATCTTTCTTTGTGGTGGGTTCGAGGACGCCCGCGCCGAGGCCGACTCACCGGTGATGGCGCTGAGTAGACCGTGTTGCTTACCGTGTGGATCCTCGTCTTGGCCCTGCTAGCGCCTACGTACGCAAGGACGAAGTGTGGCTGCTAGAGACCGATACAGTTTCGGGCGACGACGTGGCTCCTTTGCGTCGCGCAGCGACGGTCTCCAAGAACGCCGCGGCTATATACGAGCCTGTGCGGCAGTACCGTTGTCGGACCGGTGCGTTTAGGTACCACAATCAACTTTCCCTGACACTTACAGTATATCAACTACCGTGACTACATGGTCCTGCGCGAAGGTTGGTATGCCAAGATGGTTCGAAGGCCAGTGAGTCTCCACACCGATGTTGAGTGAGTCCACTAGGTGTTGGCGGTGGAATGGATTAAAAAGGATGGCGTGAAGACATACGTGTACCTAGCGATCCGTAATTTGTTTGCAGCAGTTCTCGACAAAGTGGTGGTGAGAATGTCAAACTTTATCGGTGTCCCATTCTCCGGGGTGAAAACCCTACCTCTGACCTTTGGTGGTTGTACCTTTCGAAGATGGCTCTCCTGTCATTTCCTTGTTGAAGGCTTTGTGTGGAGATACTCTAGGGCAGTGGCGGAGCCAGCCAGCTAAAGGAGCCGGGGCAAGGCCTGTTGACTGTGACGTTAGCTCATGTTTGCCTCAGTAAATTTGGTTGCTAATCACTAAGTGATATCGTTAATTAGTGAAGACTGGCCGGAGCAGCCCGGGCAGCTGCCCGGGGTCGCCGGGCCCTGGCTCCGCCACTACTCTAGGGTGAAAATTCAGGATCTGGTCATACTGGTTAGACCGGACGACAAAGGTGTTTCTACATTGTTACCTTTCTAGAGGAATTGTTTTGGTGGAGATTTTTTTAGAGCCGAGGTGTCGTTACCACTTGGCGTGCCATTTGTTGCAAGTTTCTGTGTGCTTGGGCAGGTATTTGTTTGTTTTTTTATCTTATTTATTTTTTGGCTGCTGTACCTTAATGTCTAGATTTGCTCTAGTTATTATAGTATTGTAGATGCTAGGTGTAATTTATATCTTCTTGGTATTAATATATTTCTTTATCGAAAAAATGTGAGTCTAGATAAATCTGTGACATTAGACAGGATACATGCAAGAAAAGAAATTGATGTTTTATATTCTCTCTGATTTAAATTAATGGATCTAGCTTTATTAGATTCGGACGTATCTAGACATGTCTTAGTGCGAGATGCATTAGAATCTTCACGGACCTGAGTCCATTGGTTTGGACCAAGGGAGTACTAAATCGCAACAAAATCGGTACGAGTATTGTAGGGCGAGCCGTTCGGACGGGAAGAGAAGAAGGTGGAAGAAAGAGGTTCGACGGGGAAGACAAGGCCGCAGATCGATGTAGGATCGCCGTCCGCGAGACACGTCGGCAGACGGCCGTGCATCGCAACGGCCCACGTGTACGTGTGGGCGTATACGGTATACCGTGCAGCGTACACTGCCATGCTGCTGTCCAACGAACCGGACGAGGCGCGCAGGCAATAATGGCCCGCATTTGTCCCTGGAAAGCTCAGCATTTGTTTCTGCTAGACCAACTAACCAGCCACAGCAAAAGGCCACCACCCTTCTTCACTCGCAGTCCCAGCCGTCCCAGCGTGGGCTCCGGCTCCCCGTAAAAAGGTAGCTCTGCTGCCACGCCCACCACTGCCACGGCAGCGGCACGCAGGCAGACACGGCTGGAAGAAGGAGGAAACAGACCAGCCCAGCTCGTGTGTCTGCACTGCGCTGCGTACACCACGCAGCCAAAAAGGTCAACCGCTGCACAGACCACGGCACAAAACGCCGCGAGCGATGATTGGCGAGCTGCTACCGTAAATTCAAACAAGCACCGGTACGCGCGTGCAGCACTGTGCCGCCGCGAAAAATGATATTTTACAAATATAACCATCTACAATTCGCCATCGCCAAAAATGCCTCCCTCGCATCGCGAACGCTAAAAAGTCTGGCGGGAGGCTGGAAAGGCGACGTGTGTCACCTCCCGCCACAGGGACAGACAGGATGTACCTTCAGCCCTTGGCGGTGGCGGAATGAAGTGGGGCCCACAGGCGAGCCAGCGGGATGTCCCGACGTCGCTTCCGCCTTGGCCGGTGGCGGGATGAGCTGGTCCCGAATATTTCATCCGACAACGACGCGACCTGCACAGTAATTAGACTACCGAAAGCGACATGCACAGTAATTAGACAGCCGAAAGCTGGTTTAAACTTGTAGCTAGTTTGTTTTCTCAGGACTTGTTTGCTGGTTCTGCCGATGGATGCTGCAGCTCGGCTTTACAGCAGCAGCTACTCAGTTCATTTTCTCTCAGAGACAGCTTTTTTCGATTTGTTTACTCACACACTCTGCTACATATGTTCTCTCTAATCGTCTGAGACTGCATCAACATTCTGAGGCTGGAAAAAGACAGTCATCGATCAAGGTAAGTTGTTTCAGTTGATTGTTTGTTAAGCTATGCATGTTGTATATGTACTAGTCAGTTTATTAAGCCGTAATTTACTATGCAACGCTAGAATTATCAATTAGCTTTGCAACTTAGTTAGCTGGTATAAAAATATTTGAGTTCGTGTCAGTGGCAGAGCTGAGACTTACAGCAAGCGATGTCAATATATAGATAAACAACTAAATTAGGTCATGTAGACAATGTTGAGCTCTTATAGTAAAAATCTAGATAAGCAATTTAGTTAGGCCGTGTAGAAATATTTGAGATCTTGTAGCAATATTTTAGCAATGCAACCTAATTAGGTCTTGTAGAAATACTTTAGCTAAGCAATGTAATTAGGTTGTGTATAAATGTTTGCGCTCTTCTAGCAATATTTTAGGTATGCAACTTAATTGGAACGTGTAGAAATATTTGAACTCATCAGGTAATATTTTAGCTATGCAACGTAATTAGGTCGTGTAGAAATATTTTAGGTGGTGTAGTAATATTATAGCTATGCAATATAATTAATATGGTTATATTAATATGATGCGATTAGGTACAATGAACACTTTGTATGTTTTTATGGTGAGTACATCACTCGCGATGGGCCGTCGGGGCTTGATCTGTCGCGTTGTGAGACAAAGAATGTGATAGTGGAAGAATTAGGGAATGTTAGTTTCACGGATGTTAGAAGGCGCATCCGCGCAGAGTTTGGGTCAGAGATGACCCGTAAAAAGATGACTGTTAAAGCGGTCATTTGCAAGAGAGTGGGAGAAGATTACCGTTGGGTGATGGCTCTGAGTATGGCGTCCAGAAAAATGCTGGAGCAATGATGATATAGAGCTCGTTGGGAACCCCAAGAGGAAGGTATGATGAGCACAACAACAAGTTTCTCTCAGTTATGAAACCAAGGTTTAATCGAACCAGTAGGAGCAAGGAAACACCCCAAAGGTGTTACTAGCTGAGCTTTGGCAGGGCGCACTACCGGTGCTAGTAGCGACGTGGAGACCTGCACAACACAACCACAGAACTTTGTCCCCAACTTGCGATGAGGTTGTCAATCTCACCGTGTTTTGCGGAAAACAAAGGATTAAACGTATCGAATGGAAAGAAGTAAAAGTTTGCAGAAAGTAAACACAAAGCAGTAAACAGTTTATAGATTGTATGTAAAAGACAAGGACCGGTATCCATAGTTCACTAGAGGTGGCTCTCCTTAAGATAGATAACATGCTGGGTGAACAAATTACAGCAGGGCAATTGACAAACATCGAGAAAGCAATACATGCATATACTAATCATCTTGACTCCTTTGAGATTCGATTAGGCATTACAACATTATACCTAGACCGCCATCCAACTACATCTATGACTAATAATCCACCTTCAGGTTATCATCTGAACCCCTTCCAGTATTAAGTTGCAAGCAACAGATTATTGTTTTACGAACTGCGTGTAAAGTAAACAATACGATTGTTCTATGAACAAAGGATTATTGTTTTCTCCCTAGTAGCAACAACACATCTAGTACCTTAGAGATTTATGTCACTTCCCCAGATTACCAGAGGCATGAACCCACTATCGAGCATAAATACTAACTCTTGGAGTTGCTAGCATCTACTTGGCCAAGATAGCTACTAACAACGGAAAGCATGCAAGATCACAAATAACAAAGACATGATAGAATCAATAATCAATCTGAAATAGCATCTCAATATCCATCGGATCCCCGCAAAAACAACATGCAGAATTACAAATAGATGATCTTGATCATGAACAGAGCTCACAAGATCTAAACATGAAAGCACAAAGGAGGAGAACCAGCCATCTAGCTACTACATGGATCCGTAGTCCAAGGATGAACTACTCACGCATCACACCGGAGGCTTGCATGGTGATGAAGAAGGCCTCCAGGGTGAATTCCCCTCTTCGGCAGGGTGCCGGGAAGAGCTTCAGATCCCTCCTGGTCTAGGGATGGCGATGACGGCGGCTACAAACTCTTTCGTGGATTTTTGATCGGGTACTTAGGGTTTACGTCTCGAGGGCATCTTATAGTCGGAAGGGGAGGCCGAGGGGGTGCCTGGGCTGGCCACACCACCCCTGGCGCGGGCCAGGCTGGGCCGCGAGGCCAGGTGGTGTGGTGGCCCCCTGGCCCTTCTCCGTCTCGTATTCTGGCACTTGATGACTTCCGGAAAAATAGGCACTTTGGCTTTTGTCCCGTCCAATTCCGAGAATATTCATTTTCTGACTTTCCTAGAACCAAAAACACTAGAAAACAGGCAGCTGGCACTGTGGCTCTTGTTAATAGGTTAGTCCAAGAAATCATAAGAAAAGTACTCCAAAGTTGGAACAAAACACAAGAAAGTGGATAAAACCAAGCATGGAACATCAAAAATTATAGATACATTTGCAATGAATCATTGGGCACTTCGCCAGGTTAAGGGCGAAAATTCGTGGGGTTCATACATGAAATTTGCAAGCACACCTGGTGCAGCCATGTATGGACAACCGATATGTGATGTTTATGTTGGAAATATGCCATAGAGACAAATAGTAGTAAGGACTATTATCATATTTCATATAGTTTATGATTAAGTTTTATATCATGCTATAACTGTATTGAGTGGAAACATCAATACACGTGTGATATACAAACAACCAGGGGTTCCTAGTGAAATCCTAGTCACTGGTTCATTGGTCAACAGATGATCATGTTTCCTGATCATGTGGCATTTATGCCAGTTGGAAATGGAGTCATCTCATTCCGAGAATGAGATGATGAACCAATACCCAACCTAAACATCGTGACCCGATCATATCACGAAGTTCAAGTTACGATGATTAGAAATGGATCCTCGTAGACTATTCCTTAGGCCGTGAGGCTATATCAATCACTGTCTCCCGAGAGTGCTTTGATAGCATCAAGCGCCACTTGGTAATACAGTGATTATAAATGTTTGTTCAGGTACTCGGAGGAAACCGTTGAGGCAATATATGTCAAGAGCGGGATTTGTCCGTCCATGTGATGGGAAGATACTCAAGGGCCCACTCGGAGAAGTTATATCCAATAGTTGCGCAGCGTGTGATTTGATCACGTGGATATCACTTGTCGAAACAAGTTAAGTAGCATTTATCAGTAAGGAGATTGAACACAACATGGTGATGTCATTGATCAGATCTCGGGCAATGCAAGTATCGAGAGACAAAGGGAATAAGACACGACTATTCCGGTTCAAATGACGAAAGATCTTTGTGGAACGCACAGGGGTCAGATGGCCATCCAGGTCCCTCTATCGATCATTGGTGCGGGAGTGTCCTGACCATGTCTGGAGTGTTCCCCAACCGTGGGGTATCACGCTTAAGGGCTTGATGATGCTTAGAGAGTGTTTATAGGATTGGTAGAATCACCGAAGAATAGTAGGGAGAAAACCGGAAGGGTTTCGGTAAGTCCGGAGGATGTCCGGAGTGGAGGTGGAAGTCTTCCATAACCACGGAGGTTGAATAATATGTGAACGAATGTTAAATATTGATTTAATCATTTATTCATAATTATTTAATAAAGAGAAAAATCAATTTAAATGGTCAAAGGCTTAATGGGCCAATTCCCGGAGGGGAGAGGGCCCATTAGGGAAAGGAGAGAGGGAGAAGGGGCCAAGGGGGTGGCCGGTGCCCTAGTGGGCTAGCCCCCTCCCCTGCATGGGGCCCATGGGGGTGGCCGGCGGTGCCACCCCTTCCCCCTCCTCTCCTTTAGTCCCACCCCGAGACTGAGGGAGGTAGTACCTCCCGTTCCCCTATATATAGTGGGGGTATTTGGCCAAATAAAATACACCAATAATCAATAAAGGTCTTCTCACTTTTGGGAGGACGTCTAATTGATATTTTCTCTCTCCCCTCTCTCTCTCGTGACCGTGGTCCCAAGTCTGGACTACGCGAACGGGATACATCTTCACCGTGGAGCGCCGTCGCGCTGCGAGATTTGGATCCGGGAGCTCTACTTTCGCAACTGCTGCTGGATCGGAGAAGCGGGAGTCATCGTCAGGCACAGGACGTGTGTAACTCCCCGTGAGGTGTCGCACTTGAGGCACTCAAGTCGTTGGAGCCAAGGGAGCGCGAGGACTTCATCACGACCTTGAGGTTGGCTTCGGCTCGTCTACATCAACCACGCTCTCCTGAGCGTTGACAACGCTTTTTGGTCTTTAAGGGTAAGTTTGCAAAAAGCCCCTCCCGTTACTGTATTACTAATAGATAGGTCCTGGCAGCTTCAGGGATTTAGGGGCGTAGGATAAAATTTATTGTTTTCATACGCGTAACCCCTACAGTGGTATCAGAGCTAGATCTATGCGTAGTAATGCTAGTACGGGTAGAACACACGAGATGTAGCATGTGGGCGTTGATCTTTTAGTTGTTACCCTCCCACGTGTACTTTATATACCGCAGTAATTCTTGATGAAGCGGCCCCCAACCGACTTTACGCGTTCATTCACAAGACTGGTCCACGCTTGACATACGGCTTGTACCATATAAAGTGGCTTAGGGGGGTGTCTGTCTCTCTCGCATTAGTTGGTATACCATTTGCAACTGAGGGCCCCGAAAGGGGTGTAGTAGAGACAACTAATTGATCAACGTTGTGTTGAAAGTTCGTAGGTAAGAACGGTTCTTGTGCGAAAGCCCATTCAGCCACGTAAAACATGCAAAGATAAAGTAGAGGCGTCTAACTTTGTTTTGCGGGGGGCGTTGCTTTGTGATATGGTTGTGGAAAAGGTAAAGTGATTACCTTATGTTACGTAGTAGTAGATAGTCACGGAGGTGATGGACTACCACGTCGGAAAGACACCGGTACCCTGGTGTCTACGGCGCCGGAACCCTGGCGCCGGAATCCGGTGATGACGGATGGAGATCACGACGTGAAGGACCATATCACATCGCATTTACATTCAATGTTATTGTTTGTATATCTTATTGTGTGCTAGTATTAGATACTCGACGGTAGCCTAATAAGATGATCCCTATTAAAATTACCAATGATTGTGTTCCCCCTTAGTGTGCACCACCAAGAAAGTTCTTCGGTATGAGGCGACCCAGGGTGACTGTGTGTTAGACATATCTACGTTCGCATACAGTGGGTATAAGCCATGTTGCACAACGAATACACTAAGGTTGAGTTGGCGAGCCTAGCACGCCATAGAAGCATGGCCTCGGATCACGGATGGTCGAAAGATCGAGCACGAGTCGCATGAATGATGTGACTGACGTTTAGCGTCCACCCTTGAACCCACATTGATGGCCGTGTTAATCGGGGGAGATGTGGCTGATAAGGATCGTGTTATCACTAGGAACCCTTATGGGGATAGGTGTTTCTGAGTGGAGTCATTATTAACTCATTTAATTGTAAACTTAGTCTAAATTCCTTCTTGCAAATTGTAAATGTAGAAAAGTTCTCCCCGATGCCACCTTTCCTATTGATGATTGATTGGTTAGAAGGAGAGAAGTTCAGACTAGATGGATTAAACTTCTCCATATGGGTTGCGCGTCTCCACGTTCTCCTTAGCGAGAATGACGTGGTCGACTACATACTTGACAGGATGGATTTGGATCAGCCCATTGACCTAGAGACCCCAAAGCAGCGGAAAGACCGCTATCTCCGTCGGGAGATGGCCTCCTTCATTTAAGTTACTATGCGTTTCGGAATGGTGGATGAGCTGTGGCCTTTCGTGGGTGATGTCAACCCTCGCTCGGTGATGCTACAGCTTAGGACACATTTCGTGGAACAAGCACGCATGTGGGAGCATGAGCTGATGGGAGACTTCCTCTCCATTAAGATGGAGGAGAACTCATCATTGGACGACCACTTGGAGCGCATGCATGATGTGTACATGAGGCCTGCATACTTCCTGGATAGCTGGATGACGGGCTCTTTTGCAAACGGTGTTGTGTTGCGGTCGCTGCCACAAAGCTACCAAGCAAAGTCAGGACTTTTATTATGAGGGGCGACGCGGAATCAATGGAGTTCCACCAGTTCGTGACACATCTCAGGAATGTGTTGGTTGAACCAGATGTCGCTCAGGTCATGAATGACAAAGGTATATATTTGATATACAATTTTATAAATGTTATAATCTTGCAAACACATTTGCAGTGTTAAGTATATTTGATACTTGTTTTGTTTTGCTGAAAACAGGTCCTTCTGCATGAGAGGTGCTTGCTGGAGAGGAGGTGACGTTGCGTGCTGATGGCGAGCATGATGATGATGGCCAACGACGCTCTCCCTCGACATTTATCACTTAGTTTACGTTTTAGGATGATTATTGTAATCAAAATATCATGAACTTCTTTAGTGTGTCTCACACTTTGTGAGATGGTTATTCATATGAGTTGAACAGTTGTTCTACTTTTATGAATGATTTATATTCGTGTTCATATCGTGTTTGATTACTTGTGAATTATCCTTGTTATTTGAAACTAATTGATAATGCATGAACATTTGTAAAATATTGAAATGCATTTAAAATACCCAACTTAATGATATTTCATTAATGAATGAAACCATTTTTTGAATTCAAAGTTATAATGATAATATGTGAAAGTCATTTGATTTCTTATTGATACATTGCAAATGTATCTATAGTTTTTGATGTTCCATGCTTGGTTTTATCTACTTTCTTGTGTTTTTTCCACACTTTGGAGTACTTTTCATATGATTTCTTGGACTAACCTATTAACAAGAGCCACCGTGCTAGCTGCCTATTTTCTGCTGTTTTTTTGGTTCCAGGAAAGTCAGAAAATGAATATTCTCGGAATTGGACGGGACAAAATCCAAAGTCATTATTTTACCGGGGGACACCTGGAGCCAGAATACGACACGGAGAGGGGCTGGGGCCCGGCCACACCACCTAGCCACGCGACCAGGCCTGGCCCGCACCAGGGAGTGGTCTGGCCTCCCTAGGCACCCCCTCAGCCTCTCCTTCCGCCTATATATTGCCTCTGCTATGGAAACCCTAAGTACCCAATCAAAATTCCATGAAAGAGTCTGTAGCCGCCGTCATCTCCATCCCTAGATCGGGAGGGATCTGAAGGTCTTCCCGGCACCCTGCCGAAAAGGGGAATTCACCCTGGAGGCCTTCTTCATCATCATGCAAGCCTTCGGTGTGATGCGTGAGTAGTTCATCTCTGGACTACGGGTCCATGTAGTAGCTAGATGGCTGGTTCTCCTCCTTTTGTGCTTTCATGTTTAGATCTTGTGAGCTCTGTTCATGATCAAGATCATCTATTTGTAATTCATACATGTTGTGTTTGCGAGGATCCGATGGATATTGAGATGCTATTTCAGATTGATTATTTATTCTATCATGTCTTTGTTATTTGTGATCTTGCATGATTTCCGTTCTTAGTAGCTATCTTGGCCAAGTAGATGCTAGCAACTCCAAGAGTTAGTATTTATGCTCGATAGTGGGTTCATGCCTCTGGTAATCCGGGGAAGTGACAGAAATCTCTAAGGTACTAGATGTGTTGTTGCTACTAGGGAGAAAACAACAATCCTTTGTTCATAGAACAATCATATTGTTTACATTACACACAATTCGTAATGCAATTATCCATTGCTTGCAACTTAATACTGGAGGGGGTTCGGATGATAACCTGAAGGTGGATTATTAGTCATAGATGCAGTTGGATGGCGGTCTATGTATAATGTTGTAATGCCCAATCAAGTCTCAAAGGAGTCAAGATGATTAGTATATGCTTGTATGATTTCTCGATGTTTGTCAATTGCCCCGCTGTAATTTGTTCACCCAACATGTTATCTATCTTAAGGAGAGCCACCTCTAGTGAACTATGGACCCCGGTCCTTTCTTTTACTTTCAATCTACAATCAACTGTTTACTGCTTTGTGTTTACTTTCTACAAACTATTACTTCCTTCCATTCGATACGTTTAATCCTTTGTTTTCAGCAAAACCGGTGAGATTGAGATCTCATCGCAAGTTGGGGGCAAAGTTTTGTGGTTGTGTTGTGCAGGTCTCCACGTTGCTACTAGCACCGGTGGTACGCCCAGCCAAGGCTCAGCTAGCAACACCTTTGGGGTGTTTCCTTGCTCCCACTAGATTGATAACCTTGGTTTCGTACTGAGGGAAAACTTGCTGTTGTGCTCATCATACCTTCCTTTTGGGGTTCCCCAACGAGCTCGATATATTTTGGGCCATCAAGCACATTTTCGGGCGCCGTTGTCGGGAAGAGCCTGATATTACTCCTTTTATAAGCCAGCCTTAGCTATTAGCCGGACGTATCTGCATGCGAGTGGGCTGCAACTTTTGGTGATCAATTTGCTATACCGGTGCTCCTTTCGGTGGTTTATTTCCTATAGACCAGCAGCAATCGGTGCTCCTTTCGGTGGTTTATTTCCTATAGAGCAGTAGCAACCGGTGCTCCTTTCGGTGCTAATATTTCATGTAGAGCAGCAGCAGTCAATCGTTAGTGCGACAAGACGTATAGCAACACCAATTCCCAAGCAGGTGCTGCAGCAGACTAGGACAGCCACATCCCGCCACCGGCTGAGGCGGAAGGGACGACGGGACATCCCGCCGACCCGCCTGTGGGGCCCACTCATCTCGCCGCTGCCAAAGGCGGCAGGTTCATTCCGGCCCTGGCGGAAGGTGCCACATGCCGCCTTTTTAGCCTCCCGCCAAGGCATTTCTAGCATTTGTTTCGTCGGGGGAAATTTTTGGTGGTGAAGCGTTGCAGAGGGGTATATTTGTAAAAAAATCCGAAAAAATAACACAGGCACGCGTGTGCAGCTCAGAGTTCATCCGACGCGTTCGAGGTGGCAAGGGGGCTACACTCTTCTATAATACTGCTCGTAAGCGCAACTCCAACGGCCCACAGTATTTGGTCCATTTGCAGGGTGGAGGGTAGGCGATCCGGGGTGAGCCAATTTGCGGTGGTTTGTGTCCCCAACGGTCCACCACATTTGCTGCGGCCTTTCCCACCATGCCGCGGTCTTTCCTGCACTTCGTTTCTGCCGAGGACCGCCTAAGTTTTAAAACAGCCAGCCCTTAGGAAGGGGAGCACCAACCCCTTTGCCATGCCGAACATCCGCTTCCCTGTGACCTGGGCTGACCTCAGCAAGTATGGCCTTGCGACGTACCCTCCTGTTGGGTCCGCATCATAGAAAACAAAAAAAAATCCTACGATGAGACCTATACGCCAAGATCTATCTACTAGGTACAGAGCAACGAGTGGACATACATCCATCGAGAACTTACCCTCGAAGACAACGAGTTTTGTTAACAAGTAGGAACTCGTGGTTGATGTAGTCGTACACTTGCCGATCTCAAGATCGAGTGGAAGTCCGAGCGTCGCAACTCAGCAGCGCATCCATACTCGCACACACGTTCAAGCCACCGGACAACCTCCACCTCCTCACTCCAGCGATCCAGTGGAAGCAGCAACTCCTTCCAGACGAAATGCCACCGGGAACATGTATCTCGCTAATCCGAGACCATGAGGGAATAATTCTAGAGGGGGAGAGAGATCCTTCACAAGGAGGTGTGAGGAAGAAGGAGGGAGAGGGTGGCCTTTTATAGGAGGAGGGGGGGTACCCCCTCCATGGCGGGTGCATGGGGGTGACCCCTCACCTCCCCCATTCATGTGGTGGTAACCCCTCCACATTTAAATGCCTCTTCACATTCCCTTTTAAAGTCCCCACTTTAAATGCATTAAAATTCTCTAAGTTTAATGCTCTCTCATTTAATAAAAATCTTTTATTAAATTTATTCAGAATTTTTTTAATTACTTTAATTAATAAACATTCACATATAACCCCTTGCAATATTTCAATATCACATGCAGAACCACTTTCTGCAATTTCACCCGAAACAATTTCCGGTTTCTATCGAAACAATTCGTGCGCTTTGCAATTCTTTCGTCTGAAACATATGTGCTCCAAAATGGTGTCTGGTAACTCTTAAGTGTGTCACCCTACGGTTCGTGAATAATGCAGACATGATTGAGACTCCTCTCAGATCAATAATCAGAAGCGGGACTTGGAGATCCATACTGACTCCCGCATATTCAACAATGACTTCTGTGATCGCGAGAAACTTTAACGCTTGTAATTTAATCCCTTTGTCTCATGATATAATACATGTCCGAGATTCGATCATCGGTATCCAAATACCTAGTTTGATCTCGTTACCTACATGCACTCTTTTCTTGTTCCCGTGATATAACATTCTAGTGATCACATCACTTGCTTACAAGCTATCTCAATGTGATATCACCGAGAGGGCCCAGAGCATATCTATCCGTCATCGGGATTGAAAAATTCCACTCTTGATCCATGAGCCTCAACATAACACCTTCGTAGCACTAAACCCATCTTTATAGTCACCATGTTATGGTGTGACGTTTGATGTTATCAAGATACTCTTCCGGTGTTAGGAATTAACATGATCTCATGGTCTAAGGATAAAGATTACTTCGTATGATGTTATAGCAATATAAACATAATGACTTGATCGTAATGCTATACTTCGGATGAATGTTCATCACATCATTTCACAAATGTTGTGACCTTGTTATTAACAACATCCAATGTCCATGATCAGGAAACCTTGATCATCTTGTTAATCAACAAGCTAGTCTATAAGAGAGGCATAACTAGGAACCCTTTTTGTTTATTAAACACACATGTATTGATGTTTCCAATCAATACAATTCTAGCATGCAAAATAAACATCTATCATATATAAGGAATACATAATAACAACTTTATTATTGCCTCTCAGGGCATATTTCCTTCAGTCTCCCACTTGCACTAGAGACAATAATCTAGTTCACATAGTGATAAATCTAACACCCATGGAGTTCTGGTGTTGATCATGTTTTGCCCTAGGGAGAGCTTTAGTCAACGGATCTGCTACATTTAGGTCCGTGTGTACTTTACAAATCTTTATATCTCCATCCTTGACATGTTCGAGGATGGAGTGAAACCGGCGCTTAATATGCTTGGAATTCTTGTGAGACCTCGGTTCCTTGGCATTGGCTATGGCTCCATTGTTATCATAATGGATCACCATTAGGTCCAGTGCACTAGGAACCACACCTAGTTTTGTAATGAACTCTTTCATCCAAACAGCTTCCTGCGCCGCTTCTGAAGTAGCAACATATTCCGCCTCCATCATTGATCCAGCCACCACAGGTTGTTTGGAACTCCTCCAACTAACTGCTGCACCGTTCAAGAGAAATACGTATCCGTATTGAGACTTAGAGTCATCCGGATCAGTGTCAAAGCTAGCATCGACATAACACTTAGCGACTAGCTCTTCTTCACCTCCGTATATAAGAAACATATCCCTAGTTCTTCTCAAGTACTTGAGGATGTTCTTGACCGCTATCCAGTGTTCCGAACCTAGATCAGATTGGTACCTACTACTCAAACTAATAGCATGTGCCACATCCGGTCTTGTACATAGCATGGCATACATAATAGATCCTATGGCCGAGGCATAGGGGATCTTATCCATTATCTCTCTTTCTTCCGTCGTAGCCGGAATTTGGGTCTTACTCAATGTCTTGCCTTGCAACATAGGTAAGAATCCCTTCTTACTTCCGTCCATGTATGCTTTCTCGGTGTTTGTCAATTGCCCCGCTGTAATTTGTTCACTCAACATGTCATATATCTTAAGGAGAATCACCTCTAGTGAACTATGGACCCCGGTCCATTCTTTACCATCAATCTACAATCTATTTACTGTTTTCTTTTTTACTTTCTGCAAGCTATTACTATCTTCCACACAATACGTTTAATCCTTTGTTTTCAGCAAAACCGGCGAGATTGACAACCTCACTGTAAGTTGGGGGCAAAGTTCTATGGTTGTGTTGTGCAGGATTCCAAGTAGGAAACAACACCTTGGAGGTGTTTCCTTGCTCCTACTGGTTCGATAACCTTGGTTTCATAACTGAGGGAAAACTTGTTGTTGTGCTCTACATACCTTCCACTTGGGGTTCCCCAACGAGCTCGAATATATTTTGAGCCATCAAGCTCTTTTTATGGCGTCGTTGCCGGGGAGTCAAGGACATCTTCACAAGGGGAGTCCCTCATAACCAATCTCTTTACTTTGTTTTGTTTGTTTTGCTTAGTTTATTTCTGCTTTGTTTGCTTGTTTCTTTATCAAAAACACAAAAAAAATAGTTGTACTAGTTTGCTTATTTATATTAAAAACACAAAAAAATGACTACTCTTGAAAACACTAAGTTGTGTGACTTCACTAGCACCAACAACAATGATTTCATGTGCACACCTATTGCTCCACTTGTTCCTGAAGCTGCTTTCTTTGAAATTAAACCTGCTTTACTCAACCTTGTTATGAGAGAACAATTTTCTAGTATTGGTATTGAAGATGCTGCTACTCATCTTAATAACTTTGTTGAACTTTGTGAAATGCAAAAACATAGGGATATAGATGGAGATATTATTAAGCTTAAATTGTTTCCTTTCTATTGAGAGGAAAAGCTAAAGAATGGTTGCAATCCCTAACTACAAATAGTATTGATTTTTGGACTAAATGTAAAGATGCTTTCATTGGAAAATACTATCCTCCTGCTAAGATTATATCTATGAGAAGTGAAATAATGAAATTTAAACAATCTGATAATGAACATGTTGCTCAAGCTTGGGAAAGAATAAAATATTTGGTAAAGAATTGTCCCACTCATGGACTAACTGCTTGGATGATTATCCAAACCGTTTATGCAAGATTGAATTATTCTTCAAGAAATCAATTGGATTCTGCTGCTGGAGGTACCTTTATGACCATTACTTTGGGTGCTGCAACAAAGCTTCTTGATAATATGATGGTGAACTATTCTGAATGGCATAGTGAGAGAGCTCCACAAGGTAAGAAGGTAAATTCTGTTGAAGAGACCTCCTCCTTGAGTGATAAAATTGATGTTATTATGTCTATGCTTGTTAATGGGAAAGCTCATATTGATCCAAATCATGATCCCTTAGCCTCTTTGGTTGCTCAAGAAGAGCAAGTTGATGTGAACTTTATTAGAAACAATAATTTTAGCAATAATGCCTACAAGAATAATTTTGGTAATAATAATTATAGGCCATATCCTCCAAATAATGGTAATTCTCATGGAAATTCCTACAACAATAGTAGTGCACCCTCTAAACTTGAAGTCATGCTTAAAGATTTTATTAATAAACAAACTGCCTTCAATAAAATTATTGAGGAAAAACTCTCTAATACTAGAAGAAATATAACATCATTTTCTGAAGCACAATCTTCTTTGAATAAAATGGTTGTTAAACCCGAAACCATTGAAAATCCCTTTGCTTCTACTAATGCCATACAAGTTAGAATTGATTAAAATGTTAGACTGTTAGCTGAATTGCATGCTAAGTGGGAAAAAGAAGATGAAATTGCTAGAAATATTAGTATTTCTACTATCACTACCACTAATGTTGAAGCTAGTAAACCCAATGGAACCTTTTCTAATAAAAATGCTAAAATTCTTTGAAATATGGGAAACAATAGCTCTACTACTTTAGACGGTAATTATGATTTTGATCTTGATGGTTGCAATATCTCTGAAGTAATTATGTTCCTACAAAATCTTGCTAAAAGTCCTAATGCTAGTGCTATGAATATGGCCTTTACAAAACATATTACTGATGCTCTCATAAAGATTAAAGAAGAAAAGAAGGAACATAAGGCTGCTATTCCTATAAAACAAGAAGATGGTTGGGAACCCATCATTAATATGAAAGTAAATGATTTTGATTTCAAAGATTTATGTGATCTTGATAGTAGTGTTTCTATTATGCCTAGAAAGATTTATGATATGCTTGATTTGCCACCATTGGAAGATTGTTATTTAAATGTCCCACTTGATGATAATGCTAAAAAGAAACTCACGGTGAGTATTAATGATGTTCTTATTATGGTTAACAATACCTATTTCCCTGTTGATTTCTATGCTTTGGATGTTGAATGCAATGATTCTTGTCCTATTACTTTGGGAAGACATTTTCTTAGAATTGTTGGTGCCATTATTGATATGAAAGAAGGCACTATTAAATATCAATTTCCACTCAAGAAAGGTATAGAACAATTCCCTAAGAAGAGAGAGAAGATTCCTTTTGCCTCTCCTATTAAAACAAAATTTTCTCTTCATGCTTCTTCATTTGAGAATACTTGATTCTTTTCTTGCATCTTATGCCTAGCTCAAAGGCGTTAAAGAAAAGCACTTATTGGGAGATAACCCAAATTTTGTTAGGAATATTTTGTTGAGTCTTGGAAGTTATTGCTCAGTAATAACCTCTCCTTATCATTTTTGTGTGGTTTTTGTGCCAAGAGTAACCTCTAATGAGAGAGAAGTAAGATTTAGAAAAGTTGCTGTCCCGAAACAGATTTTTGTGCTTCGCTGTAAAAATTCAAGAACAGTCTCTGTACGTCAATTTGAGCTGTAATTGTTTGTGCTTCTGCCCCAGGTTGTTATCCAACTTTCGTTAGTTCAACACTTTTCGATTTGAGCAACAAAAGGTCTTAGAAAAAATTGGTTTTTACCTGCTGGTCTGTTTTGACAGATTACTGCATTATTTGCATTTGCCTCTTTATCGATTTCTTTTGGGGTTCTTTTTGGTGAATTGAGTTTTTTTAGGGAATTGCTACAGAAGTAGCTTGTGTTTTTGATGAAATTTTTGCAGTTTTAAAACTAAACCCCAAATGTTTATTATCTTTTGAATGCACTAATGTTGCTAATGAAGATTGTGTGATGTTTTGTATGAAGGAAATTTTCAGGTGTAGGGAAAGAATGATGTAATGAGAAGAAGAATGGAAAAAAGCTCAAGATTGTAGATGCCACCAGTGTCACCCCAAGAAATATTCAAGAAGTACCAGTGTCAAAGCTTGGGGATGCCCAAGGCATCCTCTTCTTCATCAATAAAAATTTCAGGTTTCTTCCAAACACTTCATTTTTATTGTTTCATGCACAGTTGTGTTGTTCTTGAAGCGTCTTCATTTTGTTTTTAGTTTTTGTTTGCTTAGTTTGCTTGAATAAGTTGGTTGGACCCCCTCATTCATGCATTAGTTTTCAAATAAAGTTGATTTGGATTGGAAAAGAATAGGAAAGTTCATGCTTAAGTGGTAAAAATGAGCTTGTTTTTGACTGTGACTTAGACTTTATCATGTCATGCTTGATATTGTTTTGGCTTTATTCTTAGTGATTATTGTTGTAGCATGACATGTTATAAACAATTGAGATTTCTTAATGTGCCTTGAAAGAATCATGCGTTGTTTAGCATATAAAAACATAATATTGTGGTATTCTCATTTAATGCTTTATTTGGGTTGACTTGGCGCATGCTCACACCATGTTAAGACTATACCAAGTCACCATAGCCTCTATGATCATTTAGTTTTAGACTTGTAATATCGCTTTATGCTTTAATTAATGATGTTTTCTTGCTTTGCATGATTATGGTCATTATTGCTCTCTTAGTGGTCGCTCCCAGTCTTTTGCTAGCCTCCATACCAAGTATGAGTTCACTCATGCATCCAACTCCAAATAAAACCAAGTTATTCCAAATAGTCCACCATACCTACCTATTAGAATTTTCTATTCCAAGTATATTCATGTTTTTATCTACCTTCCAAATTAAACTTGTTATGTGAAAATTAGGATTAAAGCTCTCACGAACTTGATGGCACACTTTACTTTTCTTGCCCCTAATAAACTTGAACCATTGTGTCATCTATGTTGTATATGCTTGGACTTATACGTTGGGATTAGCAGAACCATGCTGTCATGGGGAACGCTTTCAACATTGCACTTGTACGTTGTACCTAGTTGATATCATACTCTTTTGTGTATGGATGTCGTCGGTGTGAAATGAAAGGGGAGATTGTAAGTCCATGGAGTTATGTATGTGTGTTAGAGAAACGCCTGGGCCGCTAGCCTAAGCCATGCCTAATCATGGTGGAAACTTGCAACATCACCATAGTGAGCAATGTATGAAGCATTGTTCTTATAGAAAAAAGAGATAGAGATTGAGAAAAAAGAAAAAAAAGATGAGAAAAGAGGAAAGATAGAAAAAGCACCATTTTCCCATGGTAAATTAGAAGGTTGCTGAGATGTTCATTGTCTGCTTGCCTTGTCATTTTGATTATGAAATAGCTCCTGTATCATGTGCAAGGGTACCCCGTTGGCGGTTCTCTATGATACTCATGTACTTACTATGACAAGAACTTACTGGTAACTAAAATGAGTAGCATGAGGAGCGGTCCTCATATTCAAGGGACATGAGATTACCAACTTATACTTTGTCAAGCATATACTCCATAGTTTGTTCACTTTAAACTTAATCACTTCAAGATGCTTATGATAGGGGCAATGATGGCTGAAAGCTAATAAGTACCATAATTTTTGGAAGCTCTTTATGAGACTTGAATCCCTGCTTCATTCTATGAAGGCCTTTCTTTTAATTTTATGTTGGGTCTCCATCTTCTATATTTATGCACCTACTGAGAGAGCATAGTGGCCATTCTTAGTTTAATGTGCATTGTCCCAAGACTTGTTGATTGATTCATAACTTTGATATTGCTTGTCCTTAAACTATTTGTATCTAGTCATCCTTATGAACTTTGAAGGTGTCCTATGTATTTATGTTTTGCTACACTATGAGGGACAAGTTGAATACCATTCTCATTATGTTTTCTATATGTGAAACAAACAACCGTCTTTCAAAGCATTGTTATTCATGAATTTTTTGTTTGTACCTTTTCATGTTATAACATAGTTACTATGTCTTAATGTTAGAACTATATCTTTCATGCTATGTTAAAGTACTATGATCCTAGCTATCAATGTTCTACAAATACTTTGATTAAGATTATGATGGTTGATGTCTACGCACTTCTATTCTTGTAGACAGTTGTTGGGCCTCCAAGTGCAGAGGTTTGTAGAACAGCGGGAAGTTTTCCCTTAAGTGGATCACCCAAGGTTTATCGAACTCAGGAAGGAAGTGGTCAAAGGTATACCCTCTCAAGCAACCTTGCAATCAAGATACAAGAAGTCTCTTGTGTCCCCAACACACCAATACACTTGTCAGGTGTATAGGTGCACTAGTTCGGAGAAGAGATAGTGAAATACAAGTGGTATGGATAATTATAAGTGGTAATGGTGATAGAAAATAGCTTGAAGGTGCGGAAAAGACTAAAGTAAAACTGAAATAAAGATAGAAGCAAGCAAATATGTAATATATCTAATTGCAAATGGTGTTTCAATGCTTAGAAACAAGGCCTAGGGATCATACTTTCACTAGTGAACACTCTCATATAAATATATTCTCTTTATGATACTACTCTTAACTACTCTCCGGTTGAACACTCTAATCGACGGTAGGGCTATAACAGCACACCTCAAAGTTCATCTTTCCCATCTAGAAAACCCCACACTATCACATTGAGTACTAGGTGAGTCCAACAAACACCAAAATTTCATAGAGACATCCAACTCCAAATATAACTCATAACAAGTATTTGTAATCTCTAGCCTAAGTGCCACCATGGTGTGCACACTGTCTACTTCACACACATGGGGAGAGCAGAGATCTATTAAAGCAGTTGAGTAGCAAGGTAGATCTACTTGATTACAAAGCTCATGATCACAATATGATCATGCATAGAGAGAGAGATGAACACATAGCTACCGGTAGAACCCTTAGCCTCGAGAGAGAACTACTCCCTCATCATCATGGGAATCAGCAATGGCGATGGAGATAGTGGTGGAGATCGATGGAGATGGCTCCGGGGGCACTTCCCCATCCCGGCAGGGTGCCAGAACAGAGACTTTCTGTCCCCCGAATCTCCCCTTCGGTGGCGGCGGCGCTGTGGAACTTTTCGTGGATTTCTGATTAACCATCTAGGGTTTTTGCCTCGGGAGGAATATATAGGCGAAGGAGGCAAGGTCGGTGGCTAGCCAGGGGGCCCACACCATGCCCTGGCACGGCCTGGGGGGACCCGCGCCTAGGGGTGGTGTGGCCACCCTGTGGCCCCTCTCCGACTCTCCTTCTGGCTCCATGAATCTTCTGGTAAAATATCGACTTTGGCTTTTGTCCGGTCCAATTCTAAGAATATTGATTTTCTGACTTTCCTAGAACCAAAAACAGCAGAAAACAGGCAGTTGGCACTGTGGCTCTTGTTAATAGGTTAGTCTAAGAAATCATATGAAAAGTACTCCAAAGTGTGGACAAAACACAAGAAAGTGGATAAAGTCAAGCATGGAACATCAAAAATTATAGATACATTTGCAATGTATCAACATCCCCAAGCTTAACTCCTGCTTGTCCTCGAGTAGGTAAGTGATAAAAAGAAAGAATAATTTTTTGAGGTGACATGCACCATCATAAACTTGATCAGAGTATTTGTAAAGCATTGAAAGCTGGGATCATAGTACTTCAATAATAACATGAAAGACAAAGTTCTAGCAATAAGGTAAAGCAACTATGTTGCAACATGAAAAGGCCCAAACAAAAGATTCATGAATAACAATGCTTTGCAAGACGTTTGTTTTTTCACATAAAGAAAACATAGCACAGTGGCATTCAGCTTGTCCCTCATAGAGTAGCACATATAAATGCATAGGACACCTTAAAAGTTTACAAGAGTGACTAGATACAAATAGTTTAAAACAACCAGTATCAAGTTATGCATCAATCAACTAGTCTCGGGACAGTGCACATAGAACTAAGAATGGCCACTATGCTCTGAAAGTAGGTGCATAAAGGTAGAAGGTGGAGACTCAATATAATGGTGGAAGAAGGGCATTCATAGAAGGAAGCAGGGATTCAAGTCTCATAAAGAGCTTCGAAAAATTATGGTACTTAATAGCTTTCAGCTCTCATTGCCCCTATCATAAGCATCTTGAGGTGATTAAGGTTAAAGTGAACAAACTATGGTGTATATGCTTGACGAAGTATAAGTTGGAAATCTCATGTCCCTTGAATACGAGGGCCGCTCCTCATGCTACTCAAGTTTAGTCACCGGTAAGTTCTTGTCATCGTAAGTACATGTGTATCATAGAGAACCACCAACGGGGTACCCCTTGCCCGATGATACAGAAGAATCCCCATATCAAAATGACAAGGCAAGCAGACAACGAGCATCTCAACAATCTTCTTATTTACCATGGGAATATGGTGCTTTTTTCTCTCTTTCCTCTTTTCATATATCTCTTTTTTTCTCAATATCTGACTCTTTTTTTATAAGAAGAATGCTTCATAGACAGCTCATTATGGTTACGCTGCAGGTTTCCACCATGACAGCATGGATTAGACCAGCAGCCCAGGCGTTTCTCTAACACACATACATAACTCCATGGACTTACAAGCTCCCCTTTCATTCCACACCGACGACATCCATAGACAAAAGAGCATGATATCAACTAGGTACAAAGTACTGATGTCTACGCACTTCTATTCTGGTAGACAGTTGTTAGGCCTCGAAGTGCAGAGGTTTGTAGAACAGCAGCAAGGTTTCCCTTAAGTGGATCACCCAAGGTTTATCGAACTCAGGGAGGAAGTGGTCAAAGGTATCGCCTCTCAAGAAACCCTACAATCAAGATACAAGAAGTCTCTTGTGTCCCCAACACCCAATACACTTGTCAGGTGTATAGGTGCACTAGTTCGGCGAAGAGATTGTGAAATACAGGTGGTATAGATAATTATAAGTGGTAACGGTGCCAGAAAATAGCTTGCTGGCGTGTGGTTGACATGGGAAAAGACTAAAGGAAAACTGAAATAAAGATAGTAGCAAGAAAACATGTAACAGATCTAATTGCAAACGGTGTTTCAATGCTAAGAAACAAGGCCTAGGGATCATACTTTCACTAGTGAACACTCTCATATAAATATCTTCTCTTCATGATACTACTCTCCGGTTGGACACTCTAATCCATGGTAGGGCTATAACAGCACTCCTCAAAGTATGCCTTTCCCATCTAGATAACCCCACACTGTCACCTTGAGTACTAGATGGGTCCAACAAACACCACGATTTCATAGAAACATCCAACTCCAAATATAACTCATAACAAGTATTTGTAATCTCTAGCCTAAGTGCCACCATGGTGTGCACGCTGTCACTTTCACACACATGGGGAGAGCAAAGATCTATTAAAGCACTTGAGTAGCAAGGTAGATCTATAGATTACAAGCTCATGATCACAATATGATCACGCATATAGAGAGAGATGAACACATGGCTACCGGTAGAACCCTTAACCTCGAGGAAGAACTACTCTCTCCTCATCATGGGAATCAGCAACGGTGATAGAGATGGTGGTGGAGATCGATGGAGATGGCTCCGGGGGCACTTCCCCGTCCCGACAGGGTGCCGGAATAGAGACTTTCTGTCCCCGAATCTCCCCTTCGGTGGCGGTGGCGGTGGCGCTGCGGAACTTTTCGTGGCTGTAGGCTTGATTATCTAGGGTTTATGCATCGGGAGGCTTCTTATAGGCGAAGAGGCAAGGTCGGTGGGCGGCCAAGGGGCCCACACCACCTGGTGGCGCGGCCAGGCCTAGCCCGCGCCACCACATGGTGTGGCTGCCCTATGGCCCCTCTCCGTCTCATCTTCCGGCTCCGTGAGTCTTCTGGTAAAATATCAACTTTGGCTTTTGTCCCATCCAATTCCGAGAATATTCATTTTCTAACTTTTCTAGAACCAAAAACAGAAGAAAACAGGCAGCTGGCACTGTGGCTCTTGTTAATAGGTTAGTCCAAGAAAGTGTATGAAAAGTACTCCAAAATTGGAACAAAACATAAGAAATTAGATAAAAACCAAGCATGGAACATCAAAAATTATGGATATGTTAGAAACGTATCAACATCCCCAAGCTTAACTCCTGCTCGTCCTCGAGTAGGTAAGTGATAAAAAGAAAGAATAATTTTTGAGGTGACATGCACCATCATAAAGTTGATCAATGTATTTGTAAAACATTGATAGCTAGGATCATAGTACTTCAACATAGCATGAAAGATAAAGTTCTAACAATAAGACATAGCAACTACGTTGTAACGTGAAAGGATACAAACAAAAGATTCATGAATAACAATGCATTGCAAGACGTTTGTTTGTTTCACATAAAGAAAACATTTAGCATAGTAGCATTTAGCTTGTCCCTCACAGAGTAGCAAATATAAATGCATAGGACACCTTCAAAGTTTATGATACATTGCAAATGTATCTATAATTTTTGATGTTCCATGCTTGGTTTTATCCACTTTCTTGTGTTTTGTTCCAACTTTGGAGTACTTTTCATATGATTTCTTGGACTAACCTATTAACAAGAGCCACAGTGCCAGCTGCCTGTTTTTTGCTGTTTTTGGTTCCAGGAAAGTCAGAAAATGAATATTCTCGGAATTGGACGGGAAAAAAGCCAAAGTGCCTATTTTTCGGATGTCATCAAGTGCCAGAATACGAGACGGAGAAGGGCCAGGGAGCCACCACACCACCTGGCCACGCGGCCAGGCCTGGCCCGTGCCAGGGGGTGGTGCGGCCGCTCCCGGCACCCCCTCGGCCTCTCCTTCCGCCTATATATTGCCCTTGGGACGAAAACCCTAAGGACCCAATCAAAAAATCCACGAAAGAGTCTGTAGCCGCCGTCATCTCCATCCCTAGATCGGGAGGGATCTGAAGCTCTTCCTGGCACCCTGCCGGAGAGGGGAATTCACCCTGGAGGCCTTCTTCATCACCATGCAAGCCGCCGGTGTGATGCGTGAGTAGTTCATCTCTGGACTACGGGTCCATGTAGTAGCTAGATGGCTGGTTCTCCTCCTTTGTGCTATCATGTTTAGATCTTGTGAGCTCCGTTCATGATCAAGATCATCTATTTGTAATTCTGGATGTTGTGTTTGCGGGGATCCGATGGATATTGAGATGCTATTTCAGATTGATTATTGATTCTATCATGTCTTTGTTATTTGTGATCTTGCATGCTTTCCATTGTTAGTAGCTATCTTGGCCAAGTAGATGCTAGCAACTCCAAGAGTTAGTATTTATGCTCGATAGTGGGTTCATGCCTCTGGTAATCTGGGGAAGTGACAAAAATCTCTAAGGTACTAGATGTGTTGTTGCTACTAGGGAGAAAACAACAATCCTTTGTTCATAGAACAATCATATTGTTTACTTTACACGCAATTCGTAATGCAATAATCTGTTGCTTGCAACTTAATACTGGAGGGGGTTCGGATGATAACCTGAAGGTGGATTATTAGTCATAGATGCAGTTGGATGGCGGTCTATGTATTATGTTGTAATGCCCAATCAAGTCTCAGAGGAGTCAAGATGATTAGTATATGCATGTATTGCTTTCTCGGTGTTTGTCAATTGCCCCGCTGTAATTTGTTCACCCAGCATGTTATCTATCTTATGAGCCACCTCTAGTGAACTATGGATCCTGGTCCTTTTTATTTACATACAATCTACAATCTTTTACTCCTTTGTGTTTACTTTCTGCAAACTTTTACTTCTTTCCATTCGATACGTTTAATCCTTTGTTTTCCGCTAAACACGGTGAGATTGACAACCTCATCGCAAGTTGGGGACAAAGTTCTGTGGTTGTGTTGTGTAGGTCTCCACATTGCTACTAGTACCGGTAGTGCGCCCTGCCAAAGCTCAGCTAGTAACACCTTTGAGGTGTTTCCTTGCTCCTACTAGTTCGATTAAACCTTGGTTTCATAACTAAGGGAAACTTGGTGCTGTGCTCATCATACCTTCCTCTTGGGGTTCCTAACAAGCTCTACATCAACACCAGCATCAAGCATTTTTCTGGGTGCCATGCATTGAGCCATCAAGCGATTTTTCTGGCGCCGTTACCAGGGAGTCAAGGACATCTTCACAAGGGGAGTCCCTCATAACTAATCTCTTTACTTTGTTGTTTTTGTTTTGCTTTGTTTGCTTGTTTTGTTCTTCAAAAAACACAAAAAAATTAGTTTTACTTGTTTGCTTTCTTATTTCAAAAAAACACAAAAAAAATTAAGTCTCCTTTAGTTGTCACATCTTCCTTAGCTCACCATGTTGATCCCTACATTCATCCTGAAAGACCTTCCAATTGGTAGTGGTTCTATAATTGGGAAAGATAATATTGAAGAATTCTTTAATCATGTTAGCAAACATGAAGATACTGAGGATAGATCCCTTGTAGAACTTGCTCCAAATTATGAGATTGCTGCAGCTTCTTTAATTCACATGTTAGAAGTTAGGTTTGTTAACCTCAACCCCTTGATGCAAGTAATGTTTCTTAAGCTTAAAGAAATTGAAGACCCTGAAAAGAGGGATTTGATTCTAGAAACTTTGTTTAAGGAATTCTATGATGTTGCCAAGGAAGCTAGAAAAGTTTTTGAACGTTTCAATATGCTAGGCTCATGTGTAGATGTTGTTGGTACACGAGAAAAGATGAACAAAACCGAACCTAATGGGGAGGAACCTAAGATACCAATACCCTTTAAACTAGTAGCAATACATGATGCCATAGAAAAGAATCTTGATTGGATTGTTCCTGCAAACCCTTTTGATGAGAATAGTGAACCTAAGAGCATTGAGAGAGGATCCTCTCGAACTTATTTGGATGATATACCTTGCCTTGCTGAAAATATTTCTGGTATTGATCTTAATGCTTCTTCATTTGAGAACACTTGATTCTTTCTTTGCTTCTTATGCCTAACTTAAAGGCGTTAAAGAAAAGTACTTATTGGGAGATAACCCAAAAGTTTTAGATGAGTCTTGGAAGTTATTACCTCTGTAATAACCTCTCCTTATCCTTTTTATTTGTTTTTTGTGCCAAGAGCAACCTCTAATGAGAGTGAAGTAATGATTGGGAAAGTTGCTGTCCCGAAACAGATTTTTGTGCTTCACCGTAAATATTCGTGAGAGAGCTCTGTATGTCGGATTGAGCTGTCAGTTTTTGTGATTCTGCCCCAGGTTGTTATCTAACTTTCGTTAGTTCAACACTTTTTGATTTGAGCAACAGAAGGTCTTCGAAAAAATTCGTCTTTACCTGCTGGTCTGTTTTGACAGATTTCTGCAATTTTCTGCATTTGCTTCTTGTTGGTTCCTTTTTGAGTTCTTTTGGGGAATTGAGATTTTTTGAGGGAAGTGATACAGTAGCTAGTGTTCTAATGGAAGTTTATTTGGTGTTAGAACTGAACCTTAAGACTTATTTATCTTAAGTGCACTAATGTTGCTAATGAGATTGTGTGAAGTTTTGTATGAAGGAAAAATTTCAGGTGTATGGAAGGAATGAGTAATGAGATGAAGGATGGACTAAAGCTCAAGCTTGGGGATGCCACACGTGTCACCCCAAGAAATATCCAAGAAGTACAAGCGTCAAAGCTTGGGGATGCCCAAGGCATCCCCTTCTTCATCAATAAAAATCTCAGGTTTCTTCCAACCACTTCATTTTTATTTGTTTCATGCACAGTTGTGTTGTTCTTGGAGCATCTTCTTTTTCGTTTTTCGTTTTGGTTTTTAGTTTGCGTGGTTTTCTTAGTTTTCTGAATAAATTGGTTGGACCTCCTCTTTTATGAATTGGTTTTCAAATGGTTTGGTTTGAATTGGAAAAGAGTAGGAAAAGCTCATGCTTAAATGGTAAAGAGAGTTTGTTTTTGATTGTGCCTATGCCTTGTCATGCCATGCTTGATATTGTTTTGGCTTTATGCTAAGTATTCTTTGCTGTAGCATGACTTGTTATAAACAATTGAGATTGCTTAATGTGCCTTGGATGAATCATGCGTTGTTTTAGCATATTAAAGCATAGTATAGTGGTATTCTCCTTTGATGCTTTATTTGGGTTGACTTGGCACATGTCCACACCATGTTATGACTATCCCAAGTCACCATAAGCCTTTATGATCCTTTAGTTTTCAACTTGTAGTATCACTTTATGCTTTGATCAATGATGTTTTGTCGCTCTGCATGATTATGGCCATTATTGCTCTCTCGTTTGGCGCTCCCTTAGTATTGGTAGCCTTCACTTTCACTGAGTATGTTTTACTCATGTTTCCAACTCCCTAAAACCAAATATTGCCAAAGTGTCCACCATACCTACCTATTAGCATCATTTGCTACTTCCGTGCATATTCAATATGCCTTGTTTTCTTCCGAATAAAATGTTTGCTTGTTATGAGAAAGTTAGTTAGTAAAGCTCTCACGAACTTGATGGCACACTTTACTTTCTTGCATTTAATAAACCTGGACCATTGTGTCCTTCTCTATTGTGCATATGCTTGCGCTTTATGAGTTGAAGTTAGCAGAACCATGTATCATGGGGACCGCTTTCAATGCTTCATAGGTACTTTGTACCTAGTTGATATCATGTTCTTTTGCTTATGGATCCCGGCGGTGTGAAATAAAAGTGGAACTTGTGAGATCATGGAGTTTGTATGTACGTTAGAGAAACGCCTAGGCCACTAGCCTAAGCCATGCCTAATCATGGTGGAAACTTGCAGCAACCATAATGAGCCTTCTATGAAGCATCCTCAATAAAAATCTATGCACATAGTAAATAAAAAGACCGCCGAGATGCTCATTGTCTGCTTGCCTTGTTATTTTGATTATGGGATAGCTCCTGTGTCATGTGCAAGGGGTACCCCGTTGGCCGTTCTCTATGATACGCATATACTTACAATGACAAGAGCTTACTTGTGACTGAAGTGGAGTAGCACGAGGATCGGTCTTCGTAAGTAAGGGGCATGAGACTTTGATTTATAACTTGTCAAGCATATCCTCTTAGTTGTGTCACTTTAACCTTAACCACATTAAATATGCTTATGATAGGGGCCATGAGAGCTCAAAGATAATGAGTACCATACTTTCAGCATTTGGAAGCCTTTCAAACTATTCAAAACCTTTTCATTTCCTTGTTGAGTCTCCACACATTCTATGAGCACTTTCTTGAGAGCATAGTGGCCATTCTTAGTTCTATGTGCATTGTCCCAAGACTTATTGATTTATGCATACCTTGATATTGCTTGTTTTAAACTATTTGTATCTAGTCACTCTTGTGAACTTTGAAGGTGTCCTATGCATTTATGTTTGCTACTCTTTGAGGGACAAGCTGAATGCCACTATGCTATGTTTTCTTTATGTGAAACAAACAAACGTCTTGCAAAGCATTGTTATTCATGAATCTTTTGTTTGTGCCTTTTCATGTTGCATCATAGTTTCTTTGTCTTATTGCTAGAACTTTGTCTTTCATGTTATGATTGAAGTACTATGATCCCAGCTTTGAATGCTTTACAAATACTTTGATCAAGTCTTTGATGGTGCATGTCACTTCAAAAATTATTCTTTCTTTTTTATCACTTACCTACTCGAGGACGAGCAGGAGTTAAGCTTGGGGATGTTGATACATTGCAAATGTATCTATAATTTTTGATGCTCCATGCTTGGTTTTATCCACTTTCTTGTGTTTTGTCCACACTTTGGAGTACTTTTCATATGATTTCTTGGACTAACCTATTAACAAGAGCCACAGTGCCAGCTGCCTGTTTTTTGCTGTTTTTGGTTCCAGGAAAGTCAGAAAATGAATATTCTCTAAATTGGACGGGACAAAAGCCAAAGTGCCTATTTTTCCAAAAGACTCGAGGAGCCAGAATATGAGACGGAGGAGGGCCAAGGGCTGGCCACACCACCCCCAGGCACGGGCTGGGCCTGGCCGCGCCAAGGCATGGTGTGGTGGCCCCAGGCACCCCCTCGGCCTCCCTCTTCGCCTATAAGAAGCCTTCTGACCTAAAAACTTCGGGGGGTTCGATGTTTTTCCACAAAAAGTTCCAATGCGCCGCTGCCACCGAAGGGGAGATTCGGGGGACAGAAAGTCTCTGTTCCGGCACCCTGCCGGGATGGGGAAGTGCCCCTGGAGCCATCTCCATCGATCTCCACCATCATCTCCATCGACCATCCATGTTTCCCCCATCTATGAGTGAGTAATCCGCCGTTGTAGGCTATGGGGATGGTAGGGATTGGATGAGATTGTTCATGTAATGGCATCAGATTGTTAGGGCATGGTGCCTAGTATCTTTTATTAGTGCTTTATGACTTTGTTGCGACTTGTTGTGCTTAATGCTTGTCACTAGGGCTCGAGTGCCATGATTTCAGATCTGAACATGTTGTTGATTCATTATGATAGTATTGTTTTTGGTCTTATCTACAAGTTGTATACACACGTTGTTGTCCGGAACCTATGGCCCCGAAGTGACAGAAATCGGGATAACCGGAAGGGAAAGGCTTTGATGTGAGGATCACATGTGTTCATGGAGTGTTAATGCTTTGCTCGGGTGCTCTATTAAAAGGAGCACCTTAATTGCCAGTAGTTCCCTAGAGGCCCCGCTGCAAATGGGCTGGCAGGACAAAAGATGTTGTGCAAGTTCTCATTGCGAGCACGTATGACTATATATGGAACGCATGCCTAGGATTGTCTAGTACTTGGGTGCTTTATCTTATTTATCTGCAATTGCCCTATGTTCTAATTGCTATGTGAATTGTCTTGTCCATGCAACGCCCGTCCATCCATCCCTATACCTACCACACTCGAATCCCACTATTTACTGTTTTCATTACTACTGTCTTTGCTTTACTACTGATGTTACTCTGCTATTCCTACTACAAAACTGTTGCTACTAATAAACTGCTGTGAGCAAGATTGTTTCCAGGTGCAGCTGAATTGACAACTCAGTTGTTAAGGCTTATAAATATTCTTTGGCTCCCCTTGTGTCGAATCAATAAATTGGGTTTCACTTCCCTCGAAAATACTGTGATACACCCCCTATACTTGTGGGTCATCAACCTACCTACTAGCTTATACTATTCCAAGTACATTCATGCTTTTGTTTACCTTCCAATTGTTATGAGAAAACTAGTGATTAAAGCTCTCACGAACTTGATGGCACACTTTACTTTAGTTGCCCTTAATAAACTTGAACCATTGTGTCTTCTATGTTGTATATGCTTGCACTTATTTGTCGGGAATTAGCAGAACCATGCTTTCACGGGGAACGCTTTCAACATTGCACTTGGTACTTGTACCTAGTTGATATCATGCTCTTTTGTATATGGATGTCATCGGTGTGAAATGAAAGGGGAGCTTGTAAGTCCATGGAGTTATGTATATGTGTTAGAGAAACGCATGGGCCGTTGGTCTAATCCATGCCGACATGGTGGAAACCTGCAGCATAACCATAATGAGCTGTCTATGAAGCATTCTTCTTATAAAAAAAGAGCCTATATTGAGAAGAAAAAAAGATAAAAGGAAAAGAAAAAAGAGATACTATGAAAAGAGGAAAGAGAGAAAAAAGCACCATATTCCCATGGTAAATAAGAAGAATGTTGAGATGCTCGTTGTCTGCTTGCCTTGTCATTTTGATATGGGGATTCTTCCGTATCATCGGGCAAGGGGTACCCCGTTGGTGGTTCTCAATGATACACATGTACTTACGATGACAAGAACTTACCGGTGACTAAACTTGAGTAGCATGAGGAGCGGTCCTCGTATACAAGGGACATGAGATTTCTGACTTATACTTCGTCAAGCATGTACACCATAGTTTGTTCACTTTATCCTTAACCACTTCAAGATGCTTATGATAGGGGCAATGAGAGCTGAAAGCTATAAGTACCATAATTTGAGAGCATAGTGGCCATTCTTAGTTCTATGTGCATTGTCCCAAGACTAGTTGATTGCTGCATAACTTGTTATTGCTTGTTTTAAACTATTGTATCTAGTCACTCTTATGAACTTTCAAGCTGTCCTATGCATTTATATTTGCTACTCTATTGAGGGACAAGCTGATTACTATTATGCTATGTTTTCCTTATGTGAAACAAACAAACGTCTTGCAAAGCATTGTTATTCATGAATCTTTTGTTTGTGCCTTTTCATGTTGCATCATAGTTTCTTTGCTTATTTCTAGAACTTTGTCTTTCATGTCATGATTGAAGTACTATGATCCCAGCTTTGAATGTTTTGCAAATACTTTGATCAAGTCTTTGATGGTGCATGTCACCTCAAAAATTATTCTTTCTTTTTATCACTTACCTACTCGAGGACGAGCAGGAGTTAAGCTTGGGGATGTTGATACATTGCAAATGTATCTATAATTTTTGATGTTCCATGCTTGGTTTTATCCACTTTCTTGTGTTTTGTTCCAACTTTGGAGTACTTTTCATATGATTTCTTGGACTAACCTATTAACAAGAGCCACAGTGCCAGCTGCCTGTTTTCTGCTGTTTTTGGTTCCAGGAAAGTCAGAAAATGAATATTCTCGGAATTGGACGGGACAAAAGCCAAAGTGCCTATTTTTCTGGAAGTGATCAAGTGCCAGAATACGAGACGGAGAAGGGCCAGGGAGCCACCACACCACCTGGCCGCGCGGCCAGGCCTGGCCCGCGCCAGGGGTGGTGCGGCCGCTCCCGGCACCCCCTCGGCCTCTCCTTCCGCCTATATATTGCCCTCGGGACGAAAACCCTAAGGACCCGATCAAAAATCCACGAAACAGTCTATAGCCGCCATCATCTCCATCCCTAGATCGGGAGGGATCTGAAGCTCTTCCCGGCACCCTGCCGGAGAGGGGAATTCACCCTGGAGGCCTTCTTCATCACCATGCAAGCCTCCGGTGTGATGCGTGAGTAGTTCATCCTTGGACTACGGATCCATGTAGTAGCTAGATGGCTGGTTTCTCCTCCTTTGTGCTTTCATGTTTAGATCTTGCGAGCTCCGTTCATGATCAAGATCATCTATTTGTAATTCATACATGTTGTGTTTGCGGGGATCCAATGGATATTGAGATGTTATTTCGGATTGATTATTAATTCTATCATGTCTTTGTTATTTGAGATCTTGCATGCTTTCCGTTGTTAGTAGCTATCTTGGCCAAGTAGATGCTAGCAACTCCAAGAGTTAGTATTTATGCTAGATAGTGGGTTCATGCCTCTGGTAATATGGGGAAGTGACAGAAATCTCTAAGGTACTAGATGTGCTGTTGCTACTAGGGAGAAAACAACAATCCTTTGTTCATAGAACAATCGTATTGTTTACTTTACACGCAGTTCGTAAAGCAATAATCTATTGCTTGCAACTTAATACTGGAGGGGGTTCGGATGATAACCTGAAGGTGGATTATTAGTCATAGATGCAGTTGGATGGCGGTCTATGTATTATGTTGTAATGCCTAATCAAGTCTCAGAGGAGTCAAGATGATTAGTATATGCATGTATTGCTTTCTCGGTGTTTGTCAATTTCCCTGATGTAATTTGTTCACCCAGAATGTTATCTATCTTAAGGAGAGCCACCTCTAGTGAACTATGGATCCCGGTCCTTTTTTATTTACATACAATCTACAATCTTTTACTGCTTTGTGTTTACTTTATGCAAACTTTTACTTCGTTCCATTCGATACGTTTAGTCCTTTGTTTTCCGCAAAACACGGTGAGATTGACAACCTCATCGCAAGTTGGGGACAAAGTTCTGTGGTTGTGTTGTGCAGGTCTCCACGTTGCTACTAGCACCGGTAGTGCGCCCTGCCAAAGCTTAGCTAGTAACACCTATGAGGTGTTTCCTTGCTCCTACTGGTTCGATTAAACCTTGGTTTCATAACTGAGGGAAACTTGCTGCTGTGCTCATCATACCTTCCTCTTGGGGTTCCCAACGAGCTCTACATCAACACTGCCATCAAGCATTTTTCTGGGCGCCGTGCATTGAGCCATCAGTTTACAAGAGTGACTAGATACAAATAGTTTAAAACAAGCAATATCAAGGTATGCATCAATCAACAAGTCTTGGGACAATGCACATAGAACTAAGAATGGCCACTATGCTCTCAAAGTAAGTGCATAAAGATAGAAGGTGGAGACTCAATATATAAGTGGAAGAAAGGCCTTCATAGAAGGAAGTAGGGATTCAAGTCTCATAAAGAGCTTCCAAAAATTATGGTACTTATTAGCTTTCAGCTCTCATTGCCCCTATCATAAGCATCTTGAAGTGATTAAGGTTAAAGTGAACAAACTATGGTGTATATGCTTGACGAAGTATAAGTTCGAAATCTCATGTCCCTTGAATACGAGGGCCGCTCCTCATGCTACTCAAGTTTAGTCACCGGTAAGTTCTTGTCATTGTAAGTACATGTGTATCATACAGAACCGCCCACGGGGTACCCCTTACCCGATGATACGGAAGAATCCCCATATCAAAATGACAAGGCAAGTAGACAATGAGCATCTCAACAATCTTCTTATTTACCATGGGAATATGGTGCTTTTTTCTCTCTTTCCTCTTTTCATAACCTCTATTTTTATAAGAAGAATGCTTCATAGACAGCTCATTATGGTTATGTTGCCGGTTTCCACCATGTCAGCATGGATTAGACTAGCGTCCCAGGCGTTTTTCTAATACATATACATAACTCCATGGACTTACAAGCTCCCCTTTCATTTCACATCGACGACATCCATAGACAAAAGAGCATGATATCAACTAGGTACAAAGTACTAGTGCAATGTTGAATGTTGAAAGCGTTCCCCATGACAGCATGGTTCTGCTAATCCCCAACAAATAAGTGCAGGCATATACAACATAGACGACACAATGGTTCAAGTTTATTACGGTCAAGAAAAGTAAAGTGCGCCATCAAGTTCGTGAGAGCTTTAATCACTAGTTTTCTCATAACAAGTTTAATTCGGAAGGTAGATAAAAATATGAATATACTTGCAATAGCAAATGCTAATAGGTAGGTATGGTGGACTCTTTGGAATAACTTGGTTTTATTTGGAGTTGGATGCATGAGTGGAACTCATACTTAGTTGTGGAGGCTAGCAAAAGACTGGGAGCGACCAACTAAGAGAGCAATAATGGTCATAATCATGCAAAGTGACAAAACATCATTGATCAAAGCATAAAGTGATACTACAGGTTGAAAACTAAAGGATCATAAAGGCTATGGTGACTTTGTATAGTCATAACATGGTGTGAGCATGCGCCAAGTCAACCCAAATAAAGCATCAAAGGAGAATACCATAATACTATGCTTTAATATGCTAAAACAGCGTATGATTCTTCCAAGGCACATTAAGCAATCTCAATTGTTTATAACAAGTCATGATACAACAAAGAATACTAAGCCTAAAGCCAAAACAATATCAGGCACGGCATGACAAAGCATATGCCACAGTCAAAAACAAGCTCTCTTTACCACTTAAGCATGAACTTTCCTACTCTTTTTCCAATCCAAACCAAAATATTTGAAAACCAATGTATGAAAGAGGGGTACAACCAATTTATTCAGCAAACTAAGAAAACCAAGCAAACGAAAAACCAAAACAAAAACGAAAAAGAAGACACTCCAAAAATAACACAACTATGCATGAAACAATAAAAACGAAGCGTTTGGAAGAAACGTGGGATTTTTATTGATGAAGAAGGGGATGCCTTGGGCATCCCCAAACTTTGACGCTTGTACTTCTTGGATATTTCTTGGGGTGACACGCGTGGCATCCCCAAGCTTGAGCTTTAGTCCATTCTTCATCTTATTACTCATTCCTTCCATACACCTGAAATTTTTCCTTCATACAAAACTTCACACAATCTTTATTAGCAACATTAGTGCACTCAAGATAATAAGTATTTAAGTTTAGTTGTAACACCAATAAACTTCCATTAGAACACTAGCTACTGAAGCACTTCCCTCAAAAAGCTCAATTCCCCAAAAGAACTAAAAAAGGAACCAACAAGAAGCAAATGCAGAAAATGGCAGAAATCTGTCAAAACAGACCAGCAGGTAAAGACGGATTTTTCGAAGTCTTTCTGTTGCTCAAATCAAAAAGTGTTGAACTATCTAAAGTTATATAACAACCTGGGGCAGAAGCACAAAAATTCACGCCTCAAAAAGACGTCAGAGATTTTACACAAATTTTTACGGTGAAGCACAGAAATCTGTTTCGGGACATCAACTTTCCTAATCAATACATCTCTTTCATTAGAGGTTACTCTTGGCACAAAAAGCAAATAAAAAGGATAAGGAGAGGTTATTACTGAAGTAATAACTTCCAAGACTCATCTACATTTTTTGGGTTATCTCCCAATAAGTACTTTTCTTTAATGCCTTTAAGTTAGGCATGATAGTTTGAGAAGATGCTCTCATAAGAAATATGAATTGAAGTAAAAGAGAGCATCAAGAAGCAAATTCAAAGCATATTTAAGTCTAACTCACTTCCTATGCATAGGAATCTTGTAAATAAACAAGTCAATGAAGCACAAAGAAACAAGCATAGAAAATCAAAACAAGTGCAACTTCAAAATTTTCAACATAAAGAGGGGAAACTTAATATTGTTGAGACACATAAAACCATGTTTCCCTCTCTCATAATAACTTTCAGTAGCATAATGAATAAAAGTAACAATATAACTATCACAAGAAATATTCTTATCATGAGCCACATGCATAAAAGAATTAATACTCCCCACATAAACATAGTCATTCTTATTAATTGTAGTGGGACCAATTCAACAAAATAGCTATCATTATTATTCTCATCACCATAATCATCAAATATAGGAGGCATATTGTAATCATAATTAATTTCCTCCTCAATAGTAGGTGGACTGAAAATATCATATTCATCATTGTAATCATCATAAATTGGAGGTATAGTATTATCATAAGCAATTGAATAGATATCCTCCAAAGTGTGTTCATTTGTAAACATATCATCATTGGAAGGATCATGGATAGCACTAATAGTATAGCAATTATTAATAACATCATTTTCAGAATTACCTAAGAGATTATTAATATCAAAAGTAGTGTGCTTTTCCCAATCATGATCACTACTATAGGTAATAGGCATAGGAACATCATCGAGTTCAGACTCATCAAAAACTATAATAGGAGCAACATGCTTAGGGGAAAATACCGTTTCCTCTCTCCTTTTACTCCTCCTTTTCTTCTTTTTCTTCTTCTCTTTAGGAGGGAGAGGCTTGAAAGGAAGCTTCTCCATATACCCTAGTTCATTGTTAGAGACAATAGAAGAAACTTTGGGGGATTCCTCCTTTTCATTAATAAGACCAAAACACATATTAGTCATGTCATATTTTGGTAAGATCTCATCATTTATAATATTTTGTATGTAAGTATTTTTGTGGCAATTATCAACACAATAAAGATGACAACCATGCATGACACTATTCATATCAAAAGCACCCATATCTACCAAAGAAGTTTTTCTTGATAACTCTTCACACCCCAAAAATAATGTAAGTTCATCATGCTGATTAGGAGTGATCATGTCATCACAATACAAAGTTGCAATACTCATTGGATTAGAAGGGCTATTATTCTGGCCTGAGCATTGAAAATTGAAATGACCCACTTCAAAGCAAAGTTCACAAATAAAAGGATAGAGGGCACACACATTTTTACCAAGATCATTTAGAGCTCTATACCACATTCTAGTTTTTTCATTCCTGTGGGTGATACAATATTCTTCTTCAATTTGATTATTCTCACAAGGTCTATGTATTCCACAAAAATTAACATGCTTATAAGAAATAGTACTTTTAGAGGTTTGAGCATGTTTATCACTATCATTAATAACAATTTCATTTTCCATGCAAGTGTCTTTAAAAGGCTCATGATACATGTCCCATTTTTATTTAGGAGCATTAATATGGGAATCGAAGGCTCTAAAACAATCAATAATAATTTGAGGATCAAGACCATATCTAGCACTAAGCTTTTGAAAATCAGCAGTTTCAGCGAAAGACTTAATGCAATCATACTCATAGTTTATACCTAGTTCTTTACCTTTGTTGTTATCCCAATCTTTGGTATTGCTTTGAATTGTTTCAAGGAGATCCCACTTAGCTTTGACCTCCTTACTTGTGAAGGATCCCTCTAAACAAGTATCTAGATAGTCCTTGTAATGTCCTGAAAGCCTTGCATAGAAATTATTAATAACAATATTATTGCGGAGCTCATGAATTGGACATTTGAGCATTAGTGACTTCAATCTCCCCCATGCTTGGGCAATACTTTCTCCATCATGTGGATGAAAATTATAAATGTAATTCCTATCTTTATTAATTTCATGAGGAGGATAAAATTTAGAGTAAAAGAGAGATTCAAGTTCCTTCCACTCCAAATGATGAGGATCATCTAGTAGCTCATACCACTCCCTTGCTTTTCCCTTAAGTGAAAAATGGAATAGCTTCCTCTTAACTTGGTTCATTGAAATACCTACACACTTGAACAACTCGCATAATTCATGTATAAAGAGTAAATGATCACCAAGATGGACAGTTCCATCTCCAAAATAGCAGTTATTCATAACACGTTCAACAATTTTTATAGGTATTTTAAAAGGAATGCTTTCATAGACAGCTCATTATGGTTACGCTGCAGGTTTCCACCATGTCAGCATGGATTAGACCAGCGGCCCAGGCGTTTCTCTAACACATATACATAACTCCATGGACTTACATGCTCCCCTTTCATTTCACACCGACGACATCCATATACAAAAGAGCATGATATCAACTAGGTACAAGTACCAAGTGCAATGTTGAAAGCGTTCCCCATGAAAGCATAGTTCTGCTAATCCCCAACAAATAAGTGCAAGCATATACAATATAGACGACACAATGGTTCAAGATTATTAAGGGCAAGAAAAGTAAAGTGTGCCATCAAGTCCGTGAGAGCTTTAATCACTAGTTTTCTCATAACAAGTTTAATTTGGAAGGTAAACAAATACATGAATATACTTGGAATAGCATATGATAATAGGTAGGTATGGTGGACTCTTTGAAATAACTTGGTTTAGGGAGTTGGATGCATGAGTGGAACTCATACTTAGTTGTAGAGGCTAGCAAAAGACTGGGAGCGACAAACTAAGAGAGCAATAATGGCCATAATCATGCAGAGCGACAAAACATCATTGATCAAAGCATAAAGTGATACTAAAAGTTGAAAACTAAAGGATCATCAAGGCTATGGTGACTTGGAATAGTCATAACATGGTGTGAGCATGTGCCAAGTCAACCCAAATAAAGCATCAAAGGAGAATACCACTATACTATGCTTCAATATGCTAAAACAAGGCGTGATTCATCCAAGGCACATTAAGCAATCTCAATTGTTTATAACAAGTCATGCTACAACAAAGAATACTAAGCATAAAGCCAAAACAATATGAAGCATGGCATGACAAAGCATAGGCCACAGTCAAAAACAAGCTCTCTTTACCACTTAAGCGTGGACTTTCCTACTCTTTTCCAAACCAAACCAAAATATTTGAAAACCAATGTATGAAAGAGGGGGTCCAACCAATTTATTCAGCAAACTAAGAAAACGAAAAACCAAAACGAAAAAGAAAAGAAGACGCTCTAAGAACAACACAATTGTGCATGAAACAATAAAAATGAAGCGTTTGGAAGAAACCTGGGATTTTTATTGATGAAGACGGGGATGCCTTGGGCATCCTCAAGCTTTGACGCTTGTAATTCTTGGATATTTCTTGGGGTGATACGCGTGGCATCTCCAAGCTTGAGCTTTAGTCCATCCTTCATCTCATTACTCATTCCTTCCATACACCTGAAATTTTTCCTGCATACAAAACTTCACACAATCTTTATTAGCAACATTAGTGCACTAAAGATAATAAGTCTTTAGGTTCAGTTCTAACACCAATAAACTTCCATTAAAACACAAGATACTGTAGCACTTCCCTCAAAAAGCTCAATTCTCCAAAAGAACTCAAAAAGGAACCAACAAGAAGCAAATAAAAATAATGGCAGAGATCTGTCAAAACAGACCAACAGGTAAAGACGAATTTTTTCAAAGACCTTCTGTTGCTCAAATAAAAAAGTGTTAAACTAACGAAAGTTAGATAACAACCTGGGGCAGAAGCACAAAAATTCACGCTTCAAAAGGACGTTCAGACATTTTACACGAATTTTTACGGTGAAGCACATAAATCTGTTTTGGGACAGCAACTTTCCCAATCATTACTTCTCTCTCATTAGAGGTTACTCTTGGCACAGAAAGCGAATAAAAAGGATAAGGAGCGGTTATTACTGAGGTAATAACTTACAATACTTATCTAAAACTTTTGGGTTATCTCGCAATAAGTACTTTTCTTTAACGCCTTTAAGTTAGGCATGATAGTTTGAGAAGATGCTCACATAAGAAATATGAATTGAAGTAAAAGAGAGCATCAAGAAGCAAATTCAAAACACATTTAAGTCTAACCCACTTCCTATGCATAGGAATCTTGTAAAGAAACAAGTTATGAAAGCACAAAGCAACATGCATAGGAAAGCAAAACAAGTCCAACTTCAAGACTTTCAACGTAAAGAGGGGAAACTTAATATTATTGAGATACATAAAACAATGTTTCCCTCTCTCATAATAACTTTCAGTAGCATCAAGAATAAAATTAACAATATAACTATCACATGAAACATTCTTATCATGATCCACATGCATATAATAATTATTACTCTCCACATAAGCATAGTCATTCTTATTAATTGTAGTGGGAGCAAATTCAACAAAATATCTATCATTATTATTCTCATCACCATAATCATCAAATATAGGAGGCATATTGTAGTCATAATCAATTTTCTCCTCAATAGTAGGTGGACTGAAAATATCATATTCATCATTATAATCATCATAAATTGGAAGTTTGGTATCATCATAAGCAATAGAATAGCTATCTTCCAAAGTTGGGGAACTAAAAAGATCATTTTCGTAAAAACTAGCTTCCCCAAGCTTAGAATTTTCCATAGCATTAGAAATAATGGTGTCCAAAGAATTCATACTAACAACATTGTTATTAGCATGCAAATAAAGTTCCATAGGTTTTTTAATTTTCTCTTCAAAGACTTCATGTCCTAACTCAAGATAAAAACCATAAAACTCTCTAATTTTGTTGTTGTTTTCCATTAAGCCAAACTAGTGAAAACAAGAAACAAAAAGACAAAATTGCAGAATCTAAAGTAAATAACTTTGAGCCCTCACACCGGAGGATGTGAGTACCTTTTACCTTACCTCCCCGGCAACGGCGCCAGAAAATAGGCGTTTGTCGTGGGAGGTTCTTCTTCTTTAATCCTCCGGTGTGAATACCTTTTACCTTACCTCCCCGGCAACGGCGCCAGAAAATAGCTTGATGTCTACGCACTTCTATTCTTGTAGACAGTTGTTGGGCCTCCAAGTGTAGAGGTTTGTAGAATAGCAGCAAGTTTTCCCTTAAGTGGATCACCCAAGGTTTATCGAACTCAGGGAGGAAGTGGTCAAAGGTATCCCCTCTTAAGCAACCCTGCAATCAAGATACAAGAAGTCTCTTGTGTCCCCAACACACCCAATACACTTGTCAGGTATATAGGTGCACTAGTTCGGCGAAGATATAGTGAAATACAAGTGGTATGGATAATTATAAGTGGTAATGGTGATAGAAAATAGCTTGAAGGTGTGAAAAAGACTAAAATAAATATAGAACCAAGCAAACATGTAATAGATCTAATTGCAAACGGTGTTTCCATTCTTAGAAACAAGGCCTAGGGATCATAATTTCACTAGTGAACACTCTCATATAAATATATTCTCTTTATGATACTACTCTTAACCGAAAAGGCTAGAAAAAGGGCGCCCTCATGGGAGTATGCTCCGCGCTGCTGTTGCTGCCTGCACGTGGCGGGCGCAGAGTGTCTCACACGCTTTACCAGCCTTCTCCCGTGTGACACGCGGTGGATGCGGACAGGTGGATGCGGATAGGGTCGCGGGTCCTTTTTCCTTTTCTTTTTGTAGATTTGAACATAAAAACTGCGATATCTTTCAAACGGAGAGTCTAAATCGATATCCGTTTTCACAGCCTTGATAGTCACGTCCAGATATTCAAAACTAGATCCATTGTTGATATGTTTTGATGAACTTTTTTCTCGTACTGCCTTTGGTGCGTAGGTTGCACTGCCTTTTGGTCTAGTACACGGTGCCTTCGGTTGCAATGCACTGCGCGGTGTCCAGGCAGTGTAGTACGCACTATCCAGGCCGTGCACCGCCCATGCACTGCCGGGTTGTTCTGTGTTGCAGCGCCTTAGTTCACAGTGCACCGCGCGGTGTCCAGGCAGTGTACTACGCACTTTCCAGGCAGTGCACCGTCCATGCACTGTCTTGTTGTTCTGTGTTGCACTGTCTTACTTCGCAGTGCACTGTGTGGTGTCCAGGCAGTGTACTACGCATTGTCTAGGCAGTGCACCGTCCATGCACTGCCTGGTTGTTCTGTGTTGCACTGCCTTAGTTCGCACTTGCACTGCGCGGTGTCCAAGCAGTGTACTATGCACTTTCCAGGCAGTGCACCGTCCATGCACTGCCTGGTTGTTCTGTGTTGCACTGCCTAAGTTCCCAGTGCACTACGCGGTGTCCAGGCAGTGTACTACACACTTTCCAGGCAGTGCCCCATCCATGCACTGCCATGTTGTTCTGTGTTGCACTGCCTTAGTTCGCAGTGCACTGCGCGGTGTTCAGGCAGTGTACTACGCACTGTCCAGGCAGTGCATCGTCCATGCACTGCCTTATTGTTCTGTTGTGCACTGCCTTAGTTCATAGTGCACTGCGCGGTTTCCAGGCAGTGTACTGCCTCGTTGTACTGCCTTGCACTGCCTTTGGTCGTAGTGCACTGCGCGGTGTTCAGGCAATGCACAGTCCATGCACTGCCTTGTTGTATTGCGTTGCACTGCCTAAGGTCGCAGTGCACTGCGCGATGTTCTTGGAGTGCACGGTGTACCGTGTTGCACTGCTCGTGCACTGCCTTATTGCGCTGCGTGGAACTGCCTTTCGTCGCGTGCACTGCATGAGCAGCTAGCCATGTGTCGGGTTGTCGTGTGGCCAAAAATACACGCGCTGCCGTGCGGCCAAAAATACACGCGCTGCCGAGTGGCCGAAAATACGCACGGGTGATTCCACACGCCACGTGTCAGGCTGCCGTGTGGCCGAAATGCGCGCTTCCTGAAGAGCGCGCTCCCGCTAGTCGTTCTCTTAACTACTCTCCGGTTGAACACTCTAATCGATGGTAGGGCTATAACAGCACACCTCAAAGTTCATCTTTCCCATCCAGAAAACCCCACACTGTCACCTTGAGTACTAGATGAGTCCAACAAACACCAAAATTTCATAGATACATCCAACTTCAAATATAACTCATAACAAGTATTTGTAATCTCTAGCCTAAGTGCCACCATGGTGTGCACACTGTCAACTTCACACACGTGGGGAGAGCAGAGATCTATTAAAGCACTTGAGTAGCAAGGTAGATCTACTTGATTACAAAGCTCATGATCACAATATGATCATGCATAGAGAGAGAGATGAACACATAGCTACCGGTAGAACCCTTAGCCTCGAGAGAGAACTACTCCCTCATCATCATGGGAATCAGCAATGGCGATGGAGATGGTGGTGGAGATCGATGGAGATGGCTCTGGGGGCACTTCCCCGTCCCGGCAGGGTGCCGAAACAGACACTTTCGGTCCCTCGAATCTCCCCTTCGGTGGCGACGGTGCTGCAGAACTTTTCGCGGATTTCTGATTGACCATCTAGGGTTTTTGCCTCTGGAGGAATATATAGGCGAAGGAGGCAAGGTCGGTGGCCAGCCAGGGGCCCACACCATGCCCTAGCGCGGCCTGGGGGGACCGCGCCTAGGGGTGGTGTGGCCACCCTGTGGCCCCTCTCCGACTCTCCTTCTGACTCCGTGAATCTTCCGGTAAAATATCGACTTTAGCTTTTGTCCGATCCAATTCCGAGAATATTGATTTTCTGACTTTCCTGAAACCAAAAACAGCAGAAAACAGGCAGTTGGCACTGTGGCTCTTGTTAATAGGTTAGTCTAAGAAATCATATGAAAAGTACTCCAAAGTGTGGACAAAACACAAGAAAGTGGATAAAACCAAGCATGGAACATCAAAAATTATAAATACATTTGCAATGTATCAATGGTGCATGTCACCTCAATTTTTTTTGTTTTGTTTTATCACTTACCTACTCGAGAACGAGCAGGAGCTAAGCTTAGAGATGTTGATGCGTTGCAAACGTATCTATAATTTTTGATGTTCCATGCTTGTTTTATATCTATTTTCTTATGCTTTTTCCACACTTTGGAGTATTTTTACACATTTTCTGGAACTAACCTATTAACAAGATGCCATAGTGCCAGTTGCCTGTTTTCTGCTGTTTTTGGTTTTAGAAAAGCTAGTAAGGAAATATTCTCGGAATTGGACCGGACAAAAGCCCACGTCAATATTTCGCCAGAAGGAACACGGAGTCCGGAGGGGAGACGAAGAGGGGAGCTAGGCCGACCACACCTGGTGGTGGCGCGGCCAGCCCTAGCCGCGCCACCAGGTGGTGTGGGCCTCCTGGTACTCCACCGACCTTTCCCCTTCGCCTATATATTGCCTTCGGGACGAAAACCCTAAGTACCCGATCAAAATTCCATGAAAGAGTCTGTAGCCGCCGCCATCTCCATCCCTAGATCGGGAGGGATCTCAAGCTCTTCCCGGCACCCAGCCGGAGGGGAGAGATAATCCTGGAGGCCTTCTTCATCACCATGACTGCCTCCGGTGTGATGCGTGAGTAGTTCATCCTTGGACTACGGGTCCATGTAGTAGCTAGATGGTTGGTTCTTCTCCTTTGTGCTACCATGTCTAGATCTTGTGAGCTCCGTTCTTGATCAAGATCATCTATTTGTAATCTAAATGTTGTGTTTGCGGGGATCAGATGGATATTGAGATGTTTCAGATTGATTATTGATTCTATCATGTCTTTGTTATTTGTGATCTTGCATGCTTTCCGTTGTTAGTAGCTATCTTGGCCGAGTAGATGCTAGCAACTCCAAGAGGGAATATATTTATGCTCGATAGTGGGTTCATGCCTCTAGGAATCTGGGGAAGTGACAGAAATCTCTCAGGTACTAGATGTGTTGTTGCTACTAGGGAGAAAACAACAATCCTTTGTTCATAGAACAATCGTATTGTTTACTTTACACACTTTGCTTAATGCAATTATCTGTTGCTTGCAACTTAATACTGGAGGGGGTTCGGATGATAACCTGAAGGTGGATTATTAGTCATAGATGCAGTTGGATTACGGTCTATGTATAATGTTGTAATGCCCAATCAAATCTCATAGGAGTCAAGATGATTAGTATATGCATGTATGCTTTCTCGTGTCTGTCAATTGCCCTGCTGTAATTTGTTCACCCAACATGTCATCTATCTTAAGGAGAATCACTTCTAGTGAACTATGGACCCCGGTCCATTCTTTACCATCAATCTACAATCTATTTAATGTTTTCTGTTTACTTTCTGCAAGCAATTACTATCTTCCACACAATACGTTTAATCATTTGTTTTCAGCAAAACCGGTGAGATTGACAACCTCACTGTAAGTTGGGGGCAAAGTTCTGTGGTTGTGTTGTGCAGGATTCCAAGTTGGAAACAACACCTTGGAGGTGTTTCCTTGCTCCTACTGGTTCGATAACCTTGGTTTCATAACTGAGGGAAAACTTGTTGTTGTACTCATCATACCTTCCTCTTGGGATTCCCCAACGAGCTCGAATATATTTTGAGCCATCACGCCACTGCAAGGGCAGGCAACAAAGGCGAACGAGACAGCCCGGCGAGCGAGGGCGGCGTCCGGCTAGGACGGGACCGATGTACTTTAGAAAGTAGATTACGTTAGGGTATGTACCCTAAGTACTTTTATTTCCAATAAAAACAAATCCATATAAAGATTTGTGTGTATGACGCGTGGACCAGACGGTAACTTTGGGAGGACACGCGAGCCGTCCGGCCTCAAACCAAGCCCAAACTTTGGCCGCGGATGCGTTGAAACGGACCGCACCGCTGGTCCCGAGCTAGTTGCGGGTGACCGTTGGGCCGTGCCATCGATCCCTTCGGACCGGTTCAAACCCGTCCAGTCCATTTGCGGAGGCCGTTGAAGTTGCCTTAAACCCTGTGAGTATTTCAAAGTCCCGCGGTGCTTGTCCGCACTATTGCCTCGAAGGTCGAATGGCGTGAGGCCCGATCATGCCATTCGTCGATACCAGACCCAGAGGTTGTACAAAGAGATGGTATTGTGCATGAGGTTTTTACGTGCAAATTGTGCATGAGGTTTTCCAAACACGTTGCCAATTTGTAAGTATACACACGCTACGGCCTGGGAGGAAATTCGATCATCGGTGGCCTGAAGCTGGCACGTACGGTGTCCGGAACCGGAATAGCGTGATAGTACTCGAGAGTTAGGTCTATACACGTGTAGACGGAACAAGGGTACTGACAAAGTGGTGAGGTGCGGCGTCTTACTCGCCACACGGGCTAGGGTTCTTCTATGCATACCTATCATAAACGGTACAATTATTTTAGAGTCATGCAATGCAATCTGGCTGCACAAATTGTGCACGGGGTTTTTACTCTACCAGCAAACAACATTAGTTAGTCACCATTTTTTTTCATACACACGTTTGCGAATTTGTGCGTAAACACATAACCGAAACAACTTATTTTGTAACGGGTAGTGTAGAGGTGAGCCGTCCGAGGTTCGTCTCATGGTTGTGACTTCCTTTGTTGTAGTGAAGATGAATAAGATGAGGCGGGAAGCGTTGACGAAGGGATGAAGAGGACAACAGAGGGAGAGGGTAGATCGACGACATAGAGGCGGAGGGTGGAAAAAAGTGTCGACTTAGAAGGGCGCACGACCTCGACGTGACGACGTTCCATCTTGACGTCACCACGGGCAACTTCAGCGACAAACATGAAGGTGGCAGATTAGGAGAGGGTCGGCGGAATGAAAGAGGAGGCACACGTGGCAGGAATGACGAAGAGAAGGGACATAGACGCATAGGCAACGTTTCAGTTTCGTAAAAAGAGCGTTGCTTCGCCGGCAAGGTCAAGCGATGCCGGGATGGCGTCCTCCTCGGACGGTGATGGTACACCGATGCAGCAACCTCGAAACACGTTGCGACCATCGCTCCACGAGGCGGGGATGTGGTTCAGCAGGTTTGACGAACGAGGACCATGAATGTGGTTGCCTCTTAGCCATGGGTTTTTTCACCTTCTCTGTTTTTTTCTGTTCATTTTCAGACATAATTTCGCTGGAAAACATCCGTTTGTATACGTCGTTGTACGAGTTAGTTTTTCTCTGCTAATATGTCGAAAACCAGTACCCCGTAGTATTATTTGCTATTCTTTTTCCAAATGCGAAAGTGATCGCACTGTAACAAGGACAACAGGAATAGACCGAGCGGTCGCTGGAGAGTCCAGTTCATTTCGTTATGTCGCCACCTTTTCTTTTGTTCGCCTCCTCTCGGCGCCGTTAATCCAACCAACCAACCCCCCCTTCGCTTTTCCCCTTCCGCTACGATACAAAAGCTCAAGAACCCACGCACGCGCGCACCCCCACCCACCCCACCTCTCGCTCCCTCCCTCCCCTCCTCGCTCGCTCGCTCGCTCTCCCCCACCACCTCCCCCTACAGCGCCCCGGTGGGGGCCTCCACGGCTGCCGGCGACCGGACGCCACCACCACCACCCGCCGCCGCTGCCGCCGTTGCCCTCGCCACACTGTCGGTCCGGTACGCATGCCTCGCCTTCTGCTTCTCGCGCCTCTCTGGCTTTGCTTCCTCCTGCCCCGCTTGCTTGATCCGGCCCCTTTTCTGGCTCCTCCACGAGCAGTGCTGCTCGCGCTGTGGGTTTGTTGCCCGGTGCTCCCGGCGCGGAATTCCAGCGAATTGCAGCGAACGGGAATGGGATCTCGCCGTCTCGGCTGCCCCCCCTCCCTGCTATTTTTTCCGCCCTTTTCGCTCTCCTGTTAGTGCCTATTCAGGGGGGATACAAAGCAGAGGAACAGCGCACGCCCGCAGCCGCATGGCGTCTTCGTCGCTAAAATTCTCCTCTCTTCCACCTTTCCCCCTGCTCAGCTCGCGCTCAAATTCGGCCGAAATCTCCATTTCTCCCACCTCCGTGTGGTTGCTTGCTTCCGGCATTTTTTTTTTCAAAGCTGCCGCAGTTTCTCATAACTTTTCCTTACTGATTTTCAGGCACTGGCGCTGGCGCCCATAATTTGGCGGAGGCGATTTTCGCTGCAGCTGTTCCCGGTGGCGGTGGGTTGGAGGAATAAAGAATGATCAGTCTGTTTGATTTGAGCGCTGGAGCCAGCGGCAGGGTCGCTGCGAGAGATGGTAACGGCATGCAACTACCCGAACTGACAATGATTTTCTGATTTTTCTCTGATGATTTTTGCTGGAAGAAATGATTAGTTCTTCAGTTGGGGAAGGTGTGGGATGTCATAATTATGGATCTTCTCCTTCCTGGCAGGTTCTCCGGTCAGAGGAACACAGTCCGACCGGAAGGAGTATGCTGATTTCAAGACCGTAAGATAATCTTATTCTTCTTTCAACTACTGGTATTTGCAACCGATGTGTTTGCTCAGTGTCAAACCCCAGCTGTTCACAGTTTGCTGATGACGGCATGATCCATATGGGCAGGTGACCGGCAGCATGAGGAGGAGCTCGTCGGATAGATCGGGCGGTACGCCCATGAAGATGCTGATTGCGCAGGAGATGGCAAAGGAGGGGGACACAAACCAGAAGAACACTAATGTCATAGCAAGGCTGATGGGTCTTGATGACGGTGTGGCCCTCCCCAAGCCTGTTCAACCTTCTAGCAGGAGGAGACTTTCAGAAGGGCATCTATCCACCACGATGGCGAGGGTTAACAGCCAGATGTCATTCCACAAGCATGCAAGCTCTGCTGAAAATGTGGAATATAAGGATGTCTATGAAGTGGGATACCAGCCACAGAGGAGTGACGAGCAGCCAAGGAGTGATTCTTCACGAAGACCCAGACCGCATGAAGATCATGACCAGAAAAGAATGGATCTTGTTCGGCAGAAGTTTGTTGAAGCAAAGCAGCTAGCATCCCATGAGAATCTTCTCGAGTCGAAAGAATTCCATGATGCTCTCGAGACTTTGAACTCAAATAAGGACTTGTTTCTCAAATTTCTCGAAGAACCCAACTCGCTCTTCTCCAAGCAATCTGCTGAATTTCATTCTGCACCAACTTCGCCCCAGAGGAAGCGAATAACTGTGTTGAAGCCTACCAAATCAGTGGAGATGAAGAGTGAAAATGCAATTCAAAGTCAGCAAAACCATACAGTTCATGGGAGTAGAACAGAGAAAAGAAATCTTCATAGGAGGCCCAATGCTGATCATGCCAGAGCAGAAAGGTTACCACAGCACACACGGATAGTGGTATTGAAGCCTACCTCTGCAATTACCTCAGTAGAGCAATTTCAACAAAATGATCATGGTAACTCTGATGATTCTGACGCACCTACTGTATCAAGGCATTTGAATGATGAGATCCACTGGTCAGCGCACGGCATGTGTCACCAGCATGATGAATGTTTGAAGGGTAGCACACAGTCAAATATGGTGTGCCGAGATAGATCATGCTGTGATCGTGCTGAAGAAGAAGACAGTAGCTTCAGTGGCTCGGATATTGGAAGTCCAACATCACGCCATTCTTGGGATTACGTCTACCGGTTTAGCAATCCTTACTTTGGCTCATCTTTAAGCCATGCTTCTTGCTCTCCCGAGGCACATGTAGCTAGGGATGTTAAGAAACATGCCTCTGATAGGTGGCCAAGTGCATCTTCCAATGAGATTGTCCGAGAAAAGGTGTTGACGCGAAGGAGCTTGAGCACACTCGGTGAAATGCTTGCCATGTCTGATATGAAGAAAGAAGAGGCGGTCGATCAGGTGGCTACTACAAATGCCAGTAACCAGCTGTGTGGCAACAAACCAAGACTCGCGGTAGCATCTAATCGTTCCATTGATGCCGTGGAAGAAGAAACCTCCATCAAGAAAATTTCAAGATCAAAATCTGTTCCAGTCTCATCATCGGCCTTTGACAGCCTGCGTTTAGATGTTAGATCTTCAGATCCTCGACATAGAGAACCCACAACGCCGAAGGAGGAGACGAAGCCTAGGAATGGGAAGTCCTCTCTCAAGGGAAAGCTTTCAAGCTTCTTCTCAATGCGTAAGAAATCCGGAAAAGAGAAAATCACCTCTTCTCCCTTGGTGGACTTGAATGGTAGAGTTACTCAAGACAGTAATGCAACAGTCTGTGTATCACTACAAGACGATGTTGCTTCAGAAAATTTAGAAGATAAGTTTCAGTATTCAACAATAGTACTTCCGGTCAAAGAGCCAGAGGCACCTTCGTCATCCAAGGTACTTTTGCTTCTTCATTTTTGCTTGTATATATAGATGTGAACTTAGCTTTCTTTACGCTCTGAACGCGTCAGATTTACAAAATTGAATGGATGGCTTTTGCAGGCTCTGATTTCTCTTGAGAAAGCGCAGTCGTTCGAGATTCGAAATTCCCACTTTGATCAGCCCAGTCCTACATCAGTTCTTGATGCATTGTTCGATGATACTAATGAAAAGTCTGTCAGTTCATCAGAAAGCGCGATTACAGCTAAACAAGGTAAATCATCATTGCGCATGCTGTTGCGATAGTAGTTTTTTGCCGGCCTGGCATCTTAACTGTTCTGCTTCATGATTAACCATTATTATTGATATCACTGTGAGATGTTATTGAGGACATAAAATTAGGCTATGCTAGCTAGTAAGTAGCAATAATGTGTGTTTAATATTTGCTGGCAGGCCATAAAAGATGGCAAGTAATTAACTTTGGTGCTTCATGATTAACCCTTATTGGTACCACTATGAGCTGCTACTGTGTGCACATATAATTAGGCTATATAGTAAGTAGCAGTGATGCGCACTTAAACCTTTGTTGGCTAGGCCGTAGTAGATGCAGTACTACCTAGCAATAGTGAGCTCCTTTCATGAATCTCAACATTTATCTTGCTTGCAGAACCTTTATCGAGATGTCTCCCGATCGGATCGGTCGCGCGGACTCTGTCGTGGGACGATTCTTCCGAAGAAGCTGCGTTGTGTTCTAGTAGCATAGAAGACTGCCATGAGCAAGAGCAGCGTGAGTTCGTCGAGAAGATCCTGTCTTCCGCGGGCCTCTGCAACGAGACAACCAGCAACATCTTCGTCCGGTGGCATTCGCTTGACAGCCCTCTGGGTCCAGATGTTCCAGAGCAGCTCTTGGAGCGCAAAGTGGAGGACGCCAGGTGCAGGGAGAGGCGGTCGAACCAGAGGCTCCTCATCGATTCCGTCAATTCTGCCTTGCTGCAAATTGCCCAGAGCAAGCTCTGGAGCACGTACCCTTGCACCGGACGACCGATCCTCAACGCGCTGCCCGGTGACGAGCCGGTGGCCGACGCGGCGTGGAGGCTGGTGAGAGGCTGGCTCTCCGAGGAGGAGGAGACATGTACGGTCAACGCGCTGGACAACGTGGGCGTGGCGGCGGACTGGGTCGTCGGCAGGGAGATTGAAGGCGGAGGGTGGTCCGAGACGCTGCGGCTGGAGGTGGACGAGATCGGCAGGGAGATATGCGGTGAGGTCCTGGGCGAGTTGGTTGAGGAGGCGTTTTCAGAACTCTCCCGGTGCCACCACTGACGCTCCCTTTAATTTTTTGGTGTGGTGTCCACCGGTGTGCTTTTATTTCCAATCTGGTGGAGACCGTTTGCCGAGGCTCCTCCTCTTGGCCTCTTGTGTTGTGTATATTGCCTGCCCCCATCAAGTCAAGTGTTCCCACTCTCTCCCCCTATCTCTCTGTCACATGCCACTACGATTGATACATTCTACAGCAATAATGATTATGAATGAATGGATACATACAGCTGCGTTTCAGAAAATCTTCTTTGGCCACATCTTTTTATTTTCTGTATAGTGGGAGGGGGAATAGAAACGAGACACTGGAGCCGATGACAGCTCTAGGAACTGAGCAGGCTCACTGCAAGTTGTAGGTTCCAGCCTATGGCAAGATGTGTTGTATCACTTGTTCCAAGCAAATAGTAGTAGTATTATATGAGCAACTGTGCAGGAGTCCAGGTGAACATGTGCATCCTTCTTTGAAAGCCTACAACGGTCCAACGGATCATCTCTTACTCCACCTTGTTTGATTATCTTGTCCACCATGCCCAACTTGCAGCCAGGCCACCTGCACTGGGTCTGAGGAGGAGCTGAGCTGAGCTGAGTAGAGCAAATATAATACTGTATGAGCAACTGTGCGAGTGCGAGAGTCCATGTTAACATGTGCATCTTTCCTTGAAAGCCTACAACAGTCCAAGGGATCTTCTCTCATTCCGCCTTGTTTACTGATTATCTTGTCCTCCATGCTTACCTTGCAGCCAGGCCACCTGCACTGAGTCCGAGGAAGAGGTGAGTTGAAAAATGGCCACCAAAGCTCCTTGACATTCCTGACGAATAACAGACTTTTCTCTTGTTGATTGAAGTGGTGGGCATCCAATTCCCATCCCAGCATTCTTTTGTGGATCCAATCCAACGAGCAAGGGCTTAACTTCCCAAGATGTGTTTTTTTAACGGATTTGCTAGTAACAGTTCAATTTACCTCGTGATTCGTGCAAAATAAAAGTTATACATGAGTTGCAACTAGGATGTAACTGAAAATTTAATGAGTTGCAACTGAGAAATAGTATAAATCTTATGAGTGGCAACTAGGTTGCAACTGAGAAATAGTACAAATATTAGGGTAACATCAATAACTTAAACATAAGAAGTTCTTATACGCCTAGGATACTACTGACTACTGACTTGCCTGTGCCGGTGCTTGCAGCTGCAGCTGCAGCGGTCCCTGGAGATGATCTGTCTGTCGACCTCCGGTCGCTGGCTCTCGCGGTCCATGACGAAGCACGAACGGGGGCCTTCTTATCCTTCCTGTGCCCTGAACACGCCGGTGCTGGTCAACACGTCTGAATCTTGTAGGTGCAACCAGCCAGCCAACCAGCCAGCCAGCGACCGACGACTAGCCATGTCCAGCAACGATCGCAACCAGGAGACAAACATGCACGGAAGTTCACTTGGTTCAGCAGGTCTGGCTGGCTCAAGTCGATTAGTACGATTACTGCCGTCACTTGCCTTGATCTGAAGGCACCTCGCTGGCACATGCATGTTCAGTTAACCAAGTAGTGTGAGTACAGTCCCTCTCTGACTCTGCCCGACGTGACGAGTACATATATACAGTTAATAAGGAAGCCAATGTCCAGCCTAGCCTTCTTTCTCGTCCACCTGACCATCGGCGACTTAACTTGGCGGTTACAGCCGCACTGAGTATCAGCCTTGATTCCAACCGACGTACGTGGAGTAGTACTAGTAAGACGAGCAAACAAAGAGCTTCTTTGCAGCCGTACATACATAGTATATAGGAGGACGTACAGGATGGTGGTAGAATACGGTATGGTCGGCTGCGTTTCTTGGGTCATGCATGCCATTCGCGTGAAGCTATTTATGGAACACTTAATGCGTGCACCCTCAGTTTCAAAATATAAGATGTTTAGGTTTGTGAAGAAGTGTCTAGACTTCTTTTAATGTATAGATTCACTTCAAATCTCAGTAAATCTACATACTAAAAAGAATAAAAAAATTTAGATACATTTGCTTCACAAGCTAAAACATATAATATTTTAAAACGGAGGAAGTACTACTTGTTAAGATAGATGGTTAAGATAGATCGCTTTATCCCTAATCATCTTGACACGGCAAGCTATAGATAAACATGAAAGTTGTTAAGTTATGAAAGTTGTTAAGTTGTTGTAACAATATCGTTGTAATCTTTCTATTGAGCCAGCCGATATATATATATATATATATACTCGAGCGTCCATGTATTATGCATGGAGGCCTAAACCCTATTCTTCTCTCTCTCGTTTAGTCTTATATGGTACCAGAGCACATCTGACATATGTCGACTCCTTCTTCTTCAATCCTAGCCGCCATGCTTCCGATCTCATCCGTCGTCACCATGTGGCTCACTAATGAAAACCATCTTATGTGGAAAGCCTAGCTCCTCGCCTACCTCCGCACCCACCAACTCCTCGGCATCGTCAATGGCAAGGAGGCCGCCCCAGCCAAAACCACTTCCACCACCACCGGCACCGGAGCAGATCAGGTCACCACTCAGGTGGCCAACGCGGAGTACACCGTCTGGTACACCAAAGACCAGACGATCCTCGGCGGCATCCTCGCCACCGTCTCGGAGGACATCCTTCCCCACGTCATGGCTGCGACCTCCGCAGCAGGAGCATGGGGGCAACTGGAGCGCATGTTCGCTTCGCGTTCTCGCGCTCGACTGAACCAGATCCGAGCGCAGCTGGCGGTGCCCAAGCTTCCCGTCATGTCCGGGCAAAACTACTTCAAGATGAATAAGACCCTCGCCGACACCCTCGCTGCGATTGGCCACCCTCTGCATGCGGACGAGGTGATCGCGTACATCACCTCTGGACTCGACGCAGAATATGAGTCCCTCGTCTCCTCGCTCAACGTCAAGCCCGACCTCACCCTCGACGATGTCTACTCCTACCTGCTTGGCTACGAGCACCGCCAGGCCATCTACAACACCGACTCCCAGATCGGCTCCAACTCCTCGGCCAACTTTGCTAGCCACGGCCGACAGCAAGGACGTGGCAATGGTGGGGGCAATCAAGGCGGTCATGGTGGCGGCGATGGGGCTACCAAGGCGGTCAGGGTAACGGTGGCCAAGGCCGCAATGGCGGCAGCTACCAGAATCGAGGCGGCCAAGGCCGCAATGGTGGTGGTGGCGGCGGCCGTCGCGGCGGTGGAGGCAATGGTGGGGGCAACCGCCCCATCTGCCAGCTCTGCGGCAAGACCGGGCCCGTCGCTCTCAAGTGCTACAAACGCTTCGACTTCTCCTACCACGGCGAGCCAGAGCAGCAACCTTCGGCAAACGTCGCCGACACGAGCTCTAGCTACCAGCTGGTACTCGGATACCAGTGCGATGGACCACGTGACAAGCGACCTCGACCGCCTCTCCTTCCGTGAACGCTACAACGGCAACGACACCGTCTAGATCGGCAATGGCGCAGGTCAGCACATTGCTCATATTGGTCATAGTTCTATTAATACTTCCGCTGATAATTCTCTTGCTCTTCGTAACGTTCTTCATGTCCCACTTTTTTTTTGGAAAAGGTATATATTAATACCACAACGATACCAATTACACCCAGCCTCTGCAACAACGCATGCCCTAGCGGCTCTACGATGCACACAGCCCAGAAAAAAGAAAGAAGAATTACAAAAAAGAAAAGTCCTGCTACAGAGAACTAATCCTAAAAGCAACGACACTGACACCATCAGAACAACACCATAGTCCACCACTCCAATAACAATGCCTTCAAGAAGGAAATAGTGCCCAAGCGCCGTCGTTTCCCGATCAAAGATTATAGGTTTTCACCCTGGAGAAAGTCCTCGCTCACAAAACAATGCCTTCAACAAGGTCATTGCCAGGCACAACCAGTTAAGGCTAGACCTTGGATTTTCACCCTGCAAGGTAAGACTGGGAACTCCCCCTATGTTGTCTTCCCGCACCAGCAGACGCTGCAACGAGTCCCAGATCACGCAGCCAGATCTCCGTCACCACAAGAACTAAAATCACCATCGCTACCCTCATATTTTCGCTTTCCTGACAATCCCCGCATCTGACTTCACAATGGCTCTAAGAATGGCACTTGGTGGGAACAAACAACAGAGCTTCGCAACGCTCCCGCTGAAACCAAACGGCCAGAAAAACAAGGTGCGCATGACCGAATACCTTCCGATCCAGCAATCTCTAGGCATGATACGCCCATGGGAGTTCGCCAGCGGAGCCTTCCGGAACCCGCGTCTCCAGACCAGATCAACGAGGGCAGACAACAAGCAATTCTTCGTCTTCGTGCGAAAGAAACCAAAGGACCACCTACTTTATTAGATCCGACACAGTGATCCCCACATCGCCGGCCGGTTCCGGAGAACGGAACGAGCAGGCCGACCATCGGTGTCGGATCAGGCTTAGCACCGCCACTAAGAACGCGCCATCGCCTCCATCCTCAGCACCATCTGCCGCTTCCCCTAGATCCCAACCAACGCCGCCCACGACCCTCGCCGCCCTGGTCCAACAGCCGCCGGCCCCGAGCACGAAACCACCGCTCCACACAGCCCTCCACGCCACAGCAGGGTGACGCCACCGCGCGAGCCGCGCCACCTAGCCGGGCGCCGCCGCACCCCGCGCATGCGCGCCGCCGCTGGTCGTCGATCTTGGCCCGCGCCTAGATCTAGCAAACCAGGGGGAGAATAGGGGCCCCGCCGCCACCGACGCCGAGCGGCTTTGCCGCTGGCGTATCTCGGCGGTGGCGAGGAGGGAGGAGCGGAAGGGGGAGGGAGGAGGCGGCGGCGGTAGGGTTCCCCCCGTTCGCTCGCGGGAGCGACGCGGGAGGGGTACATGGTTCTGCTCCGGGCTGACGACGAATCTCGTTTCCATTCATCGCTTGACCAAAGACAATGATGTGTTCGTTGAATTTCACCCTTCTTTTTTTCGTGTTAAGGATCTAGCCACGAGGAGAAGCCTGCTTCGTGGAACATGTAGAGGAGGACTCTACCCATTCCTGCCACCCACCGTCCTTCATCATGTCAAGGCCGCCATGCTTACCTCCGTCAATAAAAAGCAATGGAACCACCGTCTTGGTTATCCGTCTTCCCAAGTGGTCCAATCCATTCTTAGTTTGAATAAACTCCCGTTTAGTGGGACTCATGATGCATCGATTTGTGATGCATGTCAACAAGCCAAGAGCCATTAGCTCCCTTATAGCCTATCTACTTTTGTTGCCAAATTTCCATTAGAACTTGTGTACTCCGATGTATGGGGGCCAACAACGGTATTAGTTGGTGGTTATAAATATTATGTTTCCTTTATTGATGCTTTTAGCAAATTCACATGGGTTTATCTCTTGCGTGCCAAATCTGAAGTTGAGCAAGTTTTTATTCGCTTTCAAACTCATGTTGAACGTCTTCTTAGTCACAAGATTCTTTGTGTTCAATCCGATTGGGGTGAGGAATACCAACGCTTACACAAATATCTTCAAACTCATGGGATTTCACATCATGTGTCTTGTCCATATACTCACCAACAGAATGGTGCAGCCGAACGCAAACATCGACATATTGTCGAAACTGGGCTTGCTCTTCTTGCCCACTCATGCATGCCGGTTAGATTTTGGGATGAGGCATTTCTCACTGCCACTTTCCTCATAAATCGTCTTCCCACTCGTGTCATTGACAACGCTACTCCTATAGAACGCCTGTTTAATGCCAAACCCGACTACACTATGCTCAAATCATTCGGTTGTGCTTGTTGGCCTCACCTCCGACCCATGAATAATAAGAAACTTTCTTTTCGCTCCAAAGAATGTGTATTTGTTGGGTATAGTTCACATCATAAAGGCTATAAGTGTCTCGATACATCTACTGGGAGTATTTATATCTCTCGCGATGTGGTCTTTGATGAGTCTGTTTTTCCATTCTCTCGTACTCACCATGTGTCACTCGCCCCACCTGAGGCCATCCCACCATCATACATCCAGCTTTTGGCACCACAATCCCCTCCTTTTGAACCTGCCCCGGCCAACAGCGGAAGTTACTAATAGATCTAATGAACTAATTGCCGATGAGCATGTTGTGTCGTATGATCCTTCCACAGGTATGCGTACAGGAACGGACGACACGACCACTACTTCACCGCGCATGGATCATGCAGGTGGCGTTGGATCCTAGGCAGATCGCGGTGAACTATCTCCTGTGTGTATGCCGCCTGGTTTCTCCTCTACGGCCCGTTCGCCCTCTCCTAGGCCGGCCCCTCCATCGCCCGTCGCAAGGGATCTTGCTACCGGCGACCCGTACTTCTACTGGCCCATCTGCTTCGATGGAGGCTGCTCGACCGCACACCCGTTCCCGTTCTAGCATCGTCAAGAAACTAGAGCGTACTGACGGAACTGTCACGTATACTTGTCAGGTTGTTCCTGCTGAGCCTTCCAGTTACACAGACGCATCTGGGTCTCCTCTCTAGAAGGCAGCAATGGATGAAGAGATGGCAGCTCTCTACCGCAATGACACCTAGAGACTGGTGCCGCCTCGTCCAGGTCTGAATATTATTGACAGTAAATGGGTTTTCAAACTCAAATACAAGGCAAATGGTTCTGTTGATCGGCACAAAGCGCGCCTTGTTGCTAAAGGCTTCAAACAGCGAGCATGTATCGACTATGATTATACGTTTAGTCCCATTGTGAAGCACACGACTATCCGTGTTCTCCTAGCTTTGGTTGTTTCTCGTCAATGGAGCATGCGCCAACTTGATGTCCACAATGCATTTTTGCATGGCATTCTCGCTGAAGATGTTTACATGTACTAGCCCCCTGGATATGCTGATTCTCGCTACCCGTTCCACTTATGCAAATTTCAGAAATCATTGTATGGCTTGAAGCAGGCTCCGCGCGTGTGGTTCTCTCGGCTCAGTTCTCGGCTTCTTGAACTTGGTTTCACTGCTTCTGCTGCCGATGTGTCTCTGTTCATTTTTCGGAAAGGGGGCATCTCCATGTATTTCCTCATTTATGTCGACGACATCATCGTCATCAGCTCATCTGCGGCAGCTACCGATCGCCTACTTGTTCAGCTTCGCCGAGATTTGTCGGAGATATGCCCAAGAGGCAATAATAAAGTGGTTATTATTATATCTTTATGTTTATGATAAATGTTTACATCCCATGCTATAATTGTATTAACCGGAAACATTAATACTTGTGTATTTTGTAAACATAAAAGAGTCCCTAGTAAGCCTCTTGTTAAACTAGCTTGTTGATTAATTGATGATCATGGTTTCCTGATCATGGACATTGGATGTCGTTAATAACAAGAGCATATCATTAGGAGAATGATGTGATGGACACACACCCGTAGTAAGCATAGCATAAGATCAAGTCATTAAGTTCGTTTGCTATAAGCTTTAAAATACATAGTAACCTAATCCTTCGACCATGAGGTTATGTTAATCACCATCACCGGATGGGTACTTTGATGACATCAAACACCGCTTCGTAACTGGGTGGTCATAAAGGTGCCATTGGGTATTCTGAAAGTATGTGTTGAAGCGCATGGACCAAGATTGGGATTTGTCCATCCATATGACGGATAGATATGCTCTGGGCCCTCTCGGTGGAATGTCATCTAATTAGCTTGCAAGCATGTGACTAGGTCACAAGGGATGACATAACATGGAACGAGTAAAGAGTACTTATCAGTAACGAGGTAGAACTAGGTATGGAGATACCGACGATCAAACCTCGGATAAGTAGAGTATCGCATGACAAAGGGAATTAGTTTCGTATGTTAATGGTTCTATCGATCACGAAGTCATCGTTGAGTATGTGGGAGCCGTTATGGATCTCCAGATCCCGCTGATGGTTATTGATCGGAGAGGTGTCTCCATCATGTCTGCATATTCACGAACCGTAGGGTGACACACTTAAGGTTCGAAGTTGTTTTAAGTAGATATGGAATGTGCGTTGGAGACCGAATGTTGTTCGGAGTCTCGGATTGGATCCGGGACATCACGAGGAGATCCGGAATTGTCCGGAGAATAAGATTCATATATTGGGGATCATTTTCTAAGTTAGGAAATGTTCCGGAGTATTTGTATGGGGATTCTAGAAGGTTTCGGAATGTTTCGGAAGGTTCTGGAAGATTTCTTGGAGTTTACTTGAAAACCAAGAAAGGATCAAGGAATCCTTGTGGGGTAAGACAAGGATTCGTGGGGGAGTAGGACTCTCCCCCCACCTCCTTGATCCGCCGGCCAAGGGAGAGGGGAGTCCTACAAGGACTCCACCTCCCCATGGCGCCTCCCTCCCATAAATAGAGGGGGTGGAGGCGCCACCCCCTTGCCCCCTTCCACTCCAAACCCTAGCCGCCTCTCTCCTCCTCCTTCCCTCTGCTCTGGCTTAGGCGAAGCCCTGCAGAATTCTCTACTCCACCACCACCACCATGCCGTCGTGCTGCTGGGATTCCGTGGAGAGATCTACTACCTCCGCTGCTCGCTGGAACGGGGAGAGGAAGGTCTGCTTCGAGTCCGCACGTGTGACCGACTGCGGAAGCGCTGCCGGAACGCGGCGTCGGAAGGATCGTCTACTCGATCTTGAGATCGGCAAGTGATCGACTACATCAACCACGAGATCCGAATCTCGTAACGCTTTCGGATATACAAGGGTTAGTACAGATCTATCTCGTTGCACATGTCTAATAGATTAGATCTTGGCTTTTATCTAGATTAGATCTGGGTTTTGTTCGTTCTTGCGGTAGAAAATTTTGTTTTCCATGCTACGAACCCATCAAGATTTTGCTGTAAAGGATCTTGGCAACCTCAGTTATTTTTTGGGCATCGAAGTACATACTGTTGATGATGGTTTGGCGCTCTGTCAGAGAAAGTACATCCTGGATTTATTGAAGAAAGTGAACATGAGTTCTGCAAAGGCATGTACTACTCCAATGGCTGTTTTTGACAAGCTCTCCAAGGAATCAGGGATGTTGCTCTCTGCTGCTGATGCCACGCATTACAGAAGTGTGGTTGGAGCTTTGCAGTATGTCACTCTTACACGACCGGATATTTCCTATAGTGTTAATAAAGTCTGTTAGTTCCTGCACTCGCCCACCGATCTCCATTGGACTGCCGTGAAACGAATACTTCAGTATCTTCAGGGTACAGCTGCGCATGGATTGATTATACGCCGCTCCCCGTCATTTCTTCTCAGTGCTTTCTCCGACGCCGACTAGGCGGGATGCCCAGACGATAGACGCTCTACAGGAGGACATGCAGTGTTCCTTGGTGGTAATCTTGTTGCCTGGAACTCGAGGAAGCAGCCTATAGTCTCAGGATCCAGCACAGAAGACGAGTACAAATCCGTTGCCAATGCCACTGTGGAGCTTATGTGGATACAGGCATTGCTCCACGAGCTTGGCCTTGTCATGAGTTGTCCACCTTCCTTATGGTGTGATAATATTGGTGCAACCTATCTCTCGGTTAATCCAGTGTTCCATGCGAGAACAAAACATATCGAGATCAACTATCACTTTGTGCGTGAACAGGTAGCCAAGAAGGCGCTCGAGATTCGTCATATTTCTACTCATGATCAGCTTGCCGATGTTCTTACAAAGCCCCTGATGGTGCAGCAGTTTGAGAGATTCAGGAGTGATCTCAATGTGCTTCCCACGTCTCGATCCAGGGGGGATGTTAAGATAGATCGTTCAGATAGATCGTCTTATCTCTAGATCATCTTGACACACACATCAAGCTGTAGATAAATATGGAAGTTGTTAAGTTGTTGTAACAATATCATTGTAATCTTTCTGTTGAGCCAGCCGTGAGGCAGAGGCTATATATATACTCGAGCGTCCGATGTATTATGCATCGAGGCCTAAACCCTATTCTTCTCTCTCTCTCGTTTTGTCTTATACTACTAACTCGACACTCGTACGTACTCCATCCATCCATCCAGGCTGGAGAGCGACCTGTGTTTCTTCTTGTCCCGATCGACCGCGATGGCTTCCATCGGATCGACGACGTCTCCTCCTATGTGTTGTCCTGCTGAAAGAGCATGCGGCCCCCCATGTATGGTTTTGGTAATTAATGAAAATCTTTATGGACTAATGTGTGTATTAAGTTTACTTGTAGGATTTGTCCATTGGCATCGCTTGGAGCATGTGTTGGCTTCAAGGTCAATGAAATGAAGAAGAAGATGCATTGTGGAAGATCATTATGCACCCTCCCTAGAAGATCTCATGTTTGGTGCTTGCCATCCTCGGTGTTTATGGATCGATAAAGACAAGGCCAAAGGATGCTCAAGGCAAAGGTATTCTTGATAGGTTTTTCCCTTTTGCCGGTCTCGTGTTGACCGGGTTTAGGATAGATAGCCGTACTTTCAAGAGGGGCTCTCGAGTGAGTAACTCGATCATATCGTTCGGAGAGAGCTCAAACCTTTGCATACTGGCATCATCATATTTGGTTGTTTATTTGCCTTATCCATGTGAGGATATAGAGCTTGTGGTAATCTTCATAGCAAGCTCTTGTTCATCAAAATCGTATCCCCCTTTTATATCTTGTTGCGATTTTGATCTTGGAGGTTTTTCCGGATACTCACCGAGTGAGGTATCTCACATTATTATACTTGATACTTTCTCACTTGGTGATATCTAATAATGCAACGCAATTGGTTTCGGGTCAATTGGAGTCTCCTAGCAAAAGTTATCGCAGTTTGCATTTGCCTTTTGTTTTAATGGAAAAAGAAAAAGTTTTTTTCTGTTGGTGGGCCAAGCGGTAGTACCGCTTGGCACTACCGCTCAGCCCCGTGCACGCGGCCCAGCTCTCTGTCTCCCCCGGTACCTCTGTCCGGCTCTACCGGCCTGGCCCGGTAGTACCGCCCGGGTGGGCCGGTACTACCGGCTTGCCCGCCAGCCTCGTCCAGCAAGCTTAGCTCGCCCACCCCCTTCCCTGCTCTGCTTCCTGCAGCCGCCCCTCGCTTGCTCGTCGGTTCCCGCGCGTGCCCCTCCCGCTCGCTTGCTCGCTGGGCTGGCCCCGCTCGCCGCACTTGCCTCACTTGCCCTGCTTCCCCCGCGCTCTCGGCCCAGCTCGCGCTGCCTCTGGCTCCTGCTGCGGCCCCGCTCGCCTCGCTCCCGATCCCACCCCGCTCTCTTGCCAGTGCTCGCTGCTGCCGCTCCCTGCCTCGCTGCTGGGTCGGCCCAGCTTCCTGGCCACCGCCCGCGAGCTAGCAGGCCGCCGCCCGCGCCAGGCCACGCCCCCGCTCGCTCGCCCTGACTCCCGCATTGACCAGCTGTCGCGATGCTTGCTCTGCTTGTTGCTAGGTCGCGTGCGGTAGTACCGGGTGGATCCGGTACTACCGGCCTAGTCCGAAAAAGCCCCCCAACGGCCAAATTTCCAGCCCACCTATATATAGCGTTTATCCCTTTTGTCTACTGTTGGTTCTTCCTCTATTTTTCTCAAGCCCTCTTGACTATTTGCCTCACATCTTTTGAGCTTGATTAATCTCTCCCCCTCCAATGATTCTTGCCCATAATTGAGGGGAAAATAGAGGAGATCTAGATCTATATTTTGACCTAACCATTTCATCTCTTTGTGAGTGAATATTTGGGATCTAGATCTTTGGGGAATTTTCTGTTCCCCTTTTGTGTTCTTCCTCTGTTGTTTCCCCAAGTGCTTCAGTAGCCTTGTTGGAACTTGAGAGTGTTGGGGGGATAACCCCGGGTAGGGTCACGCCGGGGTATAAAGGCCTAGTTAGCCGAGGTACGGCAAGGTCAAAGCAAGTGCTGGCTGAGTCACCTCAAGGCAGGCCAAATCACGGAGTAACCTGGACCAGGGGACGTCCACCTAACTGGGTCTCAACCGACTTATGCCGTATGTCGGTAAGATGTATCTAACTTGTATGCAGGAACAGGTGTGGCCGGATCAACTATGTAGGATCCGGGTTATATCAAGCTTGTAAGAGAAGGAAGGTATCTCGCTGGTCAAAGGTGACCACTGTACGCAGAGCATGAGCGAAGCAGACAGAGGACAGGACCATCGAGGCATGGCCGACAAAGGTGATGATGCCTATGTCGGATGATGCAGGCGCCGCAGAGGCTCACGTAGCCTCTGCATGGATGACGCGGGGCAAAAGTGACCCGGTTTGCTTACTATTTTGGAAAGAGGCATATTCCCTGGAATATGCCTCCATGTATGCCCTAAGTGGAGACCTAGCCCCTCCTATATAAGGAGGGCTAGGGCCTCTGTAGAAGGGGTTGATTGGTCTTGGCTTTGTTGTCTCCTAGAGAGTTGTGTTTTGCTAGTGGTGAGAGTAAGAGACTTCTTCTTCCTCCTCTCCCCAATACAGCTCAAGGAGCACTTGTAAACCTTGGAAGTGATTCGAATACAAAGAAGTTGTGTGTGGAATCACCACACTATCCCTCCCTGGATTCCCCTAGTGCATTTAGTCCCCACCTTTAGCCTATCCATGGCATCTGCCGTGACACCACCACGACAGAGAGTGAAGATTTGGGGCATATTTGTGGTCTTCTTGCCTTTTGCATTTGGTGCATCGGTGTGTGTTCTCTCCAGAGGATTTGTTCGGTGATATTCATCGTTGCTTGTCCCTCTTGGGTTCTTGGAACCCTAGACGGTTGTGTGGCCTTTGTGGCGTGTTCTTGGGGTCTTCAATTAAGTTGTGAAGCTCCCCCAAGTTTGAGGCCTTGGTGGCGATTATTGGGAGCCTCCAATTAAGGTGTGGAGATAGCCCCAATCTTGTACGGGTTTGGTGACCGCCCTAAAGTGTCCCATAGTGGAATGGGTGCTTGCCCGCGTGATGGGTGCTTAGGAGAATAGGGTGAGGCCTTGGTGGCGTTGGTGGTCTTAGTACCGCCCACCCCTCCAACGAGACGTACTCCCTTGTTGGGAGGAACTCGGTAAAACATCATCGTCCCCACGTGCCTCGGTTATCTCTATATCCGAGCTCTTTACTTATGCAATTTACATTGTGATAGCCTTCGTGCTTGAAGTAATTATCTTGCTATCATATTGTTGCTTGTCTTGCCTAGCATAAGTTGTTGGTGCACATAGCTGAACCTTAGTATATCTAGGCTTTGGGCTTAACAAAAGAAAACACTAGTTTTATTCCGCCATTGTTAAGCCCATCTCGTAGAAGTTTTTAATCGCATATTCACCCCCCTCTAGGCGACATCCGTGATCTTTCACCTGCCCTTCGATCATCTTCACCTGCACACCGCTGAAGATTCCACGGACACGGAGCTAGGGCACGCATCCGCTGTCGATACACATTGGCGCAGCCGTACAGGCAGGATGGTACATCTTGGTAGGGAGCGCCTCAGACAGTAGTTGCATGCGCCAGTTCCCCGACCCGGCCGACCGGATACAGAAGAGCGTCGCTTGGTAGCCTAGGAGACCCTCCAAAATGGTCAAAGCAACGAAAATGGGTTGTTTGGTTGCTCGCACGATGTCTCTGCGGTGGTCAGCACAGTCTGTAAAGCAGCTAGAAGCAAGCCCAACAACAATGCTATGATCGAGCGTTTTCATGGAGCCATGCCCCGGAGCTGCGAAAGAGGGCATCAACAGGCGTGCGGTTGCCGCGAAAGTCTCCCGACTATGTTTCGCACCAAGAGTGGCCTCACCTGCCTGACCTCACTCACCTCTCCACACCCCTTCCAAAAAATTCCCTTCCTCCTAGTTCGACACCAAGAGCAGCAGCGGCGACAAGGTTGAGGTGGCGGCTAAGACGCAGATCTACCGTACCGACCGCTTCCTCCTACTTCGGCAGCTGATCCACGGCCAAGAGAGTCGTCATGCATCTCCCTCCCTCTCCCCTATTGGGCATCGCCATGGCTGCGGTAAACCACCATGAATCCCTCTCCACTTTTCGACTAAGCCTGAAGTATGGATCTAGGAAGAACTCATGGTAGAACCACCTTAGTAGTTTGATAGGATGGCCCGTATCCATCAGGTGGCTGTGATTCATACTTGGATCTTGTTGCTGCACAAGAGAGATGTTAGACGCACTGCCTTTACTCGCCTGATGTATGCTGCTATGTTGACCCGAGATCAAGAGAGGATGACCAATCTGAACTACATCTTCAACTACAACAATGTAGAGGCTCTGCAGATGCTCTAAATGAAAAGAGCCCTCTTCTTTGCACTTGTAAAATAGTTTAGGGGGAGTGGATCGTTGGAAGACAGTATCCACACCTCAGTTGAAGAACAACTTGCGGTGTTCCTTCATGTGGTAGGACATAACCAGAGGTATAGTAACATGAGATCCCTTTCTTGCGGAGTTACTAGGATGGGCGGAGTCGATAGCAAACGCTTGAGATCCTCGAAAGCTACCTTGGACGGCCCACTCGAATTTGTCTAATTTGTGCAACAACTGATAAAATGGGAGCGCCTTCTTGCCTAGCCTGCCAATGAATTTACTGAGCACTGCTATTCGTCCTGCCAGTTGTTGGATGCCTCTAAGATTTTTCGTCTGCTTCATTGTCAAGATCGCTTTTATCTTTTTAGATTCATTTCGATTCCTCTTGCTAAGATGAGGTACCCGAGAAGTTGACCTGCTGGTACTCAAATGCGCACTTCGCCGAGTTCAGCTTAATCCGATAGAGGTCGAGGTTGTCGAAGATCTCTCGGAGATCGTCGATGAGCGTGGCACCCTCCTTAGACTTGGATGTTGTTGTCGATTTGGTCCATGAGGCAGGCTTGCATGCACCTTTGATAGGTGGCACATGCATTGTTGACACTGAAGGGCATGGCGGTGTAGTAGAATACACCTTAGGGTGTGATGAATGCAATATTTTCCTCGTCTTCAACCTTCATCTTTATCTGGTTGTAGCCTGAGTAGGCATCAAGGAAGGAGAGGCACTCACAACCTGCGGTGGAGTCAACAATCTGGTCAATCAACGGCATAGGAAGTGGTCCTTTGGGCAGTTCTTGTTCAAGGCTGTGTAGTCGACGCACATGCGGAGTATCTCAGTCTCTTTCTTCAGGACCAGCACAGGGTTAGATACCCAAGTGCCTTGCTTGATCTCTCGAATGAAGTGCCCTTCAAGTAGTCTGTTGACTTCCTCACCAATTGCTTTGCGTCTTAGCTCCGAGAATTGACGTAGGGATTATTTGATGGGTCTAGCATTCAGATACACGTTGAGTGCGTGCTTGGCGAATTCCCTGGAAACACCTGGCATGTCGGCTAGACACCAGGAGAAGATCTCCCAGTGCTCACGGAGGAATTCGACAAGCGTGAGTTCCTATGAGGAACTCAAGTTGGTTGATATGAGGGTGGTCTTGTTGGGGTCCGTCGGGTGGACCTGGACCTCCATTGTGCTGCTACTAGAGTCGGATTCCAGTTTGGGTGTGCTTCCATGCATCACGAGGGGGAGGTTATGATTTGTCGTCTCCTTGAGTTGCACCAGCTCCTCTTGTATCTCGAACTACTTAGAAGTTCTGTTGAAATCTCTATCATAGTTGTCAGATCGTGTGAAGCTTCCATCGATGGTAATGACACCGTTAGGTCCTGGCATCTTCATCAAGAGGTATGCGTAATGAGGCACCGCCATGAACCGGGCGAACGCGACTCGGCCAAGTATGACGTGATACTATGATGGCCAGTCGACCACTTCAAAGTCGAGTTTCTCACGCGTGAAGTTATCAGAGGTTTGGCAAAGATCACATCCAGGATGATCTTACCCAGGAGAGAATCGGTTTCCCTTGGACAATGCCTTGGAAGGTGGTGTCAGATTGTTCAAGGTTTGTCATGGACAGGTTCATGGCGTGCAAGGTGCTGACAAATATGAGGTTGATGCTGCTGCCACCATGCATGAATACTTTTCTCATCGCATACCCGCTGATCTAAGCTTCGAGCACCAAAGCGGCGTGGCCTGGTCACGGGACCTGATGGGGGTGATCGAATCTGTCGAAGGTGATGCATGACTTGGACCTCCTGAGGTAGTCACGTATGGCTAGGGGTGACAATATGGCCAGGTTCACAGCTCGGGAGATCACCTTTTGGCTCCTATTTGAGGGGCTCCCTTTTTGGATCATGCTCATGTTGCCCAAGGGACATGGGTATGGTTCGGCTCCATTGTTATGAGCAGCCGCGACCACGGGTGATGGCACTTCATGTGTTGGTAGTGGGTGAGGTGGTAGTGGTCCATGTGCTATGGGTCCTGGGACTATTGTGTAGCCTTGGTCGGTTCTGCTTTTCTGCATCCTGGCATAAGCACCCTGGAGCCTCTAGAACTGGCAGCAGTCCTTCAGGAGGTGGCTTGATTTTATTTTGCCATATTTTTTGTCAATGTGAAAGTGGATGTTGCAAGGGCCTGACAAAACCTAAACGGGAGAAGGTCCATCTTCCCGAGGGCGTTGTTGCCAGTCGCAACTTGACTTGCGGGTGTTTCCTTCATCGTGGTAGCCACCACTCAGGTAGCCGTCGCCGCGATTGTCATCATCATGCTTATTAGCGAAACCAGCCGCAACCATGTTGTCTCCATTGTTGTCCTCGTAGCCGCGCATCTTGCGTTTCCCCTGGTGATCACGTCTGCGCCCATGGTCGGTTGGATATCTTACATTTGTGCCATCATCATCCATGGAGTGTGCGTAGATATTATGCACGACGTCCTCGCCATCCACCCATATGTTGGCTATGTCCATCGGGTGGTCGATGGTCTTCGTCTTGACTTGCCCCATCTCTTCCTCGAGGTCTCGCCCACGTAGACTGGTGTTGAATGTGTCAATTGCTCGCTCCTCGAAGATATCCTCCATGGAGTTCTTGATGGTTGACCATCTTTGAATGTATGAGCAAATTGACTCGTTGACCCTCAGAGTACACGCCCGAAGCTCCTCGATTGATGCGGGTGACTTATACGTGGCATTGAAGTTTCAGACGAAGCTATGGACTAGCTCCTCCCAGCTGCTAATCGAACCCTCGGGGAGGCTCTGAAGCCAAGCCCGTGTGGATCCCTTCAGTTGCAGTTGTAGGCACTACATTGCAGTGTTTTTCGATCCGACATGACACTTTACTAATTGCAAGTGATCCTTTAGCCTAGTTTTCGGCTCCTTGATCCTTTCGTACTTCGGGGTGTCAGAGGGAAGCTTGAAACCCTTTAGCATCTTGGACCGTCGGATGCGGCGGCTAAAAGACCTACCTTGCATAATTCGATGTCTTCCTCGTTGGACTCGGTGGACTTGCGGTTGGCGCGTTCTACGCAAGATTTTTTGACCTTGCACTACGTGATCTCGTCACGGGCGTCATACTCGCGCATCCTCCTCCGTGGACTACGACAGCGTCGTGGGGAATTGTTGTCTCATGGTGGCGAGTGGTTGGTCCTTTGTGTCACAACTGCCTTTTCTGTGCTTTGCTTTGGATCCGCCGTGAGTGCAGCTCCCACCAGGCTAAGGCTTGGCAGATCTGTGGATGCCAGCTCATGGATCGCCCGCTGGAGGCTGGTTAGACAACATGTACTTGGTGGCCACGATCACGACAGCTTGTGGTGTCTTGGGCATCATGTTACCCAATGAATCCACATTCATGAATGAGGAGTCGAGGGTTCTGGAGAACTCGCATGGCATCATCTATATATCATGTCCGAGAGCGTCTCTTATGCGCCCTGGTATCGTAGTTTTGCCTTGATGAGGAGCCACCTTGATGAGGAACTGCCTATGTCCGGGAGCGTCTCTCATGCGCCCTGTTATAGCCGTATGCTCGACTCATCGGTAATCGCCTGTGATCATCGAGCCGAATCTGCTTCTCTCGATGGTGATTGTTTTGTTGTTGTAGGAGGTGGTGATAGCCCATCAACTCCTCGCGTGTTGCATCGGGTCCAAGGGCCCCTTAGGGCTTCTGCCTCGCTCTCTCTCCCATTGTTCAAGCATGAGGTTGATGGTTGTCCGGTCGCCTATGTTGCTGCTGTTGTTGGCTCGATCACTACCATTGCCTCTGTTGTTGGTTCGGTCATCATCGTTACCATTTTCATCCTCGGGTCCCCCGCTAGGATTGACGACAGCGCACGGGTAACGGGTCGGGTATATTTTATTCAAATTTTGAATTCACACACAAATATGAATTTTACTTTAGAATTTTACTTTAGAGTTTGCATATTAGTATATAATTTTCTTAATATTTTTCTGTGAATTAAGGAATATTTAAAATGTCTTTTCTCAATTTTCTAATTTTCACACCAAACAAAGTATTGAAAAAATACCACAAAAATACTTTTTGGATTTTTTACACATAAAACTATTTTTAATTTATTTTTATAAATTATAATTTGAGTGTCAATAATTTTCTAGGGTCTTACCTATTTATCAAATTACTAAAATACTCCTAAGGTTTGGGCCCACTGATCAGACCCTGTGGATCAACTGCAATGATTATGAATGAATATGGATACAACTGCGTTTCAGCAAATCTTTGGCCACATCTAATTTTCTGTATTGTGTGAAGAGGAATAAAACGAGACACTAGAGCTGATGACAGCTCCAAGAGCTGAGCACCCTCACTGCAAGTTGCAGGTTCCTGCCTTCTTATAGAGAGACGTATGTATTACCTAGCTTCCAAGCAAATATTATATGAGCAAACTCATGACAGCTCTATGAACTGTGCGGGCGGACTGCTAATTGCAGGTTCCTTCCGATAGAGTGATGTACCACTTCATTCCTAGCAAATTATACTATGCGCAAACTGTGCAAGAGTCCATGTGAACATGTGCATCCTTCCTCGAAATCCTACAACAGTCCAAGGGATCATCTCTCATTCCACCTTGTTTACTGATTATCTTGTCCGCCATGCTCACCTTGCAGACAGGCCACCTTCACTGAGTCTGATGAGGAGGTGAGTTAAAAATGGCCGCCAAAGCGCCTTGACATTCCTGAAGAATAACAAACTTTTCTCTTCTCGAAGTGATGGGCATCTCATCCCAGCATTCTTTTGTGGATCCAACGAGCAAGGGCTTAACCTCCCAAGATGTACAGCTTTTAAAAATAAATAAATTAAAAGGGCTTTGCCCCTTGCTAATCAGCTGGTGCCACTGATTGCTTAGTCTTGTGGGTTACTGACGTGTCTATGCCGGTGCTTGTAGTTGTAGCTGCAGTTGTCCCTCGAGATGGTCTCCGTCGACCTCCGGTCGCTGGCCCTCGCGGTCCATGACGAAGCACAATCAGGGCCTTCCTATCCTTCCTGTGCCCTGTACACACCGGTGCTGGTCAACACGTCTGAATCTTGTAGGTGCAACCAGCCAGGAAACACGAAAACACGGAAGGTTACTTGCTTCAGCAGGTTTGGTTCAAATCAATTAGGATTACTGCCACGGCGGCCGTGTCGCGGGACTAGAGCATCTCCACTCGGGGCATAAAGCCCCTTGGCTATCGGGACGCCGTGCCGAAAATCATGCCTAGCTCGCCTTCAAATCTTTTTTCACGCTGACGCAATCCGTTTAATTATCCGGCGCCCCTACATATAGGGGAGCAAGCGGGGGCACCGGATGGAGCTGAAAACGACACGGGTCAGCCCCGTCAGTGAGATAGGTGCTTCGATTTCAGAGCTGACGAGTCCCGTCGCCTGGCCAAGCGGGGGCGCGCCCTTTCGTTCCCGCCCTTTCCAAATCTTCTTGCCCAACTTTCTCGCTTTTTTCCACTATATCCAGGGCGGACGCCATTGCTATCCACGGATCCACACCGCCCCTACCACAACTCCCTCCCACGCCCTTCCCAGCTATATCTACGGTGGTCGGAGGTGCTGTTTTTGCTAGGAGGAGCGTCACCATGCCTGAGCGCCGTCTTCCGCCACCACCCGACCCAAATGGCGCAAACCACACCGACTCCAAAGATGAGGAATGGGTCGCCTCCGATGGCTCCGAGGAGCTGTTGGAGCCGCGTCCGCCAATACCGCGAGGGCCAGCTTACCGAACCAACGGCAAGCCTTACGGGTGGGATGTCTTTGCCCATGTTTTATGGTCGGAGTAAGTTTTTTTGCATGGGGGGCATGGCTGGCAGCCAGTTCTCCCCTAGATTTTTCATCTATCCGGCATCCCCATACGGGCCAATAAAAGCCACGACGGACGCCGGGAGGGCGAGTGGAGATGCTCTTACCCTGGGTAGGTCTAGGTCTAGCTAGATTGGTTCACTGCACCCTAGAGGAGCCAGGAGCATGGGCAGCCGTCCAGTTGGACCAAGAGCCGGTCAGGCATCAAGCATCAAGGTGAGGCAGGCTGAAGCAGTGTAGCCGGTCATCTCAAACTAGAATACCGGCTAGGGGCGTGATGTACTCCACAGTACCAGGAACAGCCCAATCGCATGGACAAGACAGAAAGTAGGATGCCATACCGAAGATTTTGGCGCCCTCGTCATCCATGGTGCCAAGGCATGACGCTGTGCACATGACGTCCGTCCTGCAGGACACTAGTGCCCATGTCGTCCGTCCGACGCGCCACCGTAGATGACACTATGTCTGGGTCCCACTGCCTAGGCTCCACCTCTTGCTTCCATGGAATCCGGGGTGCACGGTCGAATGGGCGAAGGACCAGACGTCTGCTGGGAGTATGGAGCCTGACCACCCACCCTGGGACCCTGGGGAACACCATGGCAGGAAGCACCCCGGGTACCTAGCACGGAGATAGAAGATTGAGGCTTGCCTCGGGAAGAAGACGGGCTAGCTGGCCAGCTATGCCTGACCTAGGCACCAGGCTACTCTGGCACACACTGAGGGATGGCAGGGCAGCTGCGCCACGTCGAGGCCATACACATTTCACCCATCAGAGCGTAATCTCCGACCCCTGTGGTGTTCCCTTGTTACTATAAAAAGAGGCCCAAGTCGGTCGTAGAAGAGGGGGTGGAGAAGGGAAGAATGGGCCGTGTTCTTCCCCTGGAACAAACATTGTAATCATGTGATCAACCACTAGATAGTAAATAGTTGCAGGACGTAGGGATCCGCACATCGCGGCCTGAACCTGCGTCTCCCTGTGTGATTGTGTTCGTCTAGCTCACCCGACTTTAAGCCCCTGACCGAACTAGCAAAGGAGATCCCCATCCCCGGTGTCGAAACCCAAGACACGACTCTGGCGCACTAGGTAGGGGGCACAAGCTTGCGAGCAACCTTCACCGATGATACCCAACTCCCCTCGCGCATGGCATCACGAGGAAGGGGCGGGCACCGTCAGAGGGTTTTCGACACAGCAGCGTGGGCAACGAGAATCGCCAGCATTCTTTACAAGTTCACACGTTGACCCGAGCTAGCCTCATATTTCTGAAGAACCGTCCTCAACGCCAGCAAACTATTGTTGCTGGCCTCCAAGAAAACAATGCTATCGTCAGCAAAAAGGAGGTGAGTGATCATGGGCCCAGTGGTAGCAAACAAAACTCTAGCTAACTGATTTTCCTGTTGGGATTGTCGGAGAAGTGCTGAAAACCCTTAAACATAAAACCCGAATAAATAAGGCGTGAGGGGGTCGCGTTGTCTTAGTCTTCGTAAGGGAAGAAAGGGCTCAGACATCCCCCATTCAGTTTTACTCTAAACCGCGCCGTTGTCACACATCTCATAATCATCGAGACCCATTGTTGTGAGAAGCCCATCCGAATGATCATATCCTCCAGAAAGATCAATTCCACATGATAGTAAGCCTTCATCATGTCTAGCTTCATAGCACACAAGAGTCTCTTTTTCTTCCTGGTACGGATAGCATGAACGCATTCATATGCGATAAAGACATTATTTGTTATTAATCTTCTAGGGATAAATGCGCTCTGTTCGATAAAAAAATTACACTCACATGGTTCGATAAAAAACAACCAAATGTCACTCAAATTGCAGAAAACAAATAAGGGGTTAAGCATTTTGGTTTCCTGCACGAGCCCATATATGCTCAACCAAATCATGTTGAAGCCTGTACGGCTGTGCTTGTGATGCAAATTTTCATATACTTGCATGAATTCTTTCTAAGGCACTAAACCTGGCTCTGGCTTAACCAATTGACTCTAGAAATCGTAGCCTTGGTCCAAAATGCCGTCATCACGCTCGTCCTCGACGATCATGTTGTGCATGGTCACACATACAGTCATCACATCCCACATCCTCTTCGTGCTCCAGGTTCTAGCAGGGTATCGAACAATAACCCATCTTTCCTGAAGCACACTAAATGCTCGCTCCACATCCTTCCTAGCGGCCTGTGGAGCGTCTAGTCAAGTCCGGCACCGCGCGGGGCTTGCGGTCGTCCTGCTCGATATCGCGCCGGGGGTCGCGGGGGTGATAGCCGTCAATGGCGGTGATGGTGGCTGGTTGCGTCTGCTCCGACCGCGGGATATGGAAGGCGAGGGTTGGGGGAGGAGTGTCTTTGTGCCACTGGCTACATGGCTCGGTTGAACAAGTGGTCGGACACACGAGGCCGCGCGCGCTGTCCGGGCCAACCTAGTGGTCACGCAAATTAGGTGCACAGATGGGGCGAGCCGAACGCGTTGGGATGGATGGGTCATGCCACTGCGGCGCCGCGCACGTCGCGCGCGTCCGCACGGACGGGTTCGAACACGCCGGGACGGGTTGGATCGACCTAGTGGAGATGCCCTAAGATTCAAGATGTTATCCATATCTGTAGCACCATCCGAGGAAAAAAGAGAGTGATAGAAGCATCTCGCCATTCTCTCTCATTCCCTCATATGTATTGCATAGGCTCCCATCCTGTTGGCGCAGACCTCGAATAGTGTTTTTGCATATCCTGTGAGACACCCTGTTCTAAAAATATCTTGCATTTCGGTCTCCCACCTTTAATCAATCTTGCCTAGACCTTTGTATATACATGATTTCCTCCTGTTCGTATAGTTGGTGTAGCTGTGCTTCAATGTTTTTGATCTCCTGTGATGGACCAGAACGTAACCCAGCCATGTGAGTAGAGTCAAGTTGAGCTCGTAGCAGTTTAATTTGTTTTCTGATTGAACCAAAACTCTCGTAGCTCCATCTCTACATGCTACTAGTAACACCACGTAGCCTGTGTTGAATAAAAGAGCAATTTTACAAGAGATTTAACCATAGTAAAAGATAGATAAAACAAATGCAGAATAATAGAAAAAGACCATAAGATGATATACATCACAGTAGAGGAACTGTGGGTGTTCGAGTTAGTGTTGGCACCATCGTCAGCCATGTCGTCGAGGAAAAGGTTGTTGATATCGGGAAAGAAATCATCGTTGGGGAAGACGTCGGCGCAGTCGCTATCCGTGAAGGAGTCCGTGATGAAGCCAGTAGTCGCGCTGGTAGCGTTGAGTATCTAATACTAGCATACAATAAGATATAGAGTTGGTATCAACATCACATGTAAATTTGTGATATGATATGGTCCTTCTTGCGCCTTGATCTCCATCGAGCGCTCCGGCATGATCTTCATCTTGCCCTTGGTTTGACGCCAAGTCCACGACGCCACCACCCGGTTGTCCATCAGAACGATGGCTATTACTACTTAACTTAGTAACATAAAAGTAAACTACTTTACCTTTCTAACGACCAATACCATATCATAACACAAGCCCTCCTGCAAAATAAAGTTAGACGCCTCTACTTTATCTGTTGCAAGTTTTACGTGGTTGTTAGGGCTTTCGCAATAGAACCGTTTCTAATCTACGAACTTTCCAACCACAACATGGATCCAATAGTTGTCTCTACTACACCCCTCTCGGGGCCCTCTATTGTAAATGCTATATCAACTATTGAATGAGAGACAGACACCCGCTAGCCACTTATACGGTACAAGCCGTATGTTGAGCGTGGAACCAGTCTCGCGTACGAATACACGTAAGGTCGGTCCGGTCCGCTTCATCAAACAATACCGCGATATAAACAAGTACATGTTAGAGGGTAACAACTAAGGGATCAATGCCCGCACAATACATGTGCGTACTGGCCGTACATCACTCCTACGCATAGATTAGCTCTGATACCACTGAAGGGTTCCGTAGTAGAAAACAATTTTTTTCCTACGTTGGAACCTCCTAACGCCCAAGATCTATCTATGTAGTAATACAGTAACGGCCGAAGCGTATAGAATACATACCCTTGTAGACCGTACGCGGTTAACGTTCCGAGGGGAATGTGGTTGAAGTAGTCGAAACCATAGCCGAACTCAAGGTCGCGATGCTCCTCACAGGTTACCCCTTGCTCCTTCTTCATCGTCTAGCAGCTCCAGCTCACGACATCCAAGGTGCCTCAAGTGAGGCCCCTCGTGGTTTCATACACATACGATGTACGATGACGACCTTCGACTCCTTGATCCCTGCCGGGAGTGCGGAAGTAGATCTCCGGCTTGGAATCCCTGCAGCGCAACGGCGTGCTGCAGGTGTGGTGTCTCATGCTCGGACAGTCCTTACTTGGGACCATACCAACGCATGGAGACGAGAGAGAGAGAGAGGGAAGGAGAAAGTCAACCAAAAGACTTCTCCAGATATTGGTGTGTCTATTCCCACCCATGGGCACCCCTTTATATAGGGGGAGGGGGTGTGCCCTCCCCTTTGGGTTTCCCATGTGGGACTAAACAAGGGATAGGGGGTGCATGGGCCTTCATGGGCCAGCCGGCCTGGGGTGGGCCCCACCCCGCGCACAGCCCTAGGCTAGCCGAGTGGGCCCCCCTTGAGGCGCCTGGGCCTTGGCCCTTGGCCCTTCCCTCCTACGGTTTTCCCTAATGGGCCCTTTTTCCCTAGGAAGTTTGGCCCATTAGTGGAATACCCCTTCAAATTAGATTTTAATATTATATTTAATATTAATTACATTAATTAATATGTAAATACATATTAAAAAATCCGATTTGACCGGAAACACCTTTCGGTTCCCTTTCAATTTCCTCCAAACGACTTCAGAACGATTCCGGTTCTCTCACGGAACTTTTCCGGTTTCCTTTTCTCATTCATATGGTGATTCCAACTTACAGAGGATCTCTAGCTCATCGTACCCTTAAGTGTATTTCCCCACCGCTCGGGAATGGCACAGACATGATCTCTATCAATGATCAATAGCGGGACCTGGATGCCCATATTGACCCCTGTGCATTCCACGATGACAATGTCGTTTGAACCGTAAACAGTATTTTCCCATTCCCTTTGCCTCTTGATACCTAGTTCATCCGAGATTTGATCTACGGTATCTCCATACCTTCGTTCGATCTCGTTACCAATGAACTTGTTTTCTCTTTTTCGTGTCGTTGCATTTCGTGACCCAGTCACACGCTTGCAAGCTTCATTAATGCAACGTCACCGAGATGGCCACTAATATATCTGTCCGTTACATGGATGGGCAAATCCTGGTCTTGATATGTACTCCTCTACACGCTCCTTTGGGAAACCTGAGTAGCACATTTTCGATCACCCGGTCACGAAGTGATACTTGATAACAATCTAAGCTCCCTGCAGAACGGTGATTTGCATTATCTCACAGTCTAAGGACAGGTCGCGAGTTTTTCTTAGTTTTATCATTAATGGTGAACTTTGTAACTAGATCTCATTAAGATACAACTGGTTAGGTTGTTTGTCTATCACACCATTCAACTAATGATGTGACCTCATTGTCAATTGGCATAAATGCCCATGATCTCGAAACCCTAGAACATCCTCATGACCAATGAACTAGTTCGCTAGAGGTAACTAGAGTCACGGTTTGTTTACATACCACACGTGTATTAACGTTTCATATTAATATAGTTATAGCACAGTATGAAACTATTATGAACTAATTGAGATATGACAATAAAAACCTATTTATTATTTGCCTCTAGGGCATATCTCCTTCAGTCTCCCACTTGCACTAGAGTACAAATAATCTAGCTTGCATTTTACTCATCATAAACCATATCACATATGCGTTTATTTATCATGCATGCTTATGGAAAACGTCATGTCCATGTTCTGTTTTACCAGATCATTATGTCTTTGCAAATCGTTAATGTCTTCCTAACTTTGACATTCACTCCATTATCTCATAATGTGTCGAAGTATTTGTTTGGCAACAAAGTGAGACTTTGTTTCTACTATTTATAATGACAGTCGTTTTCACTATTGTCATCTAAACTTCGAAACAAACTTTGCAATCCTTTGTGTATATACGGAAGTTATGGCAGCAGAACGAGGCCGGTTTCCAGGAGCCTACAGTGACTTTAGATCAACATCGAGGGCTTTCTCATGGGCACTATGCCCTGGGACACATCATTCTACGTTAAAATCGAACTAGCCCCGCCATAACAATATACATCACATCAGATGGAGCCTTTATACTTCTATATGTAGATCCCAGTGCATGAAATGCAACTATGCCACTTACTTTGCTTCTTGCCATTTAAGTACAAACTTAATTCTGGATCAGTGATTAACTCAAGAATCACTTCAAGACATGTTCTTACAGTTAAGAGCGTGTCCTTCCAACCAAAACTTTGGGTCACATTATGTCGAGTATACAATATGGTTGTATGGAAGAACCTATGGCTGAGGCATAGGGGATGCAACACATGTCTTTCTTCCTTTTTAACCATCGTTGTAATACTAAGACAATGCTTCATATAGTAAGAACTTCTTTCTTACCTTGTTCCATTCTGAACTTCTTCAGAATATTGCTTAGGACATTCTGAACATCTTCAGAATCAAGTCCAAGAACCATTCGACATTCAATGTTTATTAAACTCACCAATCTATCTCGATAAATCTCATTGTTTAATAACTTCAACTTCATCCCAATTTATCTATTTAAATGTTATTAACACCAATCACATCATTCACATATGTTGTCCACATATCCTAGAATGATCTCACGCTCCCACTCAAATATGGCATCCATATTTGAGATACAGGGATTTCACTTAGCTCCCACTCAAAATATGTCTGATACATATTATGATTCAGCCAAGCTACTTAGCTCCCACTCAAATGCATGTCCTCTCGATAATCTTGGGCATTCCAAAATTCTTTGATCATCATCAAATTGAGAATTCCAGCTACGAGACATCAATATCCATATATTGCTAGTGTAAATCCAATAGACTCAAGCATCGCTACATTTGTAGTCAACTCCTTGAATTTGTCCATACCGTGTGACAAATTGAGCTTTATGTCTCCATTAAGTTTCATTTCCTTCTAATGACTTTGAAGTCATTCAGAAATATCAAGTAAACTACTTTTACTTAATAAGATCAAGTAACATATTACTTTGCAATCTTAAATGTAACATAATATAGGATTTTATGACTCCTAGTCATTTCTCGCACTTAGTTCCATCACGCTTCTTTGTAATTCGTAGGTATGTCTTATTCATAAACATGACAAGTGAATCAATAATATATTTCCACGAACTTGTAGAGTATATATTGTTGAATCCTACTTCCTTTAGTAAAAATATTCGCTGAAACTTTTATGATCATTATCATTAGTTTCTCCTCTATTTGTAGAGTTCGGTTTCACAAAACAAATTCCGCTGCGCCACTCAACAATTAGGAGGCAAGGTCAAATACCTTGTTTTGATCTTTTACTTTCTTCCACATGTATCTTCATCAAGACACGTCAACTTTGGACAACAGCAGGTTTGTCCTTTGTGGAAGATGCATTCATAGCTTTCTAAGAATGCTCTACAAAGACTTGTTTATTCGGCACGATTTCAACTTATCGAAATCTCCATAAACTCGAACATGCCATAACACTTATGGTGTTGTTTTCACGAATCTTTAGATGTTCCTTTGTATTTCAACCGAGTGTTCGCTCATTTCGATCTCTAACTCTAAAAGATAACTATAACCCCGATAAGAGATAATAGTATACCATATGTATCTAATACATAATGATTATGATATTTTAGACATTTCAATACACTTTGAAATCGCCCCTATTATCATAATCTGTGAAACCTCTTTCACATGTCCTTTTATGCTAAAATTAACTTAAATACTTTAGTCATGTCGATCAAATCGAAGAGACTTTTGTATTCTTGTTAATTCAATATCCTCCTTCATTTGGAAATCTTTTGAACAATTCAAAACAATTTCAAACTTATGTTTCATTAAGCAAATGCTCATATTCACTTAAATCCACAATGAAGTGTGAAATAATGATTTCCACTATTTGTTGAAAATACGATACATCACTATGTATAAGATTCAACATTAAGTATAAATAATGATTTCCACTATCTTGTTGAAAATACAATACGTCATTATGTATAAAGTTCAACATTTCTTCGCATATCACTGTTTTACTAGAATGCGGAGTTTTAGTCATTCTACCCAAAAGGCATGGTTTTGCAAAGTCTCTAGATAAAGCATCTAGGACCCCGATCTTCATTTAGAATGAAGAACATGCAGTAACCAAAATGACTTAAACTATAGTGTCATGTCATTACTAAACCTTGGATATCTTTTAGCATTATAATCCTTTTATAAATGTTTAAACTATTATCATTAACATAGTGTTGAGAATAACTCATTTATAATCGTAATGTGACCATAATGGTATTGTTCAAAAGAATAGTACAACTGTCTTGTAACCCGTTCATATGAACAATCGTATCGCCAAAAGCAAGACACACAAACAAGGATTACAAATTATATCCAAGTCCGCTAATCCAAATGATAAACCTTTGAGGAAAGGGGTGATGTCGGCCATCAACTATTTTGCTTGCCGTCATCTTGCCACATTGCCTCAATTCAACCAATTCTCAAGCAGACCATCCTGTTTTCAAAAAACGGGACAAGTATCCACTACTTATATATAATGCAACGAGTTTTGCAAGAATTACATTTATAACTTTGTATATCTAACTTATACCCTTTTCATTCATGACCTCCATTGCAATCAAGCCCTTCTGAGAGTTCATAATTCTAATGCAAGATTGCTAAGTGTTTCTCCAAATGTTCCCTTTTCTTTCTCTAGGAACGCATTGAAATTGATGGAGGGGGTCGCCATAATCTACAACAAATTTGCAAGTAGTTTAGACTAAGTTTATGATGAATTGAGTACAAATTTAATACTTAAGTTAACTAGGTGAACTCCCACTCAAAACAACATCCCTCACATTGTCTTAGTGATTACACGAACCAAGTCCACTACACCAAGTCCGATCTTCACGAGAGAAGATGTAGTTTCATCGGCGAACAATCTTCATGTTCATCATATCATTTATATGACTCATGCTCTACCTTTCGGTATTCCGTGTTCCGAGACCATGTTTGTACATGCTAGGCTCGTCAAGATAACCTTAGTTTCCGCATGTGCAAATCTGGCTTGCACCCGTTGTATGCACACGTAGAATCTATCACATCCGATCATCACGAGATGCTTCGAAACGACGAGTCTTAGCAACGGTGCCAACTAAGGGTGAACACTTTATTACTTGATATTTAGTGAGAGGGATCATCTTATAATGCTACCGTCGCGATCTAAGCAATATAAGATGCATAAAGGATTAACATCACAGGCAATTCATAATTAGTGTGATATGATATGGCCCTTTATTCTTGCGCCTTTGATCTCCATCTCCAAAGCACGAGCATGATCTCCATCATCACCAGCATTGCGTCAAGGTCAGTGGCGCCGCTTCATGGTTGTCCATCATCACTAGCAACTATTACAACTACTTGGAATAAAGCTATTACAAGATGAATAGACACGCAGGTCTTAACAGAATTAAAGACAACCATTAGGCTCCTGCCGGTTGCCATATTACAACAAGGATCATTGCATACATCAAATATAATCACAATCACATGATGTCCATATCACATCACAAAACCCCTGCAAAAACAAGTTAGACGCCTCTAATTTTCTTTGCATGTTTTACGTGGCTTGGGGCTTTCGAACAATAACGGATCTTACCTACGAAACTGAACCACAACGTTGATACAAGTGCTATTGAGTGCAAAGTGTAAATTGGATCTATACTATGGTGGGAGAGACAGACACCCGCAAAGCCACTTGTGCAAAGCAAGTTACACGTCAAGCGTGGACCAAGTCTCATGTGCGATGACATGTAAGGTTAGCCCGAGCCGCTTCATCCCACCATGCCGCAAGATGCAAAGTACACAAAGCAAAAGACGGCACGAGCACCAACGCCCACAACACCATTGTGTTCTACTCGTGCAACAGATCTACGCATAGACACGGCTCTGATACCACTGATGGGTTCATAGCATGGAAAACAAAAAAATTCTACCGCAAGAACGAACAAAACCCAGATCTAATCTAGATAAAAGCCAACATCTAATCTATTAGACATGTGCAACGAGATAGATATGTACTAACCCTCGTAGATCCGAAAGCGTTACGAGATTAGATCTCGTGGTTGATGTAGTCGATCACTTGCCGATCTCAAGATCGTGTGGACGATCCTTCCGGCGCCGCGTTCCGGCAGCGCTTCCGCAGTCGGTCACACGTGCGGAGTCGAAGCAGACCTTCCTCTCCTCGTTCCAGCGAGCAGCAGAGGTAGTAGATCTTCTCCACGGAATCCCAGCAGCACGACGGCGTGGTGGTGGTGGTGGAGTAGAGAATTCTGCAGGGCTTCGCCTATGCCTGTGCAGAAGAAAGGAGGAGGAGAGAGGCGGCGGAGATTTGGAGTTGTGTAGGAGGGCTAGGAGGTGGCGCCCCCACCCCTCTATTTAAAGGGGCAGGCGCCATGGGAGGGGGAGTCTAGTAGGACTCCCCTCCCTCTATGGCCGGCGGATTAGGGAGGGGGGGAGGAGTCCTCCTCTCCCACAACTCCTTGTCTTGCCCCACAAGGACTCCTTGATCCCTTTCTTGGTTTTCAAGCAAACTCCAAGAAATCTTCCAGAACCTTCCGGAACATTCCGAAACCTTCTAGAATCCTCATACAAATACTCCGGAACATTTCCTAACTCAGAGAATGATCCCCAATATATGAATCTTATTCTCCGGATAATTCCGGATCTCGTCGATATGTCCCGGATCCAATCTGAGACTCCGAACAACATTCGGTCTCCAACGCACATTCCATATCTACTTAAAACAACTTCGAACCTTAAGTGTGTCACCCTACGGTTCGTGAATATGTAGACATGACAGAGACACATCTCCTATCAATAACCATCAGCGGGACCTGGAGATCCATAATGGCTCCCACATACTCAACGATGACTTCGTGATCGATTGAACCATTTACATACGAAACCAATTCCCTTTGTCACGCCATACTATACTTATCCGAGGTTTGATCGTTGGCATCTCCATACCTAGTTCTACCTCGTTACTGATAAGTACTCTTTACTCGTTCCGTGATATGTCATCCCTTGTGACCCAGTCACATGCTTGCAAGCTAACTAGATGACATTCCACCGAGAGGGCCCAGAGCATATCTATCTGTCATATGGATGGACAAATCCCAATCTTGGTCCATGCGCTTCAACACATACTTTCAGAATACCCAATGACACCTTTATAACCACCCAGTTACGAAGCGGCGTTTGATGTCATCAAAGTACCCATCCGGTGATGGTTATTAACACAACCTCATGGTCGAAGGATTAGGTTACTATGCATTTAAAAGCTTATAGCAATACGAACTTAATGAGTTGATCTTATGCTACGCTTACTATGGCTGTATGTCCATCACATCATTCTCCTAATGATATAACCTTGTTATTAATCACATCCTAATGTCCATGATCAGGAAACCATGATCATCAATTAATCAACAAGCTAGTTCAACAAGAGGCTTACTAGGGACTCTTATATGTTTACAAAACACACAAGTATTAGTGTTTCCTAATAATACAATTATAGCATGGGATGTAAACATTTTATCATAAACACAAAGATATAATAATAACCACTTTTATTATTGCCTCTTGGGCATATCTCCAACAGATATCCCTCAGGCATGGGTATTAATCTATGAAGTTGGACCCTTTTGCTAAGTTCCATATCAAGAAGTATATTCCCATGGTCGCAAAGGACCTCAATGGGATAGGCAATGATCTACTAAGATATTTGCAAACAGACATCTAGACTAAGTTCATGATATGAGTTCAATCCTAATATTGCTCCCACTAAAATTGTCATCCCCTGGACGATTTTAGTGATCACATGATCCCAATCCTCTGCCCCTCCCCCGATCGTTACGGCCATCAGTGCAGCATCAAAGGTAGACATTCCCCCAATGTCAATCACATCAACCATGTGACTCATGCTCGACCTTTCGGTCTCTTGTGTTCCGAGGCCATGTCTACACATGCTAGGCTCGCCAAATCTAACTTGTGTGTATTTGCTGTACAACATGGCTTACACCCACTGTATGCGAATGTAGATATGTCTAGCCCCCGATTGTCACGGCCGGCTTCATAACGGCAAACTTTCTTGGTGGTGCACACACAAGGGGAACACTATCATTGGAATTAAATAGGGATTATCTTATTTGCTACCGTTGAGTATCTAATACTAGCATACAATAAGATATAGAGTTGGTATCAACATCACATGTAAATTTGTGATATGATATGGTCCTTCTTGCGCCTTGATCTCCATCGAGCGCTCCGGCATGATCCCCATCTTGCCCTTGGTTTGACGCCAAGTCCACGACGCCACCACCCGGTCGTCCATCAGAACAATGGCTATTACTACTTAACTTAGTAACATAAAAGTAATCTACTTTACCTTTCTAACGACCAATACCATATCATAACACAAGCCCTCCTGCAAAATAAAGTTAGACGCCTCTACTTTATCTTTTGCAAGTTTTACGTGGATGTTAGGGCTTTCGCAATAGAACCGTTTCTAATCTACGAACTTTCTAACTACAACATGGATCCAACATTTGTCTCTACTACACCCCTCCCGGGGCCCTCTATTGTAAATTCTATATCAACTATTGAATGAGAGACAGACACCCGCTAGCCACTTATACGGTACAAGCCGTATGTTGAGCGTGGAACCAGTCTCGCGTATGAATACGCGTAAGGTCTGTCCGGGCCGCTTCATCAAACAATACCGCGATATAAACAAGTACACGTTAGAGGGTAATAACTAAGGGATCAATGCCCGCACAATACATGTGCGTACTAGTACTAGCCGTACAACACTCCTACGCATAGATCGACTCTGATACCACTGAAGGGTTCCGCAGCAGAAAACAAAAAAATTCCTACGTTGGAACCTCCTAATGCCCAAGATCTATCTATGTAGTAATGCAGTAACGGCCGGAGCGTATAGAATACATACCCTTGTAGACCGTACGTGATTAACGTTCCGAGGGGAACGTGGTTGAAGTAGTCGAAGCCATAGCCGACCTCAAGGTCGCGATGCTCCTCGCAGGTCACCCCTTGCTCCTTCTTCATCGTCTAGCAGCTCCAGCTCACGACAGCCAAGGTGCCTCAAGTGAGGCACCTCGTGGTTTCGTACACATACGGTGTACGATGACGACCTCCGACTCCTTGATCCCTGCCGGGAGTGCGGAAGTAGATCTCCGGCTTGGAATCCCTACAGCGCAACGGCGTGCTGCAGGTGCGGTGTCTCATGCTCGGACAGTCCTTACTTGGGACCGTACCAACGCATGGAGACGAGAGAGAGAGAGAGGGAAGTAGAAAGTCAACCAAAGGACTTCTCCAGATATTGGTGTGTCTATTCCCACCCATGGGCACCCCTTTATATAGGGGGAGGGGGTGTGCCCTCCCCTTTGGGTTTCCCATGTGGGACTAAACAAGGGAGAGGGGGGCGCATGGGCCTTCATGGGCCAGCCGGCCTGGGGTGGGCCCCACCCCGTGCACAGCCCTAGGCTGGCCGGGTGGGCCCCCCTTGAGGTGCCTGGGCGTTGGCCCTTTGGCCCTTCCCTCCTTCGGTTTTCCCTAATGGGCCCTTTTTCCCTAGGAAGTTTGGCCCATTAGTGGAATACCCCTTCAAATTAGATTTTAATATTATATTTAATATTCATTACATTAATTAATATGTAAATACATATTACAAAATCCGATTTGACCTAAAACACCTTTCGGTTCCCTTTCAATTTCCTCTGAATGACTTTGGAACGATTCCGGTTCTCTCACGGAACTTTTTCGGTTTCCTTTTCTCATTCATATGGTGATTCCAACTTACAGAGGATCTCTAGCTCATCGTACCCTTAAGTGTATTTCCCCACGGCTCGGGAATGACACATACATGATCTCCATCAATGATCAATAGCGGGACCTGGATGCCCATATTGACCCCTGTGCATTCCACGATGACAATGTCGTTTGAACCGTAAACAGTCGTTTCCCATTCCCTTTGCCTCTTGATACCTAGTTCATCCGAGATTTGATCTACGGTATCTCCATACCTTCGTTCGATCTCATTACCGATGAACTTGTTTTCTCGTTTCTGTGTCGTTGCATTCCGTGACCCAGTCACACGCTTGCAAGCTTTGTTAATGCAACGTCACCGAGATGGCCACTAATGTATCTGTCTGTTACATGGATGGGCAAATCCTGGTATTGATATGTACTCGTCTACACGCTCCTTTGGGAAACCTGAGTAGCACCTTTTCGATCACCTAGTCACGGAGTGATACTTGATAACCATCTAAGCTCCCTCCAGAATGGTGATTCGCATTATCTCACAGTCTAAGGACAAGTCACGAGGTTTCCTTAGTTTTATCATTAATGGTGAACTTTGTAACTAGATCTCATTAAGATACAACTGGTTGGGTTGTTTGTCTATCACACCATTCAACTAATGATGTGACCTCATTGTCAATTGGCATAAATGCCCATGATCTCGAAACCCTAGATCATCCTCATGACCAATGAACTAGTTCGCTAGAGGTACCTAGAGTCACGGTTTGTTTACATACCACACGTGTATTAACGTTTCGTATTATTACAGTTATAGCACAGTATGAAACTATTATGAACTAATTGAGATATGACAATAAAAACCTATTTATTATTTGCCTCTAGGGCATATCTCCTTCATCTCTTGTGTCCCCAACACACCCAATACACTTGTCAGGTGTATAGGTGCACTAGTTCGGCGAAGAGATAGTGAAATACAAGTGGTATGGATAATTATAAGTGGTAACGGTGATAGAAAATAGCTTGATGGCGTGGAAGAGACTAAAGGCAAACTGAAATAAAGATGGAAGCAAGCAAACATGTAACAGATCTAAGTGCAAACGGTGTTTCAATGCTAAGAAACAAGGCCTAGGGATCATACTTTCACTAGTGAACACTCTCATATAAATATCGTCTCTTTATGATACTACGCTGAACTACTCTCCGGTCGGACACTCTAATCGATGGTAGGGCTATAACAGCACACCTCAAAGTAAGCCTTTCCCATCTAGAAACCCCACACTGTCACCTTGAGTACTAGATGAGTCCAACAAACACCACAATTTCATAAAGACATCCAACTCCAAATATAACTCATAACAAGTATTTGTAATCTCTAGCCTAAGTGCCACCATGGTGAGCATGCTGTCACTTTCACACACATGGGGAGAGCAGAGATTCATTAAAGCACTTGAGTAGCAGAATAGATCTATAGATTACAATCTCATGATCTCAATAAGATCATGCATAGAGAGAGATGAACACAGAGCTACCGGTAGAACCCTTAGCCTTGAGGAAGAACTACTCCCTCCTCATCATGGGAATCAGCAACGGTGATGGAGATGGTGGTGGAGATCGATGGAGATGGCTCCAAGGGCACTTTCCCGTCCTGGCAGGGTGCCGGAACAAAGACTTTCTATCCTCCGAATCTCCTTTTCGGTGGTGGCGGCGCTGCGGAACTTTTCGTGGATGGAGGCTTTATTATCTAGGGTTTATGCCTCGGGAGGCTTCTTATAGGCCAGAGGGCAAGGTCGGTGGGCGGCTAGGGGGCCCTCTCCGACTCTCCTTCTGGCTCTGTGAGTCTTCCGGGAAATATCAACTTTGGCTTTTGTCCCGTCCAATTCCGAGAATATTGATTTTCTGACTTTCCTGGAACCAAAAACAGCAGAAAACAGACAACTGGAACTGTGGCATCTTGTTAATAAGAAAAGTACTCCAAAGTTGGAACAAAACATAAGAAAGTAGATAAAACAAGCATGGAACATCAAAAATTATAGATACATTTGCAATGTATCAGTGAGTATCAAAGAAGTCCTCACCTTCTTTTTGGGTATAACCCTTGGCTACAAATATTGCCTTGTACTTCTCAATAGTACCATCAGGCCTAAGTTTCTTCTTAAACACCCATTTGCATCCTACAGGTTTGCACCCATAAGGACGATCGGTGATTTCTCATGTTCCATTCGCTAAGATGGAATCCATCTCACTACGAATGGCTTCCTTCCAGTAGTTAGCATCAGGAGATGCATAGGCTTCTGAAATAGAAGTAGGAGTATCATCCATAAGGTACACAATGAAATCATTACCAAAAGACTTTGCAGTCCTTTATCTCTTACTCCTCTTAGGAATTTCATTATCATCCTCCTCAACTTTTTCCGAGTGTTCAATAGGAATGGTATGTTCAGGAATTGTGGGTATTTCCTGATTCAATGAGCCAGGTATCTCCTGATTTGATGAGCTAGGTATATCCTTCATGGGAAAGATATCCTCAAAGAAAGTCACATCATTTGACTCCATGATTGTACCAACATGCATGGCTAGTACTCCAGATTTTACTATCAAGAATCTATAGCCGATGCTATGAAAAGCATATCCTAGAAAAACACAGTCCACGGTTTTTGGTCCAAGTTTGCGCTTCTTTGGGATTGGCACATGAACCTTTGCCAGACAGCCCCAAGTTCGCAAGTAAGAAAGATTTAATATTTTATTTTCCCATTCATCAAATGGAGTAATCTCTTTGTTCTTAGTGGGAACTCGATTTAGGACATGACATGCAGTCAGTAATGCCTCCCCCACCATTCCTTGGAGAGACCCGATGTGTCTAACATGTCGTTAACCAAATCTGTTAGAGTACGGTTCTTTCTTTCGGCTACCCCGTTTGACTGGGGCGAGTAGGGTGGCATCCTCTCATGGATTATACCATGTTCCGCACAAAAAGAATCAAACTCGTTGGAAAAGTACTCTCCACCACGATCAGACCAAAGCCTCTTAATCTTTCGATCAAGTTGGTTTTCCGCTTTAGCTTTATAGATTTTGAAGTAACTCAAAGCCTCATCTTTTGATTTCAGAAGATACACATGACAATATCTTGTAGAGTCATCGATCAATGTCATAAAATATTTCTTTCAACCTTTTGTCAACACACCATTCATCTCACAAAGATCTGAATGTATGAGCTCTAGTGGTGCCAAATCTCTCACCTCTGCAGTCGTATGTGACTTGCGAGGTTGCTTTGCTTGCACACAAGTTTGGCACTTAGATCCCTTCACAGTAGTGAATTTTGCGATTACATTCATTTTAGCTAACCGCGTCATGCAACCAAAATTAACATGACAAAGACGTGAATGCCAGACATTTAATACAAGATCAGATGAAACATGATTCACGACTTTATTACACACATCTGATAGTGACAGGCGGAACAAACCTCCACACTCATAGCCTTTACCAATAAATGTTCCAAACTTAGACAGTACAAATTTATTGGACTCAAACACAATCTTGTACCATCACGACATAGAAGTGATCCACTAACAAGATTCTTATTTATTGAGGGACCATGATGCACGTTCTTCAGGCGCATGGTCTTTCCCAAAGTGAACTTCAGATCGACTGTACCAACACCATGAATAGAAGCATGCGAGCTGTTCCCCATCAGCATGGTCCGGGGATATGAAGAAAACATGGAAACATTAGAACAAATATGTACATTAGCGCCCGTGTCAATCCACTAATCAGGAGAATGACATAATGAAAGAACAGTAGGTAATATACCATACCCAACATCTTTCATGTTAACGTCGCCCATGACAACATTAGCAGTCTTGTTGCCTTTTCCATGTTGGCGCTTGTCAAAGCGGTTGGGGCAAGTAGGAGCCCAATGATCAGGATCACCGCACACATGACAAACACCTTTCTTCTTATCAGTCTTCTTGTTGAAACTAGTAGACTGTGAGGCTTTGTTCTTTCCATCGAACTTTCCTTTTCCATCAAACTTTCCCTTGTTCTTGAAATTGTGAGACTGGAAGTTCTTTTTCTGTACCAGATTGGCACTTGAACCTCCCTCAGCACCTCGAACATGTGTGTCTTTTGCTCTAGCCTTCTCTTTCACATCAAGAGTCCCAATGAGATCCGATACGGAAAACTCTTATCTCTTGTGTTTCAGGGAAGTAGAAAAGTTCCTCCATGAAGGGGGAAGTTTGGCAATAATGCCCCCGGCAATGAACTTGTCTGGTAACACGCAAGGGAAGTGCTCAAGCTCCTTGGCCAGTGACTGCATTTCATGAGCCTTCTCAACCACGGAGCGGTCATCAGTTATCTTGTAGTCATAGAGTTGTTCCATGACATACAGTTCACTGCCAGCGTCCGAGACCCCAAACTTGGCTTCGAGCGCAGCCCAAATGTCCTTGCCATTATCAAATGACATATAGGATTCAACAATGTTCTCCCCAAGAATGGACAGCAAAGCAGCCTTGAACAGGGTATCCGTTTTTCGGAAAACTTGTTCCTGAGAAGGAGTAAGCTCTCCCTCAGGCTTGCCAAGAGTGGCGTCATAGCAGTTCATGTTCTGAAACCATAGAATTTCCCTCACGCTCCACCTCTTATAATGCATACCCTCAAAGACAGGTGGCTTCACAGAAGCAACGAAACCACTTGGATCAAATTGCCTATAATAAGGTTTTTGGATTGTTGAGTAAAAGAGCAATTTTCCAAGAGATTTAACCATAGTAAAAGACAGATAAAACACATGCAGAATAATAGAAAAAGACCAGAAGATGATATACATCACAGTAAAGGAACCGTCGGTGTTCGCATTAGTGTTGGCACCATCGTCAGCCATGTTGTCGAGGAAAAGGTTGTTGATGTCGAGGAATAAATCGTCATTGGGGAAGACGTCGGCGCGGTCGCTATCTGTGAAGGAGTCCGTGATGAAGCCAGTAGTCACGCTGGTAGCGCTCCCCAAAAACCTTATCGCCCTTCTCCCGTACAGGACTTGAAGCAGCGGGGTCTCGGAGGCCTAGTGTCCCAGCTCGTGGTGCACGCTGCAAGACGAGATGGGGAAGATCTAAGCAGCGCAATGCTCTGGAACTGGAGGCGCAAGGTGTGTGCGTTGGTGTGTCTCTCGGCTCGAGGCATTCCCGCAATGGAGCGCGCATGTATATGTCTTCTCTTCTCAAGCTCGTACAAGTGGTGGAAGAGCTCACCTTATAAGCTGGTCCAACTTCCACTCAACTAGCAATGTGGGACTAAACTTTTGTCCCACCTCTTGTCTTGCATGAATGGGCCAAGTGGGCCTCTAGGATTTCAGGAATTATTGAATAGCATAAATGGGCTGGGTCTTTATTACGCAAAATTCCAACAGCCTGTCCCACAAGCCCCTTATATTGCCTTCTTCCATATTATTTTGCTCCCAAGCCGATTTAACCATGTCATCATATTGTTCATGTGTAGTCCACATTTCCTCAAAACAGAATCACTGTGGACCCATCAGAGATTTACTGTTTGGTTCAGCTAGGATAAGGATTGGAAGGGCCATGTGGTCAGACTCCTCCATGGAAATGTGCTCAACATTGGATAGCAGGAAAAGGTCAAGGAACAACGCCGTTGCCGTGCCCCTGTCCAGCCACGCCTGCACATTATCTGTATCATCTCGACCGTTGTTCCATGTGAATGGGTAGCCCACGTACCCAAGGTCTACAAGCTAGCAGTCCAGCAAGCAGTCACGAAACGCCCCCATTTGGGATTCAGAGTGGTCATTTACACCACGATGCTCTTCCTGCCGTAGTACTTCGTTAAAATTGCTGGCGCACCGCCATGGAAGATCATCTTGTCTCCTTAGATATCGAAGAACTTCCCAAGTTTTCATACTCAGTTCCCTCTTTGGTTCACCATAGATGCCGCTGAACCTCTAGATTCTCCCTTCAAATCCAATCTTAGCATCCATGTGGTACTGTCTCCATGGCCGAACCCAAACATTCACCCCATCCCTCCTCCACAAAGCAAGTCCTCTGCTTTTTCCATGACAGTCCACCGCTACACCATGCGGTAGCCCAAGCTCCATTGCAGCCTCTCCATATCCTTGTTCTCTTCTTTTTTTGGCTAAGAAAAACCACCTCTGGGTTGTACGACCTAGTCAGGTCTCTGAGCTCCCTCACTAACGAGTCCAATCCTAAGCCTCGGGAGGATAGGAGATTCATTGGTTTTGGGTCTGCAGGGTCCTTCGATATATCAATTTAGTTTTCAATCCTGTCAAAAACAGAGGATGTCCTTTGCCTTTTTCCATCAGCAACTAAACTTCTCCTGGCAGGGCCGGGCCCACTGTTGTGCCAAATGTGTGGCCTGCATATGGCTCCAAAATCTGGAGGACCCCAAAAATTTATATAAGCCTATTGTACATATTTCCTGGAATGAAAAAATAGTAGATAAAATGGGCCTTATATGCCTTAGCTGGGCCGCACAAACTGCCCGCCTCGTGTGTCCGTGCGGTGGACTCCTTGGCTTCTAAAAAAGACTAACATGCCAAGGCGGATCAATCGACGATCGTGGCTAGCTGCAAATAGCCAAAAGGCTTGAGGAGAACAGGGTCACGGATACGTACGCCTCCACGCGAGACATACGCGAATACGCTGAGTCAGCGACACGGGACTTGACAACGCATGTCGTAGGTTACCGGTCGCCCCGTCGCTAGGTGATTTCCAATTTTGTTTTCTATTTCTCCTTAATCATTGTACCCTCACTGTTATCGGCACCGGTTCAGGCTAGGGCTGAGCTGTTTTTAAAATTTTCCAATCTTTTGTATGTATTTTCACCGGTGTTTTGGTATGAATCTAGTTTAAAAACGCGCAAGAGAAAAAAGGAACGGAATCTAATTGCATCTTAAAAAGGAGCTATGGTCAGATTTAATATATCAATGTAAGATATTATGATATATATACATTATAATTGTTAAATAGTACAAAATTTATAGTAAGACGTGGCACATTTTAGAGTTTCTCACGGGGCTCCAGATTTTGCATGCTCGGCCCTGTTTCCGGTCCCATACAACTCATCTCTCGGAACCCACATCTTATTAGTGCGTCTCTTCCTACTCTTTGGGCTTTGGTTCTGAATATGTTGCTGCCTATCAGGAGCCTGTTGTTGGTCGTTCTTCCTCGACCTTCTGGAGTACGTGTGTCTTGGAACAAGTCCCTGATTTTGCGAGGCAGCATTCCTCTCAGCCGTAGTCTTTCCCTTTGCATGTTTCACCGGGTTGGTCGCCTCATCCCCTCTCCCTATTTCCTTTCTCTCGCCAGTGCGAGAAGATTCGAAAGCATGGTGAAACACTAAAGAGAGATCGGCGGAGCGGGAGGTCTCAAATATATGCATGGCCTCTACCCGAACTTTCTATGTCACTAGACTTACTATTATAACTCCCGGATGACCATGATGGGCACTTTTTCTTTTCATGAATAACTTTTCAGGATAACCATGATTCGCATAAAAAGGATAAAGAAGATTCTAGGGGAGTGTCACACGCGGTGTTAGTGAGGAATATACGCAAAATAGTGTTTAGCTAAAGTATGTGTTGGGCTAGGTCCCTCCACATGGAGGTGTGTTGGCAACCCAACGTCGGCCCGTGAAGTCCAACACGTTTCAACCGTTGTTCGATGTTTGTATTCAACGGTTGAGGTGCTCCTTGAGAGAGGAGTATAAAAGAAAACCCTAGCCACCCTTGGTGGCTGTGTGGGAGCAAAGTAAGCAAGTGAGAGAAGCAAGCCATCCCATCTGCTACTGAGAGAGGGTGAGAGAACACCACAACCTAGTGAGAAGAGAGGAAGAAAAAGATGAGGTGATTTCTGTCCAGATTTTTGAGATCTGACCGGTCTGTCTTCAAGCTGGTGTTTGGAGGCTCAAAGGTGCTTGGATGGACTCCAAACTTGGTGAGCTCATTCCTTGCTTTGAGTACTTTGATCTGGTTAGCTGGTTTGAGGTCTGGGTCAGTGTAGCTTCAGATTTGGAAGCGGTTTATTCAGTTCGGACTGCTGCAGTTTCAACACATAGTAGTTTTGGTAGACGAACAGTTTGGGCAGGCAAACGGTGTCTGATTGACCTGAAATTTGGTGTGTATGTTAGGTACTCGTATGTCAGCTTGTCTACCAAGTTTGATGCTGATTAGATCTGCGGTTTAAGATCAGCCTGCTGATTACCGAAGGGGACAGAAAACTAAGATACTCTGCTTTGCTGTAATCTTTCTCTCAAGTGGTTATTGTTGTTGTTGCCGGTTGGCAATGTGCTGAGTATGTTGTATATCTCTAGACGTTCTAGAGAAGAATCTGTACCCAGGTTGCTCATACTGAAGCTCGCGTGGACCGGTTGGTTCGCACCCGTGGTTTTTCCTCCTCACCTTGAGGAGGTTTTTCGACGTAAATCCTTGTGTCACCTGTGCATGTGCTCATTGTTTTATTTCCGCTGCATATCTGTTGATTGAAACTATCCTCGAAGGTTCACCGCAGGCAGGAGCGTGGGAGGTTGTTTATCTATCTCCTCATCCCACCCAAACAAAGTGGTATCAGAGCTAAGGTTCAGTTTGTATTCAGTTTCAGAGCAAGGTTTGTTTTGGGCTGATTGCATTTGCTTGTGGTGAAAGATGGAAGTGAATACCAACAGAATGATTTCTTTTAATGGTACACATTATCAATCTTGGAAGTGCAAGATGAAGGACTTGTTATATGTGAAGGATTACTGGATGCCGGTATTCTCCACTGAGATGCCTAGTGATATGAAAGAAGATCAATGGGAGGTACTTCATCTCCAAGCTTGTGGGTTCATCCGCCAATGGGTAGATGATAATGTTTTGAACCATATCATTGAGGAGACACATGCACGTACCTTATGGCAGAAATTGGAGGAGTTGTAAGCCCGCAAAGAAGGTACCAACAAGATGTTCTTGATCAAGAAATTGATGTGTTTGAGGTACAAGGAGGGCACTCCAATTGCAGATCATGTAAATGAATTTCAGGGCATTATAAATCAGCTATCTTCAATGGGAATTACATTTGAAGATGAAGTCAGAGCCTTGCTGCTACTTGGCTCATTACCGGGCACTTGGGAGACCTTTAAGGTCACCGTGTGCAATTCAACACCTAATGGAGTTGTCACTTGGAACCTTGTGAAGACCAAGGTACTAAATGAAGAGTCCAGAAAAATTGCTGATAAGGACGGTTCTTCCTCACATTCGGAAATGTTAGTGACCGAGTCACGGGGGAGAAGCAAGAGCAAAGGTCCGAGTAAGGGAGCAGAAAGAAGTAGAAGCAAATCAAGAGGCAAAGACAAGTATGCTGGTGTTATATGTCATCACTGTCGTGAGAAGGGCCACATCAAGTGGCATTGTGAACAATGGAAGAAAGACAAAAAGAAAAAGAAGAAAGTTCAGAAACAGACTGATAGTGACAGTGACAGTGAGGGAGGCCGGATTGCTGCGGTAGAGGAGATCATGTTTCTCATGCATGAAGAACATGATGGCAGCAGTGTTTCCACCATTGAGGAGAGGATCACTGTAGTTTCTAATGATACCATCAGCCTTGCAGATGGTGATGAGATGACTTGGATTCCGGACAGCGGTGCTACCATATATGCTACATCTCGTAGAGAGCTCTTCACCAACTACACATCAGGTGATTTTGGTGTTGTGAAGATGGGAAATAATGATAGAGCAAAAATCATTGGAAGAGGAGATGTGCACTTGGAGACTGAAAATGGTACGACACTAGTCCTCAAGTCGGTGAGGCATGTTGAGGCCCTTCGGCTCAACATTATCTCAGTTGGATTGCTTGATAGAGATGGGTACTTGAGCAGATTTGGAAATACACAGTACAAGCTCACCAAAGGAAATCTGATTGTTGCTAAAGGTAACATGGTTTCAGTTTTGTATCATGTTCATGCTAAGCTTTCTGCTGCTTGTGTCAATGCATTGCAGAAAGAGGATGCGTGTGCTTTATGGCACAAGAGACTTGCGCACATGAGTGAGAAGGGGATGACGGTGCTAGTGAAGAAAAATTTATTGAAAGGTGTGAAGGGTGTTCACATCAAGAAATGTTCAGATTGTCTAGCGGGGAAGCAACACGGAGTTGCGTTCAAGAGTCAACCTCCTCACAAGAAGCCCGATGTGCTGGACTTGATATATTCCGATGTTTGTAAAATGTCGGTGAGGTCATTGGGTGGAGCAAAGTACTTTGTCACATTTATTGATGACTTTTCCAGGAAGGTTTGGGTCTATGTTTTGAAGAACAAACATCAAGTACTAAGTATGTTCAAGCAATTCCAAGTCTCAGTTGAGAGAGAAACTGAGAATAAGATCAAGTGCATTCGCAGTGATAATGGGGGAGAGTATATTGGCCCTTTTGATGCCTATTGCAAGGAGCAGGGAATTAGGCACCAATTTACTCCTCCGAAGACACCACAGCTAAATGGTCTTGCTGAGAGGATGAACAGGACAATTGTTGAGAGAGTTAGATGCTTGCTATCGAGTGCAAAGCTGCCCAAACATTATTGGGGTGAGGCTTTGTCGACTGCAGTTTATCTTATTAATCTCTCACCAAGTTATCCATTGCAGGGAGATGTTCCAAACAGGGTGTTTTATGACAAGGACGTCACGTATGAGCACCTGAAGGTTTTTGGGTGCAAGGCCTTTGTTCATATCCCTCAAGATGAAATGTCAAAGCTTGATTCAAAAACACATCAATGTATATTTCTTGGCTATGGAGGTGATCAGTTCGGCTATAAGTTGTATGCTCCAATAGCAAGAAAGGTTGTGAGAAGCCGTGATGTTTTGTTTGTTGAAAACCAAACAATTGAGGATATTGTGAAGAAAAAGGTGCAGGCTCCGGTGCAAGTTCCGGTGCATGTTCCTCCTCGAAATCAGCAGCAAGACATATCTGATTCTGACCCAGTTCCTACAAATTCAGTTGAAGAAGAAGCTGAAGATGATGATGCAGAAGATGTGCAAGGTGATGCACATAGTGGTACATGTGAGGATGCTCCCCAGCAGCAAGAGTATGATGCTGAAGAAGATGATCATGATCATCAAGCACATGAACCAGATAGTCCACCAGCTGCTCCACTCAGACGATCCAGCCGAGGCCGTGTTCCTTCCACCAGGTACAATTCATACCAATATGTGGTGTTATTGTTTGATGGTTCAGAACCTGGGTGCTTTCAAGATGCAATAAAAGATGAGAACACGAAGGAGTGGAATAAGGCTATGAAAGAAGAGATTGATTCCTTTCATAAGAATCATACTTATGAGCTAGTGAAGTTGCCCAAGGGCAAGAAAGTTCTAAAGAACAAGTGGGTCTACAGAATCAAGGAAGAAGAGCACACGTCACATCCAAGGTACAAGGCCAGGCTAGTTGTAAAAGGATTCAGCCAGAGAAAAGGTATTGACTTTGATGAAATATTTTCTCCGGTGGTGAAGATGACATCTATCTGAATGATCCTTGGCATGGCAGCAAGTCTCAACTTGGAGGTTGAGCAAATGGATGTGAAGACAGCTTTCCTTCATGGAGAGTTGGAGGAAGAAATCTACATCGAGCAGCCTGAGGGGTTTCTTGTTAAAGGCAAAGAAGACTATGTGTGCAAATTGAAGAAAAGCCTCTATGGCCTGAAACAAGCACCAATACAATGGTACATGAAGTTTGAATCTGTCATGGGGGAGCAAGGCTACAAGAGGTGTAGCTCAGACCATTGTGTATTTATCTAGAGGTTCTCAGGCGATGATTTTATCATGTTATTGCTCTATGTGGATGATATCTTGATTGTTGGCAAGAATGTCTCTAGGATTGCTAGACTAAAGAAAGAGTTGAGCAAAAGCTTTGCCATGAAAGACTTGGGTCTAGCAAAGTGTATTCTCAGCATGAGAATTGAGAGAGACAGAAAATCCAACAAGCTGTACTTGTCTCAAGAGAAATATACTGAGAAGGTACTTCGCAAGTTCAAGATGGACAAGGCAAAGGAAGTGAGTTGTCCACTCACAGCTCATTTCAAGTTGAGTAAAAAGCAATGCCCCTCTACTGAAGACATGGAAAAAGAAATGCAAACGATTCCTTATGCTCCAGCTGTTGGGAGTTTGATGTATGCTATGGTGTGCACACAGCCTGACATTGCTCAAGCGGTTAGTACTGTGAGCAGATTTATGTCCAATCCAGGAAAACCACATTGGGAAGCCGTGAAGTGGATTTTGAGGTATCTCCGGGGCAGCACTAATATCAAGCTTTGCTTTGGTGGTAGTGAGCCCAAGCTGATTGCATATTCAGATTCATACTTGGCTGGAGATGTCGATGGAAGGAAGTCTACTTTAGGTTATTTGATTACCCATTTAGGGGGAGCAGTGGCATGGCAAAGCAGGTTGCAAAAGTGTGTGGCGCTGAACACAACTGAGGCCGAGTTCATCGCAGTAACTGAGGCGAGCAAGGAGCTATTGTGGCTGAAACGATTGGCTTGTGAGCTTGGTTTTGAGCAAGACAAGTATGTGCTGTTTTGTGATAACCAAAGTACCATTCACCTGAGTAAGAATGCAACTTTTCATTCGAGGTCGAAGCATATTGATGTGCGCTATCATTGGATTCGAGATGTGCTGAATTCCAAGCAAATGCAAATTGAGAAGGTGCACACAGATGACAATGGAGCTGATATGTTGACCAAGGTGGTGACAAGAGGAAAGCTCGAGGTATGCCGTCGGCTCGCCGGCATGACTGCCGGTTGGTAGTGAGACCCTCCATGATGTCGGGAGGGGGAGTTTGTTGGGCCAGGTCCCTCCACATGGAGGTGTGTTGGCAACCCAACGTCAGCCCATGAAGTCCAACACGTTTCAACCGCTGAGGTGCTCCTTGAGAGAGGAGTATAAAAGAAAACCCTAGCCACCCTTGGTGGCTGTGTGGGAGCAAAGTGAGCAAGTGAGAGAAGCAATCCATCCCGGCTGCTACTGAGAGAGGGTGAGAGAACACACAAGAACACCACAACCTAGTGAGAAGAGAGGAAGAAAACGGAGAGGTGATTTCTGTCCAGATTTTTGAGATCTGACCGGTCTGTCTTCAAGCTGGTGTTTGGAGGCTCAAAGGTGCTTGGATTGACTCCAAACTTTGTGAGCTCATTCCTTGCTTTGATTACTTAGATCTGGTTAGCTGGTTTGAGGTCTGGGTCAGTGTAGCTTCAGATTTGGAAGCGGTTTATTCAGTTCGGACTGCTGCAGTTTCAGCACAGAGTAGTTTTGGTAGACGAACAGTTTGGGCAGGCAAACGGTGTCCGATTGACCTGAATTTGGTGTGTATGTGGGGTACTCGTATGTCATCTTGTCTACCAAGTTTGGTACTGATTATATCTGCGGTTTAAGAGCAGCTTGCTGATTACCGAAGGGGACAGAAACTGAGATACTCTGCTTTGCTGTAATCTTTCTCTCAAGTGGTTGTTGTTGTTGTTGCCGGTTGGAAACGTGCTGAGTGTGTTGTATATCTCTAGATGTTCTAGAGAAGACTCTGTACCCATGTTTCTCATACTGAAGCTCGCGTGGACCGGTTGGTCCGCACCCGTGGTTTTTTCCTCCTCACCTTGAGGAGGTTTTTCCACGTAAATCCTTGTGTCACCTGTGCATGTGCTCATTATTTTATTTCCGCTGCATATCTGTTGATTGAAACTATCCTCAAAGGTTCACCGCAGGCAGGAGCGTGGGAGGTTGTTTGTCTATCTCCTCCTCCCACCCCAACAGTATGGTACCTTTAGTCCTATTTATGCTAATCGATGACTTTTCTAATTTTTTCTGTTTGTTTTGTTTGGTCCTCTGTGGTAGTTTTTATTGCGAGATATCTTTCAATGATGGCAAGATTGTATGTGCAAGAAGTTTATGCTTATCAGTCCATGAAACATAATTGCCTTTGATTTTAGCACAAATATTTTAAAAGATTAGTTTGATGTTAATTTTATCAAGCAATGTATGATATATATTTACACCATTCCTTACTTTTGAAGTTATAAGAGACACATGTAGCAGATTTTTACATGGCAATGAACATGACAAAAAGCTATTTGAGCAGCTAAAATTTCATTTCGCCAGCCCGCTGAAGCATAATTCCAATTAGGACAGAGTGTGGGGTATGTTCTTGTGTGTGCACATTCCAAACCTAATACACCATAGCAGTAGCAGCAACACACACGCCGCTCTATTCTGTAATAAATCTGAAACCATCCTTCCTTTCATCACATATGCCAAGCCATGTGAGAATGTGAGGCAGGCGACCCAGCGGAGCGCGTCTATCCATCTAGTACATATACAAAAGGGAGGCCAAAGGCTAATATGTAGGAGGTCAATGGTCATCATAAATATAACTCTAACCGTAATGAAGTAGTATTTTAAAATGATAAAGATGTACATACAGTAAAAGTGAAAGAAAAGCATGTGTGCAATGCTCCGACCGAGTCTCAAATAGTACGTGATATTGCCTTATGGCTTCCAAAAGTTCACATGGATTCCACAAGGAGTGATAGCCTCCATGATGTTGGCCATCTATGAGCTTATGCTCTTGGTGATATGATTTGTGTAGTGGCAGTGGCTAAGATCAACTCCGATGATATTATTAGGGATATTAAAACTGGGACAAAATGAAGCTCCCTCACGACCTGGACGATTTCTACCGTCCGATCGCTCTGTTTGCACATTCCTGGCCATTGGATGTGCTTCACTTCCCCTACTATGGCTGCTATCCCTTGGGGATGTTACTCTCGACGTCAAATTAAAGTGTTCTGATTAATTGTGCCTAAAAAGTCCCGCTAAAGCCCATTTGGGTACACGTGCGGACCAAGTCCACCTCATCTCGTTGTACGCCGCTAGCCTTTTTCCTCCTGAACCATAGAGCGGTCACGGGTGAGCCATGACGCGAGAGCGAAGGCGGTGCTTTGACCTAAGAGATATGGCGGGGCGATTGAATCCATCCTGACCGTACCTCCGATCATCCCACAGCTCTACACTGGTGGTATCTTGCCTTCCTCCACGAGCTTGCTTACCTTTACGTGCCTCCACTTCTCGACCCCGATACCCCGCGCCACCACGGCTCCGGCCATCTCCAAGTTGTTGCTTACCAAGACCAGGTTCGGATCCATGACGGCCGCTACCCAAGAAAGTGAGATGAACCTTCCAAGAGAGTCATCCTTTACAAGGAGCAGATCAAGATTCTTCACTTGGCAACCGCAAACGTCCTTGAGGCTGACTGCTGTCGTATGTGTTCCAGGACAATATTTCCGTTGGAGAACTTGAGAACGATCTTGTGCTACGAGGTATTGTTTTTTCTCTGTGATATAGACTTGTATGTTCTACACCCTCCGACCAAATTAGTTGACTCAAATTTGTCAAGATACAGATGTATCTAAAACTAATTCATGTCTAAATACAATCGAATCTAGACAATCTAAGTCAACTAATTTGGTCGGAGGGACTAGCTATTTTAGCCAACTCAAAGAATAAATTTTGTTTGGAAGCTAGGTCTGGAATGTTTGACCCACATAATCTATTGTGGTTGTTGGTCACGCTTTCAACATTTCGTTGTTTATACATGTGTTACCAAAACTGGGACAAAATGAAGCTCCCTCGCGACCTGGACGATTTCTACCGCCCGCTGAAGCATAATTCCAATTAGGACACAGAGTGTGGGGTATATTCTTGTGTGTGCACATTCCAAACCTAATACACCGTAGCAGTAGCAGCAACACACAAGCCGCTCTATTCTGTAATAAATCTGAAACCCTCCTTCCTTTCATCACATATGCCAAGCCATGTGAGAATGTGAGGCAGGCGACCCAGCGGAGCGCGTCTATCCATCTAGTACATATACAAAAGGGAGGCCAAAGGCCAATATGTAGGAGGTCTCATAAATATAACTCTAACAGTAATAAAGTAGTATTTTAAAATAATAAAGATGTACATACAGCGAAAGTGAAAGAAAAGCATGTGTGCAATACTCCGACCGAGTCTCAGATAGTACGTGATATTGCCTTATGGCTTCCAAAAGTTCACAGGGATTCCACTGGGACTGATAGCCTCCACGATGTTGGCTATCTATGAGCTTATGCTCTTGGTGATATGATTTGTGGAGTGGCAGTGGCTAAGATCAACTCCGATGATATTATTAGGGATATTATAACTGGACCAAACTCGTGCTCTCTAGAGACCTGAGCAGTTTTGGATGTTGGATCACGTTTCCTGGCAATTTTTGGCCGTTACATCTCTATCAATCCCGCAGTAGGCCTAAAATCCATAGGGACAGCTACTTTGCATCCATGTTCGACGACTCATTCTTCGCACCTTCCCATCTGATTTCAGCAACTGTATGTGTGGAATCCCTGTGTGAACTTGTGACGACAGCCATAAGGGAATATCACATATCTGAGACTCGGTCGATCGGAGCATTGCATGGACACCATACTTGGTGACAACTGTTGGCCTGCTGTATGTTCTTCTTACGTAACTGCTGGCCTGCTGCTCCAATTCAAATTACTCCCTGCTGATGTGGAGAGAAAAGAATTGTGCTAAGAACTCACAAGCATAACGCAGCTAAATCAGATGGGAAGGTGCAAAGAATGATTCGTCGAACATGGATGCAAAGTAGCTGTCCCTATGGATTTTAGGCCCACTGCGGGATTGATAGAGATGTAACGGCCAAAAATTGCCAGGAAACGTGATCCAACGGCCAAAACTGCTCATGTCTCCAGAGAGCACGAGTTTGGTCCAGTTATAATATCCCTATAATATCAAAGGGAAGTGGCTCATCTTGGACGACATTTATGGCTCTCGCACGGCAATCATAAATCATCTATAGTTTTTTCTTCATGAAAAGAAACCTGGATGCTTGAGGAATATCAGTGGCAGAATAGTTCAGACCTAGAGAAGGCTCAAGACCAGGCCTTGTGATCTCGGCAAAGACTTCACCATGGTCATCTTCATGAAACTTGTAAGCCATAACCCTATCATACCCAGTAAGGCCAAAGAGTTCCTTAACCACAGTATTGAATAGCACTTCCATGCTTCCACCTGGAAGTGACCGGATCTTGGAGATTGCCTTGGCAGCAAGCTTGTAGCACTTCAAAGCCCTAGCAGCAGTGGCAAAAAATTCTGTTAGCTTCACAGGATCAAAGTCTACCACCAAACAACCAGTTGCTTCATGAACAATTGCATAGAAAGGCTCGCCTGAGGTCTTGTGCACTGAACTAGGATAGGATCCACCAGAGAAACATCATCAGACCGACAGACCCTAGTGCTTTATGCAGCGCCGTGACACCCTGTTCAGTGAAAAGAGACTGTACATTTGTGCCAATGTCTAGCCCTGAGGGATCATCAACACTGGGTACTGCATTATCGCTGCTGACCGGTGAAAGCATTTCCGGCGCGTTCTCACTGAACGCGATGACATTGAAGCTCTTCTCATCAAGGACCAATAAGCAGCCAAATGGTTGAATTATCTTTCCTTTCTGAATTTTCTGAAAGTAGGTTGTGACCTTCTCTGACCGCCCTTGCTGTACAGGTGGAGCGGTCCACTGGGCTGCAACCAGCTTGGAGTAGTCAAAGGAGTCACCACATTCTTCATATTCATATTCATCATTGAGTTCATCATCAAGGGTTGTCTGTGCTAATACCCTTGCCTGGGAGCTCTGGCGGTTCCTGCTAGAAGAACTAGAAGTAGCTGTTGTCTGTGCTAATACCCTTGCCCGGTAGCTCTGGCGGTTCCTGCTGGAAGAACTGGAAGTAGGTGTTGAGGAAGACATTTCCTGCTTCAAGTACTTGAACCACTGAGGAGCATGCTGTGTGTCACTCCTTCTGTGCATATAAGTGGGAAGTACAGTAAATATTTTAATTATAGTAAAATATAAAAGTACAGTAAATGAGTCACTACTTGTAAAATCTAGAGAGAAAATCAGAATGGCTAGATATATTGCTAGATCAATATGTGTTTCTTTTCCTGTTTTCAGAAGGGTGAGCAAATTTGACAGGCTTAGAAAACTGAAGACAATACAAAGGTACACCAAGGAAAGAAAAAGAAGCTCAACTCTGTCGCTTCCTGAAATCGTAAGTTTCCAGTGCTAACACACTGTTGATAAGAGACACATCTTCTGTAAACCCAAAGAGCTTGTAGCGACACTTCCTCCTATGCTAATCATAAGGAGCTCAACTCTACCTTGTATCCGCAACCTATCCAGTTCACTACTTCAATATTTTAAAAGTGGTGAGTTGGGAGGTGATTTAGCTAGGTCAGATTCACTCTTAATCAAACGAATAGTAGTACATTAATGCAAGGAGATGATCGTTTTCTACAAACACTAAAGCTGAATAAAATAGACTAAGGGTTGTAGTTTTCTAATAGAAGATTCACTTATCTGCAGGAAAAACAATGTTCCTATAGTATTGGGAAGGCTAGGTTTGACCTTTTTGCTACGCACCTGTATGATATCAAATAGAGAATTCCATATATGACATAATTTGGAAGTAAATAAACTCTATCAAGGCAGGGATGGCACTGACTCGTACTTTAAGTAACATACTTTTCAAGAGTAAATTTCTCGAGGGGGCATCTGAACATGTCTGCCTACTTGAGCTAGCAAGGCGGGTAGATATGCTAGGAGCAAATTTGCTAGCAAATCAACATGTATTAAATATAATTCAGGGAAAACATTTGTATCCTTTTTAATGATCTACTGATGAATAGTAAGACTCCTTTTTTGTGAAATTAGGCCAAGACCAACCAGTGGTTTACTTCTTTGTACACCAATTATGTAGAACATATATATACTGGTCCAGAACAAATGAATGATAATTGAATGATAATGTCCATGCTGTTAGTTACCTTAGTTCCCAAACTCATTAGTTCTGAATTTCTTATGTGAAGGATGGCGCCTTTGTGAAAGGAGATATTATGTAGAGTTAGTAGCTGAAAGATCTTTTTTTGGATACCAAACCTGCACTTAATTTTGATTGGCTTACTTAACTGTTTCCATATTACATTACAAAAAATGTTGTGATGTCCTCTATTCCTTTAGCATTTTCCATAAACAATGATAATAAGACATCCTTTTCGAAAAAATTATAGTAAGACATGTTTTTTACAGAAAATGTAGTGTGCAAGCTTCTCAAATCTGGGGACTGCTTGTAGAGGAGTTTTATCCGTCTTTGTTAAAGCTTTGGACATTATCTTTTATACTCCGGATGGTATCTGTGGCGAGTTTATGGATGCCAAATTCACCGAGGCTGCACCAAATTGAACGTGTAACTAAAGCTACACCTTTTGTTCCCTCACTGAAGGAGAAAGTTTCATGGGTTAGCAAAACCAAGTGTTCTTGGTTATCTGTTTGTGAGGCCAGACCACAAAATTTTCTGTATCAACCATGTACCCGTGCCACCATAAGATCACATTCCTCTATTATTTTTTCATTGATTCTCCTCTATTTGATCATCGAGAAGGTGACGTTTTCCCTTGCTGAACAGTTTGAATGCTTAACTCTAGTGCAATATTTGCTAAATTTCTTAATACCGCTGCTATATTTGCGCAATTTGATTGATTAGATTGAACTTTTATATTGCTGGTATATATTGAATTCTTACGTTGTTGCTACAGCTGTCAGATTATCAGATGCTTGTACTCCACTTGTTGAAGTCCAGGGATTAAACAACCAAATAGTTACTACAATGGGGCTAGAGATTCAACCCCCCACAGCGATCACGTGACAACAGGGTATTCACCCTAAAGGTGTGGATTTTGAATTTTCGTGTTCCTAAATTTTGTGTTAACTACTATTTCCTTTTCTTGGTTTGCTCGTTGATGTTGCTACTTGTGTTATGCTTCTACTGTGTAAGCTGGTGATCCCCAGCATGAACGTTGTTGATGAAAAGCAGGGCTATGCCTTTTCCACTTAAGAAATCTATTTTTCGTAAACGTGTGGATTCTGAGATTTTGAGTTTGTGGCGTAACAAAAAGGGTAGCTCGTGAGTTTTCTAGTAGTTTAAAAGAAAAACAACTCCTACGTTTTGTAGCTACAGCACAGTTCAAGAATGAAACTTTACAAAAAAAAATTTAAAGTAAGGCAACTAAGCATACTGCAAGAGTAAGAAATCGACGACCTCAGGCCTCAATCCCAAATCAGCTAAGAAGAGAGATGCTTTCTCCTCAATACATACTACTAATAATACATTATGAATAAGTACGCCTACAAATTCGAGCGTACAAGAATATGATTTTGTAATTCGGCTTTATTGCCAAGCTTTGTTCGAACCCTTCTTTATTAATTAGATTAGACGAAGCAAAGCTTTTGCCTCCTGTTTCAAAGAAAAAAATCACGCTAGGCCTAGTCGTGGAAACAGAACAACAACATCACTCTCAAGACTAGAAAGAAAATAATTAGCTTCCGACATCACTATAACACAACCAAACATACATACATATATATTCTTTTCCAAAAAGAAAATACATACACATATACGTGTACAAGCAGCAGGAAAAGTAATAAGAGCAGCACGGAGGAGGCGTACCTGCAAGGTGGCGGCAATGCAGAGGAGCAGAAATGGAATGAGCTCTAGGACTAGGAGCCCCATGGCTGGAATATATATAGTGGCGTGGTGGCCCTCCCTCCGCGTCCATGACCCTTGATCATGGAGGAGCCTACGATTTTTTTTTCATTTTTCTTTTTAACCCGAGAAAGAGGAGATGTTCTAAACGGACACGATACCGCTGCCCTTTCCTCAACATGCCCATCAACCTCTGTTGTTTTGACTTTTCTTTCTTCATACTGCTCTGCTACTGCGCGGTTAGGGTTTCGTTGTTGCTTTGGGATTTTGGTTTGCCTACTATTATTTTCCTCCTCCCTTCGGTGACTTCTCTGTTCCTGTCAGTGCAAACTAGCTATTTCTACTCCTTTCCAATGACAGTAAATTTCTAAGAATCGATGCGCATGATCATCTGCTTGGACACAAAAATTGATCAGCCAGTGCTCACCTTTTGTTGTCCTTTTTTGAGCTTTTAGTGATCTCCATCCTTCCCAATGGTATTATCATAGTTGTCGTCACTAATGTTGACGAGTTCACTGTGACCTAGGTTTAAAGAGATGATGGGGAAGGAAAAGTGAAGTTCCTTCGAAGCCGTCTCCGCAACTATCCATTTTTTTTCGATAAAGGACCAAGATATCAATTACGATCAGCCTGTGCAAAAGAGAAATATCCTAAATACATTACGTATGTACACAGCCGTACAACACAAAGAAGAAGAGAAAAAAATAAAGATCCCGCTATAGTGATCAATTTCCTGTAGCTGCGGCAACACAAACCACCACCAAAACAACACCCGGAGTCCAAATTCTCTAAAAGTGACACCTCCAAGAAAGAAATAGTGCACAAGCGTTGTCGTCGTCTGATCAAGATCTTAGATTTTCACTCTGAAAAAAATCCGCGGTCTCAAAACAATGTCTTCAACAAGACAATTACCATCCACAAGTAATTAAGGCCAGACCTTGTATTTTTACCATGAAAAATAAGACCATGTACTCATGTGTTGTCGCTCCCGCTTGCTGATGCCACTGCTGCAAGTTATGAATCACCAAGCAAAGTCCTCATCGCCTCAAAGATTCGGTCCACTATTACTAGCCTCTAACCTCAGCAGTCATGACATTCTCCGACACTATATTCATCGGGAAATCGAAACACCAATGTGTCTCATAATGTCAACATACAACAAAGCTTCGTGCCACGCCCTCCTGAAGTCGCACAGGCCGAAATAAGGATGCACACGACTGAATCCCATCTGATCCAGCAATCTACGAGCATCAAGCGTCCAATGAAGATCTCCGACGAAGCCCTGCGAAACCCCACCACCAACAGCCAACGCCCACGACCTCCACCACAAACGCTCTCGATTGCTCCCCACCACTCGTACCGAGCGAGCCCCCTCCCCCGACCTGGCTTTGCCCATCTGCGTACCCCGACAGCAGGATGGGAGGGAACGTTGTGCAGTTGCCGGTTCATCTCTCCAATCAGTCAACTCAATACTTGCTGAGCCAAAGAATGATTGGTAAACTTGTGCACCACAATAGATGCTACGCAATAGTATGGATTTTGGTTGTCTACGTACTAATCTAGACAATCTATGGCATTACTTTTAGGACAGATAGAGTATAATTTTAAAGGTAATTTGACACTGAAAATCCGGGTCCCATATTTCGCCGGCTCGACCCTGGTTGTATTGTGTGTATGCCAGGTCGACGTCTTCGGAAGGCTCTGCTAGCTCCGACTGCTACCTGCCGCGTCCTCCTCCGGCTGCTCTAGGTGCACGCTAGGCTGTGCTGCTGTTGGTTTTCTCTCCCTCTTTTTTATGAACAAGGTGCTGCGTTGCTTGTGCTGCTTGCGGGAGGCGAAGATGCAACGGGGGTCGAAAGTGGAAAGACGCCGCGTTCCTGGTCGAAAGAGAATGCAGCAAAGGTCGCTTTTATTCTACCCGTAGAAAAGCTTTAATTTTAGGCATGCGATGGTTGCACGTCGCTCTCTCGTTTAAGGGTCAGCACTCAGCACAAGAAGTACCAGTTCTCACACCATGCTGGAAGCAGGCATCCGCGCCAAACCTGTGCAGGCGCGTTTCCCTACAAGCTACAGCCTCACGTAGCACAAGCAACCGTTCACGCTAATGCCACGAACGAAAACGTACCGTTGGTCACACGGATCCGGAGCTCGGCACCCGTATGCCTGGCCTGACCGAGATCGGCACGCGCGTCCCGTCACCTCTCACCGGCGCTGCAACAGACTTGCTTGGGACGCTGCTGGTCATTGCCTTTCCATTTCCTTTCCAGATATCTCTTTCTTTTTCTGGTTTCCGCGCCTGGCGTGCCGTCTCTAGTGGCCTCTCGGGGAGTCGGGTACACACGCGAAGCCTTTTCTATATATATACTCTGTTCCGCTCTGTTTCAGTATATACCCCTCCGGTTCAGAAATATATATATATATATATATATAGAAATTCTAGTCAGCACCCAAGGTGCAGAATAATTATTTTGTACCTCACATATTTTTATGTTCTCAGATATAGAAATTTATGTTTTATATACTAATAATTATGTTTATGTTCATCAGAAACGTAAAAAAATTGACATAAATATATGATTTATGAGTCATTATAGTGTAAAATCATAGAAAATACACATTTTATGTCGTATTTTTATACGGCATGTAAACAAATTTTTTTACGACATATTTAAATTTTCTTATGTTGTTCTCGACTTCTGAGGTAAGAGAAAATTTACGTGACGTAAAAAATTTATACGATTTGTAATATAGCAGCCTACATCCTGGGAGTCAAATAGCGCCACTCTCTCTCTATATATAGGACAAGACTATTCAGAAACACCCCCTTAAAAGGTTTCTAGATAAGCTTATTCAGAAACCTCCCAACCTAACTACCTTCTTCTTTGTGATCCTCTCCCCGCGCGTCATCGGGCCTCTCTTCCCGTCCCCACGCGCCGTCGGCCATCTCCCCCGTGCCCGTCGGCCACCCTCCTTCCCCCGCGCGCCGCCGCCCTCCTCCGCCCCCGCCCCCCGCGCCGCCGACCATCTCCCTTGCGTGCTGTCGCGCCCTCCTCTTCGTGCATTACCAGCCTCCTCCACCCCCGCCCCCGCGCTGCCGGCCATCTCCCCCTGCGCGTCGTCGCGCCCTCCTCCCCGCGCACAGTCGGCCTCCTCCGCCCCAGCCCCCGCGCCGCCTCGCCATAGATCCCACACCACCACCACTGCCTGAAGCTACCTTCGGGCGATCCGCACCACCGGTGCCTCCTCTCTAGAAGTTAACTTGCATACACGGAGAAGTTAATAAGAGTCGCAGAAGTTAAGAAGTGCATCAGGTGGAAGATAACTTGCACACACAGGTAAGTTAACGAAGGCCGCGGAAGTTAAGTTGCACACTTTGCGAAAAATAAAATAAAAACCAGTGCTCCGATAGAAAATTTAACTAGCATAGAATAGAGGGAGTTAACATGTACAGACAGAGAAGTTAAGTAGGGTCACGGAAGTTAACATTCATTCTGCGAAAAAATAAAAAAAATCAGTTCTCCGTTAGGAAGTTAACTAGCATAAAAAGATAGAGTTAACTTGTATACACGGTACAGTTAAGAAGTTTGCGGAAGTTAACTTGCACGTGTGAAAATTAACATTCATTATTACTGCTATAGACTAGAAGTTAACTTGAAAAGAAAAAAGTTAACTCGTGTTTGCGTGAAAGTTAACAAGGAATTCCTATGTGTTCACGTGAAAGAAAACAGCTGCTCCGTCAGGAAGTTAACTACTGCCTCCTTCTCATAATATGTTGCGCATAATTTTGCGTGCAAGTCAAACTTTGCAAAGTTTGATCAAGAATATACAAAATAATATGAATATGTATGATATAAAATGCATATATTATGAAAATATATTTTAAGACAATTCTAATAATATTAATTTGGCATTGTATAGATTCATATTTGGATCAAACTACTTGGTCAAACATTGTAAAGTTTGACTCTGATAAAATCTTATATGCAACATAAATTGGGATGGAGGTAGTAGTATAGAAAGTGGGAGTTAACTTGTACACATGGGGGAGTTAATAAGTTCGCGGAAATTAACTTGCACAGAAGAAAACTAACATTCATTATTAGTGCTACAGACTGGAAGTTAACTTCGAAATAAAATGAAGTTAACTCGTGTTGGCGTGGAAGTTAACAAGACGTACTTGTTGTTCACGTGAAAGGAAACAGGTGTTCCTGAATAACTATTCAGAAACCGGTTCTTAAATAGTAGAGCTATATATATATAATATATATAATATATATATAATGCATTTTAGCGTTGTGTAATAAATGTATCTAGACGTCCTATAAATCTATACACTAAAAGACGTCTAGATACATTTGATTCACAGAGCTAAAACATTTTATATTTCTGAACGGAGAAAGTAGATAGACCTCGTAGATCCAAACAAATTTGTAAAATCTAATTCGACAAACCTATAGGCCTAGTTGAAAATAATATTCCAATTTGTTTAGCTCGTTGGAAATTGCACAAGAGATTATAGTATGTTAGAAAATTTCAGAACAAAGTTACTGCAAAGTTTACCTACAACTACGTTGTCCAGAAGACTGAGAAGTTGGTTTTGTAGCCGAACCGGTACGAGGCAGACACTAGTAGAAAATAGGCCTTTGGTTTGGGCCACTAGTCTCGGCCGTGGCTGGGGTCAGGACTAATGGTCCGAACCAGACGGCCCAAGGTCGTCGAAGTCCTTTATCCTGGCCCGTAAGGGACCATTAGTACCGGCACGCCCGCGTGGTCCTGGCAGAATCATTAGTCCCGGTCTATATCTCAAACCGGGACTAATGGTCTGGCCCTATATATAATGCACCCAGCCCTCCACCCTCTCCTGTTTTTTTTCTATGTGAGGTGGGTATATTTGTGCTAATTTTTTCTGCATATGCACTAGAGGTGTTCGGTGAAATGCATGTTAGTGCGATGCTACTTGAGTTCACACAAGACAAAACATGATAGGAGGTGCCAGAGCCACACTTAAGTTTTCTCATCTTTGTTTCCAGGTGTCCTAAAAGGTTAGCAAATATTTTCTCGTTTAGACTACGCGGTAGTAATTATATCGTCATGATTGCGTTTGATATATATGGTTGTATGATGCAGATGAGTCATCCATGGATGTACGGTGACCGGCGCTCTGATGCTTACAGAGAAGACGTGTGTTCTTTTCGCCTTGTGGCCGAGGCGAACAAACGGCGGGATGGTTTTATCTGTTGTACATGTGTTGAATATCGGAATGAGCAGGCTCACACTTCCTCAAGAGTCATTCAGAGCCACCTTGTTCAGTCTAGCTTCATGTCCGTCTATAATGTTTGGACCAAGCACGGAGAAATAAGGGTTATGATGGAAGATGGCAATGAAGAAGAGAACGATGATGATAACTACAAACCTATGTTCCCAGAATATGCGGACACCACAATGGAAGACAATGAACAAGAACGGGAACCAGAGACCCCGCTGATGATCTTGGTCAGGTCATTTCTGATGCAAAGCAAGACTGCGACACAGAAAAGGAGAGGTTGCAGATCGAGATGTTATAAGACCACAACAAATTGTTGTACCCAACTTGTGAAGATGGCCAGAAAAAACTGGGTAGCACACTAGAATTGCTGAAGTAGAAGGCAGAGACCGGTGTGACTGACTCGGGATTCGAAGAGTTGCTGGTAATAATGAAGAAGCTGCTTCCAAGAAATAACGAATTGCCCTCTAGTACGTACGAAGCAAAGAAGCTTGTCTGCCCTCCCCGCGTCGGTCTCTCCTTCGCCGCGCCAAGCCGTCTCCGCGGTCGCCGCGGTCCCTCCCTACCACTACCTCCTCGGTCGCGCCACCTCCACTGCCTCAGCCACGAGCTCCGCCATCGCCACCTCCCCGGCCACGAGTTCCGCCACCGCCAGCCCCGTTCGGTAAGTTTTTAATTTCAATAGGAAATATTTTAGAAAATATTTGTATAGGAAATATTTGTTTAGGAAATATTTGTATATGAAATATTTGTTTAGGAAATATTTATATAGGAATATCGCTCCTTCGTTTTCGATGTTCCCAGGTGAACCGACAAACCAAATATCGCTCATTCCATGACTCTCTCTCGATGCCCAAGACACCTAGCACGTCCCTCTTTGCATTGGCATAAGCTCCTTTACTAAACATGGCCGCCAATTTATCCTTGTTAATAACTTGACCCGATTGACTCTCATACAAGCCTAGAATTTCTTGAAGCTTCTCGGCATTCGCAATATTTGCTCTCATCACAATGAGTGAGTCATCCGCGAAGAAGAGGTGGTTTATTTTTTGGAGCACCAGTACACAACTCCACTCCTTGAAGTGACCAATCCGCTTTAGCCGCTCTCAATAAAGCTGATAAGCCCTCTACACAAATGATAAATAAATAGGGGGATAAAGGATCCCCTTGGCGAAGCCCCCTCTCAGGCAAGAAACTCTCCTAGATTTTCTCGTTCAACTTCACTCTATAGGAAACCGAGCGCACACACCCCGTGACCAACTTGATCCAATTCTCACGGAAGCCCATTTTCTCCATAATTCTTTCCAAAAACTCCCTCTCTACGTGATCATATGCTTTGCTCATATCCAACTTGACAGTCACTAAACCATCTCCACCCCTTCTGAAAGAACATTTCATGGTTCCCTATGTTTTGTGTGTTAGATAACAATACCATGGAGTTTCTAATGTGCACTAAGTGTTGCAGGGAAGTTTTGAGTGTTTGGGGGGCGGATTATCCGCCCCTATCATGGGCCGGACCATCTTGGCCAAGGCTGGCTATGCGTGTGCTTCTATCTGGGGGCGGATTTTTCCCCGGACAGTCCGGCTCTAGGGCAGGTTTTCTCCCTAGACCGGATAATCCGGCCTTCATGTTGGGCCGGATAATCCGGCCCCAAGGGAATCGCCCAAGGGAGCGTCTACACAAGCTTCTGTCTGGGGGCAGAATTTCCCCTGGATATTCCGTGGCTGGGGCGGATTTTCCCCCAACCAGATAATCTGGCCCTCCTCTAGGGACGGATAATCCGGTCCCCAGGAGAAGATGTCAAGGGCCAGCCTGCGCGAGCTTCTGTTCGTAGGCGTATTATTTGCCGGATAATCCGAGTTTGGGGTGGAGTTTTCCTTAGGCCGGATAATCAGGCCCCCAAAGACTCCAACGGCTCAGTTGGGGAAGGGGGTATAAAAGCCCCTTCATCCCCTTTAGGCAGACTTCTTGATTCATTTCGAAAAGTGTCAGACCCATTTCAAGAGCTCTCTCTCTAGATCTCCCACTTCAACCACCCGAAGGCTTCGATCTTTGGGGGAATTGAAGGAAGAGACAATCTTCATCGCCATCACGAATCAAGCACATTAACTCCTCTCCATTCATTTGGAGAAATCCCCGATCTAGTATTCTTATTAATATCTAGATCTTGTGTTTTGTTATTGATAACTTGTTCTTGTGGCAGCTTGTTGTCATTACGGGAGCCTCCAATTTGGTTGCGGAGTTGTGCCCCGCTAGTTGTGTAAAGGCGCCGGTTCCTGCCTCGAAGGGTTCCTATAGTGGAAAGGTGGATCAGGCCTTTGGTGGCGTGATCCATCGGAGAACAGGGTGAGGCCTATTGTGGCATGGTCGTCTTAGTACCGCCCACCCCTCCAACGTAGATGTACTTCCCTTAACAAGGAAGGAACTGCGGTAAAACAAATCTTGTGTCTCCGCGTGCTTCGCTACAGTTCACTCGTTCCTCTTTCCACTCGCCTTTTACTCGCTAGTAGTTAGGTTTGCATATAGGGAAATTCTTCCTAATAGTCTATCTAGAGAATTTACCTTTTGTGTTAAGCCTAAAATTGAAAAAGCATTAAAATTTGAAGTAGCACCTATTCACCCCCCCCCTCTAGGTGCCCATACGATCCATTTCAATTGGTATCAGAGCCCTGGCTCTTTATTTGAGCTTAACCGCCTAAGAGAAGTATGGGTTCCAAGGAGAATGGGAATGAGGTTGTGGACAAGGTCACAATGGATGACCTCAAGACGTTGGAAACAACCTTGTTGAAATCCTTTGAGACCAAGATGGAGGAGATGCAACAAATGATTGCACGCCTCTCATCACCCGCAGCCCCATCTCCATCCTCCTCGGAGGCTGCCACTCCATCATCTAAGGAAAAGGCTAACACCATATCCAAGGAAGATGAAGTGGTAGGTGAAAAACATAATGGTTCTGCCTCCAAGAAGGGAAGTGGTAAGCAGGACTATAATGAGGTCCATCACATATATTCTCCCGACCCACCTATCACACATCCTCATATAAATAATAGGGGTGATCCACCCAAGCTTATTGCATCTTCATTTAATCAATGACAATTCTTAATGAAGTCTCATGTTTGCAACTCTTCAATTGAACTTTGGAGGATTATCGAAGAGGGTCTTCATATTGGAGATCACACCAACTTGACAAGAAGAGAAGTTGTGGATAGCCAATTGAATGCAACGGCTCTCCACATGACACAACTCAGAGTGGGTCCCAAGGACATGCCCCACATTGAGCATCTCAACACAGCCAAAGAAGCTTGGGATGCTCTCATCGACCTCTTTATTGGAAATGAAAGCATGGGGAGGAATAGGTATGATGCCCTTAGTAACGAAGCTAAAGGATTCTACATGTTGGATGGTGAAAACCATGAAGATATGTATAGAAGACTCAAGGGTATCACAACAACATTTAGAAAGCATGGAGCCACTCACATTGATGATGCTTGGATAACAAGGAAATACGTGAGTGCTCTAATGCCTTTTGAGCCAACGGACTTGAAGAGCTTGCAAGGTAGACACAACTACCATCAAATGACTTCTAATGAATTCATGCAAGAAATGGCATCATTCAAGGTTGCAGCTAAGAACGCGGAAGATGCCCGTGCCCAAGCCATTGGAATGCAAAAAGGGGTCAATGTTGCTCTAAAGGCAAATGTAGTTGAGCAAGATGAGGATGAAAGAGGGTTCGAAGGTGTCTCCATGGACTGCCTCGAGGAAGTCAAGCGTGCTCATGGTGACTACATGGCGTTTTATGCAAGGAACTTTTGGAAGGATCCAGCCGAGGCCAAGTCGGAACTAGAGCGCAAGAATGGGTCAAGTGGAAGAAGAGAGAATGGCCCAAAACTGAGAACATGCTACAATTGTGGAGATAGGCTACACTTTGTGGCAGAGTGTCCATATCAAAATAGAGAAGATAATGGTGGTAGGATCATCCTTAAAGAAACATCCAAGGGACCTCGAAAGAAGACATTTATCAAAAAGAATGGCCCTTACAAGAAACAACCCAAGATTGTCTTGGTGGCGCAAGAAGAGTACTCATCTGCAAGTGAAGATGAAGAGGATGAAGATAGTGCTCGTGTGGTGGTTGCTATAGCCACTACATCTACTCCATCTTCGCTCTTCGACTCTCCAAACAAAAACGTCATCAAAACAACGTCACCTGCCTTATGGCAAGAGGGTCCGAGGTATCATCTTCTATTTCTTCATTTCCTAAGACTAACATAAATATGGACATGGATGATCATACTAGTCTCAAGGTAAAATAATAAGTTATTGCTTTGGACAATTTTTTCACTAACCTGCAAGGTGAGCACAAACTTCATTTTGATGCTCTTATGAGTCAACTTGCCCAATCCGAAGATCTCCTCGAAGAAAAGGGCAGAATTGAAAGAGAAGATGCCTTGGAGATAGCCTCCTTGAAGAATGCCTTGGAAGAAGAAGAGGAAGCTCGAGTATCATTGGAAGAGAGACTCGAATCAATTGAGGAGTCACATGAAGAAGTTGTGGCTCAACTCATCAAAGAACGTGACAATGCTCTTGTCAAGGTAAAGAAACTAAAGAATGAAAAGATTGAATTTGGGGCTGCTCGTGCTAGACTCTCGGAGAAGTTTGAGAAACTTGGCATTGCTCACAAGGCATTGGAGAGTGAACACTCTACTCTAAAGGAGTCTCGTGACCAGCTTCAAACTCAATTGGAGAAGTATGATATGCCCAACACCTCCACACCATCTTGTGGACAAGAAGAACTTGCAAAGGGATCTCAACACAAAGGTAAAGAAGTTCTAGATGAGATACTTAGCAAGCAAATGACAAACAATGGAAAAGAGGGTCTTGGTTATATTCCCAAGACAAAGAACAAGAAGAAGAAGAAGAAGAGCAAGACTGCTCAACCAAAGACTAGCACCACCACCAATGACAAGTCTAATTATGATGGTTTTGCAGGGGCTAACAATCCTAACTTTGAGTTATATTGTGATTATTATGGTGATGTTTATGCTAGTTATGTTGGTCCTTATGATTGTTACATTCCTTGGTCTATTGGGGTCCCCAAGACCCTTGTCACTAACATGAGAGGACCCATTGAAAAATGGGTACCTAAAACCAAAAAGTAACTTTCTTGCAGGGATATGCTTCCGGTGGGTCTAAATGGGTACTCGATAGCGGGTGCACAAGTCATATGACCAGAAGCAAGGAAATCATCATGGAGATGCGGTCAAATCATGATCATATAACTGTCTCCTATGGTGACAAGTCAAAATCTGAGGTATTGGGTCTTGGCAAAGTTGTGGTTGCTCACGATATCTCTCTCGTGGACGTCATGCTTGTTGAGACCCTCGGTTACAATTTACTTTAGTTCGCGCCCTTGGTAAGATGGGCTTTGTAGTTTTTATTGATGTTGATTTGGTGGTACTCTTGTGGAGCAAGTCTCTAAAAGTCGCTTTCATGGGATATGTCAAAAATGACCTATACGTGGTGGATTTCTCGGGGAAAACCACTACAAGCCCGATGTGTCTTTTCGAAAAGGCTGACGTGGGTTGGTTATTGCATCACCGACTATCCCACGTCAATATGAGAACTTTGCAAAGTCTACACAAGGGTGGCCACATCCTTGGACTAAAAGAAAATGTTTCCTTTGCCAAAGATCATGTTTGCAGGGCGTGTATTGAAGGGAAAATGCATGATTCTCCTCATCGAAGGAAGACTATTATTTCAACAAAGAGGATCTTGGAGCTGCTTCATGTGGACCTCTTTGGACCTCCATCTCATGAAAGCCTCAGTGGGAAGAAGTACTGCCTTGTGATCGTTGATGATTACTCAAGATACACTTGGGTCTATTTCTTCAAGTTGAAGAGTGAGACTCAACAAACGGTCATCGACTTTGCCAACGAAGTTCAACGTCAACACAATGTCCCTATGTTGGCAATAAGAAGTGATAATGGCTCCGAGTTCAAGAACTACACCTTAAATGAATTCCTAAGTGAAGAGGGGATAAGACATCAATATTCTGATGCGTATACCCCTTAACAAAATGGTGTTGCCAAGAGGAAGAACCGGACCCTAATGGATATGGCAAGGTCTATGCTAGCTGAATTCAAGTCTCCATATAACTTCTGGGCTGAAGCAATCTCTACCGCTTGTCATTCTTCCAACCGGCTATACCTCCGTAAAGTCTTGGACAAGACTCCGTATGAAATTTTTACCGGTAACAAGCCAAACATCTCATACTTTTGGGTATTTGGGTGTAAGTGTTTCTTTCTCATCAAAGGAGTTCATTTATCTAAATTTGAGTCTAAGGCTTTAGAAAGTACTTTTGTTGGTTATGGTGCTGAATCCCACACTTATAGAGTCTACAATAAGCTCTTCGGAACTGTTGTAGAATCTTGTAGTGTGGTGTTCGAGGAAAATGATGGCTCCCGTGCGAGGCAAGTTGATGTTTGTGATGTAGATGTTGAAATACCCCAAGATGCCATAAGAAGAATGGGCGTGGGATTTTTCCGCCCCATTGAGGAACCCCTTGTGGCGGATCGGGAAGGACAATGCTCTACTCATGTAGAGCCCTTGTCTACACAGACTCAACAGGCTCCAACCACGGGAGAAACTTCTACACCAACTCCTCCAAATGCTGAAGGTCAACATGCTCCTGTATGCTCTAGGCCGGATTATCCGGTCGACACCGGATTATCCGACCCTCTTTCCACAGGCGACCAAACTGACCATCATGTCAAAGAAACAGCTGCAAGTCCCAGGCCGGATTTTCCGGCTGACCCCGGATTATCCGACCACTCGCCAATTCGAGAAAGCTCTAGTCAAGCTAGTGAAGATGCTTTAGGATCTCCTAGGCCGGATTATCCGGCCCCACACACGGCCAGATTATTCGGCCCTAAAACTCTTGTTGATCAGCAGCCTCCTGTTACGGTTGTTGATCCACTTCAAGGGCAAGGTTCACCACCTACTACTTCTAATCAAGCTACTGATCAAGGCCAATCAAATGATTCCAACGAAGACTCAAATGATGAAACTATCCACTAAGAGACAACAAGCTCATTGAACTTCATCACAAAGCTCGTGCCGATAGGAACCTTGAGTTAAGGGGACATACTCTTGACAAAGTTGTAGGTGATCTTCGACGAAGTGTTTCCACAAGAAGGGAGTTGGCAAGTTTCGGTGAGCATCAAGCCCACATCTCAATGGTGGAACCCAAGAAAGTGTTTGAAGCGCTTGAAGATCTGAACTGGGTTGTTGCTATGCATGAAGAGTAGAACAACTTTGAACGCAACAAGGTTTGGAAACTTGTGGAGAAGCCCAAGGATTGCCGCAATGTTATCGGCACTAAATGGATATTTAATAACAAGCAAGATGAGGATGGCATTGTTGTGCGGAACAAGGCGAGACTCATGGCTCAAGGCTATTGCCAAGTTGAGGGCATTGACTTTGGCGAGACTTATGCTCATGTGGCTCGTCTTGAGTCCATCTGTATCCTTCTTGCGTATGCTGCTCATAATAATTTTAAATTGCAACAAATGGATGTTAAGAGTGTTTTTCTCAATGGTCTTCTATATGAGTTGGTATATGTAAAGCAACCCCCGGGATTTGAGGATCCTAACTTCCTGAACCATGTCTACAAACTCGATAAGGCACTCTATGGCCTTAAACAAGCCCCACGTGCGTGGTATGAGCACCTTAAAGAGCTTTTGCTAGACCGTGGCTTCGAAGTTGGGCAAATCGATCCCACTCTTTTTACTAAGAAGGTTAAGGGGGAGCTCTTCGTATGCCAACTATATGTAGACGACATCATATTTGGCTCTACTAATAAAGCTTTTAATGATGATTTTTCAAAGCTTATGACTGACAGGTTTGAGATGTCTATGATGGGGGAGTTATGGTTCTTTCTTGGATTCGAAATCAAGCAACTTAGAGAAGGAACCTTCATCAATCAAGCAAAATACATCCAAGACACGCTCAAGAGATTCAAGATGATGGATCTTAATGGCGTCGCCACTCCGATGCAAACAAAATGTCACCTTGAACTCAATCCTCACGGTAAAGATGTGGACCAAAAGTTATACTGGTCCATGATTGGCTCTCTTATTTACCTCTGCGCATCTAGACCCGATATTGTGTTGAGTGTGGGGTGTGTGCAATGTATCAAGCAGCTCTTAAAGAAAGCCACTTAGTGGCGGTCAAGAGGATCTTCTGATATTTGGTTCATTCCCCTAACTTTGGTCTATGGTATCCCAAGGGCTCCAATTTCTCTCTATGTGGTTATACTGATTCAGATTGGGCTGGTGATAAGGATGATCAGAAATCAACATCTGGAGCTTGTCAGTTCTTGGGAAGATCTCTAGTTTGTTGGTCTTCTAAAAAGCAGAATTGTATATCACTCTCCACCGCCGAAGCTGAATATGTTGCTGCTGCTAGTGCCTGCACTCAGTTATTATGGATGAGGCAAACTTTAAAGGAATACAGTGTCAATTGTGACAAAGTGCCCCTTTTATGCGATAATGAAAGTGCAATCAAAATTGCGTACAATCTGGTACAGCACACAAGGACGAAGCATATTGAGATTCGGAATCATTTTATTCGGGACCATGTTGCTCGAGGCGATATTAATCTATCTTTTGTGAGCACAAAGAGCCAACTTGCTGATATTTTCACGAAGCCACTTGACGAAGCAAGGTTTTGTTACTTGAGGAATGAGCTAAATATCGTTGATTCAAGGAGCTTGTCTTGATTACTCATGCACGCACTCGTACATCTCTATCTTATTTGGTCTAGATGTGGGCATGGATATAGGGGGAGTGTGGTCCTAATTGATTGGGCTAACCCTCCCCCCATAATGCCGAAAGCAAGTCAAATCATTTCTCTTAATATCATTTTGTGATATGTGAGCTTATTGATGAGTATTGGCCATGAACCCAAGATATATCTTCGTGGTGTCATACCATACACTCCAACAAGGTGGCTTCGGCCACCGCCCTCTTCTATGAGAAGAGTTGGATTTATTTGGATCTTCTTGATCGTTCTTAGCTACTCTCTTGTTTTTATGAGAATCACACTCAATTTTGGCTTTTAGTTGATTTGATCCTTGCAACTTTGAGTGTGTAGTACCATCTCAGTTTGGCTATCTTAATCCTAAGCCTTTCCCTACCCCTAAGCCATCATTCTTGGACACAAGTCCCTTGTACACCTTGTGGGGGTGTTATTTGGGGACGCGCGGGCCTGACTCTGTGTGTAACAGAAGTTCATAATTTAGGCCGGATAATCCGGCCCTGGCGGATTCAGTTTTTAAGGGCTGGGGTCAGGGAAGGGCTCATAACGAGCAACACTTCTCCCCAACCCTCTCCCTCTCCCCAGCCACCGTCGGCCGTCCCCCACCCTCCCCGGAGCCTCTCCGGCCACCGGATTTTCCGGGCCTCCCTAGATCTTTTTCTCCGCGCCTCCGGGTACCTTCTCCTCCGCGTTCTTCCTCCAATGAGTGAGGGTAACTCCCTCTCTCCCCATCTTTGGCTAGATGTGTTGCTTGTTGGGTGGAATGTTGTCTAGAAGGATGTTCTTTCGCGTAGAAATTGTAGTCTTGCAGTATCTAGGCCCGATCTACTTTTTTGCACTCAATCTAGGCAATTCTGAAAATTTCTACCAGGGCCGGATTATCCGCCCCTGGCTAGGCCGGATAATCTGGCCTAACAGACTAAAAACTGGTTCAGTCTCGTATGAATTTGTGCCTTGAGTATGTTTGGACTATGAACTGCTTGCCTACTATTTCTACATTCTCTCTTGGACTTGTGTGTGCGCTTATCCCCATGCTCTCTGTCTTGTTCTCCTCACAGGTGGTTCTAGTGCTCCCAAGACCTACAACCGTCGTCCTCGTGGTCTCTATTTTAGGGAAGACAGCGAGGGTAATACTATGGATGAAGTTGAACAGAGAAGAAGAAAGAAAGAGGCTGACCGCATGGCTGAGCAGGACAAGAGGGAGAGAACCAGGAGGGGTGTGTCCAAGAGGAAGGGCAAAGAGCCCAAGATTAACTACAAGTCGCTAGATCCTATTACCTTTTATTCTATTTGTCACCGTGATCTGTTTGCTAACGTGGCACATGATACTGAGCTGGGTGATTCTCGTTTTTTGTGTGCTGAACAGAAAGGAATCTATGAAGATGTGTATGCCCGGCTGAAGATTAGGCCTATGCACCCGCTGATTCTTGATGAGGCCTTGGAAAAGCCTCACCTTATTGATGCCATGTATGTGGCTGAGCGCATGGGGCTACACCATCTCATGGCTCTCCAATGGTATTATGACTCTGAAGTGGTGAAACAGTTTTTTTCCACCTTGGTTATTTGTGGTGATGAGCACCGCACTATGAAGTGGATGACTCGTGACAGGCCTATGCGTGCTGACTTTCGTGTGTTTGCTGAGGTGCTTGGGTATTCTTTCCGTAGCAGGGACCGGGCTAGTGGCCACCGCATCATCACCCAACTAAAGCCTAATAAAGATGCAGTCCTCTCTCCGTGCACGATGGACAATGGCATTGTGGGCACCTTTGCTAGTCTTGCTCCACTCTTCGCTGCCTTGGTGGGTCTCTTCCGTGATTCTATCACCCCGAGAGGAGGCAACAATGATAGCATCCATGGTCACCTAGTCCAGCTCCTTGCCTTCTCTCATGAGGTTGCATCTTGCGAGGATGAGTCTGTGCAGTGATACATTGCAAATGTATCTATAATTTTTGATGTTCCATGCTTGGTTTTTTATACTTTCTTGTGTTTTGTCCACACTTTGGAGTACTTTTCATATGATTTCTTGGACTAACCTATTAACAAGAGCCACAGTGCCAGCTGCCTGTTTTCTGCTGTTTTTGGTTCCAGGAAGTCAGAAAATGAATATTCTCGGAATTGGATAGGACAAAAGCCAAAGTCACTATTTTACCGGAAGACATCTGGAGCTAGAATATGAGACGGAGAAGGGATGGGGCCTGGCCACACCACCTGGCCACGCGGCCAGGCCTCGCCCACGCCAGGGGGTGGTCTGGCCGACCCCAGCACCCCCTCGGCCTCTCCTTTCGCCTATAAACTGCCTCCGATACCAAAACCATAAGGACCCGATCAAAAATCCACGAAAGAGTCTGTAGCCGCCGTCATCTCCATCCCTAGATCGGGAGGGATCTGAAGCTCTTCCCGGCACCCTGTCGGAGAGGGGAATTCACCCTGTAGGCCTTCTTCATCATCATGCAAGCCGCCGTTGTGATGCGTGAGTAGTTCAGGGTCCATGTAGTAGCTAGATGGCTGGTCTCCTCCTTTGTCTTTCATGTCTAGATCTTGTGAGCTCCATTCATGATCAAGATCATCTATTTGTAATTTTACATGTTGTGTTTGCGGGGATCCGATGGATATTGAGATGTTATTCCAGATTGATTATTGATTCTATCATGTCTTTGTTATTTGTGATCTTGCATGCTTTCCGTTGTTAGTAGCTATCTTGGCCAAGTAGATGCTAGCAACTCCAAGAGTTAGTATTTATGCTCGATAGTGGGTTCATGCCTCTAGTAATCTGGGGAAGTGACAGAAATCTCTAAGGTACTAGATGTGTTGTTGCTACTAGGGAGAAAACAACAATCCTTTGTTCATAGAGCAATCGTATTGTTTACTTTACACGCAATTCATAAAGCAATAATCAGTTGCTTGCAACTTAATACTAGAGGGGGTTCGGATGATAACCTGAAGGTGGATTATTAGTCATAGATGCAGTTGGATGGCGGTCTATGTATAATGTTGTAATGCCCAATCAAGTCTCAAAGGAGTAAAGATGATTAGTATATGCTTGTATGCTTTCTCGATGTTTGTCAATTTCCCCGCTGTAATTTGTTCACCTAGTATGTTATCTATCTTAAGGAGAGCCACCTCTAGTGAACTATGGACTCTGGTCCTTTCTTTTACATGCAATCTACAAACTTTTTACTGTTTTGTGTTTACTTTCTGCAAACTATTACTTCCTTCCATTCGATATGTTTAATTTTTTGTTTTCAGCAAAACCGGTGAGATTGACAACCTCATCGCAAGTTGGGGGAAAGTTCTATGGTTGTGTTGTGCAGGTCTCCATATTGCTGCTGGCACCGGTAGTGTGCCCTGCCAATGTTCAGCTAGCTACACCTTTGGGGTGTTTCCTTGCTCCTACTGGATTAATAACCTTGGTTTCATACTGAGGGAAAACTTGTTGTTGTGCTCATCATACCTTCCTCTTGGGGTTCCCCAACGAGCTCGATATATTTTGGGCCATCAACAACTTTTTCTGGCGCCGTTGCCGGGGAGTCAAGGACATCTTCACAAGGGGAGTCCCTCATAACCAATCTCTTTACTTTGTTATTTTTGTTTTGCTTAGTTTCTTTTGCTTTGTTTGCTTCTTTCTTTATCAAAAACACACAAAAAATTAGTTTTACAAGTTTGCTTTCTTTATCAAAAACGAAAAAAATTAAGTCTCCTTTAGTTGTTACTTCTTCCTTAGTTCACCATGTTGATCCCTAAATTCACCCTAAAAGACCTTTCAATAGGTAGTGGCTCCATAATTGGAAAAGGTAATATTAAAGAATTCTTTAATCATGTTAGTAAACATGAGGATACCGAGGATAGATCCCTTGCAGAACTTGCTCCAAACTATGAGATTGCTGCAACTTCTTTAGTTGACATGTTGGAAGTTAGGTTTGTTAACCTCAACCCCTTAATGCAAGTAATGTTTCTTAAACTTAAAGAAATTGAGGACCCTGAAAAGAGGGATTTTATTCTAGAAACTTTGTTTAAGAAATTCTATGATGTTGCCAAGAAAGCTAGAAAAGTCTTTGAACATTTCAATATGCTAGGCTCATGCGTAGATGTTGTTGGTACACGAGAGAAGATGAACAAAATTGAACCTAATGGGGAGGAAACTAAGGTACCAATACCCTCTAAACTGGTAGCAATACATGAAGCCATAGAAAAGAATCTTGATTGGATTGTTCCTGAAAACCATTTTGATGAAAATAGTGAACCTAAGAGCATTGAGATAGGATCCTCTAGAACTTATTTGAATGATATACCTTGCCTTGTTCAAGATATTTCTGGTATTAATCTTAATGCTTCTTTATTTGAGAACACTTGATTCTTCTTCTTGCTTCTTATGCCTAACTTAAATGCGTTAAAGAAAAGTACTTATTGGGAGATAACCCAAAAGTTTTAGATGAGTCTTGGAAGTTATTACTTAAGTAATAACCGCTCCTTATCCTTTTTATTTTATTTTTGTGCCAAGAGTAACCTCTAACGAGAGAGAAGTAATGATTGGGAAAGTTGTTGTCCCGAAACAGATTTCTATGCTTCACCGTAAAAAATCGTGTAAAATCTCTGAATGTCCTTTTGAGGCGTGAATTTTTGTGCTTCTGCCTCATGTTGTTATATAACTTGCGTTAGTTCAACACTTTTTGATTTGAGGAACATAAGGTCTTCTAAAAAATTAGTGTTTACCTGCTGGTCTGTTTTGACAGATTTCTGCCATTTTCTGCATTTGCTTCTTGTTGGTTCCTTTTTGAGTTCTTTTGGGGAATTGAGCTTTTTGAGGTAAGTGCTACAGTAGCTTCTGTTTTAATGGAAGTTTTATTGGTGTTAGAACTGAACCTTAAGACTTATTATCTTGAGTACACTAATGTTGCTAATAAAGATTGTGTGAAGTTTTGTATGAAGGAAAAATTTGAGGTGTTTGGAAGGAATGAGATGAAAGATGGACTAAAGCTCAAGCTTGGGGATGCCACACGTGTAACCCCAAGAAATATCCAAGAAGTACAAGCATCAAAGCTTTGGGATGCCCAAGGTATCCCCCTCTTCATCAATAAAAATCCCAGGTTTCTTCCAAACGCTTCATTTTTATTGTTTCATGCACAGTTGTGTTGTATTTTGGAGCGTCTTCTTTTTCATTTTCGTATTGGTTTTTCGTTTGCTTTGTTTGCTGAATAAATTGATTGGACCCCCTCTTTCATATATTGGTGTTCAAATAGTTTGGTTTGTTTTGGAAAAGAGTAGGAAAGCTCATGCTTAAGTGGTAAAGAGAGCTTGTTTTTGACTGTGGCCTATGCTTTGTCATGACATGCTTGATATTGTTTTGGCTTTATCCTTAGTATTCTTTGCTGTAGCATGACTTGTTATAAACAATTGAGATTGCTTAATGTGCCTTGGATGAATCATGCGTTGTTTTAGCATATTAAAGCATAGTATTGTGGTATTCTCCTTTGATGTTTTATTTGGGTTGACTTGGCGCATGCTCACACCATGTTATGACTATCCCAAGTCACCATAGCCTTTATGATCCTTTAGTTTTCAACTTGTAGTATCACTTTATGCTTTGATCAATGATGTTTTGTCGCTCTACATGACTATGGCCATTATTGCTCTCTTAGTTTGTCGCTCCCAGTCTTTTGCTAGCCTCCACAACCAAGTATGAGTTCCACTCATGCATCCAACTCCTTAAACCAAGTTATTCCAAAGAGTCCACCATACCTATCTACTAGCTTATGCTATTCCAAGTATATTCATGCTTTTGCTTACCTTCCAAATTAAACTTGTTATGAGAAAACTAGTGATTAAATCTCTCACGAACTTGATGGAACACTTACTTTTCTTGCCCTTAATAAACTTGAACCATTGTGTCGTCTATGTTGTATATGCTTGCACTTATTTGTTGGGAATTAGCAGAACTATGCTTTCATGGGGAACGCTTTCAACATTGCACTTGGTACTTGTACCTAGTTGATATCATGCTCTTTTGTATATGGATGTCGTCAGTGTGAAATGGAAGGGGAGCTTGTAAGTCCATGGAGTTATGTATATGTGTTAGAGAAACGCCTGGGCCCCTAGTCTAATCCATGCTGACATGGTGGAAACCTGCAGCGTAACCATAATGAGCTGTCTATGAAGCATTCTTCTTATAAAAAAAGAGTCCTATATTGAGAAAAAAAGAGAAAAAGAAAAATAAGATTATGAAAAGAGGAAAGAGATAAAAAAGCACCACATTCCCATGGTAAATAAGAAGAATGCTGAGATGCTCGTTGTCTGCTTGCCTTGTCATTTTGATATGGGGATTCTTCCGTATCATCGGGCAAGGGGTACCCCGTTGGCGGTTCTCTATGATACACATGTACTTACGATGACAAGAAATTACCGGTGACTAAACTTGAGTAGCATGAGGAGCTTCCCTCGTATTCAAGGGAAATGAGATTTCTAACTTATACTTCGTGAAGCATGTACACCATAGTTTGTTCACTTTAACCTTAATCACCTTCAAGGTGCTTATGATAGGGGCAATGAGAGCTGAAAGCTATGAGTACCATAATTTTTGGAAGCTCTTTATGAAACTTGAATCCCTACTTCCTTTTATAAAAAGGCCTCCCGATGCATAAACCCTAAATAGTCAAGCCTCCAGCCACAAAAAGTTTCGCAGCGCCGCCGCCACCGAAGGGGAGATTCAGGGGACAGAAAGTCTCCGTTCCGGCACCCTGTCGGGACGGGGAAGTGCCCCCGGAGCCATCTCCATCGATCTCCACCACCATCTCCATCACCATTGTTGATTCCCATGATGAGGAGGGAGTAGTTCTTCCTCGAGGCTAAGGGTTCTACCGGTAGCTATGTGTTCATCTCTCTCTCTATGCATGATCATATTGTGATCATGAGCTTGAAATCTATAGATCTACCTTGCTACTCAAGTGCTTTAATAGATCTCTGCTCTCCCCATGTGTGTGAAAGTGACAGCATGCTCACCATGGTGGCACTTAGGCTAGAGATTACAAATACTTGTTATGCGTTATATTTGGAGTTGGATGTCTTTATGAAATTGTGGTGTTTGTTGGACTCATCTAGTACTCAAGGTGACAACGTGGGGTTTTCTAGATGGGAAAGGCTTACTTTGAGGTGTGCTGTTATAGCCCTACCATCGATTAGAGTGTCCAACCGGAGAGTAGTTAAGAGTCGTATCATAAAGAGAAGATATTTATATGAGAGTGTGCACTAGTGAAAGTATGATCCCTAGGCCTTGTTTCTAAGCACTAAAACACCGTTTGCTACTAGATCTATTACATGTTTGCTTGCTTCCATCTTTATTTCAGTTTGCCTTTAGTCTCTTCCACGCCATCAAGCTCTTTTCTCACACCGTTGTCTTATATCCATACCACTTGTATTTCACTATCTCTTCGCCGAACTAGTGCACCTATACACCTGACAAGTGTATTGGGTGTGTTGGGGACACAAGAGACTTCTTGTTGGGGGGATACCCCCGGGTAGGGTCACGCCGTGGTATAAAGGCCGAGTTAGCCGAGGTTCGGCAAGGCCAAAGCGGATGTTGGCCAGGTCACCTAAAGGCAGGCCGAATCACGGGGTAACCCGGACCCGGGGGCGTTCGCCTAACTAAGTCTCAACCGACTAAAGGAATAAGTCGGAGGTGTCTGTTTTACTTGTATGCAAGAACGGGTGTGGCCGGATCAACTATGATCCGGGTCGCGTCTGGCTTCTAGGAGAAGGAAGGAATCTCGCTGGTCAAAAGAAGCCCTGGTACGCACTACCTGAGCGAAGCAAGCAAGGACAGGACCACCGGGGCGTGGCCGACAAGGGTGACGACGCCCATGTCGGCTGACGCGGGCGCCGCAGAGGCTCACGTAGCCTCTGCATGTGTGACGCGGGGGAAAAGCACCCCGGTCGGCTTACTACTTTGGGAGGAGGCATATTCTTAGGAATATGCCTCCACGTATGCCCTAAGAAGAGATTGAGCTCCCTCTATAAAAGGGGGGCTAGGGTTTCAGTAGAAGGGGTTCCACTATTCTGTTCTGGTTCTGCTAGGGTTTTGAGGGTGATCTGTATGTGAGAGTAAGAGAGCTCCTTCTTCCTCCTCTCGCCAATACAGCTCTAGGAGCACTTGTAATCTTGGAATCAAAGCAATACAAACAACTGTGTGGAGAATCACTTCACTATTCCTCCCTGGATTCCCCTAGCGTGTATTAGTCCCCACCTTTAGCCTATCCATGGCATCTGCCGTGACACCACCACGACAGTTGGCGCCCACCGTGGGGCTAGCGGCGCTAGCAGGGGTCAAGATCCGGACGGGAAACTTCATCGGCACCGGCGAACGCATCGTCTCCGGGCTCGTTCAGCGCTTTGGAGCGCTGGACTTCGTCAGCGATAACGTTGGCTGCTTCGGCACGCGCCCTCTTCCGCGCAATGGCCTCTTCGTCAAGCTCGGCGCACACAAGGTCTACATTGCTTTGGACGTGTCATGTGTTCATCCACGTCACGTCGTCGAGGCTGGAGAGCCGCCCCTCACTGTGGCTCGCGGGGTGCGTATCGCTCGCTCCCCGGACCATGCAGAGGTGATGATGACTGCGCCAGGTGCAGGCGCAAGCAAGGATCTAGTGCCAGATCCGGAGGTAACGCCTAAGGCACCTAGGAAAGGTAGAGGTCCTCCACTAGAGAGGCCAGAGAATGTGTTGAGGGAAGCAATGGATATCTTGGCAAACCCTGTGGTAGCAGCAGTAGATCCGGCTCGAGCGCAGGCCGAGCTAGAAGAAACTAGGCAAAAGATACAAGAGGGGGCAAAAAAGATAGCCGCGGCTCAGCAGTCGTTGAATATGACGCTGCGTGAGTACGCAAAGGCGAACAAAGTTGATATTGTAAAAGTGAAGGGAAGAAATCTCATGAGCGAGATGAACAGAGAAGGTGATACTGGAATGGAAGAATCAGAAAACTATTTGTCCGTGGGGCTGCCGAGGTATAGTACCCCGGCAAAGAACCTCAGAGCAGCGGATGCAGCGGCATCCGAGTTAGAGGGTCTGACGGGTGAAGCCCGGCAAAGACAACAGGATAGGGTTAATGAGCTGGTTCGGATTGCGAACAGGCAAAACGAGGAACTACTCAGATCTAACCCGGAGAGAGCTGGAGCCTCCAATATCGTCCATTCGGTGATGGGTAACCCGGAGAAATCCGCTAGAGCCGCATCGTCTCCTCATGGTGGTCCAAGGAGAGAAGAGGTAGTAACCTCGGCCAGACGGAACAAACAGATCGTCCCGTATGACCCAACGCGGGCAGGAAAAGGAAAAGAGGCTCAGAAAAATGATGATCGACGGAGTGTGAGCAGAGGTGAAACTGGTCGAGGTAACCGCAACCAAGGCAATGCCGGTCAAGGGAACGCCGTCAACGGCAATGCCAGACAGCGAAACTCGGCTGGAGCAGGACAACCGCAGCAGCGGAATATACCGAGGCAAGAGCAAAGTGCCGGCCGAGGTACGCAACAGAAAGGTGCTCCGTGAGAGCAAGACAGGTATAATGATGGAGACTCAAAAATGGCAAACGCGGGATAGCCAAGACCGAAGTATCATGTGATAGGGTCAAGATTGGGAAGCAGAGATCTGATGCCGGATGATGCCAGGTTGAAACTGGATCGACTGTATAGGTCAGAATAGATCGAATGTCAAGGTCCACCGGGTCCAGCATGTTTTAGACCCCAGATCACGAAGGAGCCACCGGTACCCAACTTCCAGTTACCTAGGGGCACGAAGACGTATGACGACAGTACCAAGCCGGAGGATTGGCTGATAAATTATGCTACAGCTATGAAAATTGCCACTGGCAACTTGAGATGGGCTGTACGATACGTACCCCAGATGTTGGAGGGACCAGCAAGGGTATGGCTGAACAATTTGCCGCCCGGAAGCATCAATTGCTGGATAGATTTTGAGGAAATGTTCATCAGCAATTTCTCGAGTACGTATCAGAGGCCAAATAGGCCGCAGACCCTAGCTATGTGCAAGCAAAGACCAAATGAGACAGATCGGGAGTTTCTAACCCGGTGGTGCACTGTAAGAAACTTGTGTGAGGGCGTGATAGAATCACAGGCCATAGCATGGTTTGCGCAAGGATGCAGATATGCAAGCGAGCTGTGGCAAAAGTTGCAAAGGAAAATGCCAACTACGTTGGAAGAGATGATCTGGATTGCAGATTCGTATGCTTTGGGTGATCCGACTCAACCTAGGCTCGTATCAAACGAGTCAAACGATGAGTACTATCAGAGAGATGGGGCCGGATCATCCCGGAGGAATGATTACAGAGGAAAAAGGAGAGATGATACACCGGATCATCGATACGGTTTGCACCAAGTTGCAGCTATGAATCAAGATCAGCCCGGAGCAGGGGGCAGTCAGCGCCAGAAAACTAGAGGCCAGTGGACTCTGAGAAACGATGGCAAGAAAACTTGGACACCAGAGCAAAAGAGACAGTGGCAAGAAAAGAAGGACCGTCCGAGGTATACTTATGAGTCGATGTTGGATCAGCCGTGTAAATTTCACACGCCAAATCCGAATAACCCAGCGGGTCACATGACGAGGCAATGTGAGTGGATGCGCAATATTGAACAAGGTGGTTCGAGGAATGCTCAGGCACCCCGGAATGATCAGCCTCGGTAGGAGTTACCCCGGCAGCAATTGCTCTCCGGAGCGAACACGCAACAGCTAATGTTGCCTCCCCCTCCGCCGAGGTATGATAACAATGAGAGAAGGGATGCAGTGCATCAAGTGGAAAATCAGCATCAGCCGGATCAGAGGTACCCCGGAAATGAGGGGAGAAATGAGTATAGGGAGCATCATCAGAGCTATTGTATGTTCACCACTGAGAAAACAGATAGAAAGAGCTTGCAGCGTAGGCATATGGAGGTGAATGCAGTAATGCCTGTAGTGATGAGGTACATGCCTTGGTCCGATCAGGAAATCACCTGGAGCATCAGGGATCATCCCAAGCTTATGCCAAGCCCTGGTTCGTATGCGTTGGTGCTGGATCCGACATTCATTGGGCCTAGCATTAATGTGAGGTTCTCAAAGGTACTGATCGACAATGGCAGTAGCATTAACATCATGTATGCGGACACAATGCGCAAGTTGGGTAGCTCGGAAAACATGCTACAGCCCACGAGGACAACTTTCCATGGTATTGTGCCCGGCATTTCTTGTGAGCCTGTAGGCAAGGTCCGGGTTGACGTCTTGTTCGGCACGAGGGATAACTGCCGTCACGAAAATTTGGAGTTCGAGGTGGTGAACTTAGAAAGTGCGTACCACGCGTTACTCAGAAGGCCAGCCCTGAACAAGTTCATGGCAAGTTGTCACGTTAGCTACTTGTAGATGAAGTTGCCCAGACCAAACGGGGTGATTACCATTGCTGGGGATTTCCGACGTTCCATGGAGTGTGCGTCGGCCGGGTCAAACTTAGCCGAGTCACTTGTGATTACGCAGGGAAAAAGGAAAATTCAAGAGGTGGCGGCATTGGCTCAGTCAACACAGTAGTATATGCCGGCGCTGAGTAACCAGCATGGAAGTGTCTCCTTCCAGGCCATGAAAGATACCAAGAAGGTTCCTGTTGATGACATGTTCCCAGAGCGCACCGTAACAATTGGTGTCGGGTTAAGTGATAAATAGGAAAGCGAGCTCGTCAGCTTCCTCCATGAGAATCGGGACATTTTTGCTTGGTCCACACAGGACTTGCAAGGTGTTCCGAGGGAGCTGGCCGAGCACTCTTTGAATGTGAGACCCGGAGCTAAGCCGGTGAAGCAACCTCTCCGCCGCTTCGCCGAAGATAGGAGGAAAGTCATTGGGGATGAGATAGCTCGGTTGCTAGCTGCAGGATTTATCATGGAAGTTCTTTACCCAGATTGGCTGTCTAATCCGGTGCTGGTGGAGAAGAAGAAGGATGACCCGAACGTGGCGGTGGTTTGGCGCATGTGTATCGATTACACGAACCTGAACAAGGCGTGTCCAAAAGATCCATTTCCGCTGCCAAGAATAGATCAGGTCATAGAATTAACTGCTGGATGTGAAATGTTGTCATTCATTGATGCATATTCTGGTTTCCACCAGATACCTTTGAATCTGGATGATCAAATAAAGACTGTGTTTATTACCCCGTATGGGGCTTATTGCTATCGCACCATGCCATTTGGTTTACGTAATGCAGGGGCAACATACCAAAGATGTATGCAAAAATGTTTGCATGACCAAATAGGTCAAAATGTACAAGTGTACGTGGATGATGTGGTTATCAAGACCAAGGAAAGCAAAACGCTCCTTGACGATATCAGGCAAACGTTTGCGAACCTAAGGAGGTTCCGGATGAAACTTAACCCGGAAAAATGCACCTTCGGTGTCCCGGCTAGGAAATTGCTTGGTTTTCTTGTTTCCAGCCGAGGTATCGAGGTTAATCCAACCAAAATCCGGGCCATCGAACGAATGGAACTGCCGAAGTGTCTTAACGATGTCCAGAAGTTCACAGGTTGCTTGGCCTCGTTAAGTGGTTTGTATGTCGGTTGGGAGAGAAGGCATTGCCTCTTTACCAACTCATGAAAAAGTCGGATAAGTTCGTTTGGACATCGCAGGCCGATGAAGCCTTTGCCCACCTGAAGAAGATGTTAGCCATGGCACTAGTGTTAGCCTCACCACTATCAAAGGAGCCAATGTTGCTCTATATAGCCGCAACCAACCAAATTGTAAGTGCAGTGATAGTGGTGGAGCGCGACGAGGAAGGTAAGTCGGTGCAAAGGCCAGTGTATTACTTGAGCGAGGTGTTGTCGGCCTCAAAACAGAACTATCCACACTATCAAAAGGTGGCGTATGGCGTGTACATGGCCGCTAAGAAGCTGAAGCATTACTTTGAGGAGCATCCCATCCGGGTCATATGCGAGGCCCCCATATCCGAGATAATGAGTAACAAGGATGCGAGTGGCAGAATCGCAAAATGGGCAATTGAGCTAGCTCCTTATGCGCCGCAATATGACAGAAGAGAGGCCATCAAATCTCAAGCTGTGGCGGACTTTTTCATGGATTGGGCCGAGGTGCAGTACGAACCGCCACTCCCAGATCCGAACTATTGGCGAATGCACTTTGACGGATCAAAAACCAAAACCGGGCTAGGTGCCGGAGTTGTACTCACGTCGCCAAAGAAGGACCAGTTGAAATATGTGTTGCAGATCCATTTCGCGGCATCAAACAATGTCGCTGAGTATGAAGCACTTGTGCACGGGCTCAAGGTGGCAAAAGAGATTGGGATACGTCGGATCATATGCTTTGGCGACTCGGATTTGGTGGTGCAGCAAGTGTCGGGACTATGGGACACCCTTGATCCAAACATGGCACTGTACAGATTTCATGTGCAGAAGATATCTGGTTACTTTGAGGGATGCGAATTTTACCATGTACCCCGGGTGGAAAATGAGGCTGCCGACATGTTGTCTAAGCTCGGGTCAACCCGATAAGCAATTCCACCGGGTGTAGCATTAGAGTACCTCAGGAAACCATCCTTCAGGCCCTTCCCAGAAACCGACTCAATCTATGTCCCGAAGGACACAGAATCCGGAGCTGTGCCCATGGACATTGACATGGGAAGTGGTGCGCGAAACCCGGGGACTGCCTCAGCAAACCCGGGGGCTGCTTCACTGAACCCGGGGACTGCTTCGCAAGACCCGGGGACTGCTCAGCGTGATCCGGTTGAAGTTATGCTGGTGGATCAGATGTAGATTGATGAGGATATGTTCCCTATGCGAGCAATACCAGCTTGGGCACTACCTATATTTCAATTCCTGAAAGATGGAACGTTACCCACTGAGGAAGTGCTGTCCAGGCAAACACAGAGGAGGGCAAAGGCGTACATGATCATCAATTCCGAACTATACAAAAGAAGTGTGACCAATGTCCTCCAGCGATGTGTTGACCCGGAAGAAGGGCTTGAAATCATCCGAGATATACATCAGGGGGAATGCGAGCATCATGCCTCATCCCGAGCCTTGGTAGCAAAAGCTTTCCGGCACGGATTCTACTGGCCAAGTGCCTTAGAGCAAGCAGAAGATCTGGTGAGAAAATGTAATGGTTGTCAGAGGTACGCTACCAAGACACATATGCCAATGTCGGAACTCAAGACCATACCAATTACTTGGCCATTTGCCGTGTGGTGCTTGGATATGGTTGGCCCGTTCAAACCAGCAAGGGGAAATATGACTCACATTCTGGTAATGGTGGACAAGTTTACGAAGTGGATTGAGGTAAAGCCTATAAGAAAATGTGATGGAGCTACGGCCGTAACGTTTCTCAAAGATATCATCTTGAGGTATGGTTATCCTCACATTATCATAACTGATAATGGCACAAACTTTGCGGAAGGAGCATTTGCGCGTTTTTGCCGGGACAAGAAGATCCGGCTGGACGTAGCCTCGGTAGCCCACCCCGCATCAAACAGACAAGTGGAAAGATCCAACAGATTGGTATTATCCGGGATAAAACCCTGGCTCATTGAGCCGCTGCAAAGATCAGCGGGGTGCTGGATAGAAGAACTACCAGCGGTACTATGGAGTTTAAGAACAACTCCGAATCGATCAACAGGTTATACGCCGTTTTTTCTGGTATATGGGGCAGAAGCTGTATTACCAGCCGACATAGAGCATGATTCGCCTAGGGTCACCCAATACACAGAAGCCAAAGTGCAAGAAGCCCGGCAAAATGATGTTGATTTGCTAGAAGAAGCGAGAGAACTGGCATTGTCCAGATCCGCCATATATCAGCAAAATCTCCGACGCTATCATAGCCGGAAAGTATGCCCCCGAGTCTTTCGGGAAGGCGATCTGGTGCTCCGGTTGGTACAACGTACTGCTGGCATGCATAAATTATCCCCCTCATGGGAAGGGCCATTCATCGTGAGCAAGGCATTGCACAATGATTCTTATTATCTTATAGATGCAAAGCCACAGGAAAAGAACAAGGCGGACAGGTCCGGAGAGGAATCCAAGCGACCATGGAATATAGCTCTACTTCGTCCTTTCTACACTTAGCTAAGAAGTGTATGTATCCGAGTCTTTTCATATGTCGGTATGTATGTCGGCAATGAGCTTATCAATGAAATGTTGGCACCTCGAGCAGTAACTCGGGGACTGCCTTAATAATGTTTGTTGTTTTTCGCGCGTTAGCTGGAATAAGTTATTCTACTTAACTCGGATTAGTAATGTGTGAGCACCAAGAACCCAACTCTTCGACTTGCTGTTGTCCAACAAGAATTGGCTTCATGGCAAGCAAGAGAACAAGTTTGAAATTGCGTAGCACATGAAAAACGACTAAGGAAAAGAATTTATTCGAGCCGACGTTTGTTTTTCGGACTAACCTTGTATTTATTTTCAGGTTATTATGCATTTTTATTTTTGAGCTAATTCTAAAAGTTTCCCATTATTGTTAAAACAATTTTTGAAGCTCGGATCCGTAAGTCGTAAAACCGAATCAAGATAGACACGAACCGAGCCAAGAGATTGAACGAACAAGAAAAAGAAACTCGGGGACTACGCCCAAGTTAATCCGGCATAAGAACTTAGTAGCAAAATATCACATGTGTCTGGAATACAACTCCACCCGGCATAGCGGGGATCTGATAAATTTTCAAGTGTTTTCGCTCAAGGAGCAGCAGGAGGAGGAAGTTCGGCATCGTCTTCGTTGCCTTCAATATCCGAGGCATCATCTTCTTCTTCACCGTCCGAGCCATCTTCATCGTGTTCAACCTCTTCGTCCCCAGCGGCTTCCAGGAAGCTCGGCCCCTCAACCCATTCATGAATGGGAGCTTATTCGATGAGGCTATGAGCGCAAGCTTGGCGCCGAGCTACCCACTCCGGGTCGTTGGTCCATCAGGATCCGGTGCGCAGGCGTGTCAGGAGGTTGAGATCAATTTTCTCGTACCACGTGAGTATGTGGTGAAGAATGGTATCAGCTCCGGCACGTCCAGCGGACTCTCTCCAGAGGTCGAGCAGAGTCTCGGTTTCCATTAGCTTCTCAATGAGAAGTGCGGTGGTCTCCGGGGCATCTTCGTCGGGCCAGAACGTGTTGAAGATCGAGCTGCAGCGCCGAGGATGTCCTTGCCGTAATTTTTGATGAGCTCCACGCGAGATGACAAGCTGACCAACAGGTCCTCCAGGTCATAAGGAATCCCTTCACCATCAGGAGTGGCTGGAGTACCCCTTTCTCGGCGGAAGTTGGCAACTTCTGCGCTCGCAATAGCAGTGCCCTCTGGAAATTTGCCTGGAAACGAGGCAAAGGAGCAAGGTCAAGAAAAGACATATGAAGTAACCCGGAGAAGTAGGTTGGAAAAGGGAAAGGAACTTACGTGATATATGGTTGAGGATCCGGGTCAGCTCCCTGGTGCAGTCATCACGTCTCTTCCGAAGCTGCTCAAGCTCAGCATTCGCCGACCCAAGCTGGATGCCGGACTCCTTGAGTAGATCTTGGTCCTTGGTGATCTTGAGATTGAGGCGCTCGCGCTCTTCTGTGTAATTCTTACCAAGCTTTTGGAGTTCGGATTGGTGCTGGGCCTTCAACTTCTCCATTTCAGCCTTGAGCCTGGCAATCTCATCGTCCTTGGTCTGGAGGAGGGCCAGCTCATCATCTTTCTTCTTAAGCTCGGCTTGGTGATGCCCTGCTTGTTCGAGAAAATGCAGCATCATATCAGGCACAGGCACACTATCTTCAAGCGACACTGAAATAGTGTGTTGACCCAGCAGAGCCGAGGTATGAATGTTTGCCGAGCCAAGGAGAGAAGGAAATGGAAAGCACTGCAAGGTCGGACAGAAATGACTTACCCTTGATTTGCTCCAGATTCTTCCACATAATCGTGTTCTCAGCCTCCACCCCAGCTGCGGAAACCGAATGATGAGATTAGTTCGGCAGAGGAAGAAGAAGAAAAACGAAGAAGCGCTAAGGAAGAAATTTACCCCTTTTCTCGTATTCCGCGATAAGTGCAGCCTGCTTTGCGCGTAGCATCTTGTGGGTATCCAGCAAGCGTTGGAATTCAGCACTCCGGTGATTGGTGGTCACCTGAAAGGGATACAGAGACATAAGTTAGCTTGGTGCATATTCGACGTGTACTAAAATCCGGGCCAAGTGGAACTTAACCCGACTCTAGGTGTGTGCATATTCGAAGTGTACTAAAATCCGGGCCAAGTGGAACTTAACCTGGCTCTAGGTGTGTGCATATTCGAAGTGTACTAAAATCCGGCCAAGTGGAACTTAACCCGGCTCTAGGTGTGTGCATATTCGAAGTGTACTAAAATCCGGGCCAAGTGGAACTTAACCCGGCTCTAGGTGTGTGCATATTCGAAGTTCTCATGGAGCTACGTTAGTTTTCTAAAGAGCATCCGACCGAGTAACAAGTTACTCCCCCGGAGGCTCGGGGACTAATGGTTATTATCTACAGCATGTAAAGGGGAAGCGACGTACCTCCATCATCCGCCCGACGAGGTTAATTGCCTTAGTGGCTGTGTTCATTTGGGCGGAAAACTCGGCGGGGCCGAACTTCTCCGGAAGATCGTCGTTCTGGACGAACTCCGCCTTGTTCCAATTCATGACAAATTCAATCAAGCTCGGAGGGTACCGCTCACCGGTGGGCATATGGGGCGCCACCAAGCCCTTCGCGTGCGCTTCTTTCCTCTCAATCAAGGCAAGGGCTGGGCTGGTGTGCAGAACCATCTGTTGTGCTTCAGTTGGCTCGGCAGGGGCGTCCTTCGCTGCTGGAGTTTTCTTGGGAAGCATGGATGCGAGGGTACGCTGCCTAGCCTCGACGAATGTTGACTTGGTAGTGTCCGGAGCCTTTTTGCCCTTGGCTTGCTGGGAAAAAGAAGTCGTCGCAGGGGATTTCCCCTTAGGAGCTGCCGGAGTAGTTCCTCGCCGAGGTTGAGAAGACTCGGACGAGGCAGAGGAGCTAGGCGTTGGTGCTCTTGTTGCTGGACTTGGTGCCGCTGCTGATGTTTTTGCAGCCGGAGTTGGTGCTGATGCCGGAGTTGGTATTGGTGCTGGTCTAGTTGTTGGTGCTAGAGCTGCTGCTGGTGCCGAGGTAGCTTCGGTGGTTCCTGGTTGCGGCGAAGCCGAAGTGGTGGATGTTGTCGCCTCGGCTGGGCTGGTCTCCCCCGCTCCAAGGTTACCCTCCTCTTGCCGAGGTGGAGCAGAACCCGGAGCAGACGCAGAACCCTCTGGAATAGGGCTCAGCGGACGTGACTCGTCGTCACGACGGGGAGAAGGGCTAGATCGGAGTGGTGAAGAGATGCTAGATCCACTTTGAGGGACCTCCACCGGAGCCCTGCAAAATCAAATAATATCAGAAGAGAAATTACAACAAAGATAGGAGGAACAAATTACAGAAGGAAAAATGACTTACGCATCCGAGGTTTGGGCCTCCTTGGGTTTCTGAGCCCTTCGTGCTGGGGCCTTGCCTGCTGGCTTGGAGGCAGTCTTGTCCCTGGACTTCTTTCGCCTTTTAGCAGGCTAAGGAGGTCCGTAGGAGGAACTTGGAGCAACCCCGTGCTTCTTCTTCGGCGCTACCGGAACAGGTTCGCCCGTAGCGAGGGGAGGATCCTCGTGGATGTGACCACCGGGGTGAGCTGATGCCGAAAAAGCAAAAGAAAGGGGGACAGCCTCAACAGGTTCAATCACCTCGACATCCGAGTCATCTTCATCATCGGGCCAATCTCTAATAGAAGAGGATTTACCCGTGGGTTGTTTCGTAGCATCGGTCATCGGGAGGAACATCTCCTGGTCCGGCTCTTCCTCATCCAGAGTCTCCCGGTCCGGCGCCCACTTAAGGGTCGGATCGGTGCCGTCCTTGAGGGTTTGCTGAAGAAATTGCTGAGGAAAAGAATGAACAAAAGAGTAAAAAATGCAACAATAACCGACATGTAATTAGTCCGGGGTAAGTTTGCAACATGAATCTTACCGCGGTAGGAAGCCTATCGCGGCAATAATGCTCAATTCCCTAAGTCCACTCAGAGGAGAAGTCCTTGTGGGTGGTGAAGAGAGCCTTAACCAGGCGATATATCTCCATGTTTCTCAGCTCGAAGGATGAGGTCCGGTTGGGGTCACGGCCGAAGCTCATGTGGCACACCTTGTGGGTGCGCTTCTAGAGGGGGGAAATTCGGTTGCGTACGAAAGTGATCATCGCATCCTCGTTGCGCAGCCCGAGCTTCTTCAGCTCCGCGAACCTCTTGTTGACCTGGTTGGCCAAGGTCGTGGGCTTCTTGGGGACGGCATCCCACAGTTCCGGGTTAGGTGGACCCGGAGTATAGGGGAGCAGCCGGATTAAGTCTTCGGTGCCGGTATTCCGGACGTAAAAGAAAGTCCGGGCCCACCCTTTGCAGTACTGTAACCCGGTGACCCGGGGGAAAACGGAAAACCTCCGGGGTGAGATGGAAGCAGCTCCGAATTGAGTGAGCTGCTTGTCCTCCGGATCGATGTGGATGTTTGGGATGACATTGCGACGAAGGCCGAAAAAACGGATCCATAGCTCCTTCGTGGGCCATAGTCCGGCATAACATTCGATCGTGGAAGCAAAGGCGGAAAGAGAAGTGATGGCATTGGCAGGAAGATGGTGCGGCTGGAGTTGATAGGTACTAAGCCAGTCCCGGAAAAAGTCGCTCACCGGCAAACCGAAGCCCTGTGGGAAGTGGGACAAGAACATGACGTATTCACCCGGATTGGGTGAGGGGGCCAATTCGGAGGATGCAAGACGAGCCGCAACGCCGGCGGGGATGCGCCTGGTGCGGTAGAGCCAATCCAGGTCGTCTTCGCAGACCCAAGATCCGGCCCACGCACCGCGGTCCGCCGCCGCGGCGTCCTCCTCCATTTCTTGCTCAGCGACGATGAGCTGCTCCTCCGTCATCTGGTCTACGCTGCCCTCACTGGCGCTAGCGGCGTCGGGGGGCAGAGGCCTGGATTGGCGAGGACCCGTGGCGAGGGAGTTGCGTAGCGGTGGCTGCGATGCAGAGGTGTGAGGGAAAAGCGTGGCGGCGACGCTGCTATTTGGGAGCATTGGCGGCGGCGCGATCGCGAGGAAGACGAAGGAGAAGAGCAACGGGCAGAGGGGCGCGGAAGGGGAAAATCCTAAGGGGTGCGCCCCTCCGCTATTTAACCACTCCCTCAAGGGGTGAGTGGGATCGCATCCTGCGGATCAGCCACACGTAGTGGCCGTGTATGACCTGCCTTGGCCAATCAGTGGGGAGCCACACGGAGGGCCACAGAGCGGAGATGATCCCATGATGTGACATTGTGATGCGATAAACGAGGAGGCAGGCATGACGTGACCCGCGCACAGTGATAACTGACAATTACTGCGGCGGTTACTGTGTAGGCCCTTAAAATAAGACAACATAATGATTACCCTTCACATGTGTTGGCGTACGAGAGAAGGAAACAAGACCCGGATGGAACTGTGGTAACCCGGCCAGCAAGTGAAAACTTGGAATGTGCGGAGGGAAAGTAAAACCATGAGGTCCGAATTAAAGTGGTAACCCGGCCGGCAAGTGAAAACTTGGAATGTGCAAAGGGAATGTAAATCCATATAATCCGAGGTAAAGAGGTAGCTCGGCAATAACGACCGGAGCTCGAAATTGAACCTGATGTGGCCTTAGCGGCCAAGGCAGCTAAGACCGCACCAGCTTCGAGGACTAATGTTGGGGGGATACCCCCGGGTAGGGTCACGCCGTGGTATAAAGGCCGAGTTAGCCGAGGTTCGGCAAGGCCAAAGCGGATGCTGGCCGGGTCACCTAAAGGCAGGCCGAATCACGGGGTAACCCGGACCAGGGGGCGTTCGCCTGACTAAGTCTCAACCGACTTAGGGAATAAGTCGGAGGTGTCTGTTTTACTTGTATGCAGGAACGGGTGTGGCCGGATCAACTATGATCCGGGTCGCGTCTGGCTTCTAGGAGAAGGAAGGAATCTCGCTGGTCAAAAGAAGCCCCGGTACGCACTACCTGAGCGAAGCAAGCAAGGACAGGACCACCGGGGCGTGGCCGACAAGGGTGACGACGCCCATGTCGGCTGACGCGGGCGCCGCAGAGGCTCACGTAGCCTCTGCATGTGTGACGCGGGGGAAAAGCACCCCGGTCGGCTTACTACTTTGGGAGGAGGCATATTCTTAGGAATATGCTTCCACGTATGCCCTAAGCAGAGACTGAGCTCCCTCTATAAAAGGGGGGCTAGGGTTTCAGTATAAGGGGTTCCGCTATTCTGTTCTGGTTCTGCTAGGGTTTTGAGGGTGATCTGTATGTGAGAGTAAGAGAGCTCCTTCTTCCTCCTCTCGCCAATACAGCTCTAGGAGCACTTGTAATCTTGGAATCAAAGCAATACAAACAACTGTGTGGAGAATCACTTCACTATCCCTCCTTGGATTCCCCTAGCGTGTATTAGTCCCCACCTTTAGCCTATCCATGGCATCTGTCGTGACACCACCACGACACTTCTTGTATCTTGATTGCAGGGTTGCTTGAGAGGGAATATCTTTGACCACTTCCTCCCCGAGTTCAATAAAACTTGGGTAATCCACTTAAGGGAAAACTTGCTGCTGTTCTACAAACCTCTGCACTTGGAGCCCCAACAACTGTCTACAAGAATAGAAGTTAGTAGACATCAAGCTCTTTTCTGGCGCTGTTGCCGGGGAGGTAAGGTAAAAGGTATTCACACCAGAGGATTAAAGAAGAAGAACCTCCCACAGCAAACGCCTATTTTTTGGCGCCGTTGCCGGGGAGGTAAGGTAAAAGGTACTCACATCCTCCGGTGTGAGTGCTCGAAGTTATTTCCTTTAGATTCTGCAATTTTGTATTTTTGTTTCTTGTTTTCACTAGTTAGGCTTAATGGAAAACAACAACAAAATTAGAGAGCTTTATAGTATTTATCTTGAGTTAGGACATGAAGTGTTTGAAGAGAAAATTTAAAAACCTATGGAACTTTATTTGCATGCTAATAGCAATGTTGTTAGTATGAATTCTTTGGACACCATTATTGCGAATGCTATGGAAAAGTCTAAGATTGGGGAAGCTGGTTTTGATGAGTATGATATTTTTAGTCCCCCAAGCATGGAGGAGAAAATCTACTTTGATGATACTATTACTCCAATATATGATGATTACAATGATGAATATGATATTTTCAGTCCACCTACTATTGAGGAGAAAATTAATTACAATATGCCTCCTATATTTGATGATTAGGGTGATGAGAATAATAATGATAGCTATTTTGTTGAATTCGCTCCCACTACGATTGATAAGGATGACTATGCTTATGTGGAGAGTAATAATGATTATACGCATGTGGCTCATGATAATAATGTTTTATGTGAAAGTTATATTGTTAATTTTATTCATGATGCTACTGAAAGTTATTATGAGAGAGGGAAACATGGTTTTATGCATCTCAGTAATATTAAGTTTCCCATCTTTATGTTGAAAGTCTTGAAGTTGCACTTGTTTTGCTTTACTATGATTGTTGCTTTGTGCATTTATGACTTGTTTCTTTACAAGATTCCTATGCATAGGAAGTGGGTTAGACTTAAATGTGCTTTGAATTTGCTACTTGATGCTCTCTTTTACTTCAATTCATATTTCTTATGTGAGCATCTTCTCAAACTATCATGCCTAACTTAAAGGCGTTAAAGAAAAGTACTTATTGGGAGATAACCCAAAAGTTTTAGATGAGTCTTGGAAGTTATTACCTCTGTAATAACCGCTCCTTATCCTTTTTATTTTCTTTTTGTGTCAAGAGTAACCTCTAATGAGAGAGAAATAATGATTGGGAAAGTTGTTGTCCCAAAACAGATTTCTGTTCTTCACCGTAAAACTTCGTGTAAAATATCTGTACGTCCTTTTGAGGCGTGAATTTTTGTGCTTCTTCCCCAGGTTGTTATCTAACTTTTGTTAGTTCAACACTTTTCGATTTGAGCAACAGAAGGTCTTCGAAAAAATTCGTCTTTACCTGCTGGTCTGTTTTGACAGATTTCTGCCATTATTTGCATTTGCTTCTTGTTGGTTCCTTTTTGAGTTCTTTTGGGGAATTGAGCTTTTTGAGGGAAGTGCTACATTAGCTAGTGTTTTAGTAGAAGTTTTATTGGTGTTCGAACTTAACCTAAAGACTTATTATCTTGAGTGCACTAATGTTGCTAATAAAGATTGTGTGAAGTTTTGTATGAAGGAAAAAATTCAGGTGTATGGAAGGAATGAGTAATGAGATGAAGGATGGACTAAAGCTGAAGCTTGGGGATTCCACGCGTGTCACCCCAAGAAATATCCAAGAATTACAAGTGTCAAAGCATGGGGATGCCCAAGGCATCCCCCTCTTCATTAATAAAAATCTCTGGTTTCTTCCAAACACTTCATTTTTATTGTTTCATGCACAGCTGTGTTGTTCTTGGAGTGTCTTCTTTTTCGTTTTCGTTTAAGTTTTTTGTTTGCTTGATTTGCTTAGTTTGCTGAATAAATTGGTTGGACCCCCTCTTTCATACATTGGTTTTCAAATAGGTTGGTTTGGATTGGAAAAGAGTAGGAAAATTCATGCTTATGTGGTAAAGGGAGCTTGTTTTTGACTGTGGCCTATGCTTTGTCATGCCATGCTTGATATTGTTTTGGCTTTATGCTTAGTATTCTTTGTTTTAGCATGACTTGTTATAAACAATTGAGATTGCTTAATGTGCCTTGGATGAATCATGCGTCGTTTTAGCATATTAAAGCATAGTATAGTGGTATTCTCCTTTGATGTTTTATTTGGGTTGACTTGGCGCATGCTCACACCATGTTATGACTATCCCAAGTCACCATAGCCTTTATGATCCTTTAGTTTTCAACTTGTAGTATCACTTTATGCTTTGATCAATGATGTTTTGTCGCTCTACATGACTATGGCCATTATTGCTCTCTTAGTTTGTCGCTCCCAGTCTTTTGCTAGCCTCCACAACCAAGTATGAGTTCCACTCATGCATCCAACTCCTTAAACCAAGTTATTCCAAAGAGTCCACCATACCTATCTACTAGCTTATGCTATTCCAAGTATATTCATGCTTTTGCTTACCTTCCAAATTAAACTTGTTATGAGAAAACTAGTGATTAAATCTCTCACGAACTTGATGGAACACTTACTTTTCTTGCCCTTAATAAACTTGAACCATTGTGTCGTCTATGTTGTATATGCTTGCACTTATTTGTTGGGAATTAGCAGAACTATGCTTTCATGGGGAACGCTTTCAACATTGCACTTGGTACTTGTACCTAGTTGATATCATGCTCTTTTGTATATGGATGTCGTCAGTGTGAAATGGAAGGGGAGCTTGTAAGTCCATGGAGTTATGTATATGTGTTAGAGAAACGCCTGGGCCCCTAGTCTAATCCATGCTGACATGGTGGAAACCTGCAGCGTAACCATAATGAGCTGTCTATGAAGCATTCTTCTTATAAAAAAAGAGTCCTATATTGAGAAAAAAAGAGAAAAAGAAAAATAAGATTATGAAAAGAGGAAAGAGATAAAAAAGCACCACATTCCCATGGTAAATAAGAAGAATGCTGAGATGCTCGTTGTCTGCTTGCCTTGTCATTTTGATATGGGGATTCTTCCGTATCATCGGGCAAGGGGTACCCCGTTGGCGGTTCTCTATGATACACATGTACTTACGATGACATGCTTGGTTTTATCTACTTTCTTATATTTTGTCCACACTTTGGAGTACTTTTCATTTTCTTGGACTAACCTATTAACAAGAGCCACAGTGCCAACTACCTGTTTTCTGCTGTTTTTGGTTTCAGGAAGTCAGAAAATGAATATTCTCGGAATTGGAGGAGACAAAAGCCAAAGTCAATATTTCACCGAGGGGAACATGGAGCCAGAAGACGAGACGGAGAGGGGCCAGGGCCTGGCCACACCATGTGGTGGCGCGGGCTAGCCTTGGCCGCGCCACCAGGTGGTGTGGGCCCCTCTGGCCTCCACCGACCTTGCCTTTTCGCCTATAAGAAGCCTCCCGATGCATAAACCCTAAATAGTCAAGCCTCCAGCCATGAAAAGTTCTGCAGCGCCGCCGCCACCGAAGGGGAGATTCGGGGGACAGAAAGTCTCTGTTTTGGCACCCTGCCGGGACGTGGAAGTGCCCCCGGAGCCATCTCCATCGATCTCCACCACCATCTCCATCACCATTGCTGATTCCCATGATGAGGAGGGAGTAGTTCTTCCTCGAGGCTAAGGGTTCTGCCGGTAGCTATGTGTTCATCTCTCTCTCTATGCATGATCATATTGTGATCATGAGCTTGTAATCTATAGATCTACCTTGCTACTCAAGTGCTTTAATAGATCTCTGCTCTCCCCATGTGTGTGAAAGTGACAGCGTGCTCACCATGGTGGCACTTAGGCTAGAGATTACAAATACTTGTTATGCGTTATATTTGGAGTTGGATGTCTTTATGAAATTGTGGTGTTTGTTGGACTCATCTAGTACTCAAGGTGACAATGTGGGGTTTTCTAGATGGAAAGGCTTACTTTGAGGTGTGCTGTTATAGCCCTACCATCGATTAGAGTGTCCAACCGGAGAGTAGTTAAGAGTCGTATCATAAAGAGAAGATATTTATATGAGAGTGTGCACTGGTGAAAGTATGATCCCTAGGCCTTGTTTCTAAGCACTGAAACACCGTTTGCTACTAGATCTGTTACATGTTTGCTTGCTTCCATCTTTATTTCAGTTTGTCTTTAGTCTCTTCCACGCCATCAAGCTATTTTCTTGCACCGTTGTCTTATATCCATACCACTTGTATTTCACTATCTCTTCGCCAAACTAGTGCACCTATACACCTGACAAGTGTATTGGGTGTGTTGGGGACACACGAGACTTCTTGTATCTTGATTGCAGGGTTGCTTGAGAGGGAATACCTTTGACCACTTCCTCCCTGAGTTCGATAAAACTTGGCTAATCCACTTAAGGAAAAACTTGCTGTTGTTCTACAAACCTCTGCACTTGGAGGCCCAACAACTGTCTACAAGAATAGAAGTTAGTAGACATCAGTCACCTCAAAAATTATTCTTTCTTTTTATCACTTACCTACTCGAGGACGAGGAGGAGTTAAGCTTGGGGATGTTGATACATTGCAAATGTATCTATAATTTTTGATGTTCCATGCTTGGTTTTTTTATACTTTCTTGTGTTTTGTCCACGCTTTGGAGTAATTTTCATATGATTTCTTGGACTAACCTATTAATAAGAGCCATAGTGCCAGTTGCCTGTTTTCTGCTGTTTTTGGTTCCAGGAAGTCAGAAAATGAATATTCTCGGAACTGGACAGGACAAAAGCCAAAGTCACTATTTTACCGGAAGACATCTAGAGCCAGAATACGAGACGGAGAAGGGCTGGGGCCCGACCACACCACTTGGTCGCGTGGCCAGGCCTGGCCCACGCCAGGGGGTGGTCTGGCCGACCCCAGCACCCCCTCGGCCTCTCCTTCCGCCTATATATTGCCTCCGATACCAAAACCCGAAGGACCCGATCAAAAATCCACGAAAGAGTCTGTAGCCGCCATCATCTCCATCCCTAGATCGGGAGGGATCTGAAGCTCTTCCTGGCACCTTGTCGGAGAGGGGAATTCACCCTGGAGGCCTTCTTCATCATCATGCAAGCCTCCGGTGTGATGCGTGAGTAGTTCATCTCTGGACTACGGGTCCATGTAGTAGCTAGATGGCTGGTTCTCCTCCTTTGTGCTTTCATGTCTAGATCTTGTGAGCTCCGTTCATGATCAAGATCATCTATTTGTAATTCTGCATGTTGTGTTTGCGGGGATCCGATGGATATTGAGATGCTATTTCAGATTGATTATTGATTCTATCATGTCTTTGTTATTTGTGATCTTGCATGCTTTCCGTTGTTAGTAGCTATCTTGTCCAAGTAGATGCTAGCAACTCCAAGAGTTAGTATTTATGCTCGATACTGGGTTCATGCCTCTGGTAATCTGGGGAAGTGACAGAAATCTCTAAGGTACTAAATGTGCTGTTGCTACTAGGGAGAAAACAACAATCCTTTGTTTATAGAACAATCATATTGTTTACTTTACACACAATTCGTAAAGCAATAATCTGTTGCTTGCAACTTAATACTGGAGGGGGTTCGGATGATAACCTGAAGGTGGATTATTATTCATAGATGCAGTTGGGTGGCGGTCTATGTATAATGCTGTAATGCCCAATCAAGTCTCAAAGGAGTCAAGATGATTAGTATATGCTTGTATGCTTTCTCGATGTTTGTCAATTGCCCCGCTGTAATTTGTTCACCTAGCATGTTATCTATCTTAAGGAGAGCCACCTCTAGTGAACTATGTACCCTGGTCCTTTCTTTTACATACAATCTACAAACTGTTTACTACTTTGTGTTTACTTTCTGCAAACTATTACTTCCTTCCATTCGATACGTTTAATCCTTTGTTTTCAGAAAAACCGGTGAGATTGACAACCTCATCGCAAGTTGGAGGCAAAGTTCTGTGGTTGTGTTGTGTAGGTCTCCACGTCGCTGCTGGCACCGGTAGTGCCCCTGCCAACGTGCAACTAGCTACACCTTTGGTGTGTTTCCTTGCTCCTACTGGATTGATAACCTTGGTTTCATACTGAGAGAAAACTTGCTGCTGTGCTCATCATACCTTCCTCTTGGGGTTCCCCAATGAGCTCGATATATTTTGGGCCATCATGCAGTACCAGCTGGATGTGATGGACCTCATTTACCATGAATTGACTGATGCTATGTTCAACAGGCTGTCTATTGCTTATGCTCCCTACATTATGATGCTCATCAAGCACCTGCTTCCATCTGAAGAATTTAACATTGATGTTGTGCACAAGGCAAAGAAGATCTACACCAAGGTTACGAAGACCTCTCACCCCTCTTCTGCTCCTGAGGGTCTCATGAGGGATGCTCGTGCTAGTGCTCGTAGTCCTCCAGTGCCTCCCGTTCCTCGTGAGATCAAGCAGCTGAACTGGTTCCAGCGGAACATTCTTTGCATGGGCATGGACACCCGCAAGGGACAGTGCGAGGCTTACAAGGAGTGCCATGAGTTGGCCCACTCTCAGCAGCTCATCCTTCACCATGTGTCCGGTACTCTGGCGATCCCCCTGCTTCTACTCCTCCCACACCATATGCTCGGTGGAACTCTTCTTCTAGGCTTAACTATGGAGAGCTGGAGCATCACCTGTTTCCTTCCGCGGACACTGCTACTGATAAGCATGATGACATCGAGGAGCTTGAGGATGAGGACGAGGACGGGGACGAGGACGAGGATGAGGACTACGAGTGATACCTTGGGGCGTTAGCATCGCTCTTCTTCCTTTTTGGCATCTCGATGCCAAAGGGGAAGAAGTAGTTCTATTAGGTCTCAGAGGATTTACATGGGTCGGGTACAAGCATTTGCACCTTTTCTATTCGTCGTTTTCTTGCTTGAGCCCATTTAGCGTTGAACTTATGGTTTGGTTTGTATGAAACTTTGTGTGGCTCTAGATTTATCTCGTGGATTACTTCTATGGCTTCATCTATCATATCCTAATATTGGTTATCTATCTCGAGGAAGACGCTTATAATGGTTATCACATTGATAATAGTGGCTATATCAAGGACGCCTCTCTCTATCTCAGTGGTATGATTATGTGGTATGATTATGTTGTTTATATTTCAATGGAATAGACTCGTACCTATTTGTGTGCATTTGTATTCAAATACAAATTTTTAGTATGCACACATTGAGGGGGAGTCTCTTTCATGTATTTACTGTTGGTGGTCTTGTGAACTTTCTTGCAAATCCTAGTATTGTCATCTAACTCCAAAAAGGGGGAGATTGAAAGAACAGTTCATGGTTCCCTATGTTTTGTGTGTTAGATAACAATACCATGGAGTTTCTAATGTGCACTAAGTGTTGCAGGAAAGTTTTGAGTGTTTGGGGGGCTGGATTATCCACCCCCATCATGGGCCGGATAATTCGGCCGGACCATCTTGGCCAGGGCTGGCTATGCGCGTGCTTCTGTCTGGGGGCAGATTTCCCCCCGGACAGTTCGGCTCTGGGGCGGGTTTTCTCCCTGGACTGGATAATCCGACCTTCATGTTGGGCCGGATAATCCGGCACCAGGGGAATCGCCCAAGGGAGCGTCTACGCGAGCTTCTATCTGGGGGCGGAATTTCCCCCAGATATTCCGTGGCTGGGGCGGACCAGCCGGATAATCCGGTCCCCAGGAGAAGATGTCAAGGGCCAGCCTGCGCGAGCTTCTGTTCGTAGGCGGATTATTTGGCGGATAATCCAAGTCTAGGGCGGAGTTTTCCCCAGGCCGGATAATTCGGCCCTTACTTGGGTCGGATAATCCGCCCCCCAAAGACTCCAACGGCTCAGTTGGGGAAGGGGGTATAAAAGCCCCTTCATCCCCTTCAGGCAGACTTCTTGATTCATTTTGAGAAGTGTCAGACCCATTGCAAGAGCTCTCTCTAGATCTCCCACTTCAACCACCCGAAGGCTTCGATCTTTGGGGGAATTGAAGGAGGAGACAATCTTCATCGCCATCACGAATCAAGCACATCAACTCCTCTCCGTTCATTTAGAGAAATCCCCGATCTAGTATTCTTGTTAATATCTAGATCTTGTGTTTTGTTATTGATAACTTGTTCTTGTGGCAGCTTGTTGTCATTGCGGGAGCCTCCAATTTGGTTGTGGAGTTGTGCCCCGCTAGTTGTGTAAAGGCGCCGGTTCCCGCCTCGAAGGGTTCCTATAGTGGAAAGGTGGATCAGGCCTTTGGTAACGGGATCCATCGGAGAACAGGGTGAGACCTATTGTGGCGTGGTGGTCTTAGTACCGCCCACCCCTCCAACGCAGATGTACTTCCCTTAACAAGGAAGGAACTGCGGTAAAACAAATCCTCTGTCTCCGCGTGCTTCACTACGGTTCACTCGTTCCTCTTTCCACTCGCCTTTTACTCGCTAGTAGTTATGTTTGCATATAGGGAAATTCTTCCTAATAGTCTATCTAGAGAATTTACCTTTTGTGTTAAGCCTAAAATTGAAAGAACATTAAAATTTGAAGTAGCACCTATTCACCCACCCCCTCTAGGTGCCCATACGATCCATTTCACCTTCCTCTGGTGCATCATATGGGTGATCTCATATGCAAGAAGCACATTATCTGCTATCATCCTTCCCGGGACAAAAGCCGATTGGGTCGGGGATATAATATGCGGGAGAATACGTTTTAGCCTACTGCATAGAACCTTTGAAATTAGTTTGCAAAGGACATTGCATAAACTTATCGGTCTCAACTCTGACACCTTCTCTGGAATTGGTACTTTTGGAATTAGGACAATATACGTTTCATTCCAACCGTGCGGCGTAGGTCCTCCATTCAAGACTCCCAACACCTCTTCCTGGATTTTTGGTCCAACCATATACCAAAATATTTTATAAAAATTGCAGGCATTCCATCCGAGCCTAGGGCTTTTAGATCACCAATGGAATCCAACCCCTCCTTCACTTCATCAACAATGAACACACGGACCAGGGACTCATTTATCTCATTTGTAACACTATGAGAAACATGTTGTAAAAGATCATTATTTTTATCACCCGCAGAGGACACGAACAAACTTTTGAAGTGGTTAGTAATAAAAGCTCCCAACTCCTTCTCTCCCTCCACTACACTTCCACCTTCTCTCTTCAAACTTTTTATGGTATTCTTCTTTTTCCTCTGCATGGAAAAAACTCGAGTTCCGGTCACCATATTTTAGCCAATTAGCATGCGCCCTTTGCTGCCAATAGATACTATGTTGCTTTTCCAACCTACTGAGTTTATATTTAAGAACATGCTCAAATATACTCTGGCTGATAGGACCCCTTCGACACTGAAGACTCGTATTAAAAATGCAAAGATTTTTCTATCACCTTTGTATCGTTTGACTTTCGGGAAATAACACTTGTACGCACGGAATGAAGGTAGTATGACACAAGACCTAATCTGGGCCATCTTGGGCTCCCACTACAAATTGGGTAAACACAGCCCATTCCATTCCACTGGACCACGAGTCCGCGGCACGGCGGAATTCATCATCATTCGGTAACTCGTCGTCACGCCGTCGTCCTCGTCCCCATTTCACTTCGAGTGCACTTCACGTTTCAATTCACCTCTCTTTACTCCTCCGTCCCCCTCCGTCCCCACGGCGTGCTCGTCACAGCTCACGGCACGGTACGAGTTGGTGGTGCATCTCCTCCCCTCTCCTGCACGAACTCCGCACCACCTCGCTCCTCCCACTGTCCCACACGGCCAAAAAATCCACCCACTCCGCCACCGCCGGGCATCCCCTTTCCCCGGCAGTCGCGTCGCCGGCGGTGCGGCGAAATGGCCATCCCCGTCGAGGAGGCCATCGCCGCCCTCTCCACCTTCTCCCTCGAGGTACCCCCCCTACCCTGTTCCCAACTCGCGCCCGATCTGCTCGGGCCCCGACTTGGAGAAGCGCTACGGGGGAATGCGGTGCTCGCGCGTCTCCTCCAGGCCCATGGAGTGTTGTCCGCTTCCCTCGCTGCTCGAGTGGCGTTACGAATTGGGCGCGGGTGGCTCGAGAGTTCGTTCGTCTGCCTGCGTTTAGAGCTCAACACCCGTGGTCCATGGAGAAGTGCGGATGTAGGGTTTTCGGTGCTGCGCGCTGGTCCGAATTGAGCTCCACGGAACTAATGGCTTTGAGCTCTTGATCGACACGCTCGATTTAAACACTCAGAGGAGTGTAGTACAAGTGTGAATTGCGATGCTTTCTGTGGAGGTGTCGAATGCTGGTTTGCTAGCTGTCGAGTGCCCTTTAATTTTGGCTAGATGTGTTTAATTTCGAGCCCCTAGTTGGGATGCCGAACACTTACAGCGCACTCCAAGATGAAATGTTGGACAGCGTGACTGCTTCCCACGAGTTGCTATCCGTAGAGTGTGACAGCGTGAGATCTGCAAACTATTGTTCCTGTCGAGCTCATCGTCAGGCTAGTTCTCAGGTTTAGATAGCTAGTGTTTGTTCCATTCCTTTCATAGGTTAATGAACTTCGTACCCTTGCATAATTACGATACCTTCTGTAGTTACATTTTTTCCCTGGTTTGCTTGATCGCAAGCTTCTATTAATTAGTTATATTATAAATTTCAGGATGAGCAGCCAGATGTGCAGGGATTAGCTGTGCTCCTGTCAAGCGAAAGATATGCAACTAATAGTCCTATTGGTATGTGAACGTGATAATGTCTTTCATCTTGCTGATGCTTTGACTTTATTATGCACGATTATTGAGCTGATGCCAAATAGGCTCATGACACCCACACTCATAACTAAGATGCACAAATCTACCCATTCCATCGCAAGCCCTGTTTCCTTGTTTTGCTGCAAACAAAAGAATTGCTCAGTTGTCCAAGAAAAAATTTCATTCGATTTATCGTGAGTTGCCTACTGTAATCCAAAACTTGCACTCTTATGTTCAGAGTACAGTGATGTTGCGGCTTATCGTCTATCATTAGGAGAAGATACAAAAGCAATCAACCAGCTGGTATGTAGTTGCTATTTTATCTGTTCTTGCATTGTGCATGATTTTTTCTTTTTATCCGTAGATATCTGCTCCCTTTTGGTTAGATACTTTTGTCTCATTGTGAGAATACCTAATACTATGCCACCTTTTGATCCATAGGCATTTAGTCCCACTCTTTTGGGGCAATTCTCGTACTTAAGTGATCTGCATGTGATAACTATGTCTGTGCCATTACTGATCTATTTGAAGTACAAACTGTTGTCCAAGAAGCAACCTCACTCATTGAAGTCTATACTCTTGCTGCCTACCCAACACATCCCCTTTTCCCTCTAAAGCCATAACATAGATGCACGCATGAACATGCACCCAAACAAGTGCATACATACCTCTTTCCGTGGCACCATCATCATAATTGTTTCATTGTAAATGTATATTCTTTTCTTAATCCAACTACATTTCTTCATGTCGCTTTAAATGGGAAGTGCTTACTGTCTTTCTTGCATCGTCTTGTGGATGAAAATGAACTGCAGAATACTCTGATTCAAGAGGGAAAGGAAATGGCTTCTTTGTTGTACACATACCGGAGCTGTGTTAAAGCACTACCTCAGGTTAACTTCTGCTTGCTCTGTCCATTCACTTATTTCCATCTAAATAATCTCCATATTATGCCATTATGCTGTGATGTCTTTAAAAAAGTTAGCTACTACTTTGTTTTCCTTCTGATTCAATGATATATGACGACAGTAAGTCACTGGTAATTCTGCGATGTTATCAACAATGAAAGTAACTAATTTTGTACTTTGAATTCTCGCTGTGGTTATGTCCCAGTACCACCATACGCCTTCTGTAGTTCGCTTGTTAATTTGTGAAGTTGACTTTCTAGCACACTGCTACTCTTTTTTTCCACTCCATGACGGTCAATGAAGATACGAGAAAACTTCCTACTAGTTTATTATGTTGATTGAATCACATCCTCTCTGAGCTGGCTCTGATTTGGGTTGATTAGTTAAATGAAATTTCATCTGGTAGATTCTCAAACCAAATATTCTCACTTCTTAATCAAGTTTAATCCAGAGTATCTTTTGTGTGTTTTGTTCTTTAATGTGTTAATATCAGATGGTTCATAGGCTTCCCCTTGTGTTCTATAAATTCCTTACCCTTAAGCATAGAATTCCCTACTGTAGTCTATTCTGAGTATCATAGACTGTTGAACATTGATGCAGCTGCCAGATTCAATGAAGCATAGCCAAGCAGATTTGTACCTGGAAACATATCAAGTTCTTGACTTGGAAATGAGCCGTTTACGCGAAATTCAGAGATGGCAAGCATCTGCTGCTTCAAAGGTAGTACCTCCATTGTGTTCAGTTCCTTTGCTATGCTTGTCTCTTTTACATACCTGCTTCCAAAAGGCATTTCACTTTCTTGATGACTACTTTTCATCAAATTTTTTTTTGGGGATGGGTGGGTGGGTGAGATGTGAATGAGGTTACTTCACATTGCCAACAGTTTCATCTCTTATGCTGAGATTAATGGGAAGCGGGTGAAACCTGCCCAAAGACCCCTGAAACTTGAAATCCAAGTACATAATCTCCACTGAGCTTGCACGGTGATCATGTATAATGTGTTCATACGCCGATTTAGATTAGGACAAGTGTCCTGTTATCTTCAGGTACCAACCAACTTCGGTTTGAACTTGTATTATCCTCACCATTTTCCTTGTGTTCTGTGGTAACTTATTACTATTAGCATTTGGCAGCATTTCGATCTTCAGAAATATTTCAGCATCCAGTTCAGAGTTTAACAACATTTTGTCATCTGGTGCAGCTAGCAGCTGATATGCAGAGATTCGCTAGGCCCGAGAGACTGGTCAATGGGCCCACAGTAACTCATTTTTGGTTTGTTCTTTTGCCCTGGCAACTGTTGTGTAGCTTTCTTTTCATTGAGAGATATGATATGTTGTCTGTGGATTAATATTAGTTGGATACTTGTTTACTCTATATAGCTGTAATAAAGGATTAAATGAAGTGAATCATGATCAAGTTGTGCTCCAAATAATAAAACTAGCTGGTTCCTAATTGCGAACAAATGTACCAATACATCTAAACCAAGGGAGAAACGTTCTGGTGACAGTTTGAGAACCTTCTCTGGAATACCCACTTACACGTCTAGCAGGCATGGACATAGATATTTCTATGACACAATTGCACAACGCTGGTAAAAGTCGGATCCATTGTACATCATTCTGGCTTCCAAGAAGAATTTGGTATATGTTTTGACTTTTCTTAAACTTCCTCAACCTTTAGAGGGAAAATAGAGCTTCCAAGCTTAACGTAAAATTTGCTACAGGACACTGTTATTTTCCGGCGATTGCCGAAACACACCGCCTGATTGTGTCTTTGTCAGGTACCATTACAATTTTGTGGCACATTTGCCAGAACACACCGCATGGCCAAAAACGGAAAGTTTGGCACATTTTTTTCAAAACTGGCCATAGCATGGCCATCCCAGGCAAAACTGCTGAACTTTCCATTTCTAGCCATGCGGTGTGTTCTGGCAAATGTGACACAAAATTGTAATGGTACCTAGCAAAGGCACAATCGGGCAGTGTGTTTCGGCAAACGCCAGAAAATAACGGTGTCCTGATCTATTTTTAGAGCAGCATTGTTAAGGCAATGCCTTTTATATTCTAATTCAGTATACAAGTTGTATTTATTTTTTCATTGAGAATCAGATGTATGATTTTATCTTGATGCTGCTTGTTTGGTTTCAATGCAGGTCTATGCTGAAATTGCTTGATGTCCTTCTACAGCTTGATCATCTTAAGAATGCAAAAGCAAGTATACCAAATGACTTTTCATGGTACAAGAGGTACATTATCATGCTTTAACTTTTAATTCCTAGACCAAGACTACCTACCACAACCACTAATGACAAAAGTGTGTTTATGCAGTAAAATTGGCTGGTTGCCAATTGATTTTCTCATTATTCAACAGGTGTGAACAAAGTTGCTTTCAAATGCTGATGCATTAACAAGAAATCTCTCTAGAGTAGTTGACTGTAAGGAATTAAGGATAGCTGGAGTCCACATTCACCTTCAGTTTAGCTATGTCCTAGGTACTTTAAATAAGTAATTACATGCTAACAGTTTCCATGTTTTGCATGTATAATGTAAGGTGAGGTATTTATTCGCTAGTTCAGAGATCAAATAGTCGCTCAATATTAAGGAAACTTTCAGTCCTACTGAGTACTGAGCAGATTGCACGAATGGTCTGGACTGTAACTGAATAACTCTTGCTATTTTCAACAGGCTGTAGTTACTGTACCCATTATTAGCATCTCACGGAGTTATGATTCCACTCCCAACATAATTTGGTGCATGCTGTAGTTGGTAGTAAAAACAAAATCGTTTATTAGCACCTCCATTAGTTACTTAGGACAAGTCTAGCACATGCACAGCCACTTTACCATTTAAAGATTAAGCTAAATTTGCTACCTTAGTCTTGTAGTACCTCCATTAGTTACTTAGGACAAGTCTAGCACATGCACAGCCACTTTACCATTTAAAGATTAAGCTAACTTTGCTACCTTAGTCTTGCTCCACGTAGATGCTCCAATAATTTATTATTGCTTACACTTTGATGCAGAACATTTACTCAAGTAAGCACCCAGTGGCAGGACACTGACACTATGAGAGAAGAGCTTGATGATCTTCAGGTTGCTGATTTTTTCATATCATTGAAAATCTAAGTCACCATGACCATGGTTATTCTGCATGTATTTTAAGTATTTTCAAGAATGTACACTTTTCCACTTTTATTTAGAGGAATGGACTCTGAGGCCAATACCTCCCTTCGAGTTGTTTGACTTAAAATTTATAATAGCATCTATGCATTTTAACTTGATTTCTTGCTGCCATTTGCAGATTTTTCTGAGCACTAGGTGGGCCATCTTGTTAAATTTGCACGCTGAGATGTTCCGGACAAATACGTATCCTATTATCCTGCTTTCCTTTTTTAGACGTGACTACGCATGCTCTTTTTTCATACAGTAGAAAAATAACTAAATAATGCATGTATAGAGATATCCGTGATATATCTAACAGACCACCACAAGGATCTTGGCTGCTCATATTACAAAGGTTTTCCAGCTGGAGGGAAAAGTATAAGCGCTTTACAGGATCTGAGCGGGAAAAACATGTCAGCTTTGTTAGGAGCATTGTAGGAACACCGATCCGCATTTCACATTGTCTCTGTCTCTTAATGAACAGTTGCAATAAATCGTTGATGGTCATGGCTGCTGAATCTGTTTTTCTTAGGAATGACTCTTATTATCATTTACCTACTAGAACTAATGTTATTGCATGTGGCTGTTATTTTCCTTGTCCATGTCAGTTATGATTCCCTTGACTTGAAGAATAGTGTTGAGGACATTCTACAGGTCCTTATCGTATTCTGTGTGGAGTCGGTGGAATTAGACTTTGCCCTTCTTTTCCCTGAGCGTCATACCCTACTTCGTGTTCTCCCAGTTTTGGTTGTTCTAGCAACCTCATCGGAGAAAGAGAGCGAGGCTCTCTATAAGAGAGTGAAGATAAACCGCCTTCTCAATATTTTTAAGGTTCTATTAACACCTTTTAGCTGTTCAGTTAACCTAATTATTTTTCTCTGGAAGAAGTTTTTATCTATCAGTTTGTGCTTTTAGGTCATATATACCATTTACTTACTATTACTCCCACGTATTTTTGCAGAATGACCCAGTTATTCCAGCCTTTCCCGATCTGCATCTTTCTCCTGCTGCAATTTTGAAGGAATTGTCATCGTATTTTCAAAATTTCTCCAGTCAAACTCGTCTTCTTACTCTTCCAGCTCCCCATGAAATTCCTCCTCGTGAGCTACAGGAATATCCTTTTCTACAAAGTCTTCTATATTTTTGTTAACTGGTCGCATTGAGGATTCAACAAATGTTGGCTTTGACCCAAAGTCCCAAACAGACATGACTATTGGCTAAGAGAAACTGTTATCCAATACAGAACTGGATTAAATCAAACTAAATATTGTTGGAGATGATAAACATCATGACACTAAGGAACTGTATTCACATGTGGCAAGTTGTATCATACTTTAAATTCCTTAATTAAAACACCTATCAGAGGCATTACTTGATTCTGAACCACATGGGAACTATCAGAGCTGAGCACGATGACTTCTCCATACGTTTCTCCTCTGCAATGAACCAGGTACATTATTGCCATTTTGAGTTACCAGTAAGTATTCATTGCAATACCGAAATTGATTTCTCATGAATTGTCGTTGTGAGTTTACCACTCTCCTTGATGAAATAGGAATCACTGTTGCAAACAATGTCTTGAAAATTTCTGCTAATTGTACACAATACCTCAAACTGATGCAATGAATGTATTTATTCATGGTGATTTAAAATAGTACTTTGTGGAAAAGAAAATTTGTTCCTTTCAGCTAATGATGCCTATTTTCTTTGGTGGGCTATGAGTTGCATTGACCTTGACCTGTACTTTCAGATGATAACATTGAAGTCATCAGATGGTGCAGATAATGACTGGTCCAGAGATATTAAGGGGAACATGTATGATACTGTTGTTGAAGGCTTCCAGCTTCTTAGTCGATGGACTGGTAGGATATGGGAACAGTGTGCATGGAAATTTTCACGCCCTTGTAAAGAACCACCTATTTCAGATTCTCAACAAGACTCAACGACCTTTTTTGACTACGAAAAGGTCTACTTTTTTCTTCACAAGAAGTATTTACAGCATCCACTGTCTCCTGACTTTTTCTTTCACTTATTGAGGTCTTAACCAATTATTGCAACTTGTTACCGAGTGCAGTTTAATTTTGCGTCTCTAATTTGTTTCGCCCTTGTAGCATCCTAATTTTTTTTGTCATTTCATTCAGTTTTAACATCCTAAATTGAAGAGGCATGTTCTTATTTTGAACTGAAAGAGGCATGTTCTAGTTCAGACAACAGTTTTCACCTGTTTTTAAAACCGTTTTCAATCGTGTAAATGCTGCCAAACATAGTCTTGCTGCAGCTATTTGCACGATTCTCTGTCCCTGATCCCTTGATTGTCCTGTGTATGTTAACTGAGCTTGAGACATGTGGGCATAAAGATGTTCTCACTCCCACTTTGTCATTCTGACACTAGCTGATTAAGTGTCTCTGAGCATGCGCTACATTTCTTCCTCCCATCCTTAGGGTAGCATGCTTACTCATAGAATGCTGCAGTGGCTGTGTAAACCTAGTCTTGGAGATACAAGGTAGTTTGCCTCATTGGCATGCAAAGAGGGACAGGTGGCTACTAAGTGCCGTGGTCCCTCTCAAACTGATAATATGAGCATAAATTCTACTACGCTATTTGTGTTTGTAAAACCGTCTTTGTATTTCCTAAGCTGCAAGCAGGATTTTAAGTTTTTGTGATTGTAACTAATTGTATTTACTATCTACAACTTGCATGCAGGTAGTACGCTGGAACTATACTGCAGAAGAAAGAAGGGCTCTGCTTGAATTAATTGGTTACATTAAGAGTATTGGATTGATGATGCAACATTGTGACACGTTAGTATCTGAAGCTTTGTGGGAAACAATACATATGGAGGTCCAAGATTTTGTACAGGATAAACTAGATACAATGCTTCGTACAACATTTCGGAAGAAGAAGGACCTTTCCCGGTAACTTGTTCTGCTCAACCATCCTTGTGTTTGCTTTACATTGAGATTTACCATTCACAGCTACAATAGTCTCAGATGGGTATTGACGCATTGTTCTCTATTTTCCTGGCCCAGCATAACAATTTGTTTAGTTTGGGATTGGCATGGTCTCTCTATGTGATGCTGTCTTTGCCATCCATATTTATTTTGTGGCAAATCTTTCTTTCTAAATCGCGACAATGTACTAAGGGAACCTTTATAATGTTTTGTTCATTTTTCTTCACTATTCTTTCAGGATTCTCTCTGATATGCGAACCCTCTCCGCAGATTGGATGGCCAACACTAGTAAAGCAGATCCTGAGCAGCGCTCGCTACACCAAGAAACTGAGGAAACGAGACAAAACACATTTTATCCAAGACCGGTTGCACCAACAGCTGCACAGGTTCTGTTTAGCCTCTGCACTTGCTTGTTTACAGTAGTAGCAAAGGCTAAAGGGTTTAACGCATTCAACAGGCTAACTGCCTGGCACCTAATCATGTATATCAGAAAATTTTGAGCATGGACATTTGTACCATATCTTAAACAATTTGAGGATGTGAAGAAATACAGCCTATGCAAAGTTGTGTTGTTTCTAACATGTGACAATCCCACATTTGAAGCTTGTAACTATAGGCGGCTAAGTGGCATTGATTTTATCGAACACATTGTTGTTCTATTCATTTTCAATAGTATTAAGGGTATAATGATGTGAATTTACCGAATCCACTAACTGAGCCAGCAGAGTACAACCTTTTTCCAACCAGGCAACGAGCTCACTGGAACTACCAGTATTCTGGTTACAGCCCCTATTTTTATTCTACTTTGCTACTAGTGTACTATTCTCGTAAGAAGATAAATGGGTCAGAATCATAGTTGAAATGTATAATCATGTATAACTATCATCACCTCAGAAATCTCAAATCATTTGTAGCTAGCATGTAGATTTGAGCTAACATTGTGTTCTAGCCTTCTAGGTCTTCTCGAAAGGTGATTTTGATTGTGTACACTCTCTTCACTGTAAAACTATGTATGTCCTATTTGCACTAACATCAAATAAAAGTTCATAGAGTAATAGTTTGTTCTACTCCCTCCGTCCCAAAATAAGTGACGTGGGTTTGTCTAGATTCGGATGTATGTAGACACGTTTTAGTATATAGGTACATGTGAATCTAGACAAACTCAAGTCACTTATTTTGGGACGGAGGGAGTACTTATTTTATACTTCTGTTTGTGATATTTTGATGATTTTCAGAAAATCTGTCCCTTTTTTTCCCTTGGTGAAAAGTTTGTGCAATTTCTCAAGGATATGGAGTGAGAATTGACTAGAACTCCGTTGCAAATTATAAAATGTTCTATTTAGCTTTCTAATTTTCTAGATTTACATCTTGCTATAATTTTTTATAGTTAAGAATATTTTGTTTACCTGCTAATGATTTATAACTTCTATTTCTGTTATCAAACGTCTTACAGATTCATTGTTTGCAATTTCTCATCTGCGAGCTTGTATCTGGTGGTAATCTGAGAAAACCTGGAGGGCTCTTTGGGAATAGTGGTTCTGGAATACCGGTGGAAGATCTTAAACAGCTAGAGACGTTTTTCTACAAGCTCAGTTTTTTCTTGCATATTTTGGATTATACAGGTATTCTGCTGTCTGAGGCAGGAATAGCAACTCTCATATGCATGCAGTTTGTGCTCAATACCTCAGTGATAATTAACTTCTAATCTTCTATATCATTCAGTTTATTCTAATTTTCTGTATTATTCTAGAAAACCAATCTAACTTTGAACAGTTCATATTTACTATATTGTCGATCTTTTTCGTTTGGATAATGTAACTGTCAACTTTTGTGGATACATGCAGCAACAATTGGTACGCTTACTGATCTTGGATTTCTTTGGTTCAGAGAGTTTTACCTGGAATCTTCCCGTGTTATCCAGGTGCAGCATTTTTTGCATTGCTTAGTGAAGTATAACAAAATTCAAGATGATAGCACCTATTAATGAGAATTGAGATATAACTTTGAGTTTGGGTTTTCAAGTGTCCTGGTGTTAGGATTGCCACATCGAATCTTGTTGAGTGTCAACTTTACCAGTCCATTCTGTTTCTCTTTCATTGTTTATGCCAACTTTGTTTTGCAAGTCCTGTTTGCTTCGTGATCAGATTTCTACTTTAATTTGGATTAGGGCAAATGAATGATTACACGGAGAAACTTGGAGAAACATGGTGAATACTCAACATATACCAAGAGTCAAGGACACTTGATTTAGGATATCATGTGATACATTTGTAGTTATCTGTACATCAGATCACACAAATAAGACTCTGAATAAATGAGATAGCTATCAGTGTGAAGATCAAACACCTTTTCAAGTTCTTAACTCTTATTACTATCATTGCAAGAAAGGCGCCTGAAAATGTGATAGTGTAGAAATTTGATACTCATATAGTAACTTGATGAGTGTTTGAAATGTTCTCATAAGTTCTACAATACAGGAGCATGAATAGTAAAATACCTACGTATCTTTGATGGTGATTTACCACTTCCAGTAGAGCCTTTATTTTGACTGGTGCGTTTTCCAATTTCCCTTTCCAGAATAATACTAGCCAATGCCCTACCTGTCGAGAAATATTATGAAATACATTGTAGTTGGCAAACAGTAATTCAGCAATGCTAAATCATGTTTATCTAGTTGTTGCAATTAGCGAAGGTTATTGCTCCATATTTTTAATTATACAGCTTATGTTTGCACTGTTCATACTAATTTATGTCTTGATGGCAGTTTCCAATCGAATGTTCCCTCCCCTGGATGTTGGTGGACTATGTTATTGAATCTCAAGATGCTGGTCTTCTTGAAAGCATTTTGATACCACTTGACCTTTACAATGACTCTGCTCAACATGCACTAACTTATCTCAAACAGAGATTTCTCTATGATGAAATTGAAGCTGAGGTAACCAATAAAGACCATCACATTTGCCCTTCTCTAGTCTGTACTACTATATTTCAGTGAGTGTCAGTTCTGTCACCTCTTAACGGGTACTTGTTAGATTACTGAGCTCGTTTGGCTCCCATCATTTGGGGCTGGAATCAAGGAATTCATTTGTGATTCCAAGAATCAACCTGTTTGGCTGCCACGGAATTGGTTACAGAATTCATTTGCAAATTCCATGGTTTTCATTTTATGCCTAGCCTTAATTCCTTTTGGTACCCTGTCATTTCTGTGGAATTGATAAATGAAATGATATCATCAATATCATTTCATTTCATTTCGTAGAAATGAAATGAAATGATGGGAGCCAAACGAGCTCTAATAGATTTTGTACGTTTGCTCATTTGTGCGGAAAGTACTTGGTGTAGGATCTTAAAGTATGTGTCATTATGTAAGTGGATGTAGGAAAATGAAAGGAAAGTGATGTTAATTAGAAACTCATTTCAGCCGTCTTCATCTCCTGTCACTAGCTGAAGAATGTGTGCATTTTTTGCCCTTTTAATAAGTACTTGATCACGGTTTTAATTTCATAAATTTTTTGCTATCGCATCCTGTTCCTTCTGATTGGCCTCCTCCCTTTTTAACTGAACCATCGTGTCATCTATACTAAATGATGTGCTATTTGTTATATGGTGTTATGGACATGTTTGAATAAATTGCTATAATTATCTAGATATTGACATTTACCATGAGGATTTTTTGTGTTTTATTAGTCTATTCTCAACTACATTGACATTCTTACAATAAAGTTTTTTTTCTGAGAATGTAAAGATAGAGGGTTGGGTTACAATCCTCCTAGGAGGCATGATACAAAAACCTAGTGTATGTCCTAGGTTGCTGGCAGGATCACTGAGTTTAAGTGGTTACATTCTGTTCTCATTAATCATTATCACTTGCTAGTGTAACTATTCGAACACACCTCGTGTAATTATGTCATGTCCCATTCTTCAGAAATGACCATACTTTTTCTAGAACATTCCAATTGTCAGTAATTTTACCTCTTGTAATTAAAAATGAACTTTATATGTTCACCATTAGTGTAATACCGGAGCCCATTTTGGTGCACGTCCGAGCTGCTTGCATATAAAATCATATACTTTGGGGGATCAATGTGGTTAGGTGTACAGATCTTGTTATTGCCATGGGCTGGAAGTACCCAAAATATTATAATTAATCTTTCTGTTTGCATTTTTAAACATCTTACCATGTTTCTTGTGTGCTGATTTGTAGGTCGATCTTTCCTTTGATCTTCTGGTTCAGAAGCTTAATGAGATCATCTTTACATATTATAAGAGTCGTGCCGCAAGGTACACCTTTTCTTTTCAGTTTACCTGTGCACCGGTGACTTGAGATGCCTTATTGTTTTGTACTGATCTATCTCTCTCCCTCATATGCAGTACTCTTCTTGATAGTTCATTTACCTATGCATGTGATGATGGTGAGAAGTACTATGTCAAACCCTTAAGATTTGATGCAATTTTCAAGCTAAGAAGAGTCATGGTAAGTGTTTATTGGGTATTGTTTATGTTAAGGCTTTTCAGTATCTATTAATCAAGAGCAGCAGTTCATGCAATCATGCTCTAAGGATACTTGAAGTCTAGTTGGTTAGTTACATATAGTTTTTAATAACAAATTGTGTAGAAATCTACTTTCCTATATTATGAGTCACATAAATATCTCTGTTTCCAAGTTTGTTATTTACATTAGTTGTAGTACCTACCCATGGGAGAAATTGCACATACTATAAGGGTACTAGTGCCAGAGGCGCTGTTGTTGGATGTCATGTCACATGTGGATTATATTATCATATTTCCTTCTGCTACACTATCTATGCTGTAATTTCTTGAACTTGCATGCACAATCAAGATTTGGCGGGTTTAAATTTCAATTACCTTTTTTTTCTTTTAGCCTCTGAACCGGTATTTGATGTTTGATCTTTGGTGTCCTTTGACTTTGAGTCAAGGGTGCAGAATCGTCTGATTTCATGTTCAATTTGTCTGCCTAGATTTATCATCTTCATTTCAGGCTACGATTTGTATGGTTTTGTCTTTAGCGTGTGCATTGTCACTGAATCAGTTCACTTCACATCTCAGATCTTAGGGAGGACAATTGACCTAAGAAGCCTAATTACTCAGAGAATGAACAAACTGTTTCGAGAAAATATTGATTTCCTACTGGAGCGCTTCGAAAATGGAGATCTATGCGGTGTTGTAGTAAGATCCTCTTATTTTTATCTTTATACTACCTCTCATTTATTTGAACTCAGTTATATCTTTTTAAGCAATTTACCTGTTTATTCTGGTCAATCACCTTTTGGAACTTTGCCTCTATCTTTTCAAATTAGGAACTGCAACAACTGTTGGATATTTTGGAGCTTACACATCAGTCAATATCAAGATATCTTGAATTGGATTCTTACTCTCTTATGCTCAGTGAGATGCAAGAGAACCTTTCACTGGTTTCATATTCGAGTCGCATCTCTTCTCAGGTTTTTGGGCCTTTACATGTCAATCCATGTGTAATTTAAGCAAATAACATTTATGTCGACGTGCATGGTAGCCATGATCTATAATTTGTTTCTTGTATTAGCTGCTCTTCCTTTGGCTGGACAATTCACTAGTTGTTGGCATTGTTTAATTACTCGGTTGCGCACCTAGTTAATGATAATTGGTGGTAATTACATATAAAAGGCAGAACCTTAATCTTTTGCTGGGAGGTCACAGTATTAGTAGTGGTGTTACAGTACGATATGCATCTTTGTGCCTATTCCTGCAAAACCTTCTGATTAATCCTGTTAAACGTCAATCCTGATTTGATAATTTTTTATCAACCCAGATATGGAATGAGATGCAAGTGGATTTCTTGCCCAATTTCATCCTATGTAATACCACACAACGGTTTGTTAGATCGTTAAAAGGAGCTAATCACTCCTCTTGGAGATCAAATGCTTCTACTGGGAAGCCTTACTTCTACTGTGGGTCACAGGTAAGCACCTTTTATCAAATCTATCGCTTGCTATTTCCAGTACCTGTTACTGAATATGCCCCTCGCCGTTTCCAGTATTTGAAGTGTTATATATAGTTGAATCTTGGAGTTATATAACACAAGTCCTGGTGGAAAAATGATAGCATCATGGACTAATGAGCAACTCTGGAAATAAGGAAGCTTTAAGATTATTTGGATATGCTGGGATGTTCGTTACTTTACGATGTTTTCACTCGTCCAAAATGTTTTACTCTTTATCTGGCAACAGCTATCCACCAGAGACCTTAATCTCTACTACTGCATGCTCTCATTGTCTTTGTAGGATTTGACCATGGCATACCAGAGTCTTGCTGGTCTGTACCGCGACTTCTTTGGGATCCCTCACATGTTTGCAGTTGTTAAACTTCTCGGTTCCAGATCATTACCTGGTATTATCCGTGCTTTACTGGATCATATATCAAGTAAGGTGAGTGGTATAACTTTTAACTGTATAAGGTATCGTGCACCTGAAGGCACACTATTCTAATAAGCCAAAGTAAATTAGTGGATGAAGATATGCTTGAGTGCTGTCATGACAACTGCATCTCTGATAACCAAGATACTAGGAAGGCAGACCTAGAAGAAACACAAAGCTCACCAAGCAACTATTTTTGAACTTAATACTAAGTAACTGGTATTTGCTCTTCCTGTTCAGATAACAGCTATGGTGCCAAAAATAACTGCATTGCAAGAAGCACTGCCAAAATCTATTGGACTTCTTTCATTTGATGGTGGTATAGCAGGTAATATGTTAGCTGGTGGCGATCGGAGTTGGGAATGGGCTCCCGTGCTGGCTTTCTGCAATACCTGCCTGCAACATAGCATGGTGCATAATGTTTGAAAGGAACTAAATCCAATGCAAATATGAGATAGCATTGCACCATGATGATAACACTGCATAATAAACACAATCCAGACTAGGTGTTATTGCTACTTCCTGGTTATAATCATTATTGCATCTCATTTATGTGCGGTTGCCCAATCCATTCTATTTGAGTTCATCTACAAGGAAAACTAAGTTTCTGTAAAAGTTTCATTTTAGATGATGTACTAGTATGGTATCTCAAGAACAGAGGGCTACATAAAGAGCATAGTTTTCCTTTCTGCTAATTTGGTATATTGCCAGTGTGGTTCTGAAGTGGTTGAATCTAATTTAAAGTTGCTGATATAAGTTCTTTTTTTTTTCTTGGCATAGGATGGTTCTGAACCATATAATTTTTTTACAGGTTACTTCGTTAGTCAAACTCTACTTATTTTAGTTTGAAGAAGAATGAACTTGTATTTATTGTAGGCTGCCAGAAGATAATTCATGAAATATTGACATGGGAAGCGAAATCAGATGTCAAAACTGAAGTTCTTCATGACCTTAAGGAAATTGGAAGTGCTTTGTATTGGATGAGCCTTCTGGACATTGTTTTGGTGAGCATATTTCTGTAAGCAACTTTATCAGTTTCTTAGATTGTCAAATTGAAGGTCTGCCTACTCTACTTTATGCTATCCTTGGAGTGCTTTTCTTCGAATAAAGCAGTTGAACAGTACCTTTTAGTAGAGAACTACTCCCTCCGCTCCAAAATACTTGTCGTGGTTTTAGTTCAAGTTTGAATGTTTGCAGTACACCTTTTGAGAGGAGAGAAAGGTCCTTTGATCTCTGCACCTGAGAATATTAAGTGGAGAATTCTTATTGTTTACTTAAGTCATATACTCCCTCTGTCGAAAATTAGATGTCGCATATTTGTCTAGATTCGCATGTATCTATACACTAAAACATGTCTAGATACATGAGAATTAGACAAATCTGCGACAAGTAATTCAGGACAGAGGGAGTATATTTTACGAATGCCAGAAGGATTTCCCCTGGACACTTGGTCTCCTCACGCCAATTGTGCTGCCGGAGCTTGTTACACTACTTACACATGCTAATGTTCTTTGTCCATTCCACTGTCTGTTAAGTTGTTTGGTTTATAAACACATCCTTGGTCTACATTTTTATGGATTTTTAGATAATGGAAGCTTTTCTTAGCCAACATTCTTATGTAAAGTAAAGGTCATCGGTTGTATTTTTTTCTGGCCTGTCACTTTTTCTTCCCCTCTTGCTTTATATTGTCGTAAATATTCTATTTATCTTACTGTTCCATGATTGTTTCTCCAATAGAGACAAATCGACACTACACAGTTCATGCAGTCAGCTCCATGGTTGGGATTGGTTCCAGGAAATGATGGGCAAGTGAAGTATGCTAACTCTGATAATACTCCGTTTACCACATTGCTAAATGCTGCTACCAATGCTGTTGCATCGAGTCCAGCATGTTCAAATCCATCTTCATTTCTTGTCATGTCAAAGCAGGCTGAAGCTGCCAGTAAGTCCATATTTATTTCATCTTAATTGACATTTTGTGTTTTTCATCTTTCCAAAAAACGAAGGTTTGTGGACACTTACCCTTCAGATTATGCATCTCAAGTTGAAGAATCGTAGTTATCCCTTTCTCCCGCCCCATCCAAGCGGAGCCTTAAAGCACACAAATCTGTGTTTTTCTTACCTACTACTTTTACCATGTTATTATGAGTTTATACTAAACATTTTTCTTTCCACAGGCCTATTGTATAAGTCAAATCTTAACTCGGGGAGTGTGCTGGAGTATGCTCTTGCTTTCACAAGTGCTGCCCTGGATAGACATTACAGCAAATGGAGTGCAACTCCAAAGACAGGTTTTATTGACATAACCACATCGAAGGACTTCTATCGTGTTTTTAGCGGTCTTCAGTATGTAAGTAAACTACGTATAAGACACTGTTCTGTGATATCTGTGCCATCCTCATCATCTACAGGCTTTTTTGCTGCAGCTGCTTAATGTTTGTTCCACCTGTGTCCAAGATAACTCTGTTTAGATGACAATCATATCTTATTTCTCTGTAGCCTCCACCCTATTCCACTTTGCTCTACTTTTGGTTTAGCAGTGCCATTTCCTCTGGCATGGCATGGAACTTCAGAGCTATTGAGGCTTTTATTTATGGTTCCAGTGTGGTTTTAGTGCTGCATCCTTTTGCTTTTCACTGAAAAGGTATGTTTTCTTGCTTCTTATCTTATCTTTTCTTATCCAGAGCTACTTGGAAGATAGCATTACCAATCCTTCAAAGAAACGAGAAATGTTGGGCGACTCTGTAGCATGGGCTGGCTGTACAATCATGTACTTGCTGGGGCAGCAGCTACATTTCGAGCTTTTCGATTTCTCCTACCAATTTCTCAACGTGGCAGAAATAGAAAACACAACAGTTTTACTTTACCAATCTGCGGATAGGAGCAAAAGCCCGAATATCTTCCAGGTGAGATCATTTCCTACTGTCCCTGGTTTGGAGTTAAAGATTCTCTAATATTGTACGTCTCCTTGATTTTGGAGATTCACATTGTTTTTGCATATGATTTGTGTGAGAAGGGCTATGAGGCCATCCTTGAAGCGATGAGGAAGGCTAGGAGGCTGAACAACCATGTGTTCTCCATGCTGAGAGCGCGCTGCCCCCTCGAGGACAAGATTGCGTGTGCTATCAAGCCAAGTGGGGCACCTCTTCACCGTATGAAGTTTAGCAACACAGTTTCTGCATTTGAGACATTGCCGCAGAGAGTAAATTTGTAGAACTAGGTGTATGCGGTATGCACCCTTTTTTCTAGTCTCATCTCGTACGAATGTGAGCTCATATATTTGTGCCGGTGTTGATGTATATATTATATAACTGTAGTCATAAACGCTGAACTCAGGAACTTGAAAAAAAATAGCTTGTACTATATCCAAATTGTATCTGATCATGTGCTGACATGCATTGTGTATCCAAATACTGCTAAAGGACATGTCATCCATTTGTTGTTACTGGTATTTGCTTAGCATCAGAAGTATGTGCTACATACTATCATTTTTTGCTTTAACCCATAGCAGCACCCATGTTTGCAAATGGAATTCAAATATGAAGGCGGCCATGCTAAAGGAGCTTATCATAATTCCTTGGGATCAGTGAAGTAACAGTACTGTTTCAGAGCTTCATGAGGGTTTCCAGAGTTCTAAAATTCGAAGGCGTGCACATGTTGGCTAAGCTATTTGAGCTGCTCATGATCCCGCTTCACTCCTTGCCCATGTTTTAGCCGCGGAAACAACTGCTTCACTTACTCATGTATGTTTCGGAACTTTGCAAGCCAAGCACCTGATGTGAGCTCTGATCACGAAACAAAAAACATGAAATTCATATTGCTTATATATGTTTATTACATGTTCCCTCCATCTAAGATTAAGTGTACATTCAGCTTTTATTTGAAGTCAGATTTCTGTGGCAATTTTTTCTACTCCCTCTGTCTCAAAATAGATGTCGGGAATTTGTCTAAATTTGGATGTATCTATATATAGAAATAGTGTCTAGATTAATCCAATTTTTAGCAAATTTGTAACATTTATTTTGTGATGAGGAAGTATGAATTTGGTTTAATTTAAAATAATTTGACTTACGACACAAGCTGAATAATGAATTAAATCTATGGCATCTATTTTGAGACCAGGGAGACTCTGCTCTGTATTGCGTGCGCCTCATAGTGCTTTCAAGTGAGCATTTGTGTCGTCCACATGAATAATGAATTAACAAAACAGATACGTATTGCGTGCGCCTCATGGTGCTTTCAAGTGAGCATTTGTGTCGTCCACATGAATAATGAATTAACAAAACAGATACAGGCGCAGCGGTAATTCATTGCATAAATACCTCTCAAGTCATGTACAGTTGTTGCAACAGGAAATAATCATCTCAAATAAAACTCAAACCTTCGGCTCATTAACATCTCAAGGTATAAATACCATGGATTAATAATAAACCAGAAATTAGCTTTGATTCTCAACGTGTGTTCAACAATTATGTGCTGGATCTTATATATTTACAATGGGGCAGCAACTGGTAGGCTACCATCTGACGACTGAGCAGTAACAGTAGGGGCGAAGGGTATCAGACTTTGTCAGAGAAGCTAGCAATCTGAGAAACTGCGCTCTCCAGGAATGACAGGTGAGTCGCAAACCTGTCCTTGAGCTCTGCTGAGTCAGTTCCATCGAGAGCGTTCCGCATGACCTTGAGACCGTTCTGTAGCAGAACCATCCCTTCACTGATTCCATCTGGTATCTTCCTCTTCTTTGTATTGACATCCGCTGAAATGGCTGCTTTTTTGTCAGGCTCTGGAGCTAGTGGAATTTCACAGGTCGTTTTAACCAGTTCCTTCAGCGCTCTGCCCTCTGAAACTAGAAAACTGATCTGCTCTTCGGACCATTTGTCAGCACGTAAGGCAGCCTCTTTCTGAAGAAAAGCTTTCAGTTCCGGCATGAACCCATTCTCGTCAATGTCCACCCCTGTGTTTGTATTATATGAAAGAGCAGCATCACCAGGAATGAATCTCCAGAGCTGCGTAAAAGATGTGCGGGCAGCGAAGTACCCAAAAGAGCCCATGGCAAGGTGAATGAGTGCCCAGTGCCGTTCCCTCACCAAGAGATGGTATAGATCCAGCATTGCTGAACAAATTGCATTAGCGTCAACTTCAGTATAGTTCAAGTGACCAAGCATTGACATAAAAGAAGCTAGAGATGGTTTGCACTGAGATAGCGCTGCCTTCGAATTACCAGAACTACACACGAACAGGGTGTGCAATTCTAGAGTTAGCTTCTCCATCTGATAGAACGCACAGAGATGCCTCACTTTTGAGATAATATCCAGTATGGAACTAATGATCTTGGCAAGGTGGTCCTTACTGCTGTCAGGGACAGTCCTATACAGATTAATCAGGGAGATACTGAACTTAAACATAGTGGAAATACTCTTCCCATCTATGGCGTTATAGTCCTTTATTTCACTGCACGAAAGAAACAAGAGCATTAAAAAAAGCAGCATTCTGGCATCATACTTGGTAATACTATGTGAGAAGGGACTTACCAACGCTGCAATGCAGAGGCTAGAGCATGTATAGGAAGACCTATTACACCCGAACTAGAAGTTGGCAAATCAACTGCGCCATGATTCTTCAAGTAGCTCTGTAGATACCCAGCAAAAGAAGTGAACAAGTTGTTTACAGCCTGCACCTTTATACCATCCGATAATGAATCAAAAGGAAATCCTTCCATCAACAATGCCAAATGCAGGTTTGATGAACCGGAAGAGTTATGATCATTCAGCAAGCAGGTATAAATTTGATCAATAGTTGCACAAGATGCATAGCTCAAGATGATACAGAATGCCCGTGCAACCTTCCGCAAAGCACTGAGAGGTGCAAGAACTTCCTCTGGTGACGCTACAGTCTTTAACAGAAGAAATAGTTGGTTAACTAAATAAGAGGAAGTTTCATTTTCAGCATAGCGCATGAAGAAACACCATAGCTCTGTTAGAATCTCCAAGCAAAGAAAATGGGGGTGGAAAAGGCTTTCAAGTAGGAAAGCTTCCAATTCATTCCAAGCAACACTTGAAGCAGCAGCAGCAATCATATAAGCCTTTAGGGCCTGTGTGAGAAAAGTATACACAGGTTGCCAGACAACCACAGGAGGATGGTCAGCACCACAAAATGTAGGAATTTGGCAGCCAAGGACAAATGAGTAGACATCTTCCAATGGTAAGATATTAAGAAGAGCCGGTAGCTTTCCAGCTAATTTGATGACCACTTCTTCTCTCAAGTCAGTGGAAATATTGAGGAAGTGCAAAAACACAATAAGTTCAGCAGGTAAAAGTGCTCGGTTTCTATTGTCAACATCAGGATCCACTGAGAAAATGCAACCTAATGAAGCCAAGTTCGCTCTCTGGCCATCTTGCTCCATTTGAGCTAGATTATCAGCTTCTTCATTTTCTAAAAGGTACTGCACAAGCTGGCATTTCGACTCTAGCTTTACTTCTGATGACTTCATAAGTGTGTCTAGTAAAAGAAAGGAACTAGGCTCCAGTAATTCAACAAGTGCCTCATTTGCTGCTTTCAACAGGGAATCTTTGCTGAATAAAATGCTTGAGGATGATATCACCAATACACACCTGATTATATCCTTGTATATAGTCAATGCTTCTGAAGGATATACAGTGCAAATCCTTACAGCATTTATTAAGAAAAATTTGATTGGTAAAAATGCCCTTCTAGCTTCAGATATACCAAGGACTTCTTGTAAGGACATACACCATGTATCCGCAGCAACCCTCAGAGATTCGATGACAAGCGAAATAAGGGTTGAAATGATATCACTGACACTTAATTTTACTTCTATCAGTCCTTTGCCAAGTTGCAGTAAGGAAACTACACCCTTCCATGATACATTCAATAAGGCCACCTGGCTTCCACCACTGGATGCTGCATATGTTCCTATTTTGCACAAGGTATGAATAGTGCATGCCGTAATCCTTGTCACATCGCTAATAAGATCTGGTACCTCGTGTTTCACAGTTGTCTCTTCTGTAAGCATGCTCATTCTGCAGATATCAGACTTTGCAGCCTCACAGTATGCTCTGCACAGTTTAATGCTTTCATCCAGAAAAACAGGTGCAGCCTTAGCAACATGTGCTGCAGCTCCATGAACTATCTGTCAACAGATATCTATCAGTGATGGAATTGCTGCGATTTAACATTTCAATATGGTATATGTCATTGCCCATAAAGCTCCTCCCACTACCTATGCTAGTTAGACTAGTTAATGCAAAGATTTCATAAGCTATGGAGTGTTACCTTGTCGACTATTGAGCTTTCTGTAAGTGCTAGCAATTCCGAAATAAAATCACCAGTAGCATGCACCACATCAACAGTAATGCATTTTGCCGCCACCGGAAGGAGCTTGATAGAGATATTTAAGGTCAGTGAAATTATCTGCAGTCAAGGAGTTGAATCTTTATAAGAATTATCTAAGAGAACCTCTACCACGTGAATTAAAAAAAAGGATGCAATGACACTCCAGATGAAAAACATTGACCATAAAATTAAAATGAACATGTTAGTGAAAATTATACCGTTGCCTCTAACTGAACATAAAGTGTCTGCCTTGAAAGGATCTGTATGCATTTTTTTTTGCTATATCTAACTACATGTCTGCGTACAATAAGATGTTTTGCCATAATTTATGCAACTAGTACTTTATATATCCCAGTGACAGCTATACAGAACAAGGTGAGATCACACATAAAGCAGGATTCATGGTTTAGTTGGGTATTTTAGGCTAAGATATCTGGAGTTTGGAGAAGCCTTAGGCACACAGAAGATTTTCTGTTAACCCAGCTATCTATTTCTAAACAAATGAGCACAAACAAGCTGAACAAACTTAAAGGTGTAGTTCCTGCAACCTCTAGGCATAAACTGTTGTGCTCTTCCTCTTGAACTGCTTCAGAATCATCAATAGATTCAACGAACCATATGAGATGCTTTTCACACCATGAGCTGGCCTGGTACAGAATTCGTCGATTCAGAAAGACAGCTGATATGCCGCTATAGTTGGCAGGTGAAGCGAAGCCGAACTGCAGTGAAAAATAGCAAGAAGTACCTTTGCACCAAGAGTAAGAAATTGTCCCAGACAGGCGGTTGTATCCAACTCGGTGCATTTCAGAGCAACCTGCAAAACTGATTTATGTAGCATGCAGTGTGATACACCTGAACATGTGGAATCATCCCAAGATACCTAATATGCCATTAAGGGAACACACACAACGATAGTAATAGCAAACGGAATCCGTAACTTCTTTGAAATGGGAAGATATACTGTGATGTATCAGATCAGTAAGTAACGACGGGCCAAAATAAGATAGTAACAAAATGGGAAAAGGATACAACAAGGCATTCAAGTATTAGGCCCAGATCATCAGCAGAAAACTGGGAGGAACCCTCGAGTTGGCTGATAAGGGCAATTCTGTTCTCCAAAACCTGTTAAGATCACTAGAAAGTTAGCGCATAGCATTTGATTCTATGACATACCCATCGAAATTTAGCCTATAATCGCCTTGCTGAAAAATGCTATGTGCGGAATCAGATGGAAAATAATTCTATCTAGAATCACACCAATCGAGCAGGGCGACCCCCAATACAAACAGGAACCATCACGGGTACCAAATCCCACCTAAGAACGCCCGCCTCCGAAACTCCAACTAGCAACTTCAACTGAATCACACAGTCGCACGCGCGCGGCTCGAACCGGAGCTCAGCCGCAGCACCTCGAACCAGACTAGCTAAACCCTAGAGAGGGGCGTGGAAATGGACGGCACCGCGACCGCGAGGCTGACGAAGGGACGGGCACAGGGATGAGAGAGACGACGCACCTCCGCGGTTTTGATGGCTTCGAGGAGGGGCACCAGCTCGCTCCGCCCCCTCTCGTCCGCCTCGCCGCCGCCATCGCCGTCGATTTCCATTGCTCTCTCTCAGTCTCTCTCTCTCTCTCTCTCTGTCTTCTCTCTCTCTCTCTCTCTCTTCGCTCCCGGCGCGTCCTGGTTTCCCTTTCCCGCCTCCGTCGTTTTTGTTGGGCTGCTGTCTACACCCCAACACACGAGTTATCTTATTCCTACGGGCTTTGTTTGGCCCTTTTGACAGCTTCGATCAGTGCTGTTCAAAGTTGGTCTGATAACGACGGCCCAGCAGCCTAGAGAGGCCCGACTTGAGTGGAGATTTTTTTGCTCACGAGATCCAGTGCTCTTGCTATTTAAAAAAAAATCAATATCATATTTGCGTTCCAAAAAATATTAAAAAATATCTGAATGTAGCCCATGATTTATCTCGCAAACATGCAAAATATTAATTTCAAATACTTCGTATTTTGAGCTGTAGAAAAATGTCAAGAGTGTATATCTCTGCAATTATGTTTTCAAATCCCTAAATTTTATCAGATTTGTCATTTTGTGCAGGACAAAATACAAAGAATTTTATGTCACGTTTTGCATGCTTGTGGGGTACAACATTGATTATGTCCGAAATATTTTTCATATATTTTTGAAACCTGTAAAATATGGTTTTTATTTTTTTTTAACGAAAAGAGCACTGGTGCTCGGGAGTCAAAGACACTTTCCAGCCCGACTTCGATTCCGAAGATGACGGTCATGAAGCGATTCGGTAAGCAGCTTTCAGTAATGCTACAGATACGAATGACTATTTTTTACATAAACATATCTACGCACTTGACGTGGTAAACGAGGAAGAGATTACGGTGCGCGCGGAAATCACGAGAAGTTAATTTTTTCTGAACCGGGGCTGGCCTCTTCCATGTCATTCCCTAAAAAGTTTGCGTAACAATTAGGTTTAGCATTTTCGCCCATTTTAACCACTCGTGTCGGGTGAGATGCCCCCAAAAGCCTAGGTTTTCCTAAAAAAATCGAAAACAAATACCTTGAGAAACTTTCGTTTAAACTATGAGCCGTTTTCAGTTTTGAACTCTTCGTGTCAAGATCTTGAAACTAGATCTCATGTTGCTAGATTTTGATGAACTTTTTTGTACTTCTAAAACTACTACGGTTGTACTCGGGTTGCACTATAAGTGTATTTGGATTTCCAATAGAGCATAGTTCTTTTTTAATGTACATTGTATTTTTTTCATTATACTAATCTTTTGTCTTCAATGTACTTGTACTTCATGTTCTGTATACATATACTTGGTATTTTGTTTACTTATATTTTGTCTTTTGTGTACCTATAAGCGGTGTTATGTGTACTTGTTCTTCGTCTTCTTCTATGTGCCTGTACTTGGTCTTTCGTGTACATGTACTTCATCTTTTGTGTACTTCTATTTGGTCTCCCGTGTACTTGTACTCGGTCTTCAAAGTACTTGTAATCAATCTTTAGAGTAATGTACTTATACTTCATTTTGTGCTTTTTGTTCTTTATGTCCACGAAGTACAACACAAAAACACGAGTACAAAGGGCTGGCCTGAAAGAAAAGAACAGACTAAGAGCATATAGGAAAAACACAGCGCGTATTTTCCGAGCGACATGGGTCGTGACACTCGTGCTCTCTACAACGGTCCTCCAGGAAGGCCGACTTTCTCCTGCCCCACTCTGGTCAACTCTATATGGGCTTTCCCTGTCTCGGGCCCAAAGCAAGCAAAGTCATCTTGAACTCAAACCAACAATTTCGTTGTTGCAATAGTCGAACTATTCAAGAAGTAGCCAACAATTTTGTTGTTGCACCCGTCGAGCTATTGAAGTCATCTGGAACTCAAACCAATAATTTCATGTTATGTGCCGTCACCGTCCAACCCAATCTTATCAATGGTCTCCCTGATGCTCTCTCACCGCCATCGCCCCTAAATCCACTCTCCGTAGTTTTGTCGCCCTCCGTTCCTCGATGGTGTGCCACCCTCTTTGTAGTTAGCTATGACACCCATGGAATCCGAGCTAGAAAAATCCCATAACTTAATTTGATATAAGTCTAACCTAGAGCTCAAGAGTTTACAGTGAGAGAATCAGTAACACAATAGTGGCTCTAAGATAAAAAATATTCTTGCACAATAAGCTCAAAAACTAAGCAAAGAAGCAAATATTACAAGCAGAGGTCACTGATCACAAACATGAAACAACAGAAAAAAATTATGCTATTAAATATAGCAAACTTAACAAATGGCCTAAGCGGCCTGAAGCATAACGATGACGTCCGAACCTATTTATTTCAGACTGTAGGCCGGGTACCCAACTACTCGTCGACGTCGATGATGTACCAAACTTATCTTCAGAGGAACACTTACTCCGCTACAAAATATCAACAAAGCAAGGCTGAGTACAGGATGTACTCCGCAAGACTTATGACTGGTGGAGTTACTTTGCATATAGTTATATTTGTTTGTAAAACAATAGGGAGTATAAACTAATCTAAACAGAACATTTTGAAAGGGGTTAAGAGAGCGATATCTCTAACTTAAATCATCATCTTTTGATATCCACCAAAGCATCATCATCATCCGAGCCTCTCAACTAGGATCATCCCCCTTGTTCCCTGAGAAAACATCCTTAACACACATTGATCCGTCAAGTTTTACGAGTAGGTTAATGTTCTCTATGATCTTAGAATCTGTCACCAAGTTGTCCATAACCGTGGACACGAATTTTCGAAAAGATTTATCCTACGTGCAATATAGGTTTTTCGAAAAGATAATGGGAGCAGTGGATTAGGTAATATAGGCTTCAAAGAAACAACACAACAAATAGTATACTCTATCTATTGATAAAAGACCACAGTAGAATTGTATGCATCGTTGCAAGAATTGAAATACTTTGAAATCATAGGATTGTATATGGTGGGACTATGCTTGCCTTTTCTCATTGATAACCAATATATAGATCTTTGGATATATTGAACTTGACTTAACCATTGATGGATAAGTATTGATCTCTGTCTTTGATCTCGGACTCGTTCTCAAACTCTATCGAGAAGAAGCAAAATACCAGAAAGAAAGGTAAAAATCAACACACGGTATCGAAGCAATGCTCAAGCAAGAATGATGATATGGCAAGTTAAAGGATACTGAATTGAAACCCTAAACAATATCATTGATTTAAATGGGGTCCAAGGGTTATGAACCCTAGTATTTGGAAAGTCGCATATGCATATGAGAGGGTTCAAATAATTCTCCTAAATAACTTGCAGTTTAAGTTTCTTTAAAATGCATGGTTTTGATGCTAAAGGATATATCTCATTTTTCTGAACATTTTGATATATTATTTTTATTTTCTGACTTAAAATGAATTAGTTATGATATTTCCTAATTTTAATCTTTTTAATAATTTTAAATTATTTTTGGAATATACAGATTATTTTTTTCACATGTTCCTACATGTCACCATTTTATTTAATAGATAAATCATTTAAAAATGTTTAAATTCTGACATTGGGACCCACATGTGAGGGTTTTCTTATTTAAAGAAAATGATATAGAAATTATACAAAGAAAATGGAAGTATGATGTCATTGACATGTCATGATGACGTCATCATCACCATTGCTTATAGATCGAGAATGGTTCTAACCATGGGGAGCATGCGGGGCTGTGAGGAGGGGCGCATTCGAACGAGACAATCAAGAGGAACCTATTGGTGGCGGCGCCACCCCTATTTGGTCACCAGAGCTTGGCCGACAACAACCATCTGCGGCGGCCGAGGGGGGTCACGCAACGTGGACATGGGAGAGGGCGAGAGGGAGACGATGGAGTGGACTGCAGTGCTCGTGAACTCATTGGATCACGATGGAGGGGTCGGGGAGGTCACCTGAGTGCAAACAACGACGAATTGATGGCGACATATGTTGCAGTCATTAGTGAACTCGAGCTCGATTAGCTCGATTGCGCCTCTCTGGCTTGCACGCATGGACAAGGATAACAAGGGCGGCGAGGTGCTTCGAACAGCGGTGTCAGCATGATTTGGGGTGGTCGGAGATGGAGGGGCTTGCCAGCACCTGAGAGACTAGTGCTTGGGTTTGGGGGAAGAAGAATAAGAAGAAGTGGAGGCCTATGGTTCCTTGTGCGAAGGTGACGAGTACTTGTAGGAACCGACGGGCGACAACATGGCGACGACCATCGAGCGGTAGTGCAGAGGCCATCGAGGTGCTTCCTGATCGTCCACGAAGATGATGACGCGAAGATAAAGGCTGAACCAGTTTGCAGGCTAGGCTGGGTTGCTATTGGGCTGAGGTGGGCCTTGGCTAGGCCGAGCCAGAGAGAGGGGGAGGGTTGCGGCCTCGTTAAGTTTAGAAATATTTTTCCTACTAAAACCTTTTTCGAATTCTGTTTTATTTTCTCTTTTGTATTTACAAACCTTTTTGCTAGTTTGAAAATGATTTAACAGTTAAACTTTCTGAAACTTTTCAAAATATCCATGGCCTTCTTTAACTACATTAGAGAAGCTCCATGTATTAAGTTTTTCCAAAATGAAACCATTTTGAAATGGAGTTCACAAAGAGAGAAACAAATAGGGATTTGTGGGTTTCTTGAAATTTTCACTCAATGCATTTGGCTAGGAAAATACATGGTGCTCATGATGCTAAACCAAAACCTATTTAAGATTTAAATAAAAGGGGTGTTACAGATCTATCCCCTTACAAGAATCTCGACCCGATATTCCTAAGGTAGGAAGAGAGAAGGAACAAGGTTACCCTAAGGATAAGAGGGAACACACTAGACAATACACTGAGTATCTCATGGTCAACTCATGAATGGAGTGTTTGGAATAACTATGAGACGACAAACATAAAACACGTCAAAGCAATGGAGGAAACAAGACCATGGAGTTTACGACCATGGAGTTGTATTCAGAAGGTTTCAAGTTGTTAGATAAGTGGTATTCATAAGGATTAAGACCATGGAGTTTACACATGACTTTAAACTTCTAAGGGAAAAGGGTTTCCAACAGATGGAACATGATCACAGACTTCTAGAGGTGAACCTCTACTAAACGGCTTAAGTAGAGAATTCGCAGATGCATAGACATAGATCAACAAAACCAAGTTGTTGAACTACTTTTGACATAGAAGGGTCACTGTTTGATTCAATAGAAGGACAAGGTGAAAAGATTATTTTTGAGGATATGCCTCATAGAGTCACACAAGAAACATATAGTAAGATAGACTTCTGGTTCCAGAATCATAGTCGCTCTTCAAACATGATTTGAGAAAACAAAGGAATCCTTTATTCACCCAGGACTACCAAAGTCTTCGCCAAAGACCATTGATGACTGGATTCCTGCACCAACAATAGGGTTATTGCAGTACTTGTAGCATCAAATATTTAAGATTTTGTCCTGATGGGAGATCGTCGAACGGAAACAACATAACCCCACAACCATGTTGTCAATGCGGCCATGTTTCGCACCCAAACCGTGGTTTGGAAATAGCCTATTCTATAAGTTACTAGAACAATGATAATTGAGATAGTTTAAAATATCTAGTAACAAAGAACTTTTAACAAGAACAAAACAAACTAAGACAGAAAGTAAACGGGAATATGAACTGAATTAAAGAGATTATAGTTGTAGGATTGAATGGAATGAGAGAGGGCTTCTAGGCTTCGGTCTCACTAGTGCTAGATCGGCAAATATATGTGTGATCTATAAGAGATTTCTCAGACAAATAAACGTTCCCCAACTGATTACTGGGTTGTCACACTGTGTGCACTATGCATGGTTCTCGTGCGTCACTGCAAGGCAAAAGGCACTTCTAGACCAAAGGATTACATAAATGAAGGGAATATGCCCGAGAGGCAATAGTAAAGTGGTTATTATCTTATTTCGTGTTTATGATAAATGTTTATTTTGCATGCTATAATTGTATTAATTTGAAACGTTAATACACGTGTGTTTAATAAACAAAATACAAAGTTCCTAGTAATGCCTCTCATATAAACTAGCTCGTTGATTAACAAGATGATCAAGGTTTCCTGATCATGGACATTGGATGTTGTTAATAACGAGGTCACAACATTGGTGGAATGATGTGATGAACAATCATCCGAAGTATAGCATTACGATCAAAGTCATTATGTTTATATTGCTATAACATCATACGAAGTAATCTTAGTTCTTAGACCATGAGATCATGTTAATTGCTAACACCGGAAGAGTATCTTGATAACACCAAACGTCACACCGTAACAGGGTGACTATACAGGTAGGTTCAGTACTACGAAGGTGTTATGTTGAGGCTCATGGATCAAGAGTGGAATTTGTCAATCCCGATGACGGATAGATATACTCTGGGCCCTCTCGGTGATATCACATTAAGATAGCTTGCAAGCAAGTGATGTGATCACTAGAATGTTATATCACGGGAACGAGAAAAGAGTGCATGTCGGTAACGAGATCAAACTAGGTATTTGGATACCGATGATCGAATCGCATACATGTATTATATCATGAGACAAAGGGATTTATTTACTGTTGGAGATATGCCCAAGAGGCAATAATAAAAGTGATTATTATTATATCTTTGTGTTTATGATGAATGTTTACATCCCATGCTATAATTGTATTATTAGGAAACACTGATACATGTGTGTTTTGTAAACATATAAGAGTCCCTAGTAAGCCTCTTGTTGAACTAGCTTGTTGATTAATTGATGATTATGGTTTCCTGATCATGGACATTAGGATGTGATTAATAACAAGGTCATATCATTAGGAGAATGATGTGATGGACACACACCCATAGTAAGCGTAGCATAAGATCAAGTCATTAAGTTCGTATTGCTGTAAGCTTTCAAATCACATAGTAACCTATTCCTTCGACCATGAGGTTATGTTAATCACCATCACTGGATGAATACTTTTATAACATCAAACGCCGCTTCGTAACTGGGTGGTTATAAAAGTATCATTGGATATTCTGAAAGTATGAGTTGAAGCTCATGAACCAAGATTGGGATTTGTCCATCCATATGACGGATAGATATGCTCTGGGCCCTCTCGGTGGAATGTCATCTAGTTAGCTTGCAAGCATGTGACTGGGTCACAAGGGATGACATATCACGGAACGAGTAAAGAGTACTTATCAGTAACGAGGTAGAACTAGGTATGGAGATACCGACGATCAAACCTCGGATAAGTATAATATCGTGAGACAAAGGGAATTAGTTTCGTATGTAAATGGTTCAATCGATCGCGAAGTCATCGTTGAGTATGTGGGAGCCATTATGGATTTCCAGGTCCCGCTGATGGTTATTGATATGAGATGTGTCTCTATCATGTCTACATATTCACGAACCGTAGGGTGACACACTTAAGGTTCGAAGTTATTTTAAGTAGATATGGAATGTGCGTTGGAGACCGAATGTTGTTCGGAGTCTCGGAATGGATCCGGGACATCACGAGGAGATCCGGAATGGTCCGGAGAATAAGATTCATATATAGGAGATCATTTTATGAGATAGGAAATGTTCCGGAGTGTTTGTATGAGGATTCTAGAAGGTTTCGGAATGTTCCGGAAGGTTCTAGAAGATATCTTGGAGTTTGCTTGAAAATCAAGATAGGGATCAAGGAGTCCTGTTGGGTCAAGATAAGGAGTCGTGGGGGAGGAGGATTCCTCCCCACCTCCCCAACCCGCCGGCCCCATAGGAGGGGAGTCCTACAAGGACTCCCCTTCCCTGGCGCGCCCTCCCCTCTTTAAATAGAGGGGCAGGGGCGCCCCCTCCTCTCACGCTCTCATAACGTCCAATCTCTGCCGCCTCTCTCCTCCACCATATTCTGCACAGGCATAGGCGAAGCCCTGCAGAATTCTCTACTCCACCACCACCACCACGCCGTCGTGCTGCTGGGATTCCGTGGAGAAGATCTACTACCTCCGCTGCTCGCTGGAACGGGGAGAGGAAGGTTTGCTTCGACTCCGCACGTGTGACCGACTGCGGAAGCGCTGCCGAATCGTGGCGCCGGAAGGATCGTCTACTTGACCAAGGGCGGAAGCGCTGCTGGAACACAACGCCGGAAGGATCGTCTACTTGACCGCGGGCGGAAGTGCTGCTGGAACGCGACGCCGGAAGGATCGTCCACACGATCTTGAGATCGGCAAGTGATCGACTACATCAACCACGAGATCTAATCTCGTTAACGCTTTCGGATCTACGAGGGTTAGTTCCCATCTATCTCGTTGCTCATGTCTAATAGATTAGATCTTGGCTTTTATCTAGATTAGATCTAGGTTTTGTTCGTTCTTGCGGTAGAAAATTTTTGTTTTCCATGCTACGAACCCATCAGTGGTATCAGAGCCGTATCTATGCGTAGATCTGTTGCACGAGTAGAACACAATGTTTTTGTGGGCGTTGATGCTTTTGTTGTCGGTGTCTTAGCGTGTACTTTGCATCTTGCGGCATGGTGGGATGAAGCGGCTCGGGCTAACATTACATGTCATCGCACATGAGACTTGCTCCATGCTTGACGTGCAACTTGCTTTGCACAAGTGGCTTTGCGGGTGTCTGTCTCTCCCACCATAGTTAAGATTCAATTTACAATGAGCATCTTGACAACACTTGTATCAATGTTGTGGTCCTTGTTCGTAGGTAAGATCGGTCTTATGCGAAAGCCCCAAACCACGTAAAACCTGCAAAGAAAATTAGAGGCGTCTAACTTGTTTTTGAAGGGGTTCTGTGATGTGATATGGCCAACATGTGATTGTGATTGTATTTGATGTATGCAATGATCCTTGTTGTAATATGGCAACCGGCAGGAGCCTAATGGTTGTCTTTAATTCTGTTAAGACCTGCGTGTCTATTCATCTTGTAATAGCTTTATTCCAAATAGTTGTAATAGTTGCTGGTGATGATGAACAACCATGAAGCAGCGCCACTGACCTTGACGCAATGCTGGTGATGATGGAGATCATGTTCGTGCTTTGAGATGGAGATCAAAGGCGCAAGAAGAAAAGGCCATATCATATCACACTTATTATGAATTGCCTGTGATGTTAATCCTTTATGCATCTTGTATTGCTTAGATCGCGACGGTAGCACTATAAGATGATCCCTCTCACTGAATATCAAGTAATAAAGTGTTCACCCTTAGTTGGCACCGTTGCTAAGACTCGTCGTTTCGAAGCATCTCGTGATGATCGGATGTGATAGATTCTACGTGTGCATACAACGGTTGCAAGCCAGATTTGCACATGCGGAGACTAAGGTTGTCTTGACGAGCCTAGCATGTACAGACATGGTCTCGGAACACGGAATACCGAAAGGTAGAGCATGAGTCATATAATTGATATGATGAACATGAAGATTGTTCGCCAATGAAACTACATCTTCTCTCGTGAAGATCGGACTTGGTGTAGTGGACTTGGTTCATGTAATCACTAAGACAATGTGAGGGATGTTGTTTTGAGTGGGAGTTCACCTAGTTAGTTTAATAATAAAATTTGAACTCAATTTGTCATAAACTTAGTCTAAACTACTTGCAAATTGTTGTAGATTATGGCGACCCCCTCCATCAATTTCAATGCGTTCCTAGAGAAAGAAAAGCTTAAAAATAATGGAAGCAATTTCACGGACTGGTTCCGTGGACTGAAGATCGTCCTCAGGGCTGGTCAGTTGACCTATGTGCTCGATGCACCGCTAGGTGACCCACCTGCAGATAATGCCACCGATGACGAAAAGAATGTTTTCGCCACTCGGAAGAATCATTACTCCACAGTTCAGTGTGCCATCCTGTACGGTTTAGAAGCGGAGCTCCAACAGCGTTTTGAGCACCACGACCCGTTCGAGATCATTAAGGAGCTCAGGCTAATTTTTGAGACTCGCGCGGCCATGGAGAGCTATGAGGCCTCCGAGAAATTCTTTAACTGTAAGATGGAAGAAGGAAGCTCCGTTAGCGAGCACGTGCTCACCATGTCTGGGTACGCTAAGAAGCTCCAAGAGTTGGGAATATCGATTCCTAATGAATTGGGGATTCACCGTCTCCTTCAATCACTGCCACCAAGTTATAAGAACTTTGTGATAAACTACAACATGCACGGCATGAACAAGACGTTGCCTGAACTGTCGTCCATGCTTAAAACTGCTGAAGTGGAGATCAAGAAGGAGCAACAAGTGTTGATGGTCAATAAGACCACCAATTTCAAGAAACGGGGCAAGCCTAAGAACAAGGGCAACTTCAAGAAGGACGGCAAGAAAGCTGCCGCACCTGCTAAGAAGCCCAAGGCTAGTCCAAAACCTGAAACTGAGTGCTTCTACTGCAAGGGAGCTGGTCACTGGAATCGTAACTGCCCCAAGTACCTGGCGGATCTGAAGAACGGCAACATCAAGAAGAAAGGTATATTTGATATATGTGTTATAGATGTGTATCTTACTAGTAATCTTAGTAGTGCCTGGGTATTTGATACTGGTTCGGTTGCTCATATTTGTAACTCGAAACAGGAGCTGCGGAATAAACGAAGACTGGCAAGAGACGAGGTGACGATGCGCGTTGGAAATGGCTCCAAGGTTGATGTGATCGCCGTCGGCACGCTCCCTCTACATCTACCTTCGGGATTAGTTTTAAATTTAAATAATTGTTATTTGGTGCCTGCGTTAAGCATGAACATTATATCTAGATCCTGTTTATTGCGAGACGGTTACTCTTTTAAGTCTGAGAATAAAGGTTTTTCGATTTATATGAGTAATATCTTTTATGGTAATGCACCTGAGATGAATGGTTTATTCTTACTGAATCTCGATAGTAGTGATACACATGTTCACAACATAGATGCTAAACGAATTAAATTGAATGATAATTCTACATACATGTGGCACTGTCGTCTTGGTCACATTGGAGTGAAGCGTATGAAGAAACTCCATTCAGATGGACTTCTTGAATCACTTGATTTTGAATCACTTGAAAGATGTGAAGCATGTCTAATGGGAAAAATGACTAAGACTCCATTCTCTGGTACAATGGAGCGAGCTACAGACTTATTGGAAATAATACATACCGATGTGTGCGGTCCAATGAGTGTAGCATCGCGTGGTGGATATCGTTATGTTCTCACTTTCACGGATGACTTGAGTAGATATGGGTATGTCTACTTCATGAAACTTAAGTCCGAAACTTTCGAGAAGTTTAAGGAATTTCAAAGTGAAGTGGAGAATCATCGTAACAAGAAGATTAAGTTTCTGCGTTCTGATCGCGGGGGTGAATATCTAAGTTACGAGTTTGGCATGCATTTAAAGAAATGTGGAATACTTTCACAGTTGACACCGCCGGGAACACCACAGCGTAATGGTGTGTCCGAACGTCGTAATCGAACTCTCTTAGATATGGTTCGGTCTATGATGTCTCTTACAGATTTACCGTTATCATTTTGGGGCTATGCATTAGAGACAGCCACATTCACTTTAAATAGGGCACCATCTAAATCCATTGAAACGACACCATACGAATTGTGGTTTGGTAAGAAACCTAAGTTGTCGTTCCTTAAAGTTTGGGGTTGCGAAGCATACGTAAAGAAGTTACAACCTGATAAGCTAGAACACAAAGCGGAGAAATGCGTCTTCATAGGATACCCTAAAGAAACAATTGGGTATACCTTCTATCATAGATCCGAAGGCAAAGTTTTTGTTGCAAAGAATGGATCCTTTCTTGAGAAGGAGTTTCTCTCGAAAGAAGTGACTGGAAGGAAAGTAGAACTCGATGAGGTTATTGAACCTTCTCTCGGATTTGAGAGTAGCGCAGCACCGGAAGATGTTTTGGTGCCGCCTGCACCAATTGAAGAGGAAGCTAATGATAATGATCATGAAACTTCGAACGAAGTTACTACTGAACCTCACAGGTCAACGAGGGTTCGTACCACTCCTGATTGGTATGACTCTGCCTTGAACGTCATGTTGGTGGACAACGCTGATGACCCTGCGACGTATGAAGAAGCTATGGTGAGCCCAGATTCTGACAAATGGCTAGAAGCCATGAAATCCGAAATGGGATCCATGTACGAAAACCAAGTGTGAACTTTGGTGGACTTACCGAATGGCCGTAAGGCTGTCGAGAACAAATGGATTTTCAAGAGAAAAACAGATGCTGATGGTAATGTTACCGTCTATAAAGCTCGACTTGTCGCGAAAGGGTTCCGACAAATTCAAGGAGTTGACTATGATGAGACATTCTCACCAGTAGCGAAGCTGAAATCTGTGAGGATTTTGTTAGCAATTGCTGCACATTTCGATTATGAGATTTGGCAGATGGATGTCAAAACGGCGTTCCTTAATGGTGACATTGAGGAAGAGTTGTATATGGTACAACCCAAAGGTTTTGTCGATCCTAAAGATGCTGACAAGGTATGCAAACTTCAGCGCTCCATTTACGGACTGAAGCAAGCATCCCGTAGTTGGAATCAACGTTTTGATAAGGTAATCAAAAACTTTGGATTTATACAAACTTATGGAGAAGCTTGTATTTACAAGAAAGTGAGTGGGAACTCTGTAGCATTCCTAGTACTGTATGTAGATGACATATTGTTGATTGGGAATGATATAGAACTTCTTAATAGCGTCAAAACCTATTTGAATAATAGTTTTTCAATGAAGGATCTTGGCGAAGCGGCATACAATCTAGGCATCAAGATTTATAGAGATAGATCAAGACGCCTAATAGGGCTTTCACAAAGTACATACTTGGACAAAGTTCTAAAGAAGTTTAGAATGGAAGATAGCAAGAAAGGGTTCGTGCCCATGTTGTCAGGTAAGACCTTGAGTAAAACTCAAAGTCCAGCTACGGCAGAAGATAGAGAGAAAATGAATAAAATTCCCTATGCCTCGGCCATAGGTTCTATCATGTATGCCATGCTGTGTACAAGACCGGATATAGCACATGCTGTTAGTTTGACTAGCAGATATCAAAGTGATCCTGGAGAGGAACACTGGACAGCGGTCAAGAATATCCTAAAGTACCTGAATAGGACTAAGGATATGGTTCTTTCTTATGGAGGTGATGAACAGCTTGTTGTAAACGGTTACACCGATGCTAGTTGGAACACCGATCCGGATGACTCAAAGTCACAGTCGGGTTACGTATTTATTTTGAATGGTGCTGCAGTGAGCTGGAGGAGTGCGAAGCAAAGCGTTGTGGCGAAATCTTCAACTGAATCAGAATACATAGCTGCTTCGGAGGCTGCACAAGAAGCCGTTTGGATAAAGGAATTCATTACTGAACTCGGCGTGGTTCCCAGTGCGTTGGTCCCGATGGCCATCTACTGTGACAACACAGGTGCCATAGCTAATGCGCAGGAGCCAAGGTCACATAGCAAGCTGAAGCACATCAAGCTACGTTTCCACGCTATTCACGAGTATGTCCGAGATGGTGACATAAAGATTTGCAAAGTACACACTGATCTGAATGTGGCAGATCCGTTGACTAAACCTCTCTCTAGTGCAAAGCATGACCAACACAAAACGCCATGGGTGTTCGGTATATTACCATGTAATCTAGATTATTGACTCTAGTGCAAGTGGGAGACTATTGGAGATATGCCCAAGAGGCAATAATAAAAGTGATTATTATTATATCTTTGTGTTTATGATGAATGTTTACATCCCATGCTATAATTGTATTATTAGGAAACACTGATACATGTGTGTTTTGTAAACATATAAGAGTCCCTAGTAAGCCTCTTGTTGAACTAGCTTGTTGATTAATTGATGATTATGGTTTCCTGATCATGGACATTAGGATGTGATTAATAACAAGGTCATATCATTAGGAGAATGATGTGATGGACACACACCCATAGTAAGCGTAGCATAAGATCAAGTCATTAAGTTCGTATTGCTGTAAGCTTTCAAATCACATAGTAACCTATTCCTTCGACCATGAGGTTATGTTAATCACCATCACTGGATGAATACTTTGATAACATCAAACGCCGCTTCGTAACTGGGTGGTTATAAAAGTGTCATTGGGTATTCTGAAAGTATGAGTTGAAGCTCATGAACCAAGATTGGGATTTGTCCATCCATATGACGGATAGATATGCTCTGGGCCCTCTCGGTGGAATGTCATCTAGTTAGCTTGCAAGCATGTGACTGGGTCACAAGGGATGACATATCACGGAACGAGTAAAGAGTACTTATCAATAACGAGGTAGAACTAGGTATGGAGATACCGACGATCAAACCTCGGATAAGTATAATATCGTGAGACAAAGGGAATTAGTTTCGTATGTAAATGGTTCAATCGATCGCGAAGTCATCGTTGAGTATGTGGGAGCCATTATGGATTTCCAGGTCCCGCTGATGGTTATTGATATGAGATGTGTCTCTATCATGTCTACATATTCACGAACCGTAGGGTGACACACTTAGGGTTCGAAGTTATTTTAAGTAGATATGGAATGTGCGTTGGAGACCGAATGTTGTTCGGAGTCTCGGAATGGATCCGGGACATCACGAGGAGATCCGGAATGGTCTGGAGAATAAGATTCATATATAGGAGATCATTTTATGAGATAGGAAATGTTCCGGAGTGTTTGTATGAGGATTCTAGAAGGTTTCAGAATGTTCCGGAAGGTTCTAGAAGATATCTTGGAGTTTGCTTGAAAATCAAGATAGGGATCAAGGAGTCCTGTTGGGTCAAGATAAGGAGTCGTGGGGGAGGAGGATTCCTCCCCACCTCCCCAACCCGCCGGCCCCATAGGAGGGGAGTCCTACAAGGACTCCCCTTCCCTGGCGCGCCCTCCCCTCTTTAAATAGAGGGGCAGGGGCGCCCCCTCCTCTCACGCTCTCATAACGTCCAATCTCTGCCGCCTCTCTCCTCCACCATATTCTGCACAGGCATAGGCGAAGCCCTGCAGAATTCTCTACTCCACCACCACCACCACGCCGTCGTGCTGCTGGGATTCCGTGGAGAAGATCTACTACCTCCGCTGCTCGCTGGAACGGGGAGAGGAAGGTCTGCTTCGACTCCGCACGTGTGACCGACTGCGGAAGCGCTGCCGAATCGTGGCGCCGGAAGGATCGTCTACTTGACCAAGGACGGAAGCGCTGCTGGAACGCAACACCGGAAGGATCGTCTACTTGACCGCGGGTGGAAGCGCTGCTGGAATGCGACGCCGGAAGGATCGTCCACACGATCTTGAGATCGGCAAGTGATCGACTACATCAACCACGAGATCTAATCTCGTTAACGCTTTCGGATCTACGAGGGTTAGTTCCCATCTATCTCGTTGCTCATGTCTAATAGATTAGATCTTGGCTTTTATCTAGATTAGATCTAGGTTTTGTTCGTTCTTGTGGTAGAAATTTTTTGTTTTCCATGCTACGAACCCATCAGTTACTAGCGTTAAAGGTTCTCACGATCACAGAAGTCATCATTGAATGTGTAGGAGTCAGTATGGATCTCCAGGTCCCACTTCTGATTATTGATCTGAGAGGGGTCTCGATCATGTCTTCATTATTCGCGAACCATAGGGTGACACACTTAAGGGATACGGACACCATATTGGAGCACATATGTTTTAGACGAAAGAATTGCAAAGCGCAGGAATTGTTTCGATAGAAACCGGAAATTGTTCCGGGTGAAATTGCAAAAAGTGGTTCTGCATGTGATATTGAAATATTGCAAGGGGTTTTATGTGAATGTTTGTTAATTAAAGTAATTAACAAAATTCTGAATAAAATTAATAAAAGAGTTTTATTAAATGAGAGAGCATTAAATTTGGAGAAATTTAATGCATTTAAAGTGGGGACTTTAAAAGGGAATGTGAAGAGGCATTTTAATGTGGAGGGGTTACCACCACATGAATGGAGGAGGTGAAGGGGCACCCCCCTTGAGGCGCCGGCCATGGGGAGGGGCACCGCCCGCCTCCTATAAAAGGCCACCCTCTTCCTCCTTCTTCCACGCACCTCCTTGTGAAGGATCTCTCTCCCCCTCTAGAATTATTTCCCCATGGTCTTGGATTAGCGAGATACATGTTCCCGGTGGCTTTATCTAGAAAGGAGTTGCTGCTTCCGCTGCTTTGCTGGAGCGAGGGACGGAGGTTGTCGGGGTACCGGACGTGTGTGCGATCACGGATGCACCGCTGCTTTGCGGTGCTGGACTTGGTGGTGCTAGACTTGCTCGAGCTGGATCTGATGGACGTGCCGGAGCCGGACCTGCTGGACTTCATCACGATCTTGAGATCGGCAAGTGTACGACTACATCACCCACGAGTTCTAACTCGTTAACAAAGCTTTGTTGTCTTCGAGGGTAAGTTCTCTATGGATGTATATCCACCCGTTGCTTGTATCTAGTAGATAGATCTTGGCGTATAGTTCCCATCGTAGGAATTTTTTTGTTTTCTATGCTGCGAACCCAATAATAAACTCATCTTAGATCACAATATATTCTAACTTAGCGCACTAGATCATACCTTAACCTAGAATTGAATCAATCACTCACACATGGATGAACAACAAACCATATATAAATATATAATGATATCACACCTGTGTTCAATCTTACAATTACTAAACACAAGAGAAAGAGGGAGATGGAGATCGATGTGTGGTGGTGGTGATGTCTTCCTTCGGTGGTGGTGATGTCTTCCTTCTCCTCCCCTTCTTCTTGCGTGTATGCATTGATGGTGATGGTGTTGAGGGAGATCTAGATCTCGGAGGTGTGGTTGAGGCAGAGCTTCACTGCAATGGAGATCGAATGGCTGGCGGTGGTGGAAGAGCTCCGCCCTTGAAGGGCTATGGCTTGGTGGCTCTCTCTTGGGTCCTCCCTCCTTTATATAGGCCTTGGGGTTGCCCTAGGGTTCCTCCAATACCGTCTTATGACTTAGAGAAGGTTCTAGAGCTTTTTTGGGATCAAATCCTGTCGTTTGCGACCTTTTTGGCAATTATATGGGCGGAGCTATACGACTAGAAAATAGCTCCGGCCGTATAGTTGCTCGTCAAACCGTATGTCTCCTTTAATATTTTGGCCGCCATTTCTTCATACGAACTCCGGTTTGGGTGTTCTTGGGCTCATTGAGTTCGTATCATCGAGGGATACAACCCCATGGTCTTGTATATTTAGTTTGAGAATTTGGAAAATTTCACTTTTTCAATCTCTCAATTGGCTAAGTCTGGTCCCTACAACTCCTCCATACTATGCTATCTTTGTCCCTTTTGCCTTTGTTTTATCCGTAATCATCATCAACACCTACACACATGTCATAGAAAAGGAGAAGTGATAAAATTCTACCTAAACTACTAAATGTGCAAAGCTCATATGAAAGTAAATGAGAACTAGAAGTCATGCATATAAGGCATGGCTATAGCTGAAAGAAACATGATATGAGAGATAAATGGCTCATTTTATATGGCTAAAAGAGGTGGTATTTCACAGCCATCAACTTCCCCAAGCGAGACCTTGCTCGTCCTCGAGCGGGAAGGGTCGGTAATAAATTAATGGTTGTGAAATAGCTTATCATTGGAAATCAATGCCTTGCATCCTTATTTCTTCTACAAGCTTGAAGATAGAAAACATGTATTCATATAAGGCAACACAAGCTCAGTTATAAAGACCACTAAAGATTCATCAAAACTTATATGCTCCATGTCAACAGTGAATCTACTTGCAGACAAACTTGTGATCCTCTTGTTACACCTTTTATATAACTTTTCATATTATTATTATTTTTTATCAGGCAAAACTTAGTCACAAATAGATGTCAAGCATAAATAGGATTCTACCCAATCATGCCATCTAGTTAAGGCTCTCAAGTGCAAACATCAGTTATTGAGTTTCAAAAAGTTTATCTCTTAGTAACGAGATTTATGCCAAAAGGAAATGCGAGAACATGCCAAAAGAAGCATAGCATTAGAGTGTCTCTTTTTGGTCATCCACATCAATGAATCATGGCTATCAAACACTCATTTCTATTCTTTGTCTTTCCAAAACTTCAGTTCATCAGTAATGAGATCATGCCAAAACTTAGTGTGTTTAATCAGACTGTGCAGGCTAAGAATGGATACTCGTGACCATTACCAAGGTTTCCCTTTTTGGTATAATGATTTGTCATAACGGTCAGAGGAGTATTCCATCTTTCGCTTTGAACGCAGGCCCATGAGAATACTAATGCATACCTAAATATAGCATTTATGCTACACATGTTGGGCAACTCATAGCCAAACTCCAAGACATACCTAAATATAGCATTTATGCTACACATGTTGGGCAACTCATAGCCAAACTCCAAGAGTTTCCTCTTTTTGGACTGTTCAAAGGCCAGCAGAGTTATTAGCATCCGATGTTGTGCGACAGTGGTGCAGACATGCATAAAGCAATATCATACTTTAATCAACAGGTCAAGATTTGGCATGCATCTCAATTACTGCTAAATATTAGTTTCTTCAAACAAATCCTTTTAAAGAGTACTATCAAGTCGATCATCACATCTATGGTGTTGAGTATCTTTAAGGCTAAACTCTTAAGACAATTAATCAACACCTTATTTAGCATAGAACTCAAAACTTCAAAATATCATTTCCAATTGACAACTCCTTCCGTAAGAAAACTATCAAGTCTGTTGTTTTGACATTGTGGGGTCGAGCATAACCTATTCATTTAATACAAGGCTATTTAGTGACAACCAACAAATTTCAAAAGATCTTGATCAAGTATTCATTCTTTCCAAGTGTAGATATTGTGGCAATGTTTTCTAGAAGATCGCAAATAGTGTCACAAGCTTGATAAACAATTTGGCAAGATGCATACAAGCTCTAAGTCAACTCCTATTGTGCCTATCATGAGCAACTGTATCCCCATATGAATACAGAACTAGACTCACTTAAACAAGCATTCAAAAACAGTGGGATACATGATTGCATTAAACCTTCATCGAATACGAACATTGCACAAGACTCTACACATGCAGAAGTAACCTCCCCAAGCTTAGAACTTTGGAAGAACCAAACTTGAGTATATCACCAAAAGAAAGATAAAATACAGTTTCCAAAAGAGAGTGTGATAAGTGGTTACCTCCCCAAGCTTAGTTGAAAACAAGGGTGACACACTTTACCGTTGAGATACAAGTAACCTCTCTTTTGATGGACAAAGAACCTTTGCTTCAACATGTATTTCTTGATATGGCCCGGTGTGCCTTCCTTGAGGACCTGCTTAAAAACTAAAACTAAAACGAAATATTTGTGTGTTTCTAAAGACATAGGTTTAGCTCACAAGTGATAAAATTCAAGTCCCACTGAGTCGGTTCATCAACCTAAGCACCACGCTTAAGTCAACAATCTAGTTCTAGAAGATGCCTCTCCTAGATTTTGATGAAGTGCAAGTGAGACAAAATATGAAACACAAGTGTGCAACCCCTATATGCTTAATAAAAGAGGTTTGAGTTAGAAGGTTTTACCAAAAACTGATTGTCGAAGCGTTGAATTGAAGCAACCAAGTGGCTCATGTGAGTGTTTGCACGGTCGGTACTACCGTACACGTCATCACATAAGGTTCAAGTCCCTGCAAAAATAACACACAAAATAAAATGCATCGGTTTGGTATACGAACATAGTTCGTTTACCCCACTGCTAAAAGGAAAGTAAAAAAGAAAACATGAACTTCTATAGAGAATTACAGTCTAGGAGGTTTCTGAGGTAGAATTTTATTGCTTACATATGCTCAGCTTCTCTAGATCATGGGAGAAGCTCTTAGGTGGTGTTTCGAGGCTTTTAGAATAAGAAAGAATAAAATTTTGAGCAATGGTTACCTTTCAGTTGGCATTTGAGGGATTTTCTCAACTATACGGGCGCAACTATACGGCCGGACAAAAAGTGTCCCGCCGTATAGTTGGTTGTCAAACTGTCTGTCCCTAGGAAAAGAAAGTATACAAAGGCATCGATATCTATATGACCGGAACTATACAGCCGGAATTTTTATTCCCGCCGTATAGTTGGTCGTTAAACTATCAGTACATTGGAAAAGAATTTGTATGGAGGCACCGATATCTATACGACCGGAGCTATACAGCTGGAATTTTTATTTTTGCCGTATAGTTGGTCGTTAAACTCTCAGTACATATGAAAGAAAAATTGTCAATGGCAAAAATATCTATACGACTGAAACTATACGGTCGGAATTTTTATTCTCGCCGTATAGTTGGTCGTTAAACTCTCTGTATGCATCAAAAAATTCCATTTCTTCGAGAATTCTTTCTTAACCTGAATCTTAGTGATATACCTTGTTTTGACTGTAAAATAACAACTCTAATTTTTGACCAACAACAACATGTAGTAACAATAAATTCTACCTACTCTAATGGTAAATCATGCAAAGAATAAAAATGCCAATGCAACATGAATGCATCAAGACTCAAGACACAAAACTAAGAAAGACACCTAATGACTTTCGGGTTGCCTCCCGAGAAGCGCTTTCTTATAACCAAGTAGCCAGGCTTTTATACTCCATATTTATTCAGCAATGGAGGCAGTTATAGGAGTAATTTTTCTTACCTCGAACAAGTGTTTTCAGGATTTATATCATACTTTTTTCTTCTAAGATGTACCCACTTGCGGTGCATTGGTATCTTGTAAGTGTTCTCGTTTCCATGTGAGGATGGATGCACCAAGCTCAGTAAATATGTATTCTTTCCTTCCTGCATAGAGGGTGTTAAAGATTTATTATCAAACTTCGAATCTTTACCTTGATTACTATTTTGAGGGTATAGATCATAATATTCTTTTGGATCTAGTACCTTGGTCTTTGCCACCGGAATTTCCTGTACCTCATTAGTAAAACAAAAGTCATAGAAAACAGGTATGGGAGGCACACAGGATTCCGTCTTTGGCACATCATAATTGATTTCCTCGAAAGAAGAATTTAAACAAACACTACTAGAATCATCAAAAACTTCTTCAAGGTAATTACCAGGGATTATAGAATAATTTAAGTCCTCATCATCACTAAAGTCAGAAGAATAATAAAGATCAGGAATAGGTGGGGGAATAGGTGGGGGATAAGGTTTGAGAGTTGCTTTCAATTCATTCCATTCCTTGATTTCTTTTTCTTCTTTCTCCTTGACGCGTCTTTCATTTCTCCGATATTCTTCATAATTCCGTTTCAATTCATTTGCAGGTGTCAGATGTATGGGATATTCAACATGAGCCTTCTTATTTTTATTTTTCCTGGTTTTAGGCTTCTTGGATTTACCCTTCTTTCCTTCTTCAATGATGCAACAAGTGGAAGATATGGGAGTAACAGTAGAGGGATGTTCTCCATCGTTAGTAGAAGTAGTTCTAATATGATTAAAATAATCAGCTATGAAAGGTATTGCTTTAGAAAGAACATCTCTAACTAAGGTATCATCATAAGGAATTTTTCCTCTTCTATTTTCATCTTTAATAAACTCATTGACCAAGTTCTCTATATCAGTAGGGAGAGGTTTTTATTCATGCACAATTTCACATTGCCATTGATGAAAATTATTATGTATATCTCTTAAGAGTTGCCAAGCTTCTTCCAAAGTTTTTCCAAGGAATGCACCATCACACATCATGTCTAGCTTACCCTTAGAAGAGTGATTTAAGCCTCCATAAAAGTGATTCAACAATAACCAATCAGGTAAATTATGATGTGGACAATCATGCATCAATTTTGAGAACCTACTATAAGTTTGTATTAAATCCTGATTGTTTCTTTGCTTGAAATTCAGGATATGAAGCCTACGCTTGTAAGTTTGCTTTTGTGAGAAATACTTACCGATAAAAGCTTCGGACATACCTTTCCATGAATTGAAGTGTCACACGGGATGCGATTTTAGCCAATCTTTAGCTTTTCTTTTCAGCGAGAACCGGAACAGATATAACTTCAGCTTATCATTTGTCCATCCATTTTCCTTCATCGTAGAACACAATGAAGTAAATTTGTCAATATGCTCATATGGATCACTATCCGGATCTCCTTCAAAAGCTGTTTCCATGATCATATTTATCCACATAGGATTAATCTCATATCCATCCACATTAATAGTGGGTTGAACAATATGTGCATGTAAATGATCAACACTCGGAGAAGCATACTCTGCAAGACTTTTACTTTCCATTGTTCCTATGTTTTTGAATTTCCTATAACTAAAATAAATAACAAGACTACTAACAAAAGGTAAACTAATTTTTTATTCGTTTCAAATAATCAAAAGCAGTAAGATAAATAGCAGCAAACAGAAATAAACTATGTGCGAGTAGGAAGGTAATAACCAGATGCTTATCTCCCCAGCAATGGCGCCAATTTGATGATTGGATTCCTGCACCAACAACAGGGTTATTGCAGTACTTGTAGCAGCAAATATTTAAGAGTTTGTCCTGATGTGAGAACATCGAATGGAAACAACATGACCCCGCAGCCACGTTGTCAATGCGGCTATGTTTCGCACCCAAACCGTGGTTTGGAAATAGCCTATTCTATAAGTTACTAAAATAGCGATAATTGAGAGAGGTTTAAAATATCTAATAACAAAAAACTTTTAACAAGAACAAAATAAACTAAGACAGAAAGTAAACAGGAATATGAATTGAATTAAAGAGATTGTAGTTGTAGGATTGAATGGAATGAGAGAGGGCTTCTAGGCTTCGGTCTCAATAGTACTAGATGAGCAAATATATGTGTGATCTATAAGAGATTTCTCAGACAAATAAACGTCCCCCAATTGATTACCGGGCTATCACGCTGTGTGCACTATGCATGGTTCTCGAGCATCACCGCAAGGAAAAAGGCACTTCCGGACCAAAGGATCATATAAACTCATCTTAGATCACAATATATTCTAACTTAGCGCACTAGATCATGCCTTAAACTAGAATTAAATCAATCACTCGCACATGGATGAACAACAAAACATATATAAATACATAATGATATCACAACCGTGTTCAATCCTACAATTACTAAACACAAGAGAAAGAGGGAGATGGAGATGATTATGGAGATGGAGATCGATGCGTGGTGGTGGTGATGTCTTCCTTCTCCTCCCCTTCTTCTTGCTTGGATGCCTTGATGGTGATGGTGTTGAGGGAGATCTAGATCTCAGAGGTGTGGTTGAGGCAGAGCTTCGCTGCAATGGAGATCGGATGGGTGGCGGCGGTGGCAGAGCGCCGCCCTTGAAGGGCTATGGCTTGGTGGCTCTCTATTGGGTTCTCCCTCCTTTATATAGGCCTTGGGGTTTCCCTAGGCCTCCTCCAATACCGTCATATGACTTAGAGAAGGTTCTGGAGATTTTTTGGGATCAAATCCCGTCGTTTGCGACCTTTTTGGGAACTATACGGGCGGAGCTATATGACCAGAAATAGCTCCGGCCGTATAGTTGCTCGTCAAACCGTTTGTTCCTTTAGTATTTTGGCCGCCATTTCTTCATATGAACTCCGTTTTGGGTGGTCTTGGGCTCGTTGAGTTCATATCATCGAGGGATACAACCCCATATTCTTGGATATTTATTTTGAGAAGTTGGAAAATTCACTTTTTCAACCTCTCAAATGGCTAAGTCTGGTCCCTACAGCTCCTCCGTACTATGCTCTCTTTGTCCCTTTTGCCTTTGTTTTATCCATAATCATCATCAACACCTACACACATGTCATAGACAAGGAAAAGTGATAAAATTCTACCTAAACTACTAAATGTGCAAAGATCATATGAAAGTAAATGAGAGTTAGAAGTCATGCATAAAAGGCATAGCTATAGCTGAAAGAAACATGATATGAGAGATACATGGCTCATTTTATATGGCTAAAAGAGGTGGTATTTCACAACCATCAACCATGATATCATTTTACACCACCATGATGAGTAAGCAACAAGATTCTTGATAACACGAGAAAAAACTTCATTCCCAGATTTCAAGTGCTTGGCATAATAAGATGTTTGCGAACATGGAAGAGTCCGGAGGACTTACCGAGAGACATTTAGCAACTCCGCCTTAAATGTTATCCTTGATATTCATGTTACCAATATCAAGCTTCTGACAAGCCTTCAATCAGGCATCAAGTAAAGGTCGGAATTTGGATAAACATGAAACCATGAGCGTAACTCCTATGGTAATTAATAGAAGAAGCCTCATGAAGAGTGGTTGTTATTGCGGAATCAAAAGAATATGGGAATAGGAGTCTCGACTAATTGTGTCAACCACCACATCAATCTTTTCGGATTTACCAAGAAACCTATGCTAAAACCTTAAAGAATACCAGCCATCATTGCCGCTTGAGATTCAGGGTTGGTTAGGTGGAATGATACTTTAGACTCGACATGTCTGAATAGAAAGTGTGCAACATTTGCACAAAGGTAAAGTCGCTAAATTATCAAGATAAGGACTGCAGTTTAAGCTCTAATATACTGAACTAGGTCGCTAGACCCATGCATTAGCAACTGTAAAAAGACAACTACATATACATGAACTACTTGTGTAAGATCCCTAGTTTTAGAATTTGGGCTTAAAGAATTCATTAGCATTGCATCCTATGCATTGTTGCAAAATTTTCAAAATTTTAGCCCGAAGACCCTAAATTTAAGTTCTATATTAGTTTGGCAAATGTTCCTATGAGGGACAAATAAGGATTTTATAAATTCAATATTTTTGAATTAGAGGAATGGTTACAAAAATGACCCTAAGTTTATCTACTAAATTTTAGAAGAATTTAGAAACAAATTCAACACATTTGGAGTTTAAATGCAAAAGATATAAAAGAAATACAAAATATAAAAAATAACTAACCTAACCGGCATAACAGCCAAGCGGCCTAGCAACCCACCTCCTATTTACCGCATGCCCCGACCACGCGAGTGACACACAACGCACAACAGAAAATGGCCCGGCCCAAACCAAGCCACCAGCAGCCGGACTCGTTTTACCCTTCCCTTAGACACCGACGCTAGGGGCCCCACTCGCGGACGCCTCCCACCTCGCGATGAACATCGTCGGAGATATGGGTTCTATCCCGTTTCAAACTCCCAAAAATCTTGATCGATTTGGCCAATTTTGTTGCCCCCGTTCAAGTAATCTTGCCCCATATAATCCTTGACCCCACCTTTTTTCCTACGAAAAACGGTGAAACCTTAGCAGATCAATCTAATCCGATCTCATCATCGGAGCACCGCCACAGCATGTTCGGATGGTTGAGTCCCCGACAATACCGAGCTCCCCCTCTCTCGTTTTCTTCCACCATTGGAACCGCCACTAACTAATGCATCACCCCATCTGCTTTTCCCTCGCTGCAGCACACCAAAGCGTCAAGAATTGCTCATCGGAGTGCCACTAGAGCCGCGCCTCTCTAGCCGCCATTTAGTTCCACTCGGGGAAGAGAAGGACGACTTAGAGGAGACGTACGTGACTGCAAGAAGGCTCTAATAGTCGTCGTCCACCTCACCGGTGTCGAGGACCACCGGAACCGCCTCCTTCATCGCCACCCGAGCTCCACGCCTTCGCCCACGTCGTCAACGCTAGTGAGCGCACAATAATTTTCTCATGTTCGACTCGATCTTGTTTCTACGGCTCTAATTAGAAACATCCCCAACTAGTATTGCCCAATTAGTGTGCGCCACGTGTCGTCCAGTCAGCGTGCGACATCACCACCCCGTCATCGCCAGGTCAACGCCGCGTCCCAGTCAGCGACTATTTAAGAATTTATTAAATATAAATAGTGAAAAGGGCAGAAAGTCATTAATATTGTATAATTCATAGTAAAAGATCTACATGCCCAATTTAGCATATAATATACCGTTGGATTCGTAAAAATATGAAGAATATTAATATGCAATAAAATATATACTTTACAGTAGCTATGTTTTTTGTAGTATTTAAATCTATATATTGACATTTAATCCATAGAAAAATAACTACAACTCCAAATCAAGTCAAACAAATTTCTACTATTTTGGTTAGATCATATATATCCGTATAAAATATGCACAAAATTATTTGGCACTGTTTTACCATATGATCTTGCAGAAAGCCCTAAATTGCATTATAATAGTAATTATCATATGAAAAGATCTATAGATCCTTTTTGCGTGATTCCAATTGCTGCTGGCTCTAACTTGCGTTACCTATCCAATGGTATTTAATTCACAAATTAATATTTTGAAAACATCATAAGTTGAGTAAAGTGAGTTAAACCCTATTTAAATCGATATAGTTTTAATAATAAAATTGTTTTATATATTAGATGTTTTTTAATATGCATCATTTGTTATAATAGTTTTTAGAGAACTAAATATAATCATTGTGACATATTAAATCATCATACATGCTTGATCATCACTTTTTTATTGTTTGTTTGCAACATTGCTATGTTTGCAATTGTTTTGATTGGAACTACTTTGTCCTCGCGTTAGATTGGCCGGAGAGTGCATTGCTGCGGAGGAATACAACCATCATAAATATTATTAAAATAAGGCAAGTTACACCTTTGTCCTAATTTTGTTACTATGCATCTTTTGATCTTCAAAATAGTAGTATGCATGTGTAGGGTGTTTTAGTAGAAGTACTTAGAAATATTTTACAAGTACGATATTGTTTTGTAGTTTGCCATAAGTAGCTATATACTTAGGATTATTTCATCCTAATAGGTTCTCCCTGAATTTATCTAAGTGGTATGCTTGTGCTATGATATATATATACAAATAATGTTGGGGGTTCCAAAGACTGAATTGTTTTTCTAAGTATAAAAGCTCTTTTGAGAGTGACTTTTCCTCTCAAGTCTACTTCAAAATAAAAATTAAGTTATTCCTCTAGATGGAGTGGTATGTCGGGAACGTCTACAAGGGAAACAACCTGAGGGCTCTACGGATACTCAGGTTTTGGTGGAGGACTAACATCCAGGATCAAAAAAGTCTGCCATGTTCCAGAAGTCAGAAGCTTCCAGTGTAACCACAATACATATGGGCTCTGTCTTGGCCTAGTACTTAGTGGAAAAACTCACATGGGTACCAGCACTTGGAGGATTGTTTGGCACGGGTGGATCCGAAAAGGTAGAGGGGATACTAAGGGAAAGTTTCGCCATGGTCTTGTTTGTAAAAGGACTTCATCATGGATTATGCATAAAGTGCACAAACTCTCGAGAGTAATCAATATGATCGATCAACCATGTGCACGGAAAATAACAACTTTGAGCGTCTAAAGGATGGAGCCTCTGAAGGATTTCCTCTATCTTTTCCAAAGAAAAATGTTCGCAAAACCTAAGGTTGCAAGTTGCGTCCCGAGGGCTCTATGGACTCAGACTTAGTGGGGTTTGGGGTGCCATGTGTTTGGTTAGAGGATGGTACCCCAGAGGACCCAGAGCGAGCCACTCGACCTTACTTTACTTATCAAAAGTTTGCAAAGTAGGATAAAAGGATTTAATCTATACTTCTCTTTTACTTAGTGAAAATTGGCGTTACACAAATAAACTACAAAGCCTTCTCTTAGCCTTGCATGTAGATATAGGCCAAGTATTTTACTTGGTGTAATTTTCCAATATATTAAAAGTATTGACCAACTCGTTTGGCTGCACGTTTCATGTGCAGAATTTGGAGATCATCGTTGAACGGTGCGTTAGGATCGTGGGTATTCACTCAACCAGCCTGTGGCATTGATGGGACTCAAGTTGTTCTTATTTCGCTTCCTGTTGTAATAATATAAACTCTGGATTATTCGATTCATGTAATAAAGACTTGGATATTTCATCGACTGTGAGTGCTAGCTAATGATATAAGGACTAGCATGTTAATCACAAGGACTTAGGATCTTTATTGATCCCAGGTCATTATAGATGGTATCCGAGCACATGTTAACTGTATATTGTGACCTTAGCCTCGGAAAACCTTAGGATTAATAATTTCTAAGTTATTTGAAAACTCTCATACTTCGCATCACCTACCTTAAGAGTTATAGAAGTTTTCTGATCTCTTAACTTCTCAAAAATTAGTTGACCATTACCCACTTCATGAAGATATTAGACAATACAACTTTCCCCAAGAAGATTAGCTCGATGCTTCACTCTAGTCGAGACTAGAAGGCCTCCACCCAAGATGTCTCAACGTTTATAAGCTACAAGTATCGAAGACTTTGAAGGCCTTGAAAAAGTTAAGGTTATTAACTGAAGACCTGGAAGACCTTGATACATTGAAGATTATGAAGAACATGAAAACTATTAGGAGTACGAAGGCTTTTGAAGACTCAAAGCCTTGAAGATTTCAAGTGACCTATTATGAACCAAACCTGGATAGACTTCGCTACAATCTTAGATGCGATGAATTGTTTGCTGTTTTTTTGGTTTTGTTACAATAGAAAATAAAAACTTATTTTTCTAAATAAAGTTGTCTGTATGGGTTATCCTTCTCCTTCTATAATCATTCCGTCCCTACTCTAAACCTTAGCCAGCTCGACATATGGACCATATCAATAAGGATGACAAGGAACTCAGCTTCTCCAACCGTATGAGCCATGCCAATGCAAAGGAGTGGATGCACAAGGTTGAAGGAAGAATGAAGGATGCCAATATTGAAGCTAATAGAATAGTTCTTTATGCCACCCAGTTCTCAAAGGAGGATGCTGCAACTAGATGGGAGATGCAAAATACCATTTATGATCATCAAGGGTGATATCTTGGGAAGAATTTAAAGTGGTTCAACTACAATCTTGTCACTCGGATATAAAAAACCCAAGAAGTTGAAGCCCCAAAACATTCATCTTGTAGAATCTGTGGGGAAATAGGACACACACCTCTAAGGAGCATCATCATAAGTACCCCTACTGTGATGCAAGTCACCCATCTAAAGAATTCCCCACCTCTCAAGTTATGTGATTCTTGGGTGAAGGAACCAATCACAACCCCGTTCAATGCCATCTCTACCCGGTGGTACAGCAAGTGAATCAGCAAGTCAGAGACGGAATACGCCAAGGCCTCATGAAGCTATCAGAGGACATAATTTCTACGACAAGGGAGAGAGATGGAGTCAGGACTCCAGACACCACACCCAAAGTCATCACTTCACGATACCCAGCATATGTAAAGAGGGGCCATGTTCCCAAAACTAGCTCAAGGGAAAGAGCAAGGTTTCCAAAGATTGAGGTAGAGTATGGAGAGCAAGAACTATGAGACTTGTTGGCCCTGGAAAGACCAAAAAAGAGGAATACTTTGAGTGAAGTCCTATGTTATAAGTGTGAAGACCTTGGACACTATGCATATAATTGTCCTGAGAAAAAGAACAATCGTGATTGGAATAGTGGAAACTACAACGCGAAGCATATCAAGGACCTTGAAGATGTTACTTGTTTCAAGTGCCTCGACAATGGGCATTATGCTATCAACTACCCATAGAAGAAACTTTGAGATGTTGAACCCTAGAGGATGCACCAAGACTTTGAGGAACGACACATGCACATCCCAATTCAGAGATGAAGAGACAAAAGGTTAGTGTTGTTAGCCTACCAAGTATCGTAGTGCCTTTACCAATTTCCTGTGGTAGTGTAATGTTTGGTTTTAATAAAACTCGGTGTGATTGAAACTTGTTTGATTTCTTTTTGTGTTTCCATGTGTGATACATGCATAAGGGTAGAGTATATTCAATTAAGTCTTTCTATCTATGTCTTATCTTTTGTCTAAACCCTCAGATGCCGCCAATGCGTGAGAACTATGCTCTACCTCCAAAAATTGCACAACTTCTGAACACCCAGAATCAGTTGACCAACTCCTCACTTGGAATATGTAGAACAACAACAAAAACAAATCACATGTGCATGATCGCTTAACTCGGTTTTTGAGGTTGAACACTCCAACTTTCTCAAGAAGCACCGAGCCAATAGTGGCAGATGACTGGCTCCGCACAATCAATAAGAAGTTGGACATCGTTCAAGCTGTTAGAGCAGAAAGGGTGCGGTTTGCCACACATCAACTTGAGGGGCATGCTGCTGAATGATGGGATACTTATCAAATTACTCATCCTGATTTAGATGCCATTCCATGGAATCAGTTTCAAGGAGCCTTCCGCACTCGTCATGTGGTTGCTGGATTTCTATCATTGAAGAGACGTGAGTTCCGTGAGTTACTCCAATTGCACCACTCTGTTTCTCAGTACGTAGATATTTTCAACAAGTTGGCATGCTACGCTCCTAATGATGTGTCCACTGATGCCCGAAGACATGAGGAGTTCATGAGAGGACTTAGTGATGAAATATCTTTCCAACTTGTGGCTCTGAGGTTTGATAACTACTAAGAACTCTTGGATAGGGAAGTTGTAGTGGAAGCTAAACAGAAGAGCATGGAGTAGCGTAAGAGGAAGTCTACATTCCACAACCACACCTCCAGATCATACCAGAAAGCATCACACTATTTCTCCACCACCCCACGAGCACGATAGATCCCATTTGAATGAACACTATGGCTACAACGGTCATAAGCACCAAAACAGGAATGGAGGAAAATGCACCAATAATGGTAAAAGGAAGGGAACGAGTAAAGTCCTCTGTTTCAGCTGTCGCAAACCTGGACACTATGCCGTTGATTGCCTGGAACCAGAGAATGGTAATGCGAATGGAAATGGCAAGATTCACCCTCCTATTAATGCTAATGTGAACCATGACTCTATGGACAAAGCACACGCATCTTCACATCGAGGTAGTTGACAATAAACCTCAAACCATTCAATTAGGAGGATTCAACAAAGACAACCTTTTAAGGGTGGTAGGACCCTGGGGTATCCCAAATCTTTCTTTCTAGCCTTCTTGAATCTCGAGGACGAGATTCCTTTTAAGGGTGGTAGTCTGTAAGATCCCTAGTTTTAGAATTTGGGCTTAAAAAATTCATTAGCATTGAATTCATGAGCATTGGATCCTATGCATTGTTACAAAAATTTCAAAATTTTAACTTGAAAACCCTAAATTTAAGTTCTATATTAGTTTGGCAAATGTTCCTATGAGGGACAAATAAGGATTTTATAAATCCAATATTTTTGTACTAGAGGAATGCTTACAAAAACGACCCTAAGTTTATCTACTGAATTTTAGAAGAATTTAGAAACAAAATTCAACACATTTGGAGTTTAAATGCAAAATATATAAAAGTAATACAAAAAAAATACCTAACCTAACCGGCAGACCATCCAAGCGGCCCAGCAACCGACCTCGTATTTAACGCATGCCCCGGCCATGCGACCGACACGCAGCGCGCAACAGAAAATGGGCTGGCCCAAACCAAGCCACGGGAAGCCGGCCGCGTTTTCCCATTCCCTCAGATACCGACACATGGGGCCCACCCACGGTCACCTCTATAACGCCCTAGTTTTAGCTAATATTAATTAGGGTTTTGTTTGTGCATCCATAAGCATCATTATTTTGCTAAGAATAAAATTGCATGCAAATAAATGAAGTTAAACCCTAAAGCCTAGCTATTTCCCCTCTCTCTATCAAACACATTCAAAATAGTTTGAATTTCAAAAACTACAAAATATTTGGAGCCCAAACTGAATACAAGGGCCCCTGAGTATTTTATACACTTCCTAAACCTTCTGGTATTTTTCAAATAGTAAAAAACAAATTTGAAATTCAAATACAAATAGAAATAAGAAAATAGAATTGGAAAATGTTTTTAGGAAACAAAAAAATAGTAGCAGCTGCAGCCCAGGCTGGCCCACCTTCCTCTTCTCTCTTTCTACCGCCCTTGCACACCCGTAGCCGGCCCAGCCGGCCCAGTACCTCTTCGGCGTGCCTCTCTTTTATTCTTCCTCGTGACAGAGAGAGCGAGAATCGGCTCGGTGGCCATGCCTCTGCCTCCCGATGGCGTCGTCGCATCGCGATGCCCACCCCTGTCCCGAACGAGGATAAGACTGTCTCGCCGTGCTCCTCTTCACCTCATCCTCTCATTCCCTCCCAGCGCTTCTCTCTTGTCTTCCCCGTGAGGTAGAAACCCTAGCTGACACCGCCATCTCGTGCCACTGTCTTCGGCCTTCCCTCGTCCAACCAAGGACGCCCCGAGCTCCTCCGTGAAGTACCACATCTTCTCACCGAAGGAATCAAGCCCGAAGATATCCTAGCAGCCCAATCGTCCCCTTCGTCCTAAACTCCGGCCACCACCTCCGCCACCATTTTGACCACCCTGGACCTCGTCGTCAAGCTTTTTGCGCTCCTGGCGAGCTTCTAAAGCTCAAGGTGTGCTCTACTTTCCCACTCGCTTGTCGTAGCTGCCGCGCGCCGTGTCGCTATAAGAACCACCGCCGATCGCCGCTGTTGTCACGCCTCCGGTGACCCAAACCAGCGGCACCGCCACTAGTTAGTCCGCCATGAAGCCCTGGTTCGAACACGCCTAGTCCCTCCGCCCTGTGCGCCTCAGAACGCCATCGCCGGTGACCACCTGACGGTGGCCATCGCGTGACGTCACGCTTGCGTGGCGCTGACGTGGCTCCGGGTCCCACGTTGTCCGTTGACCACCATAGTGGCAGCTGATGTGGCCTAGGGCCCAGCCGTCAGCCACAGAGGCTAGGAGTAGCCCCTGTGCAAAAAGTACCCCGGCTTTTGTTATAATTTAATAAATGGTTTAATATTTCCAGATATTGGTTTAATCTTATAAAATCAATAACTAATTATTTAGAAGTCAGAAAAATATGTATAATATATCAAAATGTTTATAAAAATGAGGTCTACACTTTAGCATCAATATCATGCATTGTTCAACAACTTTAATTAGAGAATGAAATCAACCCCTCGTAAGTGACTCCGAGGTCTCCCCTGTCTTAGGGTTTGCACCTTCGGATCGTGCTTAAATTTCCAAGCATGCCTTAGGGTTACATTTCAATACAATTCAACTTGTCATATCATCATCCTTGCTTGAGCATTGCATCGATGCCATGTGTTGATTGTTGGTCCCCTTTCTTTCTGGTGTTTGCTTCTTCCCGATAGAAATATGATACCGAGATCAAGATCGAAGACCGAGATCAACACCATCAAAGATTGAAGAACAATACTTGACCAATTGTAACCAAGTCAAGTACCAGATGTCCGAAGCTCTGCTTATTGGTTATCAACAGGCAAAGGCAAGCATAGCCCTACCATTATACAATCCTACGATTTCAAAAGTATTTCACTCTTGCCATGATGCATACAATTATAATGTGGTCTTTTATCGATAGATAGAGTATCCTATCTTGCATTATTCCCTTTGAGTGTATATTACCTGATCCACTGCTCCTAGCATAACTAGGTTTGGCTTGTGTGCACTGCTAGAGCTATTATATGTGTCTTTTTAGCCATGCTTAGCTGTTAGTGCTGGTTCATCCAGACGATGTAACAATTGCAGAGAATCTAGTATGACAGGAGTTCGAGGTATACTGATGAGGTAAGATCAGTGGTAAAGGTTAAACATGCTAAGGCTTGTATGGAAGGCCACGGTGGGATGTGGTTTTTGTAGTCCCATGCTCGCCACCACTAGGAATCGAGTTCTTGCCTTTGGACCAAGAGGAGCGTACAACAACACGGGGCATGGGAACTCCTCCACTGATTAACTTGCCTAGTAGATTCCATGAGTCACATAGCTGCGTTTCATTCGCTATATGCATAGAAAACATTTTGAAAGATTTGGCGGGTGAAGGTGCATCATAACAGGTAGGTAAGGGTGGCCGAGGTTGCTTGGGGTGGATGGAGCCCCTGGTAAACCAACCTCGTCTCACATCTCTAGGGACTAGCTTTGGGACTTGACCCGTTACGGCGGAACCATCCTTAGGGCGTGACTCATGGTCTCGGTGAAAGCAAGGTAAAGGTCATGGCCAACCACCCTTTGTCGGCCTTCCAAGGAAGAGGGCTATTACTAGTGGCATTAAGATTTAGTTGGTACATATGGGTAAAGTTGTGCACCCCTGCAGGGTTAAATCTTTTCGAAAAGCCGTGTTCATGGTTATGAACGCTTGGTGATCAAATTCTAAGATCATAGAGAACATTAACCTAATCGTAAAATTTGGAGGTTTCAACGTGTGCTTAAGGATGCTTCCTCATGGGTACGAGGGGGTGATCCTAGCTGCGAGATGAGGATTACTTTGGTGGATATCAAAAGATGATGATCAATTCTTTGGAGATGTCGCTATCTTATCCCCTTTTAAAATACTCTGATTAGACGAGCTTCTTCTCCCTCTTGTTTCATAAAGAAAGATGGCTTTATGCAAAATAACCCTACCAACCGTAAGTCTCGCGGAGTACACCCTGTACTCACCCTTGCTGTGTTGATACTTTTGTAGCAGAAATAAGTGTTCCCTTGAAGACAAGTTGGGTACGACATCGACACCGACGAGTAGCTTGGGGTTCCCGGCCGGAAGCCTGGAATCTATGGGTGTAACACCCTCGAATCGGCCCTATGCAAGTTTTAGCCCTTTTTCCGCCAAACCCGCATAGAAACGATTCAAGGACGCCCACCAGGAACTTTCGTGCGGGTGGAAAAACGAAGTAATACCATTACACATTAGTCCACGATGGAACCCACAGAACATATATATACAACAACGACTCCATGAGTCAAGAATACAGATATACTATACAAAGATTCAAATCACCTTGAAAACGATAGAGCGTCCGACTACGGACAAGATGCAAATGGGGCTAAGAGCCCTGAAGAGTAACCAATGGCGTCCACAACCCTGCCTAGGCCAAGCCAGAAGGGTAACCCTGCTAACGACATCGATCTCAAACCTGCTAAAACAAAAGGGGTGCCGACAAAGGGCAAAGGAAAAAGAGGAGCGTCAGTACTGAGGCCAGTACACGGCGAGGCTAGAATTCGGCGGCTCTCGCCTACATAGGTATGGTGGACTGAAGCGGCAGCGCAGCAGCACTAAACAACCTATAGAGACTCAGTAAAACCGACGGCTATTAGAGAGGGATAAGAAAGACCTATTCGGATCCAACCTGATACTAACACCAATCATAACCATCCTGGTATTCCCCCTCGAGACCAAACGAGGAAGTCAAACCGAGGAACTCACACAGTTGGCAGTTTTATTCATTCCGTTATAGTTGAAGCACTTACTAGTCAGATATAGGTAGCATGAGTCATCCTGATAACATAAGTAGTGGGCAGTTTTAATTAACATTCCGTTGTAGTTGGAACATTTACTAGTCAGATATAATTGTCCCGAGGAATCCCAAAACCCAACAATTGTTGATACTTTTATCACATTCTATTGGAGTTGCAATACTTACTAGGCAGGTATAGTATGACACGGATCACCACAGATCCACCAGTTGTTGGCATTTTAATCTCCATTCTGTGATAGTTGAATCTGATTACTAGTCATATATTAAGTCAAAATTATAGCACTACTTTAGTTATGCTTGTCTATGATCAAGATACTATGCTCCAAGTCGTCTATAACCGCGGACACGGCTTTCAGAAACTTTTACCCTGCAGGGGTGCACAAATAGCAACACACACTCGATCAACCTCGGAAAAACCAACTCAAAACCTAACGAGGCTTTCACGACAAAGCAATCACAGGATTCATAAATATTTCAGGGGGGCACCCCACTAAGCTACCCGCAACGAAGTTGGCCGGCTCCGGAACAGACCCAGGGTTTGCGACGACGGCTGTAAACGACTGGGAACCCGAAAGTGTGACTGGGCTTGTCGATACCGCGAAAACGTGGCGCCATCCAAAACAGTACAGGTGCTCCACGCACAATCTTAAATAAAGCAGTAAAGCATGGCATAGGTACATGATAGTAATAAAACCCCAAACTAGTTTGTGGCCCCAAGAAATAGAAATGAATCAAGCTCTGGCTCAGGGGGATCCCATAGGGTCTCCCGGATGTGGATAGTGCGAATAGTCAAGGAACATGTATCAAGTACTCGGGGTCCTACGGGACACAAGTGAGCATGGAAGACCCAAATAACATCTATTGCCCACTGATGCCTCTGCATTAGTTATATCTAGCAATTTAATAGTTGTATTTAAAGTCATGATCATCTCCACCATAAACATATGCCAGCATTCCAACAACTGTGGTACTTGACAACACGAGATCGCACCTGAGCAAGCAACTACGACTCGCAAGGCCAACTATCTACCAAACACAGGTAATAGGAGGTGTCCAAGGCAATACAGAGGCTGCACAGGGTATAACTGGTGTACGAAAACTAAAGCATCGCGACACGGGTAGCAATAGATCAACAGGGGAAATAAAGACTATAAATGCAAAATAGGTAGAAGGGGGAGAGATGCTCGCCTGGGAAACACTGCCGTCGGATCATATCCGGAGAACTTGTCGATACTCGCATCAACTCATCGGCCTAATCCGCGAAAAAGCAAACACTAGAAGAAACACTGGATACAATATTTAATATTATGGCAGAAGATCCAGCATGATTATGATATGATGCGTGGCATGGCACATATGCGGTGCAATTAGGTAGTATTTAGCGGAACCGGGATCCCGACAACTAATTAGAAGGTTCAAGTTGTTTAGAAACCCCACAATTTAAATGTTGTATTATCAAGGCAAACATGGCATCGGTTCGCTACTCAAATTTAAATGGAGTCCGGAATAAGACAAAGATATCCCGCATAAACACTCCATATTTAATTATGAGGTGAATCGACAGAATGCCCCCAAACCACAGACAAGTATGCATGCATGAACAATTTATTATGCGACAGTTTTATATATAGCATTTATAAAATAGGGGCTCGGGAAAAGGTTCACACATATGGGTTCGGGAGATCTTGGGTTCCGGGGGTTCGACGGGGTTCGACCTCAGGGTTCGACGGGGGGAACGGTTCGACGGGATCGGTCTCGGACAGCGGAAGGAGAGCTTGGCGTTCCGGGAAGAAGGACTTGGTTTGGCGTCGGGGGCGCATCGGATTCGCCCTGGTCGGTGTCGATCTTTTCGGGTCCGCGTATCGGGTCGGTCTTGGCATTCGGGATGAAGAACTTGGCGTTCCGTGGTGAAGTACTTGTCGTTCCGGTGGCAATCTTGGCGATCTTCGGATCCAGTTCTCGCATCCGGGAAGGAGTACTTGTCGCATCCGTGGGGATGTTAGTTCGGCCTCGGTCAAAGCGTTCAGAAGCAGATCTTGGTGTACCCATGAAGGAGATCTTGAAGTTTCCATGTCAACATGATTCGGGTTCGGCGGGTTCATATCCGTGAGGAGCACTTGTGTGTCCGCGCCGGAGGCCTTGGGGTTCCGGGATGGAGAACTCGTTTTCGAGATGAGGCTTCGAGTCACCGAATTTGTGAAGCGGAGCTCGTCGTCGATGCTACGGAAATAGTGTCATCACCACCATCTTGATGCTCTCGAAGACGATGAAGACAAATTCGTTGAAGTAGCGGTTACGCCGGACGGATGTTCAGAGACAAGTGTTGCGAAGGAGCCAAACTTAATGAAGTAGAAGCCTGCCAAAACACGTTAGCCTCAACGGATAGGATAAACATGCGCGAAACATATGTGGGCATTTTATCGAACACTAAGCGGGCAAGCACATATAGAGAGACGACAGACAGAAACAAAAAGGTTCCAGCATGTTGGCGACAACATTGAGGCACTGCAGCGAGCGTCGGGCGATGGGGCTGTGGCCAAGGAAGAGAGGCAAGGGCCGACGATAGGCTCGGTAGCTGGCGCACGGGTCGAGGAGGCCGAGATCACGACCGAGGGAGCTTGGCGAGGAGAGGGCTTGCGAGGTGGTGACGATGCAGACGAGGGTGGATGACGACTATACCGAGCCAGCAGAGCAGAGGGCGTGGTCGTGGCTGAGGTCAGGGACGGTGATGGCCGAGCCTACAAGGGCGGGCTCGACTTGCTGCAGAGAAGGACCGGGCTCGAGTAGGCCGGTGGAGGTGACAGGAGGGGCGGAGGCCGTGGCTCGGGGAGGCGGAGCGCGACCGAACCCGAGGAGGCGCCGGTGAGGCAGGGCCGACGAGGAGGGAGCCGAGAGAGTCGACAGGGAGGCGGCATCATCGTGGGGAGAAGCGCCCGGGGAGACACCAAGAGGCGGTGGCGCTCGAGGGTGAGGATGGGGAGGCGGGCGACCGGAGCGGCGACCATGCGGGGAAGGCCGAGGAGGCCGCGGCGGCGCTCGCAGCCGACGGCGGCGGATGGGTCGTCGAGCTAGCGAAGGGAAGCCGGTGGGGAGAAGCTCGATAGGAGGGGGCCTGGTGGCGACTTCGTGGGCGGCGGCGCTGGCACGTGCGCTCGTGAGCAGGGGCGGTTGGCGCAGAGGACGGCGGGCTTGGGATCAGCAGAGGAGTGTTGGGGTGAGAGGTGGGTGGAGAAGACGGGGTTAGCGGGGTGGGGCTATGTCGGGGCAGGGAGACGTGGGGGCGCGTCTCTCGTCGGGTGGGGCCGGGGTGTTAGGTGGGAGCGAGGCTGGTGTCGAGTGAGGGGTGAGGGAGGCGTGTAAGGCGAGCAGGTGCGTGTGGGCCAGCTGCAGGTGGCAGTTGGGGGTGTGACATGGGGGTGGGGCCGGATTGGTGGGGCCAGGCTGCGGGTGGCATGCGGCGGCGGGTGGAGGGAGATAGCGGGTGCGGCTGGGGGAGTTGGTGGCTGGTTAGGGTTAGGATAGAGTCCGGTTTGTCTAGTTAGAGTTAGGGTTTTGTTAGATTAGATCTAGGGTCAGGACCAACCGGGTGGTAGGCTGCTGCCAGCTGGGCCTTTTGGGCCTGGCCGGTGGCGGCCTCCTCGGAACAAAAATAGTTTTTATTATTTTTATTTAGTTTTAAATATCCTTTTGTAAAATAGTTTAGGCAATTAAAAGATCCGGACGGACCAAAGGTTTTACATTTGAAATAGCGAGGGGGATATTTAGAGAACAAATATAGGCTTCATAAAATAGTTTGAGGCAACCATATGCATGATGATGACGATGCTCAAATGCAATGTGGCATGATGACATGAGCATGTTGTCATAATGATGCAATGCACAAAAACACATCGATTTTCTAGTAGTGGTTTTAGCGGGATGCCACAATGGGCTGGGAAGTCATTGTTATGCTTCAGACCTCTTAGGCCATTTGTTAAGTTTGCTATACTTAATAGCATAATTTGCCTTCCGTTGTTTGATGTTTGTGGTTAGTGACCTCTGATTGTAATATTTTGGTTCTTCGCTCAGTTATGAGCTTGCTGTAATAATTTTTGTGTCACAGGATTACTGTTGTGTTACCAATTTCTCACTGAATATCCTCGAGCTCTAGGTTAAGCTTATGTCAGGCTAAGGTCTGGGATTTGTTTAACCCTGATCTCGGGGGTGTTACAGCCTCCCACCTCACGACGAACACGGTCGGAGACACGAGTTCTATCCCGTTTCAAATTCCCGAAAATCCGGATCTATTCGGCCGATTTCTTTGCCCCTCCATCCAAGTAATCTTGCCCCATATAATCCTTGACCCCACCTTTTTTTCCTTCAAAAAACCCATGAAACCCTAGCAAATCGATCTAATCCAATCTCGCCATCGGAGCACCGCCACAGTACCTTCGGATGGTTGAGTCCCCGACAATACCGAGCTCCCTTCTCTCATTTTCTTCCACCATTGCAACTGCCACTAACTACTGCATCGCCCCATCTGCTTTCCCCCTCTACATCACACCGAAGCATTAAGAATTGCTCGTCGGAGTGCCATCAGAGCCTCGCCTCTCCAACCGCTGTTTGCTGCCACTCAGGGAAGAGAAGGACGACACAGATAAGATGTGTGTGACTACAAGACGGCTCTAATAGTCGTCCTCCATTTCACCGGCACCGAGGACCACTAGAGCTGCTTCCTTCATCTCCACCTGAGCAACACGCCTACGCCCATGTCGTCAACGTTGGTGAGCACACAAGAATTTGCTCCAGTCCGCTCGGTCTTATTTCTACGGATCTGATTAGAAACATCCCAAACCAATATTGCCTAATTAGTGTGCGCTGCGTGTCGCCTGGTCAACACACGATGTCACCGCCCCATCATCGCCAGCTCAGCGCCGCGTCCCAGTCAGCATCCACTCAGCGACTATTTAAGAATTTATTAAATGTACATAGTGAAAAGGGCAAAAAGTCAGTAATGTTGTATAATTCATAGTAAAAGATCTACATGTACAAATTTAGCATATAATATACCGCTGGATTCATAAAAATGTGAAGAATATTAATATGCAATAAAATATAGACTTTGAGTAGCTATGTTTTCTGTAGTATTTAAATCTATATATTGGTATTTAATCCACAGAAAAATAACTACAACTCCAAATCAAGTGAAACCAATTTTTACTGTTTTGGTTTGATCATATATATCCATATAAAGTATACAAAAAATTATTTGGCACTGTTTTATCATATGATCTTGCAGAAAGCCCTAAATTGCATTATAATAGTAATTAAAGCATAGGAAAATATCTATATATCCTTTTTGCGTGATTCCAATTGATATTGGCTCTAAATTGAGTTACATATCCACTGGTATTTAATATACAAATTAATATTACAAAAACATCAGAAGTTGAGTAAAGTGAGTTAAACCCTATTTAAATAGTTTTAATAATAAAATTGTTTTATGTATTAGATGCTTTTTCATATGCATCATTTGTTATAATATTTTTGAGAGAATTAAATATAACCATTGTGACATATTAAATCATCATGCATGCTTGATCATCACTTTTTATTGTTTGTTTGCAACATTGCTATGTTTGCAATTGTGTTGATTGGAACTACATTGTTCTCGCGTTAGATTGACCTAAGAGTGCTTGCTGAAGAGGAATACAACCATCACAAATATTATTAACATAAGGCAAGTTACACATTTGTCCATATTTTTGTCCTAGTTTTGCCACTATGCATGTTTTAATCTTCAAAATAGTAGTATGCATGTGTAGGATGTTTTAGTAGAAGTACTTAGAAATATTTTACAAGTACGATACTGTTTTGTATTATGCCATGAGTAGATATATACTTAGGATTATTTCCCATCCTAATAGGTTCTCCCTGAATTTATCTAAGTGTTATGCTTGTGCTATGATATATATATATAAATAGCGTTGGGGGTTCCAAAGACTGATTTTTTAAAAGTATAAAAGCTCTTTTGAGAGTGACTTTTCCTCTCAAGTCTACTTCAAAATAAAAATTAAGTTATTCCTCTAGATGGAGTGGTATGTCGGGAACGTCTACAAGGGCAACAACCCGAGGGCTCTATGGATACTCAGGTTTTGGTGGAGGACCGACGTCTAGGATCAAAAAAGTCTGCCATGTTCCAGAAGTCAGAAGCTTCCACTGTAACCACAATACATATGGGCTCTGTCTTGGCCTAGTACTTAGTGGGAAACCTCACATGGGTACCAGCACTTGGAGGATTTTTTGGCACGGGTGGATCCGGAAAAGGTAGAGGGGCTACTAAGGGAAAGCTTCGCCATTGTCTTGTTTGTAAAAGGACTTCATCGTGGATTATGCATAAAGTGCACAAACTCTCGAGAGTAATCAATCTGATCGATCAGCCGTGTTTACGGAAAATAACAACTTTCAACATCTAAAGGATGGAGCCTCTGAAGGATTTCCTCTATCTTTTCCAAAGAAAAATGTTGGCAAAACCTAAGGTTGTGAGTTGTGTCCTAAGGGCTCTATGGACTCAGACTTAGTGGGGTTTGGGGTGCCATGTGTTTGGTTAGGGGATGGTAGCCTAGAGGACCCAGTGTGAGCCACTCGACCTTACTTTACTTATCAAAAGTTTGCAAAGTAGGATAAAAGGATTTTCTCTATACTTTTCTTTTTTACTTAGTGAAAATTGGTGTTACGCAAATAAACCACAAAGCCTTCTCTTAGCCTTGCATGTAGATATAGGCCAAGTATTTTCATTGGTGTAATTTGCCAATATATTCAATGTATTGACCAACTCGTTTGGCTGCACGTTTCATGTGCAGAATTTGGAGATCATCGTTGAACAGTGCACTAGGATTGTAGGTCTTCACTCAACCAGCCTGTGGCATTGATGGGACTCAAGTTGTGCTTATTTTGCTTCCTCTTGTAATAATGTAAACTCTGGATTATTTGGTTCATGTAATAAAGACTTGTGTTTTAAATGATATTTCATCGACTGTGGGTGCTAGCTAATGATTTTGGGACTATCATGTTAATCACAGGGACTTAGGATCTTTATCGATCCCGGTCATTACAACTTGCAATAAAAAACAATTGTGTCCTTCGAGGTGTCATTTAATAAGATACTAAAGTTCTTGGACCTCTTCTCTTCCGTGAACAAATCAACCCGTGGCTTAGTGTGCATAAAGGAACATATCAAAACATGGAGTGTCATACTACCATATCGAGAATACTTTGCACATGCTTAAATGTCTTGAAATGATTCTTGAGGGAACAAATATAACTCTACCCGAATCCATGATGACATCTTTCAACAATTGCACGTGAATCTAAGAAGGTCAATTCTAGCATCTAGAACACATTGTTCGAGAAGACACAAAGACAGTTCTAAAAATTCCAACATTAATGCCAACTGTTCCATAAGAATCTTGTCTAGCATGGAGAATATGAGGGTGTCATTGATTGGCTCAACGACAAACTTATCAAGATACTCCAAGAAGATGGACTCATATGTTGTATGAACAAGGCGAAAGTATTGGTCAGACCAAAGGACATGAGAATGTACTCAGGTGAAACATCATCAAGATAATCCTTGGAACTGAGTTTGATTTGAAGATAACCCAAATCAAATCAAAGGTGGGGAAGATAACATATATATTGTGGTATTGCCAAAGAGTATGCCACAGGGGGTCCTAACGATGAGTTTAGAGAGACATGGTGGAAAGGAGAAAGCACCTGAGAAGTGCTTGGAACATAGGGTTATCCAGGTTCAGATCTCATGACGGTGGCGAGACCCTACTCCTGATGCTAATCACTATATCGGCAATAAGGTTATAGAGATTTTCTAAGTTGTGTTGTTACCCTAAAAGGCTCCCACAGGTCTGGCTTATAAAGGCGCCAGAACCTAGGGTTTATAAGGAGTAGTCCTAGCCAGATAGGTTATAGAGTTCTGCACCTACTCAAATACTTCTACCTGTCATGTATTCCAAGGGTCTAGCTTAGTCCTTAGTCGATGTGTGTAGCCTTCCTGGATCCGGCTTGGTCTCCTTCTAGAATCCCCTAGGCCTCCCAGCAAGCCATACGTCCTGCCACCATCTGTGGCCACCTAGGTTAGCCAGATTAGGTATATGCTATGGTTATACCCATTATGCATATCCTCAATGGTAGCCCTGGAGAACTACAATATATGTGTCATCTTCATGATGATCGTGGATGCTCCATCTAGGATAGTCTTGAATGGAAAGCAACATCTTGGAGCTCTCCTAGAAACCATGCAATCATGTCCTCCTTCTTTGAGAATAAAGTCAGAGTACTTTGTTCTATATGTTCATCCATTCCACCTAGTCAAAATTAGTCCGATCAAGCAGAAGAATATTTAAGTGCCACCCGTTCAGCTACATTTCCTTCAAAGACGTGACACTTAACATCATTGTAGCTTCCTCGAAACCCCAAACATCTAGACTAACCATTATTACGATTTTCCGGTGCGCGAAATTTAGAATTAAATGGAGGTTGTAGCATCATGGAGGAAGTAATTAGTGGAGGCGTGGCAACACACATTGCACGCACGTTAGTATGATTTCCCACTTCACACGAATCTTGATGCACCACCCTATAAATCATCGTGCCGGTAAGTTAGGTTTTTCACCCCATTATCTTCCACTTCCCTCACGGCTTCCTCTTCCTCATGAGCTCAAGCGTTCTAACGGAACTCCGGCAAAATCCTCCTCAATATCTCCTATTTATCACTCCTATTGACATGGGTATGCCAAAAGGGTGTCCACCTTTGTCCTATCTAGCTTGGCTCGCAGGAGGACCACGTGACGATCCGCTGGTCACGGTGAAGCCCATGACGACATGACAAGACTACATAGGAAACCCTTAGGGTTACGCTCTAAAACCTGTAACCGACTCAGACGTCTCCTGAGACCTGGCCTCCCCATATAAAGGCCTAGAGAGAATGACTGAGAGGATGATCGAAAATCTCATTCACACACTCGCCATATTCAATCTGCACACCATAGCCATCTTGGCGCACTTGTAACCTTCGGTTCCTCAATCAATAAAGAGCAGACAAGCAGGGGTAGGGTTTTCCTTCTAGGGGCCTGAACCTGGGTAAACCTTGTGTACCCTGTTGTTTGTCTGTTAGCCGACGAAGTATCCAACATACCGCTCTTCCTTGAAAACCCAAGTCCATCAAGTATGGGCATTGATGTGATCACCCCGCGTCACCTATGGCCGATATGGGTTCATAACCGAGCGCGGCAGCAAGAGTGCAGCCGGTTTCCCTGTCACCGAAGCAAACCCAAAAGAAGTAGTGGCATCAGCAAAGGTCACTATTCTTGTAGTGACTCCCACCAGTGACGACGACAAAATGGATGAGGTTGTGGAAGAGACGTCCGAGGATGATGAAGCCATCGCCTACTATTTGCGGGGTGAATGGATAACCTGCTCGCCGGAGGGGCAATGACATCGAGACCCTCATCTCTGAGGGGTACCTACCGCTGGCGCCATTCTATTGGCGGCTGCCGGAGGAGGGCAAGTTCCCCTTTCCCTAAATCTAGGGAAAAGGTATACTTGAAGTCTCACATGGAGTGCGGTATTTGTCTCTCAGTATGGGGCGCGATATTTGTCTCCCAGTACTCGAATTCTTCCTAGAAGTAGCTAGCACACTAGGAGTGTAGCCCCATAATATCCGGCCTAATAGCAACTCCGTAGCTTTGTGCGAAGGGTACCTAGGCATCAAACCTAGGCTAGAGCTGTTCCAATATTTTTTCTCTGTCAAGAAGGTGTCTTCCGTAGCTAGCATCTCCTTGGACATCTGCGGGTCTATTTCTTTCAAGATTAGGCCCAATCACAAATATTTGAATACTGTTGACATGGTCTGAGCTACGTCGATGACTCTGATGGAAGGCCGTAGGCACAGCTGTGACAGACCTACGCCAACCGTCGGCATAGCTATTTTCTCTTTTTATTCCCATTCATCCTCTATTTTATATGATTTACTTATGTTTGTGTTTGCTTTTTTAATGTTACTTTGACTTTCTAGTAATATCATAGTAAATTATAGCACTAGATTATTCCGGCTCAAATTGCTATTGACATCGTCCCAATTCTTTTCGGCCATGGGATGGACGCAGAAAAAGACATGCAGCGATGTCATAACGGAGCCCTGCTATCCCGTGAGGCGGGACCCGCAGTGGGCCAGGGAGAAATATTCCAGATCATGAGTTGGTGTCGCGCACGCCGTCGTACCCCGCGTTGCAAGACAGTGGGCCACGCGCGCGACATGGGCCCACCGTCAGCGTACGAGGGCAAGATCGTGCTCTATGAGAGGCGTCCCAGCGGCGACAATGCTCTACACCCGCCGGGTGGCGGGGCCCACTTGGGGCCGCCGTGACGCTGTGAGTCCATGTAAATTGCGGTTTATCGCGGGCATGGGCCTGCTCAACACCGACGTGGCACTGTGAACCAATGATGGCCACCGTTTCTAGCGGATATAGGGCCCGCCCAACACCGATGTGGCGCCGTATCCTCTACTAGTACGCCGGTTCTCGCGGTCGGGGAGAACAGTTGGCATCGTAGATGGTAGACATGTGTGTGTTCTCGTGGGAAGGTAGTACGGTGGGTCCCGTTAATATTCGAGTTGGCGGCTTAGACGGTAGACGCCCGTGGGTTCGCATGTACGTCTACTGGCACCATCCCTCGCTGTCTGACCGTTCTCGCATACGCGGCCGAGCTGGCAGCATTATCTTTCAGGACACATGATGGTGGGGCCTAGGTACGCGGAAACTCGGCTCCATGACCATAGTTTAGCCTATAAAGACTCCTTCGTCTTTACGCTTTCTCGCAATTTAACTGTTTCGTCTTACCTTCATTGCACGTTGTGTTAGAAGAGACAACGCCTGCTACCCCAAACGATGACTTTGCCATATCCAACGTGTTTGGGGCAGCGGCGTGCTTCTTTATAGTACGGCGGGCAATAGAATAGTAGGTTCATCCCACCATAGGTACAACATAGCATGTCTACAGACTCGAGTCAGCGGCATGTCCTCTCGCCGGATGTATGCGTGAACCCAATCAACGGGGAGAAGCGGGAGCCGCGATGATCGATGCCACAACATCGACGCAGAGCATGGAGATGGGAGACGGATTTATGCGGCGGAGGTATGTCCTCCACCTTTGGCGTATGTGGGAATCACGTACGCGAGGAGAATAGGCCATCACGATGACGGGGAGAAGGGCTGCTATCGGCGGTGTTTTCTCTCTCCGCGACGTCCGCGAGTACCACGTCGACGTCCGGCGGGAGTCGCGGCGACCAGGGGCATTGCGTGAATAACGAGATCATACACGTTAGGAACGTCAAGAAGGCTCCGCGGTGGAGCAACGTCCTCCCGCTGTGATGTACACGGGATCCACGTACATTGGAAGAAGCGAATTCTACGCCGACGAGAATCCCACGCCGATGGGGAGAAGGAGAAGTGGCTGGCACGCCGATGACAAAGCCCGTGCTGATGGGGAGAAGGATCAACATCGACACCATGTCTTTCCGCTACGGCGTCTTCGAGAAGCGCATTGCCGGGGTGAACACGGCAACGCGGACACCACATGGACAAGGCGTAGTACAAGATTTAGTCAGCGCTAGGATCTTTTGGCCGGTAGTTAGGACTAGAATGGCGATGTCTAGGTCGGTAGGTTTAGATTAGATAAACTATGATTAGGTTTATCTGTACAAATGAAATATAGAAAATATCTATTATGAAAGTTATTACTGTTTCGGGCGAGTATCGATTCCTACTGACTCTGATGCCCCCGTGTGTTTTTCTTCTTCTAGTATTGTTTTTATTTTTTTACGTATTTACTTTTTCCATTGTAACGTGTAGAAAAATATATCAAAAATATCTATCACGGAAGTCATTACTGTCTCGTGCGAGTAACGCTTCCTATTGACTCCGATGTGTAGTACACGTTTTTCTTCTTCCAATACCATTACAATTTTGACGCGTTTACTTTTTCAGTGCCTTATACTTTCGTGCTAAACAAAATACTTTTGTCTGGATTCTTATGTATCTAGGTTTTACGAAGTTTAAGGAAGTCATCTGCACCGAAGCCCCTTTTCTCGGCTCTGTAGTGTATGTTGATTGTTAGATAGAGTTGTAGGATTAGTCGTCGGACTATTTGTTGTCTGTAATTTCATGTGTATATGCTTTTCTTTACTTTTTTCATGTGTACTTCCGTGTCTTAGTATTCTGCACTCTATTCCTATATGCTTGCGTTTTCGTGATAAAAAATGATTACCATGTTGCTTGTTTCCGTTCATGATTGTAGGCGTACACGATACTTTACGCATGCGAGTTTCCGCATTTGCATCATAGACTGTAGTTGTACGCACTCTTTCGCAGCAATGGCGCCCGCTGAAAGCTGTCGTTGTAGCGTAGACTATATCTTGCCACGGGTTCTCGTGGCGGAGAGCATGGCTATCAAAGTAGGTGACCCAGTTGGCAGCATAGACTGTAGCAGGTAGCGACTTATCGCGGCGTGTTCATGCGGTGCGTTCCGTTCGTGAGTCGTGCTGGCTAAGGAAACTATGGCCGTCCGCGGATTCTACGTATTGTGGGTCCATAAGCAGCGGATTCAACTCTTCGGTTTGAGTAGCATACGTGGCTTCATGACTCATGTTGTGGGCACTGGACACGTGCAAACCAGTCTCCGGTAACGGCTCTTATAGCGTCCGCTATTTCATGTGCTAGAAACTCAAAAGTTTAGGCCCACCTCAAAAACTTAGAGCGGTTTCAACCAGCTTATAAACCCAGCAATGAGAGTATAGATAGACAGATTTGGGGATTTACCTTAGGAACTCCAGTCCCTATACCTTTGAAACCCCAGTACCTATGGGAAGGCCTCATATATGGATTTTTTGTCTTGCGTTAATTTTTCATCGATCTATTGTTTAACTCTTTGCCTAACAACCACGACCGGGGCACAGAGAGAATACTAATATTACATAAAATGAAACAATTTGAAGGTTTTTTTTTAGAATTTCATATGATCACATATTTGGCTCGTATAAAATAATATACCTTGGTCTAGTATTTATACTACAAGTTCGCCGAACTAGTGCTCAATTATTGAATCTAACAATAATTTTATAATAGTACACCGGAAATACCATAATCCAGAGGCATCTATTGCTGAATTTTATTAAAGTTCTTCTAGATGGCCCAACGAAGTTCGACTAGATATAACATCATCTAGGAGGGGCGATGTCCTCTAAGTTCAGTTGACTAGTACTAATAATCATAATAGCTAGGAGGGGCGAGATCATTATAGTGCAATTTGATCCTTCCATGAGTACTTTCACAAGGACTCATCCACAACTTCCCACCAAACATGAAACCAGCACACTTGGGCAAGTTCTGCCCAAGCAGGACAACCGAAAAAGCTTCTGCCTTATTTGTGATAAGGACACTTTAGACTTGGACGCTCCCTATGATTATGTCGGCTATTCTTATAACGTCCTCATCTTCGCCAATGTTGATCTTCTCTAAAATTTCACCCCTTGTACTGTGCAAAATTTGAAACAATAGTTAGACAATAAAACTTGAGCGCAACAATATAAATGAACAACTTAGCAACAATATGTTGGATTAAAACATACCATCCTAGGTAGAAAGTTCTCAGGAAAAACCATATAGAAGGTTAAGCATCTCCCCTTTGGTAGTGTGAAAGGCCGGCATCGGAACCACTTGATGGCATGGAGAATGCCTCATGTCGCCACACTTAGCACACACACGATCCATTTGCTCAGGTGTAAGTGGGAGTACTGAGTGGAGGCAAAGGAAGTGGATAATTTAAAGGGAGGGATCGGAGCGGAGTGGGAAGCATCGGCATAAAAATGTGTGGGAAGAAGTGATGGGAAAGTCATCGTGCTAAGTCCTCGAAGGATCTTTTTTCTGTGGCAATACATATAATCCTTTACTAAAAATTCTCTGTTTGTTTATGCTGCAAGAAAAACAAATTATATCATAGAATCATGTCTACAAACATCATCATTGCACCGAGCCATTGGGAGATCAGACCACATCTCCAAGCAAATTCCCCTTCCTCACCAACATGATCCATCATATCTAGAGGAGTAGGAATGTTAATGGACCGAACTGGTACATGCCACATGAGGGTACGAGAAAGGCAACGAGGACTGTAAAACCCATCTAGGGTTTCATCCCTCTCGCCGGCAATGGCGCCGGTCCATTCGGCCTCCGGTCGCCGTGGTGCCTTGGAGGTGTGGCAGACCATGGCCTCTCGCCAGCAGGAAGGTTCACGTTCTCTATTTACACCGTTTTTAGTGTTTTCTTCGGGACATTGAGGCGTGTTTAAGCCCTGAAGTCAAAATAAGGTCATATCCACCCCATCCTCGCTTCGGTGGTGCACCTGGCGTCGATGGAGGGCGCATGGTTTGAGGTCAGTCTCTTCTGACCTAAGGTTGTCATCTTCGGCGATAGTCGATGCTCTGGTGCGCTAGTACTTTGGGGTCTTAGCACGACGAGTTCCCGTTCATCTACTACAGTAAGCTCTACTACGACAAACTTTGTCTGGCTCCGGTGATGAAGCGACGATGACGGCGGTGCGCCTTCAGCTCGTGCTAGTATATGTAGTCGTCACTAGGTGTTCCAATGAACTATTTGTAATCTTTATTACTTTTGGACTTCTTTGTACTTTTTTGAAATGGAAGATAACACCCCGGCCTCTGCATCATTAGATGCACACATCCTCGTTTAGTACTTAGCTCAACAACCTCTGAAATACAAATTCATGGTTCAAACAACATCACCACATGTATCAACCACATAAAAATGACAAGCAAACCTGGATTAAACATTATTCTATCTACTAGAATGCCACCACGAAGCCTGACTGAAAATTTGAGCGATCATCAGAAGTCGGCTGCCACTAGTAGCCATGGGTTCTCACTGCTCCATCATAGGTAGTAGAACCGACCACTGTTGAATCCAATGCACAACCATGTGGATAACCCGCAAAAAGAAATTATGCCTCCAACTTTGTTAAGAATAATATTGTTTCTGCAGTTCCAAATAGACCATCTTGTACTACCGTTGATGATTATTAATAACGGATCTGCTAGTTCTCAGGCACCGAGAACTTTTTATGTCTCAACCATCTCTCTCACCATTTGATTTACCTCGCGATTCATGCAATGTGAAAGTTACGCATGAGTTGCAACTAGGTTGTAACTGATAATTTAATGCGTTGCACCTAACTTGTAACTAAAAATTAGTACAAATTTTATGAGTTACAACTAGGTTGTAACTGAGAATTAACATAAATAGTAGGATTACATCAGTCGACTTAGACATAAGAAGTTCTCAGACGCCTGAGATCTAGGCGATTTAGAAATAAATTGGAGGAGTTTTGCCACACACAAAAAAAGCTCATCACCAGGGCCAAACTTGTTTCAAAAATTCAATCTAGCTAGGTCCCAAGTAGATGCTTGTGTCTAGATGTTGGAAGAGGCATTCTTCTCTGTGAAATGTGAATCCGTTCACACTTCTCTCCCTATTTATAAGTTTTTATATTCCTCGAAACTTTCAGAGTCACATGAACTATATAGGAACCCTAGAAATTCCGCGTTCCAATGAGAGGCAGGATCAATTGAATTCCACCAGGTGCCTTCATCTCATGGCAAACTGCTAATCGTTTCTTCCATGTTGGGACTCGGAGAATACTAGCAATCGATGGACCGTCAACCAAAGAATCTGACATATAAGAGGGCTTTAGATTTTGCGAGTATTTTTGAAAACATTTTTATACTATCACGATCGAGTTAGATCTACTAATTGATCGCAGGAATGGGTACACCTGGTCTCATGACAGGGGGGAACCGTCCATTGACCTCAGTGGGACGGACGATGCATCATGAGATCTGCTGCCTAGTGCTATGCACTGGTATGAATTTGGCCAGTACTCAGTTTGTTGCAATAATATAATTATTCAATTTGATTAGTACTAGTACAACATATACGTACATAGAAGTCTGTGTTGACCGGGGGTTTCAACAAGTAATTTGGTCAAACAAGAGAAGCATCATTAAACAAGCATTGATGTAGTTAATGTGGACCATGAAGGTTAGCGTACGTACTTACTCCGCTGTCAACGCTGCACACCGAGGATCGCGCTTGCACTAGTACAAAAACAAGTGCGTGCATCGCTAGATCACTAGTACTACTACTACGAGATTTATAATCAACAATTAGTAGCCCGAGGCTACTCTTTGCCAAGCTAATAGTGTGGAGCTACTAGCTAGTGTGAGTTCTTGGCGAGGAGTAGCTCCTCACTCTCGTTAGCATCAACAAGGAGTCATCGTCTCAGCCGCCAAATCCTGGGGAGGAGGACTATATTATCCTAGCTAGCTAGGCTCCGGTATGCACACGCTGGCGTGGTGGCAAACTCGATCTCATAGAGCTTGGTGAGCCACACGAAATGATATTCAACGATCTCTTTGATCCAAATTTAGAATTAATGTCGCCTTGCTTTCAATCTTTGCTTGCACTTCACTTCATCAACGTTCTTACCCATCTTTGCTGCTTCGTTCGCGTTCTTTGCATGAATTTCCAGCTGATCCAATCTGCACGGAGGCGCGGAGGTGCACGGCCGGGACGGGGCGAGTTTCTGATGAAGGGGGCGCCGGCGGAACAGAAGACATCGAGCGCGGCCCCGCCGCTGCGACTCGTCGTCGTGCTGGTAGTCGTGGTATGGATCTCCATCCTCCATTACCAGTTCCCGGTGCTGGCCGGCGGCCGCGCGGTGCCGCTGGTGGCCGCTGGCCGGAGCGACAGCGCCGACCCTTGCCGGGGACGTTACGTCTACGTGCACGACCTGCCGCCGCGCTTCAACGCCGACATCCTCCGCGACTGCCGCAAGACCAAGGACCACTGGCCGGACATGTGCGGCTTCGTCAGCAACGCCGGCCTGGGGCGCCCGCTCGCCGACCCGCTCGACAAGGTGTTCACCGGCAAGAACGGGTGGTACGGCACGCACCAGTTCGCGCTCGACGCCATCTTCCACAACCGGATGAAGCAGTACGGGTGCCTCACCAACGAATCCTCCCTCGCCGACGCCGTGTTCGTCCCCTTCTACGCCGGCTTCGACTTCGTCCGCTACCACTGGGGCTACGACAACGCCACCAAGGACGCCGCGTCGGCGGATCTGACCCAGTGGCTCATGGGGCGGCCCGAATGGAAGCGTGCGGGAGGCCGCGACCACTTCCTCGTCGCCGGCAGGACGGGGTGGGACTTCCGTCGGAGCACCAACATCGACCCCAACTGGGGCACTGACCTCCTCGTCATGCCGGGCGGCCGGGAGATGTCGGTGCTCGTGCTGGAATCATCTCTCGTGCACGACCGGGAGTACTCCGTGCCGTACCCGACATACTTCCACCCGAGGTCGGACGCCGAGGTGCGCCGGTGGCAGGACAGGGTGCGCGGCCTGGAGCGGCGGTGGCTCATGGCGTTCGTCGGCGCGCCGCGGCCGGACAACCCGAAGAACATCCGGGAGCGGATCATGGCGCAGTGCGAGTCCACCGACGACTGCGCGCAGCTGGGCTGCGCGTTAGGAAGCAGCCAGTGCCACTCCCCCTACAAGATCATGCGGCTGTTCCAGACCGCCACCTTCTGCCTGCAGCCCCCCGGCGACTCGTACACGCGGCGGTCGGTGTTCGACTCCATGGTCGCCGGCTGCATCCCGGTGTTCTTCCACCGGATGTCGGCGTACCTGCAGTACAAGTGGTACCTCCCCGAGGACCACGCCAAGTACTCGGTGTTCATCACGGAGGAGGACGTGCGGACGGGCAACGTGAGCATCGAGGCAGCGCTCCGGGAGATACCGCCGGAGAGGGTGGAGCGGATGCGGGAGGAGGTCATCAGGCTCATCCCCTCGGTATTGTACGCAGATCCGAGGTCCAAGCTGGAGACGGTGAGGGACGCGTTCGACATTGCCGTCGAGGGCATCATCGGCAAAGTAGCCGGGGCACGGAGGGGCGGAGCGGCGGCCGTCCATCCTATCGCTACCACGTTGGCCACCGATAACCACAACTTGTCGCCATCGCAAGGTTTAGGTTCCAGGCGGAGAAAATAGGGGAGTAGCTATCTCTTAATAGGTTTAGAACTAGTTATTTTTCAATCGACATTTATATAGTCCTTATGTAGAAACATTCATATTCCTTGTATTTACTAGAGTCTTAGCATTTAGATAAAATGGTTTACTAACACTGACTTATAAATAGTTGTTTCTCAATAGTAGTCTAAAAAATACTCTAACAAGCCCCAAAAGGAGGATAGCTGCATTTGATAATTAAGCTGCATAATCGGTGTCAAATGTATACTAACTCCATACTTGTTGGTGACTTCTATATGGAGAAAATCGTCGTCCAGTGTAACAATATCTTCAGGAGATAACTCATCCCCGAAAAAGGGATGGGAGCCCCGTTTTGAGCAACACGCGAGTTCCGGTGGAACAGATCCCCTAAACTCGTGGCAAATTCCTGGTACGAATTTTAGAGGAGTTGTTCCACTTCCACCCGAGTCCACGATGTACCTACATATTGCATATAGATCAACATAGAGAGAGTGTATGTGTGTAGTACGAAGTTTGCCTAATTACTCCTTAATCGTCTCACATCCAAAAAAAGTGCTTTAGAACAAACAGTAATCAAACATATCCAACAGAATGCGCAATCACCAAACCCATGATCAAATCAAGTAACACCTTTGTTCTCAAGATCATCTCCGGAACCATTTTCATCGCTACCGGCCATAGTGCCACCACCACCAATATGGTCACATAGCCACCACCAACACACTGGACGAAGGACCATTAGCACCACCCATTGTAGTACCATCATCGGCCATAGTAGCAAGAAACTATTGCCTTCCGTTGCATGATCTCCATTCTCTTCATATCCTAATACTACCTTGGAAACGCATCTATCACACTCATATCCATCATCATGACCAGGCTCTCCTCGACAATCATGTCGGCCTTCACCTTGCTCTCCTCGGCCCTCATCTTGATCTCCTTGAGATGGAGTTTTCGCTCCTCGACGTCGGCATTCCTATTCTCATCTTCCCGGGTGGCTTCCCACTTTCATTCTTTAAGTTGATGTTTCTTCTCAGCCATTGTCATCTTGGTTTCCAACTGTTTAGCCATCAATGCTTCCTTTGACTTCATCAACTCACCAAATTTCTCTCTCAATCTTGCGGCCTCTTAGCTTTCCTCTTTACCTTCTATTTGTTAATCATCGGGCTTCCCCTTGTTTCTTCCACCCTTTGGCTCAACACTATCCTCCGGATCATCCAATGTAATGAATCTTCCCTTTTTTGGTGGAGCTTCTTGATCCCTCAGCCTCCACTTCTCACAATTTTCAAGCAATTTCCAACAATATTGGATCATAGAAGGTTTCTTTTGGAAGTCAGCCCTTTCCATTGCAACACGATCCTACATTAAAAAAATGCAAGTGTGCGCACATTCAATGTCAACAACAAAACCCTTGTTTTAAGAAAACTTGACATAAATAATAAACTTAGATAGTCATCAACAGTGATTCCACCTGGAGGTGCATTCCTCACTTGCGGCAAAAAAAACCACTCCAACGGATCCAACATTTCTTGTTTACACCATAAGTCTTGAAGTGATCTCAATGTGTGGGTCGATGGGGTTAGCACGATCCGATGAAACTTGTCCTCAACTATTTGCCAATATTTCTTGTGTGTTTGATCACTGCCAGTCACCGCATTGAGTGTCACCGCCTCTCATGCCCTCACCTAAAACAATTCATCACCGCCGTGTAACTGGAACTTCTTATTGCTCTTCCTTTCTGTTGAGAATCATCAAACGCCTCCGATCATCCACGAAGGATATCACCCTCTAGGATCCAATAGAGGCCTCAACAACGTCACACAACAAGGTCATCCCTGCACTGACCATCACCTCATGGACGACATTGATAGCCATTTCAAGATCATGACATTGAAAGTGAATAAAGCTTGGGTAGCTACTCCCCCACGAAGGAGGTTTTCACCATAAGCAACGCACTAGCCGCTAACGGCGAGAAGACACTGATTGACCTTCCTCCCTAATACACACAACTTGTATCTTCTATTTTGCATCAAATAGGTTTGTTTCATGATTTTATTTGAACCATTGCTGCTTTTTTTAATCATTTTTAGTTAATTCTTGGATACAAGAACCTCCTTTTTCATATTTTGTTATTTCAAGGACCTTCTGGACTCTAAAGAAATCAAGAAAAATAGCACGTTGGATTTTTTTTTAGAAAAAACAAAGTCAATAGGATATGGAGGCCCATGAGAGGAGACATGGCCAGGAATAGTTGTGTTGTCGATGCGTCTGTGAGGAGGAAAACGTCTGTGACCGCTTCGGGATCCATTACCGGGAGGACTTGTGCCTTCGGGTCTACGTCAAGAACTAGCACTAGGATCAGCCACGCCTCCGCATCCGTATTGGGAGCCAGAACCTAGAGCATCCGCACCTCCACATCCTCGTCGGGAGAAGTCGCACCTCCGACACGCATTGGAGTAGAAGTTATGCCAGCATGTGTCTTGGACACTCCTCCCCGCCTCGTCACTTGCGTCGTGGCCCATAAGGCCATCACTCTACTCGTTGTTTTCCTCTAAATCTACCATGTCCCTACATGTCATCAACCGCCCCACTAACAAGCGCGTGAGACGACGCATCACGATGTTGTGTGGGCGCAAGGACATGGTGCGTGCATTGACTAATGCGAACCTAGGGCTCATGAAACTTTGTGATGGCATCAAAGAGACGCTAATTAACATGACAACATTATTAGGAGTGCTGCTCTAGCCTTAGTACCAGGGGTACCTACAAGTTGTTTGTGGTAATGCTAGAAAATAGACAATCAATAAAAAAGTAAGAAAAACGAGGTGTTTGGCTGTTTTGGAGGACCCTTAGTGGCATGCTCTTATATATGCTCGGACAACCAATAATTTTTGAACTCGGAAAAACCTGATACTTTATTAGAACTACCATTGGATATGCCCTAAGCCTTGTTGCTGGCGATGTGCATAATTTTTTGAAGAAGCAACTGAACTTAGATTGGAGTAACCTAGTGATAGCACCCATTTTGGGCAGATAGAAATTAGAGAGGCAGAAAGCCGGAAGAAGGTGGCCTGTAGGTGGACGCATTTTGCTAATTACCAGGATCCATACCGAAGTCGAATATTGAAGGTAGTCGCTATGGACTACTGGAGGAACCGGCCCAAAAGAGAAGCATCTGTGAAGCCAGCTAAGAAGAATCTTCTAGAAGCCCGTGGAGGAACCGACTTTATGCCCAAGACCATGATTATGTCGCTGTAAGATCGTCCTCCTGGAAACGCATTGAGGTGCATCACCCTTGCACTTCCAACCACCTGAGTAAGACCTTATATGTTATTCGGTCAAACGTATTGGAGACTCCAAACCATCTGACTAAGCGGATCCGTCCTGCGAGTGTGCGGCAAGCGCAACACACTTTTTAGCAACTCCTCTGGTGACATGGGTTTGAAATAAAAGAGAAGGGGTGATAAAATCAAAAGCTAAAATTCACGTTGTGTCTAGTTTTTAAGATCAAGAACTTTATATGAAGTATGATCTATTTGTGCCTATTAATTTGTATCCCTTGCTTGTATATATTTATGTTCAACATTAAGGAGCAAGGTGAGAAAATAAATATTGGAATTATAAACTAGATGCCACACTCTTTAGATCTCCTTTTGCTAGCCCAAAAATTCCTATACAAGCAAAGCTTGTTTATCCAAATACCCTTAAAACCTATTTCGACAGTGTACACCATACATACCTATATAGAATCAATGCTATTCCAAGTATATTTCTCATGTGCCTTGTTTTATTTAGCTTCCAAATAATATTGCTCTTATGGTTATGGTTGTCATAGAGAAGTTGGTTGTGGGGTGACCACGAACCTGAAGACACAAACAAACGGGAAACTTACGTAATGATAAATAAGTTATGTGCTTGACAAACTATGAGTTGATTGTTAGCCAAACCATGTTGACATGGGGAAAGCCTTCAAACAATTAAGGGTAAGGTTTATGCGTGACACTCCCTTGTTGACATCATATCTTTTGGCTATGGACGCTTAACATTGTGAAAAGAACGGGATAAAATCGAGAATGTTCTAGTATGTATACGTGTTAGAAGGAGCACTGGGCCGCTAATATAAGCTATGTTAAAAATGCCTAAAATCCATTATGGTGGAAATTTACAAGATGAATATTCTATGAGGCATTCAAATAAAAAGCTATGCACATAGTAAATAAAAAGATGTTAAGATGTTTCATTTGTCTGTTTGTCTTGTCATCTGAGTATGGATGTCTCTTCCCAGGGGCCTTCGTGCAAAGGGGCAAGAGGTACCTCAGTGCACCTCGTTTGGAACTGTATGCATATAATGACAAATTTCTTGTGATTTAAACTTGAGTAGCATGCGATAATGAGTACTTGTGGTTAACTAATATGAGACATTCAACTTGTAGTGGGTCAAGCATATAAAGTATAGAAAGATGCTTATGATGGGGGTAAATGGAACCAAATACTAATGATGAACTATGGATCAATCATAAACTTAATGAGATAGATTTTGGAAGCTAAATAGCCTTTGCACATGTTTAATCCATGCTTACTTTCAGTACGAGATATAAAAATATCTTAAGGAATGACATAAAACTAATAAGTGAGTCTTCCAGGTCAAGGGCATGAAACTAAGAAGTAGCCCAAAAATAAAAGTAGCGGCATAAAACACGAATTCCAATTATAGGAAGAGTCTCTTATATTATAGGTTCATCAAAGTGTGCTTAAAGGTTTGTTTTGTCCCTCATTTGTTTTATCACATCATTACTTATTGTTTGACATGTTTACATATGTGCAAAAGATACAACTTGATAGTACACTTTCATATTATGTTTCATTGAAAGTATTTTAACCTATGAACTTTACATGATAATGAAAGAATCAAAAGTAACAAACTCCAAAGTCCATGTTTATTTTTATCACCTTCATGCTCGAGGACGAGCATAGATTAAGCTTGGGGATGTTGATGCATGTCAAATGCATACATGAATTTTGTAGTTTGTTAACATGTTTATCCACATATTTGCATCATATATAATGTTAGATCCATGTTTTACATTGATTTCAGGGATTTTCTAAACAATCCCCTCTCTTTTAGTTCTAATTTTTTCTGTCAAAAAACCTTATGCTAGTGTTTTTGACTTTTCAGGAGCTACGGAACTCGAAACGGAGCTAGGTAAACGAGAGATGTTATATAATTTCCATACGAATCCAACAAGCTAAAATATATCCCATGGAGCCCAACGATCTGAAAACGGGAGCCCATTTACTAGAGGGCGCACCACTTGGGCTATATCAGCCGTCGAAACTCTGAGGCCGTCGATACCACCGCCATTCGCTTTGTTTTGACCTAAAATAATCTATATATACCCCCTGGCGGCCTTACTCGAGAGGGACGGAGGCGGAGATCGAAAACCAAGTAACAGAGAGCCAGCAGGCCACCGCCCGGAGGAAGATTGGAGGGGGAACGGCTGCCAGAATCGCCTCCGACCGCGTCTCCTCCTTCACCAATGCCTCCTCATCACTCTCCATGATGAGAGGGGAGTAGTCCACCCCCTGGACTTTGGTTTTATGGTGGTAACTTGATCTAATCTCTTTATGTATGATCATTGTTGAAGTCCATATGATGTGTCTTGCATGAGTATTGATCTATCTATGTAATTCCTATGGTGGATATTGTGTTATGAGATAGTACTAGTTATTCATTTAATGTTGTGTTGGATCTTGTATGGTTTGTAATACTTTGGGAATATTCTATGATGCATGTTATGGTTTAGATCTATACATAATGCCTTGTTTATCCATATCATGAGGTGATTGACACCACCAAGTGGGGGTAGATGAGAGAGATGTGATAATACTAACAACATATCACAACATATGAATCATTGCACTAGTGTTTAGAATGGTTTCTATTAAGAAGTATGATGTATGTAGGTAATGGGTGGCCGAGTGACAACGGCATATGTATTGAGTGATAGCAATGCAGCCCAACATCCTTTATCTAGTGGTAAAAAGAGGAAAGTATGATGTGTGGCGTGACACAAACCAAATGCTAGCCTTATTGCAAGGGTTACCTAGCAACGCAAAGGAGTAATTCTTTCACCTATGTGTTTTAAAACATGTAGCCACCATAAAAGTACCATTAAAACATTACAATTTTGTGTACCTTTACTATCCATAACATGATAATCACTATAGATGGAGAAGAGAGGATTAAGTGAACCCATGAACCCATGTCCATTGTTCGCATAATAGAAAACCCCTTGTCTTGTCCTCTTGCATTGAAGACGATTGGGACACTTTTATATTCTTGTTTTGTTACATTAAACTTCCAACCATTAAAACAACCATCTTATTCCTAAAAACTTGTTTAGTGCATAATCAACTAAAACTTGTGACACTTTCGTTGTAGAGAATAGATAGATTTTCCTTCTGCACTTGGGGGTTACTAGACATACACACTAGCATGGACACCATATTATTCATGCATGCCATCATTACAACACCATATGAAATGAGGAACCTTTGAGATTCCTTTTGTGGCTTTCTTTTGAATTGTTGAAGCATGTCTAGATCAATGGGCCATGAGATAACTCTAGGATGAACATCGGTATTGGTTCTTTAGTAATCGGAACTCAGAGTTGAGTGCATGTAGTTCAACCCACTTCAGTAATAATGATAATGCTAGAGATCCAATCCTCACAATCCAACCATGAGCCAATGACCATGAGTCGGGTTCCAGCAAAGACGCACCATATGAGTCGAAGAAGCTCAAGCCGGCCCGAAAGCTAGTGGATCCAAGATATACTCAACCCAAGTGGTGTCCGCTAGGGCTGACTAAAATAGAGAAGATAAAGCTATGGAGGCTTTGGAATAAACAGATAAGTGAGTGAGAGGTAGAGCAGGCACGCGATGATCTCTTTGAGCAGATTCATCCAAGGGTCAAGTCCTAGATATGGGTACCAAAACCAACCGATCTGGTGGCTCCCTCTAGCATGTTGTTGCCAATTGAAGATGTGATAGATAATGTACCTACTGGTCTTGCTCCCATCGGGTATAATGAACCCGTTATACCAACAACGGCCACTACACACGCTTCATGGGCTAATGAGGTTGAAGCGGTTGAACTCTAGAAGCTAAGGCAGCATATATGATGATGTATGAAGATGAGGAGCATTTAATCGACTTTAGTCAATCGACGGTCAGGGGTTCCGACATCAACATGATCTAATATCTGCCGAATGAGTTCAAAGCCACCGAAGAAGGAGTAGTAGCCCAGCTATACCTTGGACCTAAAAACACAGTATTTGAGAAATCGTAAAGATCGGTTAAGTATCTCAAACCCGTTTTTTTGAAAGGGCACATAGATGGAAATCTGGTTAATCGGGTGTTGGTCGATAGTGGTGCCATCGCCAATCTAATGCCTTACTCGGTCTTCAAGTAATTGGCAATCGACAAAAATAGATTGATGAAAACCAACATGGTGTTGAGCGGTTTCGAAGGAGGAGATGGATTCTTGGCCAAAGGGATGATTAATTTGGAGCTGACTATCGGCAACAAGACTTTGGCCATAGCCTTCTTCGTAGCAGATGTATAGGTCCACTATAAAATTTTAGTCGGCCGATATTGGCTTCATGCTAATCAGTGCGTACCATCCACATTGCATCAGTCACTAATATAATGGCTGGGTGATGAGGTGGAAGTAGTCCACCCTGATGAGTCGGCTTGCATTGTTATGGCCGATGTACTTATCGACTGGCAGCATCCTGATGTTGTTTGTCTGTCAGGGCGAGATTTTTTTGGGTACAACTTCATGAGTACTACTAGGAATGGTTTCGTACTAGTTTCACTAGGACCAATTAATCTTGATCAGTTATCCAAATTGTTCATCGTTCCAACGATGAGTGTCTCCAGAAGACACTAGTGGAGTATTGGGCCAATAAGGACGATATGTACGAATCTATAGAGGAGCTGGATGACATGGACAAGTTGGAGCAATGTTTCAAGTCGGCTGACCCATTAGAAGAAGTAGACATTGGAGATGGAGCGAAGCCAAGGCCAACTTATGTAAACCGAAATTTAGAAGACGATTACAAGCAAGAATTAATCGGCCTTATCCGATAATATGCTGATTCCTTTGCCTAGGAGTATCATGAGATGCCTGGTCTAAGCAGGGAATCGGTAGAGCATCGACTATCGATTAAGGCCGACTTTCGCCCTTATAAGTAGTCTCCAAGTAAGTTCAATTGAATCATGTATGATCGGATCAAAGAAGAGATATGCCGATTTTTTAAAGCCAATTTTATTCAAACATGCCGATATGCTGATTGGATTTCAAATATTGTGCCGGTTAACAATAAAGGGTCTAATAAGCTACGGGTTTGCATTGATTACACAAATCTAAATCGAGCTATAGCCAAGGATGAGTATCCTATTTCCATAGCCAACATGCTTATCAATAATGTGTTTGGTCATCAGTTTCTTGGATGGGAACACCAGGTATACCAAATATTCATGGCTAAAGAAGATTTTGTCGAGACTGCGTTTTGTTGTTCGAGTTTCGTTGTTTGTTTGAGTCGAATGTGATGACCTTCAGTTTAAAAAATGTCGGACCGACTTATGAAAGTACTATGAATCTAATCTTCCATGATTTGTTGGGCGTCATACTAGAAGTTTACATCAACAATGTTGTGGTTAAGTTAGACTCACATGTTAATCATTTGGCAAACTTATGACTATCTTTTGAGCGAATGAGGAAGTATGGACTCGAGATGAATCCGCTGAAATGCACGTTTGGTGTATTACCAAGCAAGTTCTTAGGATTCGTCATGCACCAACATGGCATAGAGATTGGCCCAAAGAAGATTGCTGCAATATAGGAAATACAGGTTCCAACTTGTAACTAGCATACAGAGCAACTGGTATGCAAACATTGTCTTATTTTTTATTGAAATATTCCTCTTATTTGTACCGGTTTTGATCATGATTTAATTTACGTAGTGTCCGCCACAAATTGAAGAGGCAGAACTACCGATGGCAAAGCTAAAAATGATCTGCACGGAGCTTGCCGAATTTCTGGCTCAACGAGTGGTGAAAGGCGATGGAGAGTTCCATGGTGAATTCATGTTAGAGCAAGTATGCCAAACATTGTTATACTGGTCGATTAATGTCAAGGTTCTTCAAATAATCATGGTTCTTAAAACTGTAATACTTCATACATGGCATGCTTTCTAGCTATGTCAATGCTAGAAACTTGTGGTATCTAGTGTAGTGTACATTGATTCGTGTGACACATTCCGAAATTTGTGGTAGCTATGTGATGGTTCTAAGGCTTCTCTCGACAATAAATATAATATTTGTATTCCAGTTGACCATTCTGAATTATTCTGGACCCTCCGGAAGTTATGGCCGCTGTTAAACAGTAGTCGAAGGCAGTGGAATACAAATATGAATCACTAGAGGCGGTTTCTTAAAAAAGTTGTCTTCGTGCGAAGTGAACCTAGAGACTGTCGAGAAAAAAGGCCGACTCAGGCTGGGAAACTCTATGAGATGGATGTAGGTTGAAACCGTCTCAGATTCTAGAGGCGGTTGCTCTAATAACTAGTCTCAAGGAAGAAATTTATTCAAGATGGATGAAAGAACAAGCCATCTCAGGTCTCAATCTATTAGAGGCGGCCTATAATAAAATCCGACTCCGGGTGACAAACTAATGGAGACAGCCAGTAATAAAAGCTGACTCCAGATTTCGGACTATTGGAGACGGTCCCTACTAGAGGTCGTCTGAGGGTGAGGAGTTCTTGCAAGCGGTCAGTACTAATAGACATATCCAGGTCATACATATTAGAGGCAGTTACATTTATACATCGGTTTGAGGTCATGTATCTTAGAGTCGGAACAGAAAACCATCTCGGGTTGGTGCGCTGTTAGAGACTATACGCTTGAGCCGGAATGAGAAACCGGCTAAGGCCTATCGGCTATAACCGTATCTAAGTAACGCGTTTGTACGAGTGTATTCCTCGTCATGTTTCTCTCTAGCCTGATATTCCACCCAACAAGACCCCCAAGAAACCCAACCCTAGAATCCCGAATTGTTGATCAACTTCTCGCCACAGATTGACACCGTCTGCCATCGAAGAGATGAGGATGAAGCTCTCCTTATCCATCCTCTTCTCTATACCCAAGTTGCCCAAGCCCAACACACGTCACCCCACCGCCTTCTCCACTGGCGGTGACCTTAACCCCAACATCCCAGCTTCGTTGTTAATCACCATGTTTGACCTGCAATAAACCCCCATCCATCATTCGGGCTCGATTCCATCATTGTGCCCTTTCCAAACTACCACTAGGAGGTCACCACGCCTGGGGTGGAGTGGGACATCGTCTAGATGGGAGCCTTAGCCGAACATGGGCACCACACAGAAAAAGCACCTTTGCACATGAGAGGTCGCCGCACCATAGGTGGAGTCCTACAGTGGCGGCGTAAGCCTCACGACGTCATGTCTAGAGGAGGGGTGGAGAAGAATCCACTAATGTAAGCCAATTTCGTCACCTTAAGCCATCTCGGTAGACATTTGTCCCTTGCGCCAGTTGGACAGGAGGATCCAGTATCCGTAAGAGTGCTCATGATGGAGCAGGGTGGTCGAAGGCGTCCTGGAAGAGAGAGAGAGAGAGAGAGAGTAGGAAAGGTAAGTAAGGAAGAACAAGAAAGGGAAGAAAAAGGAAAGAAGATGGACGGGATGACAGGTGGACCCCAACATCCACCTCAGCTCCATGTCCCTCTGTGCCGCCAACTCAAACCTGGCAAGTGGGCCCCACGGGTTAGGGCATTTATCAACACCATCTCAAACGACCATCAGCACGATATGTGACTCCACGCCTCAGACTTCATAGTATTTTTTAAAAATAATACAAAAATAGGTACTAACTTGTTAACATAGCCCCAAATGTAGTAGTTTTATATAATTTACTCATGGTAGGATGACTGGATGAGACATGGGGGCGAGGATCAATAGAGATTAGGTGTAGGAAAAAGAGAATATAAGATCGAGATGGATAATTTGCGTGATTCTAGCGGATAACATTCAGTTCAGCCCATTCTATACTTAGAAAAACCTTAATGGATGGCTTGGTATGAGTAGAACTTTTATATATCACTCGATACATGTATCGCTGCAAGCCTAGATGATGATAACACCCATCTGGTTACATGGAGGGCTTGGTATGAACGGAATGAGATAACCCATGAGAAACCCATTACGTCAACACATAGGAATCAAAGAGTTTCCTACTCATCTATCCAAAGATCTTTTCCATCATAGATACTTAGATTGACCTGGTCTTGAAAGGGAATCAACCATTAGTTCTAGCTGGCATGGCTTCATTAATAAAGGGAATAAATTAATACCAAAAATACAATTTAATACCAAAAAATTATCAGTTACATGTGCAATAACATAATCACCAGAGAAATTCTAGATATCAAGGATGCACATAGACGAAAAACAAAAGAAGAAGAAAAAACAAAGAACCTGCCTAAGAAAATAGAGACTCGCAGCAGCAAAAGCACCACCAGTGGTGATGACACCTCGTATCCAAAACGATGCCTCCATAAAGGTAATAGTGTAGCAACACATCATCATCTGGTCTAACAAGCATGGTTTGATCCAAGGTTTTCACCTTGGAGAAGGTCCAATCTATAGACAATTCCTTCACCAACGAAATGCCTAGGGAGCCACCATTTCCAGGTACAACCACTGAAGGTCATACCTAGGGTTTCCCACAAAAACTGTGTCCCGGGCGTCAAAAGGCACCACCAATAATGAAGTATGTCATTGTCACCCCCACATGATGAGAACTGTTGCAAATTTCGTGAAGTACTGATCGTGAGGCACACAAACATATTCACCCCATCCTTCTTGATCCTGGCAACCACCAGCACATAGCAGTCTCACTCAACATGAATGTGAAGATCCTCTAGCTTTTGAAACACCTACCTACCCCTGTCAGGACTATTTTAATCATGAATAATTGTCGTGATCAATGTATGCTAAGGTGCTCGCAAAAGTGGATCTTGGTGTCACCAATGGTCCTCCACTATCAGCAGCAATGGAAGCTCCATCCTGGGTCCATTAGAGGATTCTACACGTCGGCAGCCTAACGCGTCGGCCGATCACCCAACCACATATCCCATGGACAATGCGGACGCTTGAAGCACTGCCTGCTATGGATCACTCCAGTCATAATGGATCATGGTTGTGACATTCTTGGATCTCTTGGAAGATCATAGGAAGAGGGACGATGCACCGCCTTGGGTGGTGTGTTTGGATGTCGCATGCCACGCCGGGAACAACCCTGATGGCGTGATATTGGGAAGAAACGGCCAAATCAGCAGATGGATCAAATCATGGTTGGATGGGGTAGACGACGAGATGCTAGGTCACCGGATAAAAAGGGAAAAGGGGGACTCCACCCAGTTGTCCATTATTGTATGGCCTCCTCCAGTGGCGACGAGGTAAGGGATGGTAGGGGAAGGGGTGATGGCGGTCGAGGGCTTGGGTTTCCTCGCCGCCACCGCCTTAGAGAGACGACGCAGGTTCTTACTTGGGTTCCATATGGCTTTCTCTCTAGTGGAAAAGATGAAGCAAACACCTGATAAACCCTGGGTTAATGTCCCTCGCTAGGCTTGGTGAAGTTAAGGATTGATGACTCCTACAAATCTGATGATGGTTCTCCGTGAAGATACTGGTGCCGTTATTTTCTCAGCTTGTTGATCTTTACTTGCATATTATAGTTGGTCACATGACCTCATACATCATTCATCAAACATCAAGCGGAAGCGCAAACACATATCCGAGTATGGATTAAGATTCAAATGGGCATAAGATCTTGTGAACAAAGCACATTCCCGCCTACAGATCTCAGGTATCGCTAACCCCGGAATCTCTACTCAAGGGAGTCATTGCCTCCATCATCAGCCTCATCAATGAAGTAGCCTCCATACGGATACGCCTGCCAATCTGACAAATCCGAGTGTGAGACCCTAGGGCACTTAACTAGTCTTTATGCAGCTAGAGGGATTAACCGGGTTGACGCAACTGCAGCGAAAGATAAAATATCTAAACAGTTTTACAGAGACACTCTACAACATCTGCCTAACCAGATATAGACAGATGCTCGTTGAAGAATATCCAACCCGTTGGCGATTTTATTAATCATTCCATGAGTATTGCACTATTTACTATTCATATTTAGTCAAATTAAACATGGTACTTTAGTTTGTGTTGTGTATGATCGAGAAACTGTACTCCAAATAGTCTATAACCGGAGACATGGTTTTTTGAAAAGATTTACCCTGTAGGGGTGCATAAATAGCAACACACGTACGATCAACCTTGTAAAAAAATAAATAAAAGAAAAGAGGCATCACGAGAAAACATTTACAGGATTCAAAAATGATTTTAGGGGGCCACCCCACTAAGCTGCTCGCTACGAAGTCGGTCTGGCCCTGGAATGAACCTAGAGGTTTGCATCAATGGTTGTAAACGACTAGGAACCCAAAAGTGTGACTGAACTTGTCGATACCACAAAAACATTTCACATTTCGAAATAGTATAGGTAAATGCTCCTCGAGCAACAGTAGTAAATAAAGCAGTAAAACATGGCATTAGTACATGATATTATTAAAACCTCAAACTATTTGTGGCCCTGAGAAATAAGATGCGAATTGAGCTCATACCAAGGGGTTCCATGGGCCCACATGTGGATAGTGCGATAATTAAGGAACAAACATCAAGTATTCGGATCCTACGGGACACAAGTGAGCAGATAGAAGTCAAATCTCAGATATTGTTCACCGGTGTTTTTTCTTTAGTTATCCCATCAAATCTTAGATATTGCCCACCGGTGTCTCTTTTTTTAGTTATCTCATTACTACACAATTTAGTTGTTTAGGTATCTCGTTATCTACATTAGACTCGCACAAACTCTATACATGCAGTTCTACAACTCACATGACTCAGACAACTCATGTGATAATGTCTGATAAAATAGAGGGTACAAGCTTTATAGTGGACAAAAAGTAAAGGCCGTACAGTATATGAGATTGCAATTTAATACCGAATCGCGATATACTGCAAGAATAAAAATAAACGCATAGGTACTGTCAATGTAAATACAAGCTACGAATAGGCTTTCGAAGTAAGACGGATGGCTTGTTTGGAAGGGCCGGAACTTGCCCTACATCAAAGTCAGTTGAGGATGGAGGTGGCAATTCGGCTCATAGGTGCAAATGCACCCATGATGAGAAAACATATTTTAAAAAATCAAAAAATTCAAAAAAAATCCAACATATACATTCAAACATTTTATGTTGGTTCACAAATTTTCGGGACGAATGAATATTTTATGTGTTGTGTATAAAACGACAAAATATGTCTAAAGACAAAATATGTCACGTGAATAGTCGTATTCCTATGATATATTTTGTCTTTTTTATACATGACACATAAAATGTTCTTTCGTCCTGAAAACTTGTGAACTAACAAAAAAATGTTCGAATGTATATGTAGAATTTTTGTTTCGAATTTTTTAACATTTCGAAAACTGTTTTGATGCGTTTGCACCTGCGAGCCGAAGTCAATATCCCGTTGAGGATTAGCTACTACCTTGTCAATTGGGCGAGGGCAGAGAACAGAGAATAGAACGATGACCTGGTTTGTTTCAGCCGTTCAGGTCCTGAAATTCCTTCTTCGGGAACTTGAAACCTAGCTGCTTGTAATCCCCAACTAGTTAATACTCCCTCCATCCCAAGGCTTAAGGCATATAATTTTTTTGAAAAGTCAATCCATGTAAAGTTTGACCAAACTTTTAGAAAAAACTATCAAGAACTACTATATTATATAGGTACCATGTGAAAATATGTTTTATGATGTATAAAAAGGTATGGATTACATAGTGTAAATATTAATATTTTTCTCTAAAAACTTGGTCAAACTTTAATTGGTTTGACTTTTGAAAAAAATTATATACCTTAATCCTCGAGACGGTGGTAGTAGAGGTCTTGCTTTACCCGCCAAAAAAAAACTTAATAAGAAAAATATAGTGTGTGCACCGGCCACTAGGAAAAACAAGTGCATGCATCGGCTAGCTAGATCTCTACGAGATTTATAATCAACAATTAGTAGTACGAGGCCACTTAGTACTTGGTTAATTCCAAGGACTCCACGGCACGCAATCTGCGAAGCTAGCGAGAGTTCTTGACGAGAAGTAGCTCCTCACTCATGTATTCAGCCATCTCTTTGATCCAAATCTAGAAGCCTAGAAGGGTAAATTTCGCGTTGCTTTGATGCTTTGCTTCACTTCACTTCATTATCGACCTTACCCCCTCTTAGCTGCCTCGCGTTGTTCTTTGCAAACTGCCAGCCAGCTGATCCAATCTGCACAGAAAGACGGCGCAGCCAGGCCGCGGCGGGGCGAGGGGCTGATGAAGGGGGCGCCGGCGGATCAGAAGACCGCGGCGAGCGCGAGCGCAGTCAAGCCGCTTCGGCTCATCGTCGTGCTCGTACTCGTAGGATGGATCTCCTTCCTCTCCTACCTCTTCACGCTGGTGGTCGACGGCGGGGCGGCGCAGCTAGTGGCCTCCGGCCGGAGCGCCGACGCGTGTCGGGGGCGGTACATCTACGTGCACGACCTGCCGCCGCGCTTCAACGCCGACATCCTCCGCGACTGCGGCCAGATCAATGACCACTGGCCGGACATGTGCGACTTTGTCAGCAACGCCGGCCTGGGCCGCCCGCTCGCCGACCCGCTGGACAGCGTGTTCACCGGCGAGAACGGGTGGTACGGCACGCACCAGTTCGCTCTCGACGCCATCTTCCACAACCGGATGAAGCAGTACGAGTGCCTCACCAACCACTCCGCCGTGGCCGACGCCGTCTTCGTTCCCTTCTACGCCGGCTTCGACTTCGTCCGCTACCACTGGGGCTACGACAACGCCGCCAGGGACGCCGCGTCGGTGGACCTGACCCAGTGGCTCATGGGGCAACCGGAGTGGAGACGCGCGGGAGGGCGCGACCACTTCCTCGTCGCTGGCAGGACGGGGTGGGACTTCCGGCGGAACAACAACGTCAACCCCAACTGGGGCACCAACCTCCTCGTTATGCCGGGCGGCCGGGAGATGTCGGTGCTCCTGCTGGAGTGCTCTCTCGTGCACGAGCGGGAGTACTCCGTGCCGTACCCCACGTACTTCCACCCGAGGTCGGACGCCGAGGTGCGACGGTGGCAAGACAGAGTGCGCGGCCAGGAGCGGCGGTGGCTCATGGCGTTCGTCGGCGCGCCGCGGCCGGACAATCCGAAGAACATCCGGGAGAAGATCATCGCGCAGTGCGAGGCGGCGCCCGGGGACTGCACCCAGCTGGGCTGCGCGTTCGGCAGCAGCCAGTGCCACTCCCCCGACGAGATCATGCGGCTGTTCCAGAAGGCCACTTTCTGCCTGCAGCCTCCCGGCGACTCGTACACGCGGCGGTCGGCTTTCGACTCCATGGTCGCCGGCTGCATCCCCGTGTTCTTCAACAGGGTGTCAGCGTACCTGCAATACAAGTGGTACCTCCCCGAGGAACACGCCAAGTATTCTGTGTTTATCAGAGAGGAAGACGTGCGGGCGCGCAACGTGAGCATCAGGGCGGTGCTCCGGGCGATTCCGCCGGAGACGGTGGAGCGGATGCGGGAGGAGGTGATCGGGATGATACCCAGGCTGCTGTACGCGGACCCGAGCTCCAAGCTGGAGTCAGTGAGGGACGCATTCGACATCGCCGTCGAGGGCATCCTCGGCAAAGTAGCCGGGGCCCGGGGGAGTCCAGCGGCGGCTGACCATGCTATCGATACCACGTCGCCCTGGCCATGGAGAGGTTTAGGTTCTGGGGGGAGGAAATAGGGGGAAATAATTCTTGTTCAGTTTAGAAATAGTTGGAGTACTATTTTTTAATCGACATCTATGGTTATTATGTAGAAACATTTTTATTAGTTTGTATTTACACGAATTTCGGTATTTAGATCAAATGGTTTGTAACATCGACTTATAAATAGTACTACCTCGCTTCTAAAATGTAAGATTTTCTGTGCTGAGCTCCAGTGCTCCCTTTGTTTAAAAAATATATTCAAAACCACATTTACAACTTTCAGAATAATCTACTTCCTCTAGTCGATATTAATGGCCTCAACTTTATCTAGTTTCGTACGCATCTAGTAAGTATTTCGCCTAGATTCATTTGTATCTACAAAATTAAGGACATTAATATGGACCGCACGGAGTACAATAAATTCTGGGTGTAGCCAACGTTCTATCCTACAAGCATGAAAAATCGCAGCCTGAAATTATTTCTATTGTGGCTAGACAAATCTGATAAAATTTAGAGATGATTCGTACTTTTTCCATTTTTATGTAACTCATAATACAAAGTATTTTAAATTGATATTTTGCATGTTTGTGAGAAAAATCATTGTCTGCGCCTAGGTTTTTTTAGATTTTTTTGAAGCTCAAAAAAAAAGATTTTGGATTCTTTAAATCACTAGCATTTCAAATTGGGCATACATTTTGGAAGAGGTACTAGTTTCTCGCTAGTCTAGAGATAGTGAAACAAGACGGGAACGGGTAGAGGGACATTACCGAGGCATGGCTGGAAAGAGAGGAGAGATAGGGCACTACAAAAGTATAAGCAGTCTAGTTTATTTTAGAGTAAATTCCAGTTTTTATCATCTAGTTTGCTGTTTTTGATACTAATTACCCTATTTAATTTTTTTAATCCGAATTACCCCATTTAGTGAATGTTTTGCCAGTTTTTACCCCTTCCAAAGATATTAGAGCATTTTGGCACGTTGATTTAGGTTAAATTTGATAGTAGATTTTTTCCGTTCTCGGATCTCTCAAAGTACATTAGTTGTGCATGAACCGACCTATCGTATACTCGTAACAAAAATCAAAATCTTGTTCACATCACTCGTCACACACGCTTCTTTGGGAACCGCGGATGCATGAAGTCTAGCCTGGACTGCGCACGCGATGTAATTGATGTAAGAAGCCAATTAGTTGATGCAATGTAGTATTAACAGTAGCACTACTTACGAATATTTCTGGTGTTATTATTCTAACAATTAGTTTGTACAGCAAGCAATTATCATGGTTCAATGCAATGTCATATTGCAGAAGATGTGATCTGTATTGGACGGATCAAACTGTCCTTAATCAGAGATATATGTGCACTAATTTGTACTCCCTCCGTTTCAAAATATAAGATGTTTTAGCTTTGTGAATGAAGTGTATCTAGACCTCTTTTGTGTCTAGGTTTATCTAGATTTGGAGTGAACTTATACACTAAAAGGAGTTAGATACACTCCTTTCACAAACCTAAAACATCTTATATTTTGAAACGGAGGGAGTATCTGCAGCTCAGCCAAAAAACAAAACGCTCTGGCTCGTGCTATCATGCCGGTTCTTGCTTGTAACTAAGAAAAATTAACGCCGTGTTATGACAGCTAGACCCAGCCGCTGAAAGTTGAAAGACTACAGAAACTTTAGAAGGGGTAAATACCGGCAAAAGTTTCACTAAATGGGGTAAACGGGATGAAAAATTGTTAAATTAGGTAATTAGTCAAAAATGGCAAATTAGAGGGTAAAAAACTGGAATTTACTCTTTATTTTATGACACAAGACAAATCATATTTCAAAGTTTCCCAAAAATGAAAAACATGAACGTGTATATATGTATACATGCATGTCCGTGCGAAGTTTGAAACTGAAATATGTTTATTTGTGATATGTATAAAAATAACAGACATACTCCTTACCTAAAAATCTGACCTCTATGGTGTGGTCATCATCTTTGAGGGTGAGATCTCGAAGAGCTAGCAGACTAGTTTCCTTTGATCTTATAAGACAATTGGCACTAGTAGAAACAAGGCCTTTTGTCCCGGTTTGTAAGGGGTTTTAGTCCCGGTTGCCCAACCGGGACGGGGCAATCAGGACTAAAGCCCCAACCCTATAGTCCTGGTTGGGCTGCAAACCGGGACAAAAGGGCGGTCCACGTGGCCGCTGGTTGTCGCAAGGGGGAGGGGCATTTGTCTCGGTTCGTAATACGAACCGGGATCTATGCGTCTCTACCGCGGCAACATTTTGGGTATTTTTTGTGTCGCGGCAGAGACTTTTTTGTATATTTTTCATTTAATTTGTTTCCCTTTATCTATTTTCTTTTTGTGATTTGGACAACATTTATTTTGTGACACTTACCCCAGCACAATATTGTGAGGAATGCTCGTCCTCATAGTAGATGGTGCGATGTAGATGTTACCGAAAGTGGATTCGCATGAAGGCATGGTGCAGATTTTAGGGACATGGGGGTATGTCTCTCAAATCCGCACCATGCCTCCATGCATATCCACTTTCGGTAACATCAACCTTGCACCATCTACTATGAGGAAGAGCATTCCTCACAACATAGTGTTGAGGTAAGTGTCATCTAGCTTAAGGGAACCATTATATTACAAAACATCTCCCGATTATATTACACAGCAAGTATCAAACATATTACATTCATTCATATATACAATATAAAGTCTTTTATGATCCATATTACATTATCATAATCTCCCGATAGTATTTTCCTTTTGGATCTAGGACCTCTGCATCTAAGAATCCCGCAATTTCCTCTTGGATTGCTTGTATGCGATCCTTTGGTAGAAGATGGTCCCGCAACCGTTCTATCTAATTTAAAAGAATGAGTTAACATATATGAATGAAACTAAACACAATTGATGGTATTAAAACAAATTTCTGAATATTGTTTACATACTTGAAGATGTTCTAAGTTGCTGCCCTTCTCACAGGTCGTCTGACGAATGAACTCGCAGACATAGTATCCACATAAGTTATTTCCGTCTGCCTGCCTCAGACACTTTACGAGAACAAAGTTCAATCAAAATAATAATAATTAAGCATGATAATGGTATCGAAACTAGAATCAAAGATATGCGCGGATCTAGCTAGTAGTACTTACATTTAGTGGTTTAAATGTAATCTTCTCTTTCCAGGCACCCTTACCCTTGTTGGTGAATCGTTTCCAAGCGCTGCCCGGCAAAGAAAATGAATAAAATAAGTTATTAATTACTTGATATCAGTAAATGAATAAAAGTTGCCGATATAGTGTTATAATGACTGAAATTACCGCTGGAGCATATCCTGCATGGGGGCCCACTTCTCAAAGGGTTTACATTTAGAGTCCATGACTTGTACTACTCCATTGTCAGGTTGAATGATTAACAAAATATAATGGAATCTGCGCATGCATAACTCATCAATTATACACTTAACATCGAGTAAGCGAAATAGAATATGTACAAGACAATACCACTCACTCGAAGTTGTAAGGTAATAATATTTCCCTTTTGGTTTCTTGAAACCTTAGAGCCATTACAATTTTATCATCTGTGTCATTGGGATTAAGTTTTACAGTAAGTTCATAAACCCAATATGGGTCAATGAACCCAATGTCATAGATCTGTCCTCTTCTGCATTCGAGAATCTTCAGTCTACATAATATAGTGAGTATGATTATACATGTGATATAAACGAGATGAGCTAACTAGAGACTTAATTATTCGAGAAATAATACTTACAGACAGTAGGCGCTGACGATCGATTTGTCGAGAGCGTCTTGATTGAAAAACTGATGTAGTTCAGGAAATTCAATTAGTATATGGGCATCTCCATACCCGCAATGCTCATTTCAAACTTTAATCACTATCCAGTTTGCCCCTTCCTTTGTGGATTTAATGTACCAATTATGCAATCTTCGCATTTTTGTTGGTAGATACTTGACGTCCTCAGGTCTGACGAGAGGTTTCCCGTACTCGTATTTGTATGCTTCCTCAGCCACGGGAAAATCTAACTGGTCTAAGTACTGAGCAATAGTCATATCTTGAGCAGCGGCCGCTTCTCCATACAGTGCAACAATTTCTGGATCATACTGCTCGTTCGCATCTTTGCTCGACTCCACCATGGTATCGAAAATCACTTTGAGCGGGGGGCATTCCTTGTTTTTCTGTAAACCGAGGTGGGGAACTGAATTCCCGCTTGCACTAGTGCTCTTCGACCACACCATATACTGATGTGACTTGACAATAGAGCGGTCATAGTCTGATGACAGCCTTGGCTCAGGTTGATGAACGGTCTTCAACATTTTTTGCACTTTGGCTTTTTCTTCTTTAGTGCTGGGGAACTATGGCTCTTTCGGCCGCTTAAGGCTATCAAACCACTATTGCGTTTGGGCCTTTGCGATCACTGCATTCTCCTCTTCAGTATAGTCGTAAGCTCTCTTGGGAGCAACCTTTGGTAGTTTTGAGAGGGGCTCCTGTAGACGCTTCGGTGATCGGTTACTCTTTCACTTTTGGCCTTGACCCTTTTGTAATTTGGGGAGGTGCTAAGACGGCTGACGCGACGGCGAAGACGGCCGTGCTGGAGACGGCTGACGCGGCGACAAAGATGGCCGTGCTAGAGACGGCTGACACCGTGGCAAAGACAGCGCCAGTCGCAGCGACGACAAAGACGGCTGATGCGCTGGAGACGGGTGAGGCTGCGACGAAGACGGATTTGTGCTCTGAGGAGTGGATGACCTTAGCGTCCAATTTGAAAGCACGATGTGTTCCTTTTGCCATAGAATGGTCATGTTTTTTGCTTCTCCTAGCTCAGTCACATCCCCTTCACCTGCAGGGTAGTCAAGCTTGAGCTACACGAACCCGTCCATAACTTCATCCACCCCGACAATAGTGTAGCCCTTTGGAACGGGACAACAATGGTAAGTTGGTACCAGTCCAACTAATGGTAAGGCATAGCCGACTGCCACCTTCATGGTTATGTTGACAACTTTCACATGCAGATCACAATGTGTCATCTCCATGATATCATCCACTTGGTAGCGAAGAGGAGCCATCGCCGGTGCATCATCGGCGAGCTCCATGGAAGCCATGCTGCTTTTTGAATTAGTGGATGGGCCGGTAGCATCGAAGGCAGCTTCGTCTACCATGTGCCACTGAGATGGGCCGGTAGCTTGCTGGCTAAGTTTGTCAAGTTGATTCTGATGCTGCTTTAATTGTTGTTCTATTTCGCGCATCCGGTCTTTCTGCTTCATTACTTCAATTTCCTCCCTTTCCTTTCTCCTTTGACGGCTTCTATCGGGATATTTTTTCCGGATGTCGGGAAACCTAAGGTTCCATGGTTTGGAGCCTTTTGTGCCTCGTGTTCGTCCCTCGTGTTCCTTGTTCCCAAGGGCGAGTGCGAGCTCGTCATTCTCTCTATCGGGAATGTACTCTCCATCTTCAATAGCCTTTACTGCATTTCTAATGTCTTCGATGGGTATGGGAGTTTCTTTATGTCTTATGTTATATATGCACTTCCCTTCTGAGTCCAACATGCCTCCATGCCCGTAAAACCAATTCCTTACTTGTTCAATCCAATTGTATGGCTCTGGGGGTGATCCCTTTAGCAATCAGCTCGGACTTGCATTTCTCCCACTTAGGCTTGCTAGCCTTGTAGCCACCTTGCCCCATAGTATGGTGATACTGCTTTTTAGCATCATTTTGCTTATTCATTTCAGACATTTTCTTAGCTGGCGGCGATGTCTTGTACGCCACAAAATCAGCCCAGTAGTCTTTTATCTTCTCATACGCTCCAGTAGTGAAATCCGAAGTCTTCTCTTTCATGACAAAGTCAAGGTGCAATATTTTCTTCCAGTTGTTGAATTGTTGGGCCATTTTATTAAGAGCCCACTCCTTGACTTTTTTCTCCACGTGCTTCTATAGTTCCTCCTGAGTTGGAATCTCCTCATCTGCATCGTAGTCATCTGGATCCACCTCTAACGTTGGTAGGGTGAAATTAACCATGAGCTTTTTCCAAAGAGTGTCTTTGGCTAAGTCACTGACATATAGCGACTCTGGATCCTTTGACGACCTATTTCATTCTCTGACGGTGATCGGGATGTAGTCCCTAACAATAACTCCGCATTGCATTATAAATTTATTTGCAACATCAATGCGAGCCTTCGGTTCGACGTCTAGAGAGAATTATTCGATCCTGTACCATTCATGGTCTCACAACTTTTTGGCTGGGCCTCATTTATTCTTTGCAGAAGATTTTCTCGATCCGGAGGGCTAAAAGAAAAAGAGTGTCAATATATATGTATATAGACAATAAAGGCTTAATTAATATATATATGCACCTCGCCGGCTTCTCCCTCGCCGACTTCTCTCTCGTCGGCTTCTCCCTCACCGGAGCCGTCTGTTCGGTCGAAACCCGGATCTCCCTCATCAGAGTTGTTCAGATATAGCGAGGTGACATTTTTATCGATATGCCCTCCCTCGTTGATCATATCCCAAAGTGCCATTTACTTTTCTTCGTCTCTGGGTTCCATATTTCTGCAAAAGGGGAAAAGTGGATGAGTCGAAACGGCCAAGCGAGGAGGTTAGGTAGGTAAGATTTGACGGGCCAGGGATATAAATTGTAATTCGAAGAAAGCCTAATATATGGCGCGCGTTGCCGCACCAGTCCATTGTCCCTATATGGCGCGCGTTGCCGCGCCCGTCCATCGTCCCCATATGGTGCGTGTTGCGGCCCCCATTCCTAACCTCAAACACCGGTGGGGTCGTGTAACTCCAATGCTCATAAGCAATAACGGGGAGGGTTTGGTAAAAAGTTAGATCCGCCAAGTCTGACGAGGCGGGTTTGGGGGTGGCAAACCCGTACCCGCAGACCCGCTTTAATCCCTAATCATATCCCTAATAATCCTATGCCTAACCACACGTCCCACGTGGCCACGCACACACACAACACATATCACATGCACGTGATGGAATATGGAGTCCTGGAGACAACACATGCATGCACGCGTCCACACCAACTACATCCGCATGCGCTAGCGTCGCTCCCGTATCACGCGCTGCGGGTACCCGTTGAGGCCCCAAACCTGGCCGGGTCGTGAGTCTGGTAAAATATGAGACCCGACTAATTAAACGGGTCGGGTATGGGGGGTCGGACCCAGCCACAAACCCGGTGGGTGCCATCCCTACTACTACTACTACAACTACTACTACTATTTATTACTACTACTACAAATAATATTACTAATACTACTAATACTAATAAACACATAGTAATAAAGACAAATACTAAGAATACTAATTAAACGGGGCGGGTATGGGGGTCGGACCCGACCCCAAACCCGGCGGGTGCCATCCTTACTACTACTACTACTACTACTACTACAAGTAATATTACAAATACTACTAATACAAATAAACACATAATAATAAAGACAAATACTAAAAATACTAATAAACACATAATAATAAAAAAGACATAAAAAAGAAAAAACTCACGACGGCCCCCCTATGCTCGCGCCGGCCGGCTCCCCTAAGCTGTCGTCTCTACAGACGCGCCGCCCCACGCCCTGCTGGTCAAGAGAACGCGTCGCCGCCGCTGGCCGTTCTCTGCTCACGCTGCTGCTCGCGCCCCATCCCCTGCTCGCGCCGCCGCCGGCTCCCCTGCTCGTGTCCACGCGCCTTGCTCACGCCGCCGCCCCTTCTCTCGGCGGCCCCTGCTCGCCCAGCCCCTGCCAAACTGCCCTGCGTATGGAGCTCGAGAGGGAGGGAGAGGGGCCGGGCGCACCTGGGACACAACGACGGTTGGCGGTGGTGCGGCGTATACGACGGCGCGTGCTGCAGCTCCTCCTGGCAGCGGCGACGACCAACAGAGAGTGAAAGAGAGATTGGGGAAGGGAGAGGAATGGCGCGCAGTTATAAAGTGGAGGACCTTTCGTCCCGGTTGGAGCCACCAACCGGAATGAAAAGTCCATACGTCCCGGTTGGTGGCTCCAACCGCCAACCGAGGCGTATGATGACCACCGTAGGGGCGCGCGCAGAGAACCTTTAGTCCCTGTTGGTGGCACCAACCCAGACTAAATGTCCTTTTTTTCAAAAGTTTTCAAACTTTTCAGATGTTCCCGCCTTATTTATTATTTCTTATTTAGGTGTTCACATTTGAAATGATTTGAATTTGAAAAAACTTTCTGTCTTATAAAATAATTATTCAAACTATTAAATTTGAAATGGTTTAAATTTGAATTTGAAAACACTTTCAACATGAAAAGTGTACTTCTGCACATTTAATCCTAGAGGGCAGAGAATCTTTTTTGCTTCGTAAGTACTCTCGGGAAATTTGTTATCCTTTGGAAGCTTCGGCTTCATTATTTTCAGTAACTTCTCAAATCCCTTGTCAGATAAACCAGTCTCTGCCTTTCATTTCAGCAATTCCAGTGTGGTACCGAGCTTTGTGTTGCCATCTTTGCAACTTGGGTACACCAATTTTTTGTGATCCTCTAACATGCCCTCCAACTTCAACTTCTCCTTCTATGTTTCACAGTCTTGCTTTGCATCAGAAATGACCCGACCAAGATCATCAACGGTCTCATCTGATGCCCGTTCTTCACCTCCTTCTTCTTCATTCTCTTCCATTGCAGTAACATCATATTCAGGGAACATATGATAATAGTTGTCATCATCCTCTTCTTCTTCATTGTCTTTCATCATAACCCCTCTTTCTCTGTGCTTGGTCCAGCAATTATAGCTGGGCATGAAACCTCTCTGAACCAGGTGTCCGCGGATGATTTTCGAGGAAGAGTACTTCTTGATGTTTCGAATTTGAACACATGGACAACACATAAATCGATTCTCTTTGTTTTCCTTAGCCACATCGATAAATTTATCCATGCCTTGAATGTACACGAATTCACGTCGGTCACTGTACATCCATCCCCGCTGGTTCATCTACATCATTACAGAACATCATAAATAGTGATATGACCACTTTACGTCGATGCATGCATTATTATATCAATTATAGATGAAGGATAAGGTTGCTAACCTCGATCAAGAAGGAAAGAAAGGAGAGAAAGACTTAAGTGTGGCTCGGGCACCTCATATCATTTTTATTTTGTGTGAAATCAAGCGTATCATTCTCTCAGACATTTCGTCGAACACCTAATGTGCATAGGAAAAAAACTAGCACAACACACCTCACTCCTTCAACCAAGAGAAAAAACAGAGGGATGGCTGGTTGGGGCGGCGCATTTATAGGCGGGCTATTCGTTCCGGTTCGTATTACGAACCGAGACTAAAGGTGGGCGGTAGGCCACGTGTCTAGGGCCAGACCTTTAGTCCCGGTTCGTATTACGAACCGGGACGAATAGCCCCTTAAGAACCGTGACGTATGCCCCCTGGCTCCCATGCGTCGCTCGGTCCCCTCGAACCGGGATAAATGCTTGCATTATTCCCGGTTCGAGGAGGAATCAGGACAAAATCTCTAGGAGGCTGCGAACCAAAGGCAGTTTTTCTACTAGTGTGGACTTGGCAAATCAGAGAGCTGAGTGAGTAGACTTACCTTGTTCGGTTCCCTCCTCATATCCAGGTTGAGAAGTTACTGGGTTACCCAAATTTTCCCTGCCAAAAGAGGGGGTTTGGGTCAAAGTAGACAGGTGGTCTCATGATCCAGCTCTACAAAAAACACTCCAAAAAGCATGGGTGAAGATTAAAGGTGTGGAACCAAAATGGTGTGAGTGGAATATCTTGGATCAAGCCATGTCAGTTTGTGGCTTTTCAAAAGATATTGATTGGCATAGTGTATTTTGTAACAATTCTGAATCTATGGGAGTGAAAATCACCTGCATGGATCCAGCCAAAATCCCTTCTGGTAGATTGTTTAACTTTCATGGTAACCTATTCCAACTATTCTTCTATGTGGACCATACTCCTGTAGTTGTTGATTTCATGTCTGCTAGTGAGGCTGGCGAAAGTAGTGGAAATTCTTTTCAAGGAAGCAAAGATGCTGAGAGAACGAGCAGTAGGAATAATTTTAATACCAATGTATAACATGGCAGCAACAGAGGAGATTTTCCTACTAGTGGTCAGTTAGATGGTAGAAGTGGACCTACCGGGTTCATTAACTAGATGCATGACCTGGTGGATTCTACTGGTGACTTTGTGTGGGAAGGACCTGAAGCTGGCACTACCTTTTAAGCCCAGTGGGCTGAGAGGTTCTGGTTGGATGATAAAAAAGAAAATGTTACCTTTTGGAGTGAAGATTCATCATGCTATGGAGAAAGATGATGCTCTGGCTCTCCCTTGTGACATTATACCACAATATGTAGACCTTCCTGTCAGAGAGAGATCAGGTGCTAGTAAGAAGCAGAAAGTTTGGGGCCCTATCATCTGCACCAAGCAGGGCACTAGGATTGATAGGTCCATGCACATGATTGTGAAGACTGTGTAAATGAAGAAAATAAACAATCTGGAGATCCCTAGGAAGATGAGAGGTATAATGCATTCCAATCCTTTTCAAGTTTTGCAAGTAGATGAATTAGAAAGTGTCACTCACATTATTGGGTTTGCTATTAATGAACCTGCTGATATTGATCTAGATAATAGTAGTGCTAATGTCAAAAACCTTTCTGTTTCTACTAGCATTACTAGGATGGATAATGTTTCCTATGTAGATGTTCATGTGTTCAATAATAGTAGTCTAGATGATGGTAGCTTGCTTGAGCCAGTTACCCCGCACATCAATGGATGATAGGGGCAACATCACTATTTAGATGATAGTTGGATTACTATAGTTAGGAAATATCGAGGCAAGCACCCTAGGAAGAGGTGCCAATGAAATGTGGTTTTTGTAATTCAAGGAGTACGTTTGCTCTTGGAAGAAAAACCTTCATTGATGATAACCTTGTTCCTTTACATTTAGATTACATTAGTTTCTAGGAAACTAATAAGGATAGTTTTATCTCTTCCATTCTTAAGAATGTGTTGGGTTATAGGAAATTTGCTTGGAATTTCCTTCCTGCAGTAGGTACCATTGGGGGTATCCTAATAGGTTCTAACTTGGATATATTTGAGCTTGTGCCTGGGAGATTAAAGAATAGCATTAGTGTTGTAGTTAATATTAAAGTGACTGGTGTGATTATTAGAATCACAACAGTGTATGGTCCTACTTATGAGAATAAGAAGCAATAATTAATCTCTGAGATCCATGAGCTTTTCCTTAACTAGAAGGGCCCTGCAATTATAGGTGGAGATTTTAATCTTGTTAGATCTCAACAAGATAAGAGCACTTGCAATGTAGACTTTAGATGGGCTGACAAATTCAACACTTGGGTTGAAATGTGGGATTTAATGGAAATAGGTTTAGCTGGTAGAGATTTTACCTAGGGTAATAAGCAGAGAATATTATTATGTGTAAGATAGATAGAATCTTCTATAACACTATTTTTTACTCTCTATACCCTTTATCTAATGCTAGAGTCTTACCTACAGTAGGGAGTGACCATACTCCAATCATTTGGGAATCTGCTAAGAAACAGACCCCAAAAAAGTAGTTTTAAATTTGAGAAGTGGTGGTTATCTTGGTCTGACTTTAAGGAATTAAGTTCATAAAGCTTCGTCCCTTCCAAAAAAGGCAAGGGTAATCTCGATGACTGGCATAATAAGATTATAATGTTTACAAAATTAGCCAAAGGTTGGAGAGCTAACCTAGAGGCTGATCTTAGGAAACACAAGAAAGAGATCATGGAAGAATATGATATTCTTGACATCAAAGCTAAGAGTCAGCCTATGACTGTAGATGAAACAAATTGACTAGGAGCTATCCTCTTAGAACTAAATGCGTCTGGCTGGTTGAGGAAACTAAATCCAGACAAAGTTCTAGAGATAGAGATATAATTGAAGGTGATAGGAACACTGCTTATTTTCTTGCAGTTATCAATCGGAGGAGGAGGAAAAAAATATTGTTGTCCTAGATGGGCTTGGTGGTCCTGAAACTGAAATCCAGGGGATGCTTAAAATTTCCTATGATTACTATGGAATGTAGATTTAATGAAGAGGAAGTTAGAGAAGTTGTTTTTGGTTCTTATTTTGATGGGGCACGGGGACCTGATGGCATCCCCTTCATATTTTATCAACACTTCTGGGAGATAGTTAAGCTTGATTTGTTAGACTTGTTTGATTCCTGGTTTAAAGGAGACTTAGATTTATTTAGGCTTAATTTTTCTATGATAACTCTCATTCCAAAAGAAAATGATGCTAGTTATATGAGAAATTTGGGCCTATAGGTTTTTTAAATTGTTCCTTTAAGATTTTCACTAAGGTTCTTACTAACATCCTAGCATTTATTATGAATAGAATCATTTCTTATTGTCAATCAACCTTTATTAGGGGTAGATTAATTTTATAAAGTGTGGTCACTGACCATGAGGTTATTCATTAAGTTCACAAGAAGCAAGAAAAAGGTCTGGTTCTTAAGATAGATTATGAAAAAACATAAGATATATTTAATTTGGATTTCTTGTTTGAAGTCCTAGAGCTTAGAGGTTTTGGTACCTTGTTTATTAGCTCGATCAAGCAGATCACCCTTGGTGGATCCGCTGGTGTAAAGGTAAATGATGTGGAGAGTAATTTCTTTCTTACTAGTAGAGGGGTTAGATAGAGTGACCCCTTAGTCCCTGTTTTATTCAGCTTAGTAGTTGATGTTCCTTCTAGAATATTAAGCAAAGGTTGTGATGCTGCGATAATTAGGGTTTGTGTCCTAACTTTACTCATGGTGGGGTGGTTATCCTACAATATGCTATTGACACCTTAATGTTCATAAAGAATGTGTTCGGAAATGCGCTACACAAAACAAAAAATTCTAGCGCATAAAATGGATCAAGTTATGCGAGAAGGAGAGACAACGAATCATACCCTCAAAGATTTATCTAGTGGAAGTTGTCGATGACGAGGTTGATGAAGACGTGAGTCGACCCCTACAACAAGACTTTTCAAGTCACGGGGAGATGTATTATTCCACGGATGTCTCCACGATTTTCGATTCCCGCAACTAGTCGATTAACCGCGAGAATAATATCCTTTGCGAAGATCCTCATGATCAAGTTCTCCAAAGTGTAGCACCTCTACTGGTATCCAACATATGATATCAGCGGCACCACATCGAGGTGTGGTCAAGCACACAATCAAAGCGAGAACATGTCATTGAAGATCTGGTAGCACTTCTGCAGTCTGACTAGATTAGATCTAGGTGGAAGTAGAACTCGGGTAGCACTGCGGTGTCATAGTATAAAAAGAACCTAGGGAATTCCTTCCCTAGGTTTTATATCACCACCATGGATGTTATGGAGAGAATAGGGTGGGCACGGCGGTGACACGCACGAGCAACGGTGACGCTTGGGTAGAGTTTAGGAGGCGGCAGCGCTACATCTTGGGGAGGATAAGGCCATGGTTTGTGTGCCTCTTGGGTTGCCCTTGGGTCCCCTTTTATAGGTCCCTAAGCCCCTTAGGTCGTTCCAAGACCTAGCCCCAAAGTTTGAGCGAGTTCCGATAGGTTTTCATCAATCGAAACCTACTAGAAAATTGTCTCCCTTTCCCAATCCTAATTAGGGTAGGGAAACTTTCCTTTACCCTTGGATAAACTATATTGAACCTATTATGGAACCTTCCAGACTTCCTAAGATGGCTGGGGTCACCCTAGTACCCTCCAGAACCTACCATAACCTTCTGCACCCTTCTAGTCCTTCCAAAACCTTTCATATATGCCCAGAACTATTCTAGACACTCGAGGGACCATTTTGGGTACTTTCGGGATCATATGGGACCTCTTGGAACCATATTTAGATCATCTGAGACACTCTCGGAACCCATTTTCCATTCCATAAATACTCAAAAATCATATTGAATACTCTCGGCAATATTTCAAACACCTCAGATATATTTTGAGACCTTCCGAAGATGTTCAGAATTACTCATAATGTATTATTGATGTTCCTCTGATGAACAACTTCATCACATGTTCGGTCAGACAATGACGAACATCATAATACATGAGTGGGCCCATAGTGTATCTTCCACTGTTAAGAGTAGAAATTTCCAAAACTACATCATATGAGGCATTGGTATACTAACCGGTAAGAGCGAAGACCAACTTTATAATTATCGTGTCACGATGTAATGTTTCAAGAGTCTCACCACGTCCATATCGTAACGAAGCCCATATATGTCTTATGGTCAAAAAATCTTCCAAGTAACGGTAATACTAGTTATGAGAAATTACTGATAACAATATTAACGATGTGTTTCACTATATATCAGGACTATCCATCGACATTGTTATCCAGCAACTCCGATCGCATGTATCACCGGCAACCCTACAACACTTTGTTGTTTTGCCCAATAGTCAGGAAAATAGAACTATCAGTGATACATGAACTGGTCTTAGAGGCTAGACCAGGGATATCTAAATGGTGTTTATAATTTCAGATATGTATTAGGGTTTTCCCCCAAATACCCATTATTCAGAACTAATACAATTATAGCACAGAATAAACTTAATTATGAACAGGAAATATAGAATAATACAACTTATTATTTCCTCTCGGGCATATTTCCATCAGAATGATGCTAGGGTTGCTCTAAACCTCAAATGGATCTTGGCCTATTTTGAGCAAATTTATGGTACGAAGTTTCCTGATTCCTATTAACATGAGAAAAGAGGAGCTCCTTCCCTTCATGGAAATTTTTTAGTGTCTTGCAAAACAATTTCTAGTTAAGTACCTAGGTCTACCTTTACATTTTGATAAACTTAGAAGATAATATCTTTAACCTCTTATAGAAAACATTTTAAAAAGAATGACAAGTTGGAGGGGCAAACTACTTTCATTTGTAGCCAAAAGGATTCTCATCCATACCATTCTTTCAAGTATCCCCATCTATATGCTTTCCTTTTTTAATTCCCTAAATGGGCTCTTAAGCTTATTAATACCCAGTTAGCCAATTGCATGTGGAGTGATGAGGAGGGTCAACACAACATTCATCTTTCCAATTGGTCTTCCATATGTGTGATAAAAGAATTTGGTGGATTAGGTATTCCAAATCTTTAAGATTTGAGTATTTGCCTTTTATTAGGTTCTTGGGTTAAAAGATACAACCAGGGAGACAAGACTCTCTGTAAAAAAGTGATAGATGCTAAGTATAATAGAAAAATCATAACATTCTTTGCCACCATGACATACAATCTTTCACTTTGTGGAAAGGTGTGATGTGGGCATCTCAAGATGTGATGTTAGGGTATAAGTGGAATGTTGGGAATGGCAAGTCTATCAGGTTCTGGGAGGAAATTTGGTTTGGTAATTCACCTTTGTCTACCAAGTTCTAGGATGTATATTTTATTTCTAACCAACAAAAAAACTATTGCTGATCTTTGGGATGGCTCTCAACTCGGGTGTGATTTTAGGAGAACCTTTACTAGTGAACTTCTGCCAATGGTTAGAAATTCTAGAAATAGCCAGAAGTTTGGTGCTTGTAGATGAGGAGGATACTTTGATTTGGCAATATGAAACACAAGGTTCAATTCTTCTAAGTCCATGTATTCCATTACTAACTTTAGTGGTGTCCAACCAATTTATTTACCTGCTATCCGAGATCTTAAGGTTCCCCCTAGGATTCAGATCATTTGGTGGATTTTCTCACAGAATAAGATATTAACTAGGGACAACCTTCGTAAGAGAGGTGTGCCTAAACCTTTAGAGTGCAATCTCTACAAAGAATTTGAATATGTTGGTCACTTATTTTTCAATTACTTAGTCTCAAACTTTTTGGAATTAGGTTTTTGAAATTTAGGTCAATAACATTTTTTATCCATTGCTTCTAAGTGGCTTTGCAACAAACGTTTCTTACATTTCAATGTTGTTTATGTTGTTGTCCTCTAGTGCATGTGGAATAACATAAACAGTTTAGATTTTAACATATCCTCCTAGATCAATATGAAACAAGTGTGGAATCTGATTATGCTTTACTTGAAAAACTAGAAGACCCCCTTCAAAGATTTGAAGGAAGGAAAAGTGGGACAGTTCATGGACAAGATGATGTGAAATCTGAATACCCCACTGCCTCTTCCCCCGCTCAGATGACATGTAGAGGCTTTGGCTGAATATCCTCCTAGTTGTTGGCTTCCTCAAAGGTGCGGTTCATGGCGGTCGAGCCTGCTGACATACCTCAAGAATCATCCTGAAGATGATTCGTTCATCCACGTGGTGTCTGGGTCAGAATGATCATCAAGAGCTACAGTGGTAGTGTTATGTCTTTTGTTTATGTCCATGAGCTTCCTTTTTATCTCTTTTGGTTTAGAGGTAGCTGTAGTTGTGTGCTGCTTCGGTTTGTACTTCCATCTCGAGCTATTGGCTTCCTTCTGGTTGCCTTAGAACCTCTTAGTTGTAGTCTGGCTTATCCTTTTGATCATGCATTTACTTTCATGTATGAACTCTGTTTGATTTATTTCCTTTGGTTAGCGATCCTGCACCTCTGTCTAATCCTGCATGTCTAAATCTAGCGTGAATGTGGAAGACGTGGCGTCGTGTTGTATTGCTCTACTTTCTCTACCGCGTGGGACTAACTTCCGATGGACTAAGAATTAACTATTCTCGGCGAGATGACATCATCTAGATTCAGTTGGAAACTCATGCACAATTCATGTGCAACTAGGAAATTTTGTAGCAATTGCAACATTATGTGCAACTCTCGTGTGCACAAATCAGGATGCAACTTGTATTATATACTTATTACTACTCGCTCTATGCAAAAATGTTCATATACTAAATCAAACTTATGAAGTTGGACTTTAAACTTATGGAAGGGGTATGCTTATGGTTTATTCCGTGACTTATTTACTACAAAGACGCTTGTTGCATTTTCCCTAAAAAAAGAAGAAGGATCTTGTTTCATTCGCTTCCATTACCGTGTCATCGAGGGGAAATCCGTTCGGACGTTATGATCCCACTGTTGCTTCACGCTCTAAGATTCGTGCTCTGAATGTAACACCTACCTGTGAACCGCATGATTCGTAGATGTCACAGATCTGAAAGCATGAATCAACCGTGATAAACCCTCAGCCAGGCAGCGTCTCCGATCCGGGTTTCGTCATTAAACTGTTTTCTAGCTAGATCCCAAATGCTAGCTACTAGTGCTACTCCACAGCCAGGCGCCGATGCGGAAAACACGCAGATGCTTTGACCTTAGGGCTTCTCATGCACCGTTGGTGTCAGGAAAGCAGATGCGTTTCACAGTAGATTCTGGTAATGGTAAGGTCAATTTGGACAGATGCGCTTCATAAGTGTGGTGTACTATAATATGCTGATCTGGAGGTGTAATCAACCTTTGATCATAGTAGTAGTAGTACAGAGCTGTTAGTTGGTGACATCCTAAGGCTGGAAGCCTCGGCCTCTCGCAGATATTCAAAAAAAATCTCTACTGGATTCTATATCGAACCTCTACTGGATTCGTGCTTCCTCTTTCGTCGAAACTTGGGGATGGATGCAATGCAATGCATCGATCGCTGCAGGTAGGGGCAAGCAGAAAACAAGTCCGATCCTTACCGTGCGTTACGGTGCCGGCGGTGAAACTTTCCCACATTCCCACCCCCACCCGGTGTGGAAGCTGGCAGAATATAATGGGCTCCGTCCGCCCGTGTCAACTCCTGTCGACCAACACGACGCGATCGAGGGCGCTCGACCTCGACCCATGTGTGCGATGCGATCTCCACCATGGAATCGCGTCGATCTCGGGTCAATGCAACGCTGCCCGATCGTCCAGCTAGCTGTTTGTTGGGATCCAAATTCATACTAAGTTCTACTGCATCGATGGGATCCATCCCATGATTCCTAGCACATGCTGTCTCGGTACATCAATTTGAAGTTGCTTAATGTACAGCTCGTACGTAATTGCAAAGTCAGACATCGCTACCAGCTGAAAACACAAGGGGAAAAAGTCAGAGCTTGGTGTCGTTCGATCGATTCGAGCAGCCTCCTGTGCGCGTGCAGGGTCGTTCCAAGATTCCGGCGCGCTAGCTTTGTGACACTGCACTGCGGCCCTTAACAGCAAGTCCGGATCTCTGATCCGCGACAAAAGAGTACAGTACGTGAGAGAGAGAGAGACCATGGAGAAGAGCGCCCAACGCTGGCTGCCCCGCCTCCTCCTGCTCGCCGCCCTGTCGGCCACGCCCTGGCTCCTCATCGTCTACTGCCACCGCTCCGTCTTCGACGCGCCGCCGGTCAGCTCCCCGCACCCGCCGGTCCAGCTGCGCTTCCTCTCCGTGCAAGAGGACCAGCTCAAGAAGCTCCCGGCAGGCGCCTCCGACCGCGGGCTCTCCTCCTCCTCCTCGGCAACGGGCGGCCAGGCTCCCGCGCGCAGCGACGTCGACAATGACAACGACCCCTGCCGAGGCCGGTACCTGTACGTCCACGACCTGCCGGCGCGGTTCAACGCCGACGTCCTCGCCAACTGCCGCAACTGGTACCAGTGGATCGACATGTGCGTGTACCTGGCCAACGCGGGCCTCGGAGCGCCGCTGGACAACGCGGACGGCGCGTTCGCCGACAAAGGCTGGTACGCCACCGACCACTTCGGCCTGGACGTCATCTTCCACGGCCGCGTCCGGCAGTACGGGTGCCTCACCAACGACTCCGCCCGCGCCGCCGCCGTCTTCGTGCCCTACTACGCCGGATTCGACGTCGTGCAGCACCTCTGGAGCAACAACGCCACGGCCAAGGACGCCGCGCCGCTCGCGCTCGCCGACTGGCTCACGCGCCGGCCCGAGTGGCGCGCCATGGGCGGCCGCGACCACTTCCTCATCTCCGGGAGGACGGCGTGGGACCACCAGAGGCAGACGGACAGCGACTCCGAGTGGGGCAACAAGCTGCTCCGATTACCGGCCGTGCAGAACATGACGGTGCTCTTCGTCGAGAAGGCGCCGTGGACGGACTTCGACTTCGCGGTGCCGTACCCGACCTACTTCCACCCGGCCAAGGACGCCGACGTGCTCCAGTGGCAGCAGAGGATGCGCGCCATGAAGCGCGATGACTGGCTCTTCGCCTTCGCGGGCGGCGAGCGGCCCGGGGACCCCAACTCCATCCGGCACAACCTCATCAGGGAGTGCAACGCCTCCAGCTCCTGCAACCTGGTGCAGTGCCGGAAGGGCGAGCAGCGTTGCCTCGTCCCCAGCACCTTCATGCGCGTGTTCCAGACGGCGCGCTTCTGCCTGCAGCCGCCGGGCGACACGTACACCCGACGGTCGGCGTTCGACGCAATCCTCGCCGGCTGCGTGCCCGTGTTCTTCCACCTGGACTCCGCGTACAGACAGTACAGGTGGCACCTCCCAGAGGACCACGCAACCTACTCAGTGTTCATCTCCGAGGAGGACGTGCGCAGCGGCAACGCCAGCAGCGTGGAGGAGACGCTCCGGAAGATCCCGCGGGACGTTGCGGAGCGGATGACGGAGACAGTGATCGGGCTGATACCGAGGCTGGTGTACGCGGACCCGAGGTCGAAGCTGGAGACGCTCAAGGACGCCGTGGATTTCACGGTGGAGGCCGTCATCGACAGGGTCAGCAAGCTAAGGCAGGAGATGGGTGGTCATGGGGTGCAAACGGCAAATAAGGTGTCTAGCAAAGCTTGGTCGGATAATTAGGCAGAAGTGCCCAGTGCGATGTTTGGTTCTGTTAGCAATAGAGAAATGCATCGATACACAAAAGCATTGCTGAGATTGTTTGTAATTTTAACAAGGAGAAGTATTGGTTGAATGGTTTGAAATGTTTCTTTTGATCTCGCGTGAACACTTCTTTTTTAGTGGTTTTTCTGCTTGCTCCTGCCATCGGCACTACGGAAAAAATTGTCTTTGCCGTGACAACAACGTTTTGCCGTGTACCAAAAGGCCTGAAAAACGGCAAAAAAAGTCGTTGCCGTGTCTCTCCCAGAAAGCACACGCCAAAGATTAACAACACGGCAAATTTCTGAAAAAGAACACAACAAAGAAAAAATCACGACAAAGAAAGTAGACGCGACAAAGGACTCCCGGCACACAGCAAAGATATACCTCACGGCAACAAGGTGGGACCCGCGGCCCCACAGGTCCACTTGACGAGAAGAAGCTAACAGCTGTACACGGTGGTCTCTTTGCCATGTGCCTTTTCCGTGTACCACACGGCAAAGATGGCAAAGACCTGTTTTTTTCTTTTTTTCCCTTTTATCACATTGATCTTAGAAAAATCATAAAAAATCATTCTAATTTGGAAAAATACAAATAATAGATCAAAATTTGCAGAAAAATAAGATCTATCTATCTACACTCAAATATTAGATATTTATGTTGAATAAGAATTCTCATGCTCGCCGTTTTGATCATAGTTTAAAATGGGCATAAAAATACACAAACGATCGAAACAATGTGAAACTTTTGCGTGGTGTCATATTATGTGACATGGTCGGAAGGAAAAATATCAAACTTGGTATATTGATTATGTCTCAAAAAAACCTTCACAAAATGACCTATCTTATCTAAGGTTTCCTGGCTTTCGGGTCAAATGACCAATGTTATGGCTAGATCAAGGCATAATTTATAATAATGTGCCCATATTGTGCATGCATGTGCATCATAGGATGACGAACAATATTGCAGGAAGAAGTTTTCTTTTTTGTCGCACCAAAAAGCTATTTTCTATTTTTCAAGCACAAAAAACGAGGGGTTTTGTGAAGCAACCACCAAATGACTAATTCAAAATGATACCACCCTATTTTTCAAAAATACTAGACCACCTTACATAGATAATGTACCAATAGGGGGATCTAGAACCTTTCTGTCCACTCCTGGTGGAAAGGACAAATTTCTGCCGAATCGGTAGGAAGTGGGTCAGATATGAACTACAAGTATATGATCCGATGCTCATGATTTTTTATAAAAATCATTTTTAGGTTCATAATATACTATTTCATCAGAGATCCAATGCAAGTTTAGCAAGACTCAACCCCGAGCTCAGAATCTTTATTCTCGCCGTTTAACAAAGTTTGACGATAGTTTAAAACGCCATAAAAATTTCAAAAACGATCGAAACAATGTGAAACCTTCACATGGTGCCATATTATGTGATATAGTTGGAAGAGAAAATATCAAACTTGGTATATTGATTATTTCTAAAAAAACCTTCACAAAATGACCTATCTTATTCAAGGTTTCCGCGCTTTCGGGTCAAATAAACAATGTTATAGCCAGAATTAAGGCATAGTTTGTGATAATGTGCCCATATTGTGCATGCATGTGCATCATGGGATGGCAAACAATGTTGCAGGAAGAAGTTTTCCTTTTCGTCGCACTAAAAATCCATTTTTGATTTTTTAAGGGCAAAAAACGTGGGTCCTGTGAAGCAACAATCAAATGGCTAATTCAAAATGCTACCATCTCATTTTTCAAAAATATTAGACCACCTTACATGAACAATGTCCCAACAGGAGGATCTCAATCCTTTTCATCCATCCTAGGTGAAAAAGATAAATTTATGCCGGATTAGTAGAAAGTGGGTGAGATATGAACTATAGGTACATGATCTGATGCTCATTATTTTTTATAAAAATCATTTTTAAGTTTATAATATGCTATTTCATCATAGATCCAATACAAGTTTAGCGAGGCTCAGCCCCAAGCTCAGATACTTCATTCCCGTCGTTCGATAAAGTTTAACGATAGTTTAAAACGGGCATAAGAATTTCAAAAACGATCGAAATAATGTGAAACTATCACGTGGTGTCATATTCTGTGACATAGTTGGAAGGAAAAATATCAAACTTGGTATATTGATTATGTCTCAAAAAACCTTCATAAAATGACCTATCTCATTCAAGGTTCCCTTGCGTTCGGGTCAAATGACCAATATTAATGCTAAAATTAAGGCATAGTTTGTGATAATGTGCCTATGTTATGCATGCATGTGCATCATGGGATGACGAACAATGTTGCGGGAGGAAGTTTTCCTTTTTGTCGCACCAAAAAGCTATTTTTCATTTACCGAGCGCAAAAAATGGGGGGTCTTGTGAAGCAACCACCAAATGGCTAATTCAAAATGCTACCATCTTATTTTTCGAAAATAATAGACCGCCTTATATGAACAATGTCCTAACAGGGGAATCTCAAACCTTTCCGTCCATCCCTGGTGAAAAAGACAAATTTCTGCCAAATCGGTAGGAAGTGGGTCAGACATGAACTACATGTACATGATCTGATAAAAATCATTTTAGGTTCACAATATGCTATTTCATTAAAGATCCAATACAAGTTTAGCAAGGCTCAGCTCCAAGCTCAGAATCTTCATTCCCCCCATTTTAACCATAGTTTGAAAGAGACATTAAAAAATTCAAAAACGATCAGAAACAGTGTGACAAGGTTCATCAATCATTTTTAGGTTTAAAAAATTATATGGATGTCATATTTGAACTGCTCTCATTTTTCTGGTTGATTTAGAAATTTTATTTGTCAAATTTTGATTTACAAATTTAAATATATGAATTATCCATTACTAAATAGAAAATGGCAAAAAAATAAAATCATTAGTTTTATTTGGATTCAAGATTATTATTACTTATTTATTGTTGTCTACTTAAATAATTGTTTGAAATATAAAATTGAGATGTGTGACATCATGGTCCAAGAGTTAATATGATTAATGTAAAAGTATTATCGATAAGGTATGATTTCTTTCTCGGAAGCTCATTCGGAAGGAACGAAGAAGTTAAACGTGCTAGGGCTATAGTAGTATTAGGATGGATGATCGAAGAGGAAGTTTGATTATGAGTATAATTTGACCTAATATTAAGCATGCTTAGGGTTAGAAATATCCTAGATGGGTGATCGAAGGGGAAGTTTGATTACGAGTGCAATTTGACCTAATATTAAGTATGTTTAGGGTTAGAAATATCCGATATTAGATTAATGAGTAAAAAATATTCAAAAAAGTTTGAAAAACAATTGAATTTTTTTTATTTTTTTTGAAAAGGCAGCCTCTTTGCCATGTATGATACACATACCAAAGACAGCCTTTGCCGTGTTGGATTTATTAGCGACACACGGGAAAGACAGTTTTTGCCGTGTTGGATTTATCGGCGACACACAACAAAGAGTAGACACCATGATCTCTACGGGAACCGTCATCTGTAACTACCTCGGTGAATTACGCTCTTAGTTACATACCTGGATGAACGAAAGTGGTTAAAATAGTACGATGGGGCCCAGGGCCACGCACGGTAGACCTTTCGGCCGTCCTAACCACTTTCAGAACATCGGGACAGGAACGAGCGGCGTAATCGGCAGGCGAAGGGATCAACTACATACACAAATGAGTATGTATGCAAGCCACATACAACAGTCCTCAGAGCCATTCCATCTAAAAGAAATAGAAATATTGCAACGCCATACGGCAAGATTCAAATATCCTAGATAGAGATGATAATTTAGGATAGCTCCTCATACAACACACATCAGGGTATCAGGCGGAAGCGGAAAACAAGATCCGAGTACGGACAAGAAGCAAATCGGCATAAGATGCCACATAAATAAACACATCCCGCCCACAGATCTCACGGATCCCCGTTCCCGGAATCTCTACACCGAATGATCGTTGCCAACATCATCTGTCTCCTCCACCCAGTATCCATCTTGCGGGTACACCTGTTCATCTGAATCAAACAATTTATCGTGTGAGACCCTAGGGGTACTCAGCAAGTCTTTATGCCACTAAAGGGGACACAACCTGGAGTGACGCAATTGCAGCAAAAGATAATATCTAACAATTCTATAGATACTCGCTAACCATCCGCCTAACCAATGATAGACGGATGTCCGTGAATTAAGAACAACAGTTATAACAGTATAATTAAAAAATCCATCCTCCTCCTCGCTTACCAACGAGGAAGCAGACGAACAACCCCCATCATCCGTTGGCAGTTTTATTAACCATTCCATGAGTATTGCACTATTTACTAGTCAAGTACTCAGTCAAATTAAAAGCGGTACTTTAGTTATACTTGTCTATGATCGAGAAACTGTGCTCCAAGTCGTCCATAACCGCGGACACGGCTTTCAGAAAGATTTATCCTGTAGGGGTGCACGAATAGCAACACACCCTCGATCAACCTCAGAAAAACCAACTCAAAACCCAACGAGGCATTCACGACAAAGCGATCACAGGATTCAGAAATATTTCAGGGGGCCACCCCATTAAGCTACCCGCAACGAAGTTGGCCGGCTCCGAGACGGACCCAAGGTTTGCGTCAATGGCTGTAAACGACCGGGAACCCGAAAGTGTGACTGGGCTTGTCGATACTGCGAAAACACTCCGCATCCAAAACAGTACAGGTGCTCCACGCACAATCTTAAATAAAACAGTAAAGCATGGCATAAGTACAGGATAGTAACAAAGCCCCAAACTACTTTGAGGCCCCAAGAAATAAGAATGAATCAAGCTCTGGCTCAGGGGGGTCCATAAGGCCTCCCAGATGTGGTTAGTGCGAATAGTCAAGGAACAGGAATCAAGTACTCGGGGGTCCTACGGGACACAAGTGAGCATGAAAAACCAAATAGCAGATATTGCTCACCGGTGCCTCTTTCATTAGTTATCCCATTACTACTCAGGTTAAGTTGTTTAGGTACCTCATGATTCATCAGACACTCACATACCCTACTCATGCTTTTCTACGACTCGTATGGCTCAAACAACTCCTATAGTAATGGCTCATGGGATGGAGGAACAAGCTTCGGTGGGGTTTAAAAGTAAAGGCTATGCAGTACTTGGGATTCAATTTAATGCAATCGCGACTCAATGATGCAAGAATAAGATAGAGGCAATAGGTACTATATGTATGCAAGCATGTGGTAGTGCTTGCCTGGCAGCTCAGTTGAAGCGAGAGATGGATCTGGGTAGTACTCCTGTGATTCCTGGTAATTCTCTTGCTGGCCGTCTATTCGAAGAAGAACCAAACAAACAAGGCCAACATAAATAAAGTGCACAAGCATATGAATTAAAATGCGACAAGCAAACAAGCATGCCATGATGAATGATGCACAAGTTACATGGCATTAAAGTAGCATGGCATGGTGAGGGGTGAGGTAGAAGAATAAAGCATTTTATGATTTATTTAACCAAGTTTTATTGTCATAAACAGTTCATATTTTTAATAATGTCATGATGCATGCTTCAATTCAGAACAAGGACTACATAGATAGAACGGGCTCGTCGCGCTGATCGATTTAGACATATTATTTGCCAAATTTGGATTTATAGAATTAAAGTTATTAATTTATTAAGAAAAGGGCATTTTATTTGTAATTTTAATCAACTCGAAATTTTAAAGTGCTCAAATCATATTTTGAATGGCATATTTGAATTCCTCACATTTTTATGATTCAAAAACATATATCATTTGTATTATTTGGATTTGTATTTTAAAAGTTATTTAAAATCTGATTTGAATTTGAATTTAAACAATTTTGAATTTGTTTTGTTTAAACAGCTAAACGGAAAACCTTTTATACTCAGCCCGAGCTAGCCCCAGTCGTTGACGAGTGGGCCCAAAACTGACTGAACGGAAAACAGCGCGCGGACTTTTCTCACCGCGAACTTCTCCACCCGACGCGAATGACAGGTGGGCCAGCGGCTGGACCCGCAGAGGCTGACATGTGGGGCTGTACTGGACCGCGGGTTAAGGTTTACGAAAACCGGGTGCCTCTTTGTAAAATGTACACAGGCGCTGACAGATGGGGTTAAAAGGGAGCGCGAGTTGAGCGGATCAAAAAGGTGGGGGGGGGGGGGTTTCTGGAAAAGCTTCCCCGTGCCTTGTTTCTCTTCCAGGGTGTACTGACGACCGACAGAGAACGCGCGGCGGCGGCGGGGCTCGAACCTGCGACGCGGGGGCGCGCGCGCAGAGGCGAAGCCGCTACGGTGGCTTGGGTTTGGTGTCAAGAGGGTGCTAGATGGCTAGAAGAGGCTCTGTGCGATGCGGAAACGTGCAGACACCAGCGACCTCTGGCGCACAGAGGGTGCTCGCTGAAACAAACGGCGTGACCGGAGGGTGTTCGCGATGGGGAGGATGTTAGGGCGGTGGAGCAGCTCACCGCGAGTTCGTCGGAGGGCTCGGGTCGGAGTGGAAGGCAGCAGATCGACGACGAGGCTGGCGGCCGGCGACCTAGGGTTTCGTCGGGGCGGTGCTGGTTCTGGCACTCCTAGATCTCCTCCTTCTCGTTGGCGGGGACCGGGCGAAGCAGGAGAGCAGCACGATCGTCCTAGACACCCGCGGCAACACGCGTGCTTCCTCGAACCGCAGGTGGCAGGCGCGGCTGAGAGGGGCGGCCGGCGTTGGAGAAGGAGCGGCGCAGAGGTTGGGGAGGAGAAGGGCAGGGCCTGGGATAGATCTGGCGAGGTAGAGGAGGCGTGAGGGGTTGGATAAAGAGGGAGAGAGGGAGAGGGTTGTCGTGGGGGCTTGGGAAGGGAAAGGTGGCTTCAGCCACCTTTTTCCTTGTCCTCACGTGCACGCCGTGGGAGGAGAGGGCTGGGGCTGCCGGTGGGCCAGCAGGGAGAAGAGGACAGGGCAGGAGGGGGCTCGGGCTGGGGCCTCATGGCAGGGAGAGAGAAAGAGAGAAGAGAGGGGCTCTGGTGTAGCTTAGGCTAGGGTTAGACGGGGTAGACGGGGTGGCTAGGTGGGGCCTGCTGGCAGGGAGAGGGGACACCTCGGCATGGTGAGAGGAGAGGGGTGAGGTGAGGTTAAGGTTTAGGGTTTAGATTAGATCTAGGGTTAGAGTAAAAATAGAGAGGGGTTAGGGTTTTTGTTAGATGTTAGGGTTTGGAGAGATGGCTAGAGTGAGAGATTAGAGAGAGGGGGTAGGGGTTAGGGTTTGGCATGTATAAAAATCAAGCCTCACCAAGTGTGATCACAACATGGAGGTAGGGATGGGAGACAAGGTGGTGAGGGAAAAGGTCCCACATGTCCATGCATGAGTGCATGCACTTGTGAGAGAAAAAGAGGAGGAAGGGTTGATGCACATGGCCAAGATACAAGATCAAGGTGGTAAGGGTTTAGAGAAAAAGAGAGCTCAAGAAGATGGTCCACATAAAAATCAAATCATAACCAAAAGAGAAACACATGGTGGTGGTAGTTGCATGGCCCATGCAAAAATGAATAATGCCATGTTTAATTCTTGTGAAAACAATATTAATAATATGGCATTATTCTTATGCATTTCCAAGAAGTGGAATAAAGGCCAAGCGAAAGAAAGTATAGTTGAATCCATCCCATCCCACATGAGCTAGATTAATAACAAAAGAAAATTAAAAGCCCATGGGTAAATGGAATGGTGGAATTATAGGGTAGTGAAAAGAAAGGTGATGGAGTTGAATAAAAGATATGCCCCCAACTCAATTTGGGCATTAAACAATATATCAATAACCAAATAAAATATCAAGAGACAAATACAATTAATAATGCATATAAGAGAAGAACCAAAGAAACAGGGTTTTATATGATGCTCAAATGCAAGGTGGCATGATGACATGAGCATGATATAATTATGATGCAACAATTATATGTAGGAAGTAGCATATATATAGACTAGGCTAGTAGCATTGCAATTGTTAGACAATTGGGATGCTACATCATCTCACTTTACTTTGCGGTGCCTTGTGTTTTTAGAAAACACACGGTAAAGGACCTTTACTGTCGCAATGTTGCCGTGTAGTTTTTGCCGTGTGCTTATACACGACAATGGCTTTGCCATGTTCCGGGGATCATTTGGCGTGTATTTTGCACACACGGCAAAGACGCGTTATTGGAGTTAGGGATGCAACTAAAAATTAAAACTCGGTGCCTTAACTGAGTAACTTGAGACTCGGCTCGACTCTCAACCTCGGTGACTAACGAGCCAATCCAAGTATTAATCTGAGACCGTCACATACCAAGCTTACCGAGCCGAGCTAACGAGTTACTCGTTGTTAAGGCCGGTCAACTTATGTGTCTCCAAATTTGGCCTAGCACTGGTGGTCCTGTAATGTAAATTTGTGCGTACTTGGCTGTCTAAAGTTAAGTACATTGTGAAATCAAATTATAATAATTTTGATACTAAATCATTCGTGCTCGTATTTTTATCCCGTACAAATGTTACTTTAAAAAAAAGTTATAACAAGCTTACCAAGTTAAACGAGTTGACTCACGAGTTACACAAGTCAAGCTCAATCATTTTTTTTACTTGTTATCTTAACGAGCCAGGATGAGTTAACTCTCTATCTTATCAAGCTCTAACGAGTTGAGACGAGCTCGCTCGACTCAAATTCGACCGCCAATTATAGACACATGCTTTGGTCTCATTTATATATTTTTATAAAAAGGCGGTCTTTGGACAAAATATACAATGTCAAATGTCAAACCTATAAATTACTAAGCATAAAAGAAGAACTGAAGATGCAAGGAGGGAAACAATATCATACAAGACACCCGACACAACAAACATGATCACCTATGGTCTGAATTTTGTAGTGACCTTGAGTACAGACATGTTTGTGCTCACGCACACTTAGTGAATTGGACCACGCAAATCAACGACACTCTATGATGCACATTATGGTCACAAAAGAGTTGCCCAAATAAATTGATGGGTTCCTTAACTTTGAAGATTTTATGTTTTAAAACGTACTTCCTCTGTCCAAGAATGATTGACTTGGATTTGAGTAGATTCGAATGTATCTAGACGTATTTCAGTGTATAGATATATTTGAATTTAAATCTAAGTTAGTTTTTTTACACGGAGGGGGTACAAATTTAAACATCGTGCATGATTTTATAAATTCCTATTCGAAGATAAAGATAATGTCAAGAGACCAAAGCCTTTACTGTAGAAAAATGAATGGCAAGGATTGTTTTTCTCCAAATTGGGCTCGACATAGACCGATCAAAGGGTGAGCTCCTATTTGCTGCTTTGTATGTCAATTAGGGGGGAGTGGCTATACACCGCTTCGAGGCGACCCAAGGCATGTGTGCCACCTGAAGGCGCAAGGTAAGTGGGCCGATCCGTGACAAGATTTTCTTTTTTATTCTATTTTTTTTATTTTTATTTCAACTCTGAACATTCTCTATAATTATGATTTAAGAACCGTGAATGTTTGTAAATATTCGTGAAGATTTTGTTAATATCATGAACAATTTTTCAAAAAAATCAAAAAATCATGAACAAAAATTTGAAAATTATGAGCCAATTCCAAAAATTATGAATCAATTTCAAAAAAGCCATGAACCATTTTCAAAAATCATAAACTAATTTAGAAAAATATGAACCAATTTCAAAAAAAATCATGAACCAATTTCAAAAAAACATGAACCCAATTCAAAAAATCATAAACCAAATTTTAAAAATCATGAAACAATTTTAAAAATCATGAACCGAAATTCGACGTAATATTTTTCAAAAAATAATGAACTTCTTAAAAAAATGGTGTTTCTAAAAAAGTAAACAAAAATAAAAATAAAACCGAAAAAATAAGAAAAAAGAAAGCAGAATATGAGAACAAAAAAAAGAAAACGAAAGCGTAAATGAAAAAGCCTAGCCTCGCGAACTGGGCCGGCCCAACAGGTCTCCCGCCCTGTGCGGCGCTAGCCGCCTGCGCCGCCTGCGGGCCGCAAATAGGATTTTCGCAATTAGCGGGAGCTACGACTACTGGGTGAGTTTTATGGGCCGCACCAAATGTGGCCCAATAAAGTGTAATAATTTTTCTCTATCTTTTTTATTCAGTCTGAAAGTTGTATAACGTTTATTTTATATTTTATAAAATTAGTTTAGTAATGAAAAACGTATTTTTGTGTTGCAAAAGGAAAATGTTCGTACATGTCAAAATCATGAACATTTTATTTTGTGAATCCGTAAAGATACATTTTTCTAACTCGTGAATATTTTCTCAAAACATAAATAAAAAATCTTAAAAGTATGAACATTTTTTCCACAAAGTGAACACTTCATTTGCAAGTAAAAGAAAAGAAAGATAATAAGAATAAGAAAAGAAGAAATAAAAAGGAAAGAAAAGGGGAGAAAAGAAAGAAATGAAACAGCTATATTTTTTTTTTGAAACAGCTAACAAAGGAAAAAAAAAACAAAGCGAAAAGACGAGTCATAATTGGCTGGCCCATCATTGCAGCTCCTTTAGGTGGAGGCTCACTAAGGTGTGCATTGGGCGATTAATAGGATTCGCTTATCAGAGGAAGGAGATATGAGAGGCCGCAAGAAAAGTTGGCTGGAAGGCTTGCTCGGGACTGCATAGCTAAGCCCAAATGCTAAAATTGGCCCAGCGTGGCAGATGGAAGAAACTAACGTGCTGTGGACCAATGCAGCCCGATCAAAGCGACGCGGCCCATACTGTATTATTTCTTCCCCGTGAAATGGGGCGACCGACGAGCTCACCGCAAAAGTGCATCTTTTTTTTTGCGAAATAAAAGTGCATCTTTTCTGTTCTTGTCTTGTCTCTCTTCGGAAGCTATTCTTCAGAAGTGTATCGGTGGCGGCATCGACCGATCTCACAGCTCTCGAGGCGTTTGTTTATATTTATACCTAAAAAAAAGAACTCTCCAGTCGTTGCTCGCAGGTCACGACTCGCAAGAGTTAACATCCGATCGATTCCGATCGATATATAGCGTGGGGCCGTGGACGTCGCGACAAGCTAACATGGGATCGAGATCAGGACGCTGGTGGACCGACATGGCAGCGCTTGGGGCGGCGACGTGCATGCCAACGCCGGTGGTCGTGGACCCAACATACGTCGCAATGTCGCATACATTGCTTGCTATACCTACCTGTGGCGGCTCGTCGTGCGTCCGGCCGGAGACGACCCGCGTTGTGCTGCGCCCCGCGCGCAGGTTTATCACCCAAGGCCAAGGCTCAAGGACACCTACTACGTGAGGCCCACTCCTGCTTATGACGATCCACGTACGTACCACTACTACCGTTATGGTCTTATTATCGAGATGGAGAGAAGATGATGATTTGGTGGCGGTACCGGCTGGGAGTTGCGAAACGATGGGCGCGTTGGTTGATAATAGGAGTACTAAGATAAGATCCCGCGGAAACAAATTATGTACTCCTCTGATCCATATTACTTGTCGCTAAAACAGATGTATTTAGCATCTAGATGAATCGGAAGGAGTACTGTACTACTAATTCGGACCTTACTTTGGTCAAATGCCATCATCTTCTTTTGATTCAGTGGTTTGCGCCGAGTCTTTTGGTTTAATAGCTTTCACCGCTTAGCTTGTTCGACCTTCTTCCTGCTAAGCGGTGCATGTCACCGGAGTATTAATCGCTTCTATTCTGTCACTAGCCAGGCTGACCAAGGCCCCAAGACAACCGGGCTGCGATATGCGTGCGCCGCTGCGCGAAATCAATTACACGAGCCCAGACCCCGACCCTCGTCAAGCGCTGCCGCGGCAACAGAACAGGTGAAAACAGGCGCGTAGGCAGCCCTGTATTACTCTCTCCGTCCTAAAATAAGTGACGTGAGTTTATCGAGATTTAAATCCACGTTACTTATTTTGGGACGGAGAAAGTAGCATTTTCCGTTAGGATCTGGCACCGCGTGAGCGTGACTATTGGCTGGTACAGCCGGCGCTACCGAAGCGGCGGCCGGCACATCATCGCCCGCACACTGGCTTTGGCCGGCTACCGACGACGTAGCCAGGCATTGTTTGTCCGCAGGAGAGCGCCTGCCCTGCCGTCCCGCGTAGTTTATGAACGCCGCTTGTGCAGCCAAAATTCTCTCCTGAAAGTAAAAGAAGGAAAACATAAAACATCTCCGCTTACGTCCAAGTTTGGCCTATATCTCTTCTTTATTACTCCCTCAGTTTTAAAATATAAGATGTTTTAGCTTTATGAAAAAAGTGTATCTAGATCTTTTTTAGTATCTAGGTTCACTTCAAATGTAAATGAACCTAGACACTAAAAGAGGTCTAGATACACTTCATTCACAAATCTAAAACGTCTTATATTTGAAAACGGAGGGAGTAGTACTGTACATTATTATGGTTGCCACTACTTGGCCAATATATTGTGGCGGATACACACGTCGATCTACTCGGCACATAAAATTTGTTATCTTGGGACAGAGGCGGCACTAATTAAGCACTTAATTATCCCTTGGTTCCTTGCCAGGTTTTATCCAACTGAACGCACGTAGCATGGTTGAGCGTTTGAGCATAGCATTTGACTTCAACTTTTAATTTTTTTTTGAGATACGACTTCAACTTTTGTAGTACAATACCAAGTCATAAATAATGTGCAGCTGATGTATTCCATTGATTTTGACAAAGTTCATATTAGCCATGGTCCACGGATCTAAATGGGCACATACAACTATACACTTATGACACTGCACACAAGACATAATTTATACTCACATGACGACATATGCTAAGACTACTAGCTGAATGACATGCTAGAAAAACAAAAGAACACTAATTTAAAAGATTTTTCAATTCAAAAATGCGTCTCAAGCATGATGACACGAGGTTTCGACTCCAATCCAATAGAAACAAATATGGAGTCTCTCTCTCCCACTTTTTTCCTCCTAGGCGTTCGTTGTGCGAAATGACAAAGTGCTAGTACAACAGTTTCCTAGGATGAAGAAAAATAATAATCGCATCGTCAATTAGTATTTGGACATCTGAATGAGGCATTTGGTGTCCAAGTTTATGTAGACCAAGCTTCAGCTCACGAAAATTGATCATACTATCCTCGTTAAGGTCCATATTTTCAGATACTACTAAATATTTAGGTGCAATTGCATAAGCAAAAAAAAGGGACAAACCAAATTATAGTTAACTATAATTTCTTTATGGTAAATCATTAAATATTCTAGGTTGACTCACAACACCAGAACAAACCGAAAAATTGTTTGGCTCCCAAGATTAACTGAATTCCTATTTTTAAAAATTCAAAACTTACATTTTTGTCTCACAAAATTTTAAAATAAATAGACATGTATGTCTAGTATGTCAGGACAAAATTTGCATCACAATATCTTTTGTTATTTGGTCTACACAGAAAAGATAATATTGGAAGAATAGAGTTATTTTTGGCCTTTTCCAAACCACGATTTTGTATTTTTATGTAGCCTAAAATACAACATATTATTTATTAAAAAAAATTGCGGTCATGTAGAGAACATGTTTATCCACTTATTGTTTTAAACATGTTTTGAAACTTTAAATTTCATTTTCGATTTAAAAATAAAAATAAAGAGTTCCCTAGAGCTTGGGAGCACAAATTCTGCACTAAAATAAACATCCTTCATCTCACCGCGTCTGGATACATCAAGTTAACGCTTTTCTGTATTATCTACTACCCAAGCGGGCACTTGAGGTAAAAAAAAGTAGAATCATCTGAACTTAGAAGCCTAGAAAGACATTAGAGTCCCGAGTATCTTGAAGTTTGGGCAATCGATCTTATTCCCAAGTACGTAGCCGCTTCAATTTACAATGAAACAGTTTTTCGGCCCGTGCGAAAGGCTGAGATCTAACGCCGTCTGGGCGCCCCTCCCGCAGGATCTCTAGCATGACCACCCCTCCCCCCTCGGCTGTCCTTGGAATTTTGGAACAACTTCCTTGTGTGGGAGCACGACGTGCAGCGCCGCTCCGCCTTCCTGGGCTATGCCTAGCCGTACTACGACGACTACTATGACGAGGGCGAGTGGGAGACTTTGCCGGAAGATAGCGATGACAACGAAGAGCAACGAGAGTCCTTGCTGCCACATGGCGACGACGACATCCCTGGCAACAATACCCGTGAGGACAGCGTGGACTACGCTGGCCTCCTTGCCCACACGACATACGTCAAGAAGGAGGAGGAGGCTCCCTGTAGCCGATGGATAAGGACGACCATAAGGATCGCACTCCAGCGATCCGAACATGAGGAGATGAGCAAAATGGGACGGCCTCGCCATAATCCTGCTTCGGGAGTTGGCGTTGGCCCAAAGGCGTTCCGCCACGCCATCGGTGACTCCACAGCGCCAGGTGGCGCCTGCACAAGCGTGGTCGGAGACATCGTCGTCACCTCCTGCTCCTGACTGGCTTGGGTGGCAAGCACCACAGCAGGCGTCATACTCACCACCGGTGTCATGGTCGTCGCACCCTTCATCGACCCGACGGGCGGGGCGACGATGAGGTCGCATAGGCAGCGCCGGCCAGAGTTGGCCACCACGACGTAAACCCTAGCTTAGATAGGTTTTTACTACTCCCTCTGTCAAAAGAGATGCCACCGATTTGTCAAGGTTCATATGTACCTATGCACGTTTTAGCGTATAGATACATGCGAATCTAGATAAATATGTGTCATCTTTTTAAAGATAAATGGAGTACTTAGTCTTACTTATTTTCAACTTATAAGTAAATTGCTTTTATTATTGAAATGTTAAAAAAAATGCATTTGACCGCTGGGTGCACCCGACCAGGGGCAGATCCAACGTGTTGGCAACAGCGGCAGCTGCCCACTTAATTTTTTTCCTCCTTGTAGCAACAAACTTAATGAGTCATTTGCCCTCAAAGATATTTTTCTTGGAAGATTTTTGCCCCCATAGATATGCTCTAAATCTTTTTTATTTCGAATCGAGATAGTCTAAATCTGAGTAGCATGGTACGTGGCCGTTGCGGATCACGACCACTTAACATGGGACTACGGGCGTCTAAAAAAAAAAGGAATATGTGAGATCACAAGAAAAAAAACACTCATTTTGTAAGCCACCAGACAGACGGGACAGGACCGCCTGCAGCGGCCATATGCACGCCGGTGATCGTGGACCCAACAAACGTCGCATAGCGCACAGTGTTTCGTTCATTTAATTAATAATCTTGCCGTTTGGAGCTATGTTTGCTCGGTTGACATGTGGCGGCTCGTCGTGCGCCCGGCGACTTTTCCGTGTATTCATGCAGACATGCAGTAGTACTACGTAGGAGTGGAGTACTTGTTTGTGGGCAGCGGTCACTTCAGCTTACGTCCAACTGTCCAAGGTTCGTGAGGCCCACAAGCCGCTCATCACGACGAGTCCACGTACGTACGGTCCTGGAAATGATGGTGATTTGCTTTCGGGTAGATCCGTTGAGGGACAGGTTAGGCGCTCGTTTGAATATTTTGGACGTATTTTGATTCTTAGGAATTTTTTCTATCCGCGTCGTTTGATTCGTAGGATTTGACCCTTATATATTTTTCTATAGGATTGCATTGCACTGTATTTTAGAGAAAACTTTTTATCCACCTCCTCAAAACAGGCTTTCGCCGCTATATTAATATAGCAACCACACCATATAACTAATGATAGTTTCGAAACGAAGAAAAAACTAGGACAACAGCAAACACATGCCCAAAAGAAAGAAAAAGCAAAATAGACACTAAGGTGGATCGATTAAACGATGGTGACCCACAACCGCTGCGCCCACCGAATATGTACCAGCACGCTCCTAGCATTGAAGCACCAAGTGCCAAGCAACACCTTGCCCGAGCCAATGCTCCTATGGTTTCCCCCGACATATAGAGGGAAGTGGACCTAGGGTAGCCACGACCTGCCCTCCAAGAAGGAATGTTGCCACCCGAATGCGGCACCGCGTCGGTGTTGGTCGAGCCGATAAGGATTTCTTCCTAAAAACCCCCCATCCACAACCCTCGGACGATCTGATGCACAGAAGCCTGCAAGGTCGAAGCCTCGAACCACCAAACTCGCCGCCCACTAGCATGCACCACTACGGTCATGAAGTCGCCATCGTCGTCTCACTGAAGCTATCGTCACGAGGCCTGCACAACAGAGGCAAACAGTAACTCGAATTGGGGGGAGGGGCATGCGGGAGGGAGCAACCTCCACCCTCGTGGGGGTAGTTGACCGGACAAGGCAGCAGAGCACACCGGTCGCATATGGGTCTAGCCAGGTCTAGCGGACCCGTAAAGCCCCCACGCAGCACACCAGTCCCAAGAGAGTCCGGCCGGGTCCAAATTAGACCCGTAAAGGTCGTCGCCATGCTACAACAAGCCAGCCACCGTCTCCATCCTCGAGCTCACCGTGAGCACCATCACTAGACACAAAGCCATCGTCGCGGGCAGAACGACCCGTCGGAACCCAGATGGGGCCTGTAGGCTCAGATCTATGGCGGACGGAGGCATCTTGTAGCCCTCCAGCACTGTGTCGCCGCTCCGCTACATCGCCCATGAGCTGTTGCGTCGCCAGCGGTACCGTGTCGTCTCTCCCAGCCGCGACCGAACCCTAGTAGCCAGGACAACATCTCTCGTGGCCAGCAAGCTCCGCGCGCGTGCCGCCAAGGGACGGGAAAGGCAGGGGTCAGCCGTCGTCGGCTCCGCGCGGGCCTAGCCCGACGGCGATTTTCCATCCACCTCAACCTCATGTTACAATTCATTTTCTTTTCCTATGAATCAAACACTTCTTTAAGGGCCTGTTTGATTCGCAGGATAGGAAACACAGGAATAGGAAAAGTGTAGGATTATAATGTCGTGTTCAGTTGAATCATACAGGATTTGGAGCATACATGAATTTTTCTTACATGAGTGTTTGAATCGCATGAAATACAAAGGAATTGTAACAAGAGGTTTGGGTGGATGGAAATTTTCTTCCAAAACATAGTGCATTGGAATCCTATGGGAGAAATCCTTAAGGATCTAATCCTACAAATCAAACGACACACAAAGAAAAAATTCCTAAGGATCAAAATCCTCCTAATTTTCTATGAGATTCCTTTGAATCAAACAAACCCTAAAAAAAATTCATGTAGGGTCCAAATCCTGCAGGATTTAACTGGACATGGTATTATAATCGTGTGTTTTTCCTAGTACTATGTTTTTTTCCTATCCCGCGAATCAAACAGGCCCTGGAGTGAAGTGATGGGAAATTAGTAAGATCATTCCCATGCTAAAAAACAGTAAATAGATAATGTGGCACCTGGTACCACACAATGGCCTAACCATTTGGACCTTAATTTGCTCAGATTGAACTTATGCATATTTTTCTTTGCTTTTGTGTTTTGCGCCAAGTCTTTGGTAGTAAATTAATTGGTTTCACCTCACCATGGAGACCGTTGTCGTCTGTTTTACTGCTAATAACCATCTCATGCGACCGCACATGCTAGTAGGAGCATGTTACACCTAGGGCCCTGGTTACATCGACGTTCTGCGCATCAGCACTAACTAACGATTATTCTATCCTTAGGTCACCAGGACCGACGCGGTATGCGCAAGATTCCCCGAGACCCGACCCTGGTCGAGCGCTGCCGCGGCAGCAGATCCGGCGAAAACCAGTGTCGGCAGCGGCATGCAAGTCACCGCTGCTGCACGCTGGCTCCTACCGACGATTTCGCCGGCACGCGCACGTTTGCCTTGCAGGGCGGAGCACCGTGACCTGCCGGCCCACGCAGTTAGTTTATGCATGCGGTTTGCGCTGCCAGGTTCCTCTCTATCTAACATCTGGCCGCGCTTTGGGTTCGCTTCCAAATTCGCCGATGACTATGTCTCCTCCAAGATTTTCTTTGCTACGATCACATCCAACCAACTGAACATATAGATAGGTGGCACTACAAGCAAGATGGTTGAGCAAAGTATTTGACTTTGCCTTTTTTGTACTGTATTACTACTAATTTTCATTTTTTCCCCGAAAATACGCCCTGCAGGTGTATCAGCTTTTAAGGAGTGCCCATCGACGAGTTTACAATGCCATCTAACGGCTTGTTTGGATGTACCGGGATTTTTATCCTGAGAAATCAAATCCCGACCGAAAACCCACGAAAACAGTTTACGATGCCATCTAAGTGGCCAAAAAAGCCGTCAACAGGGGTGACAGCTACCCTACTAAGGCCTAATCTCCCGGAATCAACCCCAACGGCAACAAAATGCCACGACTAAACCTGTCACCTCTAAACAACCTAGCGCCGTCACTTGAGATGGCCTTACCTTATTGAAAACCACGTCATTCTGGTGCAGCCAGATGCACTAGAAGACTAGGATCAATGCCATCTAGAGATCCCGTTTCTCGATTCCTAACATCGTCGTTGTAGACCACCAGCTAGCGAGCTCCGAGTTTGGCTCCGGGCCCCGTTCCGGTTTTCACCAAACTCGTAGCACCACCGTCCAGATCACCCTGGAAACCACGGACCCTAGGAACATGTGTTGAAGGGTCTCCTCACCTTGATCGCATAATGGGCAGGCAGGCGGGTGACCTAGTCTATGCCTGCACAGTCTCTCACCGGTCCAGCATCGGTTCTTAGACATCAGCCACACGGTGAACTTACAATTATATGGAACCCTGGAGCGCTAGATGTGGTCGTTGATCGGGGCCCAAAGTGATTCTTCGAAGAATGCCCGATATGCCGACTTGGCCGATAAGCTACCATCTGGCGACGACGCCCATCTGAAGGTATCTGGGGTACCTTCGTCGAGCCGGATTGCCTGGACTCTGGCACATAGGCCAAGATATTCCCCTAGGGCCTCATCCTCAATAATTTTCATTTGACTTACTTGATGTCACGAGCAAAATGCAATGTATTCCATTTCACGAGCGAAGTTCCTCTCTTTCTAACATATATGGGCCAACATGAAATTTCCGTTTAATCTCAATTGGGACTTCACTGCAATACGGAGTATTTAATTCTGGCAGTGCTTGGGTTCGCTTCCAAATTTACCAATGCCTATGTCTCTTCTCACATTCTGGTTGCCACGACGATGGCCATCACGGTGGATACACTTCTAATTTGATATCCTCCACTATAGCTTTTGATTTTCTTGTTTTATTATTTTGTATAAAATATCCCAAAACAAGGGCTGACTCTTTGTGAAACCCCGCCTACATCATCATTCAGTATTTCTTACCCTGCTATAGGCCAAACTACCCGAGCATTGTGCTCAAGGTTTTATAAAGATGTGAAGATTTGTGCAATTCGTGCATGTCCTTAACCATAGGATTTACCAGATAGGCGTTAACTAATGTCGCATTTCATGCTAGGTTCCGTCAAGGCAATGATACAAGAAAACCAAAATTGTCATGGCTTGTTTGATTCAAAGAGTTTTTGAAACATGGAAATATAAAAAATGCGGAATAGATATCATGGCGCTTGGAATCCCACGAGAATGAAAAATGCAGGAAATATTTTTGGGGTTTATGTACATGTTATAGCTGGCATAGACACATAGGATTTTTTCCCCAAAAGTCTCATCTCTTGTTTTTTTTTTTTTGCGAAACGCATACACTCACAAATACAAGTCTCATAGACTGACAGGCAGGTCTTGAGATTGACGAAGTCACCACATTCCATCTTTTGTGAGACACCAAAACGTTAAACATGATGTCATGGTGGTGTCACGGCAGATGCCATGGATAGGCTAAAGGTGGGAACTAAATGCACTAGAGGAATCCAGGGAGGGATAGTGTGGTGATTCCACACACGATAGCTTTGTATTCAATTCACTTCCAAGGTTTACAAGTGCTCCTTGAGCTGTATTGGGGAGAGGAGGAAGAAAAACTCTCTTACTCTCAACACTAGCCAAACACAACTCTCTAGGAGACAACCAGAAAAATCAACCTTTTCTACAGAGGCCCTAGCCCTTCTTAAATAGGGCTGGCTAGGTCTCCAATTAAGGCATACGTGGAGGCATATTTCAGGGAATATGCCTCTTCCCAAAATAGTAAGCCGACCGGGTCACTTTTTCCCCCGCGTCATCCCTGCAGAGGCTACGTGAGCCTCTGCGGCGCCTCCGTCATCCGACATAGGCTTCATCACCTTTGTCGGCCACGCCTCAGTGGTCCTGCCTCTGTCCGCTTCGCTCACGCTCTGCGTACAGTGGTCATCTTTGACCAGCGAGATACCTTCCTTCTCTTACAAGCTTGACATGACCCGATCGTACATAGTTGATCCGGCCACACATGTTCCTGCATACAAGTTAGATACATCTTACCGACATACGGCTTAAGTCGGTTGAGACCAAGTTAGGTGGACGTCCCCTGGTCCGGGTTACTCCGTGATCCGGCCTGCCCTTGAGGTGACTCGGCCAGCACTTGCTTTGACCTTGCCGTACCTCGACTAATTAGGCCTTTATACCCCGGCGTGACCCTACCCGGGGGTATCCCCCCAACATTAGTCCCTAAAGCTGATGCGGTCTTAGCTGTCTTAGCCGCTAAGGCCACAACAGGTTCAATCTTACTGAGCTCCTTGCTCCTTCTTCGAGTTACCTCATAATCCGGATTCCCTAGCTTTATTTTTCCTTGGCACATTTCAAGTTTTTACTTACTGGCCGGGTTACCTCGTATTCATACGGGTCATTCTTCCTTCTCTCGTACGCTTCCCCACGTGGAGGCTAATCATTACTTTGCCTCATTTTAAGGGCCTGCTACAGTAACCGCCGCAGTTATTGTCAGAAGTTACTGTGGCGCACGTCACGTCATGCCTACCTCCTCGTTAACTGTATCACAACGTCGCGTCGTGGGATTCGCTGCGCCCTGTGGCCCTTCCTGTGGCTCGTCGCTGATTGGTCAATCCGGGTCATACACGGCCACACGGTGTGGCCCGCCCGCAAAACGCAATCCCACTACCCCCTTAAGGGAGTGGTTAAATAGGGGAGGGGCGCGCCCTTGGGCCCTTTCCCCATTTCCGCGCCCCTCTACCTCTGCTTCTTTCTCATCTTCTCCAGCGACAACGCCGCCGCCACCGCATCTGAGTAGCAGCGCCGCCGCCGCACCGCTTCCACGCGCACCATCGTCGCCGCTACCTCCGCGCATCTCCTCCGCCACGGGTCCCCGCCAGTCTAGGCCACTGCCTCCCACCGCCGCTAGCTCAAGTGAGGGGAGTGACCTTGAGATGACTGAGGAGGAACTCACCGTCGCAGAGCAAGAGATGGAAGAAGACGCTGTGAACGCTGACCGCGGCGCGTGGGCCGGATCCTGGGTCTGCCAGGATTAACCTGGATTGGCTCTACCGCACCAGGCGCATCCCGGAGGGTGTCACCGCACGACTCGCTTCCGCCGAGCTTGCCCCTCACCCAATCCGGGTGAGTATGTGGTGTTCCTATCTCACTTCCAATGCGGATTTGGTTTGCCAATCAGCGATTTTTTCCATGACTGGCTCAGTACGTACGAGCTCCAGCCGCACCACCTTCTGACTAATGCCATCACGTCTCTCTCCGCCTTTGCCTCCACCATCGAAGGTTACACCGGACTATGGCCCACGAAGGAGCTCTGGATCCGTTTCTTTGGCCTTCGTCGGAACGTGATCCCGAACATAGATCTTGAGCCAGAGGACAAGCAGCTCATGCAGTTCGGCGTTGCGTCAATCTCTCCCCGGAGGCAGTCCATCTTCCCCCGAGTTACGGGGCTTGACTCTTGCAAGGGATGGGCCCGGACCTTCTTTTATGTCCGGAACAGCACATCCGAGGATCTGATCCGGCTGCTTCCTTACACTTCGGGTCCTCCTAACCCAGATTTATGGGACAAGGTCCCCAAGAAGCCCACTGTCTTGGCGAACCAAGTCAACAAGAGGTTTCAGGAGTTGAAGGATCTGGGATTGTGCAATGAAGACGCAATGATCATGTTTGTTTGCAACCGGATCTCCCCCCTCCAGAAATGCACACATAAGCTCTGTCATATGAGCTGGGGCCGCGACCCCAACCGGACCTCCTCGTTCGAATTAAGCAACACCGAGATCTACCGCCGGGTCAAGGCCTTTTTCACCACCCACAAGGACTTATCCTCTGAGTGGACGTGGGGGCTTGAACACTTCTGCCGAGATAGGCTTCCTCCTGCGGTAAGTCTCATGCCCCAAACTTTTTCCGAATTAAATCATATGTCGGTCTTTATTGTATGTTTAACCTTGCTGCCTTTTCTTTCCCTTAGATGTTTCTCCAGTAAACCATCGAGGATGGCACCGAGCCTTCTCTCAAGTGGGCGCCCGATCGCGAGTCCGCTGACGAGGAGGAACCGGATCAGGAGATGTTCCTGCCTATGGTAGATGCGACCAAGCGACCCACCGGCAAATTCTCTTCCATTAGAGATTGGCCCGATGATGAAGATGATTCGGACGTTGAGGTGATGGAGGCATTTGACGTTGTCCCCCCTTTCTTATGCTTTTCCGGCATTAGCTAACCCCGGTGGGCAGATCCATGAAGATCCTCCTCTTGCCGTGGGTAAGCCTGTCCCAGTCACGCCGAAGAAGAAGAGGGGAGCTGCATCAGCGTCTTCCTCCGGACCTTCTCAGCCAGCTAAAAGGCGAAAGAAGTTCGGGGATAAAACTGCCACCAAGCCTCCAACCAAAGCCACAGCCCGGAGGGCCCGGAAACCCAAAGAGCCTCTGACCTCGGATGAGTAAGCCACATCACCCTTTGCTATTTATTTGTTCTTCCTTAGTCATAATTTCTCATTATTTATGATTTGATTCGGCAGGACCACGGTAGAAGTTCCCCAGAGCGGATCCGGTATTGCTTCACCGCTCCGACATAGCCCTTCTCCCCCTCGTGGCGACGATTCACGCCCGTTGAGCCCCATTCAGGAGGGTTCAGCGGCTGCTCCGGGTTCCAGCCCACCTCGTCAAGAAGAGGGCAACCTCGGAGCAGGGGAGACTGGCTCTGCCGAGGTAGCGGCAACCACCACTTCGGCTCCGCCGCAAACAGCTTCGTCCGAGATACCCACAGTACCCCCACGAAAACGAAAATCAGCACCAGCGCCATCTTCGGCTCCAGCACCAGCAGCTACAACAAAGGCACCAAGCCCCTCCGCCTCGTCCGAGTCTTCCAAGGCTCGGCGAGAAGACACCAGCAGCACCAAGGGAAGCACCAAGGCAGCTCCCAAGGGCAAATCCCCTACAGAAACTTCCACTTCTTAGCAGCAGCCCAAGGGCAAAAAGGCTCCTGACGCCACCAGGGCAGCGTCCATTGAGGCTGGACAGCGCACCCTCGCGTCCATGCTTTTCAAGAATACTCCACCACCGAAGGACGCCCCTGCCGAGCTAGCTGATGCGCAACTTGTTTTGCACACCAGCCCCGCCGTTGCCCAGGTTGAGAGGAGGGAAGCGCATGCCAAGGGTTTAGTGGCGCCCCACATGCTTAGCGGTGAACGATACCCTCCGACCTTGATCGAGTTTGTAAATAACTGGAACAAGGCTGAGTTTGTCTACAACGACGATCTCCTAGAGAAGTTCGGTGCCGCCGAATTTGCTGCGCAGATGAATACTGCTGCCAAGGCAATTAACCTTGCGGGTCAGATGATGGAGGTACGTTACTTCATCTTTTCCTTAACATGTTGTAGATATTAGTGATATAACCATTAGTCCCCGAGCCTCCGGGGGAGTAACTTGTTACTCGGCCGGATGCTCCTTAGAAAACTAACGTAGCTCCTTGATAACTTCGAATATGCACACACCTAGAGCCAGGTTAAGTTCCACTTGGCCCAAATCTTGCACACTTCGAATATGCACACACCTAGAGCCGGGTTAAGTTCCACTTGGACCGGATTTTGTACACTTCGAATATGCACACACCTAGAGTCGGGTTAAGTTCCACTTGGCCCGGATTTTGTACACTTCGAATATGCACACACCTAGAGCCGGGTTAAGTTCCACTTGGCCCGGATTTTGTACACTTCGAATATGCACACACCTAGAGCCGGGTTAAGTTCCACTTGGCCCGGATTTTGTACACTTCGAATATGCACACACCTAGAGCCGGGTTAAGTTCCACTTGGCCTCGATTCTGTACACTTCGAATATGCACACACCTAGAGCCGGGTTAAGTTCCACTTGGCCCGGATTTTGTACACTTCGAATATGCACAAGACTAAGCTATCTTTTTGTACTCTTTTCAGGTGACCACCAACCGCCGGAGCATTGAGTTTCAGCGTCTCTTGGATACTCACAAAATGCTGCGTGCAAAACATACTGTGCTTATCGCCGAACACGATAAAAGGGGTAAGTTTCTTCCTTGGCATTTTTCCGTTTTTCTTCATCTTTTTCCGCCGAACTAATCCATCATCCGGATTTTGCAGCTGGGGTGGAGGCTGAGAATACCATCATGAGGAAAAACTTGGATCAGATCAAGGGTAAGTTATTTTTGCTCAACCTTGCTATGCTTTCTATCTCATTTTCTCCTTGGCTCGGCAAACATTCATATCTCGGTTTTGCCCGGTCAACAAACTATTTCAGCGTCTCTTGAAGATAGTGTGCTCGTGCCTGATATGATGCTGCATTTTCTCGAACAAGCAGGGCAGCATCAGGTCGAACTCAAAAAGAAAGATGATGAGCTTGCCCTCCTCCGAACCAAAGATGATGAGATTGCCAAGCTCAAGGCAGATATGAAGAAACTGAAAGCACAGCACCAAACCTAACTTCAAAAAGCTGGCCAGGACTTTACTGAAGAGCGCGAGCGCCTCAACCTCCAGATTGCCAAGGACCAAGAATTACTTAAGGAGGCCGACGTCAAGCTTGAGTCGGCTAATGCTGAACTTGTGCAACTCTGGGAGAGGCGCGACAACTGCACCAAGGAGCTGACCCGGGTTCACAGCCATATTTCTGGTAAGTTCTTTTCCTTCAACCGACGTTGATCTTTCCGGGTCTACTTCCTTTACTTACTCCACCTGTCTTATTTTTTCAGGCAAATTCCCAGAGAGCGATGTCATTGCATCCAATGCTGTTACCAAGTTCCGCAGGCAGAGGGGTACTCCGTCTGGTCCTGGCTCCATTCCTCTTGATCTCGAAGACTTGATAGTCAGCTTGTCCTCCCGAGTCGAGACCGTGAAGAATTACGGCAAGGATATCTTGGACGTAGTAATCCGGATCTTCAACACCTTTTGGCCTGAAGAAGATACTCCGGAGAATATGGCTGTTCTTTTTTCCAGGCTCATGGAGTGCAAGACTCAACTCGATCTCTGGAGAGAATCTGCTAGACGCGCCGGAGCTGAGATCGTTCTTCACTACATGCTTATGTGGTACGAGAAAATTGACCTCAAACTCCTTGAGCGCATGCGCACCGTATCAAGGTGGTCTACTGAGCCAGATTGGGTAGCTCGGCGCAAGGCTTGCGCTCATAGCTTCATCCAATACGCCCCCATTCATCAATGGAACGAGGGACCAAGCTTCCTAGATGCTGCCGATGATGAAAATGCCGAAGATGGTTCAGGTGAAAATGAAGAGGACGAGGCTTCGGACGTCAAGGAAGACGAAGATGACGTTGAAGCCGACGCTGGGGCTGCACCTGCTGGCGCCGAATTACCCCTCCTGCTGCTCCTTGAGCGAAAAAACTTTTAAATTTCATCAGATCCCCGGTATGCCGGGTGCAATTGTATTAAGCACTCAAATGATATTTTGCTACTAAGTTTATGTGCCAGATTAACTTGGGCGTAGTCCCCGAGTTTTATTTTCTTGTTCATCCAATCTCTTGGCTCGGCTCGTGTCTACCTTGGTTCGGTATTGTGACTTACGAGTCCGAGCTTCAAAAATTGTCTTAACAACACTTGGAAACTTTAGGATTAGCTCAAAATAATTCAGCATAATGCATCGAAAGTAAACATAAGGTTAGTCCGAAAAACAAACGTCGGCTCGATTAAGTTCCTTTCCTTAGTCGTTTTTCATGTGCTACGCGATTCCAAACTTGTTCTCTTGCTTGCCATGAAGCCAAATCTTGTTGGACAGCAGCAAGTCGAAGAGTTGGGTTCTTAGTGCTCACACACTACTAATCCGGCTTAAGTAGAAAAACTTACGCCAGCCGACGTATAAGTGATAAATACAGAAGATAACAAATATTATTAAGGCAGTCCCCGAGTTACTGCTCGAGGTGCCAACACTTCATTGATAAGCTCATTGCCGGCATACATACCGACATATGAGAGACTCGGATACATACACTTCTCTGCTAAGTGTAGAAAGGACGAAGTAGAGCTACATTCCATGGACGTTTGGATTCCTCGCCAGACCTGTCCGCCTTGTTCTTCTCCTGTGGTTTTGCATCGATAAGATAATAAGAATCATTGTGCAATGCTTTGCTCACAATGAATGGCCCTTCCCATGGGGAGAATAACTTGTGCATGCCAACAGTACGTTGTACCAACCGGAGTACCAGATCGCCTTCCTGGAAAACTCGGGGGCTTACTTTCCGGCTATGATAGCGTCGGAGATTTTGCTGGTATATGGCGGACCTGGACAATTCCAATTCTCTCGCTTCTTCCAGCAGATCAACATCATTTTGCCGGGCTTCTTGCACTTCGGCTTCTGTGTATTGGGTGAACCTAGGCGAGTCATGCTCTATGTCGGCTGGTAATGCAGCTGCTGCCCCATATACCAGAAAAAATGGCGTATAGCCCGTTGATCGATTCGGATTTGTTCTTAAACTCCACAGTACCGCTGGTAGTTCTTCTATCCAACACCCCGCTGATCTTTGCAGCGGCTCAATGAGCCAGGGTTTTATCCCGGATAATACTAATCCTTTGGATCTTTCCACTTGTCCGTTCGATGCGGGGTGGGCTACCGAGGCAACGTCCAGCCGGATCTTCTTATCACGGTAAAAACGCGCAAATGCTCCTTCAGCAAAATTTGTGCCATTATCCGTGATTATACTGTGAGGATAACCGTATCTCAAGATGATGTCTTTGAGGAAAGTTACGGCAGTAGCTCCATCACATTTTCTTATTGGCTTCACTTCAATCCATTTCATAAATTTGTCAACCATGACCAAGATGTGGGTCATGTCCCCCCCTTGCTGGTTTAAACGGACCAACCATATCCAAACACCATACGGCAAATGGCCATGTAATTGGTATGGTCTTGAGCTCCGACATTGGCATATGTGTCTTTGTCGCATATCTCTGACAGCCATTGCATTTTCTCACCAAATCTTCTGCTTGTTCCAAGGCACTTGGCCAGTAAAACCCATGGCGGAAAGCTTTTGCTACCAAGGCTATGGACGAGGCATGATGCCCACATTCCCCTTGATGTATATCTTGGAGGATGTCAAGTCCTTCCTCCGGGTCAACACATCGCTAGAGGACATTAGTCACACTCCTTTTGTATAGCTCAGAATTGATGATTGTGTATGCTTTTGCTCTCCTCTGAGTTTGCCTGGAAAGCACCTCCTCAGCGGGTAAAGTTCCATCTTTTAGGAATTGGAATATGGGCAGTGCCCAAGCTGGTACAGATCGCACTAGGAAAACATCCTCATCAATTTCCATCTGATCCATTGGCATAACTTCTACCGAATCACGCTGCACAGTCCCCAGGTCGTGCGAAGCAGTCCCCAGGTTTGCCGAGGCAGTCCCCGGGTTTCGCGAACCACTTCCCGCGTCAATGTCCATGGGAACAGCCTCTGATTCCGGATTTGCCGGGATAAAAATTGAGTCGGACTCTGGGGATGGCCTGATAGATGGTTTTCTGAGGTGCTCTAATGCTACGCCCGGTGGAATTGCTTGTCGGGTTGATCCGAGCTTCGACAATACGTCGGCAGCCTCATTTTCCACCCGGGGTATATGGTGAAATTCGCATCCCTCAAAGTAACCAGATATCTTCTGCACATGAAATCTGTACAGTGCCATATTTGCATCCAAAGCATCCCATTGTCTGGAGACTTGCTGGACTACGAGATCCGAGTCACCGAAGCATTGGGTCTGACGTATTCCAATCTCCTTTGCCACTTTGAGCCCATGTACAAGTGCCTCATATTCTGCAACGTTGTTTGATGCAGTGAAGTGGATTTGCAGCACATATTTCAGCTGGTCCTTCTTTGGCGAGGTAAGCACAATTCCGGCACCTAACCCGGTTTTTGTTTTTGACCCGTCAAAGTGCATTCTCCAGTAGTTCGGATCTGGCAATGGTGGCTCATATTGCACCTCGGCCTAATCCACAAAAAAGTCCGCCACAACTTGAGATTTGATTGCTTCTCTTCTGTCATATTGTGGTGCATAAGGAGCTAGCTCAATTGCCCATTTTGCAATCCTGCCACTTGCATCCTTGTTGCTCATTATCTCGGATATGGGAGCTTCACATATTACCTTGATCGGGTGCTCCTCGAAATAGTGCTTCAGCTTCTTAGCTGCCATATACACACCATATGCCACCTTCTGATAGTGCGGATAGTTCTGCTTCGAGGCCGATAATACCTCGCTCAGATAATATACTGGCCTTTGCACTGACTTACCCTCTTCGTCACGCTCTACCACAATTACTTCACTTACAACTAGGTTGGTTGCGGCTATATAGAGCAACATTGGCTCCTTTGATAGTGGAGAGGCTAACACTGGTGCAGTGGCTAACATCTTCTTTAGTTAGATAAAGGCTTCATTGGCCTGCGGCGTCCAAATAAACTTGTCCGACTTTTTCATGAGTTGATAGAGAGGCAGTGCCTTTTCTCCCAACCGACATACAAACCGACTTAAGGATGCCAAGCAACTAGTGAACTTCTGGACATCGTTAAGACACTTCGGCAATTCCATTCGCTCTATGGCCCGAATTTTAGTTGGATTGACCTCGATACCTCGGCTGGAGACAAGTAATCCGAGTAATTTTCCAGCCGGGACACTGAAGGTACATTTCTCCGGATTAAGCTTCATTCGGAACCTCCTTAGGTTCGCAAATGTCTACCTGATATCGTCAAGGAGCGTTTTGCTTTCCTTGGTTTTTATCACAACATCATCCACATACACCTGCACATTTTGACCAATTTGGTCATGCAAACATTTTTGCATACATCTCTGGTACGTTGCCCCTGCATTACGTAAACCAAAAGGCATGGTGCGATAGCAATAAGCCCCATACGGGGTGATAAACACAGTCTTTATTTGATCACTTGGGTTCAAAGGTATCTGGTGGAAACCAGAATATGCATCAATGAACGACAACAACTCACACCCAACAGTGGAATCTATGACTTGGTCTATCCTTGGCAGTGGGAATGGATCTTTTGGACATGCCTTATTCAGGTTCGTGTAATCAATACACATACGCCAAACCACTGCCACGTTCGGATCATCCTTCTTCTTCTCCACCAACACCTTCTTCTTCTCCACCAACACCGGATTAGATAGCCAATCCGGATAAAGCACTTCCATGATAAATCCTGCAGCCAACAACCGAGCTATCTCATCTCCTATGACCTTTCCCCTGTCTTCGGCGAAGCGGCGGAGAGGTTGCTTCACCGGCTTCGCTCCGGGTCTGACATTCAAAGAGTGCTCGGCCAACTCCCTCGGAACACATTGCAAGTCATGTGTGGACCAAGCAAAAATATCCCGATTCTCACGGAGGAAGTTGACGAGCTCGCTTTCCTATTTGTCATTTAACTCGGCACCAATTGTTACGGTGCGCTCAAGGAACATATCATCAACAGGCACCTTCTTGGTATCTTTTGTCGCTTGGAATGAGACACTACCATGCGGGTTACTCAGCGCCGACATATACTGCTGCGCGGACTGAGCCAATGCCGCCACTTCTTGGATCTTTCTCTTTTCTTGCGCAATCACGAGTGACTCGGCCAGGTTAGATCCGACAGATGCACACTCAATGAAACGTCGGAAATCACCAGTGATGGTTATCACACCATTTGGCACGGGCAACTTCATCTTCAAGTAACTGATATGACAACTTGCCATGAATTTGTTCAGAGCTGGCCTGCCGAGCAACACGTGATATGCGCTCTCCAAATTTACAACCTCGCACTCCAAATTCTCAGTCCGGCAGTTATCTCTTGTGCCGAACAATACGTCAACCCGGACCTTGCCTATGGGCTCACACGAAATGCCTGGCACAATGCCATGGAAAGTAGTCCTTGTAGCTTGGAGCATGTTCTCCGAGATACCCAACTTGCGCATCGTGTCCACATACAAGATGTTGATGCTACTGCCATTATCAATCAGCACCTTTGAGAACCTCACATTGATGTTAGGCCCAATGAATGTTGGATCCAACACCAGTGCATACGAACCAGGATTTGGCATGAGCTTCGGATGACCTTTGATGCTCCAGGTAATCTCCTGATCCGACCAAGGCATATACCTCGTCACGGCCGGCATTACTGCATTGACCTCCATATGTCGGCGCTGCAAGCTCTTTCTGTCTGCTCTTCTGTAGTGACCACACAATAACTCTGATGATGCTCCCTGTACTCATTCCTCCCCTTGTTTCCGGGGTACCTCTGATCCTGTTGGTTTTGGTTCTCCACCTGATGCACTGCATCCCTTCTCTCATGGTTGTCATACCTCGGCAGAGGGGGAGGCAACATTAGCTGTTTCGTGTTCGCTCCGGAGAGCAATTGCTGCCGGGGTAACTCCTGCCGAGGTTGATCATTCCGAGGTGCCTGAGCATTCCCCGAACCACTTTGTTCTATCTTTCGCATCCATTCACACTGCCTGGTTGTGTGACCCGCTGGGTTACTCGGATTAGGCGTGTGACATTTACACGGCTGATCCAGCATTGCCTCATAGGTGTACCTCGGACGGTCCTTCTTTTCTTGCCACTGTTTTTTCTGCTCTGGCGTCCAAGTTTTGTTTCCATCATTCCTTGGTGTCCATTGCTGTCCTCTAGTTTTCTGACGTTGGCTGCCTCCTGCTCCAGGCTGATCTTGATTCATAGCCGCAACTTGTTGCGAACTGTACCGGTAATCCGGTCTGTCATCTCTTCTCTTACCCCGGTAATCATTTCTCCAGGATGACCCGGCTCCATCTCGCTGGTAGTACTCTTTGCTTGACTCGTTTGACACGAGCCTAGGCTGAGTCGGATCACCCAAGGCATACGAATCAGCAATCCGGATTGTCTCTGCCAATGTAGTTGGCATATCCCTTTGCAATCTTTGCCACAACATGCTTGCATATCTGCACCCTTGCGCAAACCATGCTATGGCTTGTGATTCAATCACACCCTCACATGAGTTTCGCACGGTACACCACCGGGTTAAGAACTCCCGGTTCGTCTCATTCGGTCTCTGCTTGCACATTGCTAGGGTCTGTGGCCTATTCGGCCTCTGATACGTACTTGAGAAATTGCTAACAAACATCTCCTCAAAATCGATCCAACAATTAATACTTCCGGGTGGCAAACAAATTGTTTAGCCATACCCTCGCTAGCCCCTCCAACATCTGGGGTACGTATCTCACAGCCCACCTCAAGTTGCCTGTGGAAATTTTTACAGCAGTTGCATAGTTAATCAACCAATCCTCTGGCTTGGTGCTGCCGTAATACGTCTTTGTGCCTCTAGGTAACTGGAAGTTAGGTACCGGAGGCTCCTTCATGATCCGGGGCCCAAAACACGCTGGACCCAGAGGACCTTGACACTCAATTTGCTCCGACCTATACAACCGATCCAGTTTTAGCCTGGCGTCATCAGGCATCAAGTTCCTGCCTCCCAATCTTGACCCTATCACGTGATAGTCCGGCCTAGGATAGCCAGCATTCACCATCTCCGAATCACCATCATTGTATCTATCTTGCTCCAGTGGAGCTGCTCTCTGTTGCATACCCTGGCCGGCACTGCGCTCTTGCCGTGGTATATTCCGCTGTTGCGGTTGACCTGCACCTACCGAACTACGCTGTCCGGCATTACCGTTTACAACATTCCCTTGACCAGCATTGCCTTCGTCGCGGTTACCTCGGCCAGCTTCACCTCGGCTCACACTCCTTCGATCCTCATTTCTCTGCATTTCTTTTCCTTTCCCTGCCCTTGCCGGGTCATATGGGACTATCTGTTATTCCTCCTGGCCGAAGTTACGACCTCTTCTCTCCTCCACCATGAGGAGACGATGCGGCTCCAGCGGATTTCTCCGGGTTACCTACCGCTGAATGAACGATCTTGGAGGCCCCAGCTCTCTCCGGGTTTGCCCTGAGCAGCTCCTTGTTTTGCCTGTTCGCGATCCGAACCAACTCATTGACTCTATCTTGCTGTCTCTGACAGGCTTCACCTGTTAGACCCTCTAACTCGGATGTAGCTGCGTCTGCCGCCCTGAGGTTCTTTGCCAGGGTACTATACTTCGGCAGCCCCACGGACAAACAGTTCTCTGAGTCCTCAATCCTAGTATCACCTTCTCTGTTCATTTCACTCATGAGATTTCTCCCCTTCACTTTTACAGCATCTACCTTATTTGCCTTTGCGTAATCATTCAACGACTGCTGAGCCGCGGCTATCTTTTTCGCACCCTCTAGTATTTTTTGCCTAGTCTCCTCTAGCTCGGCTTGTGCCTGAGCCGGATGTACTGCTGCTGCTACCGGATTTGCCAAGCTATACATCACCTGCTGCAGCACATTCTCAGGCCTCTCTAGCGGAGGACCTCTAATTTTCCTCGGTGCCCTAGGTGTTACCTCCGGATCTGGTGCCGGATCCTTGCTTGCGCCAGCGCCAAGCGCGGTCATCATTACCTCAGCGTGGTCCGGGGAGTGAGTGATACGCGCCCCGCGAACCGCACTAAGGGGTGGCTCGCCTCCTTCGACGACGTGCCGCGGATGAACGCACGACACATCGACAGCGACGTAGACCTTGTGCACGTCGAGCTTGACGAAGAGGCCGTTGCGTGGGAGAGGACGCTTGCCGAAGCAGCCTGCGTTTTCGCTGACGAAATCCAGCGCCCCAAAGCGCTGAACGAGCCCGGAGACGATGCGTTCGTCGGTGCCGATGAAGTTTCTTGTCCGGATCTTCACCCCTGCTAGCGCTGCTAGCCCCACGGTGGGCGCCAACTGTCGTGGTGGTGTCACGACAGATGTCATGGATAGGCTAAAGGTATGGACTAAATGCACTAGGGGAATCCAGGGAGGGATAGTGTGGTGATTCCACACACGGTAGCTTTGTATTCAATTCACTTCCAAGTTTTACAAGTGCTCCTTGAGCTGTATTGGGGAGAGGAGGAAGAAGAACTCTCTTACTCTCAACACTAGCCAAACATAACTCTCTAAGAGACAACCAGAAAAACCAACCTTTTCTACAAAGGCCTTAGCCCTCCTTAAATAGGGGTGGCTAGGTCTCCAATTAGGGCATACGTGGAGGCATATCTTCTTTCCAAAATAGTAAGCCGACCGGGTCACTTTTTTCCCGCGTCATCCCTACAGAGGCTACGTAGCCTCTGCGGCGCCTGCGTCATCCGTCATAGGCTTCGCCACCTTTGTCGGCCACGCCTCGGTGGTCCTGCCTCTGTCCGCTTCGCTCACACTCTGTGTACAGTGGTCATCTTTGACCAGCGAGATACCTTTCTTCTCTTACAAGCTTGACATGAACCGGATCGTACATAGTTGATCCGGTCACACCTGTTCCTGCATACAAGTTAGATACATCTTACCGACATACGGCTTAAGTCGGTTGAGACCAAGTTAGGTAGACGTCCCCTGGTCCGGATTACTCCGTGATCCGGCCTGCCTTGAGGTGACTCGGCTAGCACTTGCTTTGACCTTGCCGTACCTCGGCTAACTAGGCCTTTATACCCCGCGTGACCCTACCCAGGTATCCCCCAACACATGAGGTTTGATCCTGGGTGGGCTAGGCTGCCACTGTGCTCCTAACTATCCAACCACATATTGGTTCTCGTCTCACTTCCTGGTAGAAATCCTATATAATTAGTATGTGAAAGCAATGCGTACAAATTTTGTAGAATTCATTTCTTCAAAACAAATGGACTCTATGAAAGAATTATAATGGGTTGAAATGATATACTCTTTCCGACTCATATTAATTGACTCGAATTTGTCTAAGATGTATCTAGATATGTTTTAGAACTAGATACATCCGAATCTAAATAAATCCAAGTCAACTAATATGGTTGGAGGGAGTAGTTTTTAAAAAAAAAATCAAAGCGTGCCCTTGAAAATGACTCCCGATTAATTCCTCAAAATACTCCTGGCTAATTCCAACTGCGTTCGTTCTCCTTCCCACCGACACGCCCCTGCTCCCCATCATCATGGGCTGCCGAAGCGGAACACGGTCGCGCGCCACGTTTCCCCACATTTATTCCTCCCCGTCTGCCCCATTCCGGCAAAAAAAATAAGACGGCATGAGAACACCCCACCCACAGATCGAAGAAAATCCCACACCGGCCGCGACCAAAAGCTTCGGGATTCCAAGGAACAAAGAAAGCCTCTCCCTCCTTCCTCCCCCAAAATCAAAACACAAAACCTCCCCCTCCACTCCACCCATCCGCGCAGACCCGCCGATCCGTTTCTCCCGCGGCGTGACCCCAGTTCCTCCTTGGTTGCCGCCGCCATCGTCGCCCGCCGCCGGGGTGGTCTCGTCGTTGATGCGGCTGTGCCCGGACGGCTCTGGCCTGTGATTGCGAATCGGGTGTCGGTGCGGCGGCGGCAGCGGCGGCGCGAGCTCGTGCGGGGGACGCGCCCGGCATCTAGAATGAGGCGGCGCGCCGTCCTGCCGTCCCACCACGACGACACGGAGAAGGGCGGCGGGAAGCCGCCGCAGTCGCGCCTCTGCTTCCTCGCCACCCTCTGCGTCATGTTCTGGGTCCTCATCTTCTACTTCCACTTCTCCGTCCTCGCCAGCGACCCCGAGGGGCCGCCCGTCGCGGTCGCCACCGAGGCACGCATTGCCCGCGACGACCTCCCGTTCCCCGTCCCGGACCGCGTCTCCGACCCCGCCCTCGCCTCGCCCGCCATCGCCTCGGAGCCACCCCCTGCCACCATTCCGGAGAAAGAGGAGGAAGAGCAGCCCTCGGCCGTCGTCCACCTGGAGGAGCCGCCCCCGAAGGAGTACCCGTTCCAGCGGGCGCTCAAGACGGCGGAGAACGAGAGCGACCCGTGCGGCGGCCGGTACATCTACGTGCACGAGCTGCCGCCGCGGTTCAACGAGGACATGCTCCGCGAGTGCCAGCGGCTGAGCCTCTGGACGAACATGTGCAAGTTCATGAGCAACGACGGGCTAGGCCCGCCGCTGGACAACGAGGAGGGGGTCTTCTCCAGCACCGGCTGGCACGCCACCAACCAGTTCGCCGTCGATGTGATCTTCGGCAACCGGATGAAGCAGTACGAGTGCCTCACCAACGACTCCTCCATCGCCGCAGCGGTCTTCGTGCCCTTCTACGCCGGTTTTGATGTCGCCAGATACCTCTGGGGGTATAACATCTCCATGAGGGATGCCGCGTCGCATGATCTGGTGGACTGGTTGAGGAAGAGGCCTGAGTGGGATGTCATGGGCGGGCGCGACCATTTCTTGGTTGGCGGAAGGATTGCGTGGGACTTCAGGCGGTTGACGGACGAAGAATCTGATTGGGGAAACAAGCTGCTATTCATGCCGGCCGCCAAGAACATGTCAATGCTGGTTGTTGAGTCAAGCCCATGGAGTGCCAATGACTTTGCAGTACCATATCCGACATACTTCCACCCCGCCAAAGATGCCGATGTTTTTGTATGGCAGGACCGGATGAGGAACCTGGAGAGGCCTTGGTTGTTCTCATTCGCTGGCGCTCCTCGTCCTGGTGATCCAATGTCTATTAGAGGGAAGCTCATCGATCAGTGCAGGACATCGAATTTCTGTAAATTGTTGGAGTGTGACCTTGGAGAGAGCAAGTGCCACTCCCCAAGCGCAATCATGAAGATGTTCCAGAGCTCTTTGTTCTGCTTGCAGCCCCAGGGTGATTCCTACACTAGAAGATCTGCCTTCGACTCAATGCTGGCCGGCTGCATACCTGTTTTCTTCCATCCCGGTTCAGCATATGTCCAATATACATGGCATCTTCCGAAAAACTACACGAGGTACTCCGTCTTCATTCCAGAATGCGGCATCCGTAAGGGAAATGTCAGCGTTGAGGAGATACTAAGAAGCATCCATCCAGATGTTGTCAAGCAGATGAGGGAAGAGGTTATCAATCTCATACCAAGGGTGATATATGCTGATCCAAGGTCGAAGCTGGAAACCCTGAAAGATGCATTTGATGTTTCGGTGGGGGCAATCATTAACAAGGTGACACAGATGAGAAGAGATATCGTCTCAAACAGCGAAGATAAAAATTTCATTGAAGAGAATAGCTGGAAGTATGCTCTGTTAGAAGAAGGACAGCGAACAATCGGACCGCATGAATGGGATCCATTCTTCTCTAAGCCCAAGGACAAAGGAGCAGATTCTAGTAACTCATCTGCTGGAGCAGCCAAGAATTCTTGGAAAATTGAACAAGGGGAGCATAATTAGATCGTGCAACTAGCTGCTCTTAGAGAGACGAGATGAAGGGAGCAGAAGAGCTATCGGCGCTGAAGGTGCTCTGATGCAAAATATGTTGTTATGAGTTCCTTAGACGCTGTAGTTTTGGTGATCATGTATGTTCTTGATGATCCAGCCGCTACAGGTGTAAGAAACGGTGCCACGAAAAGTACGTTTGAGAAGAAAAATATGACACATAGCTGTTCGTTTGTCTCTATAGATATACTTCTCTCATACTACAGATTTTGAGTTTGTTTTGTTGGCTCAATAATGCTCTGTAAATCCTTGCGAGATTTCGAGGTATAGTATGTTGCTGTACTATTTTCAGTATTTTGTTTGCTTTACTCTGGCTGCATCGCTTGGAACTCAGTTACTCAAACTGGGTCATGTTTCTTCATCCAAGAAGATATTGTTTTTTTCTTCTTCTGATTGCTATTTTAAATGGACAGACAATTAGCATGACCGGTAACCAGGGTCGGCAGTGATGAGCTAAGATAGAGTCTGCTGTTGTGAAGTACAGTAATTATATTTTCTGAATGTTGTACTGTACTAATTGGTTTATGTTGTTTTAGCTGGGCCTGGAGAAACATAGCCTTGCTGCATCACTTGTCAGCGAGTTCCTGTTCATGGTGATGTAACCTGTCTGCTTGGATCATGCGAGAAGTTAATGTGGCCATCTGGGACTACTTTTCAGCAGTTCACAGAACAAGGGCTCTCACGTACTGTTACTGTCCTGTTTTCTCACACTCTGATTTCATGGATCAGGTTGTGGGATCAGAGAAGCGTGCCACTACTGTAAGGAAGGCAACGAAATTCTATTTCACAAGAAAATATTTCATGTGCTTTGTTCATGGCACTTGTCTTCCTGAAACAGGATGAGCACATCACGGTCTTTCCGAAGTGCGAAGGATGGAACGGGGGAGAGTTTTTTCTGGTCCCGAACCCCAGGTATATGCTCTCTGAAAGCTAGCTGCTCTGTGCTAAACGCTGGAGTACGTTTTTGGGAATGCAGTAAAGCGCTTTTGTATGCAGTATTTGCTCTTCGTTTTGTAAAGCTGTGCTGAATCCACGCCCTGTCTGTTCATCTGGTTCTTGCATTAGTTTTGTCCGTGTGCAGACTGTGGTCCTTGCTGACATAAATTTGACATGATGCCACTATTGGTAGTAGTCCTTCTGTCTAGAAATAATTGACTTGGAGTTTGTTTGTCGAGATTCGAATATATCTAGATACATTTTAGTACTATCTTCGATCTAAATTATTGTTCTCATATTTGTCAGATTCGATTCGGATGTATCTAGTACTAAAACATGACTAGATACAACTGAATCTAGACAAATTCGAGAACAATAATTTGGATCGGAAGGAGTATATAGATACATTTAAATATAGACAAATCTAAATCAGTTATTTTTGGACGGAGGGAGTACTATTAAATTAATCAGTACAGATTATATATAACTTGTAGTACTGCCACCAGGAAATTGGGCTGTCTCGTCTTTCGGGAGGAAATTAAGGTCTCTTGTCTAAACACCAGGTTGTTGTCAAGTCGACAAGGCCAGCCAAGTGGCATCGTCAACAGCGATCGAAAGCAAATAATGGCCTGCACGCCGATGAACTTTGGCAAACTGACATGAAAAAGTGTGGCACCGTCCCGGCCTTTGGGATCTCGAATTTGGGTCCTTGTCCATGCAACATATGGTGTCGCCTCGGAGCATGGGATCCAATCATCGGTGCGAGGTGAGATCAAGCGTGGGGGGTTATTATGTTAGTCGGAGGGCGATGCTTTTGAGCCGTATCCTTTTATTTTATAATCATCGTTTGTTGTATCCGAAGTCTAATGAGATGATTATGACAAACATAGGTTTGATTCTCCTTGGGTGATGACGTGGTCCTTTAGGTTGTGTACAATTTATTTTTCCAAGCGAGGTGAAAAACCCAAATTCGTGGCTGTGAGGGTTTGAACCTGGATTTGCATGAACATTTCTTGTCACACGCATTAGGTTTATTTTTATGGTAGAAGAACATTACTTTTGCTATACATGAATATGTTACTTGTTATTTTAATTTATTATTTTAAGTATCTTTTTTTCCAATTTTATTTTCTAAATATAAGATCTTTTATGAGACAATATCATTTGAAATGAAATATATGAGTATTCCTTTTATACCGTTAAAATCATTTCTAAAATGAATGAACATATTTTCTTATTTCTTAGATCAACCTTTAGTAACGTATACATATTTATTTCCAAATACAAGATTAATCGCTTTGACATCTGTAAAGTTGTGTTGTCTGAATTTTTTATATTAATTGATTTATGAAAAAGTTAAATAAGGACTCATAAGAAGAAAAAAAACATCATTCCTGTTAGTAGGACGCGCCTAACGCGGCATGAAGCCTTGAGCCGAGATGGCTACTAACATTTTGACACATAAATCGGTAAATTAACCTAAAAACCATAATCTGGTAAAACATCCTCATTCTCTCACCTCCCATTTTCAAGATGGAAAAGCGCTAAAAGGAAGTATATATATTGTGATATCATATTATCAGATTAAAGTTTTGGGTGGCGCTGTTGATAGAAAATAGGAGTACTTGCATCTTACATCGACCATAGTTGATGTTTGACAAAAAGCCATTCTTCCAAAAAAAAAACAAAAACAGGAGGCCACGTGTCGCTCCCCCGCCAGCAACCCGGGCGCATACCAAGCTGCCGAGGAACCACTCCACCCCGTCCCTCCTTCCCCACCGCCGGCAAGCATCGGCGGCGGCGGGCCTCCTTCTCCCGTTCGTGAGGTGAGTTAAAATCCATATAGCTTTCTTTTCAATTGCAATACATATGTCGTTATAACGTGATATCAGCGTATTTTTTTTTTGGAAAAGAGTATATATTAATATCACGGAGATACCAATTACAATCAGTCTCTGCAGCAACGCGTGCCCTAGCGGCCTTACGAATGCACACATCCCAGAAATAAAAAAAAAGAATTACAAAAAAGAAGAAAAGTCCCGCTACAGAGAACTATTCCTCAAAGCAACAACACTGACACCACCAAAACAACACCAGTAGTCCTCCACTCCAATAACAACGCCTTCAAGAAGGAAACAATGCACAAGCGCTGTCGTTGTCCGATCAAAGATAATAGATTTTCACCCTGGAGAAAGTCCTCGCTCACAAAACAATGTCTTCAACAAGGCCATTGCCAGGCACAACCAGTTAAGGCCAGACCTTGGATTTTCACCCTGTAAGGTAAGACTAGGAACTCCTCAGGTGTTGTCTCTCCCACAAACAGTCGCGGCTGCAAGTCACAGATCACGCAGCCAGTTCGCCGTCGTCAAAGATTTAAATCACCATTGTTGTCCTCATATTTCCGCTTTCCTGACATTCTCCGCATCTGACTTCACCATGGCTCATTGAATGGCACTTGGTGGGAACAAACAGCAGAGCTTCGCAACGCTCCCGCTGAAACCAAATGGCCAGAAAAACAAGGTGCGCACGACCAAATACCTTTCGATCTAGCAATCTTCAGGCATAATGCACCTATGGGAGTTCCCCGGCGGAGCTTTCTGGAACCCGCCTCTCCAGGCTAGATCCACGAGAGCAAGCAACAAGCAGATCTTTGTCTTCACGCTGAAGGAACCCTAGGACCGCCCCCCATTATTGGACAGAACAACAGCCCCCCACGCTGCCGTCCGCCGCCCGTCACCTCTGGCGGAAGAGGAGACAAGCCTGCAATAACCATTTGCCCCCGCCGGTCTGTCAACCCAAGCAAGAAGCAACGTGCCGCCTCCCCACACACCTTCAGGCAACCAAAAGGCCGCGCCGATGGTGGATCTAGGCGGAAGCCTAGACCTACGACCACAGCCGCCACACCTTGCGCCGATACCCGATAGGAATGCCGCCGCCGCAACAGATCCGGGCATCGACCCAGCCGCCGCAAACAACCGATCTCCACGATCGGATCTCACGCCCGGGGGACAGCCACCGCTGCCACATGACCAGGGGCGCCACCCTGGCCGCCGCGCGCAGCCAAAGAACCAGCGCTGACCCCAGCCGCCACCGCGATCTACTCTCCCCGGCTCCTTCGGCGTCGGGCCCGCCGCCACCGCGGTCGGCGCCGGCGGCAACAGCGGAGGGATGGAAGATCAAGGAGGGGTAGGCGACGGGAGGGCGGCGCCCTGGGGTGTGCCGCGGGAGGGGAGGGGAGGGGCATCGGCCCGGTAGTGGTATCGTATTCTTGTATCGGAGTATACTTATTATAAAACCTTTTATGGTCGATATTTTCTTTCCCCTATGCTGAAATATATCCCCTAATTGCCGACTCGTGTGCAAAGAAATCCAAAACGACGTAACGTCACCAGTGACGTGCAATCCTAGCTAGCAGCCAACCGGTGTATGTCGCGACGACCGGCAATTGTCACTGTCAGTGACCGTTCATAGAAAATTCCTCGAAAACTAGCAGTTCCAGCTGGTGTTTAGATCGAATCGAATCGCCGGATCGAGCTCAGAGCATCAGAGAGAAATGGCCAGCGTCCAAGGAGCACGGGCCAACAGCGACGGCCGGAGGGCGCGGCGCGTGCTGGTGTTCCCGCTGCCGTTCCAGGGCCACATCAACCCGATGATGCAGCTGGCGGACGTGCTGCACTCGCGGGGCCTGGGCGTCACCGTCCTCCACACCCGGTTCAACGCGCTGGACCCCGCGCTCCACCCCGAGTTCGCCTTCGTCGCCGTTCCCGACGGCATCCCGGCCGACGTCGCGGCCACGGGGAGCATCATCGCCATCATCCTCGCCATGAACGCCGCCATGGAGGCGTCCGGGGCGGTCCACGACGTCCTCGCGTCGGTGCTCGCTGAAGAACCCGCCGGCGCGTGCCTGTTCATCGACGCGAACCTGCTGGCCGTGCAGAAGGCCGCCGCCGCGCTCGGGCTCCCCACGATGGTGCTGCGCACCGGCAGCGCCGCCTGCTTTAGCTGCTTCCTCGCGTACCCCATGCTCCACCAGAAAGGCTATCTGCCTCCCAAAGGTACGTACTAGCACCAATTCGTCTTCCGATTTCACAAATTAATTGCTCCCCTGATTGTCATACTAGTAGTGGTCTTATCGTATTTACAGAAGTCAAGCCGAGAGTTCATTAATTACTCCAACATATGCTGAAAAATAATTAGAACAGATGCACATTCCCCTTCCATTTTTCAAATTAATACTCCTTCCATCTTAAAATAGATGCCTCGGGTTTATCAAAATTTGGATGTACTCCTAAATACTAGATTCATCTATTTTTTTAACAAATCCATGACATCTATTTTGAGATGGAGGGAGTAGTATAGAACAGATGCTGAAAAAGAAAATATGTTTCAGAATCGCAGCTCTACGCGCCGGTGGATGAGCTGCCACCGCTGCGTGTCAGGGACCTATTCTTCTCGAGCAGCAACAACCATGAAATGGTGCGCCAGGTTCTGGCCAGAGCCACCGAGACAGTGAGGAACTCCCACGGCCTCGTCATCAACACGTTCGAAGCTCTGGAAACCGCCGAGCTCGACAGGATCCGGAGGGAGCTAGAGGTTGCCGTCGTGCTCGCGGCCGGCCCACTCCACAAGCTCTCCACCCGGGGCACCGGGAGCAGCCTACTGCACCAGGACCGTACCTGCATCGAGTGGCTGGACACTCAGCCTGCAGTGTCCGTGCTGTACGTGAGTTTTGGGAGCTTGGCGTCCATGGACCCCGGCGAGCTCTCGGAGGTCGCGTGGGGGCTGGCCAACAGTGGCCAACCTTTTCTATGGGTCGTCCGACCGGATCTCGTGCGAGGATCAGACGGGCCAGGTTTATCCGAGGGATTTCATCGCGCCGTGGAGGGTAGGGGCAAGGTGATCCCGTGGGCTCCGCAACAAGAGGTGCTGGCCCACTCTGCCGTGGGTGGGTTCTGGACCCACAACGGCTGGAACTCGACATTGGAGAGCATCAGCGAGGGTCTCCCCATGATCTGCAGGCCTCAATTCGCGGACCAAATGATGAACGCGAGGTACGTGGAGGCAGCATGGGGGGTAGGTTTCGAGCTCGAGGGTAAGCTAGAGAGAAACAAAATTGAGGAGGCAATTCGAAATCTAATGAAGGGAAGCCAGGGTGAGTTAGCGAGGGAAAGAGCTAGAGAGCTTAAGAAAAAAGTAATTTCTTGCCTGGAGAGTGATGGTTCTTCTTTGCTGGCCATCGATAAATTGATCGAGCATATATCATCTTTGTAGAAGTTGTATTATACTATATATTTATGAAATACGAACATATCATCTGGTATCATAATATTTGATCTAAACAATTGATGTTACTGACTTCAATGTCTCAATTGGGTTACATGATGTCAGTTCTAGGTATTGTTCTTATCAAGCTGCTTTATTCCATTTGATCACTCATGCTTATTAAAAAGCTTTATTGTTCTTGGGATACATTGATGTAGTGAGCAATCCTTTAGTCAAATTGATTCATCCTCATGCTCACTGAACCAACATGTTTTCCACCTAAATCTGTTGTCTTTCAATTTGAAAGAGAACACTCAGGACATATTTTGAAGAGCGTTGAATAGTACTACCTCTGTTTCTATATATATAAGACATGTTTTGGTAGCACAAATAAAATGACAAAACTTTTTATATTTAGGAACTGAGGTAATAGTTTTTTGTCGTTGGAAACTGCAGCTTGAGCTTCTGAAGTATTGGAAACACTACTATGCTATTTGGCGGTACAACATTTTAGTCAAAACTTTGTTAGATGCATGTTGGAAGATATGGCTATAGTTTCATGATAAGGATTGAAGAAAGCAACTAAGTATAAATTAGGGGTTAGGTGTGACCATTATTTGAGCATTTGAGCCTCTACTCGCTGATGAAGCTTTTGCCTAGAATTGCAGAGCATGGACCAATCTGTTGGATTCTATCATGAATCAAGCCATGATTTTGGTTCTTCTTTCTAAACCGAAAGTGGTTGCTGGCTTGACACCAAAGGCTAAAGCTCCTCGCAATCTGGGAAAATCATTTGACCTTAGAAAGTGAACAAATTTCTCCTCTTTTTCCAATCCACTCGACGAAACAAACTGAACCACAGGTTCAGACTTCCCAGACAATTTTTACGGTAAAAAAAATGCCAAATAAAAGTATGCTCACCTCTGGCTTTATCATTGGTGGGTTGTGAACAGTATTAGGGTTCTGGCTACTTGGTTTGACCAACACCGGTGCCCGAAGACTAGGCTTTATCTTTCCAGCTATCAAGCCCAAACAAGATGCTACTGAAAGGTATTCCAGGCCCTAGAAGTAGCGGCCTGGCACAACAGGTGGTGGGTACACCGAGATACAACCGGCCTTTATTCTGTTATAGCCATTTCACAAAGATTAAAAGCAATACAAACATGCAGCAAATTGTTCATGCGCATCATGTCCTAACATTATCTTAATGATAGTTGCTAATAAAAGACCACAAACTGTGCATAATAAGTGGGTTCTAAGTTGTGCCACATAACGAATTGACACAAAGAAACACACAGCTGTCAAATAGCAAAACTGTAACTTTTCTAACAAGAGCAGGCTAACACAAACAGAAAGGTTCAATGTTCAGATCAATTTAAAGGTACGACTTGACCCTTGGGCATGAAACGATCTACCAGTAAGTCACTGGCATTGTGCATCTAGATTGCGGTCACTTGGGCATGGACGATTTGTGCTTTTTTTTTCCAGGCATGATTCATCGTTGCTCGCATCATGCTGCTCAACAATCTTCCTAGAAAACAACAAATAATTAGCAAAAGCTACATGAAGCATTTGTCTTTCATTTTTCGAACTTCGCTACAAACCTTTCCTAGCTTTCCATCATGAGGCCATGACTTGGAGTTCCTGATTAGTTAAGAAAAACGGTTTAGCAATCTTAGCTACACTTTAACAAAAACACATCTCCAGAAAACAAATCCACCTTAACAAAACACACCTGAATGTGAGACAGTGGATTCTTTTTGTTCTTTATGCAGGCTTCCACAATTTTCCGGACTTGTTCCAGTCCCCTGAAGGAACCCATGGCAGAAACGGTACTTCCCTTCATGATTGAGAATACAAGGTAGTCAATATGAACGTCGTAAAAATTAGAAATGTAATCGACCAATAATTTGATACTAGAAATTAAGGGAAACCTGAACCAAGATGTAGTAGCCAGTAAAATCCTCTATGGCCTGTAGTGCATAAGACAATAAGTGAACAAATGGATAAGAGACACATCCACAAGGACCGAACCATATGAGAAATTTACCTTAAGTGTAGACATATTAGGTCCTAAAATGCGATCTCTCCTTAGAGAGAATCTTTTCTGTATATGGCACATTATTAGTGAACTGGAGGATAAAGACTAAATTCATCAAGAGCGGTAAAAAGAGCATGGTATAATGATTAATGAAAAGAACACCATAACCTAAACCAAACCAAGGTAAACAAAAAATTGTACATCATCATATAATATACTTTTATCTTTGATCCATGAAACTGCTATGAAGGAAACATAACACACTACATGCAAGTATGCAACCATGTGACTCGGGAGTCATAATTCGGTATGCAGCCAGTAATAAATACCCCCTCTTATTCAAATTAGTTGTAATAGGTTTATTTTACCTAGACAGATTTAGGTGATATTTTTTCTAAATCTGCGATAATTAATTCGAACCTGAGGAAGTATATAAAAAATGCTGTGAAAAAAGACAGGATAAAATGCTATAGTGACCATGTACAATTACATTACAAACACAATTGTCTGACGTATTGGAAATTTAGGGGTGTGACAAAAATGAATAAAAAACAAATAGTACAGAAAGTGCAGATAACATGATAAAAAAATTACTATCAGGAATCCATTATAGTAGGTAATTTGATACACTAAAACTGTAACTTAACGTATGAAGTCTACATAAAGAGAAAAAAGATCAAAGGTTATTAAATTATGGGAATGCCTATTTCTAAGTCTGATTGAGAAATACTTATTTCCATGTCGACGATCCCAACCATTGATATATCTTACCCAAAAGAAATTAAGTAGTTGCACATTTTTAGATTGTGGTGCAACTTTAGTATTAAAAAGTTGCATATTTGTAGAAATGCATAACACCTTTTGTGTAACTGTAGGTCCAAGAGTGTGTAGATTGGCCGACTAACAGATAACAATTTCATAGACACCACATAAATAACAATTTCAGTCACCACATAAATGAAAAATCCATAATATTATCTTTTGGTTGATTTGACCGATTTACTTTGGCAATTGAGATCTCTTTAAAATTATTATTGCTAACCATAATCATGAATTCATTCACGGAAAAACAAAGCAGTTCCGACGAAGGCACAAAACGCTCGAGGATGAAACAGCCTTACCCTATTCCGTATGAGATTGCCGATCTTGATAATGTCGCAGCTTATATCATCGTCACTGAGTAATTTAAGGGCCTGCAAAAAACCGGAAAAGTTTAATTAGGGATGCATAACTCCAACTCTGTGCAGGCGGTCAGGTTCTTATCGCTCGGATATTTTTCCAAAACTCTCCTCATCTTTACAAATCATATATGGATGAAAATCGAAAACTACTAAAATACTATGTCCAGAACAAATAATTATTCCAGTTTCATGCAATTCCGCCACAAGTTCAACAACCATCTCCATAAACAGTAAAAACAAACTTGTTACCTGAGGTGCAGGGACACTCCGCGCCAAGAGTCTGGTGAGGTCCCGGGCCTTGAGGACGATGTAGGGGTCCCTGGTCTTCTTGGTGGTCGAAACCGCCATGGATCCCTCCTCCTACACATCAATGTAGGTATACACATCAAGTCAGCTAGTCAAGGTACTGCTCTCAGTTCTCAAATAAATAAATAAATAAATCCACCAAAGGATTGAGCAGCTTGAGTACCAGATTGAGTTGGCACGAGACCCCAAACTTCTTGAGAGCGCGCTTCACGGTCGGCCAGGCCTCCTGCAGATACTCCCGTAGCACCTCTGCACGTAGGCAATGCCTCGTCGGTCAGTACTTGTAGATAATTTTCAGTGGATCGGAGGAGGAGGAGGAGGAGCTGAGGGGGAGAGGTGGGGATCCGAGGGGCGGTGGCATGCCTCTGTCTTTGCGGAAGGGGGTGGAGAAGGAGGAGACTTCCAGCAGGCCGCCCTCGTTCCAGGAGGGGTCGAACTTCTCCATCACCCACGAATTGGTTCCGTCGTCCCGCGCCATGGCTTGAGAGGCTAGGGTTTAGTTGGATTGCGAGAGATTGGAGCAGGAGGAGGCGGGTGGTTCTGGGAGGCGCAGCCGTCGAGGAAGAACTGGACTCGACGAGCGAACGTGCGTGAGAACTAAATATGAAGCCGTTTTTTTTTAACAGAGTTTCCTTTGGTGCCAAGTTGGGCCCTAGGAGCACACTGGTGGGCCAAAGGCAAGATAGAACTGTTGGTAATCTCTTCAAAAGGAAAACTTTTTGTAAAGGTCGCCAAAACGTCGCGAGGGTTGTCGTATCAGGCATGGAAAACTTCCAGCCGTCGACTTTTGATCTAGCCGCCGCCACTCTTCGCCTCTTGCACGAATCGGTTAGAAACTCTGATCTATGCATGGAGTTTTTAATAAAAATAGTGGTTTCAAAAGATTATATTGAAGTTTTGGTACTTATTTTTTTTATCTCCACGGTCAATGAAGATGACAACGTTTACAATAAATGATCTCCAACCTTTTGTTCGACGATGAGATATTTTTTCGGCAGCAATGGTGTTATTGCAAAATTACAGTTCTATAGATACGATTTTTCAGGCCTTACTTCGCCAAGTTGATTTTGGAGTCTTTTTCCTGGTTGCTGCTGTTATATGTTGATCCAAATTCTATAAAGTAAAGGCCAACTTCTGACGGAGCGGAGCGTGACCCGTCGCCGGAGGCTTGGACCGATCGTTGATGACCTAGGTTATCACCGTTATATATACTTCTTGTAAACCGCCGGCTGGGATAAGTTGCTTCTGTGAAATCCTTGGCGTTGTGTAATCACTCTCCGTTATAGTGAAGTTTCGCTGGCTGGCGCCCGTGGTTTTTCTCCTCTCTCTGTTAGAGAGGGTTTTCCACGTTAAATCTGTGTCCCCCTTGCTGCGATTTTATTTTCGTTCTTCGTTATTTACTTGTCGCAAAGCTAACAAGTGGTATCAGAGCCCTAGGTTCTAATTTAGGGTTTTGCGACATGTCGTCATTGAAGTTTGATCTACCGTAGCTGGACTACTCCACAAGATTCTGCTTGTGGCAGGTGAAGATGCGGGCGATTCTCGCCCAAACTTTAGATCTGGATGAAGCGCTGGATGGATTCGAGGAAAAGGATGCTAAGAGCTGGTCTGATGAAGAGAAGCGGAAAGACCGTAAGGCTTTGTCTATGATTCAACTTCATATGTCCAATAATATTTTGCAGGAAGTTTTGACAGAGAAATCTGCTGCTGCCCTTTGGGGAAAACTGGAATCGACTGCATGTCAAAGGATCTAAACAGTAAGATGCATGTGAAGATGAAGTTGTTCTCGCATAGATTGCAGGAAGGTGGATCGGTAATGAATCACTTATCTCTTTTCAGAGAGATTATTTCTGATTTGCAATCTATGGAAGTAAAATATGATGATGAGGATCTAGCTCTATTACTCTTATGCTCGCTGCCTAGTTCTTATACACACTTCGTGATACAATGTTGTTGAGCCGTGATAAGATAACCCTTGATGAAGTACAATATGCCCCCAAACAGAGGGAAAAGATAAAATCTATGGTGCAGGCAGATGGGGCGTCTTCCAAGGCTGAAGCTCTGCAGGTTCGTGGTAGGACCGAGCAGAGATTTAACAACCAAGGCAACCGAGATAAGAGCAAAGACGACATAAGTCGTTCGAAGTCCAAGGGAAAGGACAAGTTCTGCAGGTATTGTAAGAAATCTAATCATGTTATTGCTGATTGTTGGAAGCTACAGAATAAGGAGAAAAGGAACGGTACTTACCAACCGAAAGATAAGGATCGAGGTAATGGTAAGGCTGCTGTTGTTTCTGGTGATAGTTCTGACGGTGAATGTTTAGCCGTTTTTGCTGCTTGTGCTTCTCGTGATGATGAATGGATACTTGATACTGCATGTTCGTTTCATATTTGCTATAACAAAGATTGGTTCAGTTCATATAAGTCTGTGCAGACTGGAGATTTTGTACGTGTGGGGAATGACAACCCGTTCCATATTGTTGGAGTTGGATCTGTTAAGATCAATACACATGATGGCGTGACGCGTACGTTAAATGAGGTGAAGCACATACCAAGCATGGCCAGAAATATGATCTCCCTGAATACTATGGACGTTGATGGATACAAGTACGCTGGTGGGCGTAGATTGTTAAATGTATCAAAAGGTTCTTTTATTCACATGATAGGTGATATGAATTCTGCTAAGTTATATGTTCTTAGAGGTAGCACTTTGCCTGGTATTGCTGCTGCTGTTACTTCTAATGATTCTGATGATTGTGGTAAAACAAATCTGTGACATATGCGTCTTGGGCATATGAGCGAACATGGCATGGCAGAGTTAGTTAAGAGAGAGCTGATTGATGGTTGCAACTTGAGTAAGTTTGAGTTCTGTGAGCACTGCGTTTTTGGTAAGCATAAGAGAGTTAAATTCAATGCTTCTGTTCATACCACCAAAGGCATTTTAGATTATGTGCACGCTGATGTATGGGGTCCTTCCCGTAAGACATCTATTAGTGGTGCTAATTACATGCTTACTATTATTGATGACTACTCAAGAAAGGTGTGGCCATATTTTCTGAAACATAAATCTGATGTTTTTGATGCTTTTAAGTGGAAAGTTATGGTAGAAAAGCAAACTGAAAAGAAGGTAAAGGTACTACATACTGACAATGGTATGGAATTCTGTTCTAATGAGTTTGAGGAGTTTTACAGTAATGATGGTATGATCAGGCACCACACCATCCCTTACACTCCTTAGCAGAATGGCGTGGCTGAGCACATGAACAGAACCATCATCTCGAGGGCTCGCTGTATGTTGTCCAATGCAGGTATGCATAGACATTTCTAGGCTGAAGCAGCCAACACATCGTGTTACCTCATCAACAAGTCACCTTCTATTCCACTTGATAAGAAAACTCCCATTAAGGTATGGTCAGGTCCGCCTGCTGATTATTCACAGTTGAGAGTTTTTGGTTGCACTGCTTATGCTTACGTTGATAATGGAAAGTTAGAGCCTAAAGCTGTTAAGTGCACATTCCTTGGTTATGGTTCAGGAGTTAAGACATATAAACTATGGAATCCTGAAACTAAAAAGGTTTTGTTGAGTAGGAATGTTGTTTTCAATGAATCTGTTATGTATCATGACAGCTTGCCGTCAGATCCCTCTCTTGTTGCTATTGGAGAGGAGGGAGTTCGTGTGTAGGTGGAGCACCTGCAGAAAACTATTGATAATAATGCTGTCATTGATGATACCCATGAGGAAAATATTGATGATGATGTTGTTCAACACTCACCTACTGTTTTGTAGCAGCCACAGGAATCTATTGCTGCTGATAGACCGAGGTGTAACATAGTTCCACCTCATCGTTTAATTGAAGAGTGTAATCTTGCTCATTATGCTTTGAGTTGTGCTGAACAGGTGGAGCATGATACTGAACCTACTACATACAATGAGGTTGTTGCATCCGTTAACCGCGAGAAGTGGGTTTCTGGTATGCAACAAGAGATGCAATCGCTTGATAAGAATGGCACATGGGAAGTTGTACGCTTGCCTAAACAGAAGAAGGGTGTCCACTATAAGTGGATATACAAGAGAAAGGAAGGTTTGCCTAATGAGCCTCCAAGGTTTAAGGCAAGGTTAGTAGCAAAAGGTTTCATCCAGACTCCAGGTATTGATTATAATGATGTTTTCTCTCCGGTTGTGAAACATAGTTATATTCGTTCTTTCTTTGGCATTGTTGCTATGCATGATCTTGAGCTTGAGCAGCTAGATGTAAAGACTGCTTTTCTGCATGGTGAACTGGAGGAGGAGATTTACATGGACCAACCTGAAGGGTCCATAGTTCCTGAAAAAGAGGATTTTGAGTGCAAATTGAAGAGGTCGCTTTATGGTTTGAAGCAATCTCCAAGACAGTGGTACAAAAGGTTTGATTCATCTATGATCTCACAAGGTTTTAAGAGGTCTCAGTTTGATAGCTGTGTTTATATTAAGTTTGTTGATGGATCACCTATATACTTGCTGCTATATATTGATGATATGTTAATTGCTGCCAAGAGCATGAAAGAAATCACTACTTTGAAGGCACACCTAAGTAGTGAATTTGAGATGAAAGATCTTGGTGCCGCTAAGAAAATCCTAGGTATGGAAATTAAACGGGACAGAAAATCTAGGTTGTTTTTGCTTAGTCAGCAAAGTTACGTTGAGAAAGTTCTTCAACGTTTTAATATGCATGATGCAAATTCAGTTAGTACTCTTGTTGCTCCTCACTTTAAATTGTCAGCATTGCAATGTCCTAGTTTTGATGAAGATATTGAGTACATGTCTTGAGTTCCTTATTCTAGTGATGTTGGTTCCTTGATGTATGCCATGGTTTGCTCTCGCCCCGATTTATCATATGCTATGAGTTTGGTGAGTCGTTACATGGCTAATCCTGGTAAAGAACATTGGAAAGTTGTTCAGTGGATTTTCAGGTACCTCTGTGGCACATCGAATGCTTGCTTGAAGTTTGGCAAGACTGGTGAGGGACTCGCAGGCTATGTGGATTTAGATTTTACTGCCGACTTGGATAAGAGGAGGTCCCTCATAGGTTATGTGTTCACGATAGGTGGATGTGCCATGAGTTGGAAGGAAACGCTGCAACCAGTTGTTGCTCTATCTACAACCGAAGCAGAATATATGGTTGTTGCTGAAGCTTGCAGAGAGTCTATTTGGTTGAAAGGTTTGTATGCTAAGCTTTGTTAGGATGATTCTTGCATTAACCTGTTATGTGACAATCAAAGTGCTATTTACCTTACTAAGGATCAGATGTTCCATGAGAGAACAAAGCACATTGATATCAAGTACCATTATGTCCTCCCTAAAAAAAAGTACCATTATGTCCGTGATGTTGTTGCACAAGGTACACTGAAGGTATGCAAGATAAGCACTCATGATAATCCTGCCGATATGATGACAAAGCCTGTTCCTGTTGCTAAGTTTGAGCTATGCTCAAGCTTAGTTGGTATAACTGCTTAGCCCAAGTGGCTATTGGCGCCGAAAGTGTTTTCTTTGTTTGTTTAGGGAGATGATTACTGTTGATGCTACAAGAAGGAATTTGTCTCAAGGTGGAGTTTGTTATATGTTGATCCAAATTCTACAAAGTAAAGGCCAACTTCTGACGGAGCGAAGCGAGGCCCGTCGCCGGAGGCTTGGGCCGATGCGGATCGTTGATGACCTAGGTTACTATCGTTATATATACTTCTTGTAAGCCGCCGGCTGGGACAAGTTGCATCTGTGAAATCCCCGACGTTGTGTAAACACTCTCCATTATAGTGAAGTTTCGCTGGCTGGCGCCCATGTTTTTTCCCCTCTCTTTGTTGGAGAGGGTTTTCCATGTTAAATCTGTGTCCCCCTTGCTGCGATTTTATTTTCGTTCTTCGTTATTTACTTGTCGCAAAGCTAACAGCTGCGAGAAGGATTATGCTCGCAATATTTGTCCCGAATGCTACATCCTCGATAATGGTGGCTCGTACTCTTGGCTCGCCAGCAATGTTGATCAGGGTGTTCTGTTAGTTTTTGCTGGAATACTGTGTTGGTACTCTTGTCGATGTTGATTGATTATTCTAATGGTTATGCATGTGCACGTAGCCTTGGCACTGCTATTAAAAATAAAATTATAGGAGAACTCCCATTTTTATTTACAGGTTATGGTTTGATATCTGTTAGTTTTGGTTGTCTATAGAAGTTTAAGATTGTGTGTTGGAAGAAGAAAGAGTTTGAAGAACTCATAGATTTACTAGTTTCTTTTAGACTTTATTTTGTAATTGTTGTAGACAACTTATGTATCTTTATCATGTACTATTTGCAACTATGAATATATTATGGTATTGATTGTCAAAAAATACGACAGACGTCGTTCTCCACTGACGATAGGAATGATAGAGGGAGGGACACAGGAGGTTTGGGAGATCTAGTTTTTTTTTAAAAAATCGAAATTTCTAAACTTATGAGACATTTTTATAAATGAGCCCCTTGCTTCGAGATCTTTAAAACTAGATTCCGTGTTGATAGCTTTCAAGAAACTTTTTTGTACTTCCTAAACTATTATGGGTGTACTTGGGTTATATGGTAATTATACTCGGGTTTGCATTGAGTTGTACTGTTGGAAATATGCCCTAGAGACAAATAATAATAAGGATTATTATCATATTTCATAAAGTTTATGATTAAGTTTTATATCATGCTATAACTGTATTGAAAGGAAACATTAATACACGTGTGATATATAAACAACCAGCGGTTACCGGTGAAACTCTAGTCACTGGTTCATTGGTCAACAGATGATCAAGGTTTCCTGATCATGTGGCATTTATGTCAGTTGCAAATGGAGTCAACTCATTCTGATAATGAGATGATGAACCAATACCCAACCTAAACATCGTGATCCGATCATGTCACGAAGTTCAAGTTACGATGATTAGAATAGACCCTCGTAGACTATTCCTTAGACTGTGAGGCTATATCAATCACTGTCTCCCGAGAGTACTTAGATAGCATCAAACGTCACTTGGTAATACAGTGATTATAAATGTGTGTTCAGGTATTCGGAGGAACCGTAGAGGCAATATATGTCAAGAGCGGGATTTGTCCATCCGCGTGACGGAAAGAAACCCAAGGCCCCACTCAGAGAAGTTATATCCAATAGCCGCGCAGCGTGTGATTGATCACAGGGATATCACTTGTCGGAACGAGTCAAGTGGCATTGTTCAGTAACGATATTGAACACGGCATGGTGATGTCATTGATCAGATCTCGGGCAATGTAAGTATCAAGAGACAAAAGGAATAAGGCACGACTATCCCGGTTCAAACGGCGAAAGATCTTCGTGGAATGCACAGGGGTCACATGGCCATCCAGGTCCCTCTGTCGATCATTTGTCTGGGAGTGTCCCGACCATGTCTAGAGTGTTCCCGAACCATGGGGTATCACGCTTAAGGGCTTGATGATGCTTAGAGAGTGTTTACATGATCGGTAGAATCACTAAAGAAGAGTAGAGAGAAAACCGGAAGGGTTTCGGTAAGTCCGGAGGATGTCCGGAGTGGAGGTGGAAGGTGTTCCATAGCCACGGAGATTGAATAATATGTGAATGAATGTTAAATATTGATTTAATCATTTATTTATAATTATTTAATAAATAAAAAATCAATTAAGGTCAAAAGGCTTAATGGGCCAATTCCGGAGGGAGAAGGGACCATGAGGGAAAGGCAAGAGGAGAGAAGGGGCAAGGGGTGGCCGCCTGGGGAAAGCCCCCCCCCCCTGCATGGGGCCCACTAGGCCTGGCCGGCGGCGCCCCCTCCCCCTCCTTTAGTCCCACCCCGCGACTTTGAGGGAGGTAGTACCTCCCCCTATATATAGTGGGGGTATTTGGCCAGATAAATACACACAATATGCAATAAAGGTTTCCTCACTTTTGGGGAGACCTCCAATTGATATTCTCTCTCTCTCTCTCTCTCTCTCTCTCTCTCTCTCTCTCTCTCTCTCTCTCTCTCTCTCCTGTGACCATGGTCCCAAGTTCAGACTGCGTGAACAGGAGACATCTTCACCGCGGAGCACCGTTACACTGCGAGATTCAGATCCAGGAGCTCTACTTCCGCAACTGCTGCTGGATCAGGGAAGCGGGAGTCATCGTCAGGCAGCGGATGCATGTAACTCCCCTCGAGGTGTCACACTTGAGGCACTCAAGTCGTTGGAGCCACAGGAGCACAAGGACTTCATCACGACCTTGAGGTCGGCTTCGGCTCGTCTACATCAACCACACTCTCCTAAGCGTTGACAACACTTTTCGGTCTTCAAGGGCAAGTTCGTGAAAAGCCCCTCCTATTACTGCATTACTAATAGATAGGTCCTGGCAACATCAGGGGTTTAGGAGCATAGGGTAAAATTTTATCATTTTCATACGCGAACCCCTATAGTGGTATCAGAGCTAGATATATGCGTAGTAATGCTAGTACGGGTAGAACACACGAGATGTAGCGTGTGGGCATTGATCTTTTAGTTGTTACCCTCCCACGTGTACTTGTGTATACCGCAGTAATGCTTGATGAAGCGGCCCCCAACCGACTTTACGCGTTCATTCGCGAGACTGGTCCATGCTTGGCATACAGTAAAGTGGCTTTGGGGGGTGTCTGTCTCTCTCGCATTAGTTGGTATGCCATTTGCAACGGAGGGCCCCGAAAGGGGTATAGTATAGACAACTACTTGATCAGCGTTGTGGTGAAAGTTCGTAGGTAAGAATGGTTCTTGTGTGAAAGCCCATTCATCCACATAAAACATGCAAAGATAAAGTAGTAGTAGATAGTCACGGAGGTGACGTACTACCACGCCGGAAAGACATTAGTACCCTAGTGTCCACGACGCTAGAACCCTGGCGCCGGAATCTGGTGACACCGGATGGAGATCACGACGTGAAGGACCATATCACATCGCATTTACATTCAATGTTATTGTTTGTATATCTTATTGTGTGCTAGTATTAGATACTCGACGGTAGCCTAATAAGATGATCCCTGTTAAAAATTACCAATGATTGTGTTCCCCCTTAGTGTGCACCACCAAGAAAGTTCTTCAGTATGAGACAGGCCGTGATGATCGGGTGTTAGACATATCTACGTTCGCATATAGTGGGTGTAAGCCATGTTGCACAGCGAATACACTAAGGTTGAGTTGGCAATCCTAGCATGTGACAGACATGGCCTCGGAACACGTATGGTCAAAAGATCGAGCACGAGTCGCATGAATGATGTGACCGATGTTTAGCATCAATCCTAGAACCCACATTGATGGCTGTGATGATCGGAGGAGATGTGGGGAAAAGGGGTCATGTTATCACTAGAACCCTTTAGGGGAGAGGTGTTTCTGAGTGGAGTTATTATTAACTCATTTAATTATAAACTTAGTCTAAATTTCTTTTGCAATTATAAATGTAGAAAATGGTTCTCCCCGAGATTACCTTCCCTATTGACAGTTGGTTAGAAGGAGAGAAGCTCAGACTAGACGAATCAAACTTCTCTATATGGGTTACGCGTCTCCATGTTCTCCTTAGCGAGAATAACGTGGTCGACTATATACTCAATGAGATGGATTTGGAGTAGCCCTATTTCTATGAGACCCCAGAACAGCGGGAGGACCGCTATTATCGTTGTGAGATGTCCACCTTCATATAAGTTACAATGTCCTACGGGATGGTGGATGAGCTGTGGCCAGTCGTGGGTAATCTTGACCCTCGTGCGACAATGGTACAACTTAGGTCACATTTCGTGGAACAAGCACGCATATGGGAGCATGAGCTGATGGGAGTATTCCTCTCCATTAAGATGGAGGAGAACTCTTCAGCTGACGACCACTTGGAGCGCATGCATGATGCGTACATGAGGCTGACATACTTCCTGGATAGCTGGATCACGAGCTCTTTTACAAATGGCGTTGTGCTGCGGTCGCTGCCACCAAGCTACCAAGCGCATGTCAGGACTTGCATTATGAGAGGCGACACGGAAACACAGGATTTCCACAAGTTCATATCACATCTCAGGAATGTGATGGTTGAACCCGTTGTCGGTGAGGCCATCGATGACGAAGGTATATATTTGATATACAATTTTATAAATGTTATAATCTTGCAAACACATTTGCAGTGTTAAGTATATTTGATACTTGTTCTGTTTTGCTGAAAACAGGTCCTTCTGCAAGAGAGGTGCTTGCAGGAGAGGAGGTGACGTTGCGTGTTGATGGCGAGCATGATGATGATGGCCAACGACACTCTCCCTTGATATTTATCACTTAGTTTATGTTTTAGGATGATTATTGTAATCAAAAGATTGCGAACCTTTTTAGTGTGTCTCACACTTTGTGAGACGGTTATTCATATGAGCTTTTAACAAACAGTTGTTCCACTTTTATGAATGATTTCTATTTGTGTTCATATCTTGTTCAATTACGTGTGAATTATCCTTGTTATGAAACTAATTGATGATACATGAACAATTGTAAAATATTGAAATGCCTTGAAATTACCCAGCTTAATGATATGAAACCATTGTTTAAATTTAAAGTTATATTGATAATATGTGAAAGACAGATGTATTCTTGTCACATATGAATCATGCCTAAGTTCGGCAAAATAACTTGAACACCGTGTATTACTTGAATACAAAGTGTTTGATGAATTGTTAAAAGAGAATACATATTCGATGTATTGTAGTTTAACAAAATGGTGATTATCATTATATGATTGTTTAAATGTGTAAAGAAGTTTACCAAAGGAAACATGAGTATGAAACTATTTGATATGATCAAAGTATTTCATCAATTAAGGTATAAGATAAAAGAGAATCTAATTACTACGATTTGACCAATAGTAATGAAATTCAACTTTATAAGATTGGCATAAAAGAAATTGTGAAATGCAATGCGTTTGAAATGTCAAAATGCAAAGCATCACAATATGATATTAGATATCAAAATGGGTAAATAGATGCCGCCAAATAAATCGTTGTAGTGTAGATGTAGAGACCATTTGTCAGTACTCAATTAGGACATATAGTGAACCATATCGATTCGTGAGATAGGCTCCATATCTAGTATGGATCGTCGTGGAAGTTTTGGGGTTATTCGATATAACAAAAACAATAGAGAATAAGTCCTTGTAGAGTATTCATTGAAAACTTTGAATACGAAATCCATAGCTGACACCAAAAGAGAAGCAAAACTTGTATTGCTTGGATTTTTGGTGCATTCTTGAGAAAATTCACATTTAGTGATATTTCTCGATTATGGAGCAAATGGAAGATAGTGGAAAACATGGTGAGGATTCAAAACCCTACATCAGAGTGTTGAGAAGCACAACGGAAAGCGTTCCTGAACGATTCTCTTCATAAAGGAAAGAATCAATGATAATGATCATTGTGTTTTCCCCACTAGTGTTTTCACTACATAAAGTAGGATTTAAAATGCAGCCCATATCTTGTATGGAGACATTTATGAATCATTTGTCATTGATGGCTCAAAATGTAGAGCTCGTTGCGGACCCCAAGAGGAAGGTATGATGAGCACAACAACAAGTTTTCCCTCAGTTATGAAACCAAGGTTATCGAACCAGTAGGAGCAAGGAAACAACCCCAAGGTGTTGCTAGCAAGTTGGAATCCTGCACAACACAACCACATAACTTTTCCCCAACTTACAGTGAGGTTGTCAATCTCACCGGTTTGCTGAGAACAAAGGATTAAACGTATTGTGTGGAAGATAGTAATAGCTTGCAGAAAGTAAATAGTAAATAGTAATAGTAGATGGTATGGCAATGATAAAAGTATGGACTGGGGTCCATAGTTCAATAGAGGTGATTCTCCTTAAGATAAATAACATGCTGGGTGAACAAATTACAGCGGGGCAATTGACAGATTCGAGAAAGCATACTATGAATATACTAGACATCTTGACTCCTATGAGATTTGATTGGGCATTACAACATTATACATAGACCATAATCCAACTGCATCTATGACTAATAATCCACCTTCAGGTTATCATCCGAACCCCTTCCAGTATTAAGTTGCAAGCAACAGATAATTGCATTAAGCAAAGTGTGTAAGTAAACAATACAATTGTCCCATGGACAAAGGATTACTGTTTTCTCCCTAGTAGCAACAGTACATCTACAACCTTAGAGATTCCTGTCACTTCCCCGGATTACTAAAGGCATGAACCCACTATCGAGCATAAATACTCCCTCTTGGAGTTGCAAGCATCTACTTGGCCAAGATAGTTACAAACGACGGAGAGCATGCAAGATTACAAATAACATAGACATGATAGAATCAATAATTAATCTGAAATAGCATCTCAATATCCATCGAATCCCCGTGAACACAACATGTAAGATTACAAATAGATGATCTTGATCATGAACGGAGCTCACAAGATCTAAACATGATAGCACAAAGGAGGAGAACCAACCATCTAGCTACTATATGGACCCGTAGTCCAGGAATGAACTACTCACGCATCACACCGGAGGCAGGCATGGTGATGAAGAAGGCCTCTAGGGTGATCTCTCCCCTCAGGCAGGGTGCCAGGAAGAGCTTCAGATCCCTCCCGATCTAGGGATGGAGATGATGGTGGCTACAGACTCTTTCATGGAATTTTGATCGGGTGCTTAGGGTTTTCGTCCCAGGAGGCTTTTATAGGCGAAGGGGCAAGTTCGGTGGAGGCCCGAGGGGCCCACACCAAGTGGCGGCATGCCTAGGGCTGGCCGTGCCACCCTAGGGTGTGGCCGCCTCGTGGCTCCTCTTTGTCTCCCCTCCGGACTCCGTGTTGCTTCGGGTAAAATATTGACTTTGGCTTTTGACCGGTCCAATTCCGAGAATATTTCCTTACTAGCTTTTCTGAAACAAAAAATAGCAGAAACCAGGCAACTAGCACTGTGGCATCTTGTTAATAGGTTAGTCCCAGAAAATGTATAAAAATACCTCAAAGTATGAACAAAACATAAGAAAGTAGATATAAAGCAAGCATGGAACATAAAAAATTATAGACATGTTTACAATGTATTAACATCCCCAAGCTTAACTCCTGCTCGTCCTCGAGTAGGTAAGTGACAAAAAGAATAATTTTTGAGGTGACATGCACCATCATATTTGTAAAGCATTGATAGCTGGGATCAAAGTACTCTAATCATGAACATAAAAGACAGAGTTCTAACAATAATACATAGCAACTATGTTGTAACATGAAAAAGGTACAAACAAAAGATTCATGAATAACAATGCATTAAAAGACATTTGTTTGTTTCAGATATAGAAAACATAATAAGAATGGTATTCAGCTTGTCCTTCATGATATAGCAAAACATAAATGCATAGGACACCTTCAAAGTTCATAAGGGTGACTAGATACAAATAATCTTAAGAACAAGCAATATCATAGTTATGAATCAATCAACAAGTTTTGGAACAGTGCACATTAAACTAAGAATGGTCACTATGCTCTCTCATTGGTGCATAAAGATAGAAGATGGAGACTCAACATAAAAGTAAAAAGAAAGGCCCTTCATAAGAGGAAAGCAAAGATTTCAAGTTTCATAAAGAGCTTCAAAAAATTATGGTACTTATTAGCTTTCAGCTCTCATTACCCCTATCATAAGCAACTTTTAGGTGATTAGGGTTAATGTGAACAAATATGAGGATATGCTTGCAAGTTATAAGTCAAAAATCTCATGCCCCTTGCCTACGAGTCTCGGACCTCATGCTACTCAACTTTAGTCATAAGTAAGTTCTTGTCATTGTAAGTACATGTGTATCATGGAGAACCGCCAACGGGGTACCCCTTGCCCCATGATACATGAGCTATCCCATATCAAAATGACAAGGCAACAGACAATGAGCATCTCAGCGATCTTTTTATTTGCTATTTGCATAGGTTTTTATTGAGTATGCTTCACATAATGCTCACTATGGTTATGCTGCAAGTTTCCACCATGATTAGGCATGGCTTAGGCTAGCCACCCATGTGTTTCTCTAACACATATACAAACTCCATGAGCTTACAAGCTCCTCTTTTATTTCACACCAACAGGATCATAAACAAAAGAACATGATATCAACTGAATAATAAGTGCAATATTGAAAATGTTCCCCATGACAGCATGGTTCTGCTAATTCTCAACTTATAAAGTGCAAGCATATATGCAACATAGATGGACACAATGGTTAAAGTTTATTAAGTGCAAGAAAGTAAAGTGTGCCATCAAGTTCGTGAGAGCCTTAATCACTAATTTTCACATAATAAATTGGGAGGGTAGATAAAAGCATGAATATACTTGGAATGGTGTAACACACCATGCATAGGAATTTATAGTGGACTCTTTGGAATAACTTGGTTTCTTGGGGGTTGGATGCATGAGTGGAACTCATACTTAGTACATGTGGAGGCTTAGCAAAATACTGGGAGCAACCAACTAAGAGATCACTAATGGCCATAATCATGCAAAGCGACAAAACATTATTAATTAAAGCATAAAGTGATATTACAAGTCAAAAAACTAAATGATCATAGAGGCTAAGGTGACTGATACATAGTCTTAACATGGTGTAAGCATGTGCCAAGTCAACCCAAATAAAGCATCGAAGGAGAATACCACAATATTATGCTTTTGTATGCTAAAACAACGCATGATTCTTTCAAGGCACATTATGAAATCTCAATTGTTTGGAACAAGTCATGCTACAACAATAATTACTAAGCATAAAGTCAAAGCAATATCAAACATGACATGATAAAGTCTAGGCCACAGTCAAAACAAAACTCCTTTTGTACCACTTATAAGCATGAACTTTCCTACTCTTTTCCAATCACCAATCAAGTTATTTGAAATATAATATTAATGCAGGGGTCCATCAAATTTATTTAAGCAAACTAAACAAAAATAAAACTAAAAGCAAAAACAAAGACGCTCCAAGAACAACACAATTGTGCATGAAACAATAAAAATGAAGTGTTTTGGAAGAAAACCTGAGATTTTTATTGATGAAGAAGGGGATGCCTTCAGCATCCCTAAGCTTTGATGCTTGTACTTCTTGAATATTTCTTGGAGTGATACGGGTGGCATCCCCAAGCTTGATATTTTTTCCATACTTCATCTTATCACATTATTCTTCCCCTACACTTGAAAATTTTCCTTTATACAAAACTTCACACAATCCTCATTAGAAACATTAGTGCATTTAAGATAATTGGTCCTATGGTTTAGTTTCATCACAAGTAAAACTTCCATTAGAACAAAGTACTGTAGAAATTTTCTTCTAAAATCTCAAGTTATCAAAGAGAACTCAAAGAGAAAGAGATTAAGAGGCAAATGCAAATAATGGCAGAAATCTGTCAAAACAGACCAGCAAGTAAAAACCAATTTTTCGAAGACCTTATGTTGCTCAAATCGAAAAGTGCTGAACTAACGAAAGTTAGATAATAACCTGGGGCAGAAGCACAAAAAATTACAGCTCAATCCGACGTACAAAGATTTTTCATGAATGTTTACAGTGGAGCACAAAAATCTGTTTCAAGACAACAACTTTCCCATGTCTTACTTCTCTCTCATTAGAAGTTATTCTTGGCACAAAAACCACACAAAAAGGATAAGGAGAGGTTATTACAGAAGTAATAACTTCCAAGACTCATCAAAAGGAAAACTTACTGAATAGAAATTTGGGTTATCTCCCAATTAGTTCTTTTCTTTAACGCCTTTGAGCTAGGCATAGGAAGCAAGATTCAACTATTCTCAAATGAAGAAGCATTAAGATTAATACCAGAAATATCTTCAACAATGAAAGGTATACCATCCAAATAAGTTCTAGAGGATACTCTCTCAATACTCTTGGGTTCACTATTTTCATCAAACAGGTTTTCAGGAACAATCCAATCAAAATTCTTTTCTAAGGCTTCATGCATTCCTACAAGTTTAAAAGGTATTGATATTTTAATTTCATCTCCATTTTTGGGTTTGGTTTTGTCCATCTTTTCTCATGTACCAATAACATCTACACATGATCCTAGCATATTAAAATGATCGAAGACCTTTCTTGCTTCCTTAAGAACATCATATAATTCTTTAAGTAAAGTTTCTAGATTGAAATCTCTTTTTTCAGTATCCTCAATATCTTTAAGTTTAAGAAAAATTACTTGCATCATGGGGTTAAGGTTAACAAACGTAGCCTCCAACATGTGTACTAAAGAAGCTGCAGCAATTTCATAATTTGGAGCAAGTTTTGCTAAAGATCTATCCTCAATATCCTCATGCTTGCTAACATGATTAAATAATTCTTCAATATTATCTTTCCCAATTATAGAGCCACTACCTATTGAAAGGTCTTTCAGGGTGAACTTAGGGATCAACATGGTGAGCTAAGAACGAGGTGACAACTATAGAAAGTAATAATTTTTTTTGTATTTTTTATAAAAGAAACAAACCAGTACAACTATTTTGTGTGTGTTTTTGATAAAGAAACAAGCAAACAAAGCAAAAATAAACTAAGAAAAACAAAAAACAAAGTAAAGAGATTGGTTGCGAGAGACTCCCCTTGTGAGCAGTCCTTGACTCTCCGGCAACGGCGCCAGAAAAAGTGCCTGATGGCTCAAAATGTAGAGCCCGTTGGGGACCCCAAGAGGAAGGTATGATGAGCACAACAAAATGTTTTCCCTTAGTTATGAAACCAAGGTTATCGAACCAGTAGGAGCAAGGAAATAACCCCAAGGTGTTGCTAAAAACTTGGAATCCTGCACAACACAACCATAGAACTTTGCCCCCAACTTACAGTGAGGTTGTCAATCTCAGCGGTTTGCTGAAAACAAAGGATTAAACGCACACTGTGGAAGATAGTAATAGCTTATAGAAAGTAAAAAGTAAACAGTAACAGTAGATGGTATGGCAATGGTAAAAGTATGGACCAGGGTCCATAGTTCACTAGAGGTGATTGTCCTTAAGACAAATAACATGATGGGTGGACAAATTACAATGGGAAAATTGACAGATTCGAGAAAGCATACTATGCATATACTAGACATCTTGACTCCTATGTGATTTGATTGGGCATTACAACATTATACATAGACCGTAATCCAACTACATCTATGACTAATAATCCACCTTTAGGTTATCATCCGAACCCCTTCCAGTATTAAATTGCAAGCAACTGATAATTGCATTAAGCAAAGTGTGTAAAGTAAACAATACGATTGTCCCATTGATACGTTGCTAACGTATCTATAATTTTTGATGTTCCATGCTTGTTTTATATCTACTTTCTTATGTTTTGTCCAAACTTTGGAGTACTTTTACATATTTTCTAGAACTAACCTATTAACAAGATGCCACAGTGCCATTTGCCTATTTTCTTCTATTTTTGGTTCCAAAAAAGCCAGAAAATGAATATTCTCGGAATTGGACCGGACAAAAGCCAAAGTCGATATTTTACCGGAAGACTCACGGAGCCAGAAGACGAGACGGAGAGGGGCCAAGGGCTGGCCACACCATGTGGTGTCACGGGTCCCCCTGGCCACGCCACCAGGTGGTGTGGTCCTCTGGTCCACCCTCTGACATCGCCCCTTCGCCTATAGGAAGCCTCCCAATGAGAAAACCCTAAATAATCTAGCCTCCAGCCACAAAAAGTTCCGCAGCACCGCCGCCACCGAAGGGGAGATTCGGGGGACAGAAGTCTCTGTTCCGGCACCCTGCCGGGACAAGGAAGTGCCCCCGGAGCCATCTCCATCGATCTCCACCACCATCTCCACCGCCGTTGCTGATTCCCATGATGATGCGGGAGTAGTTCTTCCTCGAGGCTAAGGGTTCTAATGGTAGCTATGTGTTCATCTCTCTATCTATGCATGATCATATTGTGATCATGTGTAATCAAGTAGATCTACCTAGGGTGTGGCCCTAGGGTGTGGCCGCCTCGTGGCCCCTCTTCGTCTCCCCTCCGGACTCCCTGTTACTTGGGTAAAATATTGACTTTGACTTTTGTCCGGTCCAATTCCGAGAATATTTCCTTACTAGCTTTTCTGAAACCAAAAATAGCAGAAAACATGCAACTGGCACTGTGGCATATTGTTAATAGGTTAGTCCCATAAAATGTATAAAAATACCTCAAAGTATGAACAAAACATAAGAAAGTAGATATAAAGCAAGCATGGAACATCAAAAATTATAGATACGTTTATGACGTATCAGTCATGATTACCGGAATATGACATACCTACGAACTACTAAGGAAATAATGGTAAGCTAAAGATGTGGGAAATCCCAAAGCAAAATTCACTTGATATTAGAAAGAAATTCATTGCTGAATCTTACAAGTAAAAGGGTTACTTGGATTTTCCCAAATGACTGCAAATCCATAGTGGAAAGGGGTGAATGACAAAAGAACAATTTTTCAAGTGTTGGACAAATTCAAATGAATTTGATTCAAGTGTGCTGAAAGTCTGGTGGATTTAATACTAGTAAAGTACTAGTATCTCATAGTAAATCTCCAAGTTTGATATTTGATCAAAGGATTTTGGAGTTGTTCAAAATAGTGAACGGATATGCAATTTGCATGAAATTGAGTGGGAGCTATGAAAGTATTCCTAAAACAATATGTGAATGGCATATTTTTTGTGTGGGAGCAATGTAAGTCTCAAACTCAAATGTGTCGGGAACACATTTTGAGTGGGAGCAATATAAGTCTCAAATTCAAATATGTGGGAACATAGTTTGAGTAAGAGTAGTGACTCACACCCAAATATGTTGGGAACATATTTTGAATAGGAGCTTAAAGGAGTGATTCTTAAGTGTGTATACGACACACTGAGAATAAAATCGCAAGTACCAATAAATAATGATTTATTGGGAGTAGAAGTTGATAATAAGAATATTACGATATTATGTAGTATTCCTTAAAGGATCCTGAAAAGGGTTTCAAAATAAAAGTTAATTGAGGAACTAGTCCTTGATAACTCGAATTAGGAATAGAATTAAGTCCAACATCGATGGTTGAAAGAAAGAAAAGGATGATCATCATCCACTATGTTGAGACATGGGTTCTATCTTAGAAAACCAAGATGATAACTTAACATAATATATGATCCAAGAAGAAACATTTGAAAAGTGATTAAGTTTGAATCACGGAACGTTGAGCTAAGTTTGCCCGCAGTGTCCAATAGAGAACTGTAGACATGTTTTTCCAAATCCATAAAGGATGACATATCTTAAAGAATAAAGGGTTATGTTATAAGGGAATATGTTGGAAACTCCTGTAATACCAACTAAAGTTAAGTAGGAAGCGAGGTGAACAAAAACATCGAAAGTTACACAGGGTGCACTCGTGTTTCAAGAATTACATTTATAATAATAGATAAGGGTACCATCTAAAGTGTTATATAATGTTATGGCAGGGCTAGTTCGCTTTTAACATAGAATGACATGTCCCAAGGCACAGTGCCCATAAGAAAGCCCTCGAGGTTGATCTAAAGTCACTATAGGCTCCTGGAATCCGGCCTTGTTCTGCTGCCATAGTGACAATGCATACACAAAGATGTTATCATGTGATGATAAAGTATTAATGTTAATCAATGTGACATTAGTAAGTTGCAAAGGATTTGGGACTGTAAAGTACAGGACCAAGACTCAACCTCTTCCATAAGCAAGCATGTTCAGGGTACCGGGATATACGGTGCCAATGATTAAAGAACAAACATAGCTAGTTTATTTGTACTCAAGTGCAAGTGGGAGACTGTTGAAAATATGCCCTAGAGACAAATAATAATAAGGATTATTATCATATTTCATAAATTTTATGATTAAGGTTTATATCATGCTATAACTGTATTGAAGGGAAACGTAAATACACGTGTGATATATAAATAACCAGGGGTTCCCGGTGAAACTCTAGTCACTGGTTCATTGCTCAACAGATGATCAAGGTTTCCTGATCATGTGGCATTTATGCTAGTTGGAAATGGAGTCAACTCATTCTGAGAATGAGATGATGAACAAATACCCAACCTAAACATCATGACCCGATCATGTCACGAAGTTCGAGTTACGATGATTAGAATAGACCCTCGTAGACTATTCCTTAGACCGTGAGGCTATATCAATCATTGTCTCCCGAGATTACTTAGGTAGCATCAAACGTCACTTGGTAATACAGTGATCATAAAGGTGTGTTCAGGTATTCGGAGGAACCATAGAGGCAATATATGTCAAGAGCGGGATTTGTCCATCCGCGTGACAGAAAGATACTCAAGGGCCCACTCGGAGAAGTTATATCCAATAGCTGCGTATCATGTGATTTGATCACATGCATATCACTTGTCGGAACGAGTCAAGTGGCATTGTTCAGTAACGAGATTGAACACGACATGGTGATGTCATTGATCAGATCTCGAGCAATGTAAGTATCGAGATACAAAAGGAATAAGACGCGACTGTCCCGGTTCAAATGACGAAAGATCTTCGAGGAATGCATAGGGGTCACATGGCCATCCAGGTCCCTCTGTCGATCATTGGTCCGGGAGTGTCCCGACCATGTATGGAGTGTTCCCGAACCGTGGGGTATCACGCTTAAGGGCTCGATGATGCTTAGAGAGTGTTTACAGGTCGGTAGAATCACCGAAGAAGAGTAGAGAGAAAACCCAAAGGGTTTCGGTAAGTCCGGAGGATGTCCAAAGTGGAGGTGGAAGGTGTTCCATAGCCACGAAGATTAAATAATATGTGAATGAATGTTAAATATTGATTTAATCATTTATTCATAATTATTTAATAAAGATAAAATCAGTTAAAAGGTCAAAAGGCTTAATGGGCCAATTCTGGAGGGAGAAGGGCCCATGAGGGAAAGGCAAGAGGAGAGAAGGGGCAAAGGTGTGGCTGGATGCCCCCCCCGCGTGATGCCCACTAGGGATGGCTGGCGGCGGCCCCCTCTCCCCCTCCTTTAGTCTCACCCTGGGACTTTGAGGGAGGTATATATAGTGGGGGTATTTGGCCAGGTAAATACACACAATATTCAATAAAGGTTTCCTCACTTTTGGGGAGACCTCCAATTGATATTCTCTCTCTCTCTCTCCCGTGACCGTGGTCCCAAGTTTGGACTACGCGAATGACAGACATCTTCACCGCGGAGCGCCGTCGTGCTACAGGATTCGAATCTAGGAGCTCTACGTCCGTAACTGCTGCTGGATCAGGGAAGCGGGAGTCATTGTCAGGCACCGGATGCATGTAACTCCCCGCGAGGTGTCACACTTGAGGCACTCAAGTCGTTGGAGCCACAGGAGCGCAAGGACTTCATCACGACCTTGAGGTCGGCTTTGGCTAGTCTACATCAACCACGCTCTCCTGAGCGTTGACAACACTTTTCGGTCTTCAAGGGTAAGTTAAAAAAGCCCCTCCCGTTACTGCATTACTAATAGATTGGTCCTGGCAACATCAGGGATTCAGGGGCATAGGGTAAAATTTTATTGTTTTCATACGCGAACCCCTACATGTACTTCATGTTTTAATGTACTTCTGTGTTTGGCTTTTCATTGCACATGTATGTACTCTGCCTTTTGTGTACTTATACTCCTAGTGTTTGTGTACTTCTACTCCGGGTGTATGCATACTTGTATTCCATGGTTTATGTACTTGTATTCCATGTGTATCGCGCTAGTGATACCCATATCTGTTAGCTTTTAGAAAGTCAGCCTTTCTCTAGGGAGGTACGCCATCTTCCGCAAGGTTGGTCTTGTTAAAATGGATTCTAGTCGATGTCTAGTAGGCTATCCCGTTCTATACAAACTCGTGTAACTCTTCTATTGTATGCCCGATTGATGTAATATATATACACACCGTATCGTCCCTATTGGGCATCAAAAATCTTATTGAGTTTTCATATGGTATTCTTCTAGTCGCATCAAGATTGCCATGAGTTTCGAAGCTTTGTCGTCTTCATCCATGGCGTACTCCGGCAGATCGCTGGGCAAGTCGGTCTCAGAAAAATTGACAGGGGAGAACTTCATGATTTGGAAGACTCAAGTGATATGCTGGCGATTAGAGGCGCGTGGCTGGCTGGCTACCTCGATGGATCGATCAAGAAGCCAGAGGAGGAGATTACCACCAAGGACGATAGTGGGAAAGAGGTGTCCCGAGTACACACGTTCGATCTCGCAGGATCAAACGTTGCTCGACCACCTTCTCAGAAACATGATGAGGGAGATCCTAGTTCAAGTTGCTGGGCTGAATAGCGTGGCGAAAGTTTGGGCATAAGTGACAGAGATGTTCTCTGCGGTGTCATAGGGTTGGATTTTCTAGCTACGTATTGCGTTAGCAAAGACGTAGAAGAAAAACATGTCCGGGAAGGCTTAGTTCGGTCGGATCAAATCTCTTACTGACGAGATGGCAAATGTTAGACATAAATTGGTCTAGATGATTAGTACGATGGCTTCAATCATGGCTTTACTGAAGACTGCAACTAAGGTCACAGTGGGTGATCTGTATTCTATGTTCCTCCCATATGAATCTCGCCTGGAAGGAAGGGTCCCTGGAAACAATGGATCTTTTGGCAGCGATCTCTCCACTAACGCTGCATCGCGAGGCGGTTTTGGCAATCATGGAGGCAGCAGCTTTGGACAGCGAGGAGGTCGCGGAGGCGGGCATGGAGGCTACCACGGTGGTGGTCATGGGGGCCACATAACAATAATGGTGGGAGTGGTTATTACCCCCAGAACAATAACATAGGAGGAAATTACTAGGGATTTCTATTTTCATGCCCCTGGTTTGTTAGTTGTACTCAGTTTTCCCCAGCCGCTTAGTTTTTCCTCACTTTTTCCCTCCCTCCATTTTGAAACCCTCACATGCGCTCGGACGAGGGGATGTCGTCAGGTCAAAGGCTTGATCGTTACATGCTGACCGGTGGGACCATGTTTGGGCTAGTCGTGTGTTGAGTGTTACGTTACGTCGCCTCGATCGTTACATGCTGACAGGTGAGGCCAGGATACACAGCGGACTAGCCAACTGTGGCGCCCCGCAAAAACCACTACTAGAAAATCGTCGTGTTTTTGTGCATTGCATCATCATGACCGCATGCTCATGTCATCATGCCACCTTGCATTTGAGCATCGTCATGTCATCTTGCATTTGTTTGCATAAAACTATTTTCGAAAAGTCTAGTTTTGGTTTTCTAAATACCCCGTCTTTATTTCAAATCAAAACTCTGGTCTTTTCCGGGTCTTTTATTTATCTAAAAACCATTTACAAAAGTATTTTAAAATAAAAATATAAATATAAAAAAAATTTTTTAGGGGAGGCAGCCGGCCATGCCCAAAGGCCCAGCCAGCCGGCCTACCACCCTTCTCTCCCTAAACCCTAACCAGCTGACCCACTCCCCCCACACCCAGCCTCCACCCCGCCGCCACTCACAGCCGCATGCACCTGCCCACCACACCACCCGCCTCCTTCCCGTGTCCCCACGCCACCACCTGCCGCCCAACCAAATCCCCTGGGCGGGCAACTCCCTCTCCATCTCCCGCTCAACTGCCCACCTGCACGCACTCCCGCGCGGGCCCCACACCGACAACCTCGGGACCTCCGCCCGCGTCTGGCCCACCACCCGCTCGTCCCCGCCTCCATCCTCTCCTCTTTCCCCGCCGCCAGCGCCTGGCGCTCCTGCCGCCGCCTCCTTCTTCCTCCCTCGACAAAGCCCGCCGCCGGCGTCTTCCCGACCCTGAGCTCCTCCGGCCGCCGCCGCCCTCCGGCCTCCTTCCCGCGTCGGCCTCGCCATCTCCCTCTTCAGGCGCCGCCCTCCTCCAGTCGTCTCCGTCCCATCTTCCCTGCTCCGACCCCGAGCCCCGCCCCTCGCCCTCGCCCTCTCTCGTGACCCGGTCCCCAGCAGCCTCGACCTCCCCGCTCCCTCCCTGGCCATGCGCCGCCACAGCGACGACCTCCTCGCTGGCCGTCTGCCGCTCGGCCCCTAGCTCGCCGAGCCCTATTCCTCGTCCTCGACGACCACTGCCGCCGCTATGACTTGGGGCATGGACGTCCTCGGCCGCCCTCCCGGAGGCTGCCTCCTCTGCTAATGCCCACCGTCACCATGTCCACCTCCACGCGCACCCGTGTCGTCGGTTCCCTACTCGACGCTGACCCACGCGCTCCGGCCGCCTTGAGCGCTACGTCCACAAGTTGCAGGGCCTCGGATGCCATGCGCCTGAGCGTCGCAAGAGGTCACATGTACACCGCTCCTGCATGTGAACCGCACTGCGCATGCTTCACTACGTTTGTATTGGTCCTGTCCATCTCAAGATTGGGTGCTCGTGCTTGCCAGGTTTTTGATTCGTTTGAGCTTGCTTAAGCTGATGCATAGCAATCCTGTTGTCGACGATGCGTTTCTGGTGACGCTGTCTGTTGAGATGTTTTTCAAGATCCCCCTGATGAAACGATCTACACTGGCCTGGTCCTGATGAACAACCATCACCGATAACCAAGCACTCCCTTCACGGAATGTCATGATCTTCCTCACGGAGCGTCGAGACCCCCGAACCCAGAGAATCCCCGGACGCCAAGTCCGACCCGATCCCGCCGAACCCCGAACCCCGAACCCCTGGAACCAAGATCTTCCGAACCCAGATGTGTGAACCTTTTCCCGAGCCCCTATTTTTATAAATGCTTTATATAAAACTGTCGCATAATAAATTGTTCATGCATGCATATCTGTCTGTGGGTTGGGGGCATTATGCCGATTCACCGCATGATTAAATATGGAGTCTATATGCGGGATATTGTTGTCTTATTCCGGACTCCATTTAATTTGAGTAGCGAACCGATGCCATGTTTTGCATTGTTAAGACAACATTTAAATTGCGGGGTAGCTAAATAACTCGAACCGTTTAATTAATTGTTGGGACCCTGGTTCCGCTTAATACTGCCTAATTGCACCGCATCTGCATCACATCATAAGCATGCCGATTCTTCTGCCGTAGTATTAAATATCGCATCCGTTGTTTCTTCTAGTGTTTGCTTCTTCGCGGATTAGGCCGATGAGTTGATGCGAGTATCGACAAGTTCTCCAGATATGATCCTTCGGCAGTGTTTCCCAGGCGAGCATCCCTTCCCTTCTACCTATTTTGCATTTATAGTCTTTATTTCCTCCTGTTGATCCATTGCTATCCGTATCGCGATGCTTTAGTGTTCCGTACCAGTTATATTCCTGCAGCCGTTATATTGCCTGGGACACCTCCTATTACCCGTTGCTTGTTAGACAGTTGGCCCTGCGAGTCGTAGTTGCTTGCTCAGGTGTTGCTTCGCGTCGTCGATGTTCCATAGTTGTTGGGAGGTTGGCAGATGTTTAATGGTGGAGCTGATCATGTTTCTAATTATAGTTTATTAATTAATGCTGGAAATAGATTAATGAAGAGGCACCGGTGGGTAATAGTAATTTTATGGTTTTTAACCACCCACTTGTGTCCACCTAGGACCCGAGTTCTTGACACCTGTTCCGAGATCGAGCGCGCTAACCACAGGTGGGGTGTGTGGGCACCCCCATCGGCTTACTACCTGATTTCAAAGTACTGTATCGGGGGCACAAGTAGTTTGGGGCTTTATTACTATTCTGTACTTATGCCATGTTAGTGCTTTATTTAATTTGTGCGTGGAGCACCTGTACTGTTTTAGATCGCACCACGTTTTTGGTATCGACAAGCCCAGTCACCCCTTTTTCGGGTTCCCAGTCATTTACCGCCGTCATCGCAAACCCTGGGTCCGCCTCGGAGCCGGCCGACTTCATTGCGGGTAGCTTAGTGGGGTGGCCCCCATGTACTTGCTTTGGTCTGGGAAACGTCATGACTTAGGCCCCGCCGACATACCAATGGGTGTATGCTAATTGATCTGGCAAAAGGGTCAAAGTGCGTGTGGATACTTTGGTGCACCCCTGCAGGGTTAAATCTTTTCGAAAAGCCGTGTTCGCGGTTATTGAAGACTTGGAGCACACTTTCTCGATCATAGACAACTATAACTAAAGTTTACTGTTATAATTTGACTTACATCTGAGATGACTAATAAGTTGGATAACTGCCATGGAAAGATTAAATAACACTGCCACCGTGTGAGTTTCCTCGGCTTGACTTCCTCGTTTGGTCTCGAGGGGGAACACCAGGATGGGTACGTTTGGTGTAGTCTCAGGTTGGATCCGAATAGGTCTTTCTTATCCCTCTCTAATAGCCGCCAGTTTCACAAAGTCTCTATAGGTTGTTTAGTGCTGCTGCGCTGCCGCTTCAGTCCACCATACCTATGTAGGCGAGAGCCACCGAATTCTAGCCTCGCCGTGTACTGGCCTCAATACTGACGCTCCTCGTTTTCCTTTGCCCTTTGTCGGCACCCCTTTTGTTTTAGCAGGTTTGAGATCGCCGTCGTTAGCAGGGTTACCCTTCCAGCTTGGCCTGGGCAGGGTTATGGACGCCATTGGTTATTCTTCAGGGCTCTTAGCCCCATTTGCACCTTGTCTATCGTCGGACGCTCTATCGTTTCCAAGGTGATTTGGATCTTTGTATAATATATCTGTATTCTTGACTCACAGAGTCGTTGTTGTATTTATCTGTGCTGTGGGTCCCATCGAGGACTGTTGTGTAATGGTATTACTTCGTTTTCCACCCGCACGAAAGTGCCTGGTGGGCGTCCTTGAATCGTTTCTATGCGGGTTTGGCGAAAAGGGCTAAAACTTGCATAGGGCCGATTTGAGGGTGTTACAGAGTGGTATCAGAGCCCAGCAGTTACGATACCCCACAAGTCTAGCCTGTAGGATAACCTAGCTAACGGCCGAAGTAGAGTGTCAAAACTATTTTGCAAAATCGGTTGGCTAGATCTGATTAGGTCTGATTCTACTCCTTACCCCTCTGCTGTTCTCCTCTTACCTCTGCGTGTTTTGAATCTGCTCTCTTCTCTTTCTTCGAGTCCAGGATTTCTCGTGGTTGGGTTTCCGTCGTACCTTCAGGGTTTCGCTTCTTCCTTTGGTAACGGTGCTTCTACATGCATACTTCATGCTATCTGAGTGATCCTTTATCTGCGGTACCATTTTTTGTTCCTTGTTTGTGCCTTCCGGTGGTTCCCGACGCGACGACATCCTCTATGCCAGATCCGATGCAGAGTCTGCATTTCTCCTTTGTTCCGAACCTCGATTGTCGAGATCTTGAGTCTGATTCCGAGAATGGTGGCACGCTTGTCTACTGATTGTGCGGAGTAATAGTTTAGGTGCGTGATGGATTGGCCCCCATGCCGACTACTCACTCTATTCGCTCTTGTTCATTGCAGTGGATTAGAATGCATCATCTCTCTCCTTCTATCGAAGTTAGAGGTGGCTTTATTTGTTGATACCTCTACCTTCGCCCTTTGTTTCCCGGAGTGTTCTCTCGACGATCACGGACAACGACCTCTTGTTAGTGGTGTCGCGAGCATCTACCCGAAGCGAGAAGATTATGATCATCGGCCTTCTTCCCGGTACCATGAGGCGGATCTCGAGGGCGAGATCCCTTGTTAGTGGTGTCGAATTGTGGCGCCCCGCAAAAACCACTACTAGAAAATCGCCGTGTTTTTGTGCATTGCATCATCATGACCGCATGCTTCATGTCATCATGCCACCTTGCATTTGAGCATCGTCATGTCATCTTGCATTTGTTTGCATAAAACTATTTTCGAAAAGTCTAGTTTTGGTTTTCTAAATACCCCGTCTTTATTTCAAATCAAAACTCTAGTCTTTTCCGGGTCTTTTATTTATCAAAAAACCATTTACAAAAGTATTTTAAAATAAAAATAAAAATAAAATATTTTTAGGGGAGGCAGCCGGCCAGGCCCAAAGGCCCAGCCAGCCGGCCTACCACCCTTCTCTCCCTAAACCCTAACCAGCCGACCCACTCCCCCCACACCCAGCCTCCACCCCGCCGCCACTCACAGCCGCATGCACCTGCCCACCACACCACCCGCCTCCTCCCCGTGTCCCCACGCCACCACCTGCCGCCCGACCAAATCCCCTAGCGCGCAACTCCCTCTACATCTCCCGCTCAACCGCCCACATGCACGCACTCCCGCGCGGGCCCCGCACCGACAACCTCGGGACCTCCGCCCGTGTCCGGCCCACCACCCGCTCGTGCCCGCCTCCATCCTCTCCTCTTACCCCGCCGCCAGCGCCTGGCGCTCTCGCCGCCGCCTCCTTCTTCCTCCCTCGATAGAGCCTGCCGCCGGCGTCTTCCTAACCCAGAGCTCCTCCGGCCGCCGCCGCCCTCCGGCCTCCTTCCTGCGTCGGCCTCACCGTCTCCCTCTTCAGGCGCCGCCCTCCTCCGGTCGTCTCCGTCCCGTCTTCCTTGCTCCGACCCCAAGCCCCGCGCCTCGCCCTCGCCCTCTCTCGCGACCTGGTCCCCAGCGGCCTCGACCTCCCCGCTCCCTCCCTGGCTGCGCACCGCCACAGCGACGACCTCCTCGCTGGCCGTCTGCCGCTCGGCCCCTAGCTCGCCGAGCCCTGTTCCTCGTCTTCGACGACCACTGCCGCCGCTGTGACTTGGGGCATGGACGTCCTCGGCCGCCCTCCCGGAGGCTGCCTCCTCTGCTAATGCCCACCGTCACCATGTCCACCTCCGCGTGCACCCGTGTCGTCGTTTCCCTGCTCGACGCTGACCCGCGTGCTCCGGCCGCCTTGAGCCCTACGTCCACAAGTTGCAGGGCCTCGGATGCCATGCGCCTGAGCGTCGCAAGAGGTCACATGTACACCGCTCCTGCATGTGAACCGCGCTGCGCATGCTTCACTGCGTTTTGTATTGGTCCTGTCCATCTCAAGGTTGGGTGCTCGTGCTTGCCAGGTTTTCGATTCGTTTGAGCTTTCTTAAGCTGATGCATAGCAATTCGTTTGTCGACGATGCATTTCTGGTGACGCTGTCTGTTGAGATGTTTTTCAACATCCCCCTGATGAACAACCATCACCGATAACCAAGCACTCCCTTCACGGAACGTCATGATCTTCCTCACGGAGCGTCGAGACCCCCAAACCCGGAGAATCCCCGGATGCCAAGTCCGACCCGATCTCGCCGAACCCCGAACCCTTGGAACCAAGATCTTCTGAACCCAGATGTGTGAACCTTTTCCCGAGCCCCTATTTTTATAAATGCTTTATATAAAACTGTCGCATAATAAATTGTTCATGCATGCATATCTGTCTGTGGGTTGGGGGCATTATGCCGATTCACCGCATGATTAAATATGGAGTCTATATGCGGGATATTGTTGTCTTATTCCGGACTCCATTTAATTTGAGTAGTGAACCGATGCCATGTTTTGCATTGTTAAGACAACATTTAAATTGCGGGGTAGCTAAATAACTCGAACCGTTTAATTAATTGTCGAGACCCCGGTTCTTCTTAATACTGCCTAATTGCACCGCATCTGCATCACATCATAAGCATGCCGATTCTTTTGCCGTAGTATTAAATATCGCATCCGTTGTTTCTTCTAGTGTTTGCTTCTTCGCGGATTAGGCCGATGAGTTGATGCGAGTATCGACAAGTTCTCCGGATATGATCCTTCGGCAGAGTTTCCCAGGCGAGCATCCCTTCCCTTCTACCTATTTTGCATTTATAGTCTTTATTTCCTCCTGTTGATCTATTGCTATCCGTATCGCGATGCTTTAGTGTTCCGTACCAGTTATATTCCTGCAGCCGTTATATTGCCTGGGACACCTTCTATTACCTGTTGCTTGTTAGACTGTTGGCCCTGCGAGTCGTAGTTGCTTGCTGAGGTGTTGCTTCGTGTCGTCGATGTTCCGCAGTTGTTGGGAGGTTGGCAGATGTTTTATGGTGGAGCTGATCATGTTTCTAATTATAGTTTATTAACTAATGCTGGAAATAGATTAATGAAGAGGCACCGGTGGGTAATAGTAATTTTATGGTTTTTAACCGCCCACTTGTGTCCACCTAGGACCCGAGTTCTTGACACCTGTTCCGAGATCGAGCGCGCTAACCACAGGTGGGGTGTGTGGGCACCCCCATCGGCTTACTACCTGATTTCAAAGTACTGTACCGGGGGCACAAGTAGTTTGGGGCTTTATTACTATTCTGTACTTATGCCATGTTAGTGCTTTATTTAATTTGTGCGTGGAGCACCTGTACTGTTTTAGATCGCACCACGTTTTTGGTATCGACAAGCCCAGTCCCCCCTTTTTCGGGTCCCCAGTCGTTTACCGCCGTCATCGCAAACCCTGGGTCCGCCTCGAAGCCGACCGACTTTGTTGCAGGTAGCTTAGCGGGGTGGCCCCCATGTACTTGCTTTGGTCTGGGAAACTTCATGACTTAGGCCCCGCCGCCATACCGATGGGTGTATGTTAATTGATCTGGCAAAAAGGGTCGAAGTGCGTGTGGATACTTTGGTGCACCCCTGCAGGGTTAAATCTTTTCGAAAAGCCGTGTCCGCGGTTATGGACGACTTGGAGCACAGTTTCTCGATCATAGACAACCATAACTAAAGTTTACTGTTATAATTTGACTTACATCTGAGATGACTAATAAGTTGGATAACTGTCATGGAAAGATTAAATAACACTGCCACCGTGTGAGTTTCCTCGGCTTGACTTCCTCATTTGGTCTCGAGGGGGAACACCAGGATGGGTACGTTTGGTGTAGTCTCATGTTGGATCCGAATAGGTCTTTCTTATCCCTCTCTAATAGCCACCAGTTTCACAAAGTCTCTATAGGTTGTTTAGTGCTGCTGCGCTGCCGCTTCAGTCCACCATACCTATGTAGGCGAGAGCCGCCAAATTCTAGCCTCGCCGTGTACTGGCCTCAGTACTGACGCTCCTCTTTTTCCTTTGCCCTTTATCGGCACCCCTTTTATTTTAGCAGGTTTGAGGTCGCCGTCGTTAACAGGGTTACCCTTCCAGCTTGGCCTGGGCAGAGTTATTGATGCCATTGATTATTCTTCAGGGCTCTTAGCCCCATTTGCATCTTGTCCGTAGTCGGACGCTCTATCGTTTCCAAGGTGATTTGGATCTTTGTATAATATATCTGTATTCTTGACTCACGGAGTTGTTGTTGTATTTATCTGTTCTGTGGGTCCCATCGAGGACTGTTGTGTAATGGTATTACTTCATTTTCCACCCACACGAAAGTGTCTGGTGGGCGTCCTTGAATCGTTTCTATGCGGGTTTGGCGAAAAGGGCTAAAACTTGCATAGGGCCGATTTGAGGGTGTTGCACCAACCATCTCTTGCTGATTATGGGGGACGTGGTGTGGGACCATGTGGGGCGTGTTTGGTGGTTACGTGCGCCTTGTCGCCTAGATTGGAAGTGTTTTTTGTTATTTTTATGATTGACCTTTTTAAGAGTGCCTTTCCCCTCTTTCTCGCTAACAGTTGTGTTTTTTTGCCCAAAAAGGTAGCGAATCTAGAGCAGCTTCTCTCTTCATTCATTGTTCCTTTTGCCCTAGTTTTCTCCAATCTGGTAGCAAATCTAGAGCAGCAAAACTAACCAGCACCATAAATAAATTTAGTAAATAGAGTAGATGTAGATAGAGCAGCTAATATAGGTTATATAGTAAGGTACTTAACGAGGTTCGATAATTATGCTGCTCAGCAGTAGCAGCGGACAAGTTCAACACAGAGAAGACAAAAGAAGCTGCTGTACAGCAGCAACAACAACAGCAAATCAGTGGCCCCTCATGGCCTTTGCTAGGAGGGCATCCGCCTCCTCCCTCTAGCGCCTCCTGCACTTCTTGCTGCCTAGTCCCTTGACCTTGGGCACCTTGGGCTTGATCGGGGTCATGCGACCCTCCTCGATAGCCACCTTTTGGAGGTTGTAGAGGTGAAGACCAAGCTCCTGGTGCTTGGCTATGAAGTTGTGGACATTCACGGACTCGCCGCAGGTCCTCACGTCCTCGGCATGCTTCACGAGGGAGTTGAAGTCCGTGGCGTGAAGCCTCCTGGTGGGGCAGAAGGGGCACCTATACATGTCGCCGATGAAGAAGTTGTTGTACTGGCCGAACTTCAGCCTCCTCAGCACATGACGAGTCTTGGTGTCCTTGGACTCGTTGTCGCTACTAACGTTGCTGCTATCCTCCTATTGGAAAAAACATTAGAGTGCAACAAGGACATGATTGAGATACTTTGATTATCAGGATTGATTACTTGCATAAATTAACTGATTGAGATCTCCTGATTATTCCCCAAATCTCAAACCAAATCGAATACTGATCCCAACTACGAACAGGGGGGGGGGGGTTCAAATATGAACAGGGGGATTCATCGATATATGAGATCTAACACAAGAGGATTAGCTACTGTAAAAATACGAACAACCGAGCCCTAATAACATACGATCTAGCATCCAACGATGGGAACGGGGGAAGAACAAGGGAAGGGGAGAAAACCCTGGTTACCTCCAACCATGGGTCGGCGATGCTGGTGTCGTAGGGATTCTCTAGCCTTATGTAGACAGCCTCCTCATAGGGGTCCCAGCCAAGCGGGATCTGCCTGACACCGGCAGGGGCCTCCTCGCCGGCGGCTACGGCGGATGTGGGGATGGGGATGGGGGCATGTAGGGGACCGGGGGCTCCTCACCGGCGGCCTTGGAGGCGCCGATGGCCACCACACCATTCTTCTTCATCGCCGGCGTTGTTGGGGTTATCTTGGGGGTTTGCAGAAGTTGATGGGATAGTGGAGACGGTTGAGTGAGCGAGTGAGTGATGAGTGAGAGTGGGGAGGCCTCTATTAAAGGAGAAGGGAAGCGGAGTTTCGTTGCACTACCGTGCACCGCGTACTCTACTGCACCATGCACGGCCACACGTGTCCGCTACCGCCCCGTGCACCGCACACGCATACCGTGAGTCACAGTTTTTCCTCGTATCTAACCCAGGCGATTCAGTTGTACTCAGTTTTGCCCTCGAGTGTAACACTGAAAGTTTGGTTGTACTCAGTTTTGCCCTCCAGTACTAACACTACCTGTGTAATATGCTCAGTTTTACCCTCCGGTGGCTGGTCAACAAAGAGTCAACGAATAGGTTTTAGCTAGCTAATTGAGTCATTTTATGCACAACAAATTCAAAAAGAGCAAAACACAGTGGCATCTACCTAGGGAGTCTTATTATGTGACCTGCCACCATAAGAAATGTATATAAACCAAGTTTTAACTTAAATCACCACTTCTCAAATCACCTAATGTCTATGAAGGTTCATGGCTTTCTACTCAAGCCTCTTCCTAAAACATCCCTCCCCAAAAAATAGTTTGTCCGAATGAGGCAATAATTGTCAAACTGGTGTATATTTTAATTGCAAATAGTTTGATGTATGCCGAGATGTATTTTATTGTATAAAAGACGCATTTTCCATTTTTAAATCCTTTTCTATTTTCTATTTGAATCCCTTTGTCAGTCTTGCCCTTGGTTTTTAAGTTCTACTTAGTTTTGCCCTTGGTTCTTAAGTTCTACTGAGTTTTCCCCTCTCTTTGTATCCATCTCTCGCACCTATTCTCATCTTCGCTGTTACACTCTGATTGGTCGAGACAGTTGTCACACGGATCGTGCCCACTAACCGTTGATCCTTTGTGATCTAGCGGACAGGATAACCCCTATATCTGTGGGGGGCACCCCTCTATCCATGAAAAATAACGAGGTACTTTAACTCCATAAACAAATGAACTTGAATATAATTTGAAGGGAACGTGTTCGAAGGTGTATAATTTGTGCATGACATTCCACTCTATGAAAATGATAATCTCTCAAGATTTTCTTAGCACAATATTATCACGTATTAAGTGCGATTTCAAAGAGTTCAAATGTGTATAATTTTCATATACGCAAGTTTATGCATTACATTCCACTGCATGGAAATGATAAATGATCAGGATTTTATTAGCACAACATTATCATGACCTAAGTGAGTGCGATTTCAAAGAGTTCAAAGGTGTATAATTTTTGTATACACAAGTTTATGCATTATATTTCACTCCATGGAAATGGTAATCTTTGAAGATTTTCTTAGCACAACATTATCATGTATTAAGTGTGATTTCAAAGAGTTCAAAGGTGTATACTTTTTGTATACGCAAGTTTATGCATTATATTTCACTCCATGGAAATGATAATCTCTCAAGATTTTCTTAGCACAACATTATCACGTATTAAGTGCGATTTCAAAGAGTTCAAATGTGTATAATTTTTGTATATGCAAGTTGATGCATTATATTTCACTCCATGGAAATAGTAATCTCTCAAGATTTTCTTAGCAGAACATTATCACGTATTAAGTGCGATTTCAAAGAGTTCAAAGGTGTATAATGTTTGTATACGCAAGTTTATGCATTATATTTCACTCCATGGAAATGATAATCACTCAAAATATTCTTAGCACAACATTATCACGAATTAAGTGCAATTTCAAAGAGTTGAAAGGTGTATAATTTTTGTATACGCAAGTTTATGCATTATATTTCACTCCATGGAAATGATAATCTCTTAATATTTTCTTAGCACAACATTATCACGTATTAAGTCCGATTTCAAAGAGTTCAAAGGTGTATAAACTTCGTATATGCAAGTTTATGCATTAGATTCCACTCTACAAAACTGGGGGAGAAAATAATAATCTCTCAAATTTTTTTAGCACATCATTATCATGTATTAAGTGCGATTTAAAAGTGTTCAAAGGTTTATAATTTTCGCATATGCAAGTTTGTGCATTACATTCCACTCTATGAAAATGATAATCTCCCAAGATTTTCTTAGCACAACATTATCACGTATTAAGAGCGATTTCAAAGAGTTCAAAGGTGTATAATTTTTGTATATGCAAGTTTATGCATTATATTTCACTCCATGGAAATAATAAATGATCAGGATTTTATTAGCACAACATTATCATGTCCTAAGTGTGATTTAAAAGAGTTCAAAGGTGTATAATTTTAGTATATGCATTACATTTTACTATATGAAAATAAAGCAATGGCACGGGCGCGGGCGTGGGGCTGGCTTGGGGTCCCATCTTGCAACACCAACCTGGGTAAGCTGTTGGTCCGGAGCTCACGTGGATAAGCTGTGGGTCCGGTGCTCACGTGGATAAGCTGTGGGTCCGATGCTGATCTGGATAAGTTGAGAGAGGTATCCACTACGAGAACCGACTGAACGTGGCCCTACTTGTCAGCATGTAACGGCAAGGGTACACTATGGGACCCGACAGAACGTGGCCCTACTCGTCAGCACGTAACAATGAGGGTCCACTACGGGACCCGACTGAACGCGGCCCTACTTGTCAGCACGTAACGGCAAGGCTGACAGACGGTGAGTTTCAGACCATATGAGAGTTTCCGACAAGGAGATGGGAAAAAATAAGGAAAAACTAAGTTGCTGGGGAAAACTGAGTATAACTAACGAACCGAGGGTACAAAAATAGAAATCCCAAATTACTATCCCCAGGGTGGACAATATCAGCGCCAAGGTGGGGGGGGGGGGGGACGTGGTTAAGGTGGAGGCACTCCTGGTTTGATTTGTCAAATTTGCGGCAAGGAGGGGCATCTGGCTTTTCGTTGCTGGAAGCGTTTCAACAAGAATTTTCAGCCTACACTAGAAAAATCAGCAAGTGTTGCGACGAGTTCATATGGAGTGGATACTAATTGGTACATCGATTCAGGGGCGACGAATCACGTTAGAGGGGAATTAGACAAGATGACCGTACGATATCACTACAATGGCCAAGACAAAATTCACAATGCAAACGGTTCAGGTATGGATATACATCACATTGGCCATTCGTTATTTCATACCCCCAATCATGATTTCTGGCTTAATAATATCTTGCATGTTCCCCAAGCCATCAAAAGTCTCCTCTCCACTCATCATCTTACTAAAGATAATAATGCTTTCATAGAATATTAGCCTAATTAGTTTTTTATTAAGGACCAAGACACAAAGAAGGTCCTTCTTCAAGGTAGATGTGTGAATGGTCTTTATCCTCTTCCTTCATCATCCTCATCATCGTTCAGGAGACAAGATTTTGGTATCCAATCTTCTTCGCATTGGCATGGGCGTTTATGGCATCCCTCTTTTGTGATTGTCCAAAAAATTCTTAGACATAATAACATTCATTTTAGTGAGTCCAATAAATAGTCAGTTTCTGATGCCTGTCAAAAGGCTAAGAGTCATTAGTTACCCTATCCTAAATCTTTTAGTGTATCCTCTATTCCCTTAGAACATGTGTTTTCTGATGTATGGGGTCCTGCTCCTGCTTCGGCTAGTCAAAATAAATATTATGTGAGTTTTATTGATGATTATAGCAAGTTCACTTGGATATATCTGCTGAAAAATAAATATGATGTGTTTCAGAAGTTCCATGATTTTCAACATCATGTAGCGAGACTTTTTATAAGAAAATTCTTGCTCTCCAAACTGACTGGGGTGGTGGGTACCAAAAACTAAACTCCTTTTTTCAAAGGGTCAGAATTTCTCACCATGTTTCATGCCCCCATGCTCATCAGTAGAATAGGTCTACTGAACATAAAAATAGGCATATTGTCGAGGTTGGGTTATCTCTTCTTGCCTATGCGTCCATGTCTCTTAAATACTGCGATGAGGCCTTTTCCATGATGGTTTATTTAATTAATTGTCTTCTTAACAAAGTTGTTGCTTCTCAATCTACAATTGAGGGTCTTTTTAAATCCAAACCTATTTTTTCCCTCCGTATCTTTGGATGCGTGGTATGGCCTAATCGTTGTCCTTATAATGCTCGTAAATTCCAATTTTTCTCGCCTTCCTTGGATATAGTGATCACCACAAAAGGTATAAGTGTCTCGATATTGCTACCGACCGTATCTATATCTCACGTGATCTTGTTTTTGATGAGTTCGTTTTTCCGTTCACTGACCTTCATCCTAATGCCGGTGCTCAATTACATGCTGAAATTTCTCTTCTTTCACCATATTTTCATTTACCTATGTTTGGGGGTCACGATTTACGAGCTAAAGATGATGCTAATCCTGCTAATGAATTATCTGCTTAGTCTATTGCACATGAATCACGTGATTTTATTCAAAACGGTGATTTTGGGGCTAATGCTAGGTCTGTCTCCTCGATCCTGACATGATCTGCATCAGGATCTACTTCTGAATCGGCCTCAGATCGTGGCCGGGTAGAAAACGTGTCGTGAGGGGCAGGGCCTCTGCCTGCAGGCCACGCGGCACCACCCGACTCGCCCGCCCGAGATTCTCCCGTGGTCGCAACAACGATCGGTCACGCGTCCGTTTCACGCGATGCAGTTTTGCTCTCCCCTGCCAGATCTTCTATCACGGACTCAGAGGCTACAATGTCTTCGCCCGGATCATGTGTGGGCGATGATTTTTCACCATCTAGCGACATTAATTCTGGTGCTATTAATTCGGAACCTTCTCTGGATGTTGGTACTGTTCCTTCCGAACGTCCAAGAACACGTCTTCAACATGGTATTGTTAAACCACTGATTGTTACCGATGTTCGTATTCGGTATGATAAACTTCATTTTGCAACTTTTGTGCCACAGGTGAGCCTGATAATCTCTAGGAAGCTCTTGCTGATTCCAATTGGAAAGTTGTGATGGGTGAGGAGTTCTCGGCTCTAATGCGCAATAATACGTGGCATCTTGTTCCTTCTTCTCAAGGGCGCGATATTATTGACTGCAAATTAGTGTATAAGGTAAAACGGAAGGCCGATGGTATTGTTGACAGGTACAAGGCGTGTCTGGTTGCTAAAGGATTTAAGCAACATTATGGTATTGGTTATGAGGATACATTTAGTCATGTTATCAAAGCATCCAGTATTCGTTTGGTTCTTTATTTGGCTATCTCCCATAAATAGAAGCTTCAACAACTTGATATGAAGAACAGTTTCTGCATGGTGTTCTGAAAGAAGAGGTCTATATGCGGCAACCTCCTAGTTATCAGGACCGCGCTCATATGGGACATGTTTGCAAGCTTTATAAGGAGCTTTATGGATTGAAACAAGCTCCTCATGTGTGGTATGCATGCTTGAGTTCTAAACTTCATGCTCTTGGTTTTTCAGCATCTAAAGCTGATGCCTCGTTGTGTTTTCTTCAACAAAGGGGGAGTGTCTATCTTTATGCTTATCTATGTTGATAACATTGGTGTAGTCTATGGGGTAGTCTATGTTTTTAATATCATAATTGAGTAAGAGAGTTTGTGTCCTAAGTACCATAACAGTGAAGTGTCTTATTTACACCCAGATCAATAAATCAAGTCTATAAAAACACTTCTAATCCAATCATTGTATTTCCGAAAAATTCATAAAGTAGTAACGAGACCATGCCAAGGACTTGTTATGTGGATCTTCATACATATCTTTTTCTTCTCTTTTTTTCTTCCTCTTTCAAGGATCATTGGCCGTTTCTTTTACAAGTGCTTGCACAACCTTTGAGAGTACCAATAATTTTGTCAATATATTTACACGTATGCCACTCATGTCATCAACTTATAGCCAAAATCCGAAGTTATACCATAGATCGTTCAAAATCTAGCAGAGTTATTGACATCCCAAAGGTGTGCATGAGAAACATAGAACTTTTTATTTTCTCCTCATTTTTTAGAACCACGGTTTGATCCACAAGGTTAGCTTTGGCATGCATCACAATTACCACTAGACTTCATTTCAATCAAACAATTCCTTTCAAGAGTGACGTCAAAACTATCAAAACATCTATGGGGTTAAGTATCTTCAAGGGTATACTCTCAAGACAATCATTCATCAAACAAGTCATAAATTTCAGACTTTTTCTTATTTTATTTGTTTGGCAGTATTATTTCCAAGGCAAGACTCGGTTAGCTAAAAGAATTAGAGCAAAAGCTTCCACACCTAATCATCATACCAATAAAAAGCTCTACTCTAACTATATTAAATCAATCCCACTAGCATGGAATCTTAGCAAATCAACCAAATAAGATAAATAACTCAAACTTCAAAAGTGGGAGAATTAGGACATACCTCTCATAAGTGACTTCATAATCCTCTTCCTTATAGGGACGTGTTCCTTCAAAACACAAACACTATTACTCCCATAATAATATTAAAGCAAAGAGGCAAAGTCTCCCCCGAAATGTCTCCCCCTTTTTTATTTTTTTGTAGAAAAAAATTCTTCCTGCCTTAACTTTCTACATCTCAAAGGAATAATGTTTTTGAAGTTTTTATCATTTTCATCTATTTTTTTACAAAACTAAAAAGGTTATCCACGGGGGAGGGGGAGGTGGGATCTATTTTCCACTTTTTGTGGCGCATATGTCTATATGCGCCACATAATAATCTCTTTCTGTGGCACATATATGCATATGCGCCACATAATTATCTCCCCCTTTTTTGGTTCTAGGTCCCATCAACTTTTTGTGGCGTATATGTCGATATGTGCCACAGAATCATCACTTTCAGTGGCGCACGGGAAAATATGCACCACAGAAATCCACATTTATGTGGTGCATATGGGTTTCGTGCGCCACCGAATTACCAAATTTCAGTTGCATTTCTTTCTATATGCGCCACAGAAATAATTCTGTGGAGCATTCCCTTTTATATGTGCCACATAACGCATTTTTGTCTATAGCTAGTTTCCTAGTAGTGACTTGGTGAACTTGATTTCTCGGAGCTTGAGATGGTCGAAATGGTTCAGCTGAAAGTCCTCGGTGAACTCGATACCAAGTGACTTGGGGGTCAACGTATCAATGGGTGGTGCGGAAGGTTCCACAACCATCGCACGTGTACGGCTCCTTGTGTTAATATAAAACAAAATAAAACAAAAAATGCTAATATTTTTTTAGTCCAATAGAAACATAGCATATGTGATCCTCTACACTAGTTATAAAAGAAAACCCTCTAAAAACAATACTAAGCATGCTCAATATCAAGATTAGATCAAGAACAAGACCTAAGTCTAGATTGACAATGATGAAAGATTGAGCGAAACTTTGGTATAAATAAGTTGGGGATCAGAGAAGAATCATACCTTAGATCGATTGGGTGCAAGAAAATGAAGAAAGATTGAGTAAACTTGAAGATCCAATGGAGGTGGTTTGGAGTTTGGAGGAAGAAGAAAGAAAATGTTTAGTGTTTTGAAGATTTTTAGGTTACCTCCTCGTGATGCTATGGCGACCGCATACATGGTACGGGCCGGCGGTACGGCCAGAGCCCGCCCATACCGGGTGACATACCTTAGGGGTGATGAATCCCTTCCAGTGGTGCACTCGGTACGGGCCTGCGGTATGGGCGCACGCGCCCGTACTACTGGTCATTATGCGTTTAGTTTCTTTGCTTGAAATCTGACGTTTTATAAAGGATACGTAACGGCGCGCTGTATAGACGCATCTGCCCGTACCAGTGGTCGTTATGACCCCTATGTCCTGCGGCAAAAATCAATGTTTCTATCTTTTGATGAGTGTATGGTTCGGTCCCTTCGTCCGTACCACTGGTCGTTATGTGGCCAGCGAGCTGAAAACTCAATTTTTTATTAGTATCTTCGTGCGTCTTTACACATCTTATCAAAGGATAAAAATAATAGCAAATAAACTTCATAAAAATCAGCAATACTTCTTAGGCCATGTATTAGTAAAACTAAAAGATCGAGAATTACCATATTTCTTCTCCTCTCTCCAAAGGTCTTCTTGAATACTCTTTATTAAAAACAAAAACGAAACAAAACAAAACTAACACAAGAGTAAAAACTTTAATTTCATATGGGTTGCCTCCCATAAAGCACTTATAATTAAGGTCAATTAGCTTGACCCGGATGGTGATCATTTTGGTTTAATGAATGGAACACCCACTCCAAAGTAATTGGCTTTCAAAGTAATTATACCATTGTCATCATTATGTTTGGCCTTCTTCTTTCTAGGGAAGTGGACTATAAAAGGATATCTAGATGGTAGTCCTATTCTCACATTCCCTTCATGCAAATTGATTAATGATTTAACAGTTCTTAGGAAGGGCCTACCTAGGATTATATGTGCTATGGGATCTTCAGGCATGTCCACAATAACAAGAACAATAAGCGAATGACTATCTTTAACTTCAACAACTATATTTCCCTTTATCCCAACAACTTGTTATAAGTAGAATCCGTTAGATGGAGTCTTAATTTAGTAGTAACAAATGGCCCCAAGTTTAACTTGTCAAATAGCCTTTTGGAAATCGTTGAGACACTTGCACCAAGATCACAAAGTGCAGATATCTGATTGGCCCGAACCTTAATTTTAATAGTGGGCTCAAATATATCATCTAGCTTAGCAGGAGGTTTATCAGCTAGTCTCTTATACTCTACCTCTAAATCATGAACTTTAGCTGCTACTTGTTGAATAAATTGTTGGTACATAGCATCATTACCTTGTTCTATACCGGGATTCTTTACGGTGATCATCTTGAGTAGATCTTCAACGGTATATTTCGGTGTTGGTGTGTTGCTGTAATCAAGCTCTTTAGGCTTTTCTTCATTTTTTACTACCCTCATCATCTTGAGGGCTTCCACCGGATTTGGCTCAGGATTCCTAGCAAACTTTGCTAGTATGAGAGCTTGGCTCTCCGCTACCTTGCCCAATTGAGCCTCCGTAGTCTTTATCCTTTCCTTACAGCCTGCACATCATTTCTAATTGCAATGGTTTGGTTAGATAATTTTCCTATACTACTCATGGTTCTCCGTGATTTTAATGAGCATATTATTTTTCTCGGTTTGAGCTTGTATAAAAGTTCTAATGGTTTGCTCAAATGAGAGATTACCATGATTTGCTCCATTATGATTATCATAATTATTATAAGGAGCTCCTACAAGATTAGAGTAATGTTTTTTAACATTAGAAGCATAATTTTGGTTTTCTCCTTGTAGGATTATAAGGAGTGCGGGCTATAAAATTAATATCATTAACACTGGTAGATATAGCATTAACTTGGGTATCTTTCTTACCCTTTACTCTGTGGAGTAACTCGTCTACCTAGATGTAAGCTCATCATTATTTACCTCGGTGATTAAACTCACTCTTTTCGAGGTTCTTTCCACATGCCATTGGGCATGGTTATCTTGCATATCATCAAGCAATTTCTTTGCAATAGTCACTTACTTTCCCATGATTGTTCCTCCTGCTGCAGTATCTAGCATAGACTCAGACATTGGGTTAAAGCCATTGTACAATAAATGTAATATAAGCCATTCTTCCATCCCATGACTAGGACAGTTTATTAAGACTTCTTTCATCCCTTCCCATGGAAGCGCTAGTGGCTCATGATCTTCTTGTCTGAAGTTTGTAATGTTGGATCTTAGTTGCAAACTTTTTAGCTGAGGGAAAAAATTTAGTCATAAACATATTACTGCATTCCTCCCAATATTTAATAGTGCCCTTAGGTAGAGCAAGCAACCGGTCCTTAGCCTTTCCTCTAAGAGAGAAATGAAACAACCTTGATTTAACATCATTTGGATCTACATCCTTAATACGCATCATGTCACAAATTTAAGGAAAGTATTTAAGTGCAAACCTGAATTCTTAGAAGATGAGCCTTCCAAATTGGTTTTGCTGAACCAAACTTAAAAGCTTAGGCTTAATTTCATATGTTTCCGCATCAACAGTGGGCTGAGTGATAGGTGCATGAATAAAATCATCAATGGGAGTAGCATACTCCCCAAGTCTCTTTTGAGCCATGACTCTTTATATTTTTGGTATTTTTAAGCAAAGAAAACAAATAACAAGTAACTAATTTTTTTGGGTTTTCAAATAGATAACTAGAAAGTAAACTAATAACAAGAATAAAATTACAAAAATAATAAACTAAAAACAATGTCTCCAGTAACCTCACCAGGATAGAGAAATTGCCGAAAAAGGGTTGATACCTTCGATCCGGATTCACGGATGTAGTATAATAGCTTTTGTCCTAGAAGACATAGGTTTAATCGAACCTTGGAAAGCAATGCTAAAAGGAAATAAAAAGGACACGTCTACAAGATTTTGTTTCTTCGTTTTACCTTTGTTTATCAGACCAATGTAGTTTACTTTTATAGTGGGTTGAATCAATGGATGGAGATGGGCCAGGGTTGAAGATCCAAGTGCAGCTACACATCATATGGGATGAAATATAATAATAAGCACATTCACGTGTAAATTTTTAATAGTGATAATCTCTTGTTGGCAACACATCCTAATATACTAGAGCCCCTGTGATGTAGCGGGCATTGCAAAAGTCTTTTAATCCAACCGAGTGCACGACGAAGCAACGGGCTACAAACGATTATTAGATGTAAAACACAGATCAAAGCATTAAGTGATGATGTTGTTGTGATCCCGAATGGGTCGCTAAACAAAGACCGTAGTACCCTTTCTATCACCGGGGTTCTATGAGATCGCCGTTAGCCAAGTATCTCACCTCAATCCTTTATCAATCTATGGGATCTTGGGTACCTACAAGTCCATAGATCGAGACAAGAGACAAAGAAACAAAAGATACAAATTGCTATATCAAACAATACACAATGCTACCATGAATTAGATGCACATAATCGCTGCGAGGTTTCTCCCCGACCCGTAGCCCGTGAGGAGTACTCGCTCGTAACAATAATATCAAGGATAGAAAACATTGTGCAAAATACTTAGATTGAAATCAAATATTCTTACAATGGCCACCGAATCACAAGGAGATCTAAAGGACAAAGCAATGGCTATGGCTAATGGAGGGGATGGATGATGGATGGATGGATGAACAATAGCGTGGATCTCCTTTGGTGGTGTTGCGATGCAATCTGAGAATGGCGGCTCCTTGGCCGGCGGCTAGAGCCTCAAAATATATATGCGTCTTCACGAAAGTTGTAGGGTTTTACGAGACGAAGCCGTTGCCACATGGTACGGGTGGACGGTACAGGAGGGCCCTACCTGTACCAGTGGTCATTACAACGTCTGACGCCTGGAATTGACTCCACAATTACTTGGTTGTGTGGACTTCCTCAAAAACCTTCATTATGACTCCTGATTTCGCATTAAAAAGCGTGATTTTCTCCACAACATAATTTAAAGCAAGGTTTTGGATACCTTTGCAATTATTAGTCATAGTGGCAAGGATTGAGAGTTTCTTGTCTATTATTTGATCAAAAATAATGTTTAAACGTGGTGGAAGATGGCTATTTTTATAGCCATCAATAGGCTTTGTTGACAATTCATTTGCTGCTGATGGGGATAAGTGACAGACCCCGCCTATTAAAAGGAATACAAACCTAAATGTTTTCTCTCCACCGGCGGGTTGTGTGCTGGTTCCCACATGTTGGAAGACAACATATCTATTTATTTTCATCGCTGCTGATGGGGCAAAGGGGAGGTCCCACATGTAAGAAAACGTGTCAAATAGCCGACAAGTAAGCCCACGTAACACCAGCCAGCGTTAGGTTTGTCCAGGGGTACAGACGTAACGGATCCGCGTCGGCTGGTGGCATTTCTCCAATTGACCGACTCGTAGTGGCAAAATCCCAATTTAGGTGTGACTAGGCACATACTCATAATAAACCAAAAATTTAAACTCCTCTTGAGCTAACTGTAGAACCACGATTTGACGCAGCAACCTAGGATTCAAAAAACACGCATGTTACACTCTTTTTTCGACAAAGGGTGATTTTACTACTTAAAGAGTTTTAAGTCATACACCCGACCTCTGCATAACAAGAATGCACACAGCCGCACCATGTACATAGTTCAGAATCAAAGATCAAAACATAAACCATGCGAATTACATATCATCATGAGAAAGTGTAAAAACGCCTAAGGTAGACGAGGGTCGATCCGCAGATTATGCTGCCATCCATGTTGGGAGAAAAAGTCTCTCGATGTATCCTTCAGTCGTGTACACACCTCTAAAAAAAGGTCGTGTAACTCCACATGATGCAGGGTAGACCACATGCGAAGTGTAGTTGTACACACATGTAGATCACCTATAGAAGAGAAGACAATTTTCTGTCAAACACTATAGTGACCAAATAATGGCAGTCGCTCTCTACCTAAGAAGGATTTTGTACTTGTACTCAACCATGTTGGTAGTTTCCAAAAATATTGGTAACACAACGTAGAGGATACAAGCCCAAAGCTTGTTGGGTGACTGACCATATAGAACGAGAAAATTGGAATTAGAAGAATAAATATTTTATTGTCTCATCATGATGACAAAAGACACATTTCTTATCTCCTTGCCAATTGCTTCAAATAAGATTACCTTTAGTTAGGATCACCCCCGACAAAAATACCATGCATTTTTTAATAGCATATTCATCCTCTAAATTTTCCTATTATTATCTAGTGAAATATCAGGTTGGACCAGTGCATTCTACATGGATGCGACAGAGGATTCCAATGAAATTCATTAGGCCTAGGTACTAATTGGACAAATGCCAAGCGTCGGAGCAAGGCATTCCAAGAAGCTAGTCTCAGACCAATTAAATCATATCTGAACGTCACATTTGGTGGAGATGACTCCATTAATTTGGCGATTGTATCACCTTTGTGATAAAAAATATTGTACAATGATGGATGTTGTTCCCGAAGAGTAGCATTACCAAGCAAATTATCTTCCTCAAAACTGAATCTCAGATCCATCTTTAATTGAGAATGACCCAAAGCGGAAGAAATATTTCTTCGTTGCCATGAGTCTAGCCTAAAAATGCGAGTCGAGGTTGAAAGTACATGTGTGCCGCCATGTGTGGTTTTGGTAATTAATGACAATCTTTATGGACTCATGTTTGCATTGAGTTTTACATGTAGGATTTGTCCATAGGCAATGCTTGAACCATATGTTGGCTTCAAAGTTGGGAGAAGAAGAAAATGAAGAAGATTAAGTGTTGACCAAGGTTTCAATGAGTGATCTGGAGATTGGTCAAGTGAGAGTTGATCCTATAGCAAGTGTGTCTTGAAGACTAAAGTTGGAGTGATATCTCTTATGTACCTTCAAGACACCAACATAATGAAGAAAGTAGAAATGATGTGCAAGTTCAAGATGAGCCATCTCGAAGAGATCATTTGCTTGAAGCTTGTCATCCTATGGTGATCGTGGATATGGGAAGATGGTATGCCCAAAAGATAATCTCTACCATAGTAGAGTATGGTGAGCAATTTGCAAGCCTTCACCAAGCTAGCGCAATCAAGAAAGGTGTTCCATCTTGAGGTGGACACGCTCGCTATCATCAAGCTCAAGTGGAATATGCTCAAGGCAAAGCTATGTTCTTGATATGGTTTCTTTCTTACCGGTCTCATGGGGAGACCGGTTTATAGGATAGATAGCCATACTATCAAGAGGGGCTCTCGAGTGAGTAACTTGATCATATCCTTCGAAGAGAGCTCAAACCTTTGCATACTTGGCATCATCTTTCTTGGTTGTTATTTGGATCTTATCCATGTAAGTTTCTTGATCTTGTGGTAATATTCATAACAAGCTCTAGTTCATCGAAAACGAATTTCATATGCATTCTCTATTGCGTTTTCTATATTGGAGGTTTTACCGGTTTGTCTTTTAGAGATTGGTAAACCTAACATTATTTGGTTCTTATCCATGATAATATTTAGATCTTGTGTTAACCTTCATGACAAGCCCAAGTTCATCGAAAACGGATTTCGTATGCATTCTCTATTGCGTTTTCGATGTTGGAGGTTTTACCGGTTCGTCTTTTTGAGAGAGGTCAAACCTTTCGTCATTTTATTATATCCTCCTTTGCTGGACTATGATGGTTCCCTGCATGATTTTGTATAGTTTGTTTCCATATTTAAAACAAGCCCAAGATCATTAAAATCGGAGTCCGGATGCAAAAGTTATGATTGTTTTTGTATTTGTCGTGAAAATGGCCACGGCAGTCGCCGCCATAGGCGGCGATTGAGAGTTTCGTGAGGAAGAGTTGGCGGCCATCTGCGGTGCGAGATGGGGGCAGGTGCACAAGGGTTTACCCAGGTTCGGCCCCCCGGAGGGTAAAGACCTACTCCTGCTAGGTTAGATTATGAGAGAGCGAGTTACAAAGGTGGCGAGCTGGGCGGCTGGGCGGCGAGTCGCTTGAGGGGGTTATGATGGAACCTGAGTCTCTACTGTACCCTAGGGAGGTTTATATATGAAGCACCTCCCAGGGTTTACAAGTTGCCCCCGAACAAGATAAGGATCCGGGAGCCTTTGACCTAATCTGACTGGGCCTCTGCTACGCTCCTGGGCTTCTAGTCGCCAGTCGATGGGCCTCTTCCTTTCCTGAAGTCCAATCACTGTCCTTCAGGCGTACTCGCGGGCCTTCCTGCCCACTCGAAACCCACTGCTGAGCATACCCCCTTAGGCATATCCCCATCAGTAGTCCCCGAGGCCATTGTTGATGTAGGCGTAGGCGTTCTTTGGTGCTTGAAGTAGGCGAGCCCAATTTGGGCGCCCAGTCGAATCGGCAATGGACTCTATTAATGCCGAGGAGAATTTCTCCACAGCTCCACTCGTCACTTTAATGAACATCATCGTTGTCCAGTCATCATTTCGGCGAGAAGAGAGATTGACGGGTAGCGAGTGGATCACCGAAGTTGGACCGTCAGCCTCAGTCAAACTACCCGTTGGAGCTTCCAACGGTAACTACGGCACAATTACCATGGGTAACGGCTATGCCGATTTTGGCGGGTGACCTTTCCCATATAAGGGGAGTGATGGATCTGCTTCGCAATCCTGCTTCGCATTCTTCATCCTTCCCCATTTGCTCTTCCTGCTCGCCCCCGACCTATTCTCCTCGGATCGCGCGATTCCGCTTCCCACTCAATGGCGCCTCCCAAAGGCTCGTGGGGAAAATCCAAGTGCTCCATGGCCCAGTTGAAATCCTTCGAGGACGCCGGGGTGCTTCGCAAGGGGAATTGGCGAGTTCCCCCTTCTTCTGAGACCGAGCCGAAGCCGCGGCCCGGCGAATTCATCTGTTTCACCAGTCATCTCGAGAGGGGCTTAGGGTTCCCCACTTCGCTCTTCTTCCACCGCTTCTGCGCGTACTACACGATCAAGCCCTCGGATCTCGGTCCGCATAGCATCGAGCAGTTGGCGATCTTCGTTGCCTTCTGTGAATGTTATCTCGGCTGCAGGCCTTACTTCCCGCTGTGGCTGGAGCTCTTCCACGACCGCATCGGGCGCGAGGCGTCCAGCGGCTTGATGCTGGCCGCAGGCGGGGTCACCTTCCAGTTGAAGCCGAAGGCCAACTTCGTCAAGCTTCTCCTGCCGAAGAAGGCCGCCAACGAGTGGAAGAAAAGCTGGTTCTACGTCAAGGAAGTCACTCCCTCCGGCGAGGTTTCCCTCCCTGAATTCGTTGCCGAGAGGAGCGAGCCCCGCCGACTGGCGCCAAAGAAGCTCCCTGAAGATCAGCGGATGGCCATCCAGAAGCTGAAGGACCAGGGGTTGATTCTGATCAACCTCTACAATTGCTGGCTTGGGCGGCGACTGGTTCCACTGGCGGCTCGTCCACGCTGGCTGTACGAGTACAACGGGAAGCTTGATCCATCTCGCACCAGCACGGATCGTGGGAAGCCGAAGACTACAAGGCCGCCCTGAAGAAGATCACCGACGCGGAGTTCACGGGCGCGGCGGTCGGAGTCGCCCCGTATACTCCCGTGAAGAATGAAGCCCCTACAGTAAGTCTTCTTTCCAGTCGCTCCGTTTGTGTTCCAATTTCGTTCTTTTCGCTCGTCGTGTTTCTGACTCGCAATGGTTCTCAGCTTTTCCAGGTATTGGACGGTTGGCTCCCTCCGCTCGATGAATAAGTCCCCAAGGAGCTGGAGGAAGATTCCGAGGGGAATCCTTCCGATAGCGACGGGGAAGACGAGGAGGTCGCTCCCCCAGCGCCTGTGGCTTGCAAGACCCGAATGCAGAAGCAGCGAGAGGTCGAAGCGAGCCGCAGCCTGGACAAGTTCGAAGAAGGCGACGAGGTCGCGCAGGAGCAGACGTCCCGACGCACCGCCACACCTTCGAAGCCCCCACGTTGGCCCAGGTCGCCGGCGAAGAGGCCCGCGTCGCTAGTCAGGTCGTCAGTGGTGTTCGGATCGGACGACGACTCCGATGACGAAGGGCCTCCTGAAGTCTCGCACAAGGTCCCGAGGGCTGCAATCCCGACGAAGGCACCTGATATTTCAGATGGCTTCCATGCGAAGATGTCGCGGTTCTCACGGAGGAACCCGATGAGCGCGCTTTCCTATGCGGGGCTCATATGCGCCCCGATGGTGACCGTCTGGCTGGAGTCGCCTAGGACGAGCTCGATGGTGCGGGTGTGTGTGGTCGCCTCGAATGTGGAGTTCGCGGCGATTGGTTTCTTCAGGATGGTAGGATCGTCCTTGTTGATGGTGCCCCCGTATTTCGTGAGTTCCTCTGCGTGGTCAGTCTCCACGGCGATGACGGTGTCGGCGAGCTCGGAGCCCTTTTCCTCGCATTCCATGGCCATATTGGGGTCGCCGTGGACGGTGATGATGCCGCTCGGCCCGGGGAGCTTCATCGTGTTGTAGGCATAGTTTGGGGTCGCCATGAACTTTGCGAATGCCTGGCGGCCCAGGACGCAGTGGTAGGGGCTGCGGAAGTTTACTAGTTCGAAGACGATCCTCTCCGTGTGGTAGTTTGCCGAGGTGCCGAAGGTGACTGGCAGCGTCACCTTCCCGATCGGGTACACCTTCCGACCGGGGATGATGCCGTGGAAGATCGTCAGTGTTAGCTCGATGGCTGTTTCTAGGAGGTGGAGCCTTTTGAACGTGTCAAGGTATAGGATGTTGATGGAGCTCCCACCGTCCATCAGTGTCTTGGGCAGCCAGTAGTCAGCCACCTTTGGCCTGACCACCAGGGCGACTCGCCCTGGATACTCGATTCTTGGCGCATGGTCCTGGCGACACAAGGTGATGCTTTCCTCGGACCAGTTTAGGAAGCGGGGGATGTCGACTTGTGTCACCGCATTGACGGCAACCGCGCGGGCGAGTACCTTCTTCTCCCGCTGGTGCCGAGCCCGGTGAAGGTATGGAGCGACCCGACAGCGGTTCCGAAGCCACCGCCGTTCCCGTTGTACCGCGGTTGGTTGTTGTTGGGGGTCCTCCCTTGCACGTCTTGCCTTCTCGATCTCTCTGAGAGAGTGGCAGTCGGCGGTGGTGTAGGTGGCTGGTTTTCCTTCCCTGTTGTGGTAGATGCAGGGCTGATTAAGCAGGGCAGCAGGGTCGAATTTCGGCCTCGTCGCGTTGTTGGCGCGGTAGTTCCTGCCGTCGCGGTAGTTTTATCCGTCGCGGCGGTAGTTCTTGGAGTTGCGTTGGCCGTAGCCGGCGTTGGCGACGAAGTCGACTCGCCCATCAGTCCGGCGCTTGCCGGTGATGCGGGTGTTGCTGTAGCGCATGTTGCGTAGTCGCCCGCTGTCATGGATGCTGGTGCGCCGTCTTCCTCCTGACTCGTCGTCGGAGTCTTGGTTGGATCTTCCTCCGCGTAGCGCTTGGCGATCTCGAGGAGGTCGGGGATGTTGTCGAGCATCCGGTAGACCCTCTTGATCTTGGCGACCAGAGGTTCGTACCGGCACGCGTTTTTGAAGCAGTGTATCGCCGTGTCTGGGTGGATGCCGGAGGCGTTTATCCAATGCTCTTGCCACCTTTGGATCCACCGGCGGGTCGACTCGCGTTGTCCCTGGATGCATCGCTCCAGGTCCTCGATGGTGGTGGCGCGGGTGTAGGAACCCTCGAAGTGCCTGATGAAGGCGTCCCGCATTTCTTCCCAGGAGTCGATGCTGTCGGCGGGTAGCGTATTTATCCATTGCCGGGTCGCACCCTCCATCATCAGGGGGAGGTAGCGAGCGGCGAGCAGGTCGGTGTGGCATGCGATCCCCATTGCCATGAGATATGTGTCCAGCCAAACGACGGGGTCATACGTCGGGTCGTATTTCTCGATCTCCTTGGGGGCCTTGAAGTTGGCAGGGTATTTTTCCCCGCGGATCATGGGTCCAAAGCATTGTGGCCCGACTCGACTGAGTGAGCCTCTTGGCTCCGGGTCGCCGCGGTTGGTGAGGGTGTGTCGCAAGTCATAGGGCTAGCGCGACCGCCACGCCTGATTGTTGATGATGTGGGTTCGGGCATCGAGTGGTTGCCCGTTTGCGGCGATGGTGTTGTTCGCAGGTCGCGGCTCGTTGGTTGAGAACACGGGGTTGGCGGCTCGCGGTTGGTTTGCTAGTGGTTGGGGTGGTGGGCAAACTATCGCGTTGGCCACAGTTGGGTGGCCGCTCGATGCCGCCCTGCTTGCTGACGAGCGGGAATACATCTGCCCACGTGGATCTACTCTCGCGGCTTGCTGCTCGACGGCCCTGACAAGTAGGGCTTTGGCGTACTGGATCTGTAGCGCGCCGTCGCCTTGGACCTCAAGATTGGCGATCGCGGCGTCGGCCGCGACGACATTGTCCATCGGGGTGGAGTATAGTGGTAGCCCGTTGGCGTCCCGGGCTTGAGGCGAGATGATGATGCGTGGTTGGTCAGGTGGGGGCGCACGGCCCATGGGTGGTGGAGGGGCCCCATTCGCCGGTGCCCCAGGTGTTGGTCTTGCGGGGTTGCCTCCTCCTGGTGGCACGTTCTCGCCGTGTTCGCGCTCGGCGGCGCGTGTGGGGTCGCCCTCGTTGTTGAAGTTCAGGACGCGGCCCTGAACATCGGGGTTCAGGCGGGTCCTGATGCGGTGCTGGTGATAGAGTGACAGCTCCTTCGCCGTCTCTCGTTCGAGGCGGTATTTCTCGCGCTCGGCGAGTTCGTTGCGCTGCGCCTCCTAGAGCCGCAGGCGGGCTTGTTCCACCTCCGTGGCCGTCGCGGTCGGTGGAATCGGCGTGGAAAACGGATCTGGCGGGGCGGACGCGCTTCCCGCCATGTAGATCGCGTTGAAGCGATTGGATCTGGCGCGAAGATCCTCGGGGGATTCCGAGCCAGAGTCGGAGTCAAAGATCCCCAGTATGGAGGGATCCTCGAAATCTTCGGGGTTGGAGACTCGTGTGATGGAGTCCTCCCGCGACGCGGCGGTGATGGATCCGTTGGCCGATGTGGGGGTCGCGGAGTCGGCGTCGTCGTTCAAGGCGTCGTCGTTGGTGGCGACGTTGGTCTCGACCGCGTCGCTAGCGGCCGAGTCGTACTCGGTGACGAGGCCCCTGATGGAACGGACCTGCTCCTCCGAGAGCAGATCGCGGTGTGGAGGCGATCCGCCGACGATCATGGTCGCGGCTGGGTCGACCGCGCCGGTAAAGCCGACGAAGAGGTTGATGGAGCCGATCGGCATCACCGCGGCGTGTGTGATCGGGCGCGACGTCGGAATGTAGCTGTTGGGCAGGATCTGCAAGATCCCGCCGAAGGCGATCATGCGGCCGGTGGCGAGCGGCCGCTCGATCGATGAGTAGGGTCTCGCCGCAGAACTCAGGCCAGTCCCACTATGCCCCACGGTGGGCGCCACTATCGTGGAAATGGCCACGGCAGTCGCTGCCATAGGCAGCGATTGAGAGTTTCGTGAGGAAGAGTTGGCGGCCATCTGCGGTGCGAGATGGGGGCAGGTGCACAAGGGTTTACCTAGGTTCGGCCCCCCGGAGGGTAAAGACCTACTCCTGCTAGGTTAGATTATGAGAGAGCGAGTTACAAGGGTGGCGAGCTCGGCGGCTGGGTGGCGAGTCACTTGAGGGGGTTATGATGGAACGTGAGTCTCTACTGTACCCTAGGGAGGTTTATATATGAAGCACCTCCCAGGGTTTACAAGTTGCCCCCGAACAAGATAAGGATCCGGGAGCCTTGGACCTAATCCGACTGGGCCTCTGCTACGCTCCTAGGCTTCTAGTCGCCAGTCGATGGGCCTCTTCCTTTCCCGAAGTCCAGTCGCTGTCCTTCAGGCGTACTCGCGGGCCTTCCGGCCCACTCGAAACCCACTGCTGAGCATACCCCCTTAGGCATATCCCCATCAGTATTGCTATTTCTATTAGTTTTGCCTTGGCCGGAATGTCCGGAGTAAATAGGCCGGAATGTCCGGCCCGCATGCTTCAGGGTTGTAACGGTTGGATTTTGGAGGACCTATATAAGAGGCCCTTCTTCCCCAATGTTTACCTAACCTTTCTTGCAAGTTTTCCCCTCCATTGCTGACCTTCTTGAGCTTGCTATCCCTGAATCTCTCCATTGATTCTTGCATATTGTTGAGGGATTTGAAAGAGGAGATCTAGATCTATAATTCCACCAATCAATCTCTCCTCTAAGTGAGAGGAACATCTTGGGATCTAGATCTTAGAGTCTTGTGTGGATTTCTTCCATTGTTCTTCCTCTCTTGTTCCCCCATAAGCTTTTGTAGCTTTGGTGGAATTTGGGAGAGAAGGAATTGAGCACTTCTTGTGTTCTTTCCATTGCATTTGGTGCATCGGTTTGAGTTCTTGGTGAGGATTCGATTGGGTGAAAGGTGAGAAGCTTTTTACTCTTGGGTTCATTGGAACCCTAGACGGTTTGGTGGTTTTAGAGGTTTGTGGATTACTAGGGGCCTCCAATTAAGTCGTGGAGCTTTCCCCAAGCTTGTTTGTTGGGAGCCTCCAATTGAGTTGTGGAGAAGTGCCCCAACCTTGTGAGAGGTTCCTAATTGCCACCGACAAGTGCACCGATAGTGGAAGTGCGGATCGATCCCGTTGGGGTGAGATTCATAGGAGAACAAGGAAGGCCTTTTGTGGCGTTGGTGATTTGATACCACCCCCTCTCCAAACGAGACGTACTCCATGTTGGGAGGAACTTGGTAAAATATCGTCGTCTCCATGTGCCTTGGTTATCTCTATATCCGAGCTCTTACTTATGCACTTTACTTTGTGATAGCCTTCGTGCTTGAAGTATATATCTTGCTATCACATAGTTGCTTGTCTTGCTTAGCATAAGTTGTTGGTGCAAATAGGTGAACCCTAGTTGTTCTAGGTTTTGTGCTTAACAAAGTAAACGCTAGTTTAATTGTGCCTTTGTTGAGCCACTCTCGAAATAGTTTTTAACCGCCTATTCACCCCCCTCTAGGCGGTATCTGTATCCTTTCAATTGGTATCACAGCCCGGTCTCTCATTTTAGGCTTCACCGCCTTGAGAGTAAAGATGTCGGCTAGGGGATTAGTGCACAATGAAATGTTCACATTCGATGGCACAAATTATGATATATGGAAAACTCGTATGCTTATCTATTTTCGGGACATGTACCCAAATTTGGAGCATATTGTAGATATAGGTTTTTCTCCTCCTATGGATTTTGAAAATCTATCATGTGAGGATGATAAAAACTTATATCTTGATGCTCAAGCTTCTAATATGCTTGCTAATGCTTTGAGCTATGTAGTTACATCTTCAATCATTCCTTTTTGGAGCGCGCATGAGTTATGGACAAAATTTCAAGATAAATATGTTGTGTCCAATATTCTTGAGGATGATTGTGTTGCTTCCACTTCCAGTCGAGATGAGTTCTCATTTTCTTCCACTTCACCAACATGTGAGTTGTCACAAGGTAATGATATGGTGAGTGGTTATAGAACTTGCAGTGTGGATAGTGAGCTTGCCATTCATGATCCTTCATATCTATCTCATTGCAATGTTGTATCTTTGGGCATGAACACTTGTAGGACTACATGTGATTTACATCCTAGTGTTGATTTCCCTTGCATATCATGTAGAAATGGACTGAATATATCTCATAATGATATGCTTGCTTTGCCTTGTTGCCATGATAAATGTGCTTCTATTTCCTCTTGTACTTGAGTTGCTAACCATGTAGAGTAAATCGAAGAATGTGTGGGCCAAGGCAAGGTTGCCATTGGAGCTTCAAGTGTTCCCCCATCATCACCTTTTCCCAACATTCACTTATGCCTCATGGCTAAGGAATCAAAGGTAACTTCTCCTTTGGATCCCAATGCACCTAATGATGATGTGAATGTTGACTTATATGAAGTAGAAGATGATGTTGCTTCTTTAAAAGAGAAGGGGGAGCTTGTCCTTTGTGCTCTACACAAAAATATAAATGCTTGCTCTACTTTCATTGAAATTTTGAACTTTGTCATTGAAAGTAAGGAACTAATTTATGAGCATGAGGACACAATTGAAAACATGAGTAGTCTTGAGCGTGAGTATGCTACTGACATTGCAAACCTAAATGATGCTCTTGAGGAGGAACAAACCACCAAGGAATCTCTTGAGGAGACCTTTGCTCTAGAGCTATCTAGAGTGAATAAATCTCATGATAGAGAATTTGAGGCGGCAAGTGCCCTCCAAATTAAAAATGATGAGCTTGAATTTGCTTATGCTAAACTCCTTGAGGATTTTGAGCACCTCAACAATGGCTCTAGGGTTATCAAGGGGGGCTCATCAAACTCACCGAGTCACATGAGCAACTTAAAGCTTCATTCTCTAAAGAACTTTCCAAGTTGCCCTCACCTCTTACTACTATTGATGATGCTTGTGCTACTAACTCTATCTCTTGTGGAGCATCTATTGTGAAGGAGAATGTTGAGATACACGCTCAACTTGCTTTGCTAACTAGCAACTATGGTAAATTGGAAGAGAGTCATGCTAAGCCATCAAGCTCGAATGTGGATCTTCTAGTTTCCCATGGTAGGCTAAAGTTGGCTCATGAGGCCATTATGTCAAAGGTAACATCTAGTATGCCTCATGTGGAAGTTAGCACAACATCTACTCCAAATGTCATAATGCCATGTGCTAGTCCTTGTAATTCATCCACTCATGCTATTGCTATATCTTGTGATGATTTGCATCCCGTGCCTTGTTGCTCTAACATTGTAGCATCTACTTCCTCTAGTATTGTTGTTGATACTGACCATGTAGAGGGAAACAAGAAGCTCAAGGCTCAAGTCACTTCTTTCAAGAATGACATGAATAAGTGTCATGAAGGGAAGACCACACTCAAGAACATCTTGGGTGTGCCAAGATCCCCAAATGACAAGTGTGGGCTTGGATTCAAATCCAACAACAAGAAGAATGGCTAAGGTCAAGTGAAGAATCTGGCCAACATTGTGTGCTTCAAGTGCAAGGAAGAAAGACATCATGTGAGATGTTGCCCATTGAAGAAGAAGCAACAAGGGAAGCGGCCTCAAGCTCCACCTCAAGCTAGAAGCGGGCCACTCCCCAAGACTCAAGCTCTTCCTCAAGGGGTGGAATCTTCCATGAAGAAAGATAGCAAGAGAAGAACTTGCTATATATGCCACGAGAAGGGGCACCTTTCTTCCTCATGCACCATGGGTAACTCCTCATCCAAGCCTATCTTGATTGATGATGTATATTCTCTTCGTAAGGATAAGGTGGGAAATTTGTTTACCAAATTTGTTGGTGCCCAATGTGGTGTCAAGAAAAGAACCATTTGGGTGGTCAAGCCTATTGAGACTAACTTCCTAGGACCCAACTTGGTTGGGGACCAACAAGCTAAATCTTGAACAATAGGTTCTGTTGGAGGGCATTGGAGACTTGGCTACATCATGAAGAATTAAGGGGACATCAATTATATTCTCTCAAGCCAAGTCATTAGGATTATCATGCTTCTATCACATATCCAATGTTCCTCCTTACGGTAACATGTGCTTAACTCATTTACATTGAAAGTTACTTGCTCCCTTATCCATATGTTGGTTTTGTCCTTTGTATGTGTTTGTACATGTTGTGCTTCCCTCTTACTTATATTGAGTTATCAAGTATACTTGTGTATGTTGGCTTGCACACCATGTATGTGTCTTATGTTTGAGCCTATTGCATCTTGTTCATATCTTAATTGGCTCTTGCGGGAGATTAATGGACTATCCCATTTTGGGGGAGTGTGTTGTCCTTTGGGGCACCTCTAAATGTGTGTACATGAGGAATACCACCTAGTATTGATAGTGCAATATTATCTAGTCTCTATGTGGTATGTTTCTCATGAGAAATTCAAGTTCTATAATGTCCATTAATCATCTCTATTTGGATCCTTTTTGCCTCGTGTCAATATTTATGGTTTATCACATTATGGGGGAGTCATATGCTCAGTGCATATTACAAGCCTATATCCGAGGTTATGTCACTTAGAATTGATATTGGTAATTATCTAGCTCCTATGTGGCACATGAGCTCAAACAAGTCCTTTTCGGTATAATGCCTTTTATTCCTTATCTTTTGGATATTGTTTGCAAGAGATTTCCTTGGTATGGGTTTCATCATATATGAATTCTTATATCTAAGTTGGCAAGAATTTTTCCTCTAGTTATTCTAGTCATTGCCTTGCGTGATTGGTTAACTAGTTGAAACCCTCAAGGATCTCTTTCATGTCTTGGTTTTTAATTCCTATATTTTGACATTTGCGTTCTCTTTGTGAATATGATCTTGGATGTATTTGCTATCTACCACCGGGAATATTTGCAAGTCCCTTGTCCTTGGATAATCGGTACTATTATATGTGGTAGATCTTATTGATCATTTTCACATTGTCTTTTGCTTTATTTTCCTTATCTCTTTCCAAGAAATTTGTTGTGCGTTGTCTCCCATGTCTTCCTCGACTCTTGTGGATCTTTATTTGTCTTGAAATTATTTAGATCTCTAGTTGATGTAGGTAGGGATGATGATCTCATGTGTGTGCATTTTTTATTCAAATGCAAAATCTTAAATAATTCACTAATCATGGGGGAGTTCTCCTATATTATTTGGAACACTCATTTTATGCTTCTTCATGACATTATTTGATCCATACCATGTTCTATGCCTTTGGAAGATAAATATTTTCTTTGGTATTTTGTGCCATTCTTGAAAAATGTTGAGAGTTTGGTTCTTTTGTTGGAACCATTTATTTTTCAATTGGTATTTTGTTTGGGAGTTGATTTTCTCATTCCATGCTTTCTATTTAACCATTTGAATGAGATAAATGGTTGAGCACTTACATTTGTTTATCCTTTTTTCTCTTTGGCTTTTGCCTTGTTCGCTTGTTGAACTTGGGGTCTATCATGTGTTGATTTGGTCCTTGATATAATTTGGACAACCGTTAGCTGTGTCACACTTTGGTGTGCCTTCTTGGTTTTCTTGGCGTTTTGTTCAAACTATATCTCCTTTTGGTTCTTGAAAATTCTTGTGCATGCATATTTACTAAATGTATATATTATGGTATGCTTTTATTTGATCCAATATATAGGGGAAACTCCACCAAATCCTATTTTGACTAAGATGTGCGTGAAATTCAATTTCATATCAATATGCACATGTTTTTGTGGATTTTGTCCTATGTATCGTAGTGTATCTAACTACTTTGGACCCAGCGAGTTTTGGGACCATTGTGTACTTGAATGTGTTTTAGGTACATTGGATGCTTGTCTCAATAATAATAAGATGTGGTGGCTAAATGATAATTTGAGGCAAGCTAGGATGATCAATAAACTCATATCTACTACATCATATCAATGGTATCTCGGTAACAAGTATCCCTCTCATGCATACTGTTCTAGCATCCAACCTTTGTGGTTACATCATGGCGTGATTTCCTTCGATTTCTTTTATTATGGTCCTTGCAAGATTTTATTGTATCATCCTTATTGTTATATGAGTAAGTTGAGATGAATGCATATTTTGGGGAGTATATAAAATTCATGTTTATGATTCACCAATCCCACATATGCCAATCTAGCAATTCTATTGCCAATCATTTCCTCGGTTTCTCTCATGTGCAATATGGATGAATTTGCAAGGTTTATTTGTTCTTTATGATACTTGTTGCTTTTTCCAATGCATTCCATCTATCTCTTGTTCCCTTGTGATAGTTGTGATGTATTTGTTGGTGTTTGAATGTCATTGATGTTCAGTAAGATAAATTTGAGCCTTTGGCAATGCTTTCTAGCAAAAATCTTATTGGCATTATCTATGACTTTCGTTTGGATATATTGTTCATTCTTGAGTATCCATTTTGTGTGTGCATGTTTCTTTGTGGATGTATATCTTGGTGATTGTTGTCTACCTAGAAACATATACACATGATTATGGCTAAATCTTTAGTTGATATCCTTTTTTCTTTGGAGTCTACACCTTGTGCTCCTTTTATTCTTTGGTGGCTCCAAACGTTTTTCTTGGAGTGCTTTACCTTTTCATTTGCATCTTTTGGCACTCTTTAGTGTTAAGAAAGTTGATATCTCATGCCTTTGTGTTGTTATGTAAGTTTGGGGGAGCAAGGATACCATGTTTATGCACATTGGATTCAAAGCAATTATTACATTTGGGGCATAAACCTTGGGGAGCTTTCCTAATCTACCTAAGAACACACATTTGCTTTCTTGTTCTTGTTTGGTGTTTTGTGTGATTATGGGGAGTTAGGATTCCATAATTATGCACTTTGTTGTGCATGAACCTTGGGGAGCTTCCTATTTTTATCTAAACACTCATTTTCTCTCATCATAATATATTCTCACTTGCTCGTGCTCGTGATTTAAATGATATAGAGGGAATGAGGATACCATGTTTGTGCATATTGTATTCAAACGAAAATTACAAGTTGTGCACAAAACTTGGGGAGTCTCCTCATATTATTTAGATCACTCTCTTTTCAACCTTGTCATAATATCTATCTTTCTTTTGGTATCTTCCTTTTGTGAAGTGCTTCTTTCGATCTTTTGATTGTTTGCTTCATTCGTTGATGCTTGTTCACCATTTTATTTTTTTGCAATCTTTGGATCCTAAGTTTAGTTTGATTTCCTCATGGTATTCGTCATTGGATACGTGCATTTGATTCCACTCATATTATGAGAAATGCACACCATATGGAGGAACTCTCACTAAATTGGACTTCTAAAATTTTTCACCCATTTCGGAAATCGATGCCAACGGGGGAGAAGTTTTAGAGGGTTTTAGGGAATTTGGCTATGTGTTGTGAGTTTTGTACTTAAACACTTGCCTCGTGTGCTTTGCATCTTAGTGTAGGAAACTCCACCACCGGTAATGGTTGGCAATATATGCAATGAAGTTCAAGTTCATCCACATGTGCATAGATTGTGGGGGAGTTTGCTCTATATTGTGGTTGCACTAACATCAAATACTTGTGTAGTATTTGACGTTAGGACAACGATTTGTTCGGTTAATTCCTTATATAAACTCTCTCAAAAGGATTGTCATCAATTACCAAAATGGGGGAGATTGAAAGTACATGTGTGCCCCCATGTGTGGTTTTGGTAATTAATGACAATCTTTATGGACTCATGTTTGCATTGAGTTTTACCTGTAGGATTTGTCCATAGGCAATGCTTGAACCATATGTTGGCTTCAAAGTTGGGAGAAGAAGAAAGTGAAGAAGATTAAGTGTTGACCAAGGTTTCAATGAGTGATCCGGAGATTGGTCAAGTGAGAGTTGATCCTATAGCAAGTGTGTCTTGAAGACTAAAGTTGGAGTGATATCTCTTATGTACCTTCAAGACACCAACATAATGAAGAAAGTAGAAATGATGTGCAAGTTCAAGATGAGCCATCTTGAAGAGATCATTTGCTTGAAGATTGACATCCTATGGTTATCATGGATATGGGAAGATGGTATGCCCAAAAGAGAAGCTCTACCATAGTGGAGTATGAGGAGCAATTTGCAAGTCTTCACCAAGCTAGCGCAATCAAGAAAGGTGTTCCATCTTGAGGTGGACAAGATCGCTATCATCAAGCTCAAGTGGAATATGCTCAAGTCAAAGGTATGTTCTTGATAGGGTTTCTTTCTTACCGGTCTCATGGGGAGACCGGTTTATAGGATAGATAGTCGTACTATGAAGAGGGGATCTCGAGTGAGTAACTTGATCATATCCTTCGAAGAGAGCTCAAACCTTTGCATACTTGGCATCATATTTATTGGTTGTTATCTGTGTCTTATCCATGTGAGATTCTTGCTTGTGGTAATATTCATAACAAGCTCTAGTTCATCGAAAACGAATTTCATATGCATTCTCTATTGCGTTTTCGATATTGGAGGTTTTACCGATTTGTCTTTTAGAGATTGGTAAAACCTTACATTATTTGGTTTTTATCCATGAGAGGATTTAGTGCTTGTGTTAACCTTCATGACAAGCCCAAGTTCATCGAAAACGGATTTCGTATGCATTCTCTATTGCGTTTTTGATGTTGGAGGTTTTACCATTCGTATTTTTGAGAGAGGTCAAACCTTTCGTCATTTGGTTATATCCTCCGTTGCTAGACTATGATGGTTTCCTGCATGATCTTGTAGAGTTTGTTGCCCTCTTTAAAACAAGCCCAAGATCATCAAAATCGAAATCCGTATGCAAAAGTTATGGTTGTTTTCGTATTGCTGTTTCTGTCAATTATGCCTTGGCCGGAATGTCCGAAGTATCCGGCCCGTGCGCTCCAGGGCTGTAACGGTTGGATTTTGGAGGACCTATATAAGGGTGGAAAAGCCTTTCTACACCCGGGTGCATATGCACCCGGTACGAAAAACACATTTTTTCAAAAAGTTGAAAATTTTGAAAAAAAATGATCATGTGTAGCTTCATTTTAAGATGCACACGAAGTCATTTTACTGAAAACCGATATGTTTTGTGTGCTGTATAAAAAAGACAAGTTTTTGCATCGTGGAGCACGTTATTTTAGCACCAAAATTTGTCTTTCTTGTACAATCCACCCAAAATGTCCATTTTTCGTGAAACGACTTTGCGTGCACCTAAAACTTGAAGTTCTACATGCACATATTTTTTTTGAATTTTTTGGCATTTCAAATTTTGACCAAAATCAAATTCAAATAAAGGGTGCATATGCACCCGGGAGCAAAAGAGCCACGTCCTATATAAGGGGCCCTTCTTTCCCAATGTTTACCTAACCTTTCTTGCAAGTTTTCCCTCCATTGCTGACCTTCTTGAGCTTGCTATCCCTCAATCCCTTCATTGATTCCTGCATATTCTCGAGGGATTGGAAAGAGGAGATCTAGATCTACAATCCCACCAATATCTCTCCTCTAAGTGAGGGGAACATCTTGGGATCTAGATCTTGAAATCTTATGTGGATTTCTTCCATTGTTCTTCCTCTCTTATTCCCCATAAGCTTTTGTAGCTTTGGTGGAATTTGGGAGAGAAGGATTTGAGCACTTCTTATGTTCTTTCAATTGCATTTGGTGCATTGGTTTGAGTTCTCGGTGAGGATTCGATTGGGTGAAAGGTGAGAAGCTTTTTACTCTTGGATTCGTTGGAACCCTAGACGGTTTGGTGGTTTTGCAGATTTGTGGATTACTAGGGGCCTTCAATTAAGTTGTGGAGTTTTCCCCAAGCTTGTTTGTTGGGAGCCTCCAATTGAGTCGTGGAGAAGTGCCCCAACCTTGTGAGAGGTTCCGGATTGCCACCGACAAGTGCACCGATAGTGGAAGTGTGGATTGATTCCGTTGGGATGAGATTCACAGGAGAACAAGGGAGGACTTTTATGGCGTTGGTGGTTTGATACCACCCTCTCTCCAAACGAGACGTACTCCATGTTGGGAGGAACTCAGTAAAATATCGTCGTCTCCGCGTGCCTCAGTTATCTCTATATCCGAGCTCTTACTTATGCACTTTACTTTATGATAGCCTTCGTGCTTGAAGTATATATCTTGCTATCACATAGTTGCTTGTCTTGCTTAGCATAAGTTGTTGGTGCAAATAGGTGAACCCTAGTTGTTCTAGGTTTTGTGCTTAATAAAGTAAACGCTAATTTAATTCCGCCTTTGTTGAGCCACTCTCGAAAAAGTTTTTAACCGCCTATTCACTCCCCCTCTAGGCGGCATCTGTATCCTTTCAGAGATTTTCATTGGACCTGAGATAATGCTTTTGAGCCAACATGTTTTCGTTTAAGAAGAGTTTGCCAAACCCTTCTTCAGTTAGCAACTTGAAGATCTACTTACCTAGGAGAGTTGTATTCTTGGTTTTAAGATCTTGAATACCAAGCCTCCCTGGTCTTTTGATCGGCAAACCGCACTCCACTTAGCCAGTCGGTATTTCTTTTTCTTATTATCCCCTTTCTAGAGACTTCAAACAATGTATATGGTAGCCGTGACCTGTGTCTTTGACACATTCTGTTTGTTTAGCTTCCAAAGTTTATTCCACTAGGAAGAGGGAGGTGGATGAAACGCCGATGTGAGCTATTGTCCCAAATTCTTGCGAGAAATAGTGCCACTGCTCTTTTGCATATGGGCATGTGATGGAAGGATGAGCCTCCGACTCCTGCACTTGATCACAGAACAGACACATACTCTGAGTTGGCAAATCCCGCTTCTGAAGCCTGTCAGCCGTCCATAACTTTTTTTGCAACAACAACTAGCAATAGAATTTCACTTTTGGCTCAGCTCTATTTTTCCAAATTTGATTTAGACGCAGCATAGGAATTCTTGTTGCGAATTAGGACTCATATACAAACTTCCATGAATAAACTCCGTCTTCCCTAAGTGACCAACGTTCATTCAAAGCCACTTCATGAATGCGCTACCAAAGGCCAAAAATTGGTCCATATGCTCAAAGGAAATCATCCTCTCGATTCCCTTCATCCACCTACCATCCACCAACGCATCTTTGACAGCCAACCTCTTCCTTCTGGCCAAGGGGGAAATGTAGAGGTGCGATCTGATACGGTGCCAACCCTTGAAGCCATCTGTTAGTCCAGAACCTGCACTTCTCAGTGCAATCTGAGTACTCTCCTCGTCCCGGTTTAAAGGACACATATTGAAGATCATACAATTCCAAAATACTCCTACCTATTAGGCACATAAGCATTTAATTTTAGAAAAAAGAGCCAATCAGAGGAGAGAGCCAAATTAGCCCCAATCAGAGAAAGACTAGGGTCTAGAGATTTGCTATATACTCCCCCCATTTTAAAATAAGATGTTTTAGCTTTGTGAAGTAATATATCAAGACCCTTTTTAGTATATAGGTTCGAAAAGATTTGGACTGAACCTATACACTAAAAAGGGTCTAGATTTATTAGTTTCACAAAGTTAAAACATGAAACGGAGGGAGTATCTTTTAAACCGGGAGGGAGAGAGTACATGCGGAGAAGAGCTGCCTATCAATTGAATCATCGGGAACCGCAATGTGTTTGGGTGCAGATGGGGGTGGAGAAAATTCGATCACTATTTGTTTAGGGGAAAAAAGAAGAGGCTATTAGTTGAATTTCGAAAGGACAAATTCCTTTACATCCTATAAAAATTGTAAGAGTATGAACATTGTTTTTTACATTGGTTCCTCGTCCCCGATCGAACTAAATTAACCAAGTATATATAACCCCAATAAAAACTACTATGTAAAAAAAAAAGGTAGTAGTAGATCATCTTCGCTACGTACAGAACAGATACACGCACGTAGTTTGTTGTCACGTCTCAGAGCCTCCGGTGAAAACTAGAGGTACCCAGAGTCGGGCGACGTGGTGAACACCGGTTTGTCCTTGTCGACGACGGTCGCGGCCACGGTGGCGCTGCTGCTCTTCCGGCGCGGCTTCGCCTCCCCGAGCATAGTCACCACGTCTCTCATCGTCGGCCGGTCCTTGGGTGACTTTGCCGTGCAGAGCACCGCGATCCGCAGCACCAGCAGCATCTCCTCCCGGACGTGGTCGACGCGGCCCCCGACGCCGGCGTCGAGCAGCTCCTCCACCCCGCTGTTGCTCCGCAGCCGCTCCCTGATCCACCCGACGATGTCGACGCAGCTCTCGCCGTAGTCCGGCTCGATGGGCCGCCGCCCGGTGAGCAGCTCCATGAGCACCACCCCGAAGCTGTAGATGTCGCTCTTCTGGTCCACCTTCAGCGTGTACCCGTACTCCGGCGCGATGTAGCCGTAGGATCCGGCCACCACCGAGATGGTCTCGTTGGGCCGGGCCATGACGCGTGCCAGCCCGAAGTCGGCGATCTTGGCCTCCATGTTTGGGTCCAGGAGCACATTGCTGGACTTGACGTCGCGGTGGATCACCAGCGGCCGGCAGTCGTGGTGCAGGTAGGCCAGACCGGCGGCGACGCCCGCAGCCACGTTGTACCGGGACACCCAGTCCACCAGCTGCTTCCCCTTGCCCCGCCCGTGCAGCGCCTCCCACAGGCTGCCGCCCGCCATGTACTCGTACAGCACCATCGTGTCCACGTCGTTGCTCACGTACCCCAGCATGCGCACAACGTTCCGGTGCCGGAGTCGGCCGAGGAGCTTCACCTCCGCGGCGAACTCGCCTCCTGCTCCTGCCTCCACGTCCTGGCGCCCGTCCACCGTGCCCACCTCGGGGCACCCCGCCGCGCGCCAGAGCTTCTTGACGGCGACAACGGCGTGGTGGCGCGGCATGTCGGCGCGGTACACCACGCCCGAGCCGCCCATGCCGACGATGTTGTCCTCCTTGATGCACGCAAGCACCTCCGCGCTGGTGAAGCTCAGCCGCTGGAACGCCGTGAGGCGCCACGGCCATGAGCCAGTCCCGTCATCCTCGATGGCCTCGTCGCAGCATCCACCATTGAGATACCACCGCTGGTACGTCAACTTGCCGAGGAAGACGGCACCACATGCAACGAGTGCGATCGAAATGCCGATCGCCCACCCGGCAGCGATGTGCTTGACGTGCGAACGCCGGAGGCCCGACGTCGATGACGAAGCCCGCAGAGCGTTGGCCCCGCACGGCGGCAGGACGCCGCCACAAAGGCCTGGGTTCCCGGCAAGTTCGTCGGGGTTAATTGTCCTCAAAAGCCCCGTTGCCGGAACGGGACCGGTGAGGTTGTTGTTCGCCAGGTTGAGCATCTCGAGCGCCGGCGAGCTGCCGAAGTTGCTTGGAATCTCACCGGAGAGGAAGTTGTTGGAGAGATCGAGGACGGACAATGTCGGCATCATGGCGACCGCGCTAGGGATCTGACCAGTGAAGCGGTTGCTCCGGAGGTTCAGCGACACGAGCCTCTGGCACGACGAGAGGCTGGCCGGAATCCCTCCGGATAGCCGGTTGCTCGACAGGTCAAGGGCGGAGAGGGACCGGCAATCGTCGAGCTCATCGGGCACACCTCCGATTAGCTCGTTATCCGCAGCCGCGAACGTCTGTAGCGTCGGAACAGACAGGATGTTCGACGGCAGCGCGGAACGCAGCTGGTTGTGTGAGAGGTCGATGAAGGACAGCGACATTGAGAGCGCCAAATCACCGGGGATCTCACCGGAGAGTTCGTTGCCGGCCAGCTCCAGGCGCTGCAGCCGCGGCAGCCGCCCGAGCCCCACCGGCACCGTGCCATTTAGCCGGTTGTTGTGCGCGCGCACCCGGACCAGCGACGAGCACGTGGTGAGCCCCGGCGGGAACGGGCCCGTGAAGACATTGTTGAATAGTATCAGCTTCGTAAGGTTGCCGCTGTCGCAGAGGCCGGCGGGCACCGGCCCGGACAGCGCGTTGGTAGAGACGTCGAGCCACTGCAGCGGCTGCGCGGCGCCAAGCGACGGTGGCAGCGAGCCGGTGAGGGAGTTGTTCCACAGCTCCAGCACTTCCAGCTTGGGAAGCTCGCCGATGCCCGACGGGACGCCGCCCTTCAGCCGGTTACACATGAGGTTGAGTAGCTGCAGGTTGGTCAGCTGCCCAAGCTCCAGCGGGATCGCGCCGGTGAGCACGTTGTCAGAGAGGTCGAGCATGACGAGGGACGACAGGTTGCCCAGCTCCTTGGGTATCTTGCCGCCGATGTTGTTCTTGTAAAGGAAGATGGTGTCGAGCTCCGGCAGCTGTCCAAGCTCCGGCGGGATGGGACCTTCCAGGCTGCCGATCGCCATGTCAAGATACTGGAGGTTCTTGAGCTTCCCAATGGCTGCCGGGATTGGACCCGTGAACTCGTTGTATCCGATGATGATCTGCTCCAATGCCGCAAGCTCGAATAGCTCGACCGGGAGAGCACCATTGAGGTTGTTACCGGATAGCCCCAAGAACTTGAGCTTCTGGAGCTTGCCGTAGCTCCTCGGGATCGTGCCGGAGAAGAAGCCTCCCCTGACGTCGAGCGTCTCGAGCTCAGTGGCATTGCCAATGTCGGCCGGGAGCGGGCCGACGAAGTTGTTGCCGGACGCGTTGAAGTACACCAACGAGGCGCACGTGCCGAGGCCGGCGGGGAACCGGCCGGTGAAGCTGTTGTCACTGACGTCGAACTCGCGGAGCGTCGGGATGGACACGAGCGCCAGCGGCAGCTCGTGGTCGAAGGCATTGCTCTGAAGGACGATGGAGGTGAGTCCGGTGAGGCCAAGGACATCGTCCGGGATGGTGCCGCTCAGGTTCATGCCAGCGAGGTTGATGCCGGTGACCACGCCCCGGGCGTCGCAGAGCACGCCCTTCCAGCCGCAATGCGGCGCCGAGCCCCAACCCCGGAGCTCCCCCAGCGGATCCACGAGCGAGGCCTTGATGGCCAGCAGCGCCGCGGCCTCGTTGCCAGCGGCATTGGACACGTAGCACAAGAGCGACAAGGAGAAGTACAGGGAGAAGAAGAAGCGTGCAGTGCTACTCGGCCTGGGGCAAGGAGTAGTAGCACGTGCCATGCTTGGGTTCTCCTCTTCCTCCCTTCTCCTTCTCCACTCCTTGGTGCTGCGCTCCTTCACTGGCTACTATCAGCTTTGTGTTTCCATTGCCTTCTTTGAAGCAATAGAGAAATGGAGGGAAACTCCTAGGAAAGTATATAGGAGGATGTCTCTATGATTAGGATGAGATTATACCATTTGTTTAAGTGCGTGGATGATGAATAATTTACTCCTTTTTTTAATGAACATGAATAATTTAGTGTCATGCTAGTGCATTGGTAATACTAGTGTGGCTGTGTGTGTGCATGTGTTGTAGTGTTAGGTATACACATGGTTTAGTAATTGGATAGGTAGCACAAGAACAGCTCGGCATGAGAGTGTAAAGGTTGGGACATAGGCTGGAAAATGCCCTTGGAATTATTGGGAGCTTGGGGAGACATGGCCCATGTGGTTAAGGGAATGTGGGCAGAAGGAGGTTTTCATTATCACTCGTTATTGGAGAGAGGATTTTGTCTTGTTGGTTTAAACTAAGCCTACTGCAATCATTTTTTGACACAGAACATGGTGGCTTGCGTTAGAGTTGATTCCCTGTTTAATATGTGTTAATTCGTGAAGTCATAGTTGTTTTGGAAGGGAGATTACGATATAGAAGAAACTGAAATAACACACAATCATCAATTAAAAGTGTATAGTTTGACATTGTCATATTGAGTGTCATTCTAAACAATCTGAAGTTTCATGTTCTTTTTAAGTATGAAGTTTACAGAACTTGAAATGCCTTCTTAATGTCAAGATTTACTTTAGTGGACAAGTACTAAAAGAGGTGGAGGAGCAAGCGTCTTGTGGGTCTTAAACAAATGACTGGTTCTTGTACTAATATTATCCTGCAGGTCACAATGGAACTTTTTCCAGTGATCCTGACAGGGAAATCTGTAGGGACTGTAAGATTCTGTTCCAGGTGTGCTATAGCTCTATTTAAGTTCCACTATCAGGAGTATAAAGTTATTACATGAAGGAGAATATTTTATCCTTCTTGGTTTCGTTGGGTTTGACACTTTCAGGAAGAATCATATACTGATGAATCGGTGACACTGCTGCAACAAATTCACCAGTCTAAAGTTCATAAACTTCTCCCTGATCTGAACAATCCCTGTGAATGATAACCCATCATAAGTACTAGTAGTATTTTATGGCAAAGGCTCTGGATACTGAGAACTTCTAGTAAATGCGCCACTGCAGAAACAGTTTCAAACAGCAAACCACATGTACAAAGAAGTCTATGAGAAGTGTTTCTGCAGAGACTAACACAATGCAATTTATACTTATGGCTTCACGTGTTGAAATGGAGTGAATTCCACTTTTTACCCCCTAGTTATGCATTTCTGACACTAATTACCGCGTCGAGTGAAAAATTATCTGGAGTACCCCTCTTAGAAGTTTTGAACCATCATTTTCTGATGTGTGTCTATTTTGCAAGGTGTAATGTGTTGACTCGAGTTTAAATGTATCAAGATGATGATGAGGAACTGAAAATATGGATACAAAAAGTATGAACATGATTGTCAATCATGCCTTCCGATCTTTACACATTTTACCGCTCCACCCCAGCCTAACATGCCAGTTCTATGTAACAAAAATAAACAAAGTGCTAAATTGAGATAAAATGTGTTCAAATGCTCTTAAATGAGATATTTCAGTTTTAGTTCCACTAAATGGGGTAATTAGTGTCACGGATGCACAACTAGAGGGTAAAAAGTGAAATTCACTCGTTGAAATGGGATATTTGAGCCGTAAGATTTCCAGAAAGCTACAACATTTCTAGAGCTGCAACATTGTTGTTCCCCCCACATACAAAAATAGGAGTGTAATAATAGTGAAAGAACATGCATACAAAATTTCTTGGTAGGCATAACATTCTTTAATGGGGGTTGAGAAGCGTATGCACAACTTGCCCAGGCCACATTATTCCAACACATGGAAATCATATTCTCATCCTTGATTAGATTCTTGAGTACATAATGGTGTAGTTTTCCTGTAGCACATATTGATGGTGCTAAATTGTCAAACGTAAACCAATCTTTAATTTTAGGCACTGTTTATCAAGGAAATATTTGTGCACCGTTTGTTTTTGTTGAACTCATACAATACTGAAATTAACTGCCCCCGCTTTGTTTTAAAACTTTCATTATATAGTGGATTTTTTTTTTCAAAAAGGGGAACAAAGCCCCGGCCCTGCATCGATATATGCACACAACATTTTTATATAGGCGATATATGACAAGAACATATATGATTTAATTTCAAGCCAAGAAGGACTGCAATATACTGGAAATACGCAAGGTTTTGTTAAACACTAATGAAAATATATCTCCACTGGATCTTTCCAGGAAAGTTCTCAATCTGGAAGCTGTCAATTTTGATTTAGGGGCCTGCCCCCCTGGAAAGCTGTAATGACCAAGCTACCTGCCAAGCAAGTCCAAGAACGTCAATCAACACCATCTCTCGTACAGTGTTGTACCTTTCCTCTATACTCGTGGAACTAAACTTCACAAAATTTAGCAATCCAAACAGGTAACCAAACGTAAAAGAGACCTTGCAATAGCTAACACTGTATAACTAAGAAGTCCAGTTCGTCACTGACAGAGCTGACATTTCACACTGTCAGCAAAGTATTTTTGAGTAGTACTCCAGGGAACATCCAGGTTATAAACAAGCGCTGAAAAGTAGAGGCGGCAGCAGGACCCTTGTCCTTGCTTCTAAAAAGTCAGCCCAACTGACTCAACTGTTTCCACCTTTATCAACTATCAAGTGGAGTATTATCCTATTCTTCCCTCACGGAAAAGAAAAGGAGTGCACTATCCTACAAAACCGATCCTCCCTGTGTAGCTCAACGACGCAACAAATAACATGATCTCTAACTCCAATCACTCGCTCCGGGACCCTTTCTTCAGAACCTTCCCATGTTAAGAGTTAGAGAAATTATTTGGCCCACCTCGTTGGCATGCATGCATAGATGATACGCCAATGGAGATCCTCTCCACATGTGCCATGTTGCCCTTGCACTGCCCCACCTCAGGTTAGGTAAGTGCAATGTATTTTGGTTACTAGATAAAATATTGTGAGATGCAATATATAGCTCAGTGGTCAAGAATGTTTTTTTGTCATCAGCTCGAACTCGGAAAAGGTAATATTTCTGACCCTTTATCATTTTTTATGAAAATATAGTTATAGTATATGCAATTTATTCCTGTGGTCTTGTGACAATATGACATTTTTTATCCAATTTCAATCTGTTTACATTACGAGCCAGACCCACTTGTCGGTATAACATGTCAACCAACTATGTGAATCACTCTGACATACTCTTGTCGGGGTTGTATCAAATTATGTCAAGGTTTTCCCTCAAATTTCCTTAAACCCCATCAGTTCTGAAATTGTGTCAAATTGGCTCCTACTACGGGCGGGGAGAGCACCACCACGTGAACCGAGCTCGCGATGTATGCAGTACATATTTCACTGTCGATCAAATGGAAGGGATCGAGTTGGCTCTGGCGGCGGCTGATGGTAGGAAGAAGGGGCAGGGAGAGATGGAGGCAAGAAGGTGGCCATGCAACGCAATCAATCATGCAGGACGCGGGCGGCCACCAACTGCAGGCTGCATGCGGTGCGATTAGCTGCCTCCATCGCTTCCAACTCGGTTCAGTTTGCTAGTGTAGTACCCCACATGCGCCCACACATGGCCTGCCTGCCCGCCTACCGTTTCAAATGAAAAGATAAACGTAACATGGCCTTCGCTTCTGTGTACTGTACGTACTTGCTCCCGCTGCTGTTTCTTCTCCGTTAATTTTGTTAATTGCGAGGAGGGACAGCGTGGGGCTAAGATGGGGGCCATGTGAAGCGAGAAGTGCCCCCTGCAGATTCTGGTATGAAATTCTTTAATTTCTGCAAGGAAAGGATTATTGGGGCATTATTGCGGCACTTTCGTACGGATCAATTCAAACTACAGTGGTGGAGATAATGCATATACTCTGTTTCTGACTATTGGAGCCAGGGAACGGAGTTTTCCGGTGGAACATGTAACCATTTTTGGTCTCAGGTTTCTCCTCCCACATGGAGCTGCGATCTCATATTTACTAATTGGAGGCACCGTTCGAAGTCTCACGTTAACCCTCACGCCAAAATATTGATAATCCGTCCGATAAACATCTAGGCTGTTAGGAGCCCTCGGATAAAGAAGCGGCCGTAGTTTGAAGCCTCGGCGTTAACTCTCACATCGAAAAAAAATCAGTCGGACACACCTCCAGCCTGTTACGAACTTACCATCCATTGGATAATGAAGCGGTTGTATCGCTTGAAAATAGCACCGTCTTCTCGACGCGCAATACCATATAGGGTTTATTTTCTCCGTGGCCGCGTGCCTGAGAAAACAAGTTACTCCACCATGATCTCTTCTTAGCTGCCGCCGGCCATGATCCCAATTCCAGGAGCCCGCGAGCATGAAAATTGCATTACACGGTTAGTTACCATATTTCAGATCTCCTTATTAATCTATCTATCATTAAAGCAATCCAAACTGACAACAGAAGCAAGATTAGGTTACTGCGCTCCTAAAAGGACCGGTGCCTCACGTTGAATATTATAATCCTTGCTTTCCAGTAGTATACTAAATAATCTTACTATGTTTCTTTGGGATCTTCGTTTGCAATTCCCACCTTGATTAGTAATATCTTCCACTGTGATATTTTCAGCTCTGAGTGCAGATTTGATAGAAGTGTATTATATCCGGGATGATGCCTCGAACTCGGATTTGTTATTGGTAGAAGAAAGGAGTGGCTGGGACTAATGCTAGCAGGTAATATCTTTCTTTCTTGATATTTTTTTTTTGCATCAGGATATCCTAATTTGGTTCGAATTTCAGCTGATTTGCTTTCCAATCTGTTTCCCCCAACGATCAAGCAATTTCATCTTGCAATTTTTTGTTGATGTAAAGATCATACTTTCTAGAACAAATATCATATACGTTATTTAAACTGTTCGTTATACTGAGTACGGGGATAGGAGAAGTGCGTCTTCCCTTGATGAGATGTATATGTGGGAAACTGACCGAGGTTGGGTTAAGAAACTCATCTGAAATAGTCCATCCTAAAGTACCCCAACTAAGAGTTTCCTCTATTCCTATAAAATCTTGCCTCGATTATTAGTTACTTTTTCCTCTAATATTTTTAGTCTCACATAAGGGTTATACATCCATTGCAATTCCAGTGAATGGATATTTCCTGAGGAGGCTTATTCCATTTCTAATTCTGTAGCAGAGTTGTATTTTCAGAAATTGGTCAGTGCAGTTGACATATATGACCAGATGCCGTCAGGTTTGAGTTCAGAACTGATGTGGCTACAAGGGATGCCCGTCGCTCCTGTGCGCAAATATAGCTGTTGCCGATGACTTTGATCCGCCATATAAAACGGGAAGCTCAAGAAGCTATGCTGATGACAAGATGCCACGAGACTTCTACTAGGAAATAAACACCGGATGTTGGCATGTCTATCGAGAAGCTGCAGCCAATGATGGGATGCAGTAAGGCCGTGCAAAAAGGATCTGTCGAAAGTTTGGAAGAACGGAGGCCATATAGAGACATGCTTGAGCGAGGGCTAAAACATTATAGGCAAAGATGATTATTATAGTACTATAATAGATGGTTTGGTTTATTTATTTGCTATGGCAGTCCAAAAAAGGCAAGAAATAAACTACTTTTAGTCGCAAAATCAATTCCGGTAAATGTCGTGATATTCAATGTGACAGCTAAATTTGTTTTTCCATCTGCTGTTAGATATTGTGAATGTTTTGGTGAGCCCTTAAAAAACCCATGAACTACAGATGCAAAACTGGATAAGCCCACCAAAGCAATTTCTGAGGTTGATCTAGGATGATGGTTACTCCTCTGAGCTTCGGTCATTTATTGGGACACCAAAGGGGGTTCTCTTCTACAATCATTTCTAGGTATGTTGCATTAACAAGTTCCGCTTACATGTACTAAATTATCTCTACAAGTGGTACTACCTTTCATCGGACACATTTGGTTTATATTTCCTTCTTGGATTCTTATTTTCATTATAGTAAATGTATAATTAGGCAGATGTAGGGCATACTATTGCTAGATCACACACATCTTTTTAGGAACTCAATTTCAGAAAGTTTCTTTCTTGCTATTGCAATTCCACAAAATTCCATAATCGGTCAAATGAAGAATTGAGCTTCTCTGTAGTATACATTGGTATGCTCTATTACAAAATTTAGGCAATTATATGCTTTGATCATTACATGAATAAGTATATAATACTACACAAGATTTGTGGATAAATGTGTGGTGTAAGCAGAGAAACTACTACAGAGAAAAGACATTACTTTTCCTTGATTGGCCTTGCATTAAGATTTCTTCTTCTAGTATTACACGGAGTAGCAGTTGATTAGGAAAAATATGTACCAAACAATTGTTTTTCACACATGTGTGTCGTATATAACAAGTGATCTTGCATATAATATTTCAATGATTTTTGTGGATGCTTCTATTGGGGTCTTGGGGAGTAAATCTAGAACAGTGGTGTTTTTTTTTCCGGATGAACTACTGTTGCAGTCTATTGAAGTTTCAGACTGCATGATGGCATTTCACATGGTAGTCCTTACCATATATGTGATGCTATGTCATATTAGCTATTATTCAAACCACTGAAAATGCGATGCCTTTAGAGGAATAAATGAATTCTAATATTCAACTTGCAGAAATTCTATGCTCTTTTATCACAAGCTGTTTCGCAAAGGGGATAGATCATGGAGGTCATGTTGGAGAATGGAGGAAAAACATATGTGATAATCGTAGATGGTTGAGATAATGTGGAAGCATTTCACTTGCTTCGTAAAATCCCTCTATTTTTTGTGAAAAAATTTATATCTATCCACGAGTCTCTCTTCCAGTAATTAAACCACAACCAGTTTGATAGAGTAGATAATAGTCTCAATAATGCATGCTGAAAATTTTAGTTAAAACCACAGGCCCATCATATTATCATGGTAAAGTTGCTGCAAATATTCTGCTATGATAGAAGCTCTAATTTCTTAGAAAATAGAATGATGTTGCTTTGTTTATGTATGAAACGGTCTCATTGCTCTGATCACTGTTGAGTATATTATTTTCTGTAAGTTCCTTTTTTGAAGCTAAAGTAACTGATCCTATCATTGACTTCTGTAGTGTATGCCAAGACCTTTGATATCATCCGAAAGAAAATAATGTGTGAACAGGTTTCATAACAACACCCAATAGAACCTTATTATATATAGGGTTACAACTGAGATTTCCTCTAAATGTGTAAGTTATTACGTGTTTTTTGGGGGTAATTTCTCATATGTATAATCCTTGATTTAGATCTACTATAAAACTATTTAAAAAAATTCCAAATCTAAGAACTAGTAAAGATAATGCAATATTTAAGCAGCTTTTAAAGTAGCTAGCCCGTGCACGGGTTAATGGCTAGTTATGTGAGTTAGCATATCATCGAATTCGAGGTGGTACTCCTTCCCATTCTTCCATACCTATTGTCGTGGTGGTTTTAGTTCCGTAGTTTTCATTTAAATCTGAACTAAATTCACGACAATAATTATGGAACGGAGGAAGTAAAATGGTGAACACGGCGATTCGTCTCGTGCATGTTTCCTCTGTTGATATCACCCAGTTTTTTGCTTTGAGATTTGTGATGCATGGTATCACTCTGTTTCATTATGTTCCAGGATTCTGACACGGATTGATATGCCAAAAACATAGTGGACCTGTGCACGGGACCTCTGGTGCATGAGGAGAAAGACATAACTCATACATCCTTGGAAAATAAAAGAATTGCGTATATACTTTAGTATCTCCTTGAGAATAGATTGGAAGAGTGGCAATATAGCAAAATATGAGCTGCAATATGAATACGCTGTGTTGTTTCTTATCTCGATCCCTCTTGTTGAATCCTTAAAATCAAGTAGTAATATCTAATATAAATAATGTGGAGCTACCCCACAAAGGCACCAAACACTTTTTGCAGTTTGGTGTGTTCTCGTGTTTGTTTAGGCTCCGAACTGGCTAATTTGGTGTGCCAGGCTCAGGCAGACTCCGGGAAAAATATATGTTTCGTGGTGAAAGTTTGTGTGGGCGTACCCATGGGTCCTGGCGGAACACCAGCCAAAAGTAAGACCGGACAAGGTAGTTTAACAATGGGCCAAAGCACCTGAAAATCACCAGTAATTGAGAGCCTATAACGAGGGTCATTTACTCTACTATTCTTCTGTTGCATTTTTCAAAGACCGGGCTAGGACCTATATGGTCCCACTGACGGTTTGCCTATGCCCATGGGGCATGTTTGGTACCCGTCTTAATTTTTGGGATCAGTTCTGCTCAACCCCTAGGCCCTGGGGCAAGTCTACTCAAAAACGACATTTGGATCATGTTATCCATTTTGTTTGGTAGCCCATATTCCATCCCTAGGTCCAAAATTGACCTAGTGATTGGTTGCATGAATACGCTATTTCGATGCAGCAACCTCAGTTTTGTTATATGCAGGCTAATATTATGGTCACCTCTTCTCTCTACGGATGATCTTACCATACAATACCTCCATGTAACACATGGAGTAATGAAGTAGCAGTTCATCAGTCCATCCGTAGATACTACATGTACTTAACAATGTACTTCACTCCAAGCTACTACGAATGGTAGTTCATTGGTACATCCTAATAACGAATCAAATAGAAATTTATAATTACAGGCCGTTGGCGATGAAATGGGAAATGCATCTTCATCTTCTTCTTCCTTCTCGTTTTCTTCCTCCTCTTCTTCTTCTCACAACATTGTGTTAGCTCTGTATTGCCACATTGCATGCACCTACTCTAGCCTATTGTTTTTCCAAACTTCATTGTCATGTAGCTCCACGCCATGTCTAGTGCCTCGTCTAGGATAAACTCATAATACCCCAACCCAAGATCCATTTATGAATAATGCAACAAGCAAGCAGTTTGATCCGAGTCTCAAAAGCGTGGAAAGGTTTCTAGTCAAGGACCTTGAATCTATTTTTCAATGCAGTAAATGCCCTCTCAATGGTGAATCTAACGGTAGAGTGTCCCGGATTGAAAAATTCGGTAGGATTTTGCGGTATGATCCTTGGGAGAAGTGGTTAAGATGGTACCTTGTTTTTCTGAAGGACTGCAAAATCCTAGGTCGGCATGCATATACAACATTTTAAAAATAGAACTTACCATCAAGGGTGTTCAACCCATCAGCTCTAGACAAGCTGTCAGCAACAATGCTTGCTTCATGAGAAGATCCTTCTCAACCAGCTAGCACATAGGTTAACCTCAGATCAAAATCAACAGCGTCTGTCACATTCTGGATAATGTAGTGCTTTCTTCCTCTATATGTTATTAGCTATGATTTCGGCACTCTTGGAGTCCCATGAATACCATCAATGCCAATATAATCCTGTCAAAACACGAGCAGAGCGTCATGTTTTTGAGCAATAATGTAGTCGTTTCATGAAAAGAAACAAAAAGAACTAGTAATCAGCATGATATATGGAAACCATCTGCGACTGGTTCGTATCTTGCTTGGTGTGCAACTACTTGGTGGTTTGACCATCTCTCCTTTGAGCTCTCCAATTGCATATATGACTTGTTTGAAATAGAGAACAATAGTCTCCCTGGATCTCGTAAATGTGTTATGGATCACTCTAAACCTCTGGCTATGACCCACAACATGAACAAACGTAACAACTTGTTCTTCAACACAAGTTTTGATACTATCTTTCAGCAATCCATGTTCCCTAAACCTTTTTACAAGTTCAAAGAAATGGGCTCTTGTCATCTATAGTATTTGGAGAGCCTCTAAATCGCTGTAGTTCTTAATGTAGTTGAGATTTTCCATCATCTCCTCATCTTGGACCATCATAGGATCATATGTGAGCCTAGGAAAGACAACATGTCTAACTGCTCTCTTGTGGAGCAGTAGGATCCAGGCTTGAATCACAACTATAACACTACTAGGAAAACAATTATCCATAGGATGGAGAACCAATGGCACATTTTAAAAGTGATGCAACACAAATAATTATCAGTGGCGAACATGCACACCATGCACCACTGATAGTAGATGTATCTATGACACATCTCTAGGCCATGCGCCACTGATAAGGCATGGACCATCTATATGTGGCACATATGGATGGTGTCACCCTACCATGCGCCACTGATAAGGTAGGGACCATCCATATGTGCCACATATAGATGGCTCATGACTTGTCAGTGTCGCATGGCTGCAAGATGTGCCACTGATATTTGAATTATCGGTGACGCATGCCAGAGCCATGCACCACTGACAAAGCAGGGACCATCTATATGTGGCACTTTCCCCACCTACCTCCACCCACTTCCCCCCTCCCCCAGCCTAAGACCAGATTTGGTCGTCTTCTTCCTCCTCCCCACCTCATTTCTCTCATGATTTCACCCATTTTAGGTTGCTGGAGCTATTTTGGTTGGTAGATTTGTAAAGGGAAGTCTCTCCAACTTGTAGATCTACTAAACCGCCGCTTTGCTTTCCTCCTCCATCATTTACTAGGTGAGTAGATGGAAGGACATGCATGTGCATGTTTGTGTATGGGATGAAGCTTGTGGTTGCGCCGGGCACGTGGTGTATGCATGTTTGTGTATGTGAATATTGTTGTTGTGTGTGGGTGACGTACGTGCGTGTCGATCATGAGATGTGTTGTTGCGTGTTGTATGCATGCATTATTTTATATGTGATGAATTTCTTGTGTTTTCTCCAGCGTGGTGTATGCATGTTTGTCGTAATGTTGATTCATTTCCGTTTTGGCAATTTTTTTGTACTACGTGTATGTCCTATTTTTAGGAAAGGTCGTGCCGAATTTTCTGGCGGGCATGCATGTATGTGTGTGAATGTTCTAAAATATTCTCTTTCTCTATACCGTGTAGGCGATAATGGTCATCAAGATGATTGAAAGCCTCCTGGCTAGATATTTTAAAGGTGCAATGGCCGACATGATTCAGAATAATAGGACCCAGATAAGATGTCTATGTCGCAAATGCAAACTGAAGATATTGATCGACCCTTATTCTAGAGTAGTGGAGAACCACCTGCTCATGCGTGGTTTCATGTCTGGCTTCACTCATTGGATCAGTGATGAAGATGATGCAGACGTTAATGGGATGGCGAGAAACGAGGAAGGGCGGCAGGACAATAACATGTGGGGTGGGCGAGAAGGCTCAGAGTCTCCCAGACATGATCATCCTGAAGGAGATGCCGGACATGATCATCATGAAGGATATGTTGTCGGACATGATCAAGGAGAAGAAGATGCGGGGCAAATGATGGAGAAGACACAGACATGCAGATGCTGCAAATATCCTTGCGGGACCTCATGTTCAAGAACTGCTCCTCAAGGAGACGAGCAATGCCAAAGCTGCCGCCAGAGACAAAGCCAAGATGTGTCAACTAGAGATAGATGGGAATGCTCCATTTTATGAAGGGTGCTGGCCCGAGGATACCTGCTTGAATGTAACACTCAAGGCTCTGGAGATGAAAGCAAAACATAAATGGATCGACATAATCTTCAATGATATGATTATATTCTGGCATGATTGTCTTCCCAAGGGTAACACTTTTTCAACAAGTATCGAGGATGCAAAGCAAATCGTGTGCCCTCTCGATCTACCATACGTTAAGTACCACACCTACATCAATGGTTGCATCATATATCGGAGTGAGTACGCGGAGAGAACCACATGTCCGGTGTGCGGCCATGCACGATACAAGACATGGAAGAAAGATCCTCTAAAAGTGGTATGGTACTTTCCAATCACTCCCTGTTTGCAACGGTATTTCATAGACCCTAAGGAAGCAAAGCTCATGCACTGGCATGCGAAAAGGAAGAAGCCCGAAGATGGTCCAAATAAGGAGAAGATGCTGACACACCCTTTGGATGCTTGCCAGTGGAATGCATTCAACATTGAGTTCCCATTTTTTGGAGACGATCCAAGGAACATCAGGCTGGGTATGATCACTAATGAATTAAATCCATCTAGCAACCAGAGTAGCACACACATCACCTGGCCCATGTTTGTATGGTCGTACAACACCCCCCTAGCTGTGCATGAAGAGGAGGTACATACACATGAGTATTCTTATTCAGGGGCCGAAACAACCAGGTATTGACATCCATATGTATCTTGGGATATTAAAAGAGGAGCTAGGCACATTGTGGGAGATGCCAGTGAATACGTGGGACGTCGTCTTAGGAGAATATTTTCCTCTTAGAGCCTCGTTTCTCACGATGATGCAAGACTATCTTGGTTATGCGTATGTCTCGTGCTAGGTGAACCACGGGCACAACGTATGCGTCAAGTGTATGGATCATACATCGCATCTCGAACTAGAAAAATATCCCGGGTCTTCAAAAACCATGTACCTAGGACATCGAAGGTGGCTTTGCAAGGATGGACCATGGAGAAAACGCGGAGATCTGTTATATGGTAAAGCAAGGCCTGTAATAGTCCCATGTCCTAGGAGTGGCGAAGAAATCGAGGAATTGTTGAATAATTGGGAAGAGTGCCTTGCGCCAGTAAAGATGTGGAAGATGCTGAACCTGCTGCTAAATGTATGGAAACCGAGATCTATTTTCTAGGACTTGCCATACTAGAAGATCCTCTACATGCCCCATATCCTAGATTTCATGCACATCACAAAGATCGTGTGCGAGAGTCTGGTTGGCACCATACTCAAGATGCCGGAGAGGACCAAAGATGGGCCAAAAGAAATGAGCGACTTGAAACATCTAGACATCAGGGAGGATGCCCCAACGATGATGATGATGATCAGACGGAGGAGACCAAAGGTCATCATAGGGGAAAAAGGGCCAAGACGTACGACTAGTACTGCCCCCTTCCTACTTCACACTAAGTCAGCAGGAGATCGAGCAATTTATCAAGTGCCTCTAAGGAGTGAAAGTTCCTTACGGTTACTAGGGGAAGATAAGTAGATATATAGAAGCAGTAAAGTAGAGGTCCAGCAGAGTGAAGTTTCATGACTATCATGTGCTGATGACGTAGATACTTCCAATCGTGATCCGAGGGATAATGGACAAGCACGTCCATGAGACCATGTTTTGGCCTCCGCAACTTTTTTGGCACCATCTCTTAGAAGTGGATCGGTGTCCAGCAGCTCGCAAGGCTACATGAAGAGATCGTGGTGATACTATGTGAGCTTGAGATTTACTTCCTGCACACATTCTTCGATATCATGGTGCACCCGCTGTTCCATGTCGTGGATGATATCATCTATCTCAGGCCGACAGTCCTTCACAACATGATGTCGTTTGAAACAATGAATGGAATCATTAAATGCTTCATTCACAACAGGGCCTGTCCAAATGGAAGCATAGCCAAGGGCTTTCTGACCTATGAGTGCATCTCTTTCTGCCAGAATTATCTAGGCACCGACAACCCTGTTGGTCTGCCAGGCAACAATAGGCACCACGGTAGGCTCGCTGGATGTGGTCACCACGATGGTCACAACGAAATGCATATCGACCACACTGGTCGACGCGCTGACTTTGACAGGGAAAACCTAGTCACGCTACAACATATAATATTGGTTGACCCTTGGTGTGTAGAGCACAAAAGCGTTACTAAGAAGAAGTACAATGACCTGGGTCAGACGAGGACAAAGGGAGAAATAATCAGGGAGCACAACTCCAGCTTGTAGTGGTTCAAGGAGAAGCTACTGAATAATCCCCCATACAGGCCTCATACAGAAGAGTAAAAAATCATATTCGCCTTGTCATAGGGCCCCGCGCACAACCTCGGGACCTATCAGGCGTACAACATCAACGTCTGCACATTCTACACCGAGGAAAAGGACAAGAACAACGATATCATAACTCAGGAGTAATGATGCAATCCTTCACGAGTGACTCGACTAATATCAAGTAAAGATACTATAGAAGGATCGAGGAGATCTGGGAGCTTGACTACTATGGAGAGAAGGTGCCAATGTTCCGTGTCAGATGGGCCAAAAGTGTTAAAAAAGACCGGTATTCCACCACCATGGTTATACCCAAAGCCAAATCAGTAACTATCGGCACGAACGTCACCGCAAAAAATGATCCATGGGTATTTGCTAGCCAAGTGGACCAATGCTTTTTGATTACCAACCCAGCAAAGTCTAGCTGTGTTGTCATGAGAAGGGGAAAAATGAGCATCATCGGAATGGATGGAGTTGCCAATGAGCAATACTTCAACAAGTACGACAACCCGAAGATGGAAGAGAATGTCGGCATACCTACTACTTTCATGAGAAGAAGCAGGACCACCCTACCGGCTAAAGTCTGTCCCTTCACGAGAAAAAATCACAAGATTCCCGAGCTAAATTATTCAACCGCGATAAAGAAGCGCAAGAAGATTGTCAAGGGCAAGAAGAGTGTGAAACGCTAGTGCCATGTGTGTGAATGCATTCGACAAAACTATTATGATATTAGTGTGTTAGTTAGTTGTTTGGAAATGTCAATGGATAATACATAAAATATATTTGTGTTAAATGAATTTATAATAATGTTTACTTCATATTTGTGAAAATATCCGAGTTACTATTTTTAGAATAGGCAAAAAGTATTTTTCAACATTTTTCAAAAAATAAACAAAAAACTGAGGCAGCCAAGATTCGAACTTGACTGCCCCAGGTAGGCAGAGCCACTAGGCTAGTCTGGTGATACTGTCACTAGAGTGCATCATGCGTTTTTAGGGCACCTATTGAATATCTATGGTGCATTCTTTCACGGTGCGCCACCGATAACTTATCTATGGCGCACCACTGAAAGTATGCACCACGGATAAGATGCGCCAAGGATAACTTTTTAACCTTTACCACATTTAGCAAAAAAAATGCCACGTGTGGAGCTGTCTTTCCCCTTTCTCTCTTCTTCAAACCCCTTTCTTCGATCCCCGTCGCCACCCCGTGGAGCCGCCCATCGCATGGATCAGGGAGAGAAGCCGCCCATGAAGCACCAGGATCATGGACATGAGCCGCGCCCGTGGAGCCGCCCTACCGTGTGGAGAGGAGCCCAGAGGTGCCTCCCGTGGAGTCGCCGTCCGCGACCGCGCTGTCCTCATCTCCGACCAACTAAGTCACCATCCGGGACCAACTACCTCGCAGAGGTGACCGCCCCCTCCCCTATCCTCTCCCCTCCCCTCTCCCCTCCCCTCCCCCATAGCTGGCCTAGTTCCTCACAGATGAAAGTTTTGTTTTCCCTAGTCTCTTCTATTAATCTTTCAATCTAGTTGGTATGAAATTACCCTCCTAAGCATGTTTCAATAGAGAAGTAAAAGTTTTGTTTTCTATAAGAACTATGTTCTAGTTCCAACAATTTGGGATGGAAAAGTATCCCTGGTCCCAAATCATTTTTACTTATCAGCAACAAGAAAAGTAATGATAAGGAGTGCTTATGAAATTGAAAATGTTAGCTCTCCTTGATTGGGTTTTGTCACTCGAAATGATCGTCTTTTCTACAAGGTTTTCAAGATTTTATGTGCAAAATGAAAGGTCATGGTGCTTTCTCAGGATAATCAGAACAGTTGCTTTTCATGCCTTATTTTTTCAAGTATCAAACTGATGTAGCAATTACCAATAGGCTGATCACTATTTTGTAGAGTATAAATAAGAATTTCAGGAACATGTCTACCAAAATAATTCTAGAGTTGATTTTTATACTAGATAAGTTATACATTGCAAATGTATCTATAATTTTTGATGTTCCATGCTTGGTTTTATCTACTTTCTTGTGTTTTGTCCACACTTTGGAGTACTTTTCATATGATTTCTTGGACTAACCTATTAATAAGAGCCACAGTGCCAGCTGCCTGTTTTCTGCTGTTTTTGGTTCCAGGAAGTCAGAAAATGAATATTCTCGGAATTGGACGGGACAAAAGCCAAAGTCGCTATTTTTCGAAAGACATCTAGAGCCTGAATACGAGACGGAGAGGGGCTGGGGTCTGGCCACACCACCTGGCCGCGCGGCCAGGCCTGGCCCACGCCAGGGGGTGGTCTGGCTGACCCCAGCACCCCCTCGGCCTCTCCTTCCGCCTATAAGATGCCTCTGATACCAAAACCCTAAGTACCCGATCGAAATTCCACGAAAGAGTCTGTAGCCGCCGTCGTCTCTGTCCCTAGATCGGGAGGGATCTGAAGCTCTTCCCGGCACCCTGCCGGAGAGGGGAATTCACCCTCGAGGCCTTCTTCATCACCATGCAAGCCTCCGGTGTGATGCTTGAGTAGTTCATCTCTGGACTACGGGTCCATGTAGTAGCTAGATGGCTGGTTCTCCTCCTTTGTGCTATCATGTTTAGTTCTTGTGAGCTCCGTTCATGATCAAGGTCATCTATTTGTAATTCTGCATGTTGTGTTTGCAAGGATCCAATGGATATTGAGATGCTATTTCAGATTGATTATTGATTCTATCATGTCTTTGTTATTTGTGATCTTGCATGCTTTCCGTTGTTAGTAGCTATCTTGGCCAAGTAGATGCTAGCAACTCCAAGAGTTAGTATTTATGCTCGATAGTGGGTTCATGCCTCTGGTAATCTGGGGAAGTGACAGAAATCTCTAAGGTACTAGATGTGTTGTTGCTACTAGGGAGAAAACAACAATCCTTTGTTCATAGAACAATCATATTGTTTACTTTACACGCAATTCGTAATGCAATAATCTGTTGCTTGCAACTTAATACTGGAGGGGATTCGGATTATAACCTGAAGGTGGATTATTAGTCATAGATGCAGTTGGATGGCGGTCTATGTATAATGTTGTAATGCCCAATCGAATCTCAAAGGAGTCAAGATGATTAGTATATGCATGTATTGCTTTCTCGATGTTTGTCAATTGCCCCGCTGTAATTTGTTCACCTAGCATGTTATCTATCTTAAGGAGAGCCACCTCTAGTGAACTATGGACCCCGGTCCTTTCTTTTACATTCAATCTACAAACTGTTTACTGCTTTGTGTTTACTTTCTGCAAACTATTACTTTCTTCCATTCGATACGTTCAATCCTTTGTTTTCAGCAAAACCGGTGAGATTGACAACCTCATCGCAAGTTGGGGGCAAAGTTCTGTGGTTGTGTTGTGCAGGTCTCCACGTTGTTGCTGGCACCGGTAGTGCGCCCTGCCAACGTTCAGCTAGCTACACCTTTGGGGTGTTTCCTTGCTCCTACTGGTTCGATTAAACCTTGGTTTCGTACTGAGGGAAAACTTGCTGCTATGCTCATGATACCTTCCTCTTGGGGTTCCCCAACGAGCTCGATATATTTTGGGCCATCAAGCTATTTTTCTGGCGCCGTTGCCGGGGAGTCAAGGACATCTTCACAAGGGGAGTCCCTCATAACCAATCTCTTTACTTTGTTATTTTTGTTTTGCTTAGTTTACTTTTGTTTTGTTTGCTTGTTTCTTTATCAAAAACACACAAAAAATAGTTTTACAAGTTTGCTTTCTTTATTAAAAACACACACAAAATGACTACTCTTGAAAAAACTAAGTTGTGTGACTTCACTAGCACCAACAACAATGATTTTATGAGCACACCTATTGCTCCACCTGTTCCTGAAGCTACTTTCTTTGAGATAAAACCTGCTTTACTCAATCTTGTTATGAGAGAACAATTTTCTAGTATTGGTAATGAAGATGCTGCTGCCCATCTAAATAACTTTGTTGAACTTTGTGAGATGCAAAAGCATAGGGATATAGATGGTGATATTATTAAGCTGAAATTGTTTCCTTTCTCTTTGAGAGGAAAAGCTAAAGAATGGTTGAATTCCTTAACTAGGAATAGTATTGATTCTTGGACTAAATGCAAAGATGCTTTCATTGGAAAATACTATCCTCTTGCTAAGATTATATCTATGAGAAGTGAAATAATGAAGTTTAAACAATCTGATAATGAACATGTTCCTCAAGCTTGGGAAAGAATGAAATCTTTGGTAAAGAATTGTCCCACTCATGGACTGACTGCTTGGATGATTATCCAAACCTTTTATGCAGGATTGAACTATTCTTCAAGAAATCTATTGGATTCTGCTACTGGAGGTACCTTTATGACCATTACTTTGGGTGCTGCAACAAAGCTTCTGGATAATATGATGGTTAACTATTCTGAATGGCATACTGAAAGAGCTCCACAAGGTAAGAAGGTAAATTCTATTGAGGAAACCTCCTCCTTGAGTGATAAGATTGATGTTATTATGTCTATGCTTGTTAATGGGAAAGCCCATATTGATCCAAATAATGTTCCCTTAGCCTCTTTGGTTGCTCAAGAAGAGCAAGTTGATGTGAACTTTAAAAGAAATAATATTTTTGGCAATAATGCTTATGGTAACAACAATTATAGGCCCTACCCTCCTAATAATACCTATGGTTATAATGGTAGACGTGGATTACCTAGTGAAGGAAGAATTTTAGAAGTTGAAATATCCACTAAGAACTTCATGCAAATGCAATATGAGCAAAATAAATTATTTACTAAAACTATGGAGGAACAATCTATCATTTTGAAGAATATTAGCCATCAACTTGAGAGTTTAAATAGGGAAATTCCTAGTTTACAATTGAAACTTTCTAATGCTGAAAGGAATATATCATCTTTGTCTGAAGCACAGTCTTCTTTGATTAATAAAATGGCTGCTAAACCTGAAACTAATGATAATCCCTTTGCAACTACTAATGCTATACAAGTAAGAATTTATGAAAATGTTAGACTATTAGCTGAATTACATGCTAAGTGGGAAAGAGAAGATGAGATTGCTAGAAACATTAGTGTTTCTACTATCACCACCACTAGTGTTGAGGCTAGTAATAGTTCCACTACTTTAGATGATAATTTTGACTTTGATCTTGATGGTTGCAATATCTCTAAAGTTATTAAGTTCCTACAAAAGCTTGCTAAAAGTCCTAATGCTAGTGCTATGAATATGGCCTTTACAAAAATTACTGATGCTCTCATAAAGATTAAAGAAGAAAAGATGAAACATAAAGCTTATATTCCTATAAAACAAGAAGATGGTTGGGAACCCATCATTAATATGAAAGTGAATGATTTTGATTTCAAAGCTTTATGTGATCTTGATAGTAGTGTTTCTATTATGCCTAGAAGGATTTATGATATGCTTGATTTGCCACCACTTGAAGATTGTTATTTGAATGTCCCACTTGATGATAATTCTAAAAAGAAACTCATGGGGAGTATTAATGATGTTCTTATTATGGTTAAAAATGCCTATGTCCCCATTGATTTCTATGTTTTGGATGTTGAATGTAATGCTTCTTGTCCTATTACTTTGGGAAGACCTTTTCTTAGAACTGTTGGTGCCATTATTGATATGAAAGAAGGCACCATTAAATATCAACTCCCACTCAAGAAAGGTATATAACACTTCCCTAAGAAGAGAGAGAATATTTCTTTTGCCTCTCCTATGAAAACAAAATTTGCTCTTAATGCTTCTTCATTTGAGAACACCTGATTCTTTTTCTTGCTTCTTATGCCTAACTTAAAGGCATTAAAGAAAAATACTTATTGGGAGATAACCCAAATTTTTTAGATGAGTCCTGGAGTAATAATCTCTCTTTATCCTTTTTATTTGGTTTTTGTGCCAAGAATAACCTCTAATGAGAGAGAAGTAATGATTGGGAAAGTTGTTGTCCCGAAACAGATTTCTGTGCTTCACCGTAGAAATTCGTGTAAAATCTATGTACGTCCTTTTGAGGCGTGAATGTTTGTGCTTATGCCTCAGGTTGTTCTCTAGCTTTCATTAGTTCAACACTTTTTGATTTGAGCAACAGAAGGTGTTTGAAAAAATTCGTCTTTACCTACTGGTCTGTTTTGACAGATTTCTGCCATTTTCTGCATTTGCTTCTTGTTGGTTCCTTTTTGAGTTCTTTTGGGGAATTGAGCTTTTTAAGGGAAGTGCTATAGTAGATAGTGTATTAATGGAAGTTTATTGGTGTTAGAACTGAACCTAAAATACTTATTATCTTGAAAGCACTAATGTTGCTAATAAAGATTGTGTGAAGTTTTGTATGAAAGAAAAATTTCAGGTGTATGGAAGGAATGAGTAATGAGATGAAGGATGGACTAAAGCTCAAGCTTGGGGATGCCACGCGTGTCACCCCAAGAAATATCCAAGAAGTACAAGCGTCAAAGCTTGGGGATGCCCAAGGCATCCCCCTCTTCATGAATAAAAATCCCAGGTTTCTTCCAAACGCTTCATTTTTATTGTTTCTTGCATAGTCGTGTTGTTCTTGGAGCATCTTCTTTTTTGTTTTCGTTTTTTTTTTTCCGTTTTCTTTGTTTGCTTTGTTTGCTGAATAAATTGGTTGGACCCCCTCTTTCATACATTGGTTTTCAAATAGTTTGGTTTGGTTTGGAAAAGAGTAGGAAAGTTCATGCTTAAGTGGTAAAGAGAGCTTGTTTTTGACTATGGCCTATGCTATGTCATGCCATGCTTGATATTGTTTTGGCTTTATGCTTAGTATTCTTTGCTGTAGTATGACTTGTTATAAACAATTGAGATTGCTTAATGTGCCTTGGATGAATCATGCGTTGTTTTAGCATATTAAAGCATAGTATTGTGGTATTCTCCTTTGATGTTTTATTTGGGTTGAATTGGCGCATGCTCACACCATGTTATGACTATCCAAATTCACCATAGCCTTGATGATCCTTTAGTTTTAAACTTGTAGTATCACTTTATGCTTCGATCAATGATGTTTTGTCACTCTGCATGATTATGGCCATTATTGCTCTCTTAGTTTGTCGCTCCCAATCTTTTGCTAGCCTCCACAACCAAGTATGAGTTCCACTCATGCATCCAACTCCCTAAACCAAGTTATTCCAAAGAGTCCACCATACCTACCTATTAGCTTATGCTATTCCAAGTATATTCATGCTTTTGTTTACCTTCCGAATTAAACTTGTTATGAGAAAACAGTGATTAAAGTTCTCACGAACTTGATGGCACACTTTACTTTTCTTGCCCTTAATAAACTTGAACCATTGTGTCGTCTATGTTGTATATGCTTGCACTTATTTGTTGGGGATTAGCAGAACCATGCTTTCATGGGGAACGCTTTCAATATTGCACTTGTACTTTGTACCTAGTTGATATCATGCTCTTTTGTCTATGGATGTCGTCGGTGTGAAATGAAAGGGGAGCTTGTAAGTCCATGGAGTTATGTATATGTGTTAGAGAAATGCCTGGGCCGCTGGTCTATTCCATGCTGACATGGTGGAAACCTGCAGCGTAACCATAATGAGCTGTCTATGAAGCACTCTTCTTATAAAAAAAGACTCCTATATAGAGAAAAAAAGAGAAAAAGAAAAAAAAGAGATTATGAAAAGAGGAAAGAGAGAAAAAAGCACCATATTCCCATGGTAAATAAGAAGATTGTTGAGATGCTCGTTGTCTTCTTGCCTTGTCATTTTGATATGGGGATTCTTCCGTATCATCGGGCAAGGGGTACCCCGTTGGCGGTTCTCTATGATACACATGTACTTACGATGACAAGAACTTACCGGTGACTAAACTTGAGTAGCATGAGGAGCAGCCCTCGTATTCAAGGGACATGAGATTTCTAACTTATACTTCGTCAAGCATGTACACCATAGTTTGTTCACTTTAACCTTAATCACTTCAAGATGGTTATGATAGGGGCAATGAGAGCTGAAAGCTAACAAGCACCAAAAATTTTGGAAGCTCTTTATGAAACTTAAATCTCTACTTCCTTCCATGAAGGCCTTTCTTCCACTTTTATATTGAGTCTCCACCTACTACTTTTATGCACCTACTTTGAGAGCTTAGTGACCATTCTTAGTTCTATGTGCATTGTCCCAAGACTAGTTGATTGATGCATAACTTGATATTGCTTGTTTTAAACTATTTGTATCTAGTCACTCTTATGAACTTTGAAGGTGTCATATGCATTTATATTTGCTAATCTATGAGGGACAAGCTGAATGCTATTATGCTATGTTTTCTTTATGTGAAACAAACAAACTTCTTGCAAAGCATTGTTATTCATGAATATTTTGTTTGTGCCTTTTCATGTTGCATCATAGTTTCTTTGCTTATTTCTAGAACTTTGACTTTCTTGTTATGATTGAAGTACTATGATCCCAGCTTTGAATGTTTTACAAATACTTTGATCAAGTTTATGAAGGTGCATGTCACCTCAAAAATTATTCTTTGTTTTTATCACTTACCTACTTGAGGACGAGCAGGAGTTAAGCTTGGGGATGTTGATACATTGCAAATGTATCAATAATTTTTGATGTTCAATGCTTGGTTTTATCTACTTTCTTGTGTTTTTTCCACACTTTGGAGTACTTTTCATATGATTTCTTGGACTAACCTATTAACAAGAGCCACAGTGCCAGCTGCCAGTTTTCTGCTGTTTTTGGTTCCAGGAAGTCAGAAAATGAATATTCTCGGAATTAGATGGGACAAAAGCCAAAGTCTCTATTTTTCTGTAAGACATCTAGAGCCAGAATACGAGACGGAGAGGGGCTGGGGCATGGCCACACCACCTAGCCACACGGCCAGGCCTGGCCCGTGCCTGGGGGTGGTCTGGCCTACCCCAGCACCCACTCGGCCTCTCCTTCCGCCTATAAGATGCCTCCGATACCAAAACCCTAAGTACCTGATCAAAATTCCACGAAAGAGTTTGTAGCCGCCGTCGTCTCTGTCCCTAGATCGGGAGGGATCTGAAGCTCTTCCCGGCACCTTACTGGAGAGGGGAATTCACCCTGGAGGCCTTCTTCATCACCATGCAAACCTCTGGTGTGATGCGTGAGTAGTTCATCTCTGGACTACGGGTCCATGTAGTAGCTAGATGGCTGGTTCTCCTCCTTTGTGCTATCATGTTTAGATCTTGTGAGCTCCGTTCATGATCAAGATCATCTATTTGTAATTCTGGATATTGTGTTTGCGGGGATCCGATGGATATTGAGATGCTATTTCAGATTGATTATTGATTCTATCATGTCTTTGTTATTTGTGATCTTGCATGCTTTCCATTGTTAGTAGCTATCTTGGCCAAGTATATGCTAGCAACTCCAAGAGTTAGTATTTATGCTCGATAGTGGGTTCATGCCTCTGGTAATCTGGGGAAGTGACAGAAATCTCTAAGGTACTAGATGTGTTGTTGCTACTAGGGAGAAAACAACAATCCTTTGTTCATAGAACAATCATATTGTTTACTTTACACGCAATTCGTAATGCAATAATCTGTTGCTTGCAACTTAATACTGGAGGGGGTTCAGATGATAACCTGAAGGTAGATTATTAGTCATAGATGCAGTTGGATGGCGGTCTACGTATAATGTTGTAATGCCCAATCGAATCTCAAAGGAGTCAAGATGATTAGTATATGCATATATTGCTTTCTCGATGTTTGTCAATTGCCCCGCTGTAATTTGTTCACCTAGCATGTTATCTATCTTAAGGAGAGCCACCTCTAGTGAACTATGGACCCCGGTCCTTTCTTTTACATTCAATGTACAAACTGTTTACTGCTTTGTGTTTACTTTCTGCAAACTATTACATTCTTCCATTCAATACGTTTAATCCTTTGTTTTCAGCAAAACCAGTGAGAGTGACAACCTCATCGCAAGTTGGGGGCAGAGTTATGTGGTTGTGTTGTGCAGGTCTCCACGTTGCTGCTGGCACCGGTAGTGCGCCCTACCATTGTTCAGCTAGCTACACCTTTGGGGTGTTTCCTTGCTCCTACTGGTTCGATTAAACCTTGGTTTCGTACTGAGAGAAAACTTACTGCTGTGCTCATGATACCTTCCTCTTGGGGTTCCCCAACGAGCTCAATATATTTTGGGCCATCAATAAGCAAAGTCAGGTTTGTTTGGATCTTTGAACTCTTTCTTGTTACGGTTTGCAACTAGGCATTTGCAGTCTAGCTAGAATTAAAGTAATAGTGAAGAAGCCAATACTTACCTATGGCATGACTAGTATCACTTCATACAACATTTCATTGCTCTAACATATGAAAGTGAAAGTTGGCTCTGGTCCAACTATTGATAGCATTAGATTTGTAAAATATATACCATCAGTGAAAGTGAATTGCAGGATGGTTGATAGATTCAAACCTGTGAAAAGTTCGTTCGCAACATGTTTAAGTGATTTAATGCTTGCATGAAACCAGTACAGGCCGCGTGAGATAAGTAACTAACCAGCTTGCAAACAAAATATGTACCGAGTTTTTCAGGAAAGAACATTTTAGTTCTTCGTCTACTTAGTCCAGTTGCCTGTTCCGTGCAAAATTAGAAAACATTTTTTTCTAAAAATAAGCTACAACAAACCCAAAACATAACCTCTACACCGGATTTTTCTTTTAGTACAATAGTTATATTTCAGACCCAAAAAGGAAGAAAGAATAATTTCTGTTCTATCAGTACAATAGTTATATTTGTAATTAAAAATTGCAAGCTTAATGTAATATGTAGCCTTGCCACTAGATGGTTCATCTGTTATGCCATCTAATTATGCATCTAAAATAAGCCCAGTTATCTTTTATATAATGCTTGATGTTCTTCTAGATGAGTAGTTATGTTCTTTAGTTTCTTCTAGCTAGATCATATGCTTTTTCTTGTTCAATTCTTGTGATATTTGCTACGTAAGTTAGCATGGACAGATGCCCTACTTGATTTAACAACATTTTCATTTAGTACATGTTTAAGTGATTTAATGCTTGCTAGATTGGGAGATTTCCTAAATGTTGCCTACGCATATTGTCATTTCCCCGGGGAATCATGTTTAAGTGGCGATGACAAGGATGGTGTGACCCTTGTCACAATTATATGGTTGTCTATGTTGGCATAGATGTGGCATTGATTTTTTGCCTATGTAGGTATTTATTTTTGTGCAGGGGATTTATTTGAGTTTCCCATTTTTTCTGAAATGTTGATTTATTTCCGTTTCAGCGAAAAATGGGCACTCCTAGGTCAAAAAATTAGCAAAGCTCATGCCAGATTTTTCTGTGGATGTTTGTACTAACCAGTTGCATCTTGTTATGTAGTACTAACATATCGACTGGACACAACAACGACGGGGCTAGGACATGTAATCCCAGAAACATCTTAGAAGAAGCCTGAGAGAGTAACAAGGTGTTTTGGGAGATGAACCGAGACGTGGAGCAGGAAGAGAGAGAAGCAAGTCAGGGGCACGAGGGTGACGACGAGATGTATGACCTTGAGCAAGACGGGGTTGTCGATGACAAAACCACTAATAGTGGTGGTGGCCAGGATGTTGCTAGTACCACTAGTGGTGCCAAGGATTACACAGCTAGTGGCAAACGCACAGATGGAGCTAGACAACCTGATAAATCCAAGAAGCAAAGGAAGGATCGGAAGTCGCAAGTGCTCGACACCGTCCGGGAGGATTTTACTGAAGTGAGCGCGAGTGGTGTACCCTTAGCGCCTGAAGATCTTGTCAAAGGGTACAACATAAAAATTGGGTGCATCATCCATGACACCATATCGCTCAACACGAGAAACCTAAGGGAACCTGAGTAAGGGTATTTGGCTGATCTCCTCATCCAGAAGCTTCACCAACGATAGAAGTTCCTAGATCTGTTTGACAACCTAAATCTCAAAGGTAATGAGGTAAACAAATTAGCCCTCACGAAGATGGGTACCGCCTTGAGCAGCTAGAGAACCCGGGTGAAGACAACGATTTGCAAGGGTGAAAGCTACGAGGAGTTCAAGAAGCATGAGTGAAGGGTCAACGAAGAGGAGTTTAACCTTTTCAAGGAGAAGTGAGCTTATGATCTAGGCAAGTTTTGGATTGCATGGGGGTCGAAGATGCGGGAACAGAACATAGGTAACCACCGATACAGAAGTGGCGGTTACAGAGGAGTATAGCCTAGTTGGGCCAAGGAGGACGCCAAGCTTAGACGTCTAGGTAAAGAAAACTTGTGGGATAAATTCAAAAATGTGCAGACGAGGAGCTTTGTCTAGGCCCACTACTATTTGCACCTAGTAACGAAGGAATTCGTTATCGACGATGAGAATGTGAGGAAATTAGAGATACATCTACTAAGGAATTTACCATGAATCTCAAGTCGATTGCATTATATTTAATAATGAAGGAAAATTTCTAAATGGATTCACCTCTTCCTTTTGCAGAATGGTGAATTATTGGCACATGCAGTCTCCTCCTCCTAGGGTTTGACGGAGCTATGGGACAGTCCTTTCAACAAGGCGACGAATCTTTACAAGAAGAGGGAGAAGTGGACGTTGCCGATGTCAGCTAGCCGTGTGTCCAACCTTGGAACGACCACGAAATTTAGGGAGTACTACACATAGGACACCAAGGCTATAATGGAGAGAAAGCTCCAGAAGGAGGCCGAGGATAGAGGCGAGTTTGAGGAGCTCAAGAAAAGAGTGGATGCAATTCTATAGCTGATCAACGATTGAGTGGGATAGAAGGTGATCGAGATCATCCCTTCCTTGTTGGATGGGATAGATGCTTGGAACCAGGCAGATCGACAAGGGTCGATACCTCTACCCAGGTTGACTGGCAGCAACGTGACCATCTAGGTACCAGCACGGTTCACATTGGTGACCTCGCCGCAGACGCCACGGGGCAGCCGGTCTTCGTGTCGGTGACATCAGCCGCCAACAGTGTAGCGAAACTGGTCGCATTGGCGATGCCGCCCGAGAACACCGTGGCACAGCCGGCCGCACCACCCGACAACACCGTGGCATTGTCGATGCTTTATCTTAATGCAACAGAGCTGGAGAATATGCCGGTCGGCATCGTGGCAGCAAGCAGCCCCTCAGTCTCTTGCACACTACCATCGTTGGTGGTGCCTTGACACTAGCCGAGCTCGACGCCATCACCACGGTAATCAAGCGTCTCGAAGGCTCAGCTAATCACTTCATGTCCTTTGCATTTGATGATTGCCATCTCTAATGCCCGACATGTTTCTTCGCAGGACATTGCTTTCACTCTCTTGCGGTATGTGGAGGGCGAGTTGAAGGATGTTGCCAAGTGAACTATCATTCAACCGAAGAACCACACGTTCCACAACAAGCCCATGCATGATGGCATGTTCAGGGTTGCTATGACTTGGGTGTTGCCGGGCTACAATGACGTCGACCCCTGTTCAACCTAAGGGAGCCGATGAACACAAGAACCTCGGAGAACGCCACGGCTGGCCCTTGGTATGGCTAAAGACCCAAATTTGTATTAGGGGGCACCACCCCATAGACAACACCTCTGCCACCACTAGGCGTCGCCACCAGGAGAAGCCACGGTAAGGCCATCGCACTACCGTCTCCACCGCCACCACCTAACGTGGATATGCCATATGATGACAAAGATAATGACAACATCAACGCATTCCTAAACATTGGCACCAAGGACGAATTTTACATGACTTCTATTGAGTAACCCTTTGTCTGCACTTGCAACCATCTAGCTGGTCCCAATAGGTGCACATAGCGTCTGGTCTTCGGTAGTTCTCAAGAGACGCCTCCATCTATCACTGATGCTCCATAAGCCAATCGTGTAATCGTTTTCATCCCCAACACACCACATCGGGTGGTCAGTGATAAGTAAGCGCACCCTCTTCAATAGAAGAAGGGCCGGAAAAGACATAAGAAGCAAAAGCTATGAGCTAGCCATCTTCGAAGGTGGCGAAGATGATCTGGGCTCAAGATGGCATGCCATATGAACCCAAGGATGTCTTGTGGAAAATGCATATAGCGGGTAAGTTGATGCTAGATTTGAGGATGCTCAAATCCGCAAGTCCAGCTATGCGGAGTGTGCATGATGGTATACTGTTTACAAAGGAGCTCCTTCTAAAAGAAAAAGTTCCATCGCACCCTGTTTTTGTGGTCAGGATGCGTTAGGGAAAGGGCTTCATTGATATAGCCCCCGCGGATCTATTCTTCCTATGGTTTGAAGAAATCTTCAATCTGTTTCACATGAACTAGCTAGACTATACTCTAGTCCGCCTATACTCGCTCAACATGGCAATGAAGGTTGAGACAGAGAGAACCTAGGGAATCTTGATAGTAGACCCCTATTACAACCGTGATTGTATCTTGTTGAACCCTGGGGACTAGGCACTCATGGAGAATTACCTCTGAGACTTCATGCTAAAGAATACAAAGAAGGATTACATTCTTGTGCCTTTCTTTCCCGAGTAATTACAATATTTATTCTCTCGCCACTATAACATGCTTTCTTAGATTCCCATCGTTCTTTTCCAATACATTATGTTTGAATTGTTTTGAATAGAAACAAATATTGCACACTCATCTACATTTCCCCAGAGAATTCACAAACCACATATTCCGACTTGGGGAGTTTGATGAAGAAGAAAGGTACATCAACATAAAGAGTGTTCTAGATGATGCTCTCAACACCTACCCCTAGTGGGAGGCAACTTCGGCAAGGGGGAGGAAAATACCAAGGGAGGCAAACACGTGTTTTCCCACATAATGGACTTCCCCTACTTCAGGCAGCTAGAAGATAGTCAAAGGAGGCCTTCTACGTCCTCCATCACATGAAGGGGTTTGCCTGGGATCAACAATTGCTTTTGCTGCCATATCATCTCCGGAAGTGGGCCCAAAATTTGGCGACTATCGTGAATGACAATCTTAGAGAGAACTTCTTTTGCATCCAGACTCATATGTTAAAAATCATCCATCAAGATGTCTGCACAAGTAGGAGGTCTTCCACTGCACCGATGTTAAATTGTGAAATCGTGAGATTGAAGAACGCCTCAAAATGCAGGGTGGCAATAAGAAGTTCATGATGAAAGGAGGCATACGATCATTCACTGAGCTGAGCCAGAAGTATTGAGATGTTTTCCTAGCATAGTTGGCTCTAGTTCCGAACTATCGATGGATGTGTCTATCGTAAACTGATTAATAACTTGCCTAGCTCAAAACGGTCGTTGAACTTAATTATTATGATCGATGTGCCTAGCTCTATATATATAGTTTGGAAGGTCATTAAACTTACTTATATAATCATGATAGATGCTATTTATAAGGGGTATCAGTCATCTGATTCTTAAATATGTTGCTTTGAATTATTCTGACCCTACTTGATGTTAATTCATAGAATGCATGATTATAAAGTGTTTGAGGCACTACAAGAGTACCTCAATTTCGGATATGATCCTAGGGTGGTGTGAGTGAGTGATGGCAACAACTCCGCGAGTACCAACTTGTTGGGAATCGAAGTGCAGAGTGTTGTAGGAAGCGTCTTTTCCCCCACAAGGGTGACTCGAGGGTTTATATCGAACTCTCGGGGAACTGGCAAAGTGTATATTTTTCATCCCTTCTAAAGCAACTTGCAAAAGGAAGTTTTTTCCTTGTGTCCGCAACTCCAGTGTGTTGTTGTCAAGCACAAGATTTCGTATTAGTAATATGAAAATAATAATAAAACAAAGTAAAGAAAAACAGTAATAAACTATGCAAGTAAGATAATTTATAACTAGGCAAGCAAAATAAATGCAATAATGAAATGTCTTTTTGTGTTTTGTTTGTGTTTTAAAGAAAGAAACTATTTTTTTTGTTTTTAGATAATAAATTATAGCAACAAAAAAATGATAGTTGTAGTGTTTGAAGGTTGTTTCTTATGATAAAAGTTGGACCAGGGTTCATGGGTTCACTTGTCTACTCCCTTTTAAGTTGTAGTGGACATAAAACAATTCATCATCAACATAATATTGGTGGAATATCACTATGTGTTTGATAAGCATTCATATGGGGCATCACATCCTAACATAGAGATGATGAAGCACATCTCTCTTATACTCCTCTAGCTAGGGAAAACTCAAAGCAATCTAGAATTAAGAATTAACAGATATGATAACTTGACCAAATATGATATCTTATACTCCTCTAGCTAAGAAGTACTTTGACATGATGTTTGAATCACAAATATGATACCTTGACCAAACAAGATTAGCAAGCTATCACAAGATAATTATAGCACATGAATTCACATAATCCCTATTGAGGTAACAAAATAAAGGTAAAAACCATAGTAGATCTTGAATTTGTTGTCACTATTCAATCACCACCACCATGTTACTCCATCTAATACACACTTCCCCCACATATGTTCTTGCATACAAGTTGAATCAAAACAAGCAATTAAGAACGGGGTACATCATATGCCTATATCAATACATATTAAATATAGATAGATTCCAATCGCAAATATGAAATCATAGAATAGGGATCCACCACATAGGAATTACATATATGACCACAATCATGTAGGACAACTTATGTGGTACTCGATCTATTAAGAAAAAGAGAGATATATATCAAGATACTACCACAAACCCATGGTCCAAGGGTGGACTACTCCCTCTTGATCATTGTGATGAAGTTGGAGATGTTAGAGAAGGTAGAGATCCCTCTGGCAGTGGCTCTAGCAGAGTTTTCCCCTCCAATCTTCGCTAGTTCTGACTATTTTTTGGTGTTTCTATGTTTCGGTGGTGCTCTCCTCGAGGATGCCCTGGGGGACCCTTTTTATAGTAGTTTTTAGGCCAAACCAAGTTGATGGGTGAAAGATTGAAGCGAATCGGATGGTCGACGAGGGAAAGAGGTGTGGTGGCACATGCACCTGGGTAGAGCGTGCCACCCACCCTATTTCAGGCCTCCCTCGTGAGGTCCAAGCACTCTAGATCCTTGTCTTCCTGAAATATTGATTTTCCCAGAATGTTAGCTCCACTAGACTTTGTTTAGGTCCCTGTAAGATCAAAATACATAAAACAGGGTTTTCTTGTCCTAGAGAGTTATAACCAAAATAAAGGAGATCATTGGTATATCCCCAAAAATCAATATAAAACATAGTTATTGCATTATAAATGTTGTAGATATGTCGGAATATGTGTCAATAAAGTACAAAGTTCATGTATGCAGTTTACATGCATCAACATCCCCAAGCTTAACCTATGCTCGTCCTCGAGCATGAAGGTGATAAAACCAAACATGGACTTTGAAGTTTGTTGCTATGTTCCATGTCATACATTGTTACACTAAGTTTACAAGGTTCAATCTTTAAAGAATAGTAATAAGCAAGTGAGATATAAAATGATATCTCTTATACACTACAAACATGCTTAACAACATTTTCATGTTGCTTTGTAATGAAAACAAATGAAAGTACCATGAACAATTAAGCATGCTTAGATGAACCTAAGAAAATATGGAAGACTCTTTTGCTCCTTTTGATCTTTTGACACTTCTGTAACAGAATGTAAGGAGGGAACATATGTGCTAGTCTTTCAATTAGAGATAAAGAAAAATAAAGTTTTGAGAGATGTAGCTCAAGTCAACCGTATTCATAAGAGTGGGGTTCCAATCATATTTTTGGCAGAAGTGGGTATGGTTTATGTGTTTGACCTGTTGAAGTATGATCCAAATTCTATTAAGGATCGTCGAAGACCTTGGTTTCCACCGTTATATATACCTCTTGTAAGTCGCCGGCTGGGATAAGTTGCATCTTTGAAAATCCCCGACATTGTGTAAACACTCCCCGTTGTAGTGAAGTTTCGCTGGCTGGCGCCCATGTTTTTTTCCGCTCTTGGTTGGAGAGGTTTTTCCATTAAATATGTGTCCCCTTGCTATGATTTCATTTTCATTCTTTGTTATTTACTTGTCGCAAAGCTAACATGACCTTTTACAAGTTAATTGTTCCATGCACCTTGACCATGAGTACTAGTTTATCCAAATCCCAAGAAATTCGCCATTGTACACTTTCTATGTGCTCACGCAAGTTGACATTGAGGTAAATCTTGCTCCCTTGTACAAGGAGTCCCTTTTTGAGGGGCTATCCATAATCAAATTACAAGAAAAATAGACAACTGGCCATTCTCAGCACTTTATTGTATTTACTATTTCATAGCGTTTTATTGAACATGCTTCATAGAATATTCACGATGTAAACTTCCACCATGATGCATTTGCATGGATTATGTTGGTGGCCCCAATGCCCCTCTAATACATAGGCATACTAGAATAACTTCATCACTTCTGGCTCATCTTAATTTTTATATGTATCCATGGACCAAGGTACATGGCATCAACGAAACTGATTAGTGAAATATTTGAAAGCTTTCCCTATGTCAACATGGTTTTGGCTCACACTTATAAATTGTCAAACACATAACTTTCAATTACCCATGGTAAAATTCATGTTTGCCCTTCTAAAGGTTTTATACGATTGCATGCATCTATGGTTTTCACCCCACATCTTACTTTCCCATGAGCTTTGGACAAAAATAGAGAGATTATTTTGAAGTACTTGAAAGAATAGCACATATATTATACTTGGATTAGAAAATGCCACATAGGTAGGTATGGTGTATGTTGTTGGAGTTTCAGGCATTTGGATATACAAGTCTTTCCTTGTTTGAGAATTTTGGGCTTGTCAAAAGAAGTCTACAAGCATACCAAAGTATCCATACTACTAATCATTTTTTTAGCAAAACAAAGCACCTTAAAGTTAACCATCTATGCATCTGAATAAAATATAGAACTAAATAAGGCACTTGCAAATTAGGATTCATCAAAGTATTTGAAACAAGTAACAATTAGCATATCTTGCATTCCACTTTTTATTTGCATTCCCTTTTTTATTTGAATAGAATAAAACTCAATATTTTAAATTCTAGTATCTCTTTCTTGGGCATGAAAAATATTTATCATGGTGTTCTCATTTAGTTCAGAGGTAAAATGCAAAACTGAATATAAAATTAGAAAAAGATGCTCCAAGTTTCTATGATTATTTTATGTTGCTCAAAAAAAGTTTAGAGGTTTGCAAATGAGAGTTTAATAGGTCTAGTGGGGTGCCCTGGGAATTCCCAAGCTTATGATTTTCACCATTCTTTGTTAGCTCTTATTGTGGTGTTCCTCCATTCCCTATAAAAAACATCAACACAAAACTTTCTCCCATTTCTTTTATAAGGGGTGACATTAGTGGTACAAAGATATGTTGCTAGCTTCCATATAATCTTTAGATAAAATTTATTCTTATGTGTCCAGCAAGTATATTATGTTTTATACATTCTTAGCTTATTAAAAGACTCATAGTAAATTTTTTTGAGACTCAAAAGAATGGCTTAAACAAATCAAGGCAGAATCTGCCAGATTTTCAAGAGCAGCAGAACGTTTATTTCAACCACTTAAGCATGCTAGGAATTTTAGCCATTTTTGTGCATACATAGGATTAAAATTGGTAACTTTAGTTTAAATATGAGCTCAACCAGAGTTACAGAACTTTGTGGAGAATTTGTTGACAAAAAGTGTTGGTGTAGGAATTTTCTACTTCATATGTTTATCAACTTTATATCATCCAAATGGGTTCAACTTGGTACTTTATTAAAAAAATTAGAGAATAAGCTTAAAAGGAATCATTTAAACTTCAGTAAGAGTGCTTAAAAATAAATAACCGGGTTGCCTACTAAAAAGCGCTTTCTTTATAGCCAAATAGCTAGGCTTTACTTACTTGTTTATGTGTTATGGAGATCATGTGGTAGCTTGTACCTTGGTGCTATCTCCTTCTTCCTTGGGAAGTGTTCCATAAACTTTGTGTGTGGGAACTGAAGCTTTACATTCCCTTCTTATGAATCAATGACTACTCCCATAGTTCTCAAAAAAATCATCCCAATATTATAGGACTAGAGGTTGTAATGCCCGTGTCCATGATAACAAAGTCAATAGGAACAAAATTCATATGTAACTCAACCATGACGTCATTTACTTTTCCTAAATCATGTTTAGTTGAATCATCATCAAGTAAAATGTAAATAGAGCATTTTTTCCATAGTTTTAAGTTCAAGTAATTCATATAAATATTTTGAAAAAACTAAGACACTAGATACTAGATCTAATATAGCATGATGGGTGTTTTGCCAATAGTGATTAATATCTTGGGGAGCCAAGCATCCCCAAGCTTTGGTGGTAGCATAGCTTCATTATTGTATCTTTTTATCTTTTATTTTATGACATAGTTTTTAATATATGAGCCAAATCTTGCTTGATGACCATCAATGGAAGGATCATTACTAAACTTTTGCAATAATTTAATGAGTTCATGCAAGCTATATTTATCAAGATCATGTAGATAATTTTTTTTCACTAATAATTTTAACTTCCTCTACTTTCTTTTCATTTATAGTAATAGGTGGCTCTTTGAATATTTTAAGCACAGTAGACTCTTTCTCTTTTCTTATGATGCCTTCCAACTTTCTTCTTTTATTATTTTATTCTTCACAAGGAGTAGGTTCTTCGCTATGTATTTTATTTATTCTCTCCCAAGCATCTTTTAATATTTCTCAAAAATGTTGCCTAAAGGTGGTGGTAGTATTCATGTGAAGAGTTTCTTCAGGTTTGTCATGTTGCTCAAGTTCACACATAGAATTTATACTAATTTTTATGGTTTTATGTTTTAAGAAAAACTAACAAACATATAAAATACTAAAAAAGACAAAAGAAAGTTGCTTTGAAAATCTAAAAGAGAAGGAAAAGCTCACAGTGGTGCAATCCCCCTAATCTTAGGTATTTGCAAAAATTTGATGTAGATGGCTGCTAGAAAATATTCTAGCTATTGCAGTGGGAATTATCTAGGCAACACCCACGGTGAAATCTCTTAGCAACTCCCTAGCAATGGCGCTAGAAAATGTTCTTGATGGCAACAACTCTACGTGTACCTACTCATTGGGACTCCACGTGTAGCTTGTTGTATCAAGCGTATTTTCCCCATAAGGATGACTCGAGGGTTTATATCAAACTCTTAGGTAATTGTCAAAGAGTATAGTTTTCTTCGCTTCTCAAGAAACCTACAAAACAAAGTTTTTTCCTTGTTTCCCCAACTCCACCATGTGGTTTTCAAGCACAAGGTTTTGTATTAGTAATATGAAAATAATAATAAAGCAATGTAAAGTAAAAAAGTAATAAAATATGCAAGTAAGATAATTTATAACTAGGAAAGCAAAGTAAATGCAACAATGAAATGTCTTTTTGTGTTTTGTTTGTGTTTGCAAGAAAGAATGTATTTTTGTGTTTTTAGATATGAAATTGCAGCAAAGGAAAATGATAGTTATAGTGCTTGAAGGTTGTTTCTTATGATAAAAGTTGAACCAGGGTTCATGGGTTCACTTGCCTATCCTCTTTTCAGTTGTAGTGGTCATAAAACAATTCATCATCAATATAATATTGGTGGAACATCACTCTGTGTTTGATAAGCATTCATATGGGCATCACATCCTAACATACAGATGATGCAACACATATCTTGTACTCCTCTAGAAATGGAAAACTCCAATCAATCTAGAATTAAGAATTAACATATTATAGCCTTAAGTACTTTGACATCATGTTTGAATCACAAATATGCTACCTTGACCAAACAAGGCTATCAAGTTTTCACTAGATAAATATAGCACATGAATTCACTTAATCCCTAGTGAGGTAACAATAAAAAGGTAAAAACCATAGTAGATCTTGAATTTGTTGTCACTGTTCAATCACCACCACCATGTTACTCCATCTAATGCACACTTCCCCCACCCACGTTCTTGCATACAAGTTGGATCAAAACAAGCAATTAAGAATGGGGTACATCATATGCCTCTATCAATACATATTACACATACATAGATTCCAATCTCAAATATGAAATCATATAATAGAGATCCACCACATAGGAATTACATATATGACCATAATCATGTAAGGAAACTCATATGGTACTAGATCTATTAAGAACAAGAGAGAGATCAAGCTACTGCCACAAACCCATGGTCCAGAGGTGGACTACTCCCTATTCATCATGGTTATGAAGTTGGAGATGTTGCATAAGGTAGAGATCCCTCCAGGGAAGTTTACCCCTCCAATGTTTGCTGGTTTTGACTCCTTTTGGTGTTTCTATGTTTCTACGACGCTCTCCTTGAGGATGCCCTTGGGGACCCTATTTATAGAAGTTTTTAGGTCAAACCAAGTCGATGGGTAAAAGATTGAAGTGAATCGAACGACCAAGGAGGGAAATAGTTATCATGGCACTTGCACCAGGGTAGGCCGCGACACCCACCTAAAGGAGATATGCCCTAGAGGCAAATAATAAATGGATATTATTATCATATCACAATTAGTTCATAGTAGTTTCGTAATGTGCTATAAATGTATCAAGTGGAAACATTGATACAAGCGTGGTACGAAAAAAACCAAGTCTCTAGTAGCCTATGTTTATACTAGTTCGTTGGGCAACCGATGATTAAGGTTTCCTGATCTTGGAGCATTTATGATAGTTGACAAGAGAGACATATCATTAGTGAAAGATATGATGGAAATTAAACAATGATAAGTATTGTGACACGATCAAGTCACATGGTTCATCATTGCGGTAGTTAGAAGCTTAGTATCCTTGTGAGATCATATTAATCAATATCTCCTGAGGCTGCTTTGATTGCATCAAACATCATGATAGCAGCTAGGTGACTATAAAGGTGTATGTTGGGTATTCCAGAGGAATAGTTGCGGCCTATGTGTCAAGACCGGGATTTATTCACCCCCGTGATGGTAAGATGCACGTGGCCAACTTGGTGAGATTATATCCGTAATGTGCAACATGTGCCTAGGTCACGGGGATGGAATGTCGCTAGAACAAGTAAAATAGAACTTGTCGGTAATGAGATTGAACAAGGTGTATGATACCGATGATCAGATCTCGGACAAGTCAGTATCGAAGTAACAAAGGGAAGTGGACTTGGTGTTTACGCCTCAAACGACATTAAACATCATGGAATGTAGAGGGGTCATTATGGGCATCCCGGTCCCATTATTGATCATTGATCAGAGAGAGGTCTCGATCATGTCTATGATGTTCCCGAGCCATTGGGGTAACACTCTTAAGGCTGCGATGATGCTAGGAGATCATTATGGAATCATCGGAGAGAACACAAAACTAGAAGTTTTCCATGAGAGAATCGGAATCGTTTCAGGAGGATCCAAAGGTGTTCACAATGGACCGAAAGGTGTGTCGGGGCAAATGAGATTTTATAATATGTATTTCATATTAGTTAATGTAATTAATATTAAATATATGTTTAAATTAAATTTGAGGGGCAATTTCCACTAATGGGCCAAATTCCCAAGGAAAAAGGGCCCGATAGGGAAACCACCCAAGGGGAGCAGGCCCAGCCGCCCAAGGAAAGGGGCCAAGCCACCGCCGACCAAAGGGGGCCACCCGGACAGCCTAGGGTTGTGCGCCGAGGAGGGGAACATGAGGCTGGTTGGCCCATGGCGCCTCCCCCTCTCCCCTCTCCCTTGTTTAATCCCACATGGGAAACCCTTTGGGAAGGACACACCCCCTCCACCTGTATAAAGGGGTGCCCATGGGTGGGAATAAACACACCAATAACTCTTCGAGGCATTTTCTCAGGGAATTATCTCTCTCTCCCTCACATGTGGTTCCCAATGTTTGGAACTGCACACGGGGATTGAGACCTCTCTCTCGTAGCTGTTGTGATGGCGTGGTTCCTAGAAGGAACTGTACACGCAGGAGACGACACTGCTGCGGCACACAATTGTGCTGCAGAGAATTCCAACTAGAAGATCTACTTCCGCGCTCGTGCTAGGGATCACAGAACCAGAGGTTGTCATCATACACCGTATGTGTGCGAAAGACACGAGGGTGCTACCATCAATGGCACGTCAAATGTCGTGAGCAGACTGCTGCATGATGGATCAAGAGTGACTTGTGAGGAGCTTTGTGACCTTGAGGTCGACTACGAGTACGACTACATCAACTACGTTCCTCGTGGAATCTTAACCGCATTTGGTCTAGAAGGGTATGTTACTGCATGGCCATTACTGCATTACTCCCAGATTGATCTACACATTAGGTGTGTTCATGTAGGAAAATTTTGTGTTTTATTCCCTGAACCCCTTCACTACCCTATTTCGGGCCTTCGGGCCTCCCTCGTGAGGTCCAGGCACTCTAGATCCATGCATCCTGAAATATTGGCTTTCCCATAATCTCATCTCCATTGGACTTTGTTTAGGTCCCTAAAAGATTAAAATACACAAGTTAGGGGTTTACTGTCATGTAGAGTTATAACCAAAATAAAGAGGATCATTGGTAATCCCAAAAAATGAATATAAAACATGGTTATTGCATTATAAATGCTGTAGGTATGTGGGATAATATTTTAATAAACTAAAAAATTCATGTATGAATTTTACATGCATTAGTGACCTTGTGATATGTACAAATACCAACCTTGTGCATCCTACTTGGCTCGCTTACGCCATCCCTAATATTTTTGTGTCCGACGTAAGTATGAGGCCCTACTTGATGTTTGGTTCTTATTTGTTGCAATGGCTGATGATTAAAATGTTGGGGCACACTACAAGAAAAGTTGCCTTTTACAATGGACGATTTTCGTGGTTGAAGGCCCATATTTCATGGCTAAAAAGTCTTCCGCGATGGATGGCCTTCGTGGTAAAACCCCATCACAAATGAATCAACCACGGTTTTTTCCAACCGTGGCAGATCGGACCCTTCGTCCACGAAAACTTGTTCCGTCGTAGATCTGCTCGCCATCCGCGCTAACTGCTGACATCACGCAAATTGCCACGTGGTAGCCGCTATTAATATCTAGTTACCTCTGTTAACGATCGTAGAAACAGTTGTAGAAGCCAGGCCCAGCGAAGGCCTGCTAATAATTAAATGGGCCAGCCCATGTGGAGAGCCCAACAGGAATACGACCCTTTACTGTTTTGTCCTACACTATCTGGAATCGGCCCAATATTGCAGCCAGCTGTGGCCTATACACTTTTGGGCCCAATAGTGTTTCTCCTTATATAAGGCCTAAGTTAGCCCAACACTGTGCTACCACTTGAGGCATGCACCAAGACGGCCCAGTTTTGTTCAAGAATGTTGCCAATCTAGTCTTTTACTATTCAGTCATGCTACTGTTTCAGCCTTTTAGGATTCACCCCGTTACTGTTTAGGCCCTTCAGAGTTTGGGCTTTTGCCTATTCAGGCAGGTACTATTTGGCCTGTTACTGTAATGGCCTGCCACCTTACTAGCCTTTTACTATTCTAGCCTTTTACTGTTTCGGCCATTTACTATTGAGACCATTCACAGTTCAGGCCTTCCACTGTTCCGACATTTCTATTGTTTAGGTCTTTCATTGTTTCGGCCTTTCTACTATTTAGGTCTTTCACTGTTCTGGCCTTTCTCTGCTCTGCTCTTCTACTGTTCTAGCCTTTTACTATTCTAGCCTTTTACTGTTCTGGTCATTCACTGTTCTGGCTGTTTACACTTTTGGCCTTTTACACTTCTGGCCATTTACTGTTCTGGCCTTTTATTGTTCTGGCCATTCACTATTCTGGCCTTTTATGCTTCTAGCCTTTTACTATTCTGGCCTTCTACCGTTCTGGCCTTTTACCCTTCTGGCCTTTTACTGTTCTGGTCATTTCGGGTCGTCCATGCGCATGTTGTTTCAACATTTGGCATGTTACTGCTCGAGCCTGTTACTATTTCGGCCTTTTTTGCTAGCGCCTACTTTTTGGCAGAATAGAGGAATATCAAGACATCAATTAATAGACACGCACAAATTAAAACTACTTATTAAACTACAATAAAAGTTTATTACAACAGGTTATACACCAAGATCGAAATTCTGAAAGATTACAAAGTGTCGGTATCATCAATAAGAGATCGGTACATGGCGATTCGCTTCAATATATCATCTGTACTCTTCTTCAAAATTCCAGCTACAGATCTAAGAGCAACTACATCCTTTCTTTCTACATGCAATAGAGCCTTTATATATTTATCACATGTAGGAGTTTTTCTAGGTGGACTGTTAAGTAAGTTGTTTGCTTCAGAAATGCAATGGGAGGATGAATGGGAAGAGGGATCACAACTTTCAGTCCTGCCTTGCAAGGACTCCTGCTTGGTTTTACTGCAGCCTGCTAAAATATGGTAAAAGAGGTTAAAACAAAGAACAAGGGAAACAAGTAGTATTATATAAAGTAGATATCATTTCAAGTATGTATGAACTTACAGTAGCACGTTCAGGCTGACAGTAGCTCCTTCTTGAGCAGGTGCGACTCCTGGTCACTGAGCCAAGTAGTTGGAACTCTGGTCCTTGTACTCCATTTTCATTTATCAGCATTAAGGCGTGACATTTAAAACCCAGTTAGCTGGTTTGGAGGGATGAAAACTCTTGAAACACACCAAAATCATAGCATTAAAAATCACTAGATGTATGATTCAAACTAGATAGCTAGTTTGGAAGAATGAAAGTAGGTGAAAACACCAAAATATAGCATTAAAAATGACTAGATATATGATTCAAACTAGATGGACATTTTCTAAATTAAGCATTCACAGATAGAAACACAATAGAACATGAATGTAAATGTTATGGCAAGGTCTTAGGTAGAATGACTTATTAACTTATTAGGTATGCAGGTTATACAACCTATTAACATGACAAGAAACTGGCCTAAGTAACACAAGGAAACCTCACACTTCAGCCTTGATCGTTAGATTGTCAATTTTGGATCCTCTATGAGGTGTTTGCATGACCTGTGCGAGCGCTCAGAAAGAATTGCATCTATGACTTGGTGTTGGAGGATTAAACCGACAGCGTGAGAATGTAAGAAATGGAATAAAAGCGAGAATCTAATGATGTCGATAGGACCTACCAGATGTGGGGTGCAAACGAAATGGCAATAGCATGCAGGATATTGAGCAACATTCTAACAATTTCATAGCTTACGAGTACCAAAAATATAGCAAACGGGCAAGAGAAATTAGCGCTGCGTGGCAAGGACGGGCAACAGGGCGGCGGGGGTGGCGGCTTGGCATTTTGAGGTTAGCGACGAGTGATTTAGTGAAGCACCCTCATAGGGTAGACGACAACGTTGGTGAGGCAGATCTAGTGAAGCGAGGGAGTCGGTGAAATAGTTCCGGTGAAGAGCGCTAGCAATGGAGGAGCTCCGGTGTGGAAGAGAGGGCCGACGGTGAAGCAGATGGAGGAAGGTCGAGGTTGGAGGGGTGTGGGCGGGGAAGACGCGGGTATAGGTGGGATGACACACATTTACCACCTATACCCCTCTATTATTGCAATACTCTCATGGTCCTTGTTTCCAAAGCAGGGATAGAAGAGGAATTTTGCATTTGCAAAAAGCAGAGTGGGATATTTGAATAGATGCGCGGGATATTTGAATAGATGTGTGCAGGATGTTTCGGTGCCTTGTAGAAATTTTGAGGTTGAAGCTTCCAACATATGCTACTCCGACACGACCTCTCTCACGTGTTGGCCCCGTATAGACCGACACGCCAGCGACATTATGCTTACCAACATATAAATGAGTTTCCACACATTTGCCGAGATTGATAGACATTATATTTCTAAGGATTTCATACAAGATGACCAAGATCACGGGCATATCTCTGCTATAATTTATGATAGCGTGCCCATATCTAGTAGATCACTGCATCTTGGCATTTCAAAAGAAGATTCTAGATTTGATGGATAATGCTCAACTTTCATGAATTTCCGAACTTCCTAGCTAAATCTATGCAATAAAATGAATTTTTGACAATCTAAAGTAAGTATGTCTAATTTCGAATTACAAAGTTTGGGGTATACCTTGCTCTTGACTTTAAAAAAATAATTCAAAGATACCAAGTAGTCAAATATTTGAGAACCACCGAGAATTTCACAAAATTCAACTTTTTGATATGAATGGTAATGACACCAAATTTCGGCCATTTAAAAAAATCAAAGAAACAAAATATAAAACGAAATACAACCATTCTTTTCTCTCTTCGTGTCTCACTATGTGCACTAGGTAGTTTCCCTAGAAAATATAATCTTAAAATTTGATAACTTTTGAAAAAAATGTATCACAATATATGGAGTACCATGTAAGCATATGCATGGCTTTCAAACCAGATGACCAAGGTCATGGCAATATCTTTTCTATAGTTTATAATAACTTGTCCATATTTAGTAGTTAATGCGTATTGGCATTTAAAATATTATTTACAAAGGAAGCTTCCAAATTCAAAGTTATTTCAATTTTCTAAGCCATAACAATGGCTTTTTTCATGAAGCAAATACAAAATATGGCTCAAAATCCCACTGCCCCTGTTTCCACACAAAGTATATATAGCCTAGGGTTAAGTTTAGGGTTCAGGGTTTATTTTGGGTTGAGGGTTTAGGGGTTCATGGTTTATGGTTTAGGATTTTATGGTTTAGGCTTTTAGGGTTTAGGGGTTTAGGGTTCATGATTTAGGGTTTAGGGTTGTTCAGGGTTTTAGGGTTTATGATTGTTTAGGTTTTAGTGTTTAGGGAATTTTCTATAATAATGTTCGAGATTTATATATATGGTTATATTCATGGAATAGAATGGCGTTATCGCAATTTAATGAAAGTATCTCAAATTTTGATCGATAAGTGGATTATACCTGCTTGGTAAGGGTTTAGGGTTCCAGGGTTAGGAGGTTAGAGATCTAGGGTTAGGAGGTTATGGTTAAGGGTTTTTGATTTCCAATAATGTTCAAGCTTTATACTTATATTCATCGAATAGAATCGCGTTACCGCAATTTAGTGAAAGTATCTCAAATTTTGATCTATAAGTGCATGGTACCTGCTTGGTTTAGGGTTTATGGGTCGAGGATTTAGGTTTTTACGGTTTAGGTTTTATGGGTTATTTAGGGTTTAGGGATTAGCTTTTTTTAATAATGCTCAAAGATTTATGCTTATATTCATCGAATAGAATGGCGTTACCTGATTTAATGAAAGTATCTCAAATTTTGATCTATAATTGCATGATACCTGCTTGGTTAGGGTTTATGGGTCGAGGGTTTGGGTTTTAGTGTTTTACAGTTTAGGTTTTATGGTTTTTCAATAATACTCAAGCTTTATGCTTATATTCGTCAAATAGAATGGTGTTACCTAATTTATTGAAAGTATCTCAAATTTTGATCTATAAGTGCATGATACCTGCTTGGTTAGTGTTTATGGGTTGAGGCTTTGGGGTTTTAGGGTTTAGGTTTTAGGGGTTGTTTAAGGTTTAGGGTTTCGGGAATTTTCAATAGATGCTCAAGATTTATGCTTATATTCGTCAAACAGATTGGCGTTACCAATTAAATGAAAGTATATCAAATTTTGATCTATAAGTGCATGCTACGTGCTTGGTAAGGGTTTAGGGTTTGGGGTTTCATAGGTTTAGGGTTTCAAGAATTTTCAATAATGTTCAAGCTACTTTATGCTTATATTCGTGGAATATAATAGGGTTACATCAATTTATTGACAGTATCCCAAATTTTTATCTATAAGTGCATGGTACCTGCTTGGTTAGGGTTGATGGGTCGATGGTTTAGGGTTTTACAATTTAGTTTTATGGGTTATTGTGGGTTTAGTGATTTTTCAATAATGCTCAAGATTTATGCTTATATTCGTAGAATAGAATTGTGTTAGTTGATTCAATGAAAGTATCTCAATTTTTGATCAATGAGTGCATGACACCTTCTTGGTTAGGGTTTGTCGCTGGGGGTTTAGGGCTTTAGGGTTTAGGTTTTAGGGGTTGTTTAGGGTTTAGTGAATTTTTGATATTGCTCAGGATTTATGCTTATATTCATCAAATAGAATGGCGTTACCTAATTTATCGAAATTATCTTAAATTTTGATCTATAAGTGCATGCTATGTGCTTGGTGAGGGTTTAGGGTTATAGGATTTAGGATTTGGGTTTTTGGGGTTAGGCTCTAGGGTTTCGGGAATTTTCAATATGTTCAAGCTTTATGATTATACTCATGGAATAAAATGGTGTTACCCAATTTAACGAAAGTATCACAAATTTTGATCTATAAGTGCACGATACCTGCTTGGTCAGGGTTTAGGGGTATAAAGTTTACGGTTTTGGATTCCGTGAATTCTCAATAATATGTTCAAAGTTTATGGTTATATATATTCATGGAATAGAATGGTGTTACCGCAATTTAATGGATGTATCTCAAAATTTGATCTACAAGTCGATGATACCCTGCTTGGTCATATTTTTGGTTAAATACAATTGAAGGTACCCAAGTACTAAAACAAGGGAGAAACACCAAGAGTTCCGTGAGATTTAGGCGCTATTTGGTTGGGCTCTAATTCCGGCTTTTGATTTTTGGCTTATAAAGCCAAGAACGTGTTTTTGTCTTTTTTAGCGTTTACTTTGACATAGTTGAATGATGGTATAAGCCAAAAGCAAAAATCTGAAGTGGCTTATAAAATAAAGCTAAAGGCGATAGATAAGCTTAACCAAACAACCCCTCAACTTCTTGATATGAATGTTAATAATGTAGCCTAATTTGGGACCTTTTGAAAGAAAATTCGAAATAAAAAAATATATAAATTGAAGCAATGTCTTGCTTTCGCATAGTATTTTGTTATGTACACTGCGTAGTTTCCATGAAAATGTATGATAAAAATGACAACTATCAAAGAAACCCATTTCACAATATGGCGTACCAAGTATGAACATTCATGGCTTTCAAACGAGATGACCAAGGTCATGGCAATATGTTTGGCATATTTTATGATAACGTGTCCATGTTTGGTAGATCGGTGCATAACTGCATATTGGCATTTCAAACAATGTTTACAAAAAAGGTACATCCAAATTCAAAGTTATTTTAATTGTCCAAGTGACAACAATGGCTTCCGTTGTGAAGCAACTACAAATACTCTATGTGGTTCAAAATCTCACCGCACCAATTTTCTCGCAGAGTATAAATTTTTTGACGGATAATGCCCAAGTTTCATGAATTTTCAAGCTTCTGAGCCAGGTTCGATGATTTTAATGATTTTATATTGGTTTAGCAAAAAATGTTCGAATTTTGAATAACAAGCGACGATAATCTCTACTTCCCGTGGAAGATGAGATAAATGACAACTATCTCTAGAGAATTGAAAAGAGGTGTGCGAACTATGTTATTGAATCGGCCATGAAAACCTAAAATGAAGGAATAGGGGGTCTGGGATAAGCATGTATTGGAGGTGGGTTTCCCAATAAGTCAACAGCTATCCTTCGCTATTTGGGCTCACTGACATGTGGGTCACTTGCATGGTGGGTCCAAAAAGTTAGTGTAGGTCGGAGTGGGTGGGCAGGTAAATATTGAAGAAGGTCTAGGAAATGTCAATGGGGTAATGCACTTGGGAGAACGCAAATTTACCACCTATATCCCTCTGTTATTGTAGTGCTCCTCAGATTCTTGTTTCCGAAGCAGGGATAGAAGAGGAATTTTGCATTCTGGAATGAGGTGAAGCATGTTTGAATGGATGCGCGATATATTTTAATGGATGGGTGCAATGTTTGGGCGTCGTACAAAAATTTTGAGGTCGAAGCGTCTAGCATACGCTACTCCGGTGTGGGGCCTCTCAGATGCACTATCATCGTCTAGACCCACACGCCAGCGAGAGTTGCTTTCTAGCATTTAAACAAGTTTGCAGGCATTTGCTGAAATTTTCGAACAATTTAAGGCTTTCAAGAAGATGGCCATCGTCCAAAAAAAGGTGACCAAGGTCATGGAAATAGTTTATGATGACGTGTCCGCATTTGGTAGATCGGTGCATCTTGGCAATTCAACCAATATGTCTGGTTCCAAGTTTGAAGTTTGCTTTCTAATTTCCAAGTAACAACAATATGTTTTGTTGTGGAGCAAATACAAAGATGATGGCTCAAAATGCCACTGCCCCCTTTTTTCACAAAGTGTATAACGCCCTTTCAAGCTTCCAGGCTAAATTTATGCAATAAAATAATTTTTGGGGCTAGATGTTTGAATGGATGGGCGAGATGTTTGAATGGGTGGGCATGATATTTTGGCGCTCTGCCGAAATTTTGAAGTTGAAGCTTCTAAGATACGCTACTCCCACTTGGGGTGTTGTCCCCGTCAGATAGACCCATAGGCATGTATGCTTTCCAGCATTTAATGAGTTTAATGACATATGTTGAAATTAATGAACATTAATTCAAAGCTTTCAAACAAGAGGAGCAAGGTCACAACCATAGTTTCTATACCGTTTTCATGTTTTGTACTACTCCGTACATTGAAGCATCTTCGTCAATCAAGCTTACAAACGTGTCCATATTTGGTAGATCGGTGCATCTTGGCATTTCGAGTAATTGTTTACAAAATGAGATTCCAGATTTGATGGATAATGCCCTACTTTCATGAGTTTCCAAGCTTCCTAGCTGAAGATGTGCAATAAAATGCCCTTTTGACAATTTAAAGTATGTCTAATTACAAAAAACAAAGTGTGTGATATAGTGATGACCCACAAGTATAGGGGGTGTATCGCAGTATTTTCGAGGGAAGTGAAACCCAATTTATTGATTCGACACAAGGGGAGCCAAAGAATATTTATAAGCCTTAACAACTGAGTTGTCAATTTAGCTTCAACAGGAAACAATCTTGCTCACAGCAGTTTATCAGTAGTAATAGATTTTTAGTAGGAATAGCAAAGTAGCAGCAGTAATAAAGTAAAGGCAGCAGTAACAATAGCAGTAACAGTGGGATTCGAGTGCGGTAGGCATAGGGATGGATGGACGGGCATTGCATGGACAAGACAATTCACATAGCAATCAGAACATAGGGCAATTGCAGATAAATAAGATAAAGCATCCGAGTATTAGATAATCCTAGGCATGTGTTCCATATATAGTCATACGTGCTCGCAATGAGAACTTGCACAACATCTTTTGTCCTGCCAGCCCATTTGCAGCGGGGCCTCAAGGGAACTACTGGCAATTAAGGTGCTCCTTTTAATAGAGCACCGGAGCAAAGCATTAACACTCCGTGAACACATGTGATCCTCACATCAAAGCCATTCCCTCCGGTTATCCCGATTTCTGTCACTTCGGGGCCATTGGTTCAAGACAACAACGTGTGTATACAACTTGTAGATAAGACCATAAACAATACCATCATAATGAATCAATAACATGTTCAGATCTGAAATCATGGCACTCGGGCCCTAGTGACAAGCATTAAGCAAACAAGTCGCAACAAAGTCATAAAGCACTAATTAAAGATACTAGGCACCATGCCCTAACAATCTGATGCCATTACATGAACGATCTCATCCAATCCCTACCATCCCCATAGCATATAGCGGGGGATTACTCACTCATAGATGGGGGAAACATGGATGGTCGATGGAGAAGCGCTGGTGATGATGATGGCAATGATCTCCTCCAATTCCCCATCCCGGCAGGGTGCCAGAACGGAGTTTCTGGTGCTGTTTCGTGGAATCTGGTGGTGGCGGCGGAGCGGAAGTCCTTCTGGAAAAACATTGAACCCCCCGTAGTTTTTAGGTCAGAAGGCTTCTTATAGGCGAAGAGAGAGACCGAGGGGGTGCTTGGGGGGCCCACACCACCCCCTGGCGCGGCCTGGCCTGGCCCGCGCCACCAGGTGGTGTGGCCACCCCCTGGCTCTTCTCCGTCTCGTATTCTGGCTCCTGGAGTCTTCGGGTGAAATAGGATTTTCTGCATATTTTCTGGGATTTTTCCTGATAGTTGATTTTCTGCACAAAAAGTAGACACCAAGGCAATTCTGCTGAAAACAGCGTCAGTCCGTGTTAGTTTTATCCAAATCACACAAGTTTAGAGGAGAAACAATAGCAAAAGTGTTCGGGAAAGTAGATACGTTTTGGACGTATCAACTCCCCCAAGCTTAGCTTATTGCTTGTCCTCAAGCAATTTAGTTGGAAACTGAGTGCGATAAAAGAACTTTCACGAACACATTTGCTTCATATGATGTATATATTCTCAACATGTGATCAACTACTTAGGCAATTCATAATAAAGAGTATGCTACTGAGTCTATTTAATAGTCATTGCGAGCTATGAAGAGATTCCAACTCAAAAATAATAAGTAGCATGAAGCATAAACATAAGCAACATTACAATGCTCATAAAAAGGTATGATAAAGTGGTATCTCGCTTGCCTTTGATTATGAATGTCAAGGCACCTCTGAAGTTCAAGTGATGACTAGAAGTAAAGATATCAAAGATACAAGCATCAAAGTCATAACACAAAGAATCAAGTAATGAGACAAGCACAAAGAATGACAACTATGCTCTCAAGAAGGTGCTCAAAGAGTATATGGAGACTCAATAAGTAAAGGAAAAGGTTTTGAATAATTTGAAAGGCTTCCAAATGCTGAAAGTATGGTACTCATTAGCTTTGAGCTATCATTGCCCCTATCATAAGCATCTTTAATGTGGTTAAGGTGAAAGTGAGGTCCAATCTGAGTTATATGCTTGACAGACTATAGACTGAAAATCCCATGTCCCTTGAGTATGAGGGCCTCTCCTCATGCTACTCAACTTTAGTTACCGGTAAGTTCTTGTCATTGTAAATATGTGCGTATCATAGAGAACCGCCAACGGGGTACCCCTTGCCCAATGATATGGAAGAATCCCCATATCAAAATGACAAGGCAAGCAGACAATGAGTATCTCAGCAATCTTCATATTTACCATGGGAAAATTGTGCTTTTTTCTCTCTTTCCTCTTTTCATAAATCTCTTTTTTTCTTTTTCTCACTAGCTATCTCTCTTTTTTATAAGAAGAATGATTCATAGATATCATTATGGTTACGCTGCAGGTTTCCACCATGTCAGCATGGATTAGACCAGCGGGCCAGACGTTTCTCTAACACACATACATAACTCCATGGACTTACAAGCTCCCCTTTTATTTCACACCGACGACATCCGCAAACAAAAGAGCATGGTATCAACTGGGTATGTATTTACAAGTGTTGAAAGCGTTCCCCATGACAACACAGTTCTGCTAATCCCCAGCCTATAATTTGCAAGCATATAACTTTCATGGACAGTCACAATGGTTCAGGTTTATTAAGTGTAGAAAATAAAGTGTGCCATCAAGTTCATGAGGGCTTTACTAACTAACTTTATCATCACAAGCAAACATTTTATTCGGAAGAAAACAAGGCATATTGAATATGCACGGAAGTAGCAAATCATGCTAATGGGTAGGTATGGTGGACACTTTGGAAATATTTGGTTTAAGGGAGTTGGAAACATGAGTAAAATACTTAGTGAAAGTGAAGGCTAGCAATAGTAAGGGAGCGACAAACGAGAGAGCAATAGATGTCATAATCATGCTTGCAACAAAACAGGATTAATCTTGGCATGAAAGTGATTCAAGATCCTCAAGGAAAAATAATTCATCAAGGCTTAACTGATTATTATAGTCATGTGCATGTGTGAGCATGTGCCAAGTCAATTCAAATGAATAGAATAATGCAAGCAAACATTCATAAGACATGCTACAAACTATTAGCGAGATGGAGCTAATCATAAGAAAGCAAGAACTACTAAGCATCCAAAGATAACATACACCCTACATGAACGGACTAAGCATGCCCACAGTGATGAGTATATGTAAAAAAATGAAAACAAATAGAGTTTGTTACCAGCCTCTTACCACGCCTCAAGTTGTCATTAATCCTCATTATTGCTCTTCACTTGTGTGGCTTGAATAATAATGTGAAACCAATATCCACTGAGGACTGATGAACCCTGCAACAAACTCACAAAGCCAAAAAAGGACGACAAATATTTTTGTTGTTTTTGATTTTTAAAATAAGAACCAAAAAGGAAAAACAAGCAAAGCAAAATCTTTTTGGGTTTTTCGAATAGTTCAAACAAAGCAAAAAGGGAAAAACAAACCAAGGCAAAAAGAAGAAGCAAACCAAAGAGATACAACAGAAATATTTTTGGTCTTTTTGTGTTTTTTAGAAAGCAAAAGCAAAGAAAGAGCGAAAACTAAAAAGAGAATGAAACATGAATATACAAAGTACCGACACAACATGATATGGAGATGAGTCCGGTGTCGGCGTACCTCCCCCAAGCTTAGGCTTTTGGCCTAAGTGGGTATCAATCCCAAGCTGTCCAGGATGAAGTGTCATCGTGGTACGACGAAGAGGTCCCCTCGTCCTGGTGCGAGCTCGAGTACGTCCCTCCATAATGTGCGGAGTAACCATAGGAGGGCACATCCTCCTGGTGCTGCTCGTGGAAACCCAGCATGCGAAGCTGCTCGTCCACCTCCTCCTTGGAGCACGACCACGGTCTCCTGTGAACACTAAACAAAGAAGGCTGTGGCAAAAGGATCTCCCTTTCATCCCCATCAGTGAAAAGCATCCTATATACTAGACTGTTCAAATAAAAAGTAGCAGTGACAAAGTGATGAGTTTTCATAACAACAAGGTCAAGCCTCTGTGGTGCCAGTACAGTATCATTGGGATCTATTAAAAGTCCCAATGCATTGACTATACGCGAGGCAATGATGCCCCCATAGATAGGCCCCCTAGCAGCTAAGCGGCGAGCAATAAGCGAGCCCAGGTTGTACCGAGTATCATTGTTAAGCGCAGCAGCAAGGAATGCTAAATGATAGTTAGAGGTATTACTTGTGTTCTCCCTACCCAGTACGCTAGTAGGAAGATAATATGCAAAGTATCTAAGAGCGGGGAGTTGGATATTTCTTATCTTTCCGCATTGCGCTACGTGGTCATCATCATTGGTCACCCCTCGGTAAAGCACTAGTAAATCAGCGGGTCGCCCTTGAATTTTCTTCACGGTCCCTGTCATGCTTACACCTACAATACTACAAAATCTCTCCAAAGGCATGGTGAAGGGCAGATTATAAATTTTGAAAGAGACAGTCGACTGCTAGGACGTGTTAGTAAACGTGAAGCTCTCAACAAACGTTTCGGTGAGCATAGCGTATTGCTCACTCTCATCTTGCATATATGAGGTCAAACCAACCCTCTCAATCAGTAGCAAGAAATCATCAAGAATACATGCAGCTTGTAAGAAAGTAAAACAAGTAAAAGTGGATGGGTGAGCATCCCCATCATCCCTTTCATTACCAATACAAGTTGCAATGAGATCTTTGTTGTATGATGGCCTGAACTGAGAGGCTGATCTTGGGGGTCTCGACCTCCTAGGTGCATCACTCTCAAATATCTCTCCAAAAGTATGGTTGTTCATGCTTGGTATTCTGAAATTTAAACACCTATTAAACAAGTGATTGCAAAGTGAATATAATGAAGGATTCTACTCATAGGGACTTGTAAGAGGCCTAAACATGCATCAAAACTATATCTCTAAGCATCAAACAAGCTTACAAGCTCTCATAACCAGTCACCTACAACAGCAAAATACTCAAGATATAATCCACTAAACTCAAATCTACTTGGACAAGGAGAGGAGTCACATACCAGGGAACAAATGCTCCAAATTTTAGCAAGAAAGATGGGCTGAGCAAGGAGATCAAAAAAATCGAGAGCCAGCATAGCAAGAACGCGATTTTGAGCAATGAACTGGAGCTTACTCGGGAGAGAGAAGAAAGTGGCAGGTGAGAGAGTTAGTAGGGGGCCAGGGGTGGCCCACACCATGGCATGGCGTCACCCAGGGCAGGCCGCGCCACCAGGTGGTGTGCCTTCCTGGTGGGTCCCCCTGGTACCTCCCAGGTACTCCTCTGCCCCTTTTTTCACGCAAAAATTTAATATGAATTTTATGGAATTTTTCAAGACACTTTATTTTTGTGCATTTTCAGGAATGGAAGAATGATTTTCTGATAGACAGATTTTTTTGGAATATGATGCAATGACAAAACAAGGCTAGAACTACAGAAGTTCTAAGACACTCTAACATGCAAGCAACTAACAACAAAAAGAAAAGTAAACGAAAACAAAAACTAAAATGGATAGAATAGAAGTACACGGAAATAATCATAGTGAAAACATTGTTTTGTTCAATGAAATCCTTTTTTTAACAAGGTTGATCAGGTCTTGTTACCAAAACAATTCCATATGAGACAAAACTTTGTATTCCACTAATGATTATGTTACCTCAACCTTGATAGCAATAGTCCCAATCATAATAGTTTCAAATTTTTCTCTTGGTATGGGACAATATATTTCTGCAACTTGAATGCCCTCAACATGTTCAATTGAATTCAAACCATAAGTCCTTTCAATATTCTTGGGGAAATAGATAGTATGTTCCTTGTCATTCACATTGGAAGTCACCTTTCCTTGATTACAATTGATAACAACTCCTGCAGTATTAAGAAAAGGTCTCCCAAGAATAATAGACATATTATCATCTTCAGGCATTTCAAGCACAACAAAATCAGTTAATATCAAGCAATTATAAGCCACTTGAACAGGTACATCCTCGCATATACCAACATGAATAGTGGTAGATTTATCAGCCATTTGCAAAGATATATCAGTTGGTATCAGTTTTTCTAGTTGAAGCCTCTTATAGAGAGAGAAAGGCATAACACTAACTCTAGCTCCCAAATCACACAAAGCAGTTCTAACATAACTATTCTTAATAGAGCAAGGGATAGTTGGAATCCCAAGGTCTCCAAGTTGCTTAGGAACCTTACCATTAAATGAATAATTAGCAAGCAAAGTAGAAATTTTTTCATTAGGGATCTTCCTTTTATTCGAGACAATCCTTCATGTACTTTGAGTAAGGAGGCAATTTAATAGCATCAATCAAAGGAATTTGCAAGAATAAAGGTTTCATCCACTCACAAAACTTATTATAATGTTCGTCCTCCTTTGACTTGTGTTTCTTATCAAGGAATTGCATAGGTTTTTGGACCCAAGGCTCTCTTTCACTACCATGTTTCTTAGCAATAAAATCTTCTTTAGTGTATTTAGTATTCTTAGTGTGGTTTTCAGGATCTTCTTCAACTTTTTCTTCATTAGGAACTTCATATTCTTCATTACCACTTTTAGTTTCAGCATCAGAGATAGATATACTATTAGGATCTATAGCAGGTTCAGAGGGTTCTACAACAGTTTTATGTTTCTTTTTCTTACGAGTAGAACCACTATTTTCAGCGTGTTGAGAATCCTGCTCAATTCTTTTGGGATGCCCCTCGGGATATAGAGGATCCTGGGTAGCAGCTCCACTTCTAGTTCTAATTTCATAAGCATGTTTTTCTTTAGCAGCATTAACTAGCAAGTCGTTTTGCACTTTAACGAGTTGATCTATTTGAGTTTGAACCATTTGAAAATGTTTAACAATCATTTTAACATCATTAGAGGTTCTTTCCACAATATCTTTTAACTCAATAATAGCTTTAGTGTTTTCCATTAGATGATTTTGCACCCTTTTATTAAAATTATCTTGCTTAACAATAAAGATATCGAATTCTTCTAAGCATTGATCAGGAGGTTTAGAGTAAGGGATATCACCTTCATCAAAGTGTTGGAGAGACTGTACCTCAATAGTGGGTGAGTAGGGGATAGGCTTACATAATTCTTCTATAGGAGCTAAATTCTTGACATCTGCAGCTTTAATTCCCTTCTCCTTAAGACATTTCTTAGCTTCCTTCATCACTTCATCATTTAATTCAATAACTCCCCTCTTCTTTGATGTTGGAATAGGCACCGGAATAGTAGGTTCAGGTACAATTACTTCAGGTATAGCTTGTTTAGGAGGAGTCCAATCTTCATAATTCTTACTTATATTAGCCATTAATTCCTCCGCTTCCTTAGGAGTCCTATTCCTAAGAACACAACCAGAACAACTATCTAGGTATGTCCTAGATTCCCCGGTTAGTCCATTATAAAATATATCAAGAAGCTCATTCTTAGGTAATGGACTTCCAGCTTGTGCATGAATCAAAGCACAAAATAGCATGTCTAGCACTAGGAGGAAAATATTTCTGCAAGAAAGTACTAATCAAGCAATCAGGGCTATCAATAGATCCAGGAGGTAAATTACTAAACCAAGTTTTAGTTTCTCCTTTCAGTGAAAAGGGGGAAATCTTAGCAACAAAGTAAGTACGCATCTTAGTATCATCAGAAAACAAGCCACTCATGGTAGAAAGTTCATTCATATGTGCTACCGCACTTTCATTCTTAGTCCCACAAAAAGGTTCTTTCTCGACAATAGCTATGTAAGATAGATCAAGAGAGAAATCATAATCTTCATCTATAATGTTTATGGGAGAAGCAGCAAACTTAGCAATAGGAGACAATTTGAGTCTAATAGTACGCCTCTCAAGGAGACTCTTAGCAGCGCTCCTATCATGGGTGTTTCTTACATTCTTTAATAAATTTATCAGTCATCTCAACATAACCATCTTCAATATCATAACTTTCACTAAACTCAGGTGAACTAACAGGTGTGGTAGTGTCTTCATTAGGAGTTTCGGTATTTCTAGCTATAGTTCTAGCAATCGTAGCACCTAGGAAAGGACCTAATGAACCACTCTTATCAAGCACAGTAGAAGCAGCATCATAAGCATTAGAAGTTTCAGATTCAGCAGTAGTAGCAGTGTGTAGCATGTGTTTGTGGTGGTGTAACGAGCTTACTTATAACAGTCGGTGAATCAAGGGCAATAGAGGTGTTCAAAACCGTACCTCTTCTTGTAGTGGATGGTAAAATAGGAACCTTGCCATCACGAGACTTACCCATGATGGATGGATAGCAGGGAACAATAGAGAATCCAAGTGAACTTGATAAATAAAGCTATGCTCCCCAGCAACGGCGCTAGAAAATAGTCTTGATGACCCACAAGTATAGGGAGTGTATCGCAGTATTTTCGAGGGAAGTGAAACCCAATTTATTGATTCGACACAAGGGGAGCCAAAGAATATTTATAAGCCTTAACAACTGAGTTGTCAATTCAGCCGCACGTAGAAACAATCTTGCTCACAGCAGTTTATCAGTAGCAACAGTTTTGTAGTAGGAATAGCAAAGTAGGAGCAGTAGTAAAGTAAAGGCAGCAGTAACAATAGCAGTAACGGTGGGATTCGAGTGCGGTAGGCATAGGGATGGATGGACGGGCGTTGCATGGACAAGACAATTCACATAGCAATCAGAACATAGGGCAATTGCAGATAAATAAGATAAAGCATCCAAGTACTAGATAATCCTAGGCATGTGTTCCATATATAGTCATATGTGCTCGCAATGAGAACTTGCACAACATCTTTTGTCCTGCCAGCCCGTTTGCAGCGGGGCCTCAACGGAACTACTGGCAATTAAGGTGCTCCTTTTAATAGAGCACCGAAGCAAAGAATTAACACTCTGTGAACACATGTGATTCTCACATCAAAGCCATTCCCTCCGGTTATCACGATATCTGTCACTTCGGGGCCATTTCTCCGGACAACAACGTGTGTATACAACTTGTAGATAAGACCACAAACAATACTATCATAATGAATCAATAACATGTTCAGATCTGAAATCATGGCACTCGGGCCCTAGTGATAAGCATTAAGCATAACAAGTCACAACAAAGTCATAAAGCACTAATAAAAGATACTAGGCACCATGCCCTAACAATCTTGTCGTGGTGGTGTCACGGCAGATGCCATGGATAGGCTAAAGGTGGGGACTAATACACGCTAGGGGAATCGAGGGAGGGATAGTGAAGTGATTCTTCCCACAGAGGTTTGTATTTGCTTTGCTTCCAAGATTACAAGTGCTCCTAGAGCTGTATTGGCGAGAGGAGGAAGAAGGAGCTCTCTTACTCTCACATACAGATCACCCTTCTAGCCTTTGCCCGAACAGTATAGCGGAACCCCTTCTACTGAAAACCTAGCCCTCCTTATATAGAGGGAGCTAGGTCTCTGCTTAGGGCATACGTGGAGGCATATTCCTAAGAATATGCCTCCTCCCAAAGTAGTAAGCCGACCGAGGTGCTTTTCCCCCGCGTCACACATGCAGAGGCTACGTGAGCCTCTGCGGCGCCCGCGTCAGCCGACATGGGCGTCGTCACCCTTGTCGGCCACGCCCCAGTGGTCCTGCCCTTGCTTGCTTTGCACAGGTAGTGCGTACCGGGGCTTCTTTTGACCAGCGAGATTCCTTCCTTCTCCTAGAAGCTAGACGTGACGCGGATCATAGCTGATTCGGCCATACCTGTTCCTGCATACAAGTAAAACAGGCATTTCCGACTTACTCCTTAAGTCGGTTGAGACTTAGTTAGGCGAACGCCCCCTGGTCCGAGTTACCCCGTGATTTGGCCTGCCTTGAGGTGGCCCGGCCATCATCCGCTTTGGCCTTGCCGAACCTCGGCTAACTCGGCCTTTATACCCCGGCATGACCCTACCCGGGGGTATCCCCCCAACAAATCTGATGCCATTACATGAACGATCTCATCCAATCCCTACCATCCCCATAGCCTACAGCGAGGGATTACTCACTCATAGATGGGGGAAACATGGATGGTCGATGGAGAAGCAATGGTGATGATGATGGCGATGATCTCCTCCAATTCCCCGTCCCAGCAGGGTGCCAGAATGGAGTTTCTAGTGCTGTTTTGTGGAATCTGGTGGTGGTGGCGGAGCAGAACTCCTTCTGGAAAAACGTCGAACCCCCCATAGTTTTTAGGTCAGAAGGCTTCTTATAGGCGAAGAGGGAGACCGAGGGCGTGCCTGGGGGGCCCACACCACCCCCTGGCGCGACCTGGCCTGGCCCGCGCCACCAGGTGGTGTGGCCACCCCCTAGCTCTTCTCCGTCTCGTATTCTGTCTCCTAGAGTCTTCGGGTGAAATAGGATTTTCTGCATATTTTCCAGGATTTTTCCTGATAGTTGATTTTCTGCACAAAAAGTAGACACCAAGGCAATTCTGCTGAAAACAACATCTGTCCGCGTTAGTTGTATTCAAATCACACAAGTTTAGAGGAGAAACAATAGCAAAAGTGTTCGGGAAAGTAGATACGTTTTGGATGTATCATATAGCTTGCTCTTGACTTTAAAAAAATAATTTAAAGGTACCAAATTAGTCAAATATTGGAGAACCACTAAGAGTTTTGCATGATTTCAACTTTTTAATATGAATGGTAATGTTACCAAATTTGGTCCATTTTAAAAACAAATAAAGAAACAAAATGTAAAACAAAATATAACCATTCATTTCTTTGTCGGTGTCTCACTGTGTGCATTAGCTAATTTCCATGAAAATATATAAATTTGATAACTCTTGAAAAACTCGTTTCACACTATGGCGTACCATGTTTGAACATTCATGGCTTTCAAAAACTAGATTACCAATGTCAAGGCCATATGTGTTACCATAGTTTATGATAATGTAACGATGTTTGGTAGATTGGTGCATATTGGCATTTCAACATTGTTTACAAAAAGAGCTTCCATATTTGAAGTTACTATAAAAGCCCCAATCAATAATAACGGCTTTAATTTTGTCATATGATATATGGCATACCATGCATGAATAATATGCATGGCTTTCAAACCAGATGACCAATGTCATGGACATATCTTTGCTATAGTCTATAACAACATGTCCCTATTTGGTTGATTGGTGTGTATTATTGGCATTTAAAATATTATTTACAAAGGAAGATTCTGAATTTGAAGTTATTTTCAATTTTTCAAGCGACTGTAGTGGCTTTTGTCGTGAAGAAACTTCAAATAAGTATGGCTCAAAACCCCCTGCCCTAGTTTTCACACAATATATATATATATAGCCTAGGGTTTAGGGTTCGTGTTTTTTGGGTTGAGGGTTTAGGCATTTAGGGTTTAGGGTATATGGTTTAGGATTTTAGGGTTTAGGATTTTAAGTTTGGTATTTAGGGTTTAGGGTTCAGGATTGAGGGTTTAGAGTTTAGGGTTTTCTAGGTTTTAGGGTTTATTAGGGAATTTTCAATAATAATGTTCAAGCTATATATATGCTTATATATATTTGTGCAATATACTAGTGTTCTCGCAATTTAATGAAAATATCTTGCATTTTGATCTATAAGTGCATGATACCTGCTTGGTAAGGGGTTGAGGGGATTAGGGGTTAGGGTTTATGGTTTTTAGGGGTTTAGGGTTTAGGTTTTTAGGGAATTTTCGATAATGTTCAAGCTGGTTTATGCTTATATTCGTGGAATGGAATGGCGTTATTACAATTTGATGAAAGTATATCTGAAATTTTGATTTACAAGTGCATGGTACCTCATTTTCCAGGGTCGTTTAGGCGGTGTTGAGGGTTTAGGGTTTTACGGTTTAGGGCATTTTCAATAATGTTCAAGCTTTATGGTTATATTCGTGGAATATTATGGCGTTTTTGCAATTTAATGAAAGAATATTAGATTTTGATCTATAGGTGCATGGTACTTGCTTGGTTAGGGTTTATGGGTCAAGGGTTTAGGGTTTTACGGTTTTACGGTTTAGGTTTTATGGGTTGTATAGGGTCTAGGGGGTTTAGCGAATTTTCAATAATACGCAAGCTTTATGCTTATATTCGTCGAATAGAATGGTGTTACCTAATTCATTGAAAATATCTCAAATTTCAATCTATAAGTGCATGATACCGTCTTGGTTAGGGTTTATGGGTTGAGGGTTTGGGGTTTTAGGGTTTAGGTTTTATGGGTTGTTTAGGGTTTAGGGAATTTTTGATAATGCTCAAGATTTATGCTTATATTCATCGAATAGAACGGCGTTACCAATTTAACGAAAGTGTATCAAGTTTTGATCTATAAGTGCATGCTACGTGTTTGGTAAGGGTTTAGCGTTTGGGTTTTAGGGGTTTAGCGTTTCGGAAATTTTCAATAATGTTCAAGCTTTATGCTTATATTCGTGGAATAGAATGGCGTTACCGCAATTTAATAAAAGTATCTCAAATTTTGATCTATAAGTGCCTAGTACCTGCTTGGTTAGGGTTTATGGGTCAAGGGTTTAGGGTTTTAAGGTTTAGTTTTATGGGTTCTTTCCGGTTTAGGGTCTAGACCCACACACCAGCGAGAGTTACTTTCCAGAGTTTAAACGAGTTTCTACGCATTTGCTGAATCGAACAACTTAAGGCTTTTAGGAAGATGAGCATCGTCCCAAAAAAAGATGACCAAGGTCATGGAAATAGTTTATGATGACGTGTCCGCATTTGGTAGATCGGTGCATCTTGGCATATCAACCAATATGTCTGGTTCCAAATTTGAAGTTTGTTTTTGAATTTCCAAGTAACAACAATGTGTTTTGTTGTGGAGAAACTACACAGACGATGGCTCAAAATGCCACCGCCCCGTTTTTTCACACAATGTATAATGCCCTTTCAACCTTCGAGGCTAAATTTGTGCAATAAAATAATTTTTGGGGCTCGATGTTTGAATGGATGGGCGGGATGTTTGAATGGGTGGGCGGGATATTTCGGCGCTCTGCCGAAATTTTGAAGTTGAAGCTTCTAAGGTACGCTACTCCCACTTGGGATGTTGTCCCCGTCAGATATACCCACATGCATGTATCCTTTCCAGCATTTAATGAGTTTATGGTCATCTGCCGAAATTACTGAACATTAATTCAAGGCTTTCAAACAAGAGGAGCAAGGTCACATCCATAGTTTCTGTACCTTTTTCATGTTTCAGACTACTCCATACATTGAAGCATCTTCACCAATCAAGCTTGCAAACGTGTCCATTTTTGTAGATCGGTGCATCTTGGCATTTCAAGCAATTGTTTACAAAAGGAGATTCCAGATTTGATGAACAATGCCCTACTTTCATGAGTTTCCAATCTTCCTAGCTGAAGATGTGCAATAAAATGGCCTTTTGACAATTTAAAGTAAGTATGTCCAATTACGAACTACAAAGTGTGTGATATAGCTTGCTCTTGACTTTTTGAAAATAATTTAAAGGTACCGAATTAGTCAAATATTGGAGAACCACCGAGAGTTTTGCAAGATTTCAAATTTTTCATATGAATGGTAATGACACCAAATTTGTGCCATTTTTTAAATAAAATAAAGAAACAAAATATAAAATGAAATACAACCATTCGTTTCTCTGTTGGTGTCTCACTGTGTGCATTAGCTAATTTCCATGAAAAATATATAAAATTTGATAACTCTTGAAAAACTCGTTTCACAATATGGCGTACCATGTTTGAACACTCATAGCTTTCAAAAACTAGATGACCAATGTCAAGGCCATATGTGTTACCATACGTTATGATAATGTAACCATGTTTGGTAGATTGGTGCATATTGGCATTTCAACATTGTTTACAAAAAGAGCTTCCATATTTGAAGTTATTTTAAAAGCCCCAATCGATAATAATGGCTTTAATTTTGTTAGACGATATATGACGTACCATGTATGAGTATGCATGGCTTTCAAACCACATGACCAAGTCATGGACATATCTTTCCTATAGTTTATAATAAGCCCGTATTTGGTAGATTGGTGCGTATTATTGGCATTTAAAATATTATTTACAAAGGAAGCTTCTGAATTTGAAGTTATTTTCAATTTTTCAAGCGACGACAATGGCTTTTGTCGTGAAGAAACCTCAAATAAGTATGACTCAAAATTGCACTGCCCTAGTTTTCACACAAGATATATATAGCCTGGGGTTTAGGGTTCGTATTTTTTGGGTTGAGGGTTTAGGGGTTTAGGGTTTATGGTATATGGTTTTGGATTTTAGGGTTTAGGAGTTTTAGATTGGTATTTAGGGTTAAGGGTTTAAGATTGAGGGTTCAGGGTTTTCTAGGTTTTAGGGTTTATTAGGGAATTTTCAATAATAATGTTCAAGCTTTATATATATGCTTATATATATACATGGAATAGACTAGTGTTCTCGCAATTTAATGAAAGTATCTCAGATATTAATCTATAAGTGCATGATACCTTCTTGGTAAGGGGTTGAGGGGATGACGATTTAGAATTTATGGTTTTTAGGGTTTAGGGTTTAGGTTTTTGGGGAATTTTCGATAATATTCAAGATGCTTTATGCTTATATTCGTGGAATGGAATGGCGTTAGCACAATTTGATGAAAGTATATCTAAAAGTTTGATCTACAAGTGCATGATACCTCATTTGCCAGGGTCGTTTAGGCGGGGTTGAGGGTTTAGGGTTTTAGGGCTTAGGGTTTAGGGCATTTTCAATTATGTTCTAGCTTTATGGTTATATTCGTGGAATAGAATGGTATTACCACAATTTAATGAAAGAATCTCAGATTTTGATCTATAAGTGCATGGTACCTGCTTGGTTAGGTTTTATGGTTCGAGGGTTTAGGGCTTTAAAGTTTAGGTTTAATGGATTGTATAGGGTTTAGGGGGTTTAGGGAATATACAATAATGCTCAAGCTTTATGCTTATATTCGTCGAATAGAATGGCGTTACCGAATTCATTGAAAATATCTCAAATTTTGTTTTATAACTGCATGATACCTGCTTGGTTAGGGTTTATGGGTTGATGGTTTGGGGTTTTAGGGTTTAGGTTTTAAGGGTTATTTAGGGTTTAGGGAATTTTCAATAATTCTCAAGATTTATGCTTATATTCGTCGAATAGAACGTCGTTACCAATTTAACAAAAGTATATCAAATTTTGATCTATAAGTGCATGCTACGTGTTTGGTAAGGGTTTAGGGTTTGGGTTTTAAGGGTTTAGGGTTTCGGGAATTTTCAATAATGTTCAAGCTTTATTCTTATATTCGTGGAATAGAATGGCGTTACCGCAATTTAATGAAAGTGTAGTACCTGCTTGCTTAGGGTATATGGGTCGAGGGTTTAGGGTTTTACGTTTAGTTTTATGGGTTGTTTCCGGTTTAGGGTCTAGACCCACACGCCAGCAAGAGTTGCTTTCCAGCATTTAAACGAGTTACTAGGCATTTGCCGAAATTTTCGAACAATTTTAGGCTTTCAAGAAGATAACCATCGTCCAAAAAAAGGTGACCAAGGTCATGGAAATAGTTTACGATGACGTGTCCGCATTTGGTAGATCGGTGCATCTTGGCATATCAACCAATATGTCTAGTTCCAAATTTGATGTTTGTTTTTGGATTTCCATGTAACAATAATCTGTTTTGTTGTGGAGGAACTACAAAGATGATGGGTCAAAATGCCACCGCCCCATTTTTTCACACAATGTATAACATCCATTCAAGCTTCCAGGCTAAATTTGTGCAATAAAATAAGGTTTGGGGATGGATGTTTGAATGGATGGGCTGGACGTTTGAATTGGTGGGCAGGATATTTCAGCACTCTGCCGAAATTTTGAAGTTGAAGCTTCTAAGGTACACTACTCCCACTTGGGATGCTGGCCCCATCAGATAGACCCACATGCCTGTATGCTTTCTAGCATTTAATGAGTTTATAGACATATGCCGAAAATAATGAAAATTAATTCAAGCCTTTCAAATAAGAGGAGCAGGGATACAAGAATAATTATGCATTCTAAAAAAATATGAAGTATGTCTGAATGGATGCGCGGGATATTTGAATCAATGTGTGCGATGTTTGCGCAGTACCAAAATTTTGAGGTCAAAGCTTCAAACATATGCTCCTTCGACATGGGGCCACTCAGATGCGTTGTTACACTCTAGACCATCATGCCACTGAGAGTTGCTTTCCAACATTTAAATGAGTTTTTAGGCATTTGCTGAAATTATCGAACAATTCAAGGCTTTCAAAAAGATGACCATCGTCCAAAAAAAGGTGACCACGGTCATGGCCATACTTTATGATGACATGTCCGCATTTGGTATAGCAGTGCATCTTGGCAAATCAACCAATATGTCTAGTTCAAAATTATAATTTTACTTTCGAATTTCCAAATTTGGCCCCTTTTCAAAACAAATAGGGAAGAAATTAAATATAAGTTAAAATAAAGCCTAGGTCCTAACCCCTTGCCCAAAGTAGGGTAGGTCAGAATTTCCAAAGTTATCCCTCCCCACCCCTTCACGTCGTGTAATAACTTCCACCCTCCGCCTCCTAGGTCCTCACCCCCTTTCCCACAAAACAGACACGCTCACGGCCGCTCCTCATCACCACCGTGCGGGAGGAAGCTTTCCCTACCCGTCGGTCTTCTTGAGATGCACCGGTGGGCACATCGATCCCACGGTAGTCCTTCTATCTCTAGCTCGATCTAGTTGACATTTTATTTCCCTTTCACCCGATCTGCCTCCTCAAATACATAGTTTAATTTGTCCTCAATCTGCATGGTCATAGTTTATTCTGCACTCGATCTGTGTTCCTAAATACCTTAAGCGATTTTTGGTGTCAATATGTTTGCTCAAATGCATAGGCATATATAGTTTTTTACTCCATCTATATGTTTCCTGCTTTTATTTTAATAATAACCAACCTTGTTTTTCATAATTAAACATATGGTCAGATTTTTGATAGAGATTGCTCCATTAGGCAGCGCTAAACATATTCTTGGTGTTCTACGATTTATGGGGTTTGTCAGAGCTCATTATGACAACTCAAAAGTATATTGCCCCTGCCGGTTGTGTGTGAATCATAGGGTGATGCCTCAAACTATAGTGGAAGACCATATATTTTACATTTGGGATGCTAAGCACATGTGTTAGCACTACAAGAATCTGGGCAGTTCATGACGATCTGATATCGTCGTGGATGAGGGCCAAAACGTCGTAGATGGCCATCCGCGACGAATTCTGCGATAAAAAAATAGGTCACGGACATCACGTCATAATTCAATCCGTAACGTTTTTTCTGTGTGAAAACTTCACGGCCCGTCCATAACGTTCCTCCAATTTCATCGTGGCAAACTGGACCGGCTTGGCCCAGGCCCGGTCCTTCATGACGTTTTTATTTCGTCATGAATGATGCCACATGGCGGAGGGCACCGCAGGTGGCCGTCAGCGACGTTTGCTGATGTCATGTTTACCGTCTATGACGTCAACCACTTCCTGACGTTTTTTTTTCCTGTCACGGCCTGATTCCGCTAACGCCGTTTGCTGACGTCATCCTTTCATTTGCTTATGTCATTCTTCCCATTTCATCACGCTGGTGCAGACAAATTTCGTTTTCGTCACGGCAACAAGATGGCCAGGTTACGCGTGGTCGATCGTCAGCGCGACACGTGGACCAATAGGAAGGAAACATGTGGTCCATTTGCAACGTGAATCGTGTACCAATGAGAGCTGGACGCGTATCTTCAACGCGTGATGAACTCAATTCGTCAAGGCAGAAGAGATGATTTTCATGTTTTGTCGAGGATGTTGATGAGTGAAAGTGCGCCACGTAGGCGTCTATCGGTGATGGAAATATTTTCATCAACTAAACAAGCATGACGTTTTCATTTATGTTAGAGAAGAGTGCTGGCAACTTTGCTAGATTGCACCGTCTAGATCAAAATGACAGAAATTGCAGGGCACATGTTTTAGGGGACATAAATAGGTTCGCACATAAGTTTCCAACAAAATAAAGAAAATAGCCTAACAAGCTTTGAGTCACACCACCAGTTCACTTATGCAATATAGCGAAGAATTACTGAAGTGGTGCATTCATAAGGTCTGCGAAGTTCACAAGTGCTTTATGCGCTTCATTCTTTGCTTCTATCTCCTTCAGCAATGCTGTAATGTGTCTGCTCAGTGCCTCATTTGCTGCTCTCTCAGCCAAAAGTTGTGCTTCAAGGAGAGAGCTGGTTGGTATTGAAGCATGGATGCTTTCATCAGTGGAAGCAAGGGGTTGATCCTCAATGCCATCTTCTGCAGCAGATCACGCCACCGTGCTTCCAATGGGTGTCTGACAGTTATAGAAGCAAACGCTAGAAAAGTAGCAAGCAAATTCCAAGCACTTCTTCATGGACAAACAGGGTATTGAATTACACGAAGATGACAAAGGTGGACCTGGTATAGCTTCTTCCACACTTCTTGCGCTTCCTTCAGCGCTTCTGCCTCGCCATCTGGTCTCTCCGTCTGCGACCCCCACAATGGCACTATGCATTATCGCATTTCCTGCTCTCTGAGCCCCGAGTTGCACTTCAAGGAGAGTCTTGGCTGGTCTTGAAGAATGGATGTTGCTGTCCTGCGACAGCGCATAGTGCACCGTGTCGGTGGAAGGAGGTTGTTCAGCCTCAGTGATATCTTCTGTACCATTAGGTGCGATTTTGCTTTCCTTGGTTGCCTATTGAGTTTTAGGAATAGAATGAAACATTAGAAAAACAGCCAACAAATTACAAATGATCATACTCATTTTAGAGACAAATATGGCATTGAAATTTTGGAAGATGAGAAAGATGAAAAGTATTCTAGAGGGCTTACTATTGCTTTTTCACACTGTGATTGGAGAAGCCCTGGTTGTCACAGAAAAACAAGTCACAGCGATAAGGTTGTCTATTTCTTGTTTGTCTATGTAGCATCCCATCTGTCTAACATATGTAATGCTACATGGTCTAGTAATATAATGGCTACTTCCTATATATAATTGTTGCATCATAATTATATCATGCTCATGTCATCATGCCACCTTGCATTTGAGCATCATATAAAACCCTTTTCCATTTGGTTCTTCTCTCATAGGCATTATTAATTGTATTTGGCTCTTGATAAATTGTATTTGACTCTTGATAAATGCTTGATGCCCAAATTGAGTTGGGGGCATATCCTTTATTCAACTCCATCACCTTTCTTTGTCACCACCTTATAATTCCACTATCCTAATTACCCATGAGCATTATTTTTCTTTTGTCATTTAATCTAGCTCATGTGGGTTGGGATGGATCCAACTCTTTTTCCTTTAGCTTGGCCTTACTCCATATTTTGGGATGCATGTGTATAATGCCATGTTACATTATTATTGTTTTCAAAAGAATAAAACATGACATTTAATGCCCATGCATGGGCCATTCAAATCTCCACAATTCCAACCTTTGGGTTTTACTTGGATTTGTGAGTGGAGCTTGGTCCTTTGGGATTCTTTTCTTGTAGCTCTAATCTATGGCTCTTGCTAAACCTCATAATCTTGATCATGCACTTGATCATGCTTCAACAAAACCACCTCTCCATTCCTTTTCACTTCTTGGCTTGATCTTGCATATGACCATGTTAAAAACCCCTTAACATTTGTTCTCTCACTCTCTCTTCAAACCCTAACCTTTATAACCCCTCTCTCTAACCCTAGATCTAGTCTAAACCCTAACCCCTTACCCTAACACTCACCTCACCACCTCCTCTCACCATGCTGTGGCACATTCCCCTCTCTCTGCCAGCATGGGCCCACCTAGCCTCTCTACCCATGCGAGCTACCTCACCCTATAACCTAAACCTAGCCGAGCCCCTTTGCTCTATCACCTGATCCTCCCTCTCACTGTTTCACTCTCTCTCGCTGCCAGCCCGGCTCCACCCGACCTCACCGGCGCCCCTGACCCAGCTACCGACGCTGTAGCCCCACCTAATGGTGCCCTAGCCCGCTACACCCCCGCCTGCCCGAGAGAGAAGAAGAAAAAGGTGGTATCACCTTTACCACCCCGAGCTACCCCCGTGCGCACGCCTCCTTCCCTCCTTATCCACCTCCTCTCCTGCGCCTCTCCCAGATCCCTAGATCCCTAGGGCCTCGCCCTTCTCCTCCCCAACCCCGCGCTCCGCTTTTTCTCCAACGCCGGCCGCCACTCTTGGCCGCGTCTGCCACCTGCAGATCGAGGAAGCGCGCGTGTTGCCGCGGTTGTCGAGGAAGCCCAGCGGGAACCTCTGCTTCGCTCCGTGCACAGCAACGACAAGGAGGAGATCCAGGACCACCAGAACCACCGCCGCTCCGCCGCAAACCCTAGCTCCGGTCCGCCAGCTCCGTCGACGATCTGCCGCGTCTCTCCGTTCCACCACCACCGACGCCCCCACGGTGAGCGCCCGGTCCTCCCAGACATCTCCCCTCGCTGATCTGCGCCCTAGTCACGCCGCGCGAATCGCCGAACACTCTCGGTGCACCGCCCTCGCGCTCGCCACCCCGACGTTGTGCGGCAGATGCTACACCTGGCCACGCAGCAGAAACACAGCATCAACCCCCCTTAGCCGCAGTGACTGCCGCCTCTGCGCGCGTGTCCCAGGTCCCCGGTTCGAGCCCCGCTATGCTGCGCCGCGCCGCGCGTCCGTTAGATTGAGAGACAGCGCGAGAAGATCCACAGTAGCCACCGCGCGCTTTGCACTTACCCCCCCCCCCCCCCCACACACACACTCTTTTTGCCTCAACCCGCGCTCCACCGGCCCCACCAGACAGTCTCCCGTGGCGTTTTCGCAAAAAGGCACCCCGAATTTCGTAAACCTCAACCCGCGCTCCAGCCCGTACCCACCAGTCAGCCTCTGCGGGCTCAGCCACTGGCACGTGGGCCCATAACCCGCTAGCCCACCTGGCAGTCACAGAGGCTAGGTAAACCCGCGGTGTAAAAAGTTTTCTGCGTGCTGTGTTGCCCAGTCAGGCCGGTCCCACCCATCAGCGACTGGGGCTGGGTCTAGCTGAGTAGAAAAAGTTTTTCTGTTTAACTGTTTTATTTAAATTTTTCTTAAATGTTTAAAAATAAATTCAAATCTGTTTTAAAATAACTTTTAAATTATAAATCCAAATAATAAAATGATATATGTTTTTGAATCAGAAAAATGTGAGGAATTCAAATATGCTATTCAAAATAATGTTTGAGCACTTTAAATATTCGAGATAATTAAAATTACAATAAAATGCCCTTTTCTTAATAAATTAATAACTTTAATTCTACAACTCCAAATTCAACAAATAATATGTCTAAATCGATCAGCGCGACGAGCCTGTTCTATCTATGCATTCCTTGTTCTGAATTGGAGCATGCATCACGTCATTATTAAGAATCAGAACTGTTTATGGCAATAAAACTTGACTAAATCATTAATAAAATGCTTTATTCTTGTACCCCACACCTCACCATGCCATGCTACTTTAATGCCATGTAAATTGTGCATCATTCATCATGGCATGCTTGTTTGCTTGTCGCATTTTAATTCATATGCGTGTGCCCTTTATTTATGTTGGCCCTTGTTTGTTTGGTTCTTCTTCGAATAGACGCCCAGCAGGAGAATTATCAGGAATCACAGGAGTTGTACCCAGATCCATCTCTCGCTTCAACTGAGCTTCCAGGCAAGCACTACCACATGCTTGCATACATATAGCACCTATTGCCTCTATCTTATTCTTGCATCATTGAGTCGCGATTGCATTAAATTGAATCCCAAGTATTGCATAGCCTTTACTTTTAAACCCCACCGAAGCTTGTTCCTCCATCCCATGAGCCATTACTACAGGAGTTGTTTGAGACATGCGAGTCATAGAAAAGCATGTGTAGGGTATGTGAGTGTCTGATGGATAACGAGGTACCTAAACAACTTAACCTGAGTAGTAATGGGATAACTAATGAAAGAGGCACCGGTGGGCAATATCTGCTATTTGGTTTTTCATGCTCACTTGTGTCCCGTAGGACCCCAAGTACTTGATTCCTGTTTCTTGACTATTCGCACTATCCACATCCGGGAAGCCTTATGGACCCCCCTGAGCCAGAGTTTGATTCATTTCTATTTCTTGGGGCCACAAGTAGTTTGGGGCTTTGTTACTATTCTGTACTTATGCCATGCTTACTGTTTTATTTAAGATTGTGCGTGGAGCACCTGTACTGTTTTGGATCGTGCCACGTTTTCACGGTATCGACAAGCCCGGTCATATTTTCGGGTTCCCAGTCGTTTACAGCCGTCGTCGCAAACCCTGGGTCCGTTCCGGAGCCGGCCAACTTCGTTGCGGGTAGCTTAGTGGGGTGGCCCCCTGAAATATTTCTAAATCCTGTGATCGCTTTGTCGTGAATGCCTCGTTGGGTTTTGAGTTGGTTTTTCCGAGGTTGATCGAGTGTGAGTTGCTATTTGTGCTCCCCATGCAGGGTAAATCTTTCTGAAAGCCGTGTCCGCGGTTATGGACGACTTGGAGCACAATTTCTCAATCATAGACAAGTCTAACTAAAGTACCGCCTTTAAATTGACTAAGTACCTGACTAGTAAATAGTGCAATACTCATGGAATGGTTAATAAAACTGCCAATGGATGGGGGTTGTTCGTCCGCTTCCTCGTTGGTAAGCGAGGAGGAGGATGGATCTGTTAATTATACTGTTATACTGTTGTCCTTAATTCACGGACATCCGTCTATCATTGGTTAGGCGGATGGTTAGCGAGTATCTATAGACTTGTTAGATATTATCTTTTGCTGCAATTGCATCACCCCAGGTTGTGTCCCCTTTAGAGGCATAAAGACTTGCTGAGTACCCCTAGGGTCTCACACGATAAATTGTTTGATTCAGATGAACAGGTGTACCCTCAAGATGGATACTGGGTGGAGGAGACAGATGATGTTGGCAACGATCACTCGGTGTAGAGATTCCGGGAACGGGGATCCGTGAGATCTGTGGGCGGGATGTGTTTATTTATGTGGCATGTTATGCCGATTTGCTTCTTATCCATACTCGGATCTTGTTTTCCGCTTCCGCCTGATACTCTGATGTTTGATGTATGAGGAGCTATCCTAAAATATTATCTCTATCTAGGATATTTGAATCTTGTCGTATGGCGTCGCAATATTTCTATTTCTTTTAGATGGAATGGCTCTGAGGACTGTTGTATGTGGCTTGCATACATACTCATTTGTGTATGTAGTTGATCCCTTCGCTTGCCGATTACGCCGCTCGTTCTTGTCCCGATGATCTGAAAGTGGTTTGAATGGCCGAAAGGTCTACCGTGAGTGGCCCCGGGCCCCACCGTACTATTTTAACCACTTTCACTCATCCATGCATGTAACTAAGAGCGTAATTCACCGAGGTAGTTACAATGTATTTATTAGACAACGAGCCTACACAAAGAGAGAGCATAGAGTATAAGAGGCAGTCATGGTTAAACACAAACAGGGGGAAGTTGAGTAGACAAGACTTGAGCGAGTTCCTGGGGTCAGTCCAAGAATCAACAAGCTTGCACCACTCTACATTGTTCATGTGTTCAACGGGAGAAATCCGTGTTACTTCATTCAGTGGGAGGGAGTCAAAAAACTACTTCTTCGGGAGATGCCTTTGAATTCTTGCGTGCCTCATTAACTACTAGTTGCAAGCAACCTGCACATCTGGGTGTGATGCATCCATGACAAACTTTTTCTGAAATAAAACATCGTGCATCACCCTCTGCTTGAACAGTAATTAGAAGAAAATGGTAGTTGAGTCACAGAACATACGGAAACTCTATCATAGAACTCTTCTCTAACATCCGGCCTCTCCTCGTACTCTTTCTAGCGGGGGAAGATAGGCATACCAGTCCTGACTGTTTTTGCATGCTCAGTGGCGAACTTGGAAGCAATAGCTCTTCCTGGAGGAATGGCAAATGGAAGGTTTCCTCCTTTGGACACGTTCTCACACTGCTTCCCCGTGTTTTTCCCTCAAGACAATTTGAGGATCATCATCTACAAACATATAATGTGGAGTTAGTGTTCTACCATATAATAAGTGTCATTCAAACAATATAATGTGCTTTACTTGGGGAGTTGGTTGCTAGCCTGGGGCAGCTGTCTGCTGGTCTTGGGCTGTTGTCTTCCTGCCATGGAGTGCTGCCATCTCGATTTGGGCTGCTACCTTCTCTCCTCGAGCATCAGGATCTGCAGGACTCTGAGTTTCTTGCGAAGAGGTCGCAACACTTGGCGGTCTTGGTGGGCACCATGGAGAACTTGGAGGTGGAAGTACTTCTGGCGGTTTCCCTTTGGACCTGGCATGTCTCATAATTTTTGTCGAGGTAGCCATGCTAGCCAAGAAGCGCTTCCGAGAAGCTGATTCACCACCAGCAGCCATCCTTGTCATGACGACAGGTTTCTTCTTATATTTCCTCTTGTTAGTCTACACAATTCAAAGGTAGTAAATTCGGGATAATAAAAAAGCACAACATATATGGAAAATTAAGTAACCAAATAATTACATAAAAGATGAGTAGGAAAGTAAGGGGACTACCTCCAGCTCATCCTCCCCTCCTCTTCGGGATAATAGTCAGATCCAGAGCCTTCATCCTTGCATACGGGAAGAATAAGGACACCTTGAAGGCTAGGTGTGATTGTGAAGCCCTAGGCATTATGCGAGATCTATAGGTGCAACCCTCAAACATAGAGAAGGACCTTGTCTATCCATATGCACCGTATTACTTGAATAAGGAGCAGAAGACAGGTTTCTGTCAATATCTATGGGACTACACTTTTCCTGATGGCTTTTGTTCAAACATGGGAAAATGTGTCAGCGTTCCTACACGCAAGATCATGGGACTTAGAAACCATGACTGCCACATCATGTTGTAGGGAATATTGGCTGCTAGCATGTGAGGGTATTTGCATCCTGATATCTACACGACACTTGGAGAGCGGGGAAGATTTTTCAGGCAATTGTGTAGTAAAAACTTGAAACTGTCGTCGTTGGAAAGGCTCAAAGATGAAATCCCAGTAATTCTGTGCAAACTTGAACACATCTTTTCGCCGACATTTTTTGATGTGATGGTCCACCTAGCTGTGCATTTACCTGATGAGGCAATGCTTTGAGGCCCTGTGAACTATGGGTGGATGTATCCAATAGAGAGGTTGTTGTGTACTCTGAAGAGATATGCCAGGAACATGTCACATCTAGAAGGTTTAGTGGCAGAGGCCTACATTGCTACCGAGTGCGTGAATTTTTTCGCTAGATACCTTGATGATATTGTGACAAGATTAAATCGACCAGCGAGAAATGTAGGTGACCAACATGAATCAGCTTGTGATGTGTTTGGCCATGGTGTGAATTTGATTGGAGGAAGCCATGCCACCTGCTATGGACGAAGCGATGATACTGATTTAACCCTCCAAAGGGAGCTACACAAGATGACTTGGTATGTCCTAAACAACTGCGAGGAGGTTAAAGCATATATCATGTATGTTCTGATCTCCCATACTTATGAATCCAGTATTGCCATACACCAAGATTTTAATTCTGACTTACTCTATGGATTGCAGTCTTCACCGAGAATAGCTGGTGAACGATGGGATGCCCAATGTGGAAAGAAGGCTTGAGTATGGATTTCAAAGATGGTTTAAGGACCATGTTAGTTTCCTTCTGCATTTATCTCTGTCCTTTATATATAGCATTTCAATGCATGATTTGACCATATTGTATTTCTGCAGCGGTACATATAGATCATGAAAAATCGTTAGGAGAATCCAGAAGATGTGGATGAAGAGCTTTTTGCATTGGCGTATGGCCCAGACTTCCGAGTAAGAATATATTCAGCTTGTATTGTGGATGATGATCAGTTCCTCACCGCTGATTGTGAGAAGGGCAAGAAAACACAAAACAATGGAGTAATGACTAAAGGTTGTCACTTGGAGAAGGATATCCATTTTATGGTGTCCTCAAGGATATCAAGGTGTTGTATTTTAACTCGGATTTGGAATACCAACGATTAGTTGTGTTATTCCACTGCGATTGGTATCAGCTTGAGGGCCGCAAGGATACTGAGATGGTGTATGATAAACTCTTTCGGAGTGTCAACATTACCAATTTTTGGTACAAAGATGACAGTGACATATTGGAAACCTAGGCTACAAAAGTGTTCTACATGCCAGACATAGCCGAGGGGAAAAACTGGCGGGTGGTTCAACAAATAATTCAAAGACATAAGTTTGATGTTGCCGAAGGAGAGGAGGAGGAGGTGGTGGTGCATACTAATGTAGCATACCAACAGTTTGTAGGCTCTGACAATGAGACTATATCTGAGGCTCTGCCTTTCAGGAAACATCGACCCTCTATCAACGGAGGCTGCATCATAGATGCATCAGTGTTTGATCGTATCAGAGGCAAAAGGAAAGCTGTTGAAGAGGAGGAAGTTGACAGTGAGCCTGAAGTAGACGACACCATTGAGCAGTACTATAGTGACAAAGAAGATGAAGTACAAGATGATACAGACGAAGAGTAGTTCTAGCTTATGGTGGTGGAGTGTTGGATGATTTGTGTTGCATGCTTGAACTGATGGATGTGTGCATGTGTGTGTTGAACTGATAATCGTGTGTGCATGCTTTGTGGTGCATGCTTGAACTAATGGTTGTGTGCATGCCTATGTTGCATGCTTTGTGTTGAACTAATGGTTATGTGCACGCCTTTGAACTGATCAATATGATTATCCTATAGTTCATGGAATTAATAGTTATTCATTTGGAAAATTAGCCAAAACATTGTGATGTTATTCTGTCTGTCAAACTTGGCTGAACAAAATCCCTTTTCTGGTAGGAAAATTATGTTGTTATTCAGTCTGTGTGGGACCCATTCGTCAGCCTACCAGACGATGCCACTGTGAACCAAAATCGCTCACGCATGGGACCCACCTATCATAGCAGGTAAGAAAAAAAAACCTCTCCCCTCCATGCCACTCCCAAATCCCACACCACTTCCCCCAAATCCACACTAGAGAAAACCCTCTCCCCTCCCCGCAGACGACCGAATCTTGGCGACGACGGTGGCAGCGGAGGCTGCAAACTGACGTGTAAGTGCTCATCAACCTAGCGCCCTTTCACCGCGTCAACTCTTTGTTAACCATCCGGCGATGTGGTCGCCTCCTCGTTCTAGTTCGACGCATCGCGTCCTTGTTCTAGGACACCACGTCGATGTTGCTATTTAATTAGTTCTAGTTTGATGCGTCGCCTCCTTGTTCTATGGCAGCGTGTATGTACTCATAATCTAGTGCTCCGCGCGTCGACGTTGCTGCTTATGGCAAGGCTCAATCTAGTTCACTGGAAGCGCCCTTTAGTTTACTCACTAAATTTTATTCTCGTAATAATTGACTAATTAGAATTGTATTCTAATATATTCTTGTATTTACACTTTGGGGGCAGGTACGATGAAGGCCAGGGAGATACATGAGCAGGTTCTAAAATTGATTCTACTGGCACTCCTACTGTATATGGCATAAAAACTAAACATTCTAGTTAGTGCAATGTCTAATTTAGGCTACAAAGGATTTTGTCGTCATTGATGTCTCATCTGATGATGATGTGAAGAAACTTGCTATTGTAGTTTTTCACAAGATGAAAGCTAAAATAGCAAGGCGAAGAGCTAAAGCTTATATGAAAAGATTTAGAGTAGTCGAGAAACCGAGGATCCTTATTCCTAGAGGTGTGGCATTATATACATGTTTTGCTACATTTATATATATGCAGATATAGATTATTACTTTCTAATATTTTCTTTCTAGGTCCAAGTATGATGGGGGTTGAGGAATTCGATAAGCACTGCGTGTTTGGAAACAATTTGGAATTGACTTCTGACCAAGTTGCTTCCCTCAAAGTGTTAGTTAAACGACACAAGCCATCGATACCATACTATGTGTGCAAGATGAACAAGTCAAATGTAATCCATGGGAAGGCCAAAATGGTTAAAATTTGACATTTCAATATTTAAATTTTATTATGCACAGTGAACTCTAGCCAGCAACTAATATTATTCTTCTCCTATAGTACTTTTCAGCTAGCTACAGCCGTGCACAACCCAACCGCTATCTCCCAAAGGTGTTACCACTCGCATGCTCCTAGATGACCACTTTTGAGCATGTTAACCTCTTCCAAGGCATGAATGATGCTGCCAGATGATAAGAGGCTGGTCTAATGTTCTCGAACTCGCTGGAATAAGGGAGGGGAATATGTGCATCTTCACCTTTTTAAATGAGGGGCTACATGGCTTCATGGGTTGTGCTAATGTTCTGTAGTGAGGCCAAAAAGTATCTGCTTGATTATGTTGTGGTGTTGGATGAACCATTAATGTAATATGTTGTCAGTGAACTTGTAGTGGTAAGGAACTTGTTGTCAACCTAGTGCTCTACATGCTAAGTAATATTATCCCCATATGCTATCTATATAATTTGGTTGATTGTGTTCATGTTGTTGCTTTCCTGTGATTGAGAGCTGGTATATAATATATAGAATAAAGTTGTAGATCAACATAAAAAAATGGAAAGGTGCATCGGTTGCAAGTTAGTTCTGCAAAAGATTGGTTGACGGTTCGATTCCGTCTACCTGCACGAAATGTTTTTCTGTTATTTAATTTCTATCAAGCACACTGACAGCTGGGGCCGGCAGAAAACGACACGAAGTAGCGTCGAACCCAACACTACCGTGAGATACACTACGTATGTACCGTCGACACCGAGCTGGGATGTGGGATTAAAGCACGGAGGAGAGGGTTGATGGAAAAAAAAGAGTCGAACATGTGCGGTGACAAAATCCACGATGAATTTAGCACCAGACGAAATGGCAAACTGGGCTTCAGGGCCTGTGACGAAATCTGCGAGGAATTTTCCATGACGAAAACAAGGAACATCATGGATAACCGGGTTGGAGGGGCTTGGAGCTTGTTGGGACGAAAAGTTCTAGAACGTCAGGAATTCGCGATGTTTTTAGGTCGTGTCATAAAAAAAAGTCACGGATCGTCCAGATTCTTGTAGTGTAGATGGGTATTTCATGGTGAACCATATGGTCCTCCATATGAACCAGGGGAAGCATATCTTTATCATCAAGATCAAGTAGGGGAAGCAGGTGTTGATCAACTAGATCAACTAATAGAGGCAGCTCCTGAGCATCTAGATCAACTTGGAGAAGGGGACGGAGAGAAAAAGCGCAAGCATGAAACAGGTTTCATTTCTGGTGCTACCGCTATGCCAGATGACAAGGTATATTTGTAGAAAGACAAATGTTCAGGTTGTGTGTCTTTGATGTTTCTCTATAAATGTATTTGTTAATCTACTAATCACAAAAGCAGACGACCGAAGAGGACTTTGATAGTAATGACGATGACATGTTTATTGATGAGCCTATACCTGAGGCTGTGGATCAGGTACACTGCTTCTGGATAGATTTGATGCAGGACTGCTGATCATCAGGGGTGTACTTTTGGTGCCATTTGGGTAGTCTCATGAGAACTAGCCCAGCTGCAAAACTCTTAGGGTGTAGAGCTATCCCATGATTGGTTCGCTACTATCGTAGTTCGATAATATGGAGCTACCTTATGATTTCTAGGCCTTTGTTATCATAACTGTAATTGGAAACTATTTCGTATATTAGTATATATATGTGCGTTTGTGTGTGTTTCTAGTCTGAAATCCAAGCTTATGCTTTTATCGGCTCCTAAACCGTTTTTGAGGCCCCAATGCTAGTTCCCTATGCTGCCAGCCCTTCCCCTCCCTCAATGCCCTGTGAGCCGAATCAGCAAAAGGATATACTGTATAAGCTGGGATCAATCTGATTCAAAGAGGGGCAATTTTCTAGGTCCTTGGAAGGAGTACCAAGGTAAGGAGGAGGTTGGCTCGATCAATTATCTCACCCCCTTATGTGGGACCCGCTTGAAACAGTTGTAGGCCACCACGTGATAGCTGGGATAAAAAATTCAGGAATCTCTCCCGGGAAAATTTTCCCGCCACTGCCACATAAGAATACTTACTGTAGAAAAAGTGTACTGCCCAGCCCTACTACTACTAGTACTACTACTCCCCTGCCCATGCCTTTCTACCAACGACAAGACAAGAAACCGCCACTAGCTAGCTCCCATCCAGCAAGCAACTATTGGAACTGGTGCAACCTTCGATTGGGGAGTTCTTGCTGAAATAGGTGGGTGTATTTGCTCACCTCGAAATCCATCTTTGTTTAATTTGGTTCCGATTGGGCCATTGGGGGTACTATTAGTACTAGTAGTAGTATTTAGTATGCTTTGATTGTGGAGTTCTTGCTTATTGCTCACCTCGGAATCACCTAATCAGGATATTTTCTTCTGCTCTAATTGATTGGGTCATTTGGGTGGGGGTAGGGGTGGTGGGGGGTTGGGGGAAGGGGTACTAATTTCGTATGGATTCGGGATCGGGAAATGGTCACCGCTGTTCTGATTGGGGCATTTGGTCGGGTTCGATTTCGGTGTTCTTCACTTCTGTAACCTTTAGTTGCTACTCGTAATGTGTAGTGGATTTTGCGTCAGATTCTGTATGGAGAACTATGGGTCTGGCGCGCACGGCCACTACGGACAGGGATGGTCCCGCTAGTTCCCTTAAAAGTTTCCTAATAATGTAATGTAGCAGTATATTCATTGCGTTCTTCCATTCTTTCTAATGTTGAAAGTGGTTGGCTGCAACCTGGATGTATCCATGTGCTAAAATTTGTCTCGATCTACATCATGTTTTTGTGGAAGCCTGTGTGACACCATCTCTTCTTTATTTACCGTAGCATGATGGTACATAACTACAAACGTGTGGTGCTCTAGGTGCGGCAAACAGGATGGTACCCCCACATGCCGCAGGATCCGGCCAGTACCACTACTCACCAAACAAGCGCAAGGCCACTGACCAGCTGGGTGGGCCCATCTTAAAGAGAAAGGTATTTTTTCTTAATGCCCTTATTACCATGGTGTAGTCTGATTTAATAAATACCTTCTTTGTGTCATGCATGCTTATCATATGTTTAGAAACATATGTGTGATTTTATTAATTATGGCATTGTGTTAATGTGAATCCAGATCTAGATATGTCTGACTGTCTCATACAGTTAGTATATGACTACTATGTATTGTATTGTATTGAACTGTTGAGCTTTGTTGCTATTTATGCAGATTGAAGGTGTTATTGTGGAGGCTGAGGCTGCTATAGAGGCAAGTAGATTGCCGATGCCTGCACCAAAAGGAGACATCGTCTACACGATGAGTAAGCGCCAACACAGTACCCAGGTGGGTAGTAACCTCTCTAAGAAATGGGTATAATTTGGAAATCCACAATTTCACATGTTATGATTTCCCGTGTTATTGTTATCAGCTAGTACTATATATTTATGCTCATTAGAAGTTCACAAAAATCAAATCTGTTTGCTTTACATGCAATGGTTTTATCTTATATTATTAGATTTACTTGCTCTTTACATAAATTAACCTTTCCACTTAATTTCAATTAGTACCAAACACTAGCTACTTAGCCCTTTCTACTACCGTCCTCTTGTCAAGCTTGTGGGTTGAAAGGTAGGCCCTGTATGCCCTTCCAAAGGCAGAGGGGAGAAAAATGATGCATGGCCACCCTTCGCAAAGGGTACCCATGGTATCAGGTATGAATTCCAAGTGGTTTAGACCGACTAGATGTAAGATCTTGTATATCACTTTTTTGCTGTCGCCTTACTTCTCTATCAATTTTCCCATGTAGGCTGTCCCTTGTGTCGCTCGCCCCATTATAAACAAGATGTTTGGAAATGACAAGTTTCTAACTCTATATAGCGAGGGCCCTAAAGGCATGCGGCAACTATATGATGTGGATGTCTCCCAGATGATGGCCACCACCTATTTGGGTGGCCGAGGTTGGTCCAAGTATGTTCGTGAGAATGGTCTGAAGTAGGGGGAAGAGGTAACATTCGATTTTAGCAAGCCTGGGTAGATACTTGCACGCCATCATACACATGTTGACCTAAGGACCAAGAACAGAGGTAGTACTAATTAATTTTCTTCTGTACTCATCACAACCTCTAATGATTTTCTTGCGACTAACTGTTCTGCACCATTGTCTTTACTCATCATATGACCCTGACCACTTCTGTAGTCCGCTTCCTCTTATGTACCCCTAGAAAGGTGCTAGCATCAAGCTGCTGGCATCGGCACCAGCCCCAGTTCCTGCAATAGCACCTATTGACCTCAGTAGGAGAAGAATAGAGGTAGTAACTTAATTTGCTTGTATACTCTCATCTCTGTCTAGGAGTAACTGTTGTATAAGAAACCATTTTGCTTGTACACATCTCATATGCCTCTCTGACCACTCCTTGCAGTCCCCTTACCTACCCCGCAGAAGGTAACCAGCATCAAGTTGTTGGCAGTTGCACCGGCACTGGCCCTAGTTCCTGCTCCAACACTTATTTCCCTAAGGAGAAAGAATGGAGGTAGTAACTTAATGTGCTTGTATACTCATCATATCCTCTGATCACTATCTTGTGAGTAACTGTTGTATAAGAGACCATTTTGCTTATACACATCTCATCTGCCTCTACCATCCCTACAGTCAGCTTAGCTACCCCTCAGAAGGAATCTAGCATCAAGTTGTTGGCGTTGGCACAGGTTCTGAGCCTTCTGGCTCCTGCACCAGCCCCTCTACAATTAGTGGCACCATCTCCTGCACCAGCACCAGCTACCGCACCTACCCTAGCACAGGCACCGGCACTGGCACAAGCTCCTTCATCACCCCGGGCAGTGCCTTGTCAGACCATATCCTACACTTGTGTCATCACAAGGTCGCACCAAATTATGTTTGTGAGTATATGGCAGCAGATAAACTGCTCTAAATGTCTTGTCAAGTTTCACATGATTTAGTGCATTGATCTTAGTAATTATGTGCATATCTCTTGCTTTGACTCTGAAATTGCGTAAGAGTGCCACAAAGCAACTCCAGGCCAGACAAAAGGGCACAATAGTCTTCACGATGCAGAGCAAAGGGCTGCAAATTGAGGGATGCTGCGCCATTAACTCGACTGATGGGCGCTTCGTAGCTACTTCTAGGTGGATCAAGTTCTGAAAGGCAGCCAAACTACCTTTGGAAGAATGGTCAAGGTCAATATATCTAGTTGTCCTGAATGCCGCATGTTGTTCATGAACTTCCTAGTTTTCTAGCTCTTTGGTCACATGTAATTGTAATTAATTATGTGGTTGTGTTATCTCCACTGATCATATATGGGTGGTAAAACTATGATAACCTTTTGCTGGATTGGTGCTATGCGTAGTACGTACTGGTATGGTATATCTGTATCTATATGATGGTTCCCTATATGACCAAATATTATGACAGTGATTGTGTTCCAGTGATCGAGTGTGTTTGGAGAAAAGGGCAAAGTGATCATGTGACATGGTTTTTAGAGCTGAAACAAGAACTTGCTCTCTATGTACTACTATTGAATTTCAGTGTCTATATTGCTGAATGAGTCACTTTGAAATACTTCTGAATTGGTCAAGTGTTGCTGAATATGAACTAGGAATCTGGCGATATTTTTTATGTCATATTATTTTGTACTCCTTAATCTTTCAGATGCTACTGAATTTTTCAAAAGTTCTATCATTGCTGCTGGCTGCTTGCTCTAGAGATGTTGCATGTGTGTCAGAACCGTTGGATGTGTTTTGGATAGAGATTAGAGGGTAAAGATATACATTGTGATCTCACCAAGTGAAGTCATTGGATACCAGCCCTGATTTGGTGTATGTAGTGTGTGTTCTTTAGATATTTTTACATGAATATCTATCAAAGGAAATATCCCTTTTTCCTCCCTCGGTGAGGTCTGCGTTAGAATCCGGCGAGCCACAACCTAGTGAAATTTGATATAGGAGTCCATTGACCATACCCCAAAATCTTTTTAATTTGGTTTTTTTGGCATTGCCCCTCACATCTAAAAAAACTCTGCCTACCCATGTTTTTAAGGAACGAATCCATTATGTGGCTTTTTATAAATTGAGGTTCAAGTAGCACTGCTCTTTTATTTTAAGAGAGATAAACATGGACACATAAAATGTTTTTAAGAAGACTAATACAAAAGTTATAGGTACTATAAATCTTTTAATGATAATTTTCATCTGATTTCTTTTGCATAGTAGCAACGCATACGGTTTATATTAGTTGAGGTTTTGAGTTCGAATCCTGTGTGCTTGACATATATTTATTTTGGTTTACTTTTTATGTAGCAATACTGTTTTTGGAGAGGCTAACATCACGGACCCACCATCCTGTAGCGTCCCTCGAGTTTAATGGGCGGGTTTGAAAAAAGAAGTTAAGTACTTGTATAGAGATGCTGGCATTAGGGACCCACAAGCCAGAACATACCAGGTAGGCTGACATGCACAAGCCAGAACATACCAGGGAGGCTGACATGTGGGCCCTAACAGCAAGACCACAAGCGGCTGCGGCATCGAGCAATGTTTCCGAGGTCAAAATAGCAGACACAGCCGAAAAAAGTCCATGATACACATGTTTCATTTATAGAGAGACTAACATGTGGGACCCACTAGCGAGACCTTATACAGGTGCTGCATCGAGCAATGTTGCTAAGTTCAAAACAGGGAGGCGCGAGCGAGGAAAAGTCTAGTATGGACACGTTTCTTCTAATGAGAGGGAGATTGGGACTTTTTTTGAGAGAAAGACATGGTGGACTGCTGAGCACAACCCAAAGAAATTTGAGAAAGGAGCCCATGGAGCATAGCCTATGTAGTGTAGCCTATGAAGAGCATCCCATGTAGATAGGCAAATTCTTTTTAATACGGCCTTTTTGGCATTGCCCTCCACCTCTCAAAATAAAAAAACTCTACCTACCCATGTTTGAAACTGCTCCATTATGTGGCATTTTATAAATTGAGATGCCTGAGCACTGACATTTTATATTCTAATAAAATAGATAAACATACACACAGAAAATATTTTTTAGAAGACTAATACATAAGTTGTAGTACTAATACATGTTTAATGATTTGATTTCTATAAATATCTTTTGTGCAGTGGCAAAGCACTCAGTTTACGTCTATGTGATTAGATTTGAAGATCAATAGTTCGAATCCCCTATGTGTACATATTTATATATATCTTGGGTTTACATTTTAATATCGCATTATGGAAAGGCTGACATCGCGGACCCACCAGCCAGCAGCATCCCTTGAGTTTAATGGTTGGGTTTGAAAAAAAGGTAAATACTTGTATAGAGAGGTTTGTCATCGGGGAACCACCCATCAGAACATACAAGGCTGCATCAGGGACCAACAAGCCAGTATATACCAGAGAGGCTGACATGGGGGCCTCAGCAGCAAGACCATACACGGCCGCCGCATCGAGCAACATTGCCAAGGTCAAAATAGCGGACGCGGGTGAAAAAAGTCCATCATGTGCAGGTTTCATTTATAGAGAGACCGGCATGTGGTACCAGTAGCGCAGCCTTATACAGGTGCTTCCTCCACCAACGTTGCCAAGTTCGAAATAGGGAGGCGCGAGCGAGAAAAAAGTCCAGCATGCACACGTTTCATCTAATGAGAGGCTCACATGGGGGACCCAGCAGCCTGAAAAATGGCTGATGCATCGAGCAACGCTATCAAGTTCGAAACACGGAGGCGTGACCGAGGGCAAAAAATTCATCATACACACGTTTCTTCTAATGAGTGGATGACATGTGGGGCCCAGTAGCGTGATTAAATGGTAGATACAGCGAGCAACGCTATCAAGTTCGGAACACTGAGGTGCAACCGAGGGAAAAAATTCTATCATACACACGTTTCTTCTAATGAGAGAATGACATGTGGGGTCCAGGAGTTTGGTTAAACGGTAGATGCATCGAGTAGCACTATCAAGTTTGGAACAGGGTAGCGCGAGTGAAGAAAAAAATTCCATCATACACACGATTCTTTTAATGTGAGGCCGTCATCGGGGACCCAGCAGCATGACTAAACGGCAGATAGATCGAGCAACGTTATCGAGTTGAAATCAGGGAGGCAATAGCCAAGGAAAAAATTCCATCATGCACATGTTTCTTCTAATGAGAGAATGACATGTGGGACCCATGTCGTGGTGGTGCCACGCAGATGCCATGGATATGCTAAAGATGGGGCCAATGAGTGCTAGGGGAATCCAGGGAGGGAAAACATGGTGATTCCACGCATAGAAGTTCTTGTATTTTCTCTATCCATGGTGTTTACAGGTGCTCCTCAAGCTATTGGTGAGAAGGAGACTATGTCTCTTACTCCCCACTGTCTAGCTCTAGAGTTCTACTTTAGACAGAGAAAATGATCGATCCCTCTCCATGGAGGCCCCAGTGCTTGATGGCCCAAGATATCTCGAGCTCGTTAGGGAACCTCAAGAGGAAGGTATGATGAGCACAGCATCAAGTTTCCATCAGTTATGAAACCAAGGTTATTGAACCAGTAGGAGCAAGGAAACACCTCTAAGGTGTTGTTGCCAACTTGGAATCCTGCACAGCACAACCACAGAACTTTGCCCCCAACTTATACTGAGGTTGTCAATCTCACCGGTTTTGCTGAAAACAAAGGATTAAACGTATTGTGTGGAAGAAAGTAAAAGCTTGCATAAAGTAAACATAAAGCAGTAAACAATTGTAGATTGATGATAAAAGAAAGGACCAGGGTCCATAGTTCACTAGTGGTGGTTCTCCTTAAGATAGATAACATGTTGGGTGAACAAATTACAACAGGGCAATTGACAAACATCGAGAAAGCATACATGCATATACTAATCATCTTGACTCCTTTGAGATTCGATTGGGCATTACAACATTATACATAGACCGTAATCCAACTGCATCTATGACTAATAATCCACCTTTAGGTTATCATCCGAACCCCCTCCAGTATTAAGTTGCAAGCAACGGATAATTCCATTATGCATTGCGTGTAAAGTGAACAATACGATTGTTCTATGAACAAAGGATTGCTGTTTTCTCCCTAGTAGCAACAACACATCTAGTACCTTAGAGATTTCTGTCACTTCCCCAGATTACTAGAGGCATGAACCCACTATCGAGCATAAATACTAACTCTTGGAGTTGCTAGCATCTACTTGCCAAGATAGCTACTAACAATGGAAAGCATGCAAGATCACAAATAACAAAGACATGATAGAATCAATAATCAATCTAAAATAGCATCTAAATATCCATCGGATCCCTGCAAACACAACATGTAAGATTACAAATAGATGATCTTGATCATGAACGGAGCTCACGAGATCTAAACATGATAGCACAAAGGAGAAGAACCAACCATCTAGCTACTACATGGACCTGTAGTCCAAGGATGAACCACTCACGCATCACACCGGAGGCTTGCATGGTGATGAAGAAGGCCTCCAGGGTGAATTCTCCCCTCTAGCAGGGTGCCGGGAAGAGCTTCAGATCCCTCCCGATCTGGGGATGGAGATGGTGGCGGCTACAGACTCTTTCGTGGAATTTTGATCGGGTACTTAGGGTTTCTGTATCGGAGGCATCTTATAGTCGGAAGGGGGGCCGAGGGGGTGCCCTAGGTGGCCACACCACCCCCTGGCACGGGCCAGGCCTGGCCGCGCGGCCAGGTGGTGTGGCGGCCCTCTGGCCCCTCTCTGTCTCGTATTCTGGCTCCGTGTCCCCCTCGGTGAAATATTGACTTTGGCTTTTGTCCCGTCCAATTCCGAGAATATTCATTTTTTGACTTTCCTAGAACAAAAAATAGCCGAAAACAGGCAGCTGGCACTGTGGCATCTTGTTAATACGTTAGTTCAAGAAAGTGTATAAAAATACTCCAAAGTTGGAACAAAACATAAGAAAGTAGATAAAAACCAAGCATGGAACATCAAAAATTATAGATACGTTAGCAACGTATCAACATCCCCAAGCTTAAATCCTGCTCGTCCTCGAGTAGGTAAGTGATAAAAAGAAAGAATAATTTTTGAGGTGTCATGCACCATCAAAAACTTGATCAAAGTATTTGTAAAGCATTGAAAGCTGGGATCATACTACTTCAACATAACATGAAAGATAAAGTCTAACAATAAGACATAGCAGCTATGTTGCAACATGAAAAGGAACAAACAAAAGATTCATGAATAATAATGCTTTGCAAGACATTTGTTTGTTTCACATAAAGAAAACATAGCATTGTGGCATTCAGCTTGTCTCTCATAGAGTAGCAAATCATAATTGCATAGGACACCTTCAAAGTTCATAAGGGTGACTAGATACAAATAGTTTAAGAACAAGCAATATCAAAGTTATGCATCAATCAACAAGTCTTGGGACAATACACATTATAGTAAGAATGGCCACTATGCTCTCTCAATAGGTGCATAAAGATAGAAGATGGAGACTCAACATAAAAGTAAAAGAAAGGCCTCCATAAAAGGAAGCAGGGATTCAAGTCTCATAAAGATCTTCGAAAAAGTATGGTACTTATTAGCTTTCAGCTCTCATTTCCCCTATAATAAGCATCTTGAAGTGATTAAGGTTAAAGTGAACAAACTACAGAGTATACGCTTGACAAAGTATATGTTGGAAATCTCATGTCCCTTGAATACGAGGGCCGCTCCTCATGCTACTCAAGTTTAGTTACTAGTAAGTTCTTGTGATAGTAAGTACATGTGTATCATAGAGAACCGCCAACAGGGTAACCCTTAACCGATGATACGAAAGAATCCCCATATCAAAATGACAAGGCAAGCAGACAACGAGCATCTCAGCAATCTTCTTATTTACCATGGGAAAATGGTGATTTTTCTCTCTTTCCTCTTTTCTCATCTTTTTTTTTTCTTTTTCTCAATCTCTACCTCTTTTTTATAAGAAGAATGCTTCATAGACAGCTCATTATGGATACGCCGCAGGTTTCCACCATGATTAGGCATGGATTAGACTGGCGGCCTAGGCGTTTCTCTAACACACTTACATAATTCCATGGACTTACAAGCTCCCCTTTCATTTCACACCGACGACATCCATAGACAAAAGAGCATGATATCAACTAGGTACAAAGTTCAAGTGCAATGTTGAAAGCGTTCCCCATGACAGCATGGTTCTGCTAATCCCCAACATATAAGTGCAAGCATATACAACACAGATGACACAATGGTTAAAGTTTATTAAGGGCAAGAAAAGTAAAGTGTGCCATCAAGTTTGTGAGAGCTTTAATCACTAATTTTCACATAACAAATTTAATTCGGAAGGTAGATAAAAACATGAATATACTTGGAATAGCAAATGCTAATAGGTAGGTTGATGGGTTCGTAGCATGGAAAACAAAAAAATTCTACCGCAAGAATGAAAAAACCCAGATCTAATCTAGATAAAAGCCAAGATCTAATCTATTAGACATGTGCAACGAGATAGATCTGTACTAACCCTTCTAGATCCGAAAGCGTTACGAGATTGGATCTCGTGGTTGATGTAGTCGATCACTTGCCGATCTCAAGATCGAGTGGACAATCCTTCCGGCGCCGCGTTCCGGCAGCGCTTCTGCAGTCAGTCACATGTGCGGAGTCGAAGCGGACCTTCCTCTCCTCGTTCCAGTGAGCAGCGGAGGTAGTAGATCTTCTCCATGGAATCACAGCAGCATGATGGCGTGGTGGTGGTGGTGGAGTAGAGAATTCTGCAGGGCTTCGCCTATGCCTGTGCAGAAGAAAGGAGGAGGAGAGAGGCGGCGGAGATTTGGAGTTGTGGAGGAGGGCCAGGGGGTGGCGCCCCCACCCCTCTATTTAAAGGGGGAGGCGCCATGGGGAGGTGGAGTCCTTGTAGGACTCCCCTCTCCCTTGGCCGGCGGATTGGGAGGGGGGGAGGAGTCCACCTCCCCCACGACTCCTTGTCTTGCCCCACAAGGACTCCTTGATCCTTTCTTGCTTTTCAAGCAAACTTCCAAGAAATCTTCTAGAACCTTCCGGAACATTCCGAAACCTTCTAGAATCCTCATACAAATACTCCGGAACATTTCCTAACTTAGAAAATGATCCCCAATATATGAATCTTATTCTCCGGACAATTCCGGATCTCGTCGTGATGTCCCGGATCCAATCCGAGACTCCGAACAATATTCGGTCTCCAACACACATTCCATATCTACATAAAACAACTTCGAACCTTAAGTGTGTCACCCTACGGTTCGTGAATATGTAGACATGACAGAGACATATCTCCTATCAATAACCATCAGCGGGACCTGGAGATCCATAATGGCTCCCACATACTCAACGATGACTTTGTGATCGATAGAACCATTAACATACGAAACCAATTCCCTTTGTCACGCGATACTCTACTTATCCGAGGTTTGATCGTCGGTATCTCCATACCTAGTTCTACCTCGTTACTGATAAGTACTCTTTACTCGTTCCATGTTATGTCATCCCTTGTGACCCAGTCACATGCTTGCAAGCTAACTAGATGACATTCCACCGAGAGGGCCCAGAGCATATCTATCCGTCATATGGATGGACAAATCCCAATCTTGGTCCATGCGCTTCAACACATACTTTCAGAATACCCAATGACACCTTTATGACCACCCAGTTACGAAGCGGTGTTTGATGTCATCAAAGTACCCATCCGGTGATGGTGATTAACATAACCTCATAGTCGAAGGATTAGGTTACTATGTATTTAAAGCTTATAGCAAACGAACTTAATGACTTGATCTTATGCTATGCTTACTACGGGTGTGTGTCCATCACATCATTCTCCTAATGATATGATCTTGTTATTAACGACATCCAATGTCCATGATCAGGAAACCATGATCATGCATTAATCAACAAGCTAGTTTAAAAAGAGGCTTACTAGGGACTCTTTTATTTTTACAAAACACACAAGTATTAATGTTTCCGGTTAATACAATTATAGCATGGGATGTAAACATTTATCATAAACATAAAGATATAATAATAACCACTTTATTATTGCCTCTTGGGCATATCTGCAACAGTCTCCCACTTGCACTAGAGTAAATAATCTAGTTAAAAACTTGTGCATTCAACACCTATGGCTTTCTAGTGTTGTGTAGCATCCCAATTGTCTAACAATTGTAATGCTACTTGTTCTAGTAAGGTATTGGCTACTTCCTATATACAATTGTTGCATCATAATTATATCATGCTCATGTCATCATGCCACCTTGCATTTGAGCATCATATAAAACCCTAGTTCTTTGGTTCTTCTCTCTTATGCACTATTAATTGTATTTGCCTCTTCATATTGTATTTGGTTATTGATATATTGTCAAATGCCCAAGTTGAGTTGGGGGCATATCTTTTATTCACCTCCATTATCTTTTCTTTACACCACTTTATAATTCCACCATCCTACTAGTCCATGAGCTTGTTCGTCTTTATGTTGATTTTATCTAGCTCATGGGAAATGGGGTGGATCAACTCCTATAAATTCTTTTGCTTGGCTTTTATTCCACTTCTAGGAAATGCATAAGAATAATGCCATAATATTATCATTGTTTTCACAAAATAAATCATGGAATTATTATTTTGCATGGGCCATGCAAAAGTACCACCACCTTTTATCCCATTGATTTTTCCTTTATTTCAATGGATATTACTTTGTGGACCATCCCCATCCATTCCACCATCCCCATATTCTCATCCATATCTATTCCTTTTATTTTCTTCTCCATGCATGATCCAAGTGAGGCCTTCTCCCATGATCCTTTTTCTTTCTATTTTTCTTGGATTTCTCTTCCACCTCATCTCATGTTAATTCAACGCACTCATCATTTTCCTCTTGGGTGATCTTTTAAACAAGTTTTTAAAACTAACAATTAAATAAATCTCTAACCCTAGTTCTTCTTCTTTTCTCTCTAAACCTAGTCTAATCTAAACCCTAACATTAACCTCACCTCTCTCTCTATCTCTCTCTACCATGAGGGCCACCTGACCCCTCTCTCTCCTTGGCCCCACCTCAGCTAACCCTACCCCTCTCTCTAACCCTACACAAAAACCCTAACCCGAGGCTACCCTACCCTAGCCGAGCTACCCCTCCCCTTTCCCTTCTTCTACCTGCCATGCTGGCCCAGCTGCTGCGCCTCCCCCTCACCCTGGTCCACCTGCAGCCCCCTTGCCGTGCCCTACCTTCCCCCAGCCCGAGCCAGCACGTGAGGAGGAAGAAAAAAAGGTGATAACCGAGCCACCTTTATCTCCCCGTGCCACGGCTGCCTCCCTCTCTCTCCCTCTCGCTTTACCCTCCTCCATACGCCTCTTCCGTCTCTCCCAGATCCGCCCGAGCCTGCCTCCTCTTCTCTTTTTCTTCTCCACCGTCGCCCAGCTCTGCCGCCAGACGCCGCCATCCACCTCGCCGTCTCTGCGTTCCAGTCAGCGAGCATGACGTGGAGGTGGCCTGGAAGACCAAGGGCAGTCCCCTACCTCGACTCGTACACGCCGGCGCGAAGGAGGAGCCCCCCAGTACCGCCAGATCCTCGCCGCTCCCCGAAACACTAGATCGCCGGAGCTCCTGCCTCGTCGTTGATCCGCCGCGCTTCTCCCTGATCTGACCCCACCGGCCAACCCGTGGTGAGCCTCTCTCCCTCCCTGACATGCTCCGCCTCGCCGTCGCCGTCTAGCGCCGCCGTTCCTTTTGCCGAACGCACTCAGTGCGTCGCCGCGCACGGTGTCTGCACGTCGAACACGCCACCTAGAACCTCACCTAGGCCCCAGCCCTCCTCCTGTCAGCTCCCCTAGCCTACCGCAGTGGCTTCGCCTCCCTGCGCGCACATGCCCGGTCCACGGTTCGATCCCCCGCGCCGCGCGCGCGCTGTCGCCGAACACGGCGTCAGTTTCGTCAGAGATCCGGGAAGAAAAACAGTGCACGTTGACACTTTGCGCTTACCCCCCCCCCCCCCCCCGTCCCCCACCTTTTTGACTCCTGTAACCCGCGCTCCTAGAGGTCCCACCTGTCAGCCTCCTTCTCTTCTTTACAAAACGCCCCCGCGTTTTTGCGCAACCAACCCGCGGTCCAGCGCGACCCCACCTGACAGCCTCTGCGTTTTCCGCCACTGTCGCGTGGGCCTCCGCCAGTTGGCCCCACCTCGCAGTCGCACGGGCTAGTCAGAACGCGGTGTAAAAAGGTTTTTGCGCGCGGGACTCGCCCAGTCAGCAGCTGGCCCACCGTCAGCGGCTGTGGCTAGGTTTGTCTGGGTGACAAAAGTTTTTCTGGCTATCTGTTTTAATTAAACCTTTTCCAAAATTGATTTAAATTCAAATTCAAATCAGATTTAAATAACTTTTCAAATACAAATCCAAATAATACAAGTAATATATGTTTCGGAATCAGAAAAATGTGAGAAATTCAAATATGCCATTCAAAATATTGTTTGAGCACTTTAAATTTTCGAGATGATTAAAATTACAATAAAATGCCCTTTTCCTTAATTAATTAATAACTTTAATTCTATAACTCCAATTTTGGCAAATAATATGTCTAAATCGATCAGCGCGACGAGCCCGTTCTATCTATGCAGTCCTTGTTCTGAATTGAAGCATGCATCATGTTGTTATTTAAAATCTGAACTGTTTATGACAATAAAACTTGGTTCAATAAATGCCAAAATGCTTTATTTCTTGTATCCACACCTCACCTTTGCCATGCTACTTTAATGCCATGTAAATTGTGCATCATTCATCATGGCAAGCTTGTTTGCTTGTCGCATTTTATTTTCTATGCTTGTGCACTTTATTTATGTTGGCCCTTGTTTGTTTGGTTCTTCTTCGAATAGATGCCCAGCAGGAGAATTACCAGGAATCACAGGAGTACTACCCAGATCCATCTCTCGCTTCAACTGAGTTGCCAGGCAAGCACTACCACATGCTTGCATACATACAGTACCTATTGCCTCTATCATATTCTTGCATCATTGAGTCGCGATTGCATCAAATTGAATCCCAAGTACTGCATAGCCTTTACTTTTAAACCCCACCGAAGCTTGTTCCCCCATCCCATGAGCCATTACTACAGGAGTTGTTTGAGCCATGCGAGTTGTAGAAAAGCATGTGTAGGGTATGTGAGTGTCTGATGGATAACGAGGTATTTAAACAACTTAAACTGAGTAGTAATGGGATAACTAATGAAAGAGGCAACGGTGAGCAATATCTGCTATTTGGTTTTTCATGCTCACTTGTGTCCCGTAGGACCCCGAGTACTTGATTCCTGTTCCTTGACTATTCGCACTATCCACATCCGGGAGGCCTTATGGACCCCCCTGAGCCAGAGCTTGATTCATTCTTATTTCTTGGGGCCACAATTAGTTTGGGGCTTTATTACTATCCTGTACTTATGCCATGTTACTGCTTTATTTAAGATTGTGCGAGGAGCACCTGTACTGTTTTGGACCGCGCCACGTTTTCGCGGTATCGACAAGCCCAGTCACATTTTTGGGTTCCTAGTCGTTTACAGCCGTCATCGCAAACCCTGGGTCCGTCTCGGAGCCGGCCAACTTTGTTGCGGGTAGCTTATTGGGGTGCCCCCTTGAAATATTTCTGAATCCTGTGATTGCTTTATCGTGAATGCCTCGTTGGGTTTTGATTTGGTTTTTCGGAGGTTGATCGAGTGTGTGTTGCTATTCGTGCACCCCTGCAGGGTAAATCTTTCTGAAAGCCGTGTCCGCGGTTATGGACGACTTGGAGCACAGTTTCTCGATCATAGACAAGTATAACTAAAGTACCGCTTTTAAATTGACTAATTACTTGACTAGTAAATAGTGCAGTACTCATGGAATGGTTAATAAAACTGCCAACGGATGATGGGGGTTGTTCGTCCGCTTCCTCGTTGGTAAGCGAGGAGGAGGATGGATCTGTTAATTATACCGTTATAACTGTTGTTCTTAATTCACGGACATCCGTCTATCATTGGTTAGGCGGATGGTTAGCGAGTATCTGTAGCATTGTTAGGTATTATCTTTTGCTGCAATTGCGTCACCCTAGGTTGTGTCCCCTTTAGCGGCATAAAGACTTGCTGTGTACCCCTAGGGTCTCACACGATAAATTGTTTGATTCAGATGAACAGGTTTACCCGCAAGATGGATACTGGGTGGAAGAGACAGATGATGTTGGCAACGATCATTCGGTGTAGAGATTCCGGGAACAGGGATCCGTGAGATCTGTGGGCGGGATGTGTTTATTTATGGGGCATCTTATGCCAATTTGCTTCTTATCCGTACTCGGATCTTGTTTTCTGCTTCCGTCTGATACTCTGATGTGTGATGTATGAGGAGCTATCCTAAATTATTATATCTATCTAGGACATTTGGATCTTGCCGTATGGCGTTGCAATATTTCTATTTCTTTTAGATGGAATGGCTCTGAGGACTGTTGTATGTGGCTTGCATACATACTCATTTGTGTATGTAGTTGATCCCTTCGCCTGCCGATTATGCCGCTCGTTCTTGTCCCGTTGTCTGAAAGTGGTTAGGACGGCCAAAAGGTCTACCGTGAGTGGCCCTGGGCCCCACCGTACTATTTTAACCACTTCCGTTCATCCAGGCATGTAACTGAGAGCGTAATTCACCGAGGTAGTTACATGTTGTATAGACACTATTGCTAGTGGTAAACATAATCTTCGGATCTGACACTTCCAGGTCCGTGTGTATTTGCATGTCCTTGTGTCTCTACGCATTACTCATTCTCCAATGAGATGGCATTCTATAAATTTGGTCCTTTGGTGAGACCTTTAGTTCCTCGGGATTAAATCATGTTGATACAATTGTCGTACAATGTATCTTCATAGTATTATCCCGCTATGAACCACGCCTAGTTTGATAACAAACTACTTAACACAAATGCCCTCCTTTGCTGCTACTATAGCAGTTATATACTTAGCCTTTTATTGTAGTATCCGTCACAATATCTCAACTTTGGAACTCATCCAAATCCATCATGTAACATCCTTTCCATTATATTGTGCCACCCATAGTCTAAATTGAGAAAAATTTAATTTGTATCTTGTGACAAAACTAGTATCAATGTAACACTTTACAATGAACTACCTTTAACTATTTGTCACTTATACATGACATATTCTTAGTTCTTCCAAAGCTCATAAGAATATCTTTACTATTGTCCAATGATCATCTTATGAATCATTCTGGTATATGCTCATAACATTTAGAGCATAGGACATATCTGGATGTGTACATCTCAAAGGATGATTGATCAAAATATTCTTGTGATTTCACCAAGTGTCAAAACACTTGAATCTCATGTCAACACACTTGAATCTTGATTTAGTCCTTTCCCTGCGTCAAGAACCTTTCTTGTTGTTTCCATATTGAACTCATTCAACATCTTATCTATGTACATTTGGCAAAACCATATTAGCGCCTCAATCTATCCATATAGACATTGATGCCTAATTCTTGAGTTATGCCTAAGTCTTTCATCGAAATGAAATTCTTAACCTATGTCAATAAAAGATACATTATTTCTAATCAACAATATGTCTTTCACATAATGTATTAGAAATATGTCTTAGCGCTCCCACTTAATTTCTTGCAAAATTCAAACATCTTCATCGTCTCTGATGAAATTAAACCTTTTAACGGTTTCATCACGGTGAAGATTCCAACTCCGCGATGCTCACTTCAACCATTGAAGTTTTGCATACTCTTTTAGCATCCTTTGAATTTAACAAAACCCTTTGGATCGTGTCATGTACACGTCCTAGGTAACCATTCTATTAGAAGAACTTGTTTTGTTTGTTCAACTACCATATACCAAAATATATGTAATGGTTGCTACATTAATCCGTCCAGACTAAATATCGCTATGAAAGATCAAATCTTATCATAGTCAATTCCTTGAGCATTGTCGTAAACTCTTTCCGACATGTCGACTATTTCATAGATTTGAAACATCCATGTCTATTTCTTTATAGATCCAAACACGACCGATAGGCTTCACGCCTTTCCAGAGGGTCTTCTAAGTTCAGAAACTTGATTTCTCGTGTATGGATACTATCACGGATTCCATGACTTCTAGTCATTTTATGGAGTCAGGGCCCATCATCGCTTCTTCGCATGTAGTCGGTTCATCATTGTCAAAACAATAACGACTTGCTTATCAAATCTTACTATTTGATTCTTACCGACCCACACGGTTCTATAGGAACTCTAATCTCTGAGATCACACCTTTTGTAATCACGAGAGCCATGAGCATTGTGGCCGCCACCGAGACACTTTCCGGCGCTGCGCTACTTAGCACATATAGCTAAGGTTCAACAACCTTATCAAAGTTCTATTGTCCTCCCACTTAACTTTTCACGAAAAATTCCTTCTCAAGAAACTTGACGTTCCAAGCGACAAATTATTTTGTCCTCGGTGTTATGGAGAAATTCCCAACAAATTCTTTGGAATAACCTAAAAAGACGTGCTTATCCGACTTTGGTTGTAAACATTTTACTTATGCATAGCATACCAAAATTTTAAGAAAAGACAATTCGGGTTTTATCCCAAACCATAACTCATATGGCGTCATTTCAACAGATCACGATGGAGCTCTTTTCAGTGTAAAAGCGGTAGTCACTAAAGCTTTAATCTTTAAAATATAATGGCAGTTTTATAAATGACACATTTGATCTTACCATGTAAAACAAGGTTTCATTACATATCTCGAACACTCCATACTCCTATGGTGTTTTGGGAAATGCAAATCCATGGAACGATTCTTCAAATCTTAGGTGTTTTGCTAAACTTGTAACTCAAACATCTTTCTTTATGATCCAATCATAAACTCTTTTATTTTCTTGTTACAATGATTTTCCACTTCATCTTGAAAGTCTTTGAACATTTTTCAAATGTTTCATACTTCTTCCTTATTGAGTAAGTATATACATATACTCACTCAAATCTTCCGAGAAAGCATATGAAGTTGAAATCCATCGCCCATGACTACACATAATGGACTATATACATCAATATGTACAAATTCCAATCAGTTAGTCGTCCGTTCCTCTTTTGGCCTACGAACGGAGTTTTAATTATCTCCAGGAAAGTATCACAAGCGTCATTTGATCCAAATCAAAGACTCCAAAAATCCATCAACATGGAGTTTCTTCATATATCCTTTCAATATAATTTAAACGGAGATGTCACTTCGCAAGTGATCTTTCAATCATTTGTCTTGCGACATTTTAGCATTAGTTTTATGGTCGTTATTTCTCCTACCAGACTTGTATATTATCCATCTATTATGGAATACGGTAATTATTTGAACAACCTTTTGTCGTCATAATACCTGATCAAAATAACAATTATTGAAACAAATCTTGAAGGCAAGCTTTGATGTTAACGAGAAACACAACAACCCGTTGTTTGTTTTCGATGAACATCATCACATTTTCTCTTGCTAGTTACTTAGGCCATTGCAGTTCATGAATTGTGTTGTCCTGTATGACACTTCATACCAACCAATTCGGTATCCCATACCGGAGAACCACATTGTTTAACGAGCAAGGAATACAACCATAACATGTATATCTTCTATATGCCTAAGTTGGACATCTCCAACCTTTTATTTTCTGCCAAATATTTTATAGATTCTCTTTCACCAATTCCTTTTCTTTTAAAAGAATCTATCAACATCAATAGTGATGTCATTCACATGACACATAGTACAAAGTGTGTATAGTCAAATACCAATACCTTTGGACTCGCACTTTGAAGTGGATCACCTTCATCAAATGTTTGGTGTTCTTTTCAAAAATCCATTCTTTAGTAATCTTTTAGTGTAGTAAACATTTTACTTACATCTTCTATTCATCCTTATCATGACAACTTTCATGATCAAGCTGCTATAGCTTATAAAGGTGAATTGCGAGTATAATGTTTCTTTTTCAAAACCTTTTGGAGGATTAGGACGACTAGCGTCTCCAACCTTCACAAATGCTCATCAAATATGAGGACGTATACTCTATCATGTTGTAACCAACACATTGTTTTAGATATCGCAATACCTTTTACATATGATGGTTTCTGAAACATTGCTTTCAGCTCTTAGATAAACTTGATATTAAAAACAATCTTTTGAGTATCAAGAATCATGGAGGCAAACATGATACTTTAGATACTAACATTGGAATTCTTACTCTTGATTTAATACTACTTATTAAACTTCATGGAGTAAATGGAGTTTGCTGAAAGTTTGCAATAGGACTTATAAACTTTAAATTGACATTCAAAACAATACGATACCAGTTCGTAAAGTAAATATCCAGAATTTCTATATTTCCACTATCTCAACTATAACTAAGCGTAAGGTCGTGAAAGGATGCCAATGACTAAAACAAACTATGCAAATTCACTTTGATTGTGTTTATGATAAATTTGAGTTCGACTAATCCAAATTACAAATGAACTCCCACTCAAAACAACATCCCTCGAGTTGTTTTAGTGATTACACGAACCAAATCCACTACACCAAGTCCGATCATCACGTGAGATGATGTAGCTTTAAAGGCGAACAATCAACATGTTCATCATATCATCCATATGACTCATGCTTTACCTTTCGGTATTCCGTGTTCCGAGACCATGTCTGTACATGCTAGGCTCGTCAAGGTTAACCTTAGTTTCCGCATGTGCAAATCTGGCGTGCACCCGTTGTATGCACACGTAGAGTCTATCACACCCGATCATCACGAGATGCTTCGAAACGACGAGTCTTAGCAACGGTGCCAACTAAGGACGAACACTTTATTACTTGATATTTAGTGAGAGGGATCATCTTATAATGCTACCGTCGCGATCTAAGCAATACAAGATGCATAAAGGATTAACATCACAGGCAATTCATAATATGTGATATGATAAGGCCTTTCTTCTTGTGCCTTTGATCTCCATCTCCAAAGCATGGACATGATCTCCATCATCAGCGTGGCGTCAAGGTCCGTGGCGCCGCTTCATGGTTGTCCATCACCAACAGCAACTATTACAACTACTTGGAATAAAGCTATTACATGATGAATAGACACGCAGGTCTTAAACAAAATTTAAAGACAACCATTAGGCTCCTGCCGGTTGCCATATTACAATAAGGATTATTGCATACATCAAATATAATCACAATCACATAATGGCCATATCACATCACAAAACCCCCGCAAAAACAAGTTAGACACCTCTAATTTTCTTTGCATGTTTTACGTGGCTTGAGGCTTTCGAATAAGAACGGATCTTACCTACGAAACTGAACCACAACGTTGATACAAGTGCTATCAAGTTGCAAAGTGTAAATTGGATCTATACTATGGTGGGAGAGACAGACACCCGCAAAGCCACTTGTGCAAAGCAAGTTACACGTCAAGCGTGGAGCAAGTCTCATGTGCGATGACATGTAAGGTTAGCCCGAGCCGCTTCATCCCACCATGCCGCAAGATGCAAAGTACACAAAGCAAAAGACGGCATGAGCACCAATGCCCACAAAACCATTGTGTTCTACTCGTGCAACAGATCTACGCATAGATACGGCTCTGATACCACTGATGGGTAAAACAAAAAATTTCTACCGCAAGAACGAACAAAACCCAGATCTAATCTAGATAAAAGCCAAGATCTAATCTATTAGACATGTGCAACGAGATAGATCTGTACTAACCCTTGTAGATCCGAAAGAGTTACGAGATTGGATCTCGTGGTTGATGTAGTCGATCACTTGCCGATCTCAAGATCGAGTGGACGATCCTTCCGGGGCCGCGTTCCGGCAGCGCTTCCGCAGTCGGTCACACGTGCGGAGTCGAAGCGGACCTTCCTCTCCTCGTTCCAGCGAGCAGCGGAGGTAGTAGATCTTCTCCACGGAATCACAGCAGCACGATGGCGTGGTGGTGGTGGTGGAGTAGAGAATTCTGCAGGGCTTCGCCTATGCCTATGCAGAAGAAAGGAGGAGGAGAGAGGCGGCGGAGATTTGGAGTTGTGGAGGAGGGCCAGGGGGTGGCGCCCCCACCCCTCTATTTAAAGGGGGGAGGCGCCATGGGGAGGTGGAGTCCTTGTAGGACTCCCCTCTCCCTTGGCCGGCGGATTGGGAGAGGGGGAGGAGTCCTCCTCCCCCACGACTCCATGTCTTGCCCCACAAGGACTCCTTGATCCTTTCTTGGTTTTCAAGCAAACTTCCAAGAAACCTTCCAGAACCTTCCGGAACATTCCGAAACCTTCTAGAATCCTCATACAAATACTCCGGAACATTTCCTAACTCAGAAAATGATCCCCAATATATGAATCTTATTCTCCGGACAATTCCGGATCTCCTCGTGATGTCTCGGATCCAATCCGAGACTCCGAACAACATTCGGTCTCCAACACACATTCCATATCTACTTAAAACAACTTCGAACCTTAAGTGTGTCACCCTACGGTTCGTGAATATGTAGACATGACAGAGACATATCTCCTATCAATAACCATCAGCGGGACCTGGAGATCCATAATGGCTCCCACATACTCAACGATGACTTTGTGATCGATAGAACCATTAACATACGAAACCAATTCCCTTTGTCACGCGATACTCTACTTATCCGAGGTTTGATATTCGGTATCTCCATACCTAGTTCTACCTCGTTACTGATAAGTACTCTTTACTCGTTCCATGTTATGTCATCCCTTGTGACCCAGTCACATGCTTGCAAGATAACTAGATGACATTCCACCGAGAGGGCCCAGAGCATATCTATCCGTCATATGGATGGACAAATCCCAATCTTGGTCCATGCGCTTCAACACATACTTTCAGAATACCCAATGACACCTTTATGAACACCCAGTTACGAAGCGGTGTTTGATGTCATCAAAGTACCCATCCGGTGATGGTGATTAACATAACCTCATAGTCGAAGGATTAGGTTACTATGTATTTAAAGCTTATAGCAAACGAACCTAATGACTTGATCTTATGCTATGCTTACTACGGATGTGTGTCCATCACATCATTCTCCTAATGATATGATCTTGTTATTAACGACATCCAATGTCCATGATCAGGAAACCATGATCATCCATTAATCAACAAGATAGTTTAACAAGAGGCTTACTAGGGACTCTTTTATTTTTACAAAACACACAAGTATTAATGTTTCCGGTTAATACAATTATAGCATGGGATGTAAACATTTATCATAAACATAAAGATATAATAATAACCACTTTATTATTGCCTCTTGGGCATATCTCCAACATAGGTATGGTGGACTCTTTGGAATAACTTTCTTTTATTTGGAGTTGGATGTATGAGTGGGACTCATACTTGGTTATGGAGGCTAGCAAAAGACTGGGAGCGAACAACTAAGAGAGCAATAATGGCCATAATCATGCAAAGCGATAAAACATCATTAATTAAAGCATATATTGATATTACAAGTCGAAAACTAAAGGATCATAAAGGCTATGGTGACTTTGGATAGTCATAACATGGCGTGAGCATGCTCCAAGCCAACCCAAATCAAGCATCAAAGGAGAATACCACTATACTATGCTTTAATATGCTAAAACAACACATGATCCTTCCAAGGCACATTAAGCAATCTCAATTGTTTATAACAAGTCATGCTACAGCAATAATCACTAAGGATAAAGCCAAAACAATACCAAGCATGACATGACAAAGCATAGGCCACAGTCAAAAACAAGCTCCTTTTACCACTTAAGCATGAACTTTCCTACTCTTTTCCAATCCAAACCAAACTTATTTGAAAACTAATGTATGAAAGAGGGGGTCCAACCAATTTATTCAAGCAAACTAAGAAAACCAAGTAAACAAAAACGAAAAAGAAGTCGCTCTAAGAACAACACAACTATGCATAAAACAATAAAAATGAAGTGCTTGGAAGAAACCTGTGATTTTTATTGATGAAGAAGGGGATGCCTTGGGCATCCCCAAGCTTTGACGCTTGTACTTCTTGGATATTTCTTGGGGTGACACGCGTGGCACCCCCAAGCTTGAGCTTTAGTCCATTCTTCATCTCATTACATCATTCCTTCCATACATCTGAATATTTTCCTTCATACAAAACATCACACAATCTTTATTAGCAACATTAGTGCACTCAAGATAATAAGTCTTACGAGTGGTGCACCAATTATAGCACAAGTGGCGCAACATGTCAGTAGCGCACCACCGTGAAATGCACCACTACTATATATACCATATCCATGGTGCGTGCTTATCCGTGACGCACGACACCAGATGCTCCACCAATATTTGGGCTATCCGTGGCGCATGGGCCCATGTGCCACTGATAAAAATTATCAGTGGCGTGATGACAATGTTGCACGGCTCATGCACCACTGATCCAAAATTTCATGCCCACTAGGTGCTACTTCTTGATGGATCAGATCCAGCTGGTTGATCTAAGGAAATCGATCTACAGTGAGTACTCGCTAAATCGACTCTACATACTATCTAGTAAGGTGTGGCATAAAGAACAATAGGAGCGTCATTTACCTCCGCCATAGCACATGAGGGAGAGGAACCATCGTGGAGAAGAAGAAGAAGAACCCATTGTCCAGATGAGCTCATCATGCAGAAGACAACGCCAGTCCGATATCAGCGTAGATCTGCCGCACTGCTAGTGTTGAAAGGGAAATGGTTTTTTTTTCGAGGCCAAAATATCGTGAGGTCACCGAATGGGGGAGGTGACACCTAGCTTTGCCACGAAACGGTGGCTAGATTTAGGCCATCTCGTGCTGAGCTGCCGCACGCATAGAGTCCTCGCTTTTCGCACATGCGCGGTTTGCCCCTAAAAATTGCCAACTCGGACATTCCCGTGGGGCCTGGTCCGGATATGCTTAAGACCCATGCGAGCCATAGCACGGATAGAGACCAATCATCCAATCGTGTGATTCTGATACCCAGCATGCATGTCCACGAGGAGACAGTCTACCAAACGCACCCTTGGGCCATGCCTACTTGCTGGTGGTGTGTGTGCACAGCAGATACCGCATCCGTTCCTACCGCAAAACGCGGATGCGGTAAACCACAACTCGACTTTGCGATGCGAAAAATGGCAGGGCAGATCAGATGTCGCATAGTTATACCTCAAAACCGCATATTCCCTTTTACGGTTCAGTATGCAGCATCTGTTGCCTCGTCACGTGTACCGAAAAACATAGTTCACCGCAAAGCACACAATTCAGTGTATGAACAAGAATCAGCATCGGTAGATAATTTGAGACGACATTCAACTGTGGGGTTTTCAATCGAAGGAAATAAACATAGTGAAAGACTAAATGAAACCCTAATCGACAATCTTGCTTCCGATGTCCTCTTTGTCGCCATCTTCCTCGCCCGATGACACCGTCCGCGTCCGCGCCGTCTTCCTCAACTGTCTTCCTTGGCCGTGGTGGCACCGTCTGCCTCCGCCCCGTCTTTCTCAGTCGTGTCATCACTGTTGTCCTTGTTGCCGCTATCAGAAATCTCGATGATTCCTGGGCGGTTCGCCTCCATCAAGAAGTCTTCGTGGAGCGTATCATTGATGGCGGAGGAGATGTTGCGTCCCGGAACCATCCAAAATTGCACCCTCCCTTTGCGGTTGCGGTCGTCGGGATGGACCTCGCGGCGGTGTTCGGGGCAGATGGCAAGCGCCGCCTGGCGCTCCAGCTTGAATAACCTCGGCCAGTAGGAGCTCGAAGGCGCGTACCGGGGCATGGCCCTCTTCCACTCTGGGAGTTCAAGGCTGCGCTCCTCGATTCGGTGTCCCAACTCGGCACCGCGCGGAACCGGCGCCACCGGGAACCGTAGTCGCTGAGCTCGAAGCCTTCCGGGATCGTCGCGCATGGTGGAGCAATGATGCCATGGTCGGCGAACATCGATGTCTCGTAGTAGTTCGGAGTTGGTCTTGCCATGGCTGCGTCGAGGATGGAGGTCGCGATGGGAGGGAGGAGAGGGATATTGCGGCGTCGGCGGCACATGGGCGACGGTGGAGGGTGAGCGGGAAGCGGGAAGCGGGGGAGGGGAAATTTCCCTCCCGCCAACACAATCGACGGGATGCGGTGTACCGCATCGGCACCTCTCGGTACGGTATATATGCGGCACCAAAGCGACGTTTTGCCTGAAACCATAAAACAAATCGGATGCGATACGGTTCAGGGTATCTGAAATGACCACTTTTCTCGTCTCGAACCGCAAACGGACGGTTATTTTGCGGTACGAGACGGAATGTGGTATCTGCTAGAGATGCTCTAACGGATTGAATTATCTCACGATCGATCAGTTGGGTCGCCCTCCTCGCATGGTTTATTGCATGTTGCTTCCAGAATTTAGTACTACCTCTGTTAGCTTTTTAAAAAGACTTATATTATAAACGGGGGTAATACATGTTTACACATACTAGCTGGCCCTTTCTACGGATTGGAGTACGTTATTTTGGTTTCACCGAATCGGAGCGCGTGAACGGTTTCTCATTATCATGCACTTGACGCCTTCACTGAATACGAGTTACCGTGTGTCAAGCTCCCCATCAGGAATCAGCAGTTCAGTGCTTGCGTTTTTTAGTTACAGTTCAGTGCTCGATGACTTTTTCAACTTATCTCTGTCGCAGAAAAAAATACTTGCATTTTTGCTGCGTACTTGCTTTGCTTCCAGGCCCAGCACGTTCCGGTGCGCCACCCAAGCCCAGGATGCACACGAGGGAACGCACGCTGCAAACGTCGAAGTTGATCCACACGCCAACCCATCTAACTAATGGCCACACAAAACACGCAGAGCTGAAGAAGACGAGGCCCACGTGCTGCACTGGCGACGATCCTGTGGAGCGATTGTATGGACCTTTTTTTCCCGACACGGGAGCGATTGGATGGACTTTTTTCCTTTTTTTTACTTGCGATTGGATAGACTTTTTTTTAATCAATACCATATATATTTATAGTAACAAATAGTACATGGTAAACATACGTAAACTATCTTCAACAATTACAAAATAAAGTCTAAAAAACAAGTAAATCTCGAAGGTCTTTAAAATGTTCTTCTTCCATGACCCAATCTTGCACTGGTCTGAAGACAATCCAATAAACATCATACACATATAAAACCATAGACCTGTAAATACCAACAAGCATTCTCCCATAATTTTAATTTGAGCCGCAATGCTAAGGCTGCATGCACACACACAGCCATTAGAGTAATCCATCAACATCGGCAAGAATACCACCTCCAGTATTCCAGGGAAGAAACGAACAGTAGGGTCAACGTCGCAGGAGATTCGAGAATACGAATCTTCATTCTCGAGGACACAACATACGGGACAAATATTGCGAGGATGATCCTTCTCACGGCAACCATGAGAAAAAATTCAAGAACGATCTAGTGAATCAAGATTTGAAAAACCGTATCTATAGAACTTTAATCTTACAACACCACCATTGACGTCAGGAACATCTTGTCGTCGAACGAAGGGCCGAAGATCACTTATTGCGGACGATACCAACTCCCATTGACGTAGACACCAAGAAGAAGATGTCTACCAATACCCTAACCTAATCTTGTAAAAACACTACTTTTATTGAAAACTTCACTCATAGGTCGAGTTCCCCACACTCCCGACGCCGGCGAGACCGGATGGAGGAGGGGGAACCGACGTATAGAGGAGATGGAGGTGTTGGCGGTGGCTTGGTTGAAGTGACGGCTGGTCTAGGTTGGTATAGCAGCAATCGGAAACAAAAATTTGGACGATTCAATTAACTAGTTCAATGCCCGTGTATTGCTATGGTGCCTATTTTTTATAGTTTGTAAATACAATACATGCAAAAGTTCACCAGCATGAATACAATACAAGATATTCTAAGAGCCCATAAGATCTTACCTCGTTTGAAGTATATTTCGACAACTGATATAATTGACATTGTTTGAATATAAAATAAGCACTTGACTATTTTTTAACCAACTAATGTCTACTCCTTGATGCTCCTTAGATATTGCCGTGCAATATGAGGGATATTTTCTTCTACTTCATTCTCACGATACTTGAGTAAGTGTACCAAAAACGTATTCGCAACTCGTTTCCATTCTGCATCATAATACTTGTTATTAGCATGTATATTTCATGTGTAAACAATAGAAAATTGCAATCGAAAAATACCCACCGCACATATTGAATGGACCAAATCTTTGCTATCGTGGATGAATGCCTCGTCATTATGTTGAACAGTATGAAAATGAGTAATTTATTTTAGTTCATGTTTAGAGATATTCACCTCTCTAAACTTTTTGGAATATCAACTAGTGATCTACGTGGCTAAAAATATATATCGGCATCCCAACCAGGTTGTGCTAATGCTAGTGCATCTCTTAGATAGATTGCAATTCTTTGCAAATTCAATTGCAAGTTGTGAGATCGAAACAGTTTACTCTCTAGCATGGCAACACAGAAAAAGGATCCAGAATAGCATAAGAGGCATGCTTATCGATGGAGAACAAGTTAAAGTGCTCCATGGAAGAATAAGGGAGCAAAACCTTCAAAGGAACAACCATTAGAAACACATATAACATGACAACGTTGGACAACTAAATTATTTTACTAATTTGCATGAAGAGATTTTATAGTCTATCCCAGGCCAACTATTGGACAAGAACGCCAGCGATTGCTTATTTGGCTTTCCTTGCCACTTGTGACCTCGTATGGAATTGACCATCGCCGTCTGAGAATTTTTTAGATGCAGAAATATAGTGATAACAATGAAAATATGAGACCGTAGTAACTTACACAAAAATGCAGATCCATGTAGTGCACATCGGTCTCTACCATCTGCAGGATCTCGTCGCATGCCACTATGAGTATGCCTAAGTTGAAACAGCCATTGTCTATAGGCCTCTCATTTCTGAGTATGTCCTGGATTTTCTTAAGACTCAAAACCCATAGGATATGGTTTGTAGCTCCGCACCCATTCTTGCCTGCGAGACAAATGTTAAGAATGACAAATTATAGCACTACATATTATCACAAGTAATCTTTTTAACATGTTGCTTACACTAATTTGACATCTTGAATCGACATGATGTGTTTGCAAAGCTCATCAACTAACTTGCGTGGGTCCATGGGCATCATGTGGACCGGAATTGGACGTTTGTCTTCGGCTTCATCAGTCAAGGCAAGTCGCTTCGGACCATCAATAATCATACAATCATAATTAGACACATTTTCTTCATTGCTAGGTTGATAGTATATCAGCTTTCCTTTTATCTTATTCAATTATGACTCCACCAATATAATCACTAATTTTCGGCGAAATTCTTTCATATCTTCCTGCAAAATAGTATTCAGAAATATTTCTTTGAAACAGTTATTCAAGATGTAAGCGACTACTTATGTTATCCTAAACAAAAATAATTACCTGAGTGACATGATCAGACAACATATCACCTATCCGATATTTTATATAATTAAGCATGAATAACCCGCACGATGAGATACAAGACTATCGGGCACTGATTTAGTCTCTTATATAGAAAAATCAATGTAAATAAACCAGTTGGACATGTATGAATACACCAATTTTAAAAAACGGCAATTTGATATTCTAAGAAGTGTCCAACAAACCCATCAGTTTGCGTCGGTTCTTGAATTTTTCCTACTACTGGCCATTTTGTGTCATGGAGATCCTTCCACTTATCACCTATGTCGAAGTCTTTCATTTGACATGCAATTTTCAGATGCTTCTCAAGTCCTTGTAACTTTTATACGAGAAAGACGTATTAGACATTTAGGAAAACACAATATTAAGAGGAAATCAAATTTAGTAGACATTTACTTACCAAAAGAGTGAGATCACTCCGACCCATTCCGGAACTAAGCGAGTCCAATACTTGTATCACGTGTTTTTTCGCAATGATGACAGCTAAATACCAGTGTGTTTTACTAATGTTTATTGGAAGTAAGACCTAAAGTAAATATTGTATAAGACTAAGAAATGCACATGTTTAAAACATATTAAATAAGACCCATAGGTAGTGAGTGAATTCTAACCATGTCATGCTTTACATAAATATGCACCCGTTTTAGGATGCGGTGGCATTCTGATTGTTTCAGTACAACAGAGGCAAATGTAGTGTCCAGATATACCTTTCCACCCACTCTATCCTACAAATTGAATGTGAAGTTTGTGTGCTATGAAGTATTCAAACCACCTATTGAAGTTGAAAAAATATGGTTATCTCAGACATTTCCATCAAATTTGATTAAATTGACAATATATGTGGATGTAGATAAATCAGTTACCAAATCCCTTGTATTTCCGCAATATAGTTACAATGGCAATAGGTCTGTCATTTCAGTCGTTGACCACCGGTATGGAATTGTGAGTCAATTCGCAACCCCAAATGCCGACGGCAATAAAATTTCCCCTACAGTTTGAAATAACTTCGATTAGTAACTAATTATGTTAGAAGAGAATTAGGGGCGTTCATATACTAACTACACATACCACGCATCCATGAAGATGGCATGTTTATACTTGGTGAACATCCCAACGCATTCAAGTTCACAACAATGAACAACTATGCCAACTATGTCTGTATAAAATACCATTAGTCCATTTTGAATACTAAATTTGTATTGAACACAGTGAGGTTTATAGTTGAAATATATGAGGTACATACCTACAAATTTTTTATTTAGACGTGCGGCAACTTCCAAGAATGGCATCAAATGCTTTGGGAGTATTGGGAACTCAATAGGTAGACAAGTTTCGACTATTGTCCTTCGATCAAATAATAATTCAAAGTTGTGCCCAATCTCTCAAAACTCCATTAATTCAGCGTTAGGATTAATTTTGACCCTATGTATAACATACTTGCAACCAGGTTGCAATATGCAATTGAATCGCTCTACTTCATCATGTCCCCAAATGTTAGCTTCGATTTTTTACCCCTTGAATGTGTTTGAGAAGAAAATGTAAGGTTGTGGTAAACACATGTTTACATTTACTAATTGATCTGAAGTGTTTGTTGCTCACATTGTTTGAGAAGAAAATGTAAGGTTGTGGTAAACACATGTTTCATTTACTAATTGATCTTAAGTGTTTGTTGCTCACATTCCTATCCATGAGAATGAAGAAAATGTTGTTAGCATATGAATTAGGTGGAAATCTGACTTCCGCCGTCGCTGAAATGCTCCACTTTGAGAATAGAAAGGTATTGACATACCCGGTATCATCGAAATCATTAAATCTAGTCAAAAGTATAACATATATAGTACTTTTTCGAATGATGTGAAGATAAGTTAAACTAACATAGGAGTTGTCGGGGTTTATGATATTTGCGCATATGTCCGATTACTTGTAAGGTTAATAGGTGACATCTACATAACAAATATATTAAAGGTTTTATATGGTTGCACACTTCCATGGAAAACATTCCCATCCCAAGAAATGTATGAAAATTAGAAACCACCATAGTACAAAAAGTGTGTATAACAACCAAAAACATTCATCTAAGAAGTAGCTCAGAAATGGTGCGGGAGGCAAATCTACAATAATGGTAGGCAGAGAGCATATGCAGGAGAAAAAATACCACTACAAAATGACCAAAAAAATCACAAAACTATATATGGAAAAGATGATGCAAGAATTGTAGGTAGAGAGCATATTGTTAGCATGTGTGCTGGCCTGCAACCCTATGTTGGTAATAAGCTTGGCCAACTTTATTTTCCTTGTTAGGATCCAAAAATGTTGTCCAAGTTCAAAGATATCCTGGAAAAAAGAGGCTTATTGTTTCACTGAAGGCTTATAAATATTAGAATGGAAAACAAACGATGCAGCTAAAAATGAAGCAGTAAGGAATATCATTAGAAGTGGTTTATTTCACCATGATACAGTCTTTTAAAAGTGAGGCCATTCAGAGATCACATTAAACATAGGCCATGACATAGTTCTTTGCTATAGATTTTGCTTTCAAGTTTGTAAGATACTGCATGATTTGTACATATTATCACCCATGCTCGAAGCTGTAGGTGATCCATGAAAAATACTCATCTTGTTGAATACTTGGCAGGCTATCAGAGGTGTAGATATAGGGTCCCTCCTAACTATGTTGCTCACTTGACTTCCTCCAAATCACGTGCCCAATAATTGTCAAGCTAATATTGACTAAAAGGAGTACCATAGTGTGAAGTATTTAGTTACATGGATCCGAACTTGTCATTGTTGCCATACTCTCGTTGATTTCGAAAATAGTTTTACCTAATTTTCACTTAGGCATGGCTATCCATAAGCAAGTGTGCCTAACACTAAAATATTAAACAGAATAGCCACATGTAGCAGTAGTAAATATTAAAGGAATCGCTCCTATATGGAATAGTTCTAACCAAATGCAATTGAAGACAAGTTTGGAATAATTCACTCATCAATATGTAGGTGTCAACAACCTATCTTAATAAGAAGTGAAAAATGAACCTTGTGTTAACTGGAAACTGTAGTCACTATCCACAAGTTGAACAACATAAAATAAACAACTATAGAAAAAATTGCTTCTCTAATACTTTATTCTTGATAAACCGAGAAGATTAGGAGGCATGAAGTACATGAAGATGCTTTCTATTTTCTCTTCAAATATGTTTTAGCCTTTTTCTTAGGGAACCAATCAATACAAGAACGAATTATGTGAATAACAGATTTCTTGATTAGAGATTCCGAAATCTTGTAAGCCTAGACTCTATTGAAAAACAAATAAATATAACAAATGAAGAAAATTACTAATACAATTAGCAGAGCATGACTACAACTGAAGAGAGTAAAAACACCATGCTTTAATCTTTAGAAAGTGAAAAAGAAAGATTGTACTCATGTTTCCGGTATTGCTTCCTTGATGCTTACAACTCACAGTGCACTATACACTCCAAATTCAATATAGTGAGTCTCAAGCAATTCAAGGGAAGTGAAAAATGTTTGGATAAACATTTTCTTTACTTGAGTAATGTAGGAATTACAAATCACGAAAAAAATACAAATAAACCTTTCAGTATGAATAGAAAACTTCAATATCCTATTATGTAAGAACAAACATCAAGGGAAGTTTTTTCCTTAGACAGGATGCAGAGTAACAAAAGGATGGAGCATTGTCTTCTCACATGCTATAGTAAATCATTGCCACACGTCGTCTACCACTTGATATTTTGCATCATATGAACTCCTCTTTTCACTCATGCAAACTGTAGCAGTCTTAATTAGCATCCCTAGTTGAGCATTGATTGGACCAGGGTAATAAAGACTAACATTTACATAACATTCAACAGAAAATATGCACAATGAATAAATCAAGGAAGGAAAGGCATAAAAATCAGAACTTCTATAAATTATTCAGTTGGTCATCTTACATAGTAGATGGACTAAGTATGTCAAGAAATAAAAAATAGCACGAGGAATGACGGCACTACAGAATCAAGCTTGAAACATTCATATGAACACTCAATAGTAGGGACATACAACCCGACAGACCACCATAGTAATCACAACAATTGCTAGAAGCTAGCACGAGGATGAAGCTTAAGTTTCAAAGGAGTGACATGGTTAGACATAAAGGTTTTGCTATAACATCTATCAACATAATCACACAAGAAAATTAGGATCAAATCACTTGAGCATATGTATATTTTTTATGACTCTTCATCACATCTGAACCTATAGGAATAAAATTGTACATAGCACGAAATAGTAACATAAAGCTAGAATGTGAGGTCTCTTTCTAGTTGAATGGTTGATCACAATTGGAGTTCATCCTAGCATAAGCAGATGTATGTTCAGTACCAAGTACAAGATGCAGCCACGCCACAACTAAAAAACACGAGGGACACATCAATTTCTTTTGTCAACCAAAGCAGCTCCAAACAACAAGTGGCAAGAAAAATGTTCACTGGTGGTGATACTCGGATCAGGGGACACAGCTATAACCCCTGCCAACTTGTGGTGTTGGTGAATGTAAGCAATCGATTTTATTATGTAAGAACATCAGATTTACCATCATTCAAATCAATAAAATGATGAAAAATAGGTTGAGTAGTTTCCTAGATGCATGCTTTAATTTGCAAAAGTGAAAGGCTGGTGAGGGTTGATACTACAAATAAAAAATGATTCCATAGGACAACATAACCTAGTGCTATGCAAACGACTATTCAATATATACTATTTTTTTTGAAAGGACCATCTGTACTCAATCCTACAAAATCAATGTTCATATATTTATTATATGAGAAGATCTTGACTACATAGGATTTTTTTAAGATGGTTGGATATCTAGAATAAATCGATGAGATGGGGTGAGGATTATGGGCCTCCATATCACAATGTTGGTACATAAAAAATGTAACATGGATACATCTAAAGTAGAATATCCATGTGTAGACTACCTACCTGAATAAATTACAAGCTTGCCGGTAGAGATGTCTCACACAAAGTTTTTCAACATGGACTCTGTAGAAAACGATTAGGAATTAGAGCAAGTAATAAAGTGATGTTCAAGTAAGAGCTCGTATACTTGAGCCGTGATGTCTACAAGCTTCTATTCTTGTAGACAATGTTGGGCCTCCAAGTGTAGAGGTTTGTAGAACGGCAACAACTTTCCCTTAAGTGGATTACCCAAGGTTTATTGAACTCAGGGAGTAAGTGGTCAAAGGTATCCCTCTCAAGCAACCCTGCAATCAAGATACAAGAAGTCTCTTGTGTCCCCAATACACCCAATACACTTGTCAGGTGTATAGGTGCACTAGTTCGGCGAAGAGATAGTGAAATACAAGTGGTATGGATAATTATAAGTGGTAACAGTGCTAGAGAAGAGCTTGACGAGTAGGAAGAGACTAAGGGCAATCTGAAATAAAGATGGAAGCAAGCAAACATGTAACAGATCTAGTTGAAAATGGTGTTTAAATGCTTAGAAACAAGGCCTAGGGATCATACTTTCACTAGTGAACACTCTCATATAAATATCTTCTCTTTATGATACTACTCTGAACCGGTTGGACACTCTAATCCATGGTAGGGTTATAACATCACACCTCAAAGTTTGCTTTCCCCATCTAGATAACCCCTCACTGTCACCTTGAGGGCTACATGGTTCCAACAAACACCACAATTTCATAGAGACATCCAACTCCAAATATAACTCATAACAAGTATTTGTAATCTCTAGCCTAAGTGCCACCATGGTGTGCACACTATCACTTTCACACACATGGGGAGAGCGAGAGACTATTAAATCACTTGAGTAGCAAGGTAGATCTACATGATTACAAAGCTCATGATCACAATATGATCATGCATAGAGAGAGAGGTGAACACATAGCTACCGGTAGAACCCTTAGCCTCGAGGAAGAACTACTCCCTCATCATCATGGGAATCAGCAACGGCGATGGAGATGGTGGTGGAGATCGATGGAGATGGCTCCGGGGGCACTTCTCCGTCCCGGCAGGGTGCCGGAACAGAGACTTTCCGTCCCCCGAATCTCCCCTTCGGTGGCGGCGGCGCTGCGGAACTTTTCGTGGCTAGAGGATGGATGATTTAGGGTTTTCTCATTGGGAGGCTTCTTATAGGCGAAGGGGCGATGTCAGAGGGTGGACCAAGGGCCCATACCACCTGGTGGCATGGCCGGGGGGACCCGTGCCACCATATGGTGTGGCCAGCCCCTGGCCCCTCTCCGTCTCGCCTTTTGGCTCCGTGAGTCTTCCGGTAAAATATCGACTTTGACTTTTGTCATGTCCAATTCCGAGAATATTCATTTTCTAGCTTTTCTGGAACCAAAAATAGAAGAAAATAGGCAACTGGCACTATGGCATCTTGTTAATAGGTTAGTTCCAGAAAATGTGTAAACATACTCCAAAGTGTGGACAAAACATAAGAAAGTAGATATAAAACAAGCATGGAACATCAAAAATTATAGATACGTTTGCAATGTATGAACATCCCCAATCTTAACTCTTGCTCGTCCTCGAGTAGGTAAGTGATAAAAATAAAAGAATAATTTTTGAGGTGACATGCACCATCACAATCTTGATCAAGACATTTATAAAACATTGATAGCTGGGGTCATAGTACTCTAACATAGCATGAAAGATATAGTTCTATCAATAAGACATAGCAACTATGTTATAACATGAAAATTTACAAACAAAAGATTCATGAATAACAATGCTATGAAAGACGTTTGTTTGTTTCACATAAATAAAACATAATGAGAATGGTATTCAGCTTGTCCCTCATAGTGTAGCAAAACATAAATGCATAGGACACCTTCAAAGTTCATAAGGGTGACTAAATACAGATAGTTTAAGAACAAGCAATATCAAAGTTATGAATCAATCAACAAGTTTTGGAACAATGCATATTAAACTAAGAATGGCCACTATGCTCTCTCAATAGGTGCATAAAGATAGAAGATGGAGACTCAACATAAAAGTAAAAGAAAGGCCTTCATAGAAGGAAGCAGGGATTCAAGTCTCATAAAGAGCTTCCAAAAATTATGGTACTTATTAGCTTTCAGCTCTCATTGCCCCTATCATAGGCATCTTCAAGTGATTAAGGTTAAAGTGACACAACTAAGAGGATATGCTTGACAAGTTATAAGTTGAAATATCATGCCCCTTGTTTACGAGTACCGAACCTCATGCTACTCAACTTCAGTCACAAGTAAGATCTTGTCATTGTAAGTACATATGTATCATAGAGAACCGCCAACGGGGTACCCCTTGACCCATGACACAGGAGCTATCCCATATCAAAATGACAAGGCAACAGACACGAGCATCCCAGCGATCTTTTTATTTGCCATTTGCATAGGTTTTTATTGAGGATGCTTCATAGAATGCTCATTATGGTTATGCTACAAGTTTCCACCATGATTAGGCATGGCTTAGGCTAGCGGCCCATGCGTTTCTCTAATACACATACAAACTCCATGATCTTACATGTTCCCCTTTTATTTCACACCGTCGGGATCCATAAGCAAAAGAATCATGATATCAACAGAATTATAAGTGCAATGTTGAAAGCGTTACCCATGGTACATGGTTCTGCTAACTTCAACTTATAAAGCGCAAGCATATACGCAACAAAGATGGACACAATGGTTCAAGATTATTAAGTGCAAGAAAGTAAAGTGTGCCATCAAGTTCGTGAGAGCTTTAATCACTAATTTTCACATAATAAGTTTAATTCAGAAGGTAGATAAAAACATGAATATACTTGGAATGGCAAATGCTAATAGGTAGGTATGGTGGACTCTTTGGAATAACTTGGTTTTATTTAGATGCATGAGTGCAACTCATACTTGGTATGGAGGCTAGCAAAAGACTTGGAGCGACCAACTAAGAGAGCAATAATGGACATAATCATGCAAAGTGACAAAACATTATGAATTAAAGCATAAAGTGATATTACAAGTTGAAAACTAAATGATCATAGAGGCTATGGTGACTTGGTATAGTCTTAACATGGTATGAGCATGCGCCAAGTCAACTCAAATAAAGCATCAAAGGAGAATACCACAATATTATGCTTTTATATGCTAAAACAACGCATGATTTTTTCAAGGCACATTAAGCAATCTCAATTGTTTGTAACAAGTCATGCTACAACAATAATCACTAAGCATAAAGTCATAGCAATATCAAATATGACATGATAAAGTCTAAGCCACAGTCAAAACAAGCTTCCTTTTGTACCATATAAGTATGAGACTTCCTACTCTTTTCCAACACCAATCGAAAACTAAAGCTAAACGCAGTGCTAGCAAAGGAGAGCACTTACAGAATAATAAGAGTAAAAACTAGAGGGTTATAGGGAATGAATAACGGGGCGTGTCTCTCTCCAAAAGAAGTGTGTCGGGATCCAACCAACTTATTTAAGCAAACAAAGCAAAAGGAAACTAAAAACAAAAACAAAGACGCTCCAAGAACAATACAACAGTGCATGAAACAATAAAAACGAAGTGTCTAGAAAGACCTAAGATTTTTATTGATGAAGAAGGGGATGCCTTGGGCATCCCCAAGCTTTGACGCTTGTAGCTCTTGAATATTTCTTTGGGTGACACAGGGTGGCATCCCCAAGCTTGAGCTTTTGTCCATTCTTCATCTCATTACATCATTCTTTCCCTACACCTGAAAATTTCCTTTATACAAAACTTCACACAATCTTCATTAGCAACATTAGTGCATTCAAAAGATAATAAGTCTTTTGGTTCAGTTTCAACACAAGTAAAACTTCCATTAAAACAAAATCTACTTTATCACTTCCTTTAAAAAGTTCAAATGATCAAAGAGAACTCAAAGAGAAAGAGATTAAGAGGCAAATGTAAATAATGGCAGAAATCTTTCAAAACAGACCAGCAGGTAAAAACCAATTTTTTCAAAGACCTTATGTTGCTCAAATCGAAAAGTATTAAAATAACGAACGTTGGATAACAACCTGGGGCAGAAGCACAAAAAATTACAGCTCAAACCGATGTACAGAGATTTTTCACGAATTTTTACAGCGAAGCACAAAAATCTGTTTCGGGACAGCAACTTTCCCAAGCATTACTTCTCTCTCATTAGAGGTTATTCTTGGCAAAAAAATCAAAATAAAAAGGATAAGGAGAGGTTATTACAGAAGCAGTAACTTCCAAGACTCAACTAAAACTTTTGGGTTATCTCCCAATAAGTACTTTTCTTTAACGCCTTTAAGTTAGGCATGATAGTTTGAAAAGATGCTCACATAGGAAATATCAATTGAAGTAAAAGAGAGCATCAAGAAACAAATTCAAAACACATTTAAGTCTAACTCACTTCCTATGCATTGGAATCTTGTAAAGAAACAAGTCATGAAAGCACAAAGCAACAAGCATAGGAAAGCAAACCAAGTGCAACTTCAAGACTTTCAACATAAAGAGGGGAAACCTAATATTTTTGAGATGCATAAAACCATGTTTCCCTCTCTCATAATAACTTTCAGTAGCATCATGAATAAAATTAACAATATAACAATCACATGAAACATTCTTATCATGAGCCACATGCATAAAAGAATTAATACTCCCCACATAAGCATAGTCATTCTTATTAATTGTGGTGGGAGCAAATTCAACAAAATAGCTATCATTATTATTCTCATCACCATAATCATCAAATATAGGAGTCATATTGTAATCATTAATTTTCTCCTCAATAGTAGGTGGACTGAAAATATCATATTCATTATTGTAATCATCATATATTGGAGGTTTTGTATCATCATAAGCAATAGAATAGCTATCTTCCAAAGCTGGGGAACTAAAAAGATCATTTTCATAAATACTAGCTTCCCCAAGCTTAGACTTTTCCATAGCATTAGCAATAATGGTGTCCAAAGAATTCATACTAACAACATTGCTATTAGCACGCAAATAAAGTTCCATAGGTTTTTTAATTTTCTCTTCAAACACTTCATGTCCTAACTCAAGATAAATGCTATAAAGCTCTTTAATTTTGTTGTTGTTTTCCATTAAGCCTAACTAGTGAAAATAAAAATAAGAAACAAAAAGATATAATTGCAGAATCTAAAGGAAATAACTTCGAGCACTCACACACCAGCAACCGTACTAGAAGATAGCTTACTAGTCAGAGGATGTGAGTACCTTTTACCTTACCTCCCCAGCAACGGCGCCAGAAAAATAGATTGATGTATACGCACTTCTATTCTTGTAGACAATTGTTGGGCCTCCAAGTGCAGAGGTTTGTAGAATAGTAGCAAGTTTCCCTTAAGTGGATTACCTAAGGTTTATCGAACTCAGGGAGCAAGTGGTCAAAGGTATCCCTCTCAAGCAACCCTGCAATCAAGATACAAGGAGTCTCTTGTGTCCCCAACACACCCAATACACTTGTCAGGTGTATAGGTGCATGTAACAGATTGATGTATACGCACTTCTATTCTTGTAGACAATTGTTGGGCCTCCAAGTGCAGAGGTTTGTAGAATAGTAGCAAGTTTCCCTTAAGTGGATTACCTAAGGTTTATCGAACTCAGGGAGGAAGTGGTCAAAGGTATCCCTCTCAAGCAACCCTGCAATCAAGATACAAGGAGTCTCTTGTGTCCCCAACACACCCAATACACTTGTCAGGTGTATAGGTGCATGTAACACCCTCGAATCGGCCCTATGCAAGTTTTAGCCCTTTCCGCCAAACCCGCATAGAAACGATTCAAGGACGCCCGCCAGGCACTTTCGTGCGGGTGGAAAACAAAGTAATACCATTACACAACAGTCCTCGATGGGACCCATAGAACAGATATATATACAACACGACTCCAAGAGTCAAGAATACAGATATACAATACAAAGATCCAAATCACCTTGAAAACAATACAACGTCCGAGTACAGACAAGATGCAAATTGGGCTAAGAGCCCTGAAGAATAACCAATGGCGTCCATAACCCTGCCCAGGCCAAGTCGGAAGGGTAACCTGCTAACGACGTCGATCTCAAACCTGCTAAAACAAAAAGGGGTGCCGACAAAGGGCAAAGGAAAAAGAGGAGCATCAGTACTGAGGCCAGTACATGGCGAGGCTAGAATTCGGCGGCTCTCGCCTACATAGGTATGGTGGACTGAAGCGGCAGCGCAGCGGCACTAAACAACCTATAGAGACTCGGTATCACTGGTGGCTATTAGAGAGGGGTAAGAAAGACCTATTCGGATCCTACCTGATACTAACACCAAACACACCCATCCTGGTAATTCCCCCTCGAGACCAAACGAGGAGGTCGGACCAAGGAACTCACACGGTTGGCAGTTTTACTCATTCCATTATAGTTGCAACATTTACTAGTCCGATATATAGCATGAGTCATCCTGATAGCATAAGTAGTGGGCAGTTTTAGTTACCATTCCGTTGTAGTTGGACATTTACTAGTCAGATATAATTGTCCCGAGGAATCCCAAAACCCAGTAGTTGTTGGCACTTTTATCACATTCCATTGGAGTTGCAATACTTACTAGGCAGGTATAGTATGACACAGATCACCACAGATCCACCAGTTGTTGGCATTTTTATTATCCATTCTGTTATACTAGAGCTGATTACTAGTCACATATTAAGTCAAATTTATAGCACTACTTTAGTTATGCTTGTCTATGATCAAGATACTGTGCTCCAAGTCGTCCATAACCGCGGACACGGCTTTCAGAAAGTTTTACCCTGCAGGGGTGCGCAAATAGCAACACACACTCGATCAACCTCGGAAAAACAAACTCAAAACCCAACGAGGCTTTCACGACAAAGCGATCACAGGATTCATAAAATATTTCAGGGGGCCACTCCACTAAGCTACCCGCAACGAAGTTGGCCGGCTCCGGAACGGACCCAGGGTTTGCGACGACGGCTGTAAACGACTGGGAACCCGAAAGTGTGACTGGGCTTGTCAATACCGCGAAAACGTGGCGCGATCCAAAACAGTACAGGTGCTCCACGCACAATCTTAAATAAAGCAGTAAAGCATGGCATAGGTACAGGATAGTAATAAAGCCCCAAACTACTTTGTGGCCCCAAGAAATAGAAATGAATCAAGCTCTGGCTCAGGGGGGTCCATAAGGCCTCCCGGATGTGGATAGTGCGAATAGTCAAGGAACGGGTATCAAGTACTCGGGGTCCTACGGGACACAAGTGAGCATGGAAGAACCAAATAACATCTATTGCCACCGATGCCTCTGCATTTGTTATATCTAGAATTTTAATAGTTGTATTTAAAGTCATAATCAACTCCACCATTAAGCATCTCCACCGTTTATCATGTGCCAACTTGCCGTCAGCGGTGGAACGACAACGACGCGAAGCAACACAGAAGCAAGCAACTACGACTCGCAGGGCCGACTATCTATCAAACAACAGGCAATAGGATGTGTCCATGGCAATATAGAGGCTGCAAGGAGTATAAATGGTGCACGGAAACTAAAGCATCACGACACAGATAGCAATAGATCAACAGAAGGAAATAAAGACTATAAAAGCAAAATAGGTAGAAGGGGAAGAGATGCTCGCCTGGGAAACACTGTCGACGGTTCATATCCGGAGAACTTGTCAATACTTACATCAACTCATCGGCCTAATCCCCGAAGAAGCAAACACTAGAAGAAACATCGGATGCAATATTTAATACTACGGCAGAAGATCCGGCATGCTTATGATATGATGCATGGCATGGCACAGATGCGATGCAATTAGGCAATATTAAGCGGAACCGAGGTTCTGATAATTAATTACATGGTTCAAGTTATTTAGAACCCGCAATTTAAATGTTGTCTTAATAAGGCAAAACATGGTATCAGTTCGCTACACAAATTTAAATGGAGTCCGGAATAAGACAAAGATATCCCGCATATGTACTCCATATTTAATTATGAGGTGAATCGGCATAATGCCTCCAAACCACATGATGCGATGCGAGTATGGATAATTCAATATGCAACAAGTTTGTATTTCATTTATAAAAATAGGGCTCAGAAAGGGGTCACACATGGGTATCGGCGATCTTGGTTCAATGTGGTTCCGGTTCGGTCTCGCCGGGATCGGTCTTCGGATCCGTGTAGACGGTCGAGGCATCCGGGAAGGTGATCTAGGTTCGAGGCTTCACATGCTTGGAACCGGGGTCATTGGTTCCCTCCCGGTGATCTTGGGGTTTGTGGCGGAGATGTCGGAGTTCCAGCTTCATCGGGTGATGGTGAACTTGTGTGTCGCCGATGACCTTCAGGTACTCGCGTACATCTTCTCGCATTGGAGTTGGCGGTGACAATAGACATGAAGGAGTGGTCGTTGGAGCTGAAACACACACGCAAGCGACTAAGTCGTGCATCTCGCGCATCACACCATGGAAATTGCGCGGGTACAAGCTTCACGAGCCTCATCTCACCAAAGGAACAACAACCCGAAGAGGCAGGGGCGGCCATGTCGTCCAACCAGAGGAGCCCCTCCACCACAGACGGCGGGGACAGCAGGGACGCGACGAGCTCGGGTCGAGCAACGGCAGCAGGAGACAGGGCCCGCAGGGTCGGTGACGGACGCACGCCATCGGTGCTGGGGCGAGAGATCAAGGCGGCGAGGAACCACGACGTGGGGCGCGAGCGGGAGGCGGGGTGCACCAACGTCGCCGGAGCAGAGGAAGCTCACGGGGCAGAGAAAGGGTGACCGCGGGGGCGAGGTGAGGCCAGCGGCACAGTCGGCGGAGAGAGGAGGCGCACTCATAGCGGGAGCAGGCGAGGCGGTCGACGACCTGGGAGGAGCGGAGGCCGGCCGGGCAAGGACGAGGACGGAGCTATCCGCGGTGGCACTGCGGAGCGGAAGACGCCGAGGAGGCTCGGCGACGGCGGCGTGGGAGACGAGCTTGGCGATGTTGTGGGCTCTCCACGGCGACGCGCAAAGCAGGGCCGAGGAGGAAGGGCGCCGGGGAGGGCGGCGAGGCGGAGCTTGCAGGCGGCGGCACGGCGACGAGGTCGAGGAAGGAGGCGGGATCGAGGGGCTCGGGGCCGCAATGGCGGGGCTTGAGCGGTGGGCCCGGTGACGTGGCCGAGGTCGCCGAGCTCCGGCGAGGGCAGCGGTGGCGACCAGGGATCGGAGCAGGGGCAGATGGCGTCGGTAAGCGAGCGGAAGGAGGAGGGGAACACGAGGGGGGCGGGGGAGCATGGTCGGTCGCGTGGTGGTGGGGCCAAGGCGTGGGGATCGGGGCTGGTGGAGGCGTGGCGATCTGGGCAGGGAGACGTGGGGGGACGCGTCTCTCGTCGGATGGGGCCAGGTGGTGGAGGCGTGCGAGTGGTGTGCGTGTGTGTGCAAGGGAGGTTGGCAGGTGGAGGGGGTGGCGCCAGGAGGCTGAGGTGGCGCACAGGGAGGTGAGGTGGCCGGCCAGGATTGGGCGGGGTGAGGTGGCAGCTGGAGAGAGAGAGAGTGGCGGCGGGGTGGGGAGATGGTTTGGGGTTAGGGTTTGGTTAGGATTAGACTAGGTTTTGGATAGTTTGGACCGGGTATTAGGCTGCTGGCTTGCTGGGCTTTTGGCCTGGCAGGCTGGCGGCCTCCTCGGTAAAACATTTTTATTTAACTTTTATGTTTAAAATACTTTTGCAAATAATTTTTAGGAAAAATAAAAGACCCAGACGAGAGACAGGGTTTTGATTTGAATAAAGATGGGGGGTATTTTAGAAAACAAAACTAGGCTTTTAGAAAATAGTTTTAGACAAAACATATGCATGATGATGACGATGCTCAAATGCAAGGTGGCATGATGACATAAGCATGCGGTCATGATGATGTAATGCACAAAAACACCACGATTTTCTAGTAGTGGTTTTAGCGGGATGCCACAGTGCACTAGTTTAGCGAAGAGATAGTGAAATACAAGTGGTATGGATAATTATAAGTGGTAACGGTGCTAGAGAAGAGCTTGACGAGTAGGAAGAGACTAAGGGCAATCTGAAATAAAGGTGGAAGCAAGCAAACATGTAACAGATCTAGTTGCAAACGGTGTTACAATGCTTAGAAACAAGGCCTATGGATCATAATTTCACTAGTGAATACTCTCATATAAATATCTTCTCTTTATGATGCTACTCTGAACTACTCTCCAGTTGGACACTCTAATCCATGGTAGGGCTATAACAGCACACCTCAATGTTCGCTTTCCCCATCTAGATAACCCCTCACTGTCACCTTGAGCGCTAGATGGTTCCAACAAATACCACAATTTCATAGAGACATCCAACTCTAAATATTACTCATAACAAGTATTTGTAATCTCTAGCCTAAGTGCCACCATGGTGTGCACGCTATCACTTTCACACATGTGGGGAGAGACAGAGATCTATTAAAGCACTTGAGTAGCAAGGTAGATCTACTTGATTACAGAGCTCATGATCACAATATGATCATGCATAGAGAGAGAGGTGAACACATAGCTACCGGTAGAACCCTTAGCCTCGAGGAAGAACTACTCCCTCATCATCATGGGAATCAGTAATAGCGATGGAGATCGTGGTGGAGATAGATGGAGATGGCTCTAGGGGCATTTCCCCGTCCTGGTAGGGTGCCGAAATAGAGACTTTCTGTCCCTCGAATCTCCCCTTCGGTGGCGGCGGCGCTACGGAACTTTTCGTGGCTAGAGGCTGGATGATTTAGGGTTTTCTCATCAGGAGGCTTCTTATAGGCGAAGGGGCGATGTTAGAGGGTGGACCAGGGGCCCACACCACCTGGTGGCACGGCTAGGGGGACCCGCGTCATCACATGGTGTGGCCAGCCCCTGGCCCCTCTCCGTCTCGTCTTCTGGCTCCGTGAGTCTTCCGGTAAAATATCTACTTTGGCTTTTGTCTGGTCCAATTCCGAGAATATTAATTTTCTGGCTTTTCTAGAACCAAAAACAGAATAAAACTAGCAACTAGCATTATGGCATCTTGTTAATAGGTTAGTTCCAGAAAATGTGTAAACATACTCCAAAGTGTGGACAAAACATAAGAAAGTAGATATAAAACAAGCATTGCACATCAAAAATTATAGATACGTTTGCAACGTATCAAGCCGCTGAGGGAGTTGGCAGTGGTGAGGACGTGCACGTCATCGGTCGTCTCCTCCAGCGGCTTCGGCTAGAACGCTCTTATGTCTGAACAGTTGGACTTGTAAGCGTTCGCGCAACCTCCGCTGTAGTGGAGCACAGGAACAGCGAGAAGGTCCAATCCACGGGTGTAGCGTGACACGCGTGTCGGTTGAGACAGCGAGGCAGGATCAAGAACTAGGTGGAGCGTCGGAGGCGCAGCAAGGAGCATTAGCATGCGTCTGATGTGCAGCGGTAGGAGAATAGGAGGGTTTAGACCTTTTTTTATTGGGAGAGGAGGTAACCAGCACGACCTCCACAATCAGAGAGCTCCACGATCAGCATCGGCAGTTGCCATGGATCTATTTGACCGGTGGTTTCTAGCAGACTATGGAAGAATGGGAGACAGCACGGCTAGGGATGGGCCAGGAGACATAGGAAACGGGGAAGGGAGCCATCGACAGCGTGGCGCATGGGATAGAGAAATGGGGGACGGGAGCCAGGACGGAGCACCGGCGGTGCGGCAAGGAATCAAGGATGGGTGGGGAATTTTTTTCTCCTTGTTGGCTGTTGCGAGAGGAGAGGTCAAGAGTTGAGACAATGGTCGCGTGGGGTTACCTCAGCCGATTTGTTTAGCATTTTGTTTACCGGTTTTTTAGCATGGGAAGGAGAAGCAGTGCGGGGGGGGGGGGGGGAGGAACCGACGTACCACCATCATGCCGTCTTTTCCTGTAAGAAGTAGTAGAGATAACGCTCTTGGTAAAAAGATACATAGCGTTGAACTCAACTTACATCAACAAACTGTACATATAGGATAGATGACATCCGAAGAATCTAAAACCAAGTGTAGCGCGAAGAGCAGACTAACAACTACTCTGATGAGCATGAGAGCTTGCTGGACAGGAAAATTTGTCGGGGCGAAGCTCACCCTAGATTCCAGACCGGATCACCAACAAATGTTGCACACTATCGAGCACGAACAATGTCATTGGGATATAGCTCACCCTACAGCTAAGGCCGACTCACCAACAGGATACACAGTTTGATACACACACAACACCAATAGAGACAACCACCAGGAGAACTGCTTCGCCGCCCACGCCACTGACGCACACCAAGGAAGATCCAAAGCAAGGAATATCGAGGGTGTATACCAAGATACAAGCATAGACGGAGAAAGCACATCGAAGAAACAACACCATCTGAAGAGGCCTCAACCTCCGCCACCTAACCAGTGGCGGAGCTAGAAATACACGGGAGTTGGGGAAAAACCTTGTTGCTGCTTCCTGCTGCGTCTAAAAAAATCCCAAAGAAACAACATTGAAATATCCTAAGCTAGCTCAGGTTTTTGTGGAGCATCACTGATCGAGCCCGAGAAGCTGCCAGGTCACCAGGAGGTGGCTCGGCCACTGCACCTAACCTCTAGAGAGATACACACCATGAGCTCCAATGCGGCATCTTCAGGAAGATCTCGATGCAAAGTGCCACCACTACCGAATATGAGGATCTTGGGTTTTCACCTGGATCACGCATGAGGATAGAGAGAAGACGCAATAACTCCTTCAAGAAGGGGAGAAAATGTCCATGTATGTCATTGTCGTGGACCGGGAAAATCATGGGAGAGAGTTTCCCATCGACATGGCCTCTCCACCTCCCACACATGGTGATGGACGACACCAAGATGGACTACACAGCTATAAGAGGATGTCACTTGCCAAGCATGCCCTGTCCTCAGGTAGTGCCCACTGACCAGCACTAGTACCACAGGCATGCCCGCCAACCCACATGGTTCACACCATCCATGGCCACCATCTCGGCGTACACACTCCCACGTTGTTGAACTAATCCGGAAACCAAGTAACACCGCCGCCAAGAGGATGTCCCTCGGCCAGAAGGACAACCTGACTGGCAACCACATCACAAACCCACCCAGATCTCGCCAAGAGAAGACATACATCAATATTGGAGGTCCGTAGCCACCACTACTGACTCATACGCCTATTATAGGGCAGAAAAGTCGATGGGACCAAGAGGCCCCGAGCACCTGCCCCTTACCATGGATGTCAGATGGTCAGAAGCTTCTTCGTATTCGCACGGTAAGGTCAACCCTTACTTAGCTCCCAAAACATGCAGGGGATGCGCAGCTGCTTCGGCCCGCTTGCATGTGAGGTGATCTTTGATGACCCACAAGTATAGGGGGTGTATCGTAATATTTTCTATAAGTAAGAGTGTCGAACCCAACGAGGAGCAGAAGGTGCTGGCTAGTGGTATGGATCAGGAATTCTCTGCAAATACTTAGCAAACGGATTTATAGGGTTTTTTGATAAAGCAAGTAAACAAAGTACAAGTAAATAAAATACAGTAGGAATAAATGAAGCAAGTGGCCCAATCCTTTATGCAGCAAAGGACAAGCCGATTGTATTACTTAAGATGACCAAACGTTCTCGAGGACACATGGGAAGACTGTCAAGTGCTTTCGCTTCATATAGTTGATTAATCTTCTTTAGCTTGCTAAGTGTTGTGTGGGTGAACCTATGCTAATGTACCGACCTTCCTAGGACTAATACATACTTGTGATTATACCCCTTGCAAACATCCGTAAGTACAAGAAAGTAATTAAGGTAGAAACCTAACCACAGCTTTAAACTCTAAGACCCTTACGTCCCTTGTGCAATGGTTTCCTAACAGGGGTTCAGGTTTCTGTCACTCCGGCAACCCCTACGATTAGTAGCCAAATACACAATGCATTCCCCAAGGCCCATATAGGTGAAGTGTCATGTAGTCGACGTTCACATGACACCACTAGAACAAGTACACCACAACTTAAATATCAAACTAATGAATCTTTCTCAACACAACTCCACTACCAACAACATGACTTCTCCCATGTCCTCAAGAACAAAACGAACTACTCACAAGACATCATATGGATCATGATCAGAGATGTAATAATGATGTATAACAATCTGAACATAAACAATAATTCAATGGTTCACTCAATAGCATCAACTACAAAGAGTAATCAACACCGGGAAAGTTTCCCCTATGAACTATGCAAGATTCAACACAATTGTTACAGCAATATGGAGATGGTGATGAGGGTGCTGATGGTGGTGATGATGATGATGATCCCGATGAAGTCAAGCTTGATGGTGGTGTTGAAGGCGACGATCTCCCCTCTCCGGGAAGAAATTCCCCCGGCAGAAATCTGTCTGCCGGAGAGATCTTTCTCTCTCGGTGTTTTCCGCCCCGCTGAGGCGGCGGAATCTTTCTGTGGTCGCTCCTCGAGTCTTAGGGTTTCGGGAGGATAATATACGCCAGAGGGGAGTGCCAGGGGTGGACCAGGGCGGCTACACCACCTGGTGGCGCGGCCTAGGGTGGCCCGCACCAGGGGTGGTGTGGGCCCCCTATGACCCATCTTCAGCTCCCCTTCTGGCTTCCTTCGTCTTCTGGAAAAATAGGATTTTCCGTATATTTTCCAGGATTTTCTGATCTTCGCGAATTTTGCCTCCAAAAAGCACATTTTCCATCAGAATCCTGACTGCAGTGGTCCATGCTCCAAAAGTCATCAACCATGCAAAAACAGATGAAATAACATAAGTATCACCTCTCAATACGAAATATATCAATAAATAATAGTGAATTATGACATAGAATAGTGATCAAAATGGACGTATCAACTCCCCCCAAGCTTAGACTTTGCTTGTCCTTAAGCGAAACTAAGCTCAATAAACATGGCCTCAGGTTTATGGAGTGAAGAGTCGATAAAAGAATATGGACAAGAAGCATCACATTCATCAATACATATCATAATAGAAGACAACTCACTATTATATAACTCAACTTGTAATAGGTAAAGGAAACACAATAAAGATACATGAAGTAAATCATAATTGGTAATGGCAAACTTAGCTCTTGGTCGAAGAATAGTTGATAATTTGCTGGAGTTCACAAATAACTGGTTCAATGATAGCTTTCAAAGTAGTAAACATCAAGATAAGAGCAAAGTGCAAAACGAGGAACATAAGAAACATGATTGAATAAATCATCATATGAATGAATGAAACACAACAACTCAAAGTACTTGCTGAGATAGAAGGGAGTAGGTTTACTGACTCAACTACAAAGTAAAAGAAAGGCCCTTCGCAGAGGGAAGCGGGGATTGCAGGTCTCATAAAGAGCTCCCAAAAATTATGATACTTACTAGCTTTCAGCTCTCATTGCCCCTATCATAGGCATCTTTAGGTGATTAAGGTTAAAGTGATCAAATATGAGGATATGCATTGACAAGTTGTAAATTGAGAATCTCATGTCCCTTGAATACGAGGGCCGCTCCTCATGCTACTCAAGTTTAGTCACCGGTAAGTTCTTGTCATCGTAAGCATATGTGTATCATAGAGAACCACCAACGAGGTACCCCTTGCCCGATGATACGGAAGAATCCCCATATCAAAATGGCAAGGCATGGAGACAACAAGCATCTCAGCAATCTTCTTATTTACCATGGGAATATGGTGTTTTTTTCTCTCTTTCCTCTTTTCATAATCTCTTTTTTTCTCTTTTTCTCAATATCAGACTCTTTTTTTATAAGAAGAATGCTTCATAGATACTCGTTATGGTTACGCTGCAGGTTTGCACCATGTCAGCATGGATTAGACCAGCGGCCCAGGCGTTTCTGTAACACACATGCATAACTCCATGGACTTACAAGCTCCCCTTTCATTTCACACCGACGACATCCATAGACAAAAGAACATGATATCAACTTGGTACAAAGTACCAGTGCAATGTTGAAAGCGTTCCCCATGGCAGCATGGTTCTGCTAATTCACAACTTACAAAGCGCAAGCATATACGCAACATAGGTGAGCACAATGGTTCAAGTTTATTAAGTGCAAGAAAAGTAAAGTGTGCAATCAAGTTCGTGAGAGCTTTAATCACTAATTTTCACATAACAAGTTTAATTTGGAAGGTAGACAAAACAAGAATTTACTTGGAATAGCAATAATGCCACTAGGTAGGTATGGTGGACACAAATGGCAAAGGTTTTGGTTTAAAGGAGTGGATGCACGAGAAGAATTCCCTCTCGGTACAGGTTTTTGGCTAGCAAGGCTGGGTAGCAAGTACAAGAGTTGAAGGAAACAAACAAACATACAATGATAAAGAACAAACATGCAATCTTCCTTGGAAGCACAAAAGATCTTAACTAGAGAAAGCTAAACTTATGAGCAAATCAAGAAATAAAGGTGATGAAATTATATTTCTTAGAGTACTTTAATCTTTTTCATTCAACTCTCAAAAATAGTGTTGCTATTGACCGAGCCAGGTCTGCCAAAACCAACTAAATTAACTCAATGATCCCAAAATGCCACCAATACTAACAACAAGATCAATCATATAACCACGAATTGAAAACTAATATAAGCTATGAAAAAGAGTGAATGATAGAACTTCTCATTAATATTCCATAACGGCAGCTCACACCAAGGGATACATATCTAACGAGAGAGGGGACACTTCCATAATGCAAATCATCCTACATAATAACTTCTTTATTCATGATATGACTCTACTAAAAAGGTAAAAAGATAGAAGATAGTGATGTGATACCGCGGCACTCCCCCAAGCTTGGAACAAACCAAGGGGATGCCAAACGTGATGACGAATTACTCCTTCGGCGGTGGTGGTGTCCTCTCGATGAGCTTCTTGACCAATTTCCCCAAGTCCTCAATCTCGAAGGTGAGGGTACGAATCAACTCCAAGTTGTGCTCGATGCGGTGCATGATCATGTCAGATTGTGCATCCTAGCTCTTGTGATTCTTTTTCTGTTCTTCCCTCTTGGAGTATTCTTTTCCTGCATGGTTATGGATAAAGGTATGGAAGGGACTCTTGGTGCTTGGAGAAGGTGTCCTTGGTGCCAAATAGTGACGTGGAGGTTTCCCTCCAGTTGACATCCGTGCAGTCCTTCTGATCCTGGCAGGGTTCGCCACCACTCCAATGCTTGCAATGGTAGTGCCGGTGTGCTTTGCCTCCTATTCACCTTCACTCTTGATCTCCTTCTCCTTCCCGGGGTCTTGGAGGTCTTCCTCCATAGGCTCCTTCCCTTTATCCTTGGTGGACACCATTGTGCTTCTAACTTTCAAAGAGTATGTCCTGGCAGAAACAGATCGAAATAAAAACACGATGAAAACACGATATACGAACCTCGGGGGATTATATATTACGAAGTTTCATAGCAAAAGGAAGGTACTGGGAGAAAACGAATTGGAGGCGGAGTCCGGGGTGGACTCACCACCTGGTGGCGCGGCCATGGGTGGGCCCGCGCCACAGGGTGGTGTGAGCCACCCTGGCTCCGTTTCTGTCCCTCTTTCGCTTCGTAGCTTTCCTTATTGTCTAAAAAGTAAAAAAAAATATTTGGATAGTATCTTCGTGGAACTTTTCTTACCAAAACCGTTACCTATTTGAAAACAGACTCTGCAGGTCTCTGAATTTGGTATCTAGTAGATTCTTCTAAGGTCACCACTTGAATAACATCAATATCTTCATCTTCATACACTTATTACTTGAGTCATGAAACCTTTCTCTTCCTTATTACACCATTATCTCCACTACCTGGAAATTTCTTTCACACAAAACTTCACATAGTTCTCATTAGGAACATTAGTATAAGTGAAGTGATAAAACCTTTTGAGTCCAACTTCAACTAAAAACCATCAAAACATAAGCTACTATAGTAACTCCTTCCGAAAACCCAAAAAGAATTCAAAAAGGAAATCGAATAAAGAAGCAAATGCAAGATTGGCAAAATTTGTCAAAGTAGACCAGCAGGTAAAGATCAATTTTTTCGAAAATCTTTTGTTGCTCAAATCAAAAAGTGCAAGACTAACTAAAGTTAAATAAAAACCTGGGACAGAAGCACAAACAATTACAGCTCAATCCGACGTACAGAGATCTCTCACGAATTTTTATGGTGAAGCACAAAAATCTGTTTCAGGACAGCAACTTTCCCAAATATTACTTCTCTCTCATTAGAGGTTGATCTTGACACAAAAACAAAACAGAACGGATAAGGAGCGGTTATTACCGAAGTAATAACTTCCAAGACTGAAAGAAACAAAAACAAACTGAAAGTAAAAATAAATTGGGTTGCCTCCCAAAAAGCTCTTTCTTTATAGCCATTAAGATGGGTATGAAGAATTTTGAAGATGCTCACATAGGAATATGAATTGAAGCGAAAGAGAGCATTAAGAAGCAAACATACACACATTTAAGTCTAACCCACTTCCTATGCAAGGGAATTTTGTAAACAAACAAGTTGTTGAAACCAGAGGCTACAAACATAGGAAGGCAAAAGAAGTGCAACATAAAAACTTCCAGCATAAAACGAGGAAACTTGATATTATTGAGATACATAAGAACACTTTTCCCTCTCTCATAGTAACTTTCAGTATCATGCATAAACTTAACAATATAAATATCACAAGGACCATCATAGCAATGATCACTTATTCTAACAGAAAACACAAGAATACTAGCTCTCATAACACTACTATGTGAAACAATATTAGAGGTATCCTTACAAAGGATAGTGTGTCCCTTTTTTCCATATTTAGTACCAAACTCTTTCACATTTGCTATTATAGGTTCATCAACCATTTGTTTATCAGGTTCAACAGCTTTATTTGCACTTTCATTAATCATACTAGCTATCATAGAATGTTCATTTATCTTAACTGGGAAAGGCATTTTCTCAATGTAAGGTTTAGGTAAAACATGATTAGTAGTATAAACTTCAGTATTTCTTGTAGGAACACTCTTAGCAATATCTTTATAAGGTTCATGATACTTATTCCACTTCTTTTTAGGCACTTCAATATAGGAAGCAAAAGCATTAAAATAAGAAGCAATAGCTTGAGAGTCTAGACCATAAGCATTTTTAATATTTTGAAAGTCGTTAGTTCCCATAAAAGATTAAATGCATTCATAATCATAATTTATACTTGACTTTCTACCTTTGTTATTCTCCCAAGCTTCAGTATTATCTCGAATACGGTCCAGAAGATCCCATTTAGCTTCTTCTTCCATGCGAATGAATGATCCAGCACAAGAAGCATCCAATAAGTCTTTATCATGTAGAGAGAGCCTTGCATAAAAGATATTGGTAATAATATTATTGGGGAGCTCATGAATGGGACATTTTAGCATTAGTAACTTCAGTCTCCCCCAAGCTTGAGCTGTACTCTCTCCATCAAGAGGCCAAAAGTTGTATATTTGATTCCGATCTTTATGAATCTCACTAGGAGGATAAAACTTTGAATAAAAGAGAGGCACTATTTCCTCCCATTCAAGAGCTTGACCATTCTTGAACAGCTTATACCATTCCTCAGCTCTTCCTTTTAGCTAGTGAGAATAACTTCTTCTTAACTTGATCTGTAGTAATACCTACACACTTGAACAACCCGCATAATTCGTGTATAAAGAGTAAATGATCACCAGGATGGACAGTTCCATCCCAAACATAGTAGTTATCCATAACACGATCAATAATTCTTGTAGGTATTTTAAAAACATCATTCTCAGCGGGTGGTGGCTTATCTACTACCTTAGCAGTGGTAGTAGCATTACCAAATAAGAAACTCAGCGAATTATCCATAACAAAAACAAAGCAACTAACAGAAGTAAACAATACTCACAGTAGAAGTTTCCTTTACCAGTTCCACTCTCCAATAGCGCTTCACTCCCCGGCAACGGCGCTAGAAAATAGTCTTGATGACCCACAAGTATAGGGGGTGTATCGCAGTATTTTCTATAAGTAAGAGTGTCGAACCCAACGAGGAGCAGAAGGTGTTGGCTAGTGGTATGGATCAGGAATTCTCTGCAAATACTTAGCAAACAGATTTTTAGGGTTTTTGATAAAGCAAGTAAACAAAGTACGAGTAAATAAAAGACAGTAGGAATAAATACAGCAAGTGGCCCAATCCTATATGCAGCAAAGGACAAGCCGGTTGTATTACTTAAGATGACCAAACGTTCTCGAGGACACATGGGAAGACTGTCAAGTGCTTTCGCTTCATATAGTTGATTAATCTTCTTTAGCTTGCTAAGTGTTGTGTGGGTGAACCTGTGCTAATGTACCGACCTTCCTAGGACTAATACATACCCCTTGCAAACATCCGTAAGTACAAGAAAGTAATTAAGGTAGAAACCTAACCACAGCTTTAAACTCTAAGACCCTTACGTCCCTTGTGCAATGGTTTCCTAATGGGGGTTCAGGTTTCTGTCACTCCGGCAACCCCTACGATTAGTAGCCAAATACACAATGCATTCCCCAAGGCCCATATAGGTGAAGTGTCATGTAGTCGACGTTCACATGACACCACTAGAAGAAATACACCACAACTTAAATATCAAACTAATGAATCTTTCTCAACACAACTCCACTACTAACAACATGACTTCTCACATGTCCTCAAGAACAAAACGAACTACTCACAAGACATCATATGGATCATAATCAAAGATGTAATAATGATGTATAACAATCTGAACATAAACAATAATTCCATGGTTCACTCAATAGCATCAACTATAAAGAGTAATCAACACCGGGAAAGTTTCCCCTATGAACTATGCAAGATTCAACACAATTGTTACATCAATATGGAGATGGTGATGAGGGTGCTGCTGATGATGATGATGATCCCGATGAAGTCCAGCTTGATGGTGGTGTTGATGGCGACGATCTCCCCTCTCCGGGAAGGAATTCCCCCGGTAGAAATCTGTCTGCCGGAAAGATCTTTCTCTCTCGGTGTTTTCCGCCCCGCTGAGGCGGCGGAATCTTTCTGTGGTCGCTCCCCGAGTCTTAGGGTTTCGGGAGGATAATATACGCCAGAGGGGAGTGCCAGGGGTGGACTAGTGAGGCCACACCACCTGGTGGCGCGGCCCAGGGTGGCCCACGCCAGGGGTGGTGTGGGCTCCCTGTGACCCATCTGTAGCTCCCCTTCTGGCTTCCTTCGTCTTCTGGAAAAATAGGATTTTCCATATATTTTCCCGAATATTCTGATCTTCGCGAATTTTGCCTCCAAACAGCACCTTTTACATCAGAATCCTGACTGCAGCGGTCCATGCTCCAAAAGTCATCAACCATGCAAAAATAGATGAAATAACATAAGTATCACCTCTTAATACGAAATATATCAATGAATAACAGTGAATTATGACATAGAATAGTGATGCAAAATGAACGTATCAATCTCGACCTCCACTAGTCTGCATGCACGAGGATAGCGTCACCGTCGACCGTGTGGGACAAGCCTGGCGGTGGTGCGGGAGGTGGTAGGCTAGGGGTTGGGATCACCTCTGGGCGCCCATGAGAGCGACCCGGGAGGCCTAATATGTCTTTCCTCCTATATATTTTCATGTAATGCTAGGTTTACAAAGCGCTGTAATCGGGGAGGTGGAGTTCACCATTGCTCGTGAGAAGCTAACAAAGCGGTGCAAGACGTATCAAGGTTATGTTACGATTGTAATTCTTGCAACTTCATTTCAGTAAACTCATGGACAACATAAATTATTTAATGATTAATAAAGTTGGCCATGATTGTGTTCGTGGAAAAAGAAATGTGCACTCTGATCCCCTTCGTCCGTGGATGCACCTTAAGTTTTCAAGAATCTTGAAGGTAATTTCATGGACACTCAAGATGAAGGAAGTAAAACCCAACAAGTGCCATTTTGTCGATATCAGGCTTAAGAGCATATCTATTCACATGCTCCAAACGATGTCCAGGAATAGCCGGATGGGGCGTATGGGGCATGACACATGTTCGAGAATGCTACCCAGTCGCTTCCCCAATACATAGTCGACACTTGGGCATTTTTCCTAAAATAATTCACTTATTGGATCTTCTACACAATCTATTATTAAAAACATGGCTAGGGTGGTGATGTAGCCACATAAAAACCTGGGAAAAAATAGGCTGCTAGAAATTCACTCATATGATCTTCTTGTAGGGTTCCATAGCAAAAAACAAAAAATTCCAACTATGCGAACACTAATACCAGGATCTATACTATGTAGACATAAGTAACGAAAAGAGAGAGATGGTATTCATACCCTTGAAGACCGAGGTAAACCTTATGCAGGAAGGCGTATGTTGATGAAGTCGAGCAGCTTCAAGCACCCTAAGTGTGGTGCCTACAAAGTACTACACACGTCCGGTGTAGGCGATGTCTCCCGGGCTCTGATCCAGCCGAGCGGCTGAAGAAGAAGATGGCGGATCGAAGATCACATGACGGTAGTGTCAAAATGTAGAACTCACAACCCGTGAGGTCCTCTCCAATATTACGGAGAAGTCCTCGATGGAAGTGAGAGAGAGAGAATGGGAGAATGGGATGATTCCAAAGGGGAGGGGGAGACCCCTATATATAGTGGGAGGGGAGGGTGCACCCCCAAGGGGTAGGCGGTGTGGGACTAATGCCCACACCTTCCAGCCACCAAGGTGCAGCCGCCGGCCCTAGGTGGGCCCCACTTGGGCGGCCCACTAAGCCTTGGCCGGCTGGACCTCTTCCCTAGGCACCTTGCCCCTTTGGGCCTCCCATCCGGGTGAGGCCCAATAGCAATAGGCCGCCTTTAAAAATAAAATAAATATATATATTTAAATATTAATTCTCCAATTAACATGAAACACATATATTATTATATTCCTTTACGCCGGAACACCTTGCGGACCCCCTCCGATCTTCATCGGATGTTACTCGGAACAATTCTAGTTTCTCTCTCTATTTCTCCTACGATACTGCATCTACCCTAAGTGTCCCCACCCTTAAGTGTGACATTCTTTGGTTAAGAAACATTTCGGACATGATTGAGACATCTCTCATATAAATGATCATCAGAGGAACCTGGATGGCCATGTTGACCCCCGTGCATTTAACGAATCTTACCGCTCGAACCGTAAACGTTGTTTCCCATTCCATTTGTAATATGATACCTAGTTCATCTGAGACTTGATCTTCGGTATCCTCATACCTTAGTCCGGTATCATTGTCAATGAACTTGTTTACTCATTCCCATGTCGTTGCATTTCGTGACCAAGTCACACGCTTGCAAGCTTCATTAATGCAACGTCACCGAGATGGCCACATGTATCTATCCATTACATGGATTGACAAATCATGGTCTTGATATGTACTCCTCTACGCGTCCCTTTGGAAAACCTGAGTAGCACATTTTTGATCACCATGTTAGAGATGATGCTTGATACCATCAAAGCTTCCTCCAAAACGGTGATTTGCATTATCTCACAGTCCAAGGATCAGGTTGCGAGGTTTTCTATGTTTATCATCAATGGTGAACTTTGTAACTATATCTCATTAAGATATACTTGTCAGATGTTTGTCTATCGCATCATTCAACCAATGACATGACCTCATTGTCAATTGGCATAAATTCCCATGATCTTGAAACCCAGATCATCCTCATGACCAATGAACTAGTTTGCTAGAGATAACTAGAGACACAGTTTGTTTACATACAACACGTTTATTAATGTTTCGTATTAATACAGTTATAAGACAGTATGAAATGTATGATGAACATAAAAGATATATATCAAACAATACACTTTATTATTTGCCTCTAGGGCATATCTCCTTCAGTCTCCCACTTGCACTAGAGTACAAATAAACCTTGTTTACAATAGGCAGGAACCTAACACCGATGGCATCTCGGTGTTGTTCGTGCTTGACTTGTAGGAGAGCTTTAGTCAAAGGATCTGCCACATTCAGATCCGTGTGTACATTGCAAATCTTGATTTCACCTTCGTCAACGTTCTTCCGGATGACGTGAAACCGAAGCTTGATGTGTTTGGCCGTGGAATGAATCCTTGGTTCCTTTGTGTTTGCAATAGTGCCCATGTTGTCACAATAGATTGTCACGGGGTCTTGCACACTTGGAATGACTCCTAGTTTGATGATGAAATTCCTTAGCCAAACAACTTCATTCGCCGCATCAGCTGTAGCAATGTATTCAGACTCCATTGAAGATTGTGCCACCACCGGCTGCTTCTTGCTCTTCCAGCTTACCGCCCCACCATTCACTAGGAACACAAATCCTGTCTGAGATTTCGAGTCATCAAGATCTGAGTTCCAGATCGCATCCACGTAACCGGTTACGTTTAGAGCTTCATCACTTCCTCCATAGACTAGGAACATATCCTTCATTCTCTTGAGATACTTTAGGATATTCTTCACAGCTGTCCAGTGATCTGATCCTGGATTACTTTGGTATCAGCTTGTCATACTAAGAGCCAATGCCACATCAGGCCGATTACTTAGCATTGCATACATGATAGATCCTATTACTGAAGCATAGGGGGCATAAGACATCCTTTCTCTATCAGTATCAGTTGTTGGACAGTGATTCAAACTCAGTGTGATATTCTTCATCATTGGCACAAAACCCATTTTGGCATCTTCCATTTTGAACCTATTCAAAATATTTTCGATGTAAGTACTTTGACTTAATGCAATTAGGTGCCTTGATCTATCTCTATAGATCTTGATTCCTAATATGTATGCAGCTTCACCTAAGTCCTTCATGAAAGATTGACTACTCAAATATGCTTTCATGCTTTTCATAAGTTCCACATCATTTCCCATGAGTAATATGTCATCCAAATATACTACTAGGAAAGCCACTGAGCTCACACTCGCTTTCTTATAAACACAGAACTCTTGTTGATTTTGGATGAATCCAAAACTCTTAATCACTTGATCAAAACGTTGGTTCCAACTCCAAGATGCTTGCTTCAATCCATAAATGGATCGCTCAAGTTTGCACACCTTTCCAGCATCCTTAGGATCAAAAAACCCTTTCGGTTGCATCATATACAACTCTTCATGAATGTATCCATTTAGGAACACGGTTTCGACATCCATCTATCATATTTCATAGTCGAAGTGAGCAGCAATTGCTAGTAAAATCCAGACAGCTTTAAGCATCACTACGGGAGAGAAAGTCACATCGTAGTCAACTCCTTGAATTTGTCTAAACCCTTTCTGACAAGTCGAGCTTTGTGAATGGTCACATTGCCATTTTCATATGTCTTTTTCTTAAAGATCCATTTATTTTCCAAGGCCTTACGGCCTTGGGGAAGATCTACCAAAGTCCAAAGTTGGTTTTCATACATCGATCCTATTTTTGATGTCATGGCTTCTAACTATTTCTTGTAATCAGCACTATCCATAGCTTCTTCATAATTTGTAGGTTCTTTCTGTTCATCTAGTATGATAGACATCACAAGGCTACTGTACCAATCAGGAACGGTACGAACTCTTGTAGACTTGTAAACCGTAGGAATTTTGATGTTGTTGTCTTGATCATTATCATTAGGCTCTTCTTCTACGTTGGAGAGTGGTTCCGAAACGGCTTTTGTTGTGCTACTCAGAATTTGGAGAGAAGGTTCAACAACTTCATCTAACTCAATTTTCCTTCCACTAACTCCTTTAGGGAGAAACTCTTTCTCAAGAAAGGTGTCATTTTTCGTGACAAACGTTTTGCCTTCAGCTTGGTTGTAGTTTTTTGACGTAAGTCTCATGTGCCCAAACTTTCAGAAATGACAACTTTGGCTTCTTTCCATACCATATCTCATATGGGGTTGTCTCCACGGATTTGGACGGTGCTCGGTTTAAAATAAAAGCGGCGTTCTAAAACAAATCCCCAAAACGACACAGACAAATCAGTCAAAGACATCATGGACTGCACACTATCTAATAGAGTACGGTTACGTCGTTCCGACACACCATTACGTTGTGGTGTTCTAGCTGGTCTAAGTTGTGGGATGATCCCAGAGTCCTTCAAGTGCATGTTAAAATTATAACTCAAATACTCGTCTCCCTGAGCCAATCGAAGGTGCTTGATTTTCTTGTTAAGTTGATTCTCTACTTCTTTCTAAAATTCCTTGAACTTTTCAAAGGTTTCAGATTTGTGCTTCATTAAGTAGATATATCCATATCTGCTTAAGTTGTTAGTAAAGGTAACAAAATAACGATAACCATTGCGTGTTGAGACGCTCATTCCGCATACATCCGTATGTATGATTCCTAGTAGGCCTGCAGCTCTCTCCATTATGTCAGAGAAGGGTGTCCTAGTCATCTTGCCCATTAGGCATGGCTCATATGTATCGAGAGATTCGGAATCTAATGATCCAAGAAGTCCATATGAATGGAGCTTTTTCATGCACTTTATGCCAATGTGACCAAGATGAGAATGCCACAAAAACATGGAATTATCATCATTATGCTTACAACGTTTAGTATCAACACTATGGATGTGAGTATTGCAATCAAGATCCAGTAAGAATAAACCATTACACATAGGCGCATGAACATATAAAATATTATTCATATAAATAGAACAACCATTTGTTCTGGATTTAAATGAATAACGATCTTGAAACAAGCAAGATCCACTCACAATATTCATACACAATGCGGGTACATAGTAGAATTTATTCAAAACTAAAATTAATCCTGATGGCAAACATAGAGGTAAAGTGCCGACAGCCACCACGTCGACTCTCGATCTGTTGCCAATGCGCATCGTCACCTCGTCCTTCTTCAGACACCTCTTACTCTGTAGTACCTGCTGAGAGTTACAAATGTGAGCAACAGAACCGGTATCAAATACCCAGGTCTTACTCCTGGCGCTTGTAAGGAACACATCAATAACATGTATATCACATATACCTTTGTCCTTGGTGGCTATCTTGTCGTGTTTCTTGTCTACAAGGTACTTCGGGCAGTTGTGTTTCCAGTGCCCATCCCCTTTGCAGTAGTAGCACGTGGTGCCGGGCTTAGGGCTAGGCTTCGCCATCTTAGAGGTGTTGGCAAAGAACTTGCCATCCTTCTTAGGCTTCTTACCCTTGCCCTTTCCCTTTTGCCCCGGCTTCTTAAAATTGGTGGTCTTATTGACCATCAACACCGTCTTCTCCTTCTTGATCTCTACCTCAGCAGTTTTGAGCATGGCAAACACTTCAGCAAGGGTCTTAGTCATCCCTTGCATGTTGTAGTTCATCACAAGCTCTTGTAGCTAGGGCAGCGAGTGCAGCACCCTATCAATCACGAGCTCCTATGGGATTTTGCAATCCAGGGCGTTCAAACGCTTAACGTAGCCAGACATTTTGACTACATGCTCACTAATAATGATGTGCTCTTCCATCTTGGCAGAGAAGAAGAGCTTGGAAGCATCATACCTCTCTGCCCGAGCTTGTGGAGCAAAGACGGCCTTGAGATCTTCAATGATGTCAAAAGCATTCATTTTCTCAAAACGCTTTTGAAGCTCCGGCTCCGTGGCATAGAGCATTCCACTTTGGATGAGGGAGAAATCATCTGCCTTGGACTGCTAGACATCCTTTTCGTCCTGGGAGGCAGAATCTGCAGGCTTAGCTGGAAGCTCAGCCTCGATGACATAAGTCAACTTGTAGGGGACTAGGAGGATCCTAAGATTGCGGTGAAGTTGGTCCCATCAGTTTTCATCTTGTCCTTCTCGAGGAAAGTGCTAAGGTTGAAGGTGGGTGGGCGAGACATCTACAATGGATTTGCAAAGTGTTTAGACCATGTTCATAATAATGAGTTCAAGTTTTAAACTATACTACCATACTTAAAACAAAAAGAACTCCCACTTAAACGAACATCCCTCCATTCGTTTAGTGACCACATGACCCCAATTCACTACTCCACGCCCGATCATCATGGCCGGCAAAGTAGTTTCAAAGGTGGACATTCCCTAATGTCGATCACATCAACCATGTGATTCATGCTTGACCTTTTGGTCTCTTGTATCTCGAGGCCATGTCTACACATGCTAGGCTCGCTAGTTCTAACTTGTGTGTATTCATAGTGCAACATGGCTTACACCCACTGTATGCAAACACAGATATGTCTGACACCCAATCGTCACGGCCTGCCTCATATCGGAGAACTTTCTTGGTGGCACACACACAAGGGAAACACTATAACTGGAATTCAGTGAGGGATTATCTTACTATGCTACCATCGAATATACTATCATACTAGCATAGTAAGATGCAAGAAGTAATACTTCATAAAGTAAAGTGTCATGGTGTGGTTCTAGCATCTTGATCACCATCAATAGCTTCAATGAAAGTTTCACAAACTTGTCATTGCCATGTATCAACACATGCCCCTATGCAACAATAAAGATAAATGCCTCTATATTATCTAATGCAAGTTTTACGCAGCTTTAAGGCTTTCGCAGTAGAATCCCTTCCCACCTACAAATGTGGAGCCACAACATGGATTCAATGATTGTCGTTTTACTTCCCTTTTCAGGTCCCTCCAATGTTGATGGCATATCAACTACTGTAGAGAGATACACCCCCCCCCCCCCCTAAGCCACTTTCATTGTGGACCAGTCTCGTGAATCACCACATGAGGTCGGTTGGGTCCGCTTCATCAAACAAGGTCGCGATATGTACAAGAACATAAACGAGGGTAGCAACATGAAAATCAATGCCCACATATTGCTATGTGTTCTATCCATACGACATGTCTACCCATAGACCCGCTATGATACCACTATGGGGTTCCGTAGCATAAAATAAAAAAATTCTAACTATGTGAACACTAATACCAGGATATATGCTATGTAGAAATAATAAATGGAAAGAGAGAGACGGTATTCATACCCTTGAAGACCGAGGCACGCCTTACGCAGGAAGGCGTATGTCAATGAAGCCGAGCAGCTTCAAGCACCCCAAGTGTGGTGTCTCCGAAGTACTACACACGTCCGGTGTCGGCGACATCTCTCGGGCTCTGATCCAGCCGAGCAGCAGAAGAAGAAGATGGCTGATCGAAGATCACACGACGATAGTGTGAAAATAGAGAACTCATAACCCGTGAGGTCCTCTCCAATATTACGGAGAAGTCCTCAATGGAAGTGAGAGAGAGAATGGGAGAATGGGATGATTTGAAAGGGGAGGGGAGACCCCTATATATAGTGTGAGGGGGGGTGTGATGACCCACAAGTATAGGGGGTGTATCGCAGTATTTTCGAGGGAAGTGAAACCCAATTTATTGATTCGACACAAGGGGAGCCAAAGAATATTTATCAGCCTTAACAACTGAGTTGTCAATTCAGTTGCACCTGGAAACAATCTTGCTCACAGTAGTTTATCAGTAGCAACAGTTTTGTAGTAGGAATAGTAAAGTAATAGTAGTGGCAAAGCAGAGACAGTAGTAATGAAAACAGTAAACAATGGGATTCGAGTGCGGTAGGCATAGGGATGGATGGACGGGCGTTGCATGGACAAGACAAGCAATCAGAACATAGGGCAATTACAGATAAATAAGATAAAGCACCCAAGTACTAGACAATCCTAGGCATGTGTTCCATATATAGTCATACGTGCTCGCAATGAGAACTTGCACAACATCTTTTGTCCTGCCAGCCCGTTTGCAGCGGGGCCTCTAGGGAACTACTGGCAATTAAGGTGCTCCTTTTAATAGAGCACCGGAGCAAAGCATTAACACTCCATGAACACATGTGATCCTCACATCAAAGCCTTTCCCTTCCAGTTATCCCGATTTTTGTCACTTCGGGGCCATAGGTTCCGTACAACAACGTGTGTATACAACTTGTAGATAAGACCAGGAACAATACTATCATAATGAATCAATAATAAGTTCAGATCTGAAATCATGGCACTCGGGCCCTAGTGACAAGAATTAAGCACAACAAGTTGGAAAAAAAGTCATAAAGCACTAATAAAAGATACTAGGCACCATGCCCTAACAATCTGATGCCATTACATGAACGATCTCATCCAATCCCTACCATCCCCATAGCCTACAGCAGGGGATTACTCACTCATAGATGGGGGAAACATGGATGATCGATGGAGAAGCGATGGTGATGATGATGGCGATGATCTCCTCCAATTCCCCGTCCCGGCAGGGTGCCAGAACGGAGTTTCTGGTGCTGTTTCGTGGAATCTGGTGGTGGCGGCAGAGCGGAACTCCTTCTGGAAAAACGTCGAACCCCCCGAAGTTTTTAGGTCAGAAGGCTCCTTATAGGCGAAGAGAGAGGCCGAGGGGGTGCCTGGGGGGCCCAAACCACCCCCTGGCGTGGCCTGGCCTGGCCCGCGCCACCAGGTGGTGTGGCCACCCCAGGGCTCTTCTCCATCTCGTATTCTGGCTCCTGGAGTCTTCGGGTGAAATAGCATTTTTGGCATATTTTCCGGGATTTTTCCTGATAGTTGATTTTCTACACAAAAAGTAGACACCAAGGCAATTCTGCTGAAAACATCGTTAGTTCGCATTAGTTGCATCCAAATCACACAAGTATAGAGGAGAAACAATAGCAAAAGTGTTCGGGAAAGTAGATACGTTTTGGACGTATCAACTCCCCCCAAGCTTAGCTTATTGCTTGTCCTCAAGCAATTCAGTTGAAAACTGAGTGCGATAAAAGAACTTTCACGAACACATTTGCTTCATATGATGTAAATATTCTCAGCAATGTGATCAACTACTTAGACAGTTCATAATAAAGAATATGCAACTAAGTCTACTTAATAGTCATTGCAAGCTATGAAGAGATTTCAACTCAAGAATAATAAGTAGCATGAAGCATAAACATAAGCAACATTACAATGCTCATAGAAAGGTATGATATAGTGGTATCTCGCTTGCCTTTGATCATGAATTCCAAGGCACCTCTGAAGTTCAAGTGATGACTAGAAGTAAAGATATCAAAGATACAAGCATCAAAGTCATAACACAAATAATCAAGTAATGGAACAAACACAAAGAATGACAACTGTGCTCTCAAGAAGGTGCTCAAAGAATATGTGGAGACTCAACAAGTAGAAGAAAAAGGTTTTGAATAATTTTGAAGGGCTTCCAAATGCTAAAAGTATGGTACTCATTAGCTTTGAGATCTCATTGCCCCTATCATAAGCATCTTTAATGTGGTTAAGGTGAAAGTGACACAACTAAGAGGATATGCTTGAAAAGTTATAAATCGAAGTCTCATGCCCCTTACTTACGAAGACCGATCCTCATGCTACTCAACTTCAGTCACAAGTAAGCTCTTTTCATTGTAAGTATATACGTATCATAGAGAACCGCCAACGGGGTACCCCTTGCACATGACACGGGAGCTATCCCATAATCAAAATACAAGGCAAGCAGACAATGAGCATCTCGGCGATCTTTTTATTTACTATGTGCATAGATTTTTATTGAGGATGCTTCATAGAATGCTCATTATGGTTATGCTGCAAGTTTCCACCATGATTAGGCATGGCTTAGGCTAGCGGCCGAGGCGTTTCTCTAACATACATACAAACTCCATGATCTTACAAGTTCCACTTTTATTTCACACCGCCGGGATCCATAAGCAAAAGAACATGATATAAACTAGGTACAAAATACCTATGAGGCGTTGAAAGCGGTCCCCATGATACATGGTTCTGCTAACTTCCACTCATAAAGCGCAAGCATATGCACAACAAAGAAGGACGCAATGGTTCAGGTTTATTAAGTGCAAGAAAATAAAGTGTGCCATCAAGTTTGTGAGAGCTTTACTAACTAACTTTCTCATAACAAGCAAACATTTTATTCGGAAGAAAATAAGGCATATTGAATATGCACGGAAGTAGCAAATGATGCTAATGGGTAGGTATGGTGGACACTTTAGAAATATTTGGTTTAGGGAGTTGGAAACTTGAGTGAAACATACTCGGTGAAAGTGAAGACTAGCAATAGTAAGGGAGCGACAAACGAGAGAGAAATAGTTGTCATTATCATGTTTGCAACAAAACAAGACTACTCATGGCATGAAAGTGATTCAAGATCCTCAAGGCAAAATAATTCAACAAGGCTTAACTGATTATTACAGTCATGTGCATGCATGAGCACGTGCCAAGTCAATCAAATGAAACATTCAGAGGAGGATACCACGGTGTCATACCAATTTATGAATAGAGCAATGCAAGCAAACATTCATAAGACATGCTACAAACTACGGGCGAGCTGTAGCTAATCATAAGAAAGCAAGAACTACTAAGCATCCAAAGAAAACATACACTCTACATGAACGGACTAAGCATGCCCATAGTGTTGAGTATATGTACAAAAGTGAAAACAAATAGAGTTCATTACCAACCTCTTACCACGCCTCAAGTTGTCATTGATCCTCATTATCGCTCTTCACTTGTGTGGCTTGAATAATAATATGAAACCAATATCCACTGAGGACTGCTGAACCCTGAAGCAAACTCGTAAAAACCAAAGAAGAACGACAAATATTTTTGGTGTTTTCAATTTTTTTAAACAAGAGCCAAAAGGGAAAAACAAACAAAGCAAAATCTTTTTGGGTTTTTCGAATAGTTCAAACAAAGCAAAAAGGGAAAAAAACAAACCAGGGCAAAAAGAAGAAGCAAACCAAAGAGAAACAACAAAAATATTTTTGGTCTTTTTTATGTTTTTGGAAATCAAAATCAAAGAAGAACGAAAACTAAAAAGAGAATGAAAACATGAATATACAAAGTACCAACGCAACATGATATGGAGATGAGTGCGGTGTCGGTGTACCTCCCCCCAATCTTAGGCTTTTGGCCTAAGTGGGTATCAATCCCAAGCTGGCCAGGATGAAGTGTCACCGGGGTACGATGAGGAGGTACCCTCGTCCTGGTGCGAGCTCGAGTACGCCCCTCCGTAATGTGCGGAGTAATCACAGGAGGGCGCATCCTCCTGGTGCTGCTCATGGAAACCCAACAAGCGAAGCTGCTCGTCCACCTCCTCCTTGGAGCGCGACCACGGTCTCCTGTCAACACTAAACAAAGCTGGCTGTGGCAAAACGATCTCCCTTTCATACCCGTCAGTGAAAAGCATCCTATATACTAGATTGTTCAAATCAGAGGTAGCAGTGACAAAGTGATGAGTTTTCATGGCAACAAGGTCAAACCTCTGTGGTCCTAGCATAGCATCATCGGGATCAACTGAAAGACCTAACGCATTGACTACACGCGAGGCAATGATGCCCCCATACATAGGCCCCCTAGCAGCTAGGCGGCGAGCAATAAGCGAGCCAAGATTGTACCGAGTATCATTGTTAAGCGCAGTAGCAAGGAATGCTAAATGATAGTTGGAGATGTTAGTAGTGTTCTCCCTACCCAAAACACTAATGGCAAGATAATATGCAAAGTATCTAAGAGCAAGGAGTTGGATATTTCTTATCTTTCCGCGCTGCGCCACACGGTCATCATCATTGGTCACCCCTCGGTATAGCTCCAGCAAATCAGCGGGTTGCCCTTGAATTTTCTTCATGGTCCCTGTCATACGCACACCTACAATACTGCAAAATCTCTCCAAAGGCATGGTGAAGGGCATATCATAGATTTTAAAAGAGACAGTAGATTGATAGGGTGTGTTAGTAAATGAGAAACTCTCCACAAAAGTTTTGGTGAGCATAGCGTATTGTGCACTCTCATCTTGCATATAAGAGGTCAAAACAACCCTCTCAATCAGTAGAAAGAAATCATCAAGAATACTTGCAGCTTGCAAGAAAGTAAAACAAGGAAAAGAGGATGGGTGAGCATCTCCGTCATCCCTTTCACTGCCGATGCGTGTCGCAATGAGTTCTTCATTGTATGATGGCCTAGCTTGAGAGGCTGTTCTTGAGGGCCTCGACCTCCTAGGTGCATCACTCTCAAATATCTCTCCAAAAGTATGATTGTTCATGCTTGGTATTCTGAAATTTAAACACCTATTAAACAAGTGATTGCAAAGTAAATATAATAAAGGATTCTACTCATAGGGACTTGCAAGAGGCCTAAACATGCATCAAAACTATATCTCTAAGAATCAAACAAGCTTACAAGCTCTCAAAACCAGTCACCTACAGCAGCAAAATACTCAACATATAATTCACCAAACACAAATCTACTTGGACAAGGGGAGGAGTCACATACCAGGGAACAAATGCTCCAAATTTCAGCAAGAAAGATGGGTTGAGCAAGGAGATCGAAGAAATCGAGAGCAAGCACAGAGAGAACGCGATTTTGAGCTATGAACTGGAGCTTACTCGGGAGAGAGAAGAAAGTGGCAGGGAGAGAGTTAGTGGAGGGCCAGGGGTGGCCCACACCAGGGCATGGCGCCACCCAGGGTTGGCCGTGCCACCACATGGTGTGCCTTCCTGGTGGGCCCCCTGGCACCTACCAGGTACTCCTCTGCCCCTTTTTCACGTAAAAATTTAATATGAATTTTCTGGAATTTTTCGAGACACTTTATTTTTGGGCAATTTTCAAAAATAGAAGAATGATTTTATGACAGACAGATTTTTTTCTCTTTTTTTGGAAACAACGATGCAAGGACAAAACAAAGTTAGAACTACAGAAGTTCTAACATGCAAGCAACTAACAACACAAAGAAAACTAAACGAAAACAAAAACTAAAAAGCAAAGGATAGAAATAAACGGAGATAATCATAATGAAAACATTCTTTTGTTCAATGGAATCCTTTTGTTAGCAAGGTTGATCAAGTCTTGCTACCAAAACAATTTCATATGAGACAAAACTTTGTACTTCCACTAATGATTATGTTACCTCAACCTTGATAGCAATTGTCCCAATCATAATAGTTTCAAATTTTTCTCTTGGTATGGGACAATATATTTCTCCAACTTGAATGCCTTCAACATGTTCAATTGAATTCAAGACATAAGTCCTTTCAATATTCTTGGGGAAATAGACAGTATGTTCCTTGTCATTAACATTGAAGGTCACCTTTCCTTGATTACAATTAATAACAGCTCCTGCAGTATTAAGAAAAGGTCTCCCAAGAATAAATACACATATTATCATCTTCAGGCATTTCAAGCACAACAAAATCAGTTAATATCAAGCAATTATGAGACACCTGAACAGGTACATCTTCACATATACCCACAGGAATAGTGGTAGATTTATCATCCATTTGCAAAGATATATCAGTTGGTATCAATTTTTCAAGCTGAAGCCTCTTATAGAGAGAGAAAGGCATAACACTAACTCCAGCTCCCAAATCACACAAAGCAGTTCTAACATAACTGTTCTTAATAGAGCAAGGGATAGTTGGAATCCCTGGGTCTCCAAGTTTCTTAGGAACCTTACCATTGAAAGAATAATTAGCAAGCAAAGTAGACATTTCTTCATTAGGGATCTTCCTTTTATTCGAGACAATGTCCTTCATATACTTTGAGTAAGAAGGCAATTTAATAGCATCAGTCAAAGGAATTTGCAAGAATAAAGGCTTCATCCACTCACAAAACTTATTATAGTGTTCATCTTCCTTTGACTTGTGTTTCTTATCAGGGAAAGGCATACGTTTTTGGACCCAAGGTTCTCTTTCACTACCATGTTTCTTAGCAACGAAATCTTCTTTGGTGTATTTAGTATTCTTAGTGTGGTTTTCAGGTTCTTCTTCAACTTTTTCTTCATTAGGAACAACATTTTCTTCATTACCACTTTCAGTTTCAGCATCAGAGATAGATATACTATTAGGATCTATAGCAGGTTCAGAGGGTTCTACAACAGTTTTATGTTTCTTTTTCCTTTTCTTATGAGTAGAACCACCATTTTCAGCTTGTTGAGAATCCTGCTCAATTCTTTTGGGATGCCCCTCAGGATATAGAGGATCCTGGGTAGCAGCACCGCTTCTAGTTCTAATTTCATAAGCATGTTTTTCTTTAGCAGCATTAACTAGCAAGTCGTTTTGCACTTTAACGAGTTGATCTATTTGAGTTTGAACCATTTGAAAGTGTTTAACAATCATTTTAACATCATTAGAGGTTCTTTCCACAATATCTTTCAACTCAACAATAGCTCTAGTGTTTTCCATTAGATGATTTTGCACCCTTTTATTAAAGTTATCTTGCTTAACAATAAAGATATCAAATTCTTCTAAGCATTGATCAGGAGGTTTCAAGTAAGGGATATCACCTTCATCAAAGTGTTGGAGAGAGTGTACCTCAATAGTGGGTGAGTAGGGAATAAGCTTACATAATTCTTCTATAGGAGGTAAATTCTTGACATCTGCAGCTTTAATTCCCTTCTCCTTAAGACATTTCTTAGCTTCCTTCATCACTTCATCATTTAATTCAATAACTCCCCTCTTCTTTGATGTTGGAATAGGCGCCGGAATAGATGGTTCAGGTACAATTACTTCAGGTGTAACTTGTTTAGGAGGAGTCCAATCTTCATAATTTTTGCTTATTTTAGCCATTAATTCCTCAGCTTCCTTAGGAGTCCTATTCCTGAAAACATAATCAGCACAACTATCTAGGTATGTCCTAGATTCTTCGGTTAGTCCATTATAGAATATATCAAGAAGCTCATTCTTAGGTAATGGACTTCCAGCCTGTGTGTCAGGGGGATGATCCCCAGGTACCCCAACCGAATAAGAACAAGACAGTCAGATCGCGTCCGGCTGACTAGACGCAGCCGGACAAGGCAAGACAGGCCGGCAATCCCCGGTAGCCGGATCAGCAGAGATAGCAGGATACGGCAATATAGCCGGACTCAATCAAGGGGACAGAACGACGTGTGTATCAGTGCACGGTACGCCCTGTACGGTGACAAGACTGGCAACTACCCGGCCATACCAAAGACTTTGCGTAGGTGACGCAGGAACAATGGCCGGTGCTGACGACAGGCTCGCACGGCGTCCACTGTGCCTACGACAGCCATACCGCTCGTACTCCGACAGGCCAAGCGATACTGGACACTGTAGATGACTAGTCGGCTGGGACCCGCCTATGGGGCCCGCCAGTCGGACTGGCCAGTGAGACCTTTGCTTCTCTGCCTATATAAGGAGAGGCAAGGCCTCAGTAGAAAGGGTTGGTCTTACAGCATTTAAGGCAGTCGCTAGCGCATACAGCTCGAGGAGCACTTGTAGTTCTGGTATTCCACATAGTCAGATCCGGCAGGAGTAGGGGCTTTACCTCACCACGAGGGCCCCGAACCTGGGTACTTCTTGCGTCCCGCTACACTCGTTTGTATCCAATCCCGCCTGCGGACGCCGTCGATAGCTTCCCTGCTAGTCCCCACACCTCTATCTAACCTCCTCAGGTAGTGTCGTTCCCAATACAACGACACTGTGCATGAATCAAAGCACAAAACCTTGCCCAAGATTCGGGCAATACCTCTTTTTCTCCCTGTTTAAAATCAAAAAGTTCCTGCAAAATAGCATGTCTAGCAGTAGGAGGAAAATATTTCTGCAGAAAAGTACTAATCAAGCACTCAGGGCTATAAATAGATCCAGGAGGTAAATTACTAAACCAAGTTTTAGCTTCTCCTTTCAGTGAAAAGGGAAAATCTTAGCAACAAAATAAGTATGCATCTTAATATCATCAGAAAACAAGCCACTCATAGTAGAAAGTTCATTCATATGTGCTACCGCACTTTCACTCTTAGTCCCACAAAAAGGTTCTTTCTCAACAATAGCTATATAAGATAGATCGAGAGAGAAATCATAATCTTCATCTATAATGTTTATGGGAGAAGCAGCAAACTTAGCATCAAGAGATAATTTGGGTCTAATAGTACGCCTCTCAAGGAGACTCTTAGCAGCGCTCCTGTCATGGGTGTTCTTACATTCTTCAATAAACTCATCAGTCATCTCAACATAATATTCTTCAGTATCATAACTCTCACTAGACTTAGGTGAGCTAGCAGGTGTGGTAGTGTCTTCATTAGGAGTTTCAGTATTTTCAACTATAGTTCTAGCAATCATAGCATCTAGGAAAGGACCTAATGAACCACTCTTATCAAGCACAGTAGAAGCAGCATCATAAGTATCAGAAGTTTTAGATTCAGCAATAGTAGCAGTGTGTGTAGCATGTGTATGTGGTGGTGTAAGGAACTTACTCAAAACAGACGGTGAATCAAGAGCGGTAGAGGTGTTCAGAACCGTACCTCTTCTTGTAGTGGATGGTAAAATAGGAACCTTGCCATCACAAGACTTACCCATGATGGATGGATAGCAGCGAACAATAGAGAATCCAAGTGGACTTAATAAATAAAGCTATGCTCCCCGACAACGGCACCAGAAAATAGTCTTGATGACCCACAAGTATAGGGGGTGTATCGCAGTATTTTCGAGGGAAGTGAAACCCAATTTATTGATTCGACACAAGGGGAGCCAAAGAATATTTATAAGCCTTAACAACTGAGTTGTCAGTTCAGCTATACCTGGAAACAATCTTGCTCACAGTAGTTTATCAGTAGCAACAATTTTGTAATAGGAGTAGTAAAGTAGCAGCAGTAACAAAGTAAAGACAGTAGTAACAATAGCAGTAAACAGTGGGATTCGAGTGCGGTAGGCATAGGGATGGATGGACGGGCGTTGCATGGACAAGACAATTCACATAGCAATCAGAACATAGGGAAATTGCAGATAAATAAGATAAAGCATCCAAGTACTAGACAATCCTAGGCATGTGTTCCATATATAGTCATACGTGCTTGCAATGAGAACTTGCACAACATCTTTTGTCCTGCCAGCCCGTTTGCAGTGGGGCCTCAAGGGAACTATTGGCAATTAAGGTGCTCCTTTTAATGAGTACCGGAGCAAAGCATTAACACTCCGTGAACACATGTGATCCTCACATCAAAGCCATTCCCTCCGGTTATCCCGATTTCTGTCACTTCGGGGCCATTGGTTCCGGACATCAACATGTGTATACAACTTGTAGATAAGACCAAAAACAATACTATCATAATGAATCAATAACATGTTCATATCTGAAATCATGGCACTCGGGCCCTAGTGACAAGCATTAAGCACAACAAGTCGCACCAAAGTCATAAAGCACTAATAAAAGATACTAGGCACCATGCCCTAACAATCTAATGCCATTACATGAACAATCTCATCCAATCCCTACCATCCCCATAGCCTACAACGGGGGATTACTCACTCATAGATGGGGGAAACATGGATGGTCGATGGAGAAGCGATGGTGATGATGATGGCGATGATCTCCTCCAATTCCCCGTCGCGACAGGGTGCCAGAACGGAGTTTCTGGTGCTGTTTCGTGGAATCTGGTGGTGGCGGCGGAGTGGAACTCCTTCTAGAAAAACGTCGAACCCCCCGAAGTTTTTAGGTCAGAAGGCTCCTTATAGGCGAAGAGAGAGGCCGAGGGGGTGCCTGGGGGGCCCACACCACCCCCTAGCGCGGCCTGGCCTGGCCCGCGCCACCAGGTGGTGTGGCCACCCCAGGGCTCTTCTCCGTCTTGTATTCTGGCTCCTGGAGTCTTCGGATGAAATAGGATTTTTGGCATATTTTCCGAGATTTTTTCTGGTAGTTGATTTTCTGCACAAAAGGTAGACACCAAGGCAATTCTGTTGAAAACAGCGTTAGTTCACATTAGTTGCATCCAAATCACACAAGTATAGAGGAGAAACAATAGCAAAAGTGTTCGGGAAAGTAGATATATTTTGGACGTATCAGGGTGCACCCCCCAAGGGGCAGGCGGTGTGGGACTAATGCCCACACCCGCCGACCACCAAGGGGCAGCCGCTGGCCCTAGGTGGGCCCCACTTGGACAGCCCACTAAGCCTGGGCCGGCTAGCCCTCTTCCCTAGGCGCCTTGCCCCTTTGGGCCTCCCCTCTAGGTGAGGCCCAATAGAAATGGGTTGTCTATAAAAATAAATATTTTAATATTAATTCTCCAATTAACATAAAACACATATATTATTATATTCCTTTAGTCCGGAACACCTTCTGGATCCCCTTCGATCTTCATCGGATGTTACCCGGAACTATTCCGGTTTCACTCTCTATTTCTCCTATGATACCGCATCTACCCTAAGCGTCCCCACCCTTAAGCGTGACATCCTTCGGTTCGGAAACACTCTAGACATGATTGAGACCTCTGTCATATCAATGATCATCAGAGGGACCTGGATGGCCATGTTGACCCCCGTGCGTTTCACGAATCTTATCGCTCGAACTGTAAACGCCGTTTCCCATTCCCTTTGTCATATGATACCTAGTTCATCCAAGACTTGATCTTCGGTGTCCTCATACCTTAGTTCGGTCTCTTTGCCGATGAACTTGTTTACTCGTTCCCATGCCGTTGCATTCTGTGACCAAGTCACATGCTTGCAAGCTTCGTTAATGCAACATCACCGAGATGGCCACATGTATCTATCCGTCACATGGATTGACAAATCATGGTCTTGATATGTACTCCTCTAAGCGTCCCTTTGGAAAACCTGAATAGCACCTTTTTGATCACCCTGCCATGAGATGATGCTTGATACCATCAAAGCTTCCTCTAAAACGGTGATTTGCATTATCTCACAGTCTAAGGATCAGGTTGCGAGGTTTTCTGTGTTTATCATCAATGGTGAACTTTGTAACTAGATCTTATTAAGATATAACTGTCCGATGTTTGTCTATCACATCATTCAACCAATGACATGACCTCATCGTCAATTGGCATAAAAGCCCATGATCTTGAAACCCAGATCGTCCTCATGACCAATGAACTAATTTGCTAGAGATAACTGAGACACGATTTGTTTACGTACCACACATGTATTAATGTTTCGTATTAATACAGTTATAGCACAACATGAAACGTATTATAAACATATAAGTGATATACCAAACAATACACTTTATTATTTGCCTCTAAGGCATATCTCCTTCACTTCGTCTATGGCATGGAGGAAGACACACATGCATTGGCTAGCTTGGGCCCAAGTGGATCGCCTGGCATCAATCTAATACCCTAAATCTAAGGGCAGAACGTGCCCGCCCTAGATTCTCACAGCGATGAAAATTCCAAGTTGCCAGCCTAATTTCCTTTTTTTGCCTGACAATTTTCGATTTTCTTCTTCTGTTTTCGCGAAAAAAAAGTGGACTCGTGCGGCTGGGACACCCTAGCTCCGTCGCACCAGATCCCTCATGTTCGTGTGTCATACAATCTTGTGTGGCTAGGAACTGGCAATACACAGAGCACACATACAAGCATAGCCACACAAAAATCCTTCCATTGGATCGCTCCTAAGCGAGCGCTCACAGGTGGGGCTATTTGACACCCCAGGCCTTCCAAGTTGTGTGCCACCCTTGCCTTTTCAAGTTGTGTTCCAAAAATATTGATACTACTACATGGTGGATACAATTTAGATGCTACTTGGATGATTGACCATATAGAGATGCAAATTTGCATTAAAAGAATAAGTGTTTAATTTTCTCCACTGAGTGACAAAAAACACACCGTACTTCCATGCTAGTTCCACGTTACAAGGTTGTTTTTGGTGAGCATTACGCCTCGAAAAAGATACTTCGGTGGCATTCTCATCTTCCAAATTTTTTTATTGTTATCGACCGGTATATTTTGCTGAACCAAAGATCTATACATGGAACCCACTTAGAATTGCCACTCTCATGTCAGTTTCATCAAACTCATTTGTCATTGGCGATAAATTGCACCATTTTCAAACGTTGTATCAAAGTGTTTCAAGATGCAAGGACCAATTAGGTCTCTTATGAACGTCATGTTTGGAGGGGAGGACCCAACACCGTAGTGATATCATCGCTTTTGTGACGTACAATTATTTGTTATTGGGTATATGGACAATAGGAACTTGGTACTTTTAGACCACCATATTATGCGATAGATGTATCATGTCGCATTCTTAGAGAGCATTTTTAAACATGCAAAGTGATGCTGCCTATCATCCAAACAATTATTTGGCTAGAGTAATGTATTCACTTGTTCATGTCTGTCTAACTATTTTGACCAAAGTGTTCCCAAGAAAAGTACTATCTGGCATGTTGGTTTTTGTCTTGTACATGGTTGCTCCACGCATATGCCTTAACTAAGCTACTGAATAACGAATTCAAAAAAAAAAAGCTATTGAATAACGACAAGAACATCATTGTTTTTTTTATTCGCAAAAAAAGAAAAAGAACATCATTGTTTTTATGATCATAACATAATTTTCTCCATTGACAATTACCAAACGTTGTTTCTAATTGTATACCACTCTCCCCCAAGAATGCGATGCGGTAATAATAGTTTGCCATACACGGTCTACGACACAATGTATTTTTTTTAATTCATATGGTCTATACGGCAACCATGGAGGGGCGCACATAAATTAATATAGAACTCCTTTCTATGGAGTAGTACTTTTTTTAAAAGCAAAGTGGTGTCTTCACACAATTGTATCCGTCCGTTTGATTGTGCAGCTCCCTTCTATGCAATACCACAGGAAGCAACAACCGTTTTCCGGAGAGAAAAACATTCATCAACGAATCAAACGTCTCCCATTAGATCACATTTGAATGACGCGAACATGAACTGTAAATCTGACACACACACACTGACGCACACACACCCCGACATAACATATACGCTCTCCTTCCATGTATACGAGGGCTATTTTCAAAAATTTCAGATACCATGATATTTATTGGCTTGATTGAAACAATCCTGAATGGAATTCTCGGACAGTCAAAACGAAAGAAATAAATCCCAACTAGCGAGATTTTCTTGTTAACGGCATAATATACCAAGTATTATAAAAGAGTAGCAACTCACGTGTCTCTTTGCCTTGCGCGTATCACTCTAATATGCGACCTTCGCCCACTACCATATATCAATCTCACGACTGCAACAAAACGTCACGTACATACACTCAACTCTTACTAGATTTGCCCATAGTAGCAACCTAGACATCCTTTCCCATGAGATTATTATGTGATAATTGTAATTTTGTATTCCTAAAGAGCATGACAAATTATCGAAGAAACTATTTGAAAAAAATACTCCCTGTTTTAAACTTAAGGCCGAGGCCCGACGTTAAATTAATAACGCCAAATTGGCGAAAGATACAAGAGTACTAAACCAACTTACAACCAACACCCAACACACAAAAAGATAAACTACGAGCACAAAGTGAGCTAGGCCCAGAAAGCAAACCGGGTCAAACCGGAGGAGCCAAAACGAAAGCTAGAAAAAAGTACTCCCTCCGTCTATAAATAAATGATTTAGATTTATCTAAATTCGAATGTATATATACACTAAAATACGTCTAGGTTCATGCGAATCTAGCCAATACAAGTCACTTATTTCATGACGGAGGGAGTATTGTATTCACATTCTCATGTCTGTCTGTATGTCGCTTTGTATTTTATATGGTCGCCTCTCGATAGCACAGCTACACCTTAACTCAAGTATAGGAAATCGATAAGCAGCATCATCGATCGTTTTTCTGATTGTAACAGACATGCTGTCCCTGCAGATGTCACTAGACATGTAGATTATGGACACTAGCAAGTCTGAGACATTAATTATTTCCCGCAAGAATAGTCCGTCATATAACTATAGTTTGTCATACTACGTGTACAGGGATTGTACTATTATAACTCCATCTAGTGATGTATCCAGTGATAAAAAACCATGGGGTAAGACTCAGACTGCCTAGATACAAGGACTACTATACAAATCTTATAAATCAAAGGGGGTTATAGCCGTGGGGAAAGCTGACCCCACGGTTTACACATAGATCCGCGGTCCGCCACTGCCTCCATTGGACCTATAATGCAACCATGAGCACACCTTTTTTATAAGCAAAGTAGTGTATTCACATTGTTGGTGTCCATCCTCTTAACTGTGTGTTTCTCTTCTATGTTGTACCACCTGAAGCAACAAATTATTTTCCTCAAAAAGAATTCAACAATGACTTATATACATCTCCATTTAGATCTAACAAAAAATGTACATTTGAATAGCGCATACGTGAACCGTTGAACTAACACAAGACCTTCATCCATGATAACATGTACTCCCTCCTTCCATGCATATGATGCTAGTCAATAAAATTCAAATACCATGACAGAAAAAAAGATTAATATTGATCGAGGTAATTAACTCATTTGGTTCCATCAAAATTTGTGCATGATGGTTGGAGTAATTGCTAACACAATAAAGACAATGGAACTTCAATTTTCTGAGGAAATGGAATTTTGCATTGTATTTGTGACAATATCTGTGTTGGAGTCCGGCTACATATATATGGAACGAGACAGAAACAAACCAACCGGGACATTCTTTCCTATGGTGACATTATATTGTAACTTTAACTTGTCGTAACATTATGTGATAAATTTTATTTGTCGTATTCTTTGGTACCACAAAAAATTACAATTACCCATGAAGAACATAGACAAAGTGATATTGTCTTTTGACCAAGCAATAATTTGACCAAAGCAATGCATTCACTTTCTCAAGTATATATCATAACTATTCGACCAAAGTGTTACCAAGGAAACAATCAGCATGTCACTTTGTCTTGCACATAGCCCCTCAATAGCTTGGCTCTGACTTAATTGAAGTATCAGAAAATGACAAGTGATGCCAATTAATAGGAATGTAGCATACATTCTATAACATCGACCATCAAGTCATTAATTCTTTCTCATCAGAATACTCACGATAACTATCAATTTCCGTACTCTTTGTACGGCAGAGTACGGTCATCACTTGGTTTGACCAATAAGGCAACTATGAGGTGCACACGCAAAATGTACTACCATTTCATATATAAGCAATAGTTTGTTAGCATTTCTTGTGTCCATCCTCTTAATTGTGTGGTGTTCCCTTCTAGCACCACGTGAAGAAACAATGCCTTTTCCACCAAAAAAAAATCACCGACTCATACATCTCCCATTATACCTAACTACAAAAGACATTTGAATGGATCAGGTGTGAACCATTGACCTAAGATACAACCTTCATGCATTATAACATGTATTCCCTCATTTCATGTATTTGAGGCCATTTTACAAAATTTGAAATACCATGAAAGGTAAAGGGCCGATTGCGTTGCTTGGCATGTTATTAAGTCACCTGATTCCATCAAAATTCCCCTGTTCGCCGGGCTAATTGACACATTTGCATTAGAATTGGGTTTTCCAGTAATGCTAATGCACTTAAAAGAAAGAAGCTTCAATGCACAATGAAGGGGAATTGACATTGTAATTGTGGCAACATTAATATTGGGACACAACTTATTTACATATTTGGGACATTCTTCCCAAAATAACATTATGTGATAATTTAAATTACAGTGAATTGGGGAGCACTGTCCAAACAATTTTTTGATCAAAATAATATATTCACTTTATAAATATATATCTCTTAACAATATGACCATAGTGTTATCATGGAAAGAAGTGACCATTGTGTAGCTTTGTCTTGTATATGGCTACCCCTAAATAGCATGTCTATCCCCACTAGCAGAGCAAGATGCCAAGACCTGTGGGGTCGCACCTTCTACACACTAGGGACTATTAAACAAATACATATACGTTAAAGGCGGGTTTGAAAAATATAGGGTTTGCCGACCCCACAACTTACACGTATAGCTCCGCCATTGTCCATGCCTTAACCAAAGTATCAAAAACGACAAGTACCGTCATCACGTTTAGCATTGCAGCAGATTGCTTCCGCTATCGACTATTGTTGGATGTGTGCATTATAGACAATAGAAGATAAGACATTAACTTTTTCTATAGTTATACTCCTTGATAAGTACAATTTGTCGTATTTAGTGTACGGCAAGTACATTTATCACTCTGTGTGACCTATTTGGCAAGCATGACGTGCACACACAAAATATACTTCTTTTTCAAAAGAAAAGTTTTCTATTAACTTTCTCATGTATATTGTCTTAATTGCACAGTTTCTTTCTATCACCACATGGAAGCTAAAATATTTTCCTCACGTGTAAAAAAACAACAACTCATACATATCACATTAGACCTAACAACAAAATACATTTGAACATTGCAGATGTCATTGACCTAACACGCAAGCTTCATCCATCATAACGTGTGAAAGGGCATGTGTGTCCCATGTGTGGTTTTAGTAATTAATGACAATCACTATGGACTAATGGTTGAATTGAGTTTCACCTGTAGAATTTGTCCATTGACATCGCTTGGGACATGTGATGGTTTCAAGGTTGAAATATAAAGAAGAAGCAATGTCCAAGGGCTTTGTGCCTTTTGGAATCATGTAGAAGAAGAAGAAGATTAAGAGTTTCTTGAAGAAGATGGAGTTCTTCAAGGCTATCTTCAAGACATCATCAAGAAATGATGTACAAGCTCAAGATACGCCATCTCTAGAAGATCACATTATTGAAGCTTTCCATCCTCGGTGATCATGGAGTGATGAAGACAAGTTCAAGGAAGAAGTCTTCCTACGGTGTATGGGGGAGCAATTTGTAAGTCTTCATCAATAAAGATCAAGCAAGAGCAACCAAATGGAACTCTCAAGGCAAAGGTATGATATTGATAGGGTTTCTATTTTGTCGGTCTCATGTTGTTAGTTGGGAGACCGAGTTTAGGATAGATAGCCATACTATCAAGAGGGCCTGGCTCTCGAGTGGGTGACTCGGTCGCATCTTTCAAAGAGAGTTCAAACCTTTGCATTCTTGCATCATATTTTTTGGTTTTTATTTGGAGTTTATCCATGTGAGGATCTAGAGCTTGTGGTTATCTTCATAACAAGATCAAGTTCATCAAAACGGATTTCCCTGATATATCTTATTGTGATTTTGATCTTGTGGGTTTTCCAGCTCCACACCTTGGGAGATATCTCACATATATATACTTAATATTTTCTGTCTTGTTGGCTTCTACTCGTCGTTATCTTTCCAAAAAAATTGGTTTCATCTAGTTTGGAGTTTGGATGTGAAAGTTATTGCAGTTTTCGTTCTGAAGTTTCCATGGGCGGAAGTTCCGGTGCGCCACTGGTAGTACTGCTAGGGCATGTTTGCCGCCGGTACAACCGGGTGAAGTACCAGTCTACTTCAACTCAGCCTAATTTCGGTTCAGTAACCTCTATGTTTGTAGTATGCTATTTGACAGAACTTTGATCAGAAGTAAAGGCGGTTGTACTGTCCCCAGTGGAAGTACCGCTGATCCACCGGAAGTACCGCGCGGGCATTTTGCCGCTGGTAGTACCGGTGGAAGTTCCAGTCTACTTCCACCGAGGTCTGGTTTTTGCTCAGTACATTGCATCTTATGAAATGGTTATTTATCGGTAGTTGACCAGAAGCTTGACAGAAGTTTCAACCCCGCTTAGAGGTAGTACCGATGCACCGGCGGTAGTACCGGCCGGCCAGGCTTGTTTTATCTCTTTCGCGTCATAGTGTTTTGACCGTTGGCCGGGTGCCGGCGGTAGTTGAAGGAAATATGCCCTGAGAGGCAATAATAAAGTTGTTATTATGTATTCCTTATATATGATAGATGTTTATTTTGCATGCTAGAATTATATTGATCGAAAACAGCAATACATGTGTGTTTAATAAAGAGGAATATGTTGTTGCTTCAGAAGCGGCGGAGGAAGCGGTTTGGATGAAAGAGTTCATTACGGAACTAGGTGTGGTTCCTAGTGCATTGGACCCAATGGTGATCTATTGTGACAACAATGGAGCCATAGCCAACGCAAAGGAACCAAGGTCTCACAAGAATTCCAAGCATATTAAGCGCCGGTTTCACTCCATCCGCGAGCATATCAAGGATGGAGATATAAAGATTTGTAAAGTACACACTGACCTAAATGTAGCAGATCCGTTGACTAAAGCTCTCCCTAGGGAAAAACATGATCAACACCAGAACTCCATGGGTGTTAGATTTATCACTATGTGCACTAGATTATTGTCTCTAGTGCAAGTGGGAGACTGAAGGAAATATGCCCTGAGAGGCAATAATAAAGTTGTTATTATGTATTCCTTATATATGATAGATGTTTATTTTACATGCTAGAATTGTATTGGTCGAAAACATCAATACATGTGTGTTTAATAAACAAAAAGGGTTCCTAGTTATGCCTCTCTTATAGACTAGCTTGTTGATTAACAAGATGATCAAGGTTTCCTAATCATGGACATTGGATGTTGTTAATAACAAGGTCACACCATTAGTGGAATGATGTGATGAACATTCATCCGAAGTATAGCATTACGATCAAGTCATTATGTTTATATTGCTATAACATCATACGAAGTAATCTTTATCCTTAGACCGTGAGATCATGTTAATTGCTAACACCTGAAGAGTATCTTGATAACATCAAACGTCACACTGTAACAGGGTGACTATAAAGATGGGTTCAGTACTACAAATGTGTTATGTTGAGGCTCATAGATCAAGAGTGGAATTTGTCAATCCCGATGACGGATAGATATACTCTGGGCCCTCTCGGTGATATCGCATTGAGATAGCTTGCAAGAAAGTGATGTGATCACTAGAATGTTATATCACGGGAACGAGAAAAGAGTGCATGTCGGTAACGAGATCAAACTAGGTATGTAGATACCAATGATCGAATCTCGGACATGTAATATATCGCGAGACAAAGGGATTTAGTTACTAGCGTTAAAGGTTCTCACGATCACAGAAGTCATCGTTGAATGTGTAGGAATCAGTATGGATCTCCAGGTCCCGCTTCTGATTATTGATCTGAGAGGAGTCTCAATCATGTCTGCATTATTCGCGAACCGTAGGGTGACACACTTAAGAGTTACCGGACACCATTTTGGAGCACATATGTTTCAGACGAAAGAATTGCAAAGCGCAGGAATTGTTTCGATAGAAACCGGAAATTGTTTCGGGTGAAATTGCAGAAAGTGGTTCTGCATATGATATTGAAATATTGCAAGGGGCTATATGTGAATGTTTGTTAATTAAAGTAATTAACAAAATTCTGAATAAATTTAATAAAAGAGTTTTATTAAATGAGAGAGCATTAAACTTGGAGAATTTTAATGCATTTAAAGTGGAGACTTTAAAAGGGAATGTGAAGAGGCATTTTAATGTGGAGGGGTTACCACCACATGAATGGGGGAGGTGAGGGGTCACCCCCCCATGCGCCGGCCATGGAGAGAGGGGGTACCCCCTCCTCCTATAAAAGGCCACCCATTCCCTCCTTCATCCACACACCTCCTTGTGAAGGATCTCTCTCCCCCTCTAGAATTATTCCCCCATGGTCTTGGATTAGCGAGATACATGCTCCCGGTGGCATTTTGTCTGGAAGAAGTTGCTGCTTCCGCTGGATCGCTGGAGCGAAGAGGTGGAGGTTGTCCGGTGGCTTGAACGTGTGTGTGAGTACGGATGCGCTGCTGAGTTGCGACGCTCGGACTTCCTCACGATCTTGAGATCGGCAAGTGGACGACTACATCAACCACGAGTTCCTACTCGTTAACAAATCTCGTTCTCTTCGAGGGTAAGTTCTCATTGGATGTATGTCCACCCGTTGCTTTGTACCTAGTAGATAGATCTTGGCGTGTAGTTCTCATCGTAGGAAATTTTTTGTTTTCTATGCTACGGACCCAACAGTGGTATCAGAGCCTGATCTATGCGTAGGTGCTTTGCACGGATAGTACACATATGTTTATATGTGGGCGATGATTATCATGTTATTGCATCTTCTATGTATTTTGGATATTGGTGGCATAGTGGGATGAAGCGGCCCGGACCAACCTTACATGTCATCGTACATGAGACCTGTTCCACGACTGACATGCAACTTGTTTTGCATAAGTGGCTGGCAGGTGTCTGTCTCTCCTATTATAGTCAATATCTTATTTACAATGAGTTGCTAATAATTTGGTTATCCTCGTTGTGGTTCATGTTTGTAGGTAAGAACGGTTCTATCTCCGAAAGCCCTAAGCCACGTAAAACTTGCAATTGATAAATTAGAGGCGTCTAGTTTAGATCGTTGCTGGGCTAGTGTATTGATATGGTATTGTTGTAAATAGATGTATGATAGATACTCTTACAACACATTCAACGTGTAAGTTCCATAGACCTTGGCCTTACACACAAAGGAATGATAGAGATCATACCATGATGCAAATGATAGAGATCAAATGCATGGACCATATTATCTCACTTTACACATTAGATGTTAGCATCTTATACTGCTAGTTTGGCGCTTTTGGTAGCATTGTAAGATGATCCCTCATTTAGATATCAAGATAAAATGTGTTCTTCCTTGAGTATGCAACGTTCTATGGATCGTGTTTCGAGACATCATGTGATGATCAGGTGTACTCGAGTCTATGCTTTCATACAACGGGTGTAAGACAGTTTTACACACGCGAGTACTAAGGTTCTTACTTGGCGAGCCTAGCATGTACAGACATGGCCTCGGAACACGGACCGAAAGGTTAAGCATGAGTCATATAGTTGATATGATGCCCATATAGATGCTCGCCTTTGAAGCTACACCGACTCACGTGATGATCGGACTTGGTGTAGTCGATTTGGTTCATGTAATCACCAAAAAGGCACGAGGGATGTCGTTTTTGAGTGGGAGTTCATTAGTAATTTGGATTAGTTGAACTCAACCTATCATAAACTTAGTCTAAATAAACTTTACAAATTTTGTTGTAGATGGCACCACCTGCTTTTAATTTCAATGTGTTCATGGAGAAAGAGAAACTTGCTGCAAATGGTAGCAACTTCACTAACTGGGCTATGAATTTGAGGATTATCCTCACTTCTACACAAAAGCAATATGTGCTAGATGCGCCGATAGGCCCCCCACCAGCTCCTGATGCCCCTGACGAGGAAAATAATGTCTATGTGACTCGTCAGGAGGACCACAACTTAGTTCATTGCGGCATACTGTATGGGCTAGAGCCAGAACTTCGAAAGCGTTTCGAAAATGGCAATGCCTTTGATACCATGGGAGAATTGAAAATGATTTTCGATACCCATGCTGCCGTAGAGAGTTATAATGCTACTGAAAAGTTCTTTAGCTGCATGATGGAGGAGAACAGCTCTGTTAGTGAGCATGTACTCAAAATGTCTGGGTACGCCGATAAGCTTGTGTCCTTGGGAAAAATGATTCCCATTGACTTAGGCATACATCGTGTTCTCCAATCTCTGCCACCTAGCTACAAGAGCTTCGTGATGAACTATAATATGCAGGGCATGAAGAAGTCTCTTCCCGAGCTTCTGTCAATGCTTAAGACTGCAGAAGTGGAGATTAGGAAAGAACATCAAGTGTTGATGATCAATAGGACCACCGGTTTCAAGAAGGACAATAAAGGCAAGTACAAGGGAAAGAAGGGTGGCAAATCTGTTGCCGCGCCTGAAAAGAAACCCCGAGCTGGCCCTAAGTCCGATACCGAGTGCTACTATTGCAAGGGGACTGGCCATTGGAAGCGCAACTGCCCCAAGTCTTTGGCGGACAAGAAGTCCGGCAAGGCAAACAAAGGTATATATGATATACATGTTATTAATGTGTACTTGACTAGTACTCGCAGTAGCACCTGGGTATTTGATACGGGATCGGTTGCTAATATATGTAACTCGATTCTGGGGCTGCGGAACAAGCGACAACTAGCAAGGGATGAGGTCACAATGCGGGTCGGCAATGGATCAAGAGTTGATGTGATCGCCATCGGAACGCTGCCTCTCTATATGCCATCAGGATTAGTTATAAACCTAAATAATTGTTATTTGGTGCCTGCACTTAGCATGAACATTGTATCCAGATCATGTTTCATGCAAAGTGGTTATTCGTTTAAATCTGAAAACAATGGTTGCTCGATTTATATGGATAATATCTTTTATGGTCATGCACCTGTGTTGAATGTTTTATTTCTGATGGATCTCGATAGTAATATTACGCATATTCATAATGTCAATGCTAAAAAGATTAAACTTGATGATGATATACCTGCATATATGTGGCACTGCCGTCTAGGTCATATTAGCGTTAAACGCATGAAGAAACTCCATTCTGATGGACTTTGGAATCACTTGATTTTGAATCATTTGATACATGTGAGCCATGCCTTATGGGCAAGATGACTAGAACGCCGTTTTCCGGTTCAATGGAACGGGCGACAGATTTATTGGAAATCATACATATTGATGTGTGTGGACCAATGAGTGTGTCGGCGCGAGGTGGATATCGTTATTTTGTTACTTTCACGGATGATTTGAGTAGATACGGGTATATCTATTTGATGAAACACAAGTCTGAAACTTTTGAAAAGTTCAAGGAATTTCAGAATGAAGTGGAAAATCATCATAATAGAAAGATCAAATTTCTACGGTCTCACCGTGGAGGAGAGTATCTAAGTTACGAGTTTAGCACACACATGAAAGAGTGTGGAATAGTTTCACAACTCACGCCTGCCGGAACACCACAACGTAATGGTGTGTCGGAACGTCGTAATCGTACCTTATTGGATATGGTTCGATCTATGATGTCTCTGAACTGACTTGCCACTATCATTTTGGGGTTATGCACTGGAAACAGCTGCATTCACTTTAAATCGGGCACCATCTAAATCCGTTGAAACGACACCGTATGAATTATGGTTTGGAAACAAACCTAAGTTGTCATTTCTTAAAGTTTGGGGATGCAATGTTTATGTGAAGAAACTTCAGCCGGATAAACTCGAACCCAAAGCGGAAAAATGTGTCTTCATAGGATACCCTAAGGAAACGATTGGGTATACCTTCTATCATAGATCCGAGGGCAAGGTTTATGTTGCCAAGAATGGATCCTTTCTTGAGAAGGAGTCTCTCGCGAAAGGTGTGAGTAGTCGGAAGGTAGAACTCGAAGAGGTTATTGAACCTTCTCTTCATGAAATGGCGAGTAGCGCAGCACCGGAAGTTGTTTCGGAGTTGACTTCACCTAATGAAGAGAGAGGTAATGATATTGATCATGAAACTCCGAAAGAGGACACTACCGAACCTCGCAGGTCAAGCAGGACACGTGCAGCTCCTGAACTGTACGGCAATCTTGTTGTGAATTTCATGGTTGATGAAATGGATGACCCTGTGACGTATGAAGAAGCGATGATGAGCCCGTATTCCAACAAATGGCTAGAAGCCATGAAATCCGAGATGGAATCCATGTACGAGAACCAAGTTTAGACCTTGGTGGACTTACCTCACGATCGAAAGGCTGTTGAGAATAAATGGATTTTCATAAGAAAAACTGATGTTTATGGTAATGTGACCATCTATAAGGCTCGACTTTTCGCAAAGGGGTTTCGACAAATTCAAGGAGTTGACTACAATGAGACATTCTCTCCCGTAGCGATGCTTAAGTCAGTTAGGATTATGTTAGCAATTGCTGCATATTTCGATTATGAAATATGGCAGATGGATGTCAAAACTGCGTTCCTCAATGGTAATATTGAAGAAGAGTTGTATATGATAAAACCTAAGGGTTTTGTCGATCCTAAGGATGCTAATAAGGTATGCAAACTTCAGCGATCCATCTATGGACTGAAGCAAGCATCCCGGAGTTGGAATCTCCGCTTTGATGAGGTGATCAAAGATTTTGGATTTGTCCAAACTTATGGAGAGGCTTGTATTTACAAGAAAGTGAGTGGGAGCAATGTGGCATTTCTGATATTATATGTGGATGACATATTATTGATTGGAAATGATATAGATCTTTTAAACAGTGTTAAAAGTTATCTAAACAGCAAATTTTCGATGAAAGACCTTGGTGAAGCGTCATATATATTAGGCATTAAAATCTATAGAGATATATCAAGGCGCCTAATTGGGCTATCGCAGAGTACATACCTTGATAAGATATTAAAGAAGTTTAATATATACGAAAGTAAGAAGGGGTTCTTACCTATGTTGCAAGGCAAGACATTGAGTAAGACTCAAAGTCCGGCTACGGCGGAAAAAAGAGATATGATGGATAAGATCCCCTATGCCTCGGTCATAGGCTCTATTATGTATGCCATGCTATGTACAAGACCGGATGTGGCACATGCTATTAGTTTGACTAGTAGGTACCAATCTGATCCAGGTTCGAAACACTGGATAGCGGTCAAGAACATCCTCAAGTACTTGATAAGAACTAGGGATATGTTTCTTATATACGGAGGTGAAGAAGAGCTAGTCGCTAAGTGTTATGTCGATGCTAGCTTTGACACCGATCCGGATGACTCTAAGTCCCAATCTGGATACATATTTCTCTTGAATGGAGCAGTAATTAGTTGGAGGAGTTCCAAACAACCTGTGGTGGCTGGATCAATGACGGAGGCGGAATATGTTGTTGCTTCAGAAGCGGCGGAGGAAGCGGTTTGGATGAAAGAGTTCATTACGGAACTAGGTGTGCTTCCTAGTGCATTGGACCCAATGGTGATCTATTGTGACAACAATGGAGCCATAGCCAACGCAAAGGAACCAAGGTCTCACAAGAATTCCACGCATATTAAGCGCCGGTTTCACTCCATCCGCGAGCATATCAAGGATGGAGATATAAAGATTTGTAAAGTACACACTGACCTAAATGTAGCAGATCCGTTGACTAAAGCTCTCCCTAGGGAAAAACATGATCAACACCAGAACTCCATGGGTGTTAGATTTATCACTATGTGAACTAGATTATTGTCTCTAGTGCAAGTGGGAGACTGAAGGAAATATGCCCTGAGAGGCAATAATAAAGTTGTTATTATGTATTCCTTATATATGATAGATGTTTATTTTACATGCTAGAATTGTATTGGTCGAAAACATCAATACATGTGTGTTTAATAAACAAAAAGGGTTCCTAGTTATGCCTCTCTTATAGACTAGCTTGTTGATTAACAAGATGATCAAGGTTTCCTAATCATGGACATTGGATGTTGTTAATAACAAGGTCACACCATTGGTGGAATGATGTGATGAACATTCATCCGAAGTATAGCATTACGATCAAGTCATTATGTTTATATTGCTATAACATCATACGAAGTAATCTTTATCCTTAGACCATGAGATCATGTTAATTGCTAACACCTGAAGAGTATCTTGATAACATCAAACGTCACACCGTAACAGGGTGACTATAAAGATGGGTTCAGTACTACAAAGGTGTTATGTTGAGGCTCATGGATCAAGAGTGGAATTTTTCAATCCCGATGACGGATAGATATACTCTGGGCCCTCTCGGTGATATCACATTGAGATAGCTTGCAAGAAAGTGATGTGATCACTAGAATGCTATATCACGGGAACGAGAAAAGAGTGCATGTCGGTAACGAGATCAAACTAGGTATGTAGATACCAATGATCGAATCTCGGACATGTAATATATCGCGAGACAAAGGGATTTACTTACTAGCGTTAAAGGTTCTCACGATCACAGAAGTCATCGTTGAATGTGTAGGAATCAGTATGGATCTCCAGGTCCCGCTTCTGATTATTGATCTAAGAGGAGTCTCAATCATGTCTGCTTTATTCGCGAACCGTAGGGTGACACACTTAAGAGTTACCGGACACCATTTTGGAGCACATATGTTTCAGACGAAAGAATTGCAAAGCGCAGGAATTGTTTCGATAGAAACCGGAAATTGTTTCGGGTGAAATTGTAGAAAGTGGTTCTGCATGTGATATTGAAATATTGCAAGGGGTACCCCCCCTCCTCCTATAAAAGGCCACCCATTCCCTCCTTCATCCACACACCTCCTTGTGAAGGATCTCTCGCCCCCTCTAGAATTATTCCTCCATGGTCTCGGATTAGCAAGATACATGTTTCTGGTGGCATTTTTTCTAGAAGGAGTTGTTGCTTCCGCTGGATCGCTGGAGCGAGGAGGTGGAGGTTGTCCGATGGATTGAACGTGTGTGCGAGTACGGATGCGCTGCTGAGTTGCGGCGCTCGGACTTCCTCACGATCTTGAGATCGGTAAGTGTACGACTACATCAACCACGAGTTCCTACTCGTTAACATAGCTCGTTGTCTTCGAGGGTAGGTTCTCGTTGGTTGTATTTCCACCCGTTGCTTTGTACCTAGTAGATAGATCTTGGCGTGTATTTCTCATCGTAGGAAATTTTTGTTTTCTATGCTGCGGACCCAACAGTAGTATCGCTCTCCCACCGGTAGTACCGGCCAGGGTCGTAACTATCCCAAACGGTTAGATCTAGGAGCCCTTTAAAAGGGGCTCCTCTTCCCCTTCGTGGGATTAGCTCTTTTGGTCCGTTTTCTCTCTCTCTCTCTCTCCTCCATTATTGACCTTGAAGAGCTTGTCCTCTCCCCTTCCCCCTCCTATGATTCTTGCATCTTTTTAAGGGATTTGAGAGAGGAGATCTAAATCTACTGCCCCACCAAATCAAAGCCCTTCTTTATGAAGGAATCCTTGGGATCTATATCTTGGAGAGTTTTGTGTTCTTCTCTTGTGTTCTTCCTCTCTCATTTCTCCTCTTACATTTGGTACATAGTTTTGAGTTCTCCTCGAAGATTCGGCGATTTTAGGCTCTTGGGCTTGTTTCTGTTGGGTTTCTTGGAACCCTAGACGGTTGTGTGGAGTTATAGTGAGTTATTGGGGCCTCCAATTGAGTTGTGGAGATTCCTCAAGCTTGTGGCCTTTGTGGTGTTTCATGGGAGCCCTCCAATTGAGTTGTGGAGATTGCCCCCAAGAGGCCTTATACGGGTTCGGTGACCGCCCTCAAGTGTCCCATAGTGGATTGAGTGCCCTCCTTTGTGGTGCGCACTCGGGAGAATAGGGTGAGCCTTTTGTGGCACCTGTGAGTTGCGTGCCTTCGCATCTTGGGGTGAGGCCTTGTGTGGTGTTGGGTGAGCATCGAGCCACCACACCTCAAGGTGAGCCATGTGTGGTGTTCTCAGAGCATTGATCGCACCTCTCTAACAGAGACGTAGCTTATTTGGAAGTGAACTTCGGGATAAAAATCATCGTCTTCATGCCCATCGGTTATCTCTCAACCAATCCCTTTACTTATACAATTTACATTGTGATAGCCATCATGCTTGAAGTATTATATCTTGCTATCACCTTGTTACTTGTCTTGCTTAGCATAGGTTGTTGGTGCACTCAGTGAACCTAGTGGTTTTAGGTTTTGTGCTTTGATAAATTAAACATTAGTTTTATTCCATATTTATTAGAGCATAAACCGTAATTATTTTAAAAGCCTATTCACCCCCCCCCCTCTAGGGGATGTTAATTGTCCTTTCAACGTGTATTCCTTCCATGTTTACGAGGCCATTTCCAAAATTTCACATACCATGAAAGGAAAAATAGATGAATGGCACCTCAATCAAGTGCAAGCGAGGTAATTAAGTCACTCGGTTCCACAGAAACTCCCTTGGTCGTCGTGGTAATTGACACACATGCATGGCAATTGGAGGCCATAGCAACTCCCTTATTCTCCATAGAAACTCCCTTGTTCCATAGAAACTCCCTTATTCTCTAAGTAATGGCTACTGCTATTTGACACACTTGTACATGTGGTAACATCAATATTTGGGAATGGCCTTATATACATGGAAGGATAGAGTAACAAACCAACCCGAGACATTCTTTCCTACTATAAAATTATGTTATAACTTAAATTTATTGTATTCCTAGAGAGCACACAAATTATAGTTAATGGCAATAACACAAACAAAGTAATGTTGCTTTTGCCCGAGCAATTATCTGATCAAAGTAATGTATTAATTTTCTCATGTTTGACTCTTAACTATTCAACCAAACTATTGCCAAGGTTGTCGCTATATCTTATACACACTTTCCCATCTATAGCACGGCTACACCTCAAATCAAGCATCAGAAAATGACAAGCAACATCATCACTTTTATGATCGGAACATATAGTTTGTGCCTGGACATGTCGATTGTTGACAATAGAAACTCAGACACTAACTCTTTCCTACAAGAATACTCTATGATAACTATAATTTGCCAAACTCGACTACGGAAAAGTACGCCAAACACTTGGGGCAACCATGAGGCACACCCACAAAATACTTCTTTTTTCATAAGCAAAGTGGGGTACGCAATATTTATGTAATCCCCTTCAATACATGAGGGTACCATGCAAAGCAACATTCTGAGAACCAACCCGTGGTTGGATGGTTAGGAGGGCAGTGGTACCCTCAGCCCACTAGAGTTCAAACCTCAGGTTTGACGCTTTGGTGTCTCGTAAAGACGGAATATTTTTTCAGTGGGAGGCGACGTTCCGTCGATAGCGAGACGCCTATGGTGACTTCGTCAATCTCAAGACCCGTCGGATTAGTCTCTCGGAGGTGCTCATAGGGTTAGGGTGTGCGTGCGTGTGTTCATAGGGATGAGTGTATGTACGTACTGTGAGTGTCTGTGTTTGTACTGCTATTTCTCAACAAAAAAAAAGAATAGTCATTCTACATTTTTTTTCCAAATTTCAAGATACCATGTGAGGAAAAAACCACATGAAAAGCTAGGTTATTAAGTTACTTGGTTTACTCTAAAGTCCCTTTCATCGGGCTAATCGACATATGGGTATTGTGATTGGTGTCCTTGATATGTTCCCTCTATCTTAGTAAATACTTGGCAATTGGTTTCTACAATAATGGCTAACGTAATAAAGACAGACGAGCTTCGATTTCTTGTGGGGAGGTGGTAATGTTTCATGTATCCTATTAGTAAATACAATTACGATTTGGGTGTGTGTGTGTGGGGTGTGTGTGGGGGGGGGGGGGACGACATAGGAGAAGAGAGTAGTAAACAAATCCATAGAAACTAAAACCATCAAACTTCTAATATGCGAGGCTCAGTAGGGACACATCTTTTCCACACCTCCATTTTATAATATTTACCCTCGATACCCTAATTTTTTTTTTCAATTAGCTGCACATAAATTCGTAGGTACGAAATTAATGAGTGTATTTTTTTTCCTTCCGCCGTGCTTAAAACCGTAAGCAAACACTGCTGGCTAGCGTGACCGTTTTCTTTAGCAGCTAATAAGTCCAAATAGTCCATGGACGGCCCAAAACTCATTAGAACTATACCACACCGCAACCCACGTGAACGCCATGAGGTTATTACCGTCGTTAAAACCTATGATTTCTTGCATCATCACAAGAGACGAGACCCCAAAAAAGAAAAATCTCTTGCTCTTGCTTTAGCTTGTGAGAAACTGCAAAGATAGAAACAAAATCCTCCCAAAAAAAAAGGTGAAAAGTGAGAATAAAAAGGCCACCGGATCAATCGAATAGGAGTGTGTTGACGAAACAACTGTTTTCCCCATTTCTTTATCCCTGTGCTGCGCGTGTGTTTCCTGTTGGCGGCGGCGACCATGGTGGGGGGCGGCGAGGTTGACAAGGACGCGGCGGCGCTGGCTCACGAGCTACCCGGCTTCAATATCTTCTTTGACCACACGGTACCCGCTTGCTTCTCCCCCTCCCCCCTCGTGCCCCTGGTTGAGGTCTGGTATAGACGCTGAAGAAAAGTCTCGTTTGTTTTCTTGCAGGGGTTGGAGGTGCCGGCGGCGGAGGGTGAAGGGGAACAGGTACAGGGGGAGGACGATGAGGAGGAGCTGGAGTGGCTGTCCAACAAGGACGCCTTCCCGTCGGTGGAGACCATGGCGGCGGTAGAGGATGAGGCCGCCGCGGCGGCGGCGGCGGCGGCCCCGGCGCGCGCGGCGGTGGGGCCGAGGACCAAGGGGCTTCGGCGGCGGCGGCGGGTGACGGCGCCGTGGAGCCTGGCGCCCGCGCTTCCTCGGCCGGCCCCGCGCCCGGCGGCGGCGCGGCGGCGGTGCACGCACTGCGCGTCGGAGGAGACGCCGCAGTGGCGGCTGGGCCCTGACGGGCCCCGCACGCTGTGCAACGCGTGCGGGGTGCGGTTCAAGACCGGGCGGCTGCTCCCGGAGTACAGGCCGGCGAACAGCCCCACTTTCTCCCCCCTTCTGCACTCCAACTCCCACCGCCGCGTGCTGGAGATGCGCCGCCTCGGCGAGGAAGGCGGCGGGGCCTCGCCCGCCGGCCGGGCCACCGCCAAGGCCCGCCGCGCCGAGCGCGCCGCCGCGCGCCTCACCGCCAAGGACGGTGGCGATGCACGGGGCCCAGCCCAAGCTCAGACACCAGCCGTGTTCTCCAGCGACGACTGAGAATCCATGCGTGGAGCCGTGGAGCTTGATTAGAGAGATTCTATGATCCGCGTCAGCTCCCTTTATCTGCTCCGTCTTCTCCAATTTCCATTTTGTCAGACATTAGGATTTAGGGGTAGCTAGCTGCTGAGTTAGTCTTGCTTGTGGTACTATCAATCAATCAACCATCTTTAGTTAAGTTCAGACAAAGCTAGCAAATCAGAGGTCGAGAGAGGAACGCAGGTGAAAGAACAGTCATCGTCTTCTGGAACCCTGGTGTACTACTGCTTAGGTGAGTGATAAGCCATGGATGGATGGATGGATGTGCGTTCAAATTTGTCATGTCTCGATCATGTGTATGTTCTCGCTCGTGCTTTTGATGGCTCAAGTTTCAGTCTGTATCTGCTCGCGCCATGGCCGTACACCGCCAGACAGGAAAAGGAGACTCGGTTGCATCATCTGCTGGCGTTGGTGGCTCTGTGAGTGTGAAAGAACATCCAGGAACGGCAGTAGTCTATAGCTAGGCTAGGATGAGATAGATTGTCATTTGTCGTTGCAGCAGCAGCGCACGGCCCTGACAATTTTTACTCGGCGAGAAGCATGCAGGGGGACTGAATCCTAGCGCGGCTTTGGTACTGGATGGCTTGCGGAGTGGAGTGGAGCACGTGGCGTGGCGGTGATACCAGTGCAGCCCGGGCTCTGCATATAGGTCGATCCATCGTGCTGGTCTATATTTTGAGGTGCTTGGGTTCCCCCGGTGGAAGGGGTGTTCGTGGTTCTCTTCTTTCGATTTCTCTTTCTCAGGTGGGTTGGAGATCTCCATCTCCTCCAAGCAAAGGTGTCCGTGCTCAATGCTCATAAGTATCATGTATGTCATGGAGAGTAGATTGAGCCGGTGGTCTAGGAAATTGGCTGACTTGGATCCGTTTAATTAGTTCGAACAACTCACACAAAAAGAGTACGTGAATTTAGGGTTTTATATTTGGCGCGAAGCCGCTAAGAGCCAAGTACACACATGGTAGGCCGACGACAACATACAATATCACCTAAAATGGTTTTTATGGGTCACGTTGTTATAAGCATGGTTAGCTATGCCGGTCAAGCAGCCGTGATACATTTTCAAGCATGCATATGCTTATCTTTCATCTTTAATCCTATCGTAGCAACGTGAAAATATTATGGGTGTGCTTGTTGGTCGATTTGATAAAATAAAGTTAAAAAAGGAATATGTATACATGATTGTCCCATGGTTCAAGAGCCAGAAGCATGTTGGATCATATGCGAAGAGAATGAGACGAACGACGTTGGGCTCGTGATTTTTTCTTTAAGGCACACATGGATTTTTGCTCGGTGTAGATCAGAATCCATGCCACAAAGAGTAGATTGCGCACACATGGTAGGTATACGACAACATGTAGATTGCGTGTGAAAGAACATGTAGATTACGCAACAAAGAGTAGATTGCGCATGCATGATACCGTTTGTGATCCCATGCTATTGCCAACATTATGTAGGTTTTAGTATGTTTTGTTTATGTTATGTTGTTATAAGTACGATTATTTATGTGTATCGTGGAGCCTTGAGCCATGATGCATTTTAAAACATGCACATGCTAATCTTCCATTTTTAATCATACCACATCAACAAAAAAAATTATGTGGCTTGTTAGTTGAATCGTTCAAATGCATGAAAAGATAGAAAAAGTTACATATACATGTTTATCCTCGTATGATGGTTCAAGAGTCCATTTTATGGGAAACATGAGAAATCATATGTACACTATCAAAATCATATGTTTCTTGATTTGATTTAAATGAAAAAGATACAACAAATTTGATCATTGGATAAAAGTTGCATCTCTCTAAGGACAACCTCGGGCTTCAACAAAGTTTGTACATGAATCAAATTCAGTAGTTGACTATGCATTTGGTTTGACCAAATAAATAAACCCATTGTAAATTTCACGAAAGCCAATGAACAAGGCAAACAACAATAACCCAAGACTCAAAAGGTACAAAACATAGGAAATCAAACCAACTTGGGCCAGGATGTGATGTGAGGTGCACCAAACGCGATACCACAATACCAAACAAACTCGGGTTAGGTATGTCCATCCATCCAAAAACGACCGATCTGACCAGCATCGAAACCTTTCCCCTCTTTCCAATATGCCATGATCCCTTGATCATTCTCTACTCCATCCCTCATGCATCTTCCCCGAGGTCTCTTGCTTGCTCCCTTGCCTCCTCCTCACCTCCATCCTGCTCCTCCTCCACCTCATAATCCTCCTCCTCCCTCGTCCCCTCCGTGCCTCCTGCATGGTAGGTAGATGACAACATACAATACAACCTAGAAATCGCTAACTAATGGGCTACTGGTGTAACGTTTAATTTCCATGGCAACTCCTACAAGCCGAGACTTGAAAGGTTTCTGAAATTGTGTAGGATTTAGTATGTTCTTTTTTCGGCAAGCAGTTTTCATATGTCATGTTTTTATAAGCATGGTTTGCTATGTCGGTCATGCAACCATAATACACTTTAAAGCATGCATATGCTTATCTTTCATATTCAATCCAACCGCAACAATAAACCCATTAAATGAAAATCCCACCGCAATATTCATATGTTTCTTGATTTGATTTAAATGAAAAAGATACAACAAATGTGATCATTGGATAAAAGTTGCCTCTCTGCGAGGACAGTCGCAGACTTCAGCAACGTTTGTACATGAATCAAATTCAACAGTGGAGTACACATTTAGTTTGACCAAATAAATAAACCCATTATAAATTCACAAAAGCGAGTGAACCATTTTGGAAAAAAGAGGCAAACGCCAATAACTCAATACTCAAAAGTTACAGAACACATGAAATCAAACCAACTCGGGCCAGGATGTGCATGTGAGGTTCACCAAACACGTAACCACAACACCAAACTAACTCGGATTTGGTATGTTCAGCCATCCATAAACGAACCGATCGGATCGACATTAGAACCTTTCCTCTCTTTCCACGACGTCCCGATCCCTCAAACAGTCTTCCCTCTATCCTTCCTACATCCTCCCGCACCGTCCACCTCGTGGACCGCCTCTGTCTTCCCGAAGGACTATTTTTTTAATGATAAACCATGGGAAAAGATCCCATTGTTATTTTTATTGATTAAGATCTAAATACAAAGTTACTTATAGAGAAAAAAATACCTACTTAGACTTGAGACTGAAGCCATTCTTTGAAAGATTCTACATGCCTCTTCTTCATTATGCAGGAAACCACTTGTAGTTCCTGAATGTATATTTCCTTACAACTTTCAAAACTGGGCCTTTTGTGGTCAAAGAATTTGTTATTTCTAATTACCCAGATTCCCCAGAATGCTATAATTAAGATCTCCATGGCTAATGGAATTTTAAGTTTATCTCTCCAGCACTTATAAATTCCTTGTTCTTTGAGGAAAAATATAGTTCCAGCATTCTTCAGCAAATTGGCAAGACTAGAAGAGATGCACCAATGTTTCTTCATGAGGACAGTCTAAGTTATACAATTGTATGACTCTAATTGGAAATTCTTCCTACCAAGCAAATTTCTGGTGTTAAGTCTATCAAGAAGGAGAACCATAAAATAATTTATGTTTGGCTTGACAGGAGGATTTCTAGATCCAAGAGAAATGAGGTGCAGTGGGTTGGGATCCTATCATGCCTGCTTTTTGTGTTGAGAAAGATCCAGAACCCAAAATATAACTCCATAATCCATTTTTTCCTTCTTGTACACTTTGATTATGGCATGATTATAAATCTCTTCTAAAGTATCAAATTCTTCATAAGCTTGTTGAGAGAGTGGTAAGTGAAAAAGGTCCACCAAATATTTAGAGTGAATGATATCATGGACCACATCATCAATTATTTTTTTCATATGATAACAAGTGTGGAAGTTGTTGGTGTAAACAATCATTATGCCAAAGATCAGTCCAAAACAGAATACTTTTCCATCCCCCATATTTCCTCTAGCCATAGCTTAGATTGGATCAGAAGTTTGAGATGTGCTTTCCACCAAAAGGAACCCTCCAACTAGTTCCTAGGTAAAGAGCCATTACTATAATAGGAGTTCCAAACCATATGAACCCATGGTGTATCATGTATGTTGCAAATTTTGTCTAGATTCTTAAGAATAAGAGCACTATTCTAAACACCAAGATTGAGAACTCCAATACCACCTTGATTCTTGGGCCTATGAAATTTTCCCTGTGCAACTAGAGTAGATCCCTTTGCTTGAACATCAGTACATTTATTTTTCCACAAGAAATGTCTTATATATTTGATAACTTGATTCTTGATTGAGATGGGAACATCAAGAGAACACATGTAAAAAATAGGAAGGGATGCTAGCACAGATTTAATCATTTCCAATTTCCCTCAGTAATTCAAGAAGTTAGCAATATCTCTCCACCCTGTGCACCATTGGGAGGAAGTATTCGATGGAAGGATTAGTGATGCCAAAAGGAAGTCCTATATAGGTGAAATGAAAGCTTCATTTCTGATAGTTCATTGTATTTCTGAAATGAGACAATATTTCAGCATCCATATTAATAGGGATCATATTAGAGTTGTGGAAATCGAATTTAAGTGTAGTGGAAATGGCAAATATGTGAAGGATTGACTTTAGGAAAATGAGTTCCCGAGCATACCACAAGAGTGTTATCAAAATACTAAATTACATGGAAATTGGGACATGAAGTATGTTGTAGTGGAGGTGCCAAAGACTCAAGCCCATTACTTTATTCAATAAGGATTATAGTAGATCATCATCAAGCACAAATGGGAGTGGAGAGAGGGGATCACTCTGTCTGACCCCTCTTCTGCAGTAGAATTTATTTCCACGTACACCATTAATAGAATAGAAGAGGTGCTAGATTTAAAGATTAGCTCAATCCATTTAATCAATTTCTTACCAAACCCTCTAGATTATATAATTTCCAGTATGGTAGAGTGTTCAATCTTATCAAAGGATTTTTCAAAGTAAAGTTTGAGAATGAGGATTTCTTCCTTTGATTTATGGTACTCGTAAAGATATTCAAATTCCCAACCAACACAATCATGGGTTAATCTTTTCTTTAGGAATCCAAATTGACTCTTGTGCACTAATTTCAAAATGATCTCCTGACGTCTATTAGCAAATAATTAGGTGATTATTTTGATAATACTATTTGGCAAGGAGATGGACCTAAAATCTCCAGGAGTTGAGGGATAGTCCAACTTTGGAATGAGTGTGGTGAAGGAGGAATTTATGCTTTCTAGGGATATCTTTTCCTCATAAAAGTCACTAATTAATATTTCAATATCCTTGCCAATAATAACCCAACAATTCTTGATAAACTCATTATTAAAACCATTAGGGACAGGAGATTTTTCAGTGGGTAAATATTTAATCACATCATCAATTTACTTTGTTGTGAAAGGCACCTTAAGAGAAGCACTAGCATCATGATCCATACCTTCACCATAAATTTTAGCTAGATCAAAGTGCATCATTGTATTATTTGAAGTTCTCATTCTCTCCTTGAAATCCTTCCAAAGAATGGATTATTTACCATCATGGTCACTAATCTCAGCATGATCATTATTATTCAACATGGAAATGTAATTATGTATGTAATTTATAGGTGCTTCAGTGTAAAAGAATTTTGTATTTGCATCACCTAATTTGACCCACTTTATTTTTATCTTTGTTTCCAATAGGACTTTTGATTTTGCAGTAAGGTGATGATATGGGACTTCATATGATCTCTAATATTCCACTCATCAAGACTCAGATTTCTGAATTCTTCAGTAAAATGAAGAAAATCAGTTACTTCATTGACACTAGAAATTAGGTGTTTAATGCAAGGCAAATTTTTGCCCATAGTTTGATACCTCTTCTTACATTCTTAAGCGTCCCATTTATTCTTTCAGACCATCTAGGTGACCTACTGAGATATTCAGGAATTGTGCACAATCTACTTAAATCCATGATACGTCCAAAACGTATCTACTTTTCCGAACACTTTTGCTATTGTTTCTCCTCTAAACTTGTGTGATTTGGATGCAACTAATGCGGACTGACGCTGTTTTCAGCAGAATTGCCTTGGTGTCTACTTTTTGTACAGAAAACCAACTATCAGAAAAAATCCGGAAAAATATGCCAAAAATCCTATTTCACCCGAAGACTCTAGGAGCCAAAATACGAGACGGAGAAGAGCCAGGGGTGGCCACACCACCTTCTGGCGCGGGCCAGGCCAGGCCGCGCCAGGGGGTGGTGTGGGCCCCCCAGGCACCCCCTCGGCCTCTCTCTTCGCCTATAAGGAGCCTTCTGACCTAAAAACTTCCAAGGTTTCACGTTTTTCCAGAAGGAGTTCCGCTCCACCGCCACCACCAGATTCCACGAAACAGCACCAGAAACTCCGTTCTGGCACCCTGTCGCGACGGGGAATTGGAGGAGATCATCGCCATCATCATCACCATCGCTTCTCCATCGACCATCCATGTTTCCCCCATCTATGAGTGAGTAATCCCCCGTTGTAGGCTATGGGGATGGTAGGGATTGGATGAGATTGTTCATGTAATGGCATTAGATTGTTAGGGCATGGTGCCTAGTATCTTTTATTAGTGCTTTATGACTTTGGTGCGACTTGTTGTGCTTAATGCTTGTCACTAGGGCCCGAGTGCCATGATTTCAGATATGAACATGTTATTGATTCATTATGATAGTATTGTTTTTGGTCTTATCTACAAGTTGTATACACATGTTGATGTCCGGAACCAATGGCCCCGAAGTGACAGAAATCGGGATAACCGGAGGGAATGGCTTTGATGTGAGGATCACATGTGTTCACGGAGTGTTAATGCTTTGCTCCGGTACTCATTAAAAGGAGCACCTTAATTGCCAATAGTTCCCTTGAGGCCCCACTGCAAACGGGCTGGCAGGACAAAAGATGTTGTGCAAGTTCTCATTGCAAGCACGTATGACTATATATGGAACACATGCCTAGGATTGTCTAGTACTTGGATGCTTTATCTTATTTATCTGCAATTTCCCTATGTTCTGATTGCTATGTGAATTGTCTTGTCCATGCAACGCCCGTCCATCCATCCCTATGCCTACCGCACTCGAATCCCACTGTTTACTGCTATTGTTACTACTGTCTTTACTTTGTTACTGCTGCTACTTTACTACTCCTATTACAAAATTGTTGCTACTGATAAACTACTGTGAGCAAGATTGTTTCCAGGTATAGCTGAACTGACAACTCGGTTGTTAAGGCTTATAAATATTCTTTGGCTCCCCTTGTGTCGAATCAATAAATTGGGTTTCACTTCCCTCGAAAATACTGCGATACACCCCCTATACTTGTGGGTCATCAAGACTATTTTCTGGTGCCGTTGTCGGGGAGCATAGCTTTATTTATTAAGTCCACTTGGATTCTCTATTGTTCGCTGCTATCCATCCATCATGGGTAAGTCTCGTGATGGCAAGTTTCCTATTTTACCATCCACTACAAGAAGAGGTACGGTTTTGAACACCTCTGTTGCTCTTGATTCACCGTCTGTTATGAGTAAGTTCCTTACACCACCACATACACATGCTACACACACTGCTACTACTGCTGAATCTGAAACTTCTGATGCTTATGATGCTGCTTCTACTGTGCTTGATAAGAGTGGTTCATTAGGTCCTTTCCTAGATGCTACGATTGCTAGAACTATAGCTGGAAATACCGAAACTCCTAATGAAGACACTACCACACCCGTTAGTTCACCTGAGTCTAGTGAAAGTTATGATATTGAAGATGGTTATGTTGAGATGACCGATGAATTTATTAGAGAATGTAAGAACATCCATGATAGGAGCGCTGCTAAGAGGCTCCTTGAGAGGCGTACTATTAGACCCAAATTATCCCCTGCTGCTAAGTTTGCTGCTTCTCCCATAAACATTATAGATGAAGATTATGATTTCTATCTCGATCTATCTTACATAGCTATTGTCGAGAAAGAACCTTTTTGTGGGACTAAGAATGAAAGTGCGGTAGCACATATGAATGAACTTTCTACCATGAGTGGCTTGTTTTCTAATGATATTAAAATGCGTCCTTACTTTGTTGCCAAGATCTTCCCCTTTTCACTGAAAGGAGAAGCTAAAACTTGGTTTAGTAATTTACCTCCTGGATCTATTGATATCCCTGAGTGCTTGATTAGTACTTTCCTGCAGAAATATTTTCCTCCTAGTGCTAGACATGTTGTTTTGCAGGAACTTTTTGATTTTAAACAGGGAGAAAAAGAGGTATTGCCTGAATCTTGGGCAATGTTTTGTGCTTTGATTCATGCACAAGCTGGAAGTCCAATAATGAGCTTCTTGATATATTTTATAATGGACTAACTGAAGAATCTAGGACATACCTAGATAGTTGTGCTGATTGTGTTTTCAGGAATAGGACTTCTAAGGAAGCTGAGGAATTAATGGCTAAAATAAGCAAGAATTATGAAGATTGGACTCCTCCTGAACAAGCTATACCTGAAGTAATTGTACCTAAACCATCTATTCCGGTGCCTATTCCAACATCAAAGAAGAGGGGAGTTATTGAATTAAATGATGAAGTGATGAAGGAAGCTAAGAAATGTCTTAAGGAGAAGGGAATTAAAGCTGCAGATGTCAAGAATCTACCTCCTATAGAAGAATTATGTAAGCCTATTCCCTACTCACCCACTATTGAGGTACACTCTCTCCAACACTTTGATGACGGTGATATCCCTTACTCTAAACCTCCTGATCAATGCTTAGAAGAATTCAATATTTTTATTGTTAAGCAAGATAACTTTAATAAAGGGGTGCAAAATCATCTAATGGAAAACACTAGAGCTATTGTTGAGTTGAAAGATATTGTGGAAAGAACCTCTAATGATGTTAAAATGATTGTTAAACACTTTCAAATGGTTCAAACTCAAATAGATCAACTCGTTAAAGTGCAAAACGACTTGCTAGTTAATGCTGCTAAAGAAAAACATGCTTATGAAATTAGAACTAGAAGCGGTGCTGCTACCCAGGATCCTCTATATCCTGAGGGGCATCCCAAAAGAATTGAGCAGGATTCTCAACAAGTTGAAAATAGTGGTTCTACTCGTAAGAAAAGGAAAAAGAAACATAAAACTGTTGTAGAACCCTCTAAACCTGCTATAGATCCTAATAGTATATCTATCTTTGATGCTGAAACTGAAAGTGGTAATGAAGAAAATGAAGTTCCTAATGAAGAAAAAGTTGAAGAAGAACCTGAAAACCACACTAAGAATACTAAATACACCAAAGAAGATTTTATTGCTAAGAAACATGGTAGTGAAAGAGAGCCTTGGGTCCAAAAGCCTATGCCTTTCCCTGATAAGAAACAAAATTCAAAGGAGGATGAACATTATAATAAGTTTTGTGAGTGGATGAAACCTTTATTCCTGCAAATTCCTTTGACTGATGCTATTAAATTGCCTCCTTACTCAAAGTATATGAAGGACATTGTCTCGAATAAAAGGAAGATCCCTAATGAAGAAATTTCCACTTTGCTTGCTAATTATTCCTTCAATGGTAAGGTTCCTAAGAAACTTGGAGACCCAGGGATTCCAACTATCCCTTGCTCTATTAAGAATAGTTATGTTAGAACTGCTTTGTGTGATTTGGGAGCTGGAGTTAGTGTTATGCCTTTCTCTCTCTATAAGAGGCTTCAGCTTGAAAAACTGATACCAACTGATATATCTTTGCAAATGGCTGATAAATCTACCACTATTCCTGTGGGTATATATGAGGATGTACCTGTTCAGGTGGCCCACAATTGCTTGATATTAACTGATTTTGTTGTGCTTGAAATGCCTAAAGATGATAATATGTCTATTATTCTTGGGAGATCTTTTCTTAATACTGCAGGAGCTGTTATTAATTGTAATCAAGGAAAGGTGACTTTCATTGTGAATGACAAGGAACATACTGTCTATTTCCCCAAGAAGGTTGAAAGAACTTATGGTTTGAATTCAATTGAACATGTTGAAGGCATTCAAGTTGGAGAAATATATTGTCCCATACCAAGAGAAAAATTTGAAACTATTATGATTGGGACCATTGCTATCAAGGTTGAGGTAACATAATCATTAGTGGAATACAAAGTTTTGTCTCATATGCAATTATTTTGGTAGCAAGACTTGATCAACCTTGTTAACAAAAGGATTCCATTGAACAAAACAATGTTTTCATTATGATTATCTCCGTTTATTTCTATCCTTTGCATTTTAGTTTTTGTTTTCGTTTAGTTCTCTTTTTGCTGTTAGTTGCTTGCATGTTAGAGTGTCTTAGAACTTTTGTAGTTCTAGCCTTGTTTTGTCTTTGCACCATTTCCAAAAAAATTTGTCTGTTAGAAAATCATTCTTCTATTTCTAAAAAATTCCCAAAAATAAAGTGTCTCAAAAAATTCCAGAAATTTCTTATTAAATTTTTACGTGAAAAAAGGGGCAGAGGTGTACCTGGGAGGTACCAGGGGGCCCACCAGGCAGGCACACCACATGGTGGCGCGGCCAGCCCTGGGTGGTGCCATGCCCTGGTGTGGGCCACCCCTGGCCCCCCACTAACTCTCTCACCTGCCACTTTCTTCTCTCTCCCGAGGAAGCTCCAGTTCATTCCTCAAAATCGCGTTATTGTTGTGCTTGCTCTCAATTTTTTCGATCTCCTTGCTCAGCCCATCTTTCTTGCTAAAATTTGGAGCATTTGTTCCCTGGTATGTGACTCCTCCCCTTGTCCAAGTAGATTTGTGTTTAGTGGATTATATCTTGAGTATTTTTCTGCTGTAGGTGACTCGTTATGAGAGCTTGTAAGCTTGTTTGATGCTTAGAGATATAGTTTTGATGCATGTTTAGGCCTCTTGCAAGTCCCTATGAGTAGAATCCTTCATTATATTTATTTGCACTCACTTGTTTAATAGGTGTTTTAATTTCAGAATACCAAGCATGAACAACCATACTTTTGGAGAGATATTTGAGAGTGATGCACTTAGGAGGTCGAGGCCCTCAAGAACAGCCTCTCAAGCTAGGCCATCATACAACAAATATCTCATTGCAACTCATATTGGTAGTGAAAGGGGTGATGGGGATGCTCACCCATCCTCTTTTTCCTTGTTTTACTTTCTTACAAGCTGTAGGTATTCTTGATGATTTCTTGCTACTGATTGAGAGGGTTGGTTTGACCTCATATATGCAAGATGAGAGTGCGCAATATGTTACGCTCACCAAAACTTTTGTTGAGAGCTTCACTTTTACTAACACATCCTATCAGTCGACTGTCTCTTTTAAGATCTATAATCTACCCTTCACCATGCATTTGGAGAGATTTTGCAGTATTGTAGGTGTACGCATGACAGGGACCGTGAAGAAAATTCAAGGGCGGCCCGCTGATTTGTTGGAGCTTTACCGAGGGGTGACCAATGATGATGACCATGTGGCGCAATGCGGAAAGATAAGAAATATTCAACTCCCTGCTCTTGGATACTTTGCATATTATCTTGCTACTAGTGTACTAGGTAGGGAGAACACAAGTAATATCTCCAACTATCATTTAGCCTTCCTTGCTGCTGCGCTTAACAATGATACTCGGTACAATCTTGGCTCGCTTATTGCTCGCCGCCTAGCTGCTAGGGGGCCTATCTATGGGGGCATTGCTATCTACGCACTTCTATTCTTGTAGACACTTGTTGGGCCTCCAAGTGTAGAGGTTTGTAGAACAATAGCAAGTTTCCCCGTAAGTGGATCACCCAAGGTTTATCGAAGTCAGGGAGGAAGTGGTCAAAGGTATTCCCTCTCAAGCAATCCTGCAATCAAGATACAAGAAGTCTCTTGTGTCCCCAACACACCCAATACACTTGTCAGGTGTATAGGTGCACTAGTTCGGCGAAGATATAGTGAAATACAAGTGGTATAGATAATTATAAGTGGTAACGCTGATAGAAGATAGCTTGATGGCGTGGAAAAGACTAAAGTAAAACTAAAATAAAGATGGAAACAAGCAAACATGTAACATATCTAGTTGCAAACGGTGTATCAATGCTTAGAAACAAGGCCTAGGGATCATACTTTCACTAGTGAACACTCTCATATAAATATATTCTTCTTCATGATACTACTCTCCGGTTGGACACTCTAATCGATGGTAGGGCTATAACAGCACACCTCAAAGTAAGCCTTTCCCATCTAGAAAAACCCCACACTGTCACCTTGAGTACTAGATGAGTCCAACAAACACCACAATTTCATAGAGACATCCAACTCCAAATATACCTCATAACAAGTATTTGTAAACTCTAGCCTAAGTGCCACCATGGTGTGTACGCTGTCACTTTCACACACATGGGGAGAGCAGAGATCTATTAAAGCACTTGAGTAGCAGAATATATCTATAGATTACAAGCTCATGATCTCAATAAGATCATGCATAGAGAGAGAGAGATGAACATAGCTACGGTAGAACCCTTAGCCTCGAGAGAGAACTACTCCCTCCTCATCATGGGAATCAGCAATGGTGATGGAGATGGTGGTGGAGATCGATTGAGATGGCTTCGGGGGCACTTCCCCGTCCCGGCAGGGTGCCGGAAGAGAGACTTTCTATCCCCCGAATCTCCTTTTCGGTGGCGGCGGCGCTGCGGAACTTTTCGTGGCTGGAGGCTTGATGACTTAGGGTTTTCGCATCAGGAGGCTTCTTATAGGCGAAGAGGCAAGGTCGGTGGGCGGCCAGGGGGCCCACACCATGCCCTGGCGCGGCCTAGGTGGACCCGCGCCATGGGGTGGTGTGGCCACCCTGTGGCCCCTCTCCGACTCTCCTTCTGGCTCCGTGAGTCTTCCGAGAAAATATCAACTTTGGCTTTTGTCCGGTCCAATTCCGAGAATATTGATTTTCTGACTTTCCTGGAACCAAAAACAGCAGAAAACAGGCAACTAGCACTGTGGCACTTGTTAATAGGTTAGTCCAAGAAATCATATGAGAATTACTCCAAAGTGTGGACAAAATATAAGGAAGTAGATAAAACCAAGCATGGAACATCAAAAATTATAGATACATTTGCAATGTATCAACATCCCCAAGCTTAACTCCTACTCGTCCTCGAGTAGGTAAGTGATAAAAAGAAAGAATCATTTTTTAGGTGACATGCACCATCATAAACTTGATCAAAGTATTTGTAAAACATTCAAAGCTGGGATCATGGTACTTCAATCATAACATGAAAGACAAGGTTCTAGCAATAAGACAAAGAAACTATGATGCAACATGAAAAGGCACAAACAAAAGATTCATGAATAACAATGCTTTGCAAGACATTTGTTTGTTTCACAAAAAGAAAACATAGCATAATAGTATTCAGCTTGTCCCTCAATAGAGTAGAAATTATAAATGCATAGGACACCTTCAAAGTTCATAAGAGTGACTAGATACAATAGTTTAAAACAAGCAATATCAAAGTATGCATCAATCAACTAGTCTTGGGACAATGCACATAGACCTAAGAATGGCCACTATGCTCTCAAAGTAGGTGCATAAAGGTAGAAGGTGGAGACTCAATATAATGGTGGAAGAAAAGCCTTCATAGAAGGAAGTAGGGATTCAAGTCTCATAAAGAGCTTCCAAAAATTATGGTACTTATAGCTTTCAGCTCTCATTGCCCCTATCATAAGCATCTTGAAGTGATTAAGGTTAAAGTGAACAAACTATGGTGTACATGCTTGACGAAGTATAAGTCAGAAATCTCATGTCCCTTGTATATGAGGGCCGCTCCTCATGCTACTCAAGTTTAGTCACCGGTAAGTTCTTGTCATCGTAAGTACATGTGTGTCATAGAGAACCGCCAACGGGGTACCCCTTGCCCGATGATACGGAAGAATCCCCATATCAAAATGACAAGGCAAGCATACAACGAGCATCTCAGCAATCTTCTTATTTACCATGGGAATATGGTGCTTTTTTCTCTCTTTCCTCTTTTCATAATATCTCTTTTTTTCTTTTTCTCTTTTTTTCTCAATATAGGACTCTTTTTTTATAAGAAGAATGCTTCATAGACACCTCATTATGGTTAGCTGCAGGTTTCCACCATGTCTGCACGGATTAGACCAGCGGCCCAGGCGTTTCTCTAACACATATACATAACTCCATGGACTTACAAGCTCCCCTTTCATTTCACACCGACGACATCCATATACAAAAGAGCATGCTATCAACTAGGTACAAAGTACAAGTGCAATGTTGAAAGCATTCCCCATGACAGTATGGTTCTGCTAATCCCCAACAAATAAGTGCAAGCATATACAACATAGACGACACAGTGGTTCAAGTTTATTAAGGGCAAGAAAAGTAAAGTGTGCCATCAAGTTCGTGAGAGCTTTAATCACTAGTTTTCTCATAACAAGTTTAATTTGGAAGGTAAACAAAAGCATGAATATACTTGGAATAGTATAAGCTAGTAGGTAGGTATGGTGGACTCTTTGGAATAACTTGGTTTAGGGAGTTGGATGCATGAGTGGAACTCATACTTGGTTGTGGAGGCTAGCAAAAGACTGGGAGCGACAAACTAAGAGAGCAATAATGGCCATAATCATGCAGAGCGATAAAACATCATTGATCAAAGCATAAAGTGATACTACAAGTTGAACACTAAAGGATCATAAAGGCTATGGTGACGAGATAGTCATAACATGGTGTGAGCATGCGCCAAGTCAACCCAAATAAAGCATCAAAGGAGAATACCACTATACTATGCTTTAATATGCTAAAACAATACATGATTCATCCAAGGCACATTAAGCAATCTCAATTGTTTATAACAAGTCATGCTACATCAAATAATACTAAGCATAAAGCCAAAACAATATCAAGCATGGCATGAAAAAGCATAGGCCACAGTTAAAAACAAGCTCCTTTTACCACTTAAGCATGAACTTTTCCTACTCTTTTCCAATCCAAACCAAACAATTTGAAAACCAATGTATGAAAGAGGGGGTCCAACCAATTTATTCAGCAAACTAATAAAACCAAGCAAACTAAAAACCAAAACGAAAACAAAAAAGAAGACGCTCCAAGAACAATACAACTGTGCATGAAACAATAAAAATGAAGTGTTTGGAAGAAACCTGAGATTTTTATTGATGAAGAGGGGGATGCCTTGGGCATCCCCAAGCTTTGACGCTTATACTTCTTCGATATTTCTTGGGGTGACACGCGTGGCATCCCCAAGCTTGAGCTTTAGTCCATCCTTCATCTCATTACTCATTCCTTCCATACACCTGAAATTTTTCCTTCATACAAAATTTCACACAATCTTTATTAGCAACATTAGTGCACTCAAGATAATAAGTCTTTAGGTTCAGTTCTAACACACATAAAACTTCCATTAAAACACAAGCTACTGTAGCACTTCCCTCAAAAAAGCTCAATTCCCCAAAAGAACTCAAAAAGGAACCAACGAGAAGCAAATGCAAATAAAGGCAGAAATCTGTCAAAACAGACCAGTAGATAAAGACGTTTTTTTAGAAGACCTTCTGTTGCTCAAATCAAAAAGTGTCGAACTAACGAAAGTTAGATAACAACTAGGGGCAGAATCACAAAAATTCACGCCTCAAAAGAACGTACAGAGATTTTACACGAAATTTTACAGTGAAGCACATAAATCTGTTTCGGGGCAGCAACTTTCCCAATCATTACTTCTCTCTTATTAGAGGTTACTCTTGGCACAAAAAGCAAATAAAAAGGATAAGGAGAGGTTATTACTGAAGTAATAACTTCAAAACTCATATAAAACTTTTGGGTTATCTCCCAATAAGTACTTTTCTTTAACGCCTTTAAGTTAGGCATGATAGTTTGAGAAGATGCTCACATAAGAAATATGAATTGAAGTAAAAGAGAGCATCAAGAATAAAATTCAAAGCACATTTAAGTCTAACCCACTTCCTATGCATAGAAATATTGTGAAGAAACAAGTCATGAAAGCACAAAGCAACAAGCATAGTAAAGAAAAACAAGTGCAACTTCAAGACTTTCAACATAAAGAGGGGAAACTTAATATTGTTGAGATACATAAAACCATGTTTCCCTCTCTCATAATAACTTTAAGTAGCAACATGAATAAAATTGACAATATAACTATCACAAGAAACATTCTTATCATGAGCCACATGCATAAAAGAATTAATACTCCCCACATAAACATAGTCATTTTTATTGATTGTACTGGGAGAAAATTCAACAAAATAGCTATCATTATTATTTTCATCACCATAATCATCAAATATAGGAGGCATATTGTAGTCATAATTAATTTCCTCCTCAATAGTAGGTGGACTGAGAATATCATATTCATCATTGTAATCATCATATATTGGAGGTATAGTATCACCAAAGCAAATTTTCTCCTCTAAAGATGGGGGACTAAAAAGATCATTTTCATAAAATCTAGCTTCCCCAAGCTTAGACTTTTCCATAGCATTAGCAATAATGGTGTCCAAAGAATTCATACTAACAACAATGTTATTAGCATGCAAATAAAGTTCCATAGGTTTTTTAATTTTCTCTTCAAACACTTCATGTCCTAACTCAATATAAATACTATAAAGCCACTAATTTTGTTGTTGTTTTCCATTAAGCCTAACTAGTGAAAACAGGAAACAAAAAGACAAAATTGCAGAATCTAAAGGAAATAACTTCGAGCACTCACACCGGAGGATGTGAGTACCTTTTACCTTACCTCCCCGGCAACGGCGCCAGAAAATAGGCGTTTGTCGTGGGAGGTTCTTCTTCTTTAATCCTCCAGTGTGAATACCTTTTACCTTACCTCCCCGGCAACGGCGCCAGAAAATAGCTGGATGTCTACGCACTTCTATTCTTGTAGACAGTTGTTGGGCCTCCAAGTGCAGAGGTTTGTAGAACAACAGCAAGTTTTCCCTTAAGTGGATCACCCAAGGTTTATCGAACTCAGGGAGGAAGTGGTCAAAGGTATTCCCTCTCAAGCAATCCTGCAATCAAGATACAAGAAGTCTCTTGTGTCCCCAACACACCCAATACACTTGTCAGGTGTATAGGTGCACTAGTTCAGCAAAGAGATAGTGAAATACAAGTGGTATAGATAATTATAAGTGGTAACGGTGATAGAAGATAGCTTGATGGCGTGGAAAAGACTAAAGTAAAACTGAAATAAATATGGAAACAAGGAAACATGTAATAGATCTAGTTGCAAACAGCGTATCAATGCTTAGAAATAAGGCCTAGGGATCATACTTTCACTAGTGAACACTCTCATATAAATATATTCTTCTTCATGATACTACGCTTAACTACTCTCCGGTTGGACACTCTAATCGATGGTAGGGCTATAACAGCACACCTCAAAGTAAGCCTTTCCCATCTAGAAAACCCCACACTGTCACCTTGAGTACTAGATGAGTCCAACAAACACCACAATTTTATAGAGACATCCAACTCCAAATATAACGCATAACAAGTATTTGTAATCTCTAGCCTAAGTGCCACCATGGTGTGCACGATGTCACTTTCACACACATGGGGAGAGAAGAGATCTATTAAAGCATTTGAGTAGCAGAATAGATCTATAGATTACAAGCTCATGATCTCAATAAGATCATGCATAGAGAGAGAGATGAACACATAGCTACCGGTAGAACCCTTAGCCTCGAGAGAGAACTACTCCCTCCTTATCATGGGAATCAGCAACGGTGATGGAGATGGTGGTGGAGATCGATGGAGATGGCTCCGGGGGCACTTCCCCGTCCCGACAGGGTGCCGGAACAGAGACTTTCTGTCCCCCGAATCTCATTTTCGGTGGCGGTGGCACTGCGGAACTTTTCGTGGCTGGAGGCTTGATGACTTAGGATTGTCGCATCGGGAGGCTTCTTATATGCGAAGAGGCAAGGTCGGTGGGCGGCCAAGGGGCCCACACCATGCCCTGGCGTGGCCTGGGGGGACCCGCGCCATGGGGTGGTGTGGCCACCCTGTGGCCCCTCTCCGACTCCTTCTGGCTCCGTGAGTCTTGCGGGAAAATATCAACTTTGGCTTTTATCCGGTCCAATTCCGAGAATATTGATTTTCTGACTTTCCTGGAACCAAAACAGCAGAAAACAGGCAACTGGCATTGTGGCACTTGTTAATAGGTTAGTCCAAGAAATCATATGAAAATTACTCCAAAGTGTGAACAAAATATAAGAAAGTAGATAAAACCAAGCATGGAACATCAAAAATTATAGATACATTTGCAATGTATCAGGCATCATTGCCTCACGTAAAGTCAATGCATTAGGTGTTTCAGTGGATCCCTATGATGCTATACTGGCACCACAGAGGCTTGACCTTGTCGCTATGAAAACTCATCACTTTGTCACTGCTACCTCTGATTTGAACAGTCTAGTATATAGGATGCTTTTTACTGACGGGGATGAAAAGGAGATCCTTTTGCCACAGCCTTCTTTGTTTAGTGTTCACAGGAGACCGTGGTCGCACTCCAAGGAGGAGGTGGACGAGCAACTTTGCTTGCTGGGTTTCCACGAGCAGCACCAGGAGGATGTGCCCTCCAATGATTACTCCGCGCATTACGGAGGGATGTACTCGAGCTCGCACCAGGATGAGGGGACCTCTTCGTCGTACCAGGGTGACACTTCATCCTGGCCAACTTGGGATTGATACCCACTTAGGCCAAAAGCCTAATCTTGGGGGGAGGTACGCCGACACCGCACTCATCTCCATATCATGTTGCGTCGGTACTTTGTATATTCATGTTTTCGTTCTCTTTTTAGTTTTCGTTCTTCTTTTTCTTTTGCTTTCTAAAACACAAAAGACCAAAAATATTTTTGTTGTTTCTCTTTGGTTTGCTTCTTCTTTTTGCCTTGGTTTGTTTTTCCCTTTTTTGCTTTGTTTAAACCATTCAAAAAACCCCAAAAGATTTTGCTTTGCTTGTTTTCCCTTTTGGTTCTTTTTTAAATATAGAAAACACCAAAAATATTTGTTGTTCTCCTTTGGTTTTGTGAGTTTGCTACAGGGTTTAGCAGTCCTCAGTGGAATATTGGTTTCATATTATTATTCAAGCCACACAAGTGAAGAGCAATAATGAGGATTAATGACAACTTGAGGCGTGGTAACAGGTTGGTAACGAACTCTATTTGTTTTCATTTTTGTACATATACTCATCACTGTGGGCATGCTTAGTCTGTTCATGTAGAGTGTATGTTTTCTTTGGATGCTTAGTAGTTCTTTCTTTCTTATGATTAGCTCCAGCTCGCTAATAGTTTGTAGCATGTCTTATGAATGTTTGCTTGCATTGCTCTATTCATAAATGGGTATGACACCGTGGTATCCTCCTCTGAATGTTTCATTTGAAATGACTTGGCACATACTCACGCATGCACATGACTGTAATAATCAGTTGACCCTCGATGAATTATTTTGCCTTGAGGATCTTGAATCACTTTCATGCCATGAGTAGTCATGTTTTGTTGCAAGCATGATAATGGCAGCTATTGCTCTCTCGTTTGTCGCTCCCTTACTATTGCTAGCCTTCATTTCCACTGAGTGTTTTACTAAAGTTTCCAACTCCCTAAACCAAATATTTCCAAAGTGTCCACCATACCTACCTATTAGCATCATTTGCTACTTCCGTGCATATTCAATATGCCTTGGTTTCTTCCGAATATAATGTTTGCTTGTTATGCGAAAGTTAGTTAGTAAACCTCTCACGAACTTGATGGCACACTTTATTTCCTGCACTTAATAAACCTGAACCATTGTGAACTCTCCATGAAATTTATATGCTTGCAAATTATAGGCTAGGGATTAGCAGAACCGTGCTGTCACGAGGAACGCTTTCGACACTTATAAATATATACCCAGTTGATACCTTGCTCTTTTGTTTGCGGATGTCGTCGGTGTGAAATAAAAGGGGAGCTTGTAAGTCCATGGAGTTATGTATGTGAGTTAGAGAAACGCCTGGGCCGCTGGTATAATCCATGCTGACATGGTGGAAACCTGCAGTGTAACCATAATGATATCTATGAAGCATTCTTCTTATAAAAAAAGAGAGAGATAGCTATTGAGAAAAAGAAAAGAAAAAGAGACGTATGAAAAGAGGAAAGAGAGAAAAAAGCACCATTTTCCCATGGTAAATAAGAAGATTACTGAGATACTCATTGTCTTCTTGCCTTGTCATTTTGATATGGGGATTCTTCCGTATCATCGGGCAAGGGGTACCCCGTTGGCGGTTCTCAATGATACACACATACTTACGATGACAAGAACTTACCGGTAACTAAAGTTGAGTAGCATGAGGAGCGGCCCTCGTACTCAAGGGACTTGGGATTTTCAGTTTATAGTGTGTCAAGCATATAACTCAGATTGGACCTCACTTTCACCTTAACCACATTAAAGATGCTTATGACAGGGGCAGTGAGAGCTCAAAGCTAATGAGTACCATACTTTCAGCATTTGGAAGCCTTTCAAATTATTCAAAACCTTTTCTTCTACTTGTTGAGTCTCCACATATTCTTTGAGCACCTTCTTGAGAGCATAGTTGTCATTCTTTGTGTTTGTTCCATTACTTGATTATTTGTGTTATGACTTTGATGCTTGTATCCTTGATATCTTTACTTCTAATCATCACTTGAACTTCAGAGGTGCCTTGATATTCATAATCAAAGGCAAGCGAGATACCACTCTATCATACCTTTCTATGAGCATTGTAATGTTGCTTATGTTTGTGCCTCATGCTACTTATTATTTTTGAGTTGGAATCTCTTCATAGTTTGCAATGCCTATTAAGTAAGCTTAGTTGCATACTCTTTATTATGAATTGTCTAAGTAGTTGATCACATTGCTGAGAAAATTTTCATCTTATGAAGCAAATGTGTTCGTGAAAGTTCTTTTATCGCACTCAGTTTTCAACTGAATTGCTTGAGGACAAGCAATAAGCTAAGCTTAGGGGGAGTTGATACGTCCAAAACTTATCTACTTTCCCGAACACTTTTGCTATTGTTTCTCCTCTAAACTTGTGTGATTTGGATGCAACTAATGCGGACTGACGCTGTTTTCAGCAGAATTGCCTTGGTGTCTACTTTTTGTGCAGAAAACCAACTATCAGGAAAAATCGGGAAAATATACCAAAAATCCTATTTCACCCGAAGACTCCAGGAGCCAGAATACAAGACGGAGAAGAGCCAGGGGGTGGCCACACCACCTGCTGGCGCGGGCCAGGCCAGGCCGCGCCAGGGGGTGGTGTGGGCCCCCCAGGCACCCCTCGGCCTCTCTCTTCGCCTGTAAGGAGCCTTCTGACCTAAAAACTTCCAAGGGTTCGACGTTTTTCCATAAGGAGTTCCGCTCCGCCGCCACCACCAGATTCCACGAAACAGCACCAGAAACTCCGTTCTGGCACCCTACCGGGACGGGGAATTGGAGGAGATCATTGCCATCATCATCACCATCGCTTCTCCATCGACCATCCATGTTTCATCCATCTATGAGTGTGTAATCCCCCGATGTAGGCTATGGGGATGGTAGGGATAGGATGAGATCGTTCATGTAATGGCATCAGATTGTTAGGGCATGGTGCCTAGTATCTTTTATTAGTGCTTTATAACTTTGTTGCGACTTGTTGTGCTTAATGCTTATCACTAGGGCCTGAGTGCCATGATTTCAGATCTGAACATGTTATTGATTCATTATCATAGTATTGTTTTTGGTCTTATCTACAAGTTGTATACACACGTTGATGTCCGGAACCAATGGCCCCGAAGTGACAGAAATCGGGATAACTGAAGGGAATGGCTTTGATGTGAGGATCACATGTGTTCACGGAGTGTTAATGCTTTGCTTCAGTGCTCTATTAAAAGGATCACCTTAATTGCCAGTAGTTCCCTTGAGGCCCCGCTGCAAACGGGCTGGCAGGATAAAAGATGTTGTGCAAGTTCTCATTGCGAGCACGTATGACTATATATGGAACACATGCCTAGGATTGTCTAGTACTTGGATGCTTTATCTTATTTATCTGCAATTGCCCTATATTCTAATTGCTATGTGAATTGTCTTGTCCATGCAACGCCCGTCCATCCATCCCTATGCCTACCGCACTCGAATCCCACTGTTTACTGCTATTGTTACTACTGTCTTTACTTTGTTACTGCTGCTACTTTACTACTCCTATTACAAAACTGTTGCTACTGATAAACTGCTGTGAGCAAGATTGTTTCCAGGTGCAGCTGAACTGACAACTCAGTTGTTAAGGCTTATAAATATTCTTTGGCTCCCCTTGTGTCAAATCAATAAATTGGGTTTCACTTCCCTCGAAAATACTGCGATACACCCCCTATACTTGTGGGTCATCAATCCACTATGTTCAAGCCAGTAGTTTTCAAATCTAAATATATCGGCTCTAGGAATCTTTGTACTAATAGAAATGACACAAGGCAAGTGATCTGAAGTGGGATTAATCAATGGATAAACAAAAGTTGATGAAAAGTTGATGGGAAGGATATAATCCATGAAGTAGAAGTGAAAAACTAGTCTAGCCTTTCAACAAGTGGTTCTTGCTGCATTTTACTCCATGCATATTTAGGGGTAAATCAATTAAACCCAAATTGCTAATAGGTTCATTAAAAAGTAGCATGCCATTGACATCCATCTTTGTTTATTTCTATTGGTTTTCCTTATAAAGTTAAAATCACCCATGATAATCCAATCCATGGTATCAGACATATCAATATTGGAAACCAATCAATGAAAACAACCTTTCTATCAGCATGGCAAGGCCCATAAATATTAGTGTGAATCCAAGTATCAACTGTTAAGTTACTGGTGAATTTAACTAATAGAGAGAGAACTCATTATAAAATGCTAGTTCTCTAGAAAAAATGTCCATTCCAAATGGTGATGATGCCCCCAAAAGCATCAATTAATCACAAATATTCAAATTTGCTAAGTTTTCTTGGGCAGAATTTTCTAAAGTATTCAAGGTCAAAGCTCTCTCTCTCTATTCTTGAAGATAGATGATATCACATCCATATTCATCAATTTTACTTGCCAAAGCTAACCATTTTTTTTAGAGTTAAATTCCTCCAATATTCCAATTCATAATTTTCCATACTCCATTGTTATCCAACAGATATGTAACACCCTCGAATCGGCCCTATGCAAGTTTTAGCCCTTCCCGCCAAACCCGCATAGAAACGATTTAAGGACGCCCACCAGGCACTTTCGTGCGGGTGGAAAACGAAGTAATACCATTACACATCAGTCCTTGATGGGACCCACAGAACAGATATATATATACAACAGCGACTCAACGAGTCAAGCATACAGATATACAAATACGAAGATCCAAATCACCTTGAAAACGATACAGCGTCCGGGTACGGACAAGATGCAAATCGGGCTAAGAGCCCTGAAGAATAACCAATGGCGTCCATAACCCTGCCCAGGCCAAGCGTTGGTACTGAGGCCAGTACACGGCGAGGCTAGAATTCGGCGGCTCTCGCCTATGTAGGTATGGTGGGCTGAAGCGGCAGCGCAGCGGCACTAAACAACCTATAGAGACTCAGTATCACTGGCGGCTACTAGAGAGGGGTAAGAAAGACCTATTCGGATCCAACCTGAAGCTAACACCAAACAAACCCATCCTGGTATTTCCCCCTCGATACCAAACGAGGAAGTCGAACCAAGGAACTCACACAGATGGCAGTTTTATTCATTCCATTATAATTGAAGCACTTACTAGTCACATATAGATAGCGTGGGCCGTCCTGATAGCATAAGTAGTGGACAGTTTTAATCACCATTCCATTATAGTTGGAACAGTTACTAGTTAGATATAAATATCCTGAGGAATCCCAAAACCCAGTAGTTGTTGGCACTTTTATCACATTCCATTGGAGTTGCAATACTTACTAGGCATATAGCATGTCACAAAACACCCAGATCCACCAGCTGTTGGCATTTTTAATATCCATTCCGTTATACTTGAGCTGATTACTAGTCACATATTAAGTCAAATTTATAGCACTACTTTAGTAATGCTTGTCTATGATCGAGATACTGTGCTCCAAGTCGTCCATAACCACGGACACGGCTTTCAGAAAGTTTTACCCTGCAGGGGTGCACAAATAGCAACACACACTCGATCAACCTCGGAAAAACCAACTCAAAACCCAACGAGGCATTCACGACAAAGCGATCATAGGATTCATAAATATTTCAGGGAGCCACCCTATTAAGCTACCCGCAACAAAGTTGGCCGACTCCGAGACAGACCCAAGGTTTGCGCCAATGGCTGTAAACGACTAGGAACCCGAAAGTGTGACTAGGCTTGTCGATACCGCGAAAACACTTCGCAATCCTAAACAGTACAGGTGCGCCACGCACAATCTTAAATAAAGCAGTAAACATGGCATAAGTACAGGATAGTAAATAAAACCCCAAACTAGTTTGTGGCCCCAAGAAATAGAAATGAATCAAGCTCTGGCTCAGGGGGGTCCACGGCCTCCCGAATGTGGATTGTGCAAAAAAATCAAGGAACAAGTATCAAGTACTCGGGGTCCTACGGGACACAAGTGGGCGTGGAAGAACCAAATAACATATATTGCCCACCGATGCCTCTGCATTAGTTATATCTAGCATTTTAATAGTTTTATTTAAAGTCATGATCATCTCCACCAGTAACCATCTCCACCAATAACCATCTGCCAGCATACCAACACCTATGGTACTCGACGACACGAGATCGCACCTAAGCAAGCAACTACGACTCGCAAGGCCAGCTATCTACCAAACACAGGTAATAGGAGGTGTCCAAGGCAATATAGAGGCTGCACGGGATATAATTGGTGCACGGAAACTAAAGCATCGCGACACGGATAGCAATAGATCAACAGGAGGAATAAAACTATAAATGCAAAATAGGTAGAAGGGGAAGAGATGCTCGCCTAGGAAACACTGCCGAAGGATCATATCCGGAGAACTTGTTGATACTCGCATCAACTCATCGGCCTAATCCGCGAAGAAGCAAAGCACTAAAAGAAACACCGGGTGCAAGATTCAATACTACGGCAGAAGATCCGGCATGATTATGATATGATGCAGATGCGGTGCAATTAGGCAATATTAAGCGGAACCGTGGTCCCGACAAATGATTATATGGTTCAAGTTGTTTAGAACCCCCACAATTTAAATGTTGTATTAACAGGGTGAAACATGGCATCGGTTCGCTACACCAATTTAAATGGAGTCCGGAATAAGACAAAGATATCCCGCATAAACACTCCATATTTAATCATGCGGTGAATCGGCATAATGCCCCCAAACCACAGACAGCCATGCATGCATGAAGAATTAATAATGCGACAATTGATAATGTCATATTATAAAAATAGGGGCTTAGGATCACACATTTGGGTTCGGCAGATCTTGGGTTCTGGGGGGTCCCGGGTTCGACAGGGTTCGACAGGGATCGGTCTCGGCGGGAACATTCTCGGACAACGGAGTAGATCTTGGTGTTCCGGGAAGAAGGACTTGGTTTGGCGTCGGGGGCACATCGGATTCGCCCTGGTTGGTGTCGATCTTGTCGTCGCGAAGATCTTGTCGGGTCCACATATTGGGTCGGTCTTGGCGTTCGGGGTGAAGAACTTGGCGTCCTCGAGGAAGTACTTGGCGTATCTGTGTCGACGACCTTGGCGTCCGGATTCTCGGGCATCGGATCCGGGAAGAAGTACTTGTCGCATCTGTGGATCGGTCCTCGGGGTCGAAGAACTTGGCGCGCCAGGGTCTCGGCATTCTCGGATTCGCGTCGGCGTGCTTGGCGTCATCGAGTCCTAGGAAGAAGGCCTTGAGGGTCCAAGTCGGGAGATCTTGCTGCCGGTGACGAAGAACTCGGGTTCGGAAAGAGGTCTTGCGGTTTCCGATGGAGATCTTGACGCTCGGAGCGGTCCGGGTTCGATCTTCGAATCCGTGTAGTAGAGCTCATCGATTCCATGTTGAAGGTCTTGGGGTTATTCATGACGGAGCTCTTGGGGTCCCTTCTTGACGAGCATCGATAACTTGCTTGATGGAGCCTCTCGAGCTACGGTGGCGAACTTGGATCGTCGTTGGCGGATCATCGGGTTCATAACCGAGAAGACGAATTGGAACGGCACTACACCATCTCCACATCTATATAAATCCACATCAGGAGACCATACTATCCCATCTTCCACCACCTGACATCACCCACATCAAAACACCACGGGGATCGTCCGGGCAAGAGCACATCCAGGATATCGAGCGAGAGCTGGCAGGGGAACGGTCTGGACTAGGAAGATAGAAGGAGTTGCTTCGTGCGGGCCTTGGCTAAAAAAACAGATACGTCAGGCACTGCTGGCGCCGATAGACGACTTGGAGGTGACGTATGGCGGGGCGCAAGGCCGGCTCGGGAGGTAGGCGTCACGGCGCGGCTGCGGCCGGGCGCAGAGAAGGGGCGGCCCGGGGCCCTGCGAGGCGACCCATGGCGGCGAAGCTCCTGGCGGCCTCCGCGGAGGCGGCGGCGGAGAAGGCCGTCAGCGGCATACGTAGGATGGGGTGAGGCGGCCGAGGCGCCGAGGCCGGCGACAAGGAAGGCGGCCGGACGTGGGGGCGCGAGCAGGGGCTCGACTAGGACGAGGCAGAGGGCGCCGTCGGTTCGGGGAGGACATGCTTGGCCCTTGCGGCGGACGAATTTCGGGAAGGAAGGAGGTCGGCGGGGTCGCGCCTACCGGCGGCGAGGAAGAAGGCGGCCGGACGACGGGCTAGAGAGACAGCGGGACCGAGCTGCGTGGCGGGAGGACGAAGGCGAGGAGGAAGGTGGGCCACGACGGCGGCCTGCAGAGAGGAGGCTGGGCCGCGGACGGGAGGAGGCGGCCGGGACGAGGCCGGAGGGAGGAGGCGGCCGGGCGAGGCCGGAGGGAGGAGGCGGGCGCTGGAGGAGGCGCGGCCGGAGGCTATGGCGTTGACGACGGCGGGGTCTGGTGGCGGCGGATGAGGAGTTGGCGGCGGGGGCGAGGAGCAGCAGAGAAGGGGAGAGACGGGATGGGGGAAGGGGAGAGAGGGGCCTGCGGGCCGGGAGGCAGAAATCCCGAGGCAGGGTTGTCGGGAGCGAGGAGTGGGTCGCGTTGGATTGACGTGGCCGGGATGGGGTCCAGGGGTGGTTGAGGGAGCGACGTGGTCGCTGGGGCGTGTCCGTGCGGTCGTGGTGGGGTGAAGCGCGCGCGTGTGGTGTGCGTGCAGGCGGGAGCGGCGGGAGTTGGAGAGAGGGGTGGGTTAGCGGTAGATTTTAGCTAGGGTTTTGTTGTTTTGGGTTGGGTCGGGGTAGTAGGTGGCTGGTTGGGCCTTTTGGGCCTGGCCGGCTGCCTCCCCTAGAAATACTTTTATTTCTTTATTTTTATTTTAGAATATTTTGTAAATAGTTTTTAGACAAACAAAAGACCCACAAAAGACCAGGGTTTTTAATTTGAAATAAAGACGGAGATATATTTGGAAGACAAAGATAGGTTTTTATAAAATAGTTTTAGACAACTTATGCACGATGATGACGATGCTCAAATGCAATGTGGCATGATGACATGAGCATGCGGTCATGATGATGCCATGCACAAAAACACCGCGATTTTCTAGTAGTGGTTTTGGCGGGGCGCCACAAGATTTTAATATTGAATCTAGTACTGGCAATATATTATCCACCGACATAATAAAGAAATCATCCCCAACTAGAAACACAGTCTTGAAATTGCAACAAATATTTATGAAATTATTACAAGCACAAAAGAGTCCAGTGCTCCCACTTCCTTGCTCCCTTGGATCCTCCTCACCTCCCTCCTTCTCCACCTCCTCTGCTCCTCCTCCCCCACCCCTCTGTGCCTCCTGCATGGTAAGTAGACAACAACATACACTATGACCTAGCAATCGTTAATTAATGGGTTATCGATGTAACATTTCCATGGCAATTTGTAGATGCTGACACCCTAAAGGTTTCTAAAATTATGTAGGATTTAGTATGATTTTTTTTGGAAAATGGTTTTTATGGGTCAATTTGTTATAAGCATGGTTTGCTATGTCGGTCATGCAGCCATAATACATTTTAAAGCATGCATATGCTTACCTTTCATCTTCAATCCTGCCGCAACAATATGAAAATATCATGGGTGTTCTTGTTGGTCGAGTCAGTTAAGATGTTAAAAATAAGAACATGTATACACGTTTGTCCTTGTGTGAGGGTTCAACAACCTATTATAGAGGGAAGCATGTTAAATCGTACGTAAAGAGAATGAGATAAGTGCCACAAGTCTCGTGATTTTTCTCTAAGGATCAAATGGATTTGTGCTCGGTGTAGATGAAAATCCATGTCACAGAGAGTAGATTGCACCGGTGGTCTAGGTTTAGTTGGATGAGTCACACAAAGAACTTGATAAATATAGGGCTTCATATTTGGAAAATGAAAAATTAGTTAGCAGCGGTTTAGGTCGAGAGAATTAGGGTTTTATATTTATCACAAGTTGTGTGTATGCATGTTTAATCGGATTCTGCCAATAAGCAAGCCACCTAGCATGAGGCGCACATGTGATTGGTAGACGACAACATGTCGATGCAGGCTACCAGTTTATAGTTTGGTTGGCAATACCTGCAAGGTAGCATCCAAAAGGTGTTTGTGATCCCATGATCTTGCCAAAATTAGGTAGGTTTTCTTACTTTTTGCATGATATGTTGTTATAAGTACAATTAGTTATGTCTATCATGGAACAATGTGTCATGATGCATTTTAAAGCATGTACTCGTCCAACTTCAGTTTTTCAATCCTACTGCATAAACAAAACTTGGTTGAGTCGATCAAATGCATGAAAAAACCTAGAAAACTACCTATACATGACTATAAACATAAATCCTCAGGATATTGATATGTTTCTTGATTTAAACGAAAAAGATACAACACATGTGATCATCGGATGGAAGTTGCCTCTTCGTGAAGGTTGTCAGACTTCAACATTTAAACCACTAGATTGACAAGTAGAATGACTTTGAATGAGCTGAACTTCTCTATCAACGTTTTTACACGAATCAAATTCAATAGTTGATAGTATATTAAATAGACCCATTATAAATTCATGAAAGCCAATGAATAAGAGAGTGGTTATCCTCTTTCTGGAGAACTAGTAATTGTGCATGTGCGATGCATGTGTTGGTTAATGCATCTTAAATCATGAATACTAAAAAAACTTTTAAAGTTTGCAATCATCCAACCAACATTGAATGTACAACCTTACATGAAATTTAGAACACAAAAATATATTAATTTGAGCATAAAATGAGCTTATGTGTATATAATAGACTAATATGTACAATCATCTTATCAGCCGTGATAATAAGAGTTAGACAAGAGTTGGCATTTATTGATTTTAAGAGTCAGTATATGTATAGAAGATATTTTAAAAAGCTACAAGTTGTTATCCAAAACAACCAAAAAAATAAGAGAATTGAGATTCCATGAGTAAGTATTTCTTTTAGTCTAGTACAAAAAAGGCTCATCTTTCACCATATGGAATTAATTGCAACCTCTAAATTTATAGGCTTTCTTCTACTAAAGATTCTCAATTGTGAACTAGAATACAACTAACACTAAGAGCTTGAAAGAGCTCATTTAAAGTGTTCTAATAAAGTATTCTCTCAACTAAAGATTGAAATAATTTTGCATAGCTGCACCATTTGGATTGAGCAGTACCAACCTCCTTCTTGTTCTTAAGTGAAATAATTTTGCATAGCTGCACCATTTGGATTGAACAATACCAACTTCCTTATTGTTCTTAAGTAAAATAATTTTGCATAGCTGCAATCTAGAGTACAGACCAAAAAAAGTTCAGCTACTTAACTTGATGATATAGAGCTCCATGTCTTATAGCAAACTGAATCTTAATCAACAAAACGAATAAAAAATGCACTACCTAAGAAAATGCAAGTAGCTATAAATCATGTGCAGCAAACATTTTGATGAAATATAAAAATAATAATAAATAAGCTTCTACCTTAAATTAAGTTCATCAACTTCATAAGTAATCCGGATCATTATATAGGCTTACATGAGAAATCATATGCACACTATACATAAATCCTCAGAATATTGATATGTTTCTTGATTTAAAACGAAAAGATCGGATAAATATTGCCTCTCCGTGAAGACTCTCGGACTTCAATGTTTAAACCACTAGATTGACAAGTAGAATGACTTTGAATGAGCTAAACTTCTCTATCAACCTTTTTACATGAATCAAATTCAATAGTTGACAGTACATTAAATATACCCACTATAAATTCGCGAAAGCCAAAGACTGGTTATCCTCTTTGGAGAAAAAGAGCAAACGTCAATGAACTCAAGACTCAAAAAGTACCACTGTACTACAGAACAAACGAAATCAAACAAACTCGGGTGTGGATCTGAAAATTTTCGGCGTCGGCCAAAAAAAAGGACATCTAGGGCGTTCGGGGGACGGCTCGAGATGCTCTCAAAGACCTCAAAAAGTACTGAACACACGAAGTCAAAGCAACTCGGGCCATGTTTTCTTTTCTTCCCGTACGTGAGGCCTCTCTGACCTAGCCGCCGCCTCCACCTCCGCCTCCTCCATAGATCGGTTTCCCCTTCTCCGGCCGTCCTAGCCGGTAGGAGGGGTGGGAAACCTGATCTATAGGTGAAGTTTTCAATAGAAGTTGTGTTTTCTGAAGATTTGATTAGGTTTTGGTAGTCATCTTCTTGTTGGGCATCTATGTCAATGGAGATGACATCGTTCATAATAAGAGATCTTCGGCCCTTCCTATGGCGATGAGATCTTCTTCCCAGCGTCAATGATGGTGCTATAAGATTCAAGTTCTATAGGTACGGTCTTTCAGATCTTACTTCGTCAGATCGGTTTTGGAGCTTTTCTCATGGTTGTCGCGAGGATGATTATCTTCGCAATATTTATCCCGGCTGCTACGTCTTCGACAATGGTAATTCGTATTCTCGGCTCCCCAGCGATGTCGACTAGGCTGTTCGGTTTATTTTTCTTGGAATACTCGTGTTGGTACTCTTGCCGATGTTGGTTGAATACTTTAATAGTTGCGTGCGGCTCAAATTAAAATTATGAGAGAACCATCGTTGGTATTTACAGGTCTGTTCATGTTTCTTCGGCTACCTTCAGGAAAGTACAAGATCGTGTCATGGAAGAAGAAGAATTTGAAGACCCCGAAGAGTTTCTTTTAGACTTTATTTTGTCTCCAGTACTATTTGTGGGTATAAATATATATGATATTGATTTGTAAAAAAAAAAAAAAGAGCAACTCGGGCCAGGATGTGAACGTGAGGTGCACCAAACTAACTGGGGTCAGGCAGGCAGGTGTGTCCAGCCATCCACAACGACCGATCGGACCGGCATCGGAACCTTTCCCCTCTTTCCACGGCGTCCCGACCCCTCCGGCATTCTCCGCTCCATCCCCCATGCATCCTCCCGCGCCGGCCGCCTCGCCGCTCGCCTCCGTCTTCTCCAGGGACCGCCCGCTCCCCTGCCTCCTCCTCACCTCCCTCCTGCTCCTCCTCCTGCTCCACCTCCTCTCCTCCTCCTCCTCCCCCGGCCCCTCCGCGCCTCCCGCCGCGCTCCGCCGCGCCCCGCTCCCGGCCGACGCCTCCTCCGCCGGCCCTTCCCCACCCACGCTTGCATTCCTCCTCACCGGCTCCGCGGGCGACGTAGACCGCCTCCTCCGCCTGCTCCTCGCCACATACCACCCCCGCAACCTCTACCTCCTCCTCCTCGACCGCGCCGCCTCTGCCTCCGACCGCGCCCGGCTCGCTCACGAGGCGCGTACCGGCCCCGGCCGCACCAACGTTCACGTCGTCGGCGACCCTGGCTTCGCCAACCCCCGCGGCGCGTCCTCGCTCGCCGCTGCTCTGCACGGCGCGGCGCTGCTGCTGCAGATCGGCCAGGCCTGGGACTGGTTCGTGCACCTGGACGCCGGCGACTACCCACTCGTCGCCCCCGACGGTGATTCCTCTCTCTCTCTCTCTCTCTCTCTCTCTCTCTCTCTCTCTGCACCTACCTACTTGGATACATTGCTCTATGCGTGCCGATGACTCTGGTGGCGTCGTCGAGGTGTTCGAGACAGATCTAGCCATTTCCTTAGAGCGTGAAACTGTGAATCTAGCTAGTTGCCATCTCTTCCTTCTCCCTCTGAGAAACCGTTAATGCCTGTGTGTGAGATTAAGTGTTTAATGTAGGCAGATCTCTCTGGATTGAACTAGCTAGGATGATAATTCAGGCCACTAGTTCTCAAGATAAACTTCAATGCATCACAGTTAGAACGAATGAACGAACTGGGAAATACCGCACAAACTTGTGGACCCGAGTCTTCTGGCATGACCGCTTCCTAACCGTTAGATTTTACAGCATCAGCTTTTGTTGATTGTGTTGGGTGCACACGCGCTGGGATCACGTGGTCTTGGACGCCTCGGTGTGAACCGTGCTACAACATGTCACACAATAGCATTTTTTATTAACGAAGTGTTCAATTAAAGGGAGTAGAATCATACTGCCATCGTTAGAAAGTTTGTTTTGACTTTTGTAGATTTAGAAGAACAGGTTGTATCCCAAGTTAAGTCATCCAAAAAATTGCAACCACATCTGTGTGTGTGTTGGTTGAGCATGTGCAACTTGGTCCTATGTAATCGACTCATTATGCATTGGAAAAATAATCACAGATGGAAATGTTTTACTATTTCCATACCATAACTATTTTTTGTTTGTTTAGGCTATGTTTTTTCTTTCCCACCCTAAAAAGTTAATTTCTGGGGTTGATTTGGGAATTACAGGTGGAGTAGGCATAGGTGGCATGAAAGCGGTGATCATATTTGGTTCCTAGTTTCTATCTAGTTAATTTGATGCTTTGTGTTATGCCTGGATAGAGAACTGGTCTGTTGGAACCCGTGAGCTTAAGAAGTGAAATAGAAGGAAAAAAAAGTAGTCCATATCTCGTGTTCAGGCTTGTACAGTTTTTAATTATTCCGCATACATTGTGTATTTTTCGAATTGAAGTTGAAGCACTGAAACTTGCTATATAAGACAGAATCTTGCTATTGCTTATAGAATTCCTTGGTTATAATATTGCCGAACAGAATCCCACAAAGTAGGATAGGTGGCATCAAAGAGGTGATCAAATCTGCTTTCAAAATTTTGTATCTCATTAATTAATTCTTATTGTTATACCTGGATAGAGACCTGATTTTGTCTATCTATTTCGAGCTCAAGAAGTGAAATATAAAAAACTAGTCCATATCTCATGTTCAGGCTTGTACAGTATTCAGCTATTTCACATACATTGCCTGTTCTATTTAAAATGAAGCTGTGGAACCTGCTACTGCTTATAGAATTGCTTGGTTATAAAATTGTACTAGAACAGAATGGTAGAAAGGGTTGCTGCATTGCCATTTCATTAGTCCTAAGTCAGAACTAATAGCAGCTATTAGAGAAGCGTAATCCGTATTTCGTAAAACTTCACTGTTCGTACTGGACTTGACTTCAATTTTTTTTGGCAGATCTCCTGCATGTCTTATCATATCTACCAAGGGATATCAACTTCATTCAGCATACCAGTTATGTTGGTTGGAAGGAGTAAGGGCATCTTCGTCATTCTAAATTTTAACTTTGTTCACTCGGATTTTTGGTTGAAGATCTTGGCATTGTTTTTCTGTGCAGGTCAAGACAGATAAGACCAATTATTGTTGATCCTGGTCTATATCTTTCCTCCAGGACTGACATTTTTTATGCCACTCAAAAGCGTGAACTGCCCAGTGCTTACAAATTATTTACTGGTGAGGGTCAACACATTGTAACATTTATCAGCAGATACTTCCATTTTTTCATCTGTGTCGAACAGCATTTATTTGAACAAACTCCACTTTAAATCTTTTGAGATCTTTGAACTATTATTGATGCTTTTTGAACATCCTGATATGAATTGATGATGTTTGGTAGCAATTGATAAAATACAGTAGAAGCATGAATTGGGTGCTGGTGGATATAATGACAAGTGCATAGTTCATGGGGAGAGAAAAGGATGGGAAAAGAACGGCAATGAAATATTTATAGAGATCATTATTTCATCCACACTAATTCAAGCCTTGGACCACGTGGTTGATTCTTTTTTTATTAATTTTCTTTTCTATCTGTCTTGTGCATCGAGATTATGGCATGTGAACTAAACCTCACGGTGAGTATGCTAGTACATATATACATGGAGAACAACACATCTTGTCTTCACAAGGATATTATGGGCCCAAGCCTAACCGTATTATCCTTTTTTTGCTTGTCCTACAAGAGCTTCTCACATTTATACTGTTATATAGTCAACAGACAGTCTTTAACAGTTCATTTCTTTCTTAAATGTCTTGTACACATCTTAAGGTGTTGTATTTTTAACCTAACTAATGAGATACCGGCACATGATACATAATTACACACAACCACGATGCTTGTGATTGGAGGCATTGCTGTATTTTTTTACCACTGTAAACGTTCTAATATAAATTGATTATGGGCAAGGGGTGTAAATGCTCTATTTACTTCATTTAAAGTGGGACTTTGTAGCCTCTCAAAGTGAACATAGAAGCCACCTTCGAACCCCTGTCTTCGATGATAAATTTCTTCCGTTGGCTAAAGCAGTGAAACTGAATTTTTATTTAATTTTGCTTGCTGATCCTTTTGCAGGCTCTTCATCGGTTATGCTTTCACGGAAATTTACCGAGTATTGTATCGTCGGAACAAACAATCTACCCAGAACAATGCTAATGTACTTGACTAACATGCCCTTGCCACACAGGAAGTATTTCCAGACAGTCCTCTGCAATTCCCCTGAATTCAACAGGACTGTTGTAAACCATGACTTACACTTTTCAACGTGGGATCAATCCTCCAAAAACGAGCCCCGCCTGCTGACCATGGCTGACACAGAAAACATGACTCGAAGCAGTGCAGCCTTTGGGAGCAGATTCGCCAAGGATGATCCTGTGCTTGGCCACATTGACGAGGAGATTTTACACCGCCTGCCTGGCGAGCCAGCTCTAGGAGGATGGTGCATTGGTGCTGGGAACGATAGTAGCCCCTGTTCTGTTTCGGGCAGCAACGATGTTCTTAGACCTGGGCCTGCGGCTATGAAACTAGCCCAGCTGCTCGCTCAGAGGCTATCCTATCCTGGCTTTTATTCTCAGCAATGTATATGGGACTAACAATTTGGGATTATATCACCACGAACCCACGAGTTCAGTTATCTTTGTTTATGCTGTGTGGTGGTCTTCTTTTTCATGCGATGATGCCGATATCCTCTGCATTTACAATCTTGCCTAACATCTGAACACATCCAGACTGGGACAGTCGTCTCCAGAATTACAAAAATACACCGAGAAAACTTAGAAATACATTACAAAAACCCAAATACTTGCGCGCGGGCGCTCGATTGACAGCTTCGGCGCTCACGCTACGCGACAAAACGGACCGCTCCTTCTCATCCGTCCTGTGTGCGGTGTGCCTCCCCTGCGGTCAACGCACGCCACCCCGGCTCCCTCTGCTCCGGCAGGCCACCCAGCGCGCCAGCCCGGAACCCTGCTCCGGCGGACCACTCAGCGCGCCGCCCCTGGGTCCATACGCCGGAGGAACGCCCCAGCATGCCGCCCTGGGTCCGTGCGCCGACGAGCTCCCTTCCCTCGACGTACGGGATCTCCACCATCACCCAGAATGCTAGTGTATGTGCTACATGGATGCTTCTCATGGATCAATCCGATGTCTTGTTTTGCTGTGTGTAGATCGGGGATGCACCTAATGTGCTAGCTTGATGTGTGTGGATGGATGTATTGTGCTGCAACGCAAATATGTTATTTCCGATATGAAATTGCCTATCGATGATTTATAGCCTGAAATTGCCCGACGAGGCAACTTTTTCCCGGCGATACAACTTCGGTGTCCGGCGAGGCAACTTCATAGCCCGGCGAGGCAACTTGTGCCCGGCGAGGCAATTTCGGAGCCCGACGAGGCAACTTGTGCCCAACTTTGGAGGCCGACGAGGCACCTTGTTCCCGACGAGGCAACTTTGGTACCCGACGAAGCAACTTCTGTGCCCGACGAGGCAACTTTGGTGCCCGGCGGGGCAACTTCTATGCCTGACCAGGCTACTTCAGAGCCTGATGAGGCAACTTCAGAACCTGACGAGGCAACTTCTGTGCCTAAGGAGGCAACGTCGGAGCCTGACGAGGCAACTTTTGCCCGGCAAGGCAACTTCGGTGCCTGGTGAGGCAACTTTGGAGTCCGACGGGGCAATTTCTGTGCCTGACCAGGCAACTTCGGAGCCCGATGATGCAACTTCGGTGCCCGACGATGCAACTTCGGTGCCTGCCGAGGCAACTTCGGTTCTCGGCGAGGGAACTTCGGAGCCCGACGAGGCAACTTCGAAGCTCGACGAGGCAACTTTTGCCCGACGAGGCAACTTTGGTGCCCGTCGGGGCAACTTCTATACCCGACGAGGCAACTTTGGAGCCCGACGAGGCAACTTCTGTGCCTAACGGGGCAACTTCAGAGCCCGACGGGGCAACTTCTATGCCTGATAAGGCAACTTCTGTGCCCGGTGGGGTAACTTCTGTGCCCGACGAGGCAACTTCGGAGACCGGCGAGACAACTTTTGCCGACGATACAAGTTTGCAGCCCGACAAGGCAACTTTGAAGCCCCGCGGGGCTACTTCAGAGCCTGACGAGGCAACTTTGGTTCCCAGTGAGGCAACTTCGGAGCTCGACAAGGCAACTTTTTTCCGTTGAGGCAACTTCGGTGCCCGACGGGGCAACTTCTGTGCCTGGTAAGGCAACTTCGGAGCTCGACGAGGCAACTTCGGAGCCCTGCGAGGCAACTTTTTCCCGGCGAGGCAACTTGTGCCCGACGAGGCAACTTCAGAGCCTGATGAGGAAACTTCGGAGCCCGACGAGGCAACTTTGAAGCCCCACGAGGCAACTTCAGAGCTCGATGAGGCAACTAACAGGGTCCCGGCGAGGCAATTTCGGAGCTCGATGAGGCAACTTATGTGCCCGACGACGCAACTTTTGCCCGCCGAGGCAACTTTGGTACCCGACGGGGCAACTTCTGTGCTCGACGAGGCAACTTCATAGTCCGACGGCGCAGCTTCGGTGCTCGGGCGAGGCAACGTTAGGTGCATTGTTGCAAAATTGTCTACCGCTTTTATGAAGTCTACCCACTGCTTGCATGAAAAAGTGTAGACCTCACGCACCGTCGCATCTCCATCCTAATGGCCTACCGAAGTTGCCTCGTCGGGCACAGAAGTTTCCTCGCTGGGTACAGAAGTTGCCTCATAGAACTCCAATGTTGCCTGACAAGTTGCCTCACTGGGCACAGAAGTTGGCTTGGCTGGGCCAAAAATTGGCATAACTAATAAGTAGTATTATATCAGGCAACAATTTGACTTAATTGAGCAACTAATGTTTTGTGTTAGGCAACGATCTGGAGTTTTTTCCCTGTGTCCATATCTTCATCCCTTTTGTCTCCTGTCTCTTCTCGTTTATTCCCCAACACGCACAGCTCGCCTCCACCATCATGCCGGCCATCCCCTCCACCACCGGCCGTAGCCTTCCGACCGCCCGCGCCACCTGCCCCCGTGCATGCCCACCCATTCCAACAACCAAGAGGGCCAGGAGATATGCGGTACGCAGGCGCCACCCCTGCCTGCTCCTGGTTGATCTGAAGAGCGACGCCGACGAATGGTTGAAAGCTGGCGCCACCGCGCGCGAAGCAGGGAGTGGGGGACGTCGGAGTTTGATCTCACAGTGTACGACGACGGGCCGTGCGCGGAGCATCGGGCTAGAGGGCTGCCAAGCTGGATCTCGCAGGCACACGCTAGATGGGAGGCCGACGGTGAGCGCGAGCTGGGGTAGAAGCTAGCGGCATAGCGCACGTGGTAGAGGGGGAGGCCGGCGGCATACGGCGAGTGCGGTTGGGCGGCACTGATGAGTGGACCTGCGCGTGGGATGGGAGGGCGATCTGGGAACAAACGATACGCGGTTTGTGAAGCACTCGAGATGTCGATTGGGCGCCCGGGCGCCCGCTAGACACGTCCTTACAAAAAATACATTGAGAAAACCTAGTAATACACCAAGTTCCACGGTTAAAATTCTTTTAATCTGAAACCGCCACCGCTCCTTTTGTCGCGTTTGTGTTAGAAGCAGGCATGTGTCGATTTTTATTGGGGGTTTGGCCTCTCTTGAAAAAGGCTATTGCCCTTTTCCCCGCTTTAGGGTTTCTATATATGGATGGCGCTATTGACGTCTAGGGTGTAGAATAGTTATTTTTCACCAACCCTCTATCTTTTAAACCATATATCTTTTTTATATCACGTAAATATTTTGTTACCTCGAAAGTCAAGAAGAACATAAGAAAATTTAGACATATCGTAAAAAAATTTGTCTACATGTCGTATAAAAATACGACATAAAATGCATATTTTATATGTTATTTACACTATAATGTCTCATAAATTATATTTTTATGTCGATTTTTTTGTGTTTCTGATGAATATGAATATAATTATTTGTATACAAAACATAGATTTCTGAACGTGAGAACATAAAAAATATATGTGGTGCAAAATAACTATTATGCACCCTGGATGCTGAATATGATACGCTATTCTACAACCCCTTGTAGAATAACTATTCTACAATCCTTTCTGAACTTCCACGATGAAAGAAGTGAACTTCTTAGTAGATAGCAAGTGAACTTCCTAGTGGATCACCAGATTCACGTGGGAAAAGGGGAGAGGGTGGTGGTGGTGGTGGGGGGGGGGGGGAGGGGGTTGCGGGCCCCCCATGATGTTTCGAAATCCTATGAACTTCTCAATATGTTTTGTATGGATAGGCTTGGGAATTTTTTTAGGAAATAGACCCGTTAGAGTTTATTTTCCAAATATTTAGCTTTTAATTTTGGCTGTGTTCGGCTATTAAGATGAAATTTATATCTCAAATTTTAAATTTGTTCTATACTTTTTAGTTATTCTGTTTTTCATTTTGTTTATGCTTATAACCTTTTCTTTTCTAGTTTAAAAATTAGCCATGATCAATGTAGGTATGTACACCCATTTTACTGACATGTGAACTTGTCAAGTTCATTATCTAAACTTCACATTGATATTAGTTAATTATTATCTTGTTACAATGTGTTCTTCTTTAGATTTCATTTTTGTTAATTTCTCATGTACGTGTCTATTTGTTGTTGGGGTAGTGTGGTGTGGATTTTAATGCATATTCTTAGCAAGAAGTTTAATCTTTTCAAACAACTCTCACCCGTTCTTGATACATTGACTTCCTAGTGGGTCCACTGAATAGTTTATCGCAAGGTGTGAAGTAAATTTCGAAACACAGCCAAAATTTCAAAACACGTTGAGTCATAGTCTCTTTGATTATTTTCAAAACACGGTCAAATTTCTAGGTATGCATATTCTTAGCAAGAAGTTGAATTTTTCCAAACTCTCACAGGTTCTCAATACATTGACTGCCTGGTGGTGGGTCCACTGAATAGATTTTCGCAACGTGTGAAGTTAATTTCGAAATACAGGCAAAATTTCAAAACACGGCGAGTCATAGTCTCTTTGATTGTTTTCAAAACATGGTCAAATTTCAAGGCATGCATATTCTTAGCAAGAAATTGAATCTTTTCAAACTCTCGCTCGTTCTCAATACATTGACTGCCTGGTGGTGGGTCCACTGAACAGATTTTCACAAGGTGTGAAGTTAATTTCGAAACACAACCAAAATTTCAAAACACGGTGAGTCATAGTATGTTTGATTGTTTTCAAAACACGGTCAAATTTCTAGGCATGCATATTCTTAGTAAGAAGTTTAATCTTGCCAAACAACTCTTACTCGTTCTAGATAAATTGACTGCCTGGTGGGTCCACTCAGTAGATTATCGCACGGTGTGAAGTTAATTTCCAAACACGGCCAAAATTTCAAAACACGGTGAGTCATAGCCTCTTTGATTGTTTTCAAAACACGGTCAAATTTCTAGGCATGCAAATTCTTAGCAAGAAGTTGAATCTTTCCAAACTCTCAATCGTTCTCGATACATTGGCTGCCTACTGGTGGGTCCACTTAACAGATTATCACAAGGTGTCAAGTTGATTTCGAAACACAGCCGATATTTCAATGAGCCATAGTCTCTTTGATTTTTTTGAAAACATGGTCAAATTTCGAGGCATGCATATTCTTAGCAAGAAGTTTAATCTTGCCATACAACTCTTACTCGTTCTCTTTACATTGAATGCCTAGTGGGTCCACTGAACAGATTATGGCAAGGTGTGAAGTTAATTTCAAAACACAGCCAAAATTTCAAAACACGGTGAGTTAGTCTCTTTGGTTGTTTTCAAAACACGATCAAATTTCTAGGCATGCATATTCTTAGCAAGAAAATGAATCTTTCCAAACTCTCACTCATCTCAATACATTGACTTCCTAGAGGCGTGTCGAGTGAACATATTTTTGCAAGGTGTGAAGTTAATTTCAAAACATAGGAAAAATTTCAAAACAAAGTGAGTCATAGTCGATAAGTTGAATCTTTCCAAACTCTCACTCGTTCTCGATACATTGACTACCTGGTGGTGGGTCAACTGAATAGATTTTCACAAGGTGTGAAGTTAATATCGAAACACAGCCAAAATTTCAAAACACGCTAACTCATAGTCTCTTTGATTGTTCTCAAAACACGGTCAAATTTCAAGGCATGCATATTCTTAGCAAGAAGCTTAATCTTGCTAAACAACTCTCACTCATTCTTGATACATTGACTACCTGGTGGGTCTATTGAATAGATTATCGAAAGGTGTGAAGTTAATTTAGAAACACAACCAAAATTTCAAAACACGGTAAGTCATAGTCTCTTTGATTATTTTCAAATCACAACCAAATTTCTAGGCATGCATATTCTTAGCAAGAAGTTGAATCTCTCCAGACTCTCACTCGTTCTCGATACATTGACTGCCTGGTGGTGGGTCCACTGAACAGATTTTCGCAAGGTGTGAAGTTAATTTCGAAACACAACCAAAATTTCAAAACATGGTGAGTCATAGCCTCTTTCATTGTTTTCAAAACACGGTCAAATTTCTAGGCATGCATATTCTTAGCAAGAAGTTGAATCTTGCAACACTCTCACTTGTTCTCGATACATGGACTGCCTGGTGGTGGGTCCACTGAATAGATTATTGCAAGGTGTGAAGTTAATTTTGAAACACAACAAAAATTTCAAAACACATTGAGTGATAGTCTCTTTGATTGTTTTCAAAACACGGACAAATTTCGAGGCATGCATATTCTTAGCAAAAAGTTTAATCTTGCCAAACAACTCTCACTCGTTCTCGATACATTGACTGCCTGGTGGGTCCACTGAACAGATTATCGCAAGGTGTGAAGTTAATTTTGAAACACAGCCAAAATTTCAAAACACGGCGAGTCATAGTCTCTTTGTTTGTTTTCAAAACACGGTAAAATTTCTAGGCATGTATATTCTTAGCTGGAAGTTGAATCTTTCCAAACTCTCACTCGTCTCGATACATTGAATTCCTGGTGGTGGGCCCACTGAAAAGATTTTCGCAAGGTGTTCACATGCAAAATTTCAAAACACGGGGAGTCATAGTCTCTTTGATTATTTTCAAAACATGGTCAAATTTTTAGGCATGCATATTCTTAGCAAGAAGTTGAATATTTTTAAACTCTCACTCGTTCTCGATACATTGACTGCCTGGTGGTGGGTCCACTGAACATATTTTTGAAGCGTTCCGTAGTAGAAAACAAAAAATTTCTATCTACTCGAACACTAAGTAACGGAGAAGGAGTACAGTATTCATACCTTTGCAGACAGAGACACGCCTTACGCAGGAAGGCGTATATTGATGAATACGAGCAGCACCCCAAGTGTGGTGCCTCCGAAGTTCGTCACACGTCTGGTGTAGGAGACGTCAACCGGACTCCGATCCAGCCGAGCAGTGGACATGATAGAGACTACTCTCATATCAATGATCAACAGAGGGACCTAGATGGCCATGTGACCCCCGTGCGTTTCACGAATACAATCGCTCGAACCGTGAGATAGTCGTTCCCCATTCCCTTTGTCATTCGATACCTAATTCATCCGAGACTTGATCTTTGGTATCTCCATACCCTAGTTCGATCTCGTTACCAATGAACTTGTTTTCTCGTTCTCATGCGTTAGATTCCATGACCCAGTCACATGCTTGCAAGCTTCATTAATGCAACGTCACCGAGATGGCCACATGTATCTATCCGTTACATGGACTAGACAAATCCTGGTCTTGATATGTACTCCTCTACGCATCCCTTCGGAAAACCTGAGTGGCACCCTTTTGATCACCCTGTTACGAGATGATTCTTGGATAACCATCTAAGCTTCTTCCGGGATGGTGATTTGCATTACCTCACAGTCAAAGGATCAGGTTGCGAGGTTCTCTGTGTTTTATCATCAATGGTGAACTTTGTAACTAGATCTCATTAAGATATAACTGTCGGATGTTTGTCTACCATGTTATTCAACTAATAACATGACCTCATTGTCAGTTGGCATAAATTCCCATGATCTTGAAACATAGACCATCCTCATGACCAATGAAGTAGTTCACTAGAGGTAACTAGAGACACGGTTTGTTTACATACCACACGTGTATTAATGTTTCGTATTAACACAGTTATAGCACAACATGAAACTTATTATGAACATATAGGAGATAATCAAATAATACACTTTATTATTTGCCTCTAGGGCATAACTCCTTCAGTCTCCCACTTGCACTAGAGTATAAACAAAACTGGTTTACAATAGGCAGGAACCTAACACCAATGAAATCTTGGTGTTGTTCGTGCTTTTCCTGATGGAGAGCTTTAGTCAAAGGATCTGCTACATTCAGTTCCGTATCTACTTTGCAAATCTTGACTTCACCTTCGTCAACATTCTGCCGGATGACGTGAAATCTTAGCTTGATGTGTTTGGCTGTGGAATGAGTTCTTGGTTCCCTTGAGTTTGCAATAGCACCTATGTTATCGCAATAGACCGTCACGGGGTCTTGCGCATTGGGAAAAACTTCCATTTCGATGACGAAATTCCTTAGCCAAACAGCTTCATTTCCTGCATCAGCTGCAACCATGTATTCAGACTCCATTGAAGATTGTGCCACCACCGGCTGCTTCTTGCTCTTCCAGCAAACCGCCCCACCATTCACCAAGAAAAAAAACCCTGTTTGAGACTTCGAGTCATCATGATTTGAATTCCAGCTCGCATCTACATAACCCATTATGTTTAGAGCTTCATCATTTCCTCCATAGATTAGGAACATATCCTTTGTTCTTCTTAGATACTTTAGGATATTTTTCACAGCTGTCTAGTGATCCGGTCCTGGATTACTCTGATATCGGCTCGTCAAACTAAGAGCCAATGCCACATCAGGTCGTGTACTTAGCATTGTATACATGATAGATCCTATGGCTGAAGCATAGGGGATGTAAGACATCTTCTCTCTATCATCGTCCGTTATAGGACATTGAGTCATACTCATTTTGCAATTCTTCATCATAGGTGTAAAACCTCTCTTGGTTTTTTCCATTTTGAACCTCTTCAAAATCTTTTCTATGTAAGTACTCTGACTCAATGCTATTAGGTGCCTTGATCTATCTCTATAGATCTTGATTCCTAATAGATATGCAGCTTCACCTAGATCCTTCATGGAAAATTGGTTGCTCAAATATGCTTTCACGCTTTTCATAAGATGCACATCGTTTCCCATGAGTAATATGTCATCCACATATACTACTAAGAAAACAACCGAGCTCCCACTCGCTTTCTTGTAAAAACAGAACTCTTGTTGGTTTTGGACAAATCCAAAACTCTTGATCACTTGATCAAAACGTTGGTTCCAGCTCCAAGATGCTTGCTTCAATCTATAAATGGACCGTTGAATCTTGCATACCTTTCCAGTAACCTTAGGATTGACAAAACCTTCTGGTTGCATCATATACAACCCTTCATCAATGTGACCATTGAGGAATGCGGTCTTGACATCCATCTACCAAATTTCATTGTCCAAATGTGTAGCAATTGCTATTAAAATCCTAACAGCCTTAAGCATCACTACGGGAGAATAAGTCTCATCTTAATCAACTCCTTGAATTTGTCGAAAACCCTTTGCGACAAGTCGAGCTTTGTGAATGGTTACATTACCATTCACATCTGCCTTTTTCTTAAAGATCCATTTATTTTCCACGGCCTTGCGGCCTTCTGGAAGACCCACCAAGGTCCAAACTTGGTTTTCATGCATGGATCATATTTCAGATTTCATGGCTTCTAGCCATTTCTCGGAGTCAACACTATCCATAGCTTCTTTGTAGTTTGCAGGTTCTTCTTGTTCATCTAGGATGACAGGCATCACAAGGCTGCTGTACCAATTAGGAGTGGCACGAACCCTTGTAGACCTACGAACCTCAGGAATTTCAAAGTCATTGTTTTGATCATCATCAATGGGCTCTTCCTCCATATTGGAGAGCGGTTTTGGAACAACTTCTGTTGCGCTACTCGGAATTTGAAGAGAAGGGTCAACAATTTCATCTAACTCAATTTTCCTTCCACTCACTCCTTTTGCAAGAAACTCTTTCTCGAGAAAGGTGCCGGTTTTTGCGACAAATGTTTTGCCCTCGGCTTGGTTGTAGAAAGTATATCCAATGGTTTCCCTTGGATATCCTACAAAGATGCATTTTTCTGATTTGGGTTCGATTTTGTCAGGCTATAGTTTCTTGACATAAACCTCATCCCCAAACTTTCAGAAATGACAACACTGGTTTCTTGCCATGCCATATCTCATATGGGGTTGTCTCCAGGGATTTGGATGGTGCTCGGTTTAAAATAAAAGCAGCAGTTTCTAATGCGTATCCCCAAAAAGACACAAACAAATCAGTTAAAGACATCATGGACCGTACGCTATCCAATAGGTTTCGGTTACGATGTTCCGACACACCATTACGCTGTGGTGTTCCGGCTGGCGTAAGCTGTGGGATAATCCCACAGTCCTTCAAGTGCATGTTAAACTCATAACTCAAATACTCGCCTCCTTGATCTGATCGAAGGTGCTTGATGTTCTTGTTAAGTTGATTCTCTACCTCTTTCTGAAATTCCTTGAACTTTTCAAAGGTTTCAGACTTGTGCTTCATCAAGTAGATATAGCCATATCTGCTTAAGTCGTTAGTAAAGGTAACAAAGTGACGATAACCATTGCGTGTTGAGACACTCATTGGTCCACATACATCTGTATGTATGATCCCAAGTAGATCTACAGCTCTCTCCCCTATTCCGGAGAATGGTGTCCTAGTCATCTTGCCCATGAGGCATGGCTCACATGTATCAAGGGATTCAAAATCCAATGATCCAAGAAGCCCTTCTGAATGAAGCTTCTTCATGCGCTTTACGCCAATATGACCAAGATGGCAATGCCATAAGGACATGGAATTATCGTCACTGTGCTTACAACGTTTAGCATCAACACTATGGATGTGTGTATCACAATCAAGATCAAGTAAGAATAAACCATCACATACAGGATCATGAACATAGAAAACATCATTCATATAAATGGAACAACCATTTGTTCCTGATTTAAACGAATAACGGTCTTGCAACAAGCAAGACCCACTCACAATATTCATACTCAATGCGGGTACATAATAGCATTTATTCAAGACCAACAATAATCCTAAAGGTAGACGGAGATGGAGGGTGCCGACGGCCATCACTTCGACTCTCGAGCCATTGCCGACGCGCATCGTCACCTCGTCCTTCCTCAGGCGCCTCCTACTCTGCAGATCCTGCTAAGAGTTACAAATGTGAGCAACAGATCCGGTATCAAATACCCAGGTGTTACTCCTGGCGCTCGTAAGGAATACATCAATAACATGTATATCATATATACCTTTGTGCGGGATGGCTATCTTGCCAGCTCGCTTGTCTTCAAGGTACTTGGGGTAGTTGCGTTTCCAGTGCCCATCCCCTTTGCAGTAGAAGCACGAAGTGCCGGGCTTAGGGCCAGGCTTGGCAGTCTTTGAGGTGTTGGAAGCAAATCTGCCATCCCTCTTAGACTTCTTACCCTTGCCTTTCCCCTTTTCCCCTGGTTTCTTAAAGTTGGTGGTCTTGTTGACCATCAGCACCGTGTGCTCCTTCTTGATTTCAACCTCAGCAGTTTTGAGCATGGCGAACACCTCAGCAAGGTCCTTAGTCATCGCTTGCATGTTGGAGTTCATCACAAAACTCTTATAGCTAGGGGGCAGCAAATGCAACACCCTATATATAGCGAGCTCCTCCGGGATTTTGCAATCCAGGGTGTTTAAGCGCTTAACATAGCCAGACATTTTGACCACGTGCTCACTAATACTGTTGTTCTCTTCCATTTTAGCAGAGAAGAAGAGCTCGGAAGCATCATACCTCTCTGCATGAGCCTGTGGAGCAAAGACAGCCTTGAGATCCTCAATGATCTCAAAAGCATTCATCTTCTCAAAACGCTTTTGAAGCTCCGGATCCATGGCATAGAGCATTCCACTCTGGATGAGGGAGAAATCGTCCGCCTTGGACTGCCAGACATTCTTTTCGTCCTGGGAGGCGGAATCTGCAGGCTTAGCTGGAAGCTCAGCCTCGATGACATAAGTCAACTTGTAGGGGACTAGGAGGATCCTAAGATTGCGGAACCATGCGGTGAAGTTGGTTCCATCAGTTTACAGCTTGTCCTTCTCGAGGAAAGTACTAAGGTTGAAGGTGGGTGGGCGAGACATCTACAAAGGATTTGCAAAGTATTTAGACTATGTTCATAATAATGAGTTCAAGTTTTAACTAAAAGAACTCCCACTTAAACGAACATCCCTCTACTTGTTTAGTGATCACATGATCCCAATCCCCTGCACCTCCCCCGATCGTCACGGCCATCAGTGCAGTATCAAAGGTGGACATTCCCTAATGTCGATCACATCAACCATGTGATTCATGCTCGACCTTTCGGTCTCTTGTATTCCGAGGCCATGTCTGCACATGCTAGGCTCGCTAGTTCTAACTCGTGTGTATTCGCAGTGCAACATGGCTTACACCCACTATATACGAATGTAGATATATCTGACACCCAGGCCTGTAACCCTGGATCACCTCATACCGAAGAACTTTCTTGGTGGTGCACACACAAGGAGAATACGATAACTAGAATACTACGAGGGATTATCTTATTATGCTACCGTCTAGTAATTATACTAGCACAATAAGTGAAACTTCAAAAGTAAAGTGTTATGACATGGTTATAGCTTTATGATCATCATCACCAGCTTTAAAGTTTCACAAACTTGTCATTGCCATGTTATAATACTTGCCCCTTATGCAATAATAAAGATAGACGCTTCTATATTAACTATTGCATGTTTTACGCGGCTTTAGGGCTTTCGCAGTAGAACCCTTTCCCACCTACGAACGTCGAGCCACAACATGGATTCAATGATTGCCGTTCTTCTTCCCTTTTCAGGGCCCTCCAGTATCAATGCCATATCAACTACTGTAGAGAGACATACACCCCCTAAGCCACTTTGATTTGTGGACCAGTCTCGTGAATCACCACATGAGGTCGGTTGGGGGCCGCTTCATCAAATAGTGCCGTGATATGGACAATAACACTAAAGAGGGTAGCAACTAGAGAATCAATGCCCACATATTGCTATGTGTTCTATCCGTATGAACTGTCTACCATAGACCCGCTCTGATATCACTGAAGGGTTCCGTAGCAGAAAACAAAAAATTTCTATCTACTTGAACACTAATACCAGGATCTATACTATGTAGACATAAGTAACGGAGAAGGAATACAGTATTCATACCTTTGCAGACAGAGACACGCATTACGCATGAAAGCGTATATTGATGAAGACGAGCAACACCCCAAGTGTGGTGCCTCTGAAGTTCGTCACACGTCCAGTGTAGGAGAAGTCAACTGGACTCCGATCCAGCTGAGCAGCGGAAGAAGTAGATGCCGGATCGCTGATCACACGATGGTAGTGTGAAGGTGGAGAACTCAACCACGAGGTCCTCCCCAATATTACGGGGAAGTCCTCAAAGGATGAGAGAGAGAATGAGAGGAATGGGGTGATTCCAAAGGGGGAGGGGGACCCCTTTATATAGTGGGGGGAGGGGGGGCGCACCACCCAGGGGCCAGGCGCTGTGGAACTATTCCCCACACCAGCCGGCCACCTAGGGGCAGCCGCCGGCCCTAGGTGAGCCCCACTAGGGCGGCCCACCAGCCCTAGGCCGGCCCCCACTCCCTAGGCGCCTTGCCCTATTGGGCCTCCCTTCGGGTGACGCCCATTAGCAATATGGAGCCTTTAAAAATAAAATAAAAAATATATTTAATATTAATTCTCCAATTAACATTCAAATACACATATTATATTATTCCTTCACTCCGGAACACCTTCCAGACCCCTTCCGATCTCCATCGGATGTTACTGAAACTATTCCGGTTTCTCTCTCTCTCTCTCTCTCTATTTCTCATACGATACCTCATCTACCCTAAGCGTCCCTACCCTTAAGCGTGACATCCTTCGGTTCGGAAACACTCCGGACATGATAGAGACTACTCTCATATCAATGATCAACAGAGGGACCTGGATGGCCATGTGACCCCCATGCGTTTCATGAATGCAATCGCTCGAACCGTGAGATAGTCGTTCCCCATTCCCTTTGTCATTCGATACCTAATTCATCCGAGACTTGATCTTCAGTATCTCCATACCTTAGTTCGATCTTGTTATCGATGAACTTGTTTTCTCATTATCATGTCGTTACATTCTGTGACCCAGTCACATGCTTGCAAGCTTCATTAATGCAACGTCACTGAGATGGCCACATGTATCTATCCGTTACATGGACTAGACAAATCCTGGTCTTGATATGTAATCCTCTACGCATCCCTTCGGAAAACTTGAGTGGCACCTTTTTGATCACCCTGTTAGGAGATGATTCTTGATAACCATCTAAGCTTCTTCCGGGATGGTGATTTGCATTACCTCACAGTCAAATGATCAGGTTGCGAGGTTCTGTGTGTTTTATCATCAATGGTGAACTTTTAACTAGATCTCATTAAGATATAACTATCGGATGTTTGTCTATCATGTTATTCAACTAATAACATGATCTCATTGTCAGTTGGCATAAATGCCCATGATCTTGAAACGCAGACCATCCTCATGGCCAATGAACTAGTTCACTAGAGGTACCTAGAGACACGGTTTGTTTAGCAAGAAGTTGAATCTTTCCAAACTCTCACTCGTTCTCGATACATTGACTGCCTGGTGGTGGGTCCACTAAACATATTTTTGCAAGGTGTGAAGTTAATTTCGAAACATAGCCAAAATTTCAAAACACGGTGAGTCATAGTGTGTTTTATTGTTTTCAAAACACGGTCAAATTTCTAGGCATGCATATTCTTAGCAATAAGTTTAGTCTTGCCAAACAACTCTCACTAGTTCTCGATACATTAACTACCTGGTGGTTCCATTGAATAGATTATCGCAAGGTGTGAAGTTAATCTCGAAACATAACCAAAATTTCAAAACACGGTGAGTCATAGTCTCTTTGGTTGTTTTCAAAACACGATCAAATTTCTAGGCATGCATATTCTTTGCAAAAAGTTGAATCTTTCCAAACTCTCACTCGTCTCGATACATTAACTGCGTGGTTGTGGTTCCACGGAAAAGACTTTCGTAAGGTGTGAAGTTAATTTCAAAACACGGGCAAAATTTCAAAACACAGTGAGTCATAGTCTCTTTGATTATTTTTTAAACACGGTCAAATTTGTAGGCATGCATATTCTTAGCAAGAAGTTGAATCTTTCCAAACTCTCACACGTTCTCGATACATTGAATGCCTGGTGGTGGGTCCACTAAATAGATTTTTGCAAGGTGTGAAGTTAATTTTGAAACATAGCCAAAATTTGAAAATATGGTGAGTCATAGCCTCTTTGATTATTTTGAAAACACGGTCAAATTTCATGGCATGCATATTAGAAAGAAGTTGAATCTTGCTAAACTCTCACTCATTCTCGATACACTTGATTGCCTGGTGGGTCCACTGAATAGATTTTCGCAAGGTGTGAAGTTAATCTTGAAACACAGCCAAAATTTCAAAACACGGTGAGTCATAGCCTCTTTGATTGTTTTCAAAAAAGGTCAAATTTCGAGGCATGCATATTCTTAGCAAGAAGTTGAATCATTCCAAACACTCACTCATTCTCGATACATTGACTACCTGGTGGGTCCAGTGAACAGATTATCGCAAGATGTGAAGTTAATTTCGAAACACAGCCAAAATTTCAAAACACGGTGAGTCATAGCCTCTTTGATTGTTTTCAAAACATGGTCAAATTTCTAGGCATGCATATTCTTAGCCAGAAGTTGAATCTTTCCAAACTCCCACTAGTTCTTGATACATTGACGTCCTGGTGGTGGTCCACTAAACAGATTTTCACAAGGTGTGAAGTTAATTTCGAAACACAACCAAAATTTCAAAACACGGTGAGTCATAGTCTCTTTGATTGTTTTCAAAACATGGTAAAATTTCTCGGCATGCATATTCTTAGCAAGAAGTTGAATCTTTCCAAACTCTCACTCGTTCTCGATACATTGACTGCCTAGTGCTGGGTCCACTGGACAGATTTTCGCAAGGTGTGAAGTTAATTTTGAAACATAGCCAAAATTTCAAAACATGGTGAGTCGTAGCCTCTTTGATTGTTTCCAAAACATAGTCAAATTTCTTGGCATGCATATTATTAGCAAGAAGTTGAATCTTGCCAAACTCTCACTCGTTCTCGATACATTGACTGCCTGGTGGGTCCACTGAACAGATTTTCACAAGGTGTGAAGTTAATTTCGAAACACAGCCAAAATTTTAAAACACAGTGAGTCATAGCCTCTTTGGTTGTTTTCCAAACACGGTCAAATTTCTAGGCATTCATATTCTTAGCAAGAAGTTGAATGTTTCCAAACTATCACTCATTCTCGATACATTGACTGCCTGGTGGTGGGTCCACTGAATAGATTATCGCAGGGTGTGAATTAATTTCGAAACGCAACAAAAATTTCAAAACACGGTGAATCATTTTCTCTTTGATTGTTTTCAAAACATGATCAAATTTCTAGGCATGCATATTCTTAGCAAGAAGTTGAATCTTGCCAAACAACTCTCACTCGTTCTTGATACATTGACTGCCTAGTGGGTCCACCGAACAGATTATCACAAGGTGTGAAGTTAATTTCGAAACGCAGCTAAAGTTTCAAAACATGGTGAGTCATAGTCTCTTTGATTTTATTCAAAACACGGTCAAATTTCTATGCATGCATATTATTAGCAAGAAGTTGAATCTTTCCAAACTCTCACTCGTTTTCGATACATTGACTGCATGATCTCCCTCTATAATTTTACATTTTGAGGCTTTTATGATGCTTTTTATAATCAGGCGGCTGCGCGCCATGCGAAGAAATGAAGAGCGAGCAGAGACAAGCAGAGAGAAGAAAATCACCGAGAAAGTAGTAGAGAGTAGCGAAATGAATTGCCTTGGCTGTGTGGTCAGGCAGCAAGGCTTTATCCAATCGCTAGGCATTGGGGCCCACCTAGGACATGCATGTGAGCACCTGTGTTTCTAGCGTCTCCCTAGGAAGCGTGGTATGATGATAGCTACATCTGAGCAGTACAGGACTGTAGTACACTACTAAAGTCTTACTTCATGAATCAATGAGAAAGATTACTCGAGTACTACTCCGTACTACTAGAACCCTACTGTCACCGCTGCCCTAGGAGTAGTAAAAACCGCAAATAGCCACCACCGCTCGCCACCTGCCACCCGCAGATGCCTACCTACTAGAGTATAGTAAAAACAATACATATGTATTACTATTGGAGTACTAGTAGTAAAACTCGAGTATAAAAATACATATACTTCGTATTACTGGTGTACTAGTTCAACTGTACTACTACTACTCTGTATTTGGACAAGCTTTAACCACAAGAAAGAAATGGAGAAGAGAAAGAAGTATGCCATGCCAAGAAATGAAAGAGCTAGAAGAGACAAGCAGATAGAATAAAATGCAGATGGTGTTGAAGACATGCATGTAGTCCTCGTTCTCTCCCCGCAGCACTGTACACTTTGCGCCAGGCCCCATGTTTCTCTTTCTCTCTAGGTGTAGACCTTCTCCATTTCCAAAAAAAGGTGTAGACCTTCTTACCACTCACGCGGGTAGGATCTGTTTATCTGGTACAGTACTGTACAGGGTAATAAGTACCTGATTTACTCTCACCTGTCAACTTTCTGCAGCCTTCGTTCAAAAAAAAACTCAATGCTACATAAAAATTCTAGACTACGGGCACTACATCGGCGAGCCGAGCTTCCAGGGAACCACTCCAATGCTGGGCGCGTCGGCGGATTCCACCAAGAGCTAGCCGACGATGGACAAAGACGAGCTAGCGCCAATAACTGTTTTATGCCCCCACGACGGCTGCCTTACCATTGTTGCCTACCATGAGCTCGATGACAACAAGGCCGCGTGCCCGTATAGCCCGTGCGGCTGCATATTCACCGCCTTGCTGGTCGAGCTTCTTTTGCACCTCAACGGCGTCCACAAGGTACAAGTGCATATGCTATCATATGACCAACCCATGGAGTGTAGAGTAACAATGTCGTTACCATCCTTTTGGCCATCCATGGTCATCATCTACGGCGATGACGCTACCGTGTTCAGCCTCATCATCGGCGAGCTTGTCCAGGCCGCCACCATTTCCTCGGTGTGCGTCAGGGTAGCCTCGTGCTCGTGGCCCCGGTACAGGGTGAAGCTGCACCGGCGACTGCCCGCAGTCGCCGACGGACTTCTCGACAGACACCCTTAATGGGTTCATTGAGCCGACGAGCTGTGCATCACCCGGCAGTGTTGGCCTCGAAGATCTAATGTTCCTCATGGTGCTGTCGTGGTACATTGTCGCGGCTGATGGACAGTACCGGATGATCAAGGTGTTGTCTTTCTGTGTTTGCATCGACATGATGAATTGATCTATCTTTGGCTAAGTGGTCCTAATGTGTTGGTAATGATGTATTACTAGTTAATTTAGTTGTACATAAGTACCACTCGTTTACTAGTTAATGTACTAGTAGTCTGAGGCAGGGTCTCTTTTGGCACTAGGAAGGGTGTATTTTGGCTATAAAGTGTCTTTTCTTCTAATGTTTGTATTTTGGATTTTAAGTGTTTTCTAAAATTGTTCAACTACTACTCCATGTGCCTACTTCTAGGAGGACTCAGATCAACATGCCCCCTGTATCTACCATCCAATATTCATCCTATGGACAAAAGTGATCCAAAGCAACGTAGAAAAGAAAACATCTCACACTTACACCCGAGTTTTCAACTATGTTTAATTTTTTAGACACTAGACAATAAAAATATTTTGTCAGTCATTAATAGTTCAAATACATGCATATTTTTATTCAAAAAAATACAGACATATAATTTTACCAAATTTGCATAAATTAATTTTCATACTTTTGTCCGCACACTACATATAATAGTGGTAAGATAAGAAAATAAAACTATCAATAGTATATTCTCGATGCTAAAATGGAAATGAAGATCCTACGTCTGACAATGTTGGGATTTGTGTCTTGATCCAACGATCAATATTCAAAGTTATTCGTACACTATACAATGCTAAGAAAAAAATAAACATGTGTCTTGACACCTTTGAATACAAAACAAATGCTATGGCTTCTTCACAATGTGTATTGGCCTACGGTGTATGAACATTCCTGGTTTTGACCCAAACAGCCAAGGTCATGAACATATTGACATCATATATAGTTTATGATACAGTTCCCGCATCCGGTAGATTCGTGCATCTTCTTCAACAAGATCTGCTGAAAGTGAGCAGTGCGCTGTTTTATTTTGTTAAGCAAGTATACTAGTCTTACCATTACCACTATCTTAACACTATATGGTGTATGGAAAACTTTGAATATTAATTGTTGGATCAAGACTCACAAATCCCAACATTTCTAGCTGTTGGATATTCGTTTCCATTCTAGCATCTAGAAGATCTATTGATAGTATTCATCACAATGAAATGCTATATGCACAAACCTCAAAACACACTTCTCCATCATTCTAGAATCTCCCCCCTCGTTTATATAGACCATGTTACCAAAATTTTCAAGTATTTGACTTTAGAGTCCTTTGTGCTAAATGTATAGACTTGGATGTATTTTTAATTTTTTTGAGGTCCTTGGTGTAACAAGTACACATCCACTTACCGTGTTAATTAATTGAAGAATCTCGCTCCATCAGGACATATTCCTTAGTCAAAACTAGTATGAAGAGTATGGCTCGATGAGCTGCTCTCTCGAGAAGGAGTCGTACCCGACTGTTTTCCTTGCTAGGTTTTAGGGTCCTTTGTGCTAAACGTATGGACCTCGATGTAATTTTCCCTTTTTTATGTCCTTGGTGTAAAATGTAGTCCCACCATCCATTTGAAATTCTAACCAAAAAGTGTAAGTGGTGAAATTTAAACCAATTTAAACTTACTTGTCAACGAGTATGAACATTCTTAGATTTCAAGCCGAATGACCAAGGTGAAGGCCATATCAACATCATACTTTATGTTGATGACCCCATATCAGAGAATTTGCATGGCAATAGATTTGGCCATATTTTGAAACAATCAAGGAAGAAGTAGTATGAAGAGTTTGGCTCAGATTAGCTGATCTCTCAAGAAGGAGCCAAGCTAGAAAGTTTTCCTTTTAGGGTCCTTTGTGCTAAATGTATGGACTTCTATGTAATAATTTTCCCTTTTTAGGTCCTTGATGTAAAATATACTCCCACCAACCGTGTAAAATGTTAACCTCAAAGTAAGTGGTGAAATTTAAATGAATTTAAGCTTAGTTGTCAACGAGTATGAACATTCTTGGATTTCAAGAAGAACGACCACAAGGTCAAGGTCATATCTTAACATCATATACTTTTTTGAGGTCCTGGATGTAAAATGTACTCCGATCGACCGTGTAAAGTTGTAACCTAAAAGTAAGTGGTGAAATGTAAACGAATTTAAGCTTAGTTGTCAACGAGTATGAACCATTCTTGTATTTCAAGACAAACGACCAAGGTCAAGGCCATCCTACATCATACTTTATGCTGATGATCCCATATCCAAGAATTTGTATGCCGACAAATTGGGCCATATTTTGAAAACAATCAAAGATGAAGTAGTATGAAGAGTATGGCTCAATCAGCTACTCTCTAGAGAAGGAACTAAACCCGACTGTTTTCCTTGCTTAATTTTAGGGTCCTTTGTGCTAAATGTATGGACCTTGATGTAATTTTCCCCCTTTTATTAGGTCCAAAAGTATAAGTGGTGAAATTTAGATGATTTTAAGCTTACTTGTCAATGAGTATAAGAATTCTTGGATTTCAAGCCAAACGACCATGGTCAAGGCCATATCAACATCATACTTTATGATGATGATCCCATGTTAGATAATTTCCATGGCAACAGATTTGGCCATGTTTTGAAAACAATCAAAGAGGAAGTAGTATTAAGAGTTTGGCTCACATTAGCTCATCTCTCGAGAATGAGCTGGACCAGATTTTTTTATTTTAGGGTCCTTTATGCTAAATGTATATGGACCTTGATGTAATTTTTGCTTTTTTGAGGCCCCTGATGTAAAATGTACTCCGATCGATAGTGTAAAGTTCTAACCTAAAAGTATGTGGTGAAATTTAAACAAATTTAAGCTTACTTCTCAACAAGTATGAAGCATTCTTGTATTTCAAGACGAACGACCAAGGTCAAGGCCATATCTACATCATACTTTATGCTAATGATCCCATATCCAAGAATTTGTATGCTGACAAATTTGGCCATATTTTGAAAACAATCAAAGATGAATTAGTATGAAGAGTATGGCTCAATCAGCTACTCTCTAGAGAAGGAACTGAACCTGACTATTTTCCTTGCTTAATTTTAGGGTCCTTTGTGCTAAATGTATGGACCTCGATGTAATTTCCCCCCTTTATGGGTGTAAACGTGTAAGTGGTGAAATTTAGACAATTTTAATCTTACTTCTCAACGAGTATGAACATTCTTGGATTTCAAGCCGAATGACCAAGGTCAAGGCCATATCAACATCATACTTTATATGATGATGATCCCATGTCAGATAATTTGCATGGCAACAGATCTGGCCATGTTTTGAAAACAATCGAAGAGGAAGTAGTATCAAGAGTTTGGTTCAGATCATCTAATCTCTCAAGAAGGAGCCGAACCAGAAAAATTTCCTTTTAGGGTCCTTTATGCTAAATGTATGGACCTCGATGTAATTTTTGCTTTTTTGATGCCCTGATGTAAAATGTACTCGGATCGACCGTGTAAAGTTCTAACCTAAAAGTAAGTGGTGAAATTTAAACGAAATTAAGCTTAGTTGTCAAAGAGTATGAACCATTCTTGTATTTCAAGATGAACGACCAAGGTCAAGGCCATATCCACATCATACTTTATGGTGATGATCCCATATCCAAGAATTTGCATGCCGACAAATTTGGCCATATTTTGAAAACAATCGAAGATGACGTAGTATGAAGAGTGTGGCTCAATCAGCTACTCTCTCGAGAAGGATCCAGACTCAACTATTTTGCTTGCTTTATTTTAGGGTCCTTTGTGCTAAATGTATGGACCTCGATGTAATTTTCCCTTTTTAGGTCCTTGTTGTGAAATGTACTCCCACCGATCATGTAAAATTCTAAGCTAAAAGTAAGTGGTGAAATTTAAACGAGTTTCAGCTTATAGTTGTCCACGAGTATGAACATTCTTGGATTGCAAGCCGAACGACCAAAAGGTCAAGGCCATATCTCTGCATCATACTTTATTCTGATGATCGAGTATCCAAGAATTTGCATGGCGACAGATTTGGCCATATTGTGAAAACAATCAAACAGAAAGTAGTATGAAGAGTATGGATCGATTAGTTGCTCTCTTGAGAAGGAGCCGAGCCCGACTATTTTCTTTGCTCAATTTTAGGGTCTTTTGTGCTAAATGTGTGGACCTCGATGTAATTTTCCCTTTTTAGGTCCTTGATGTAGAATATACTCCCACCGACCGTGTAAAATTCTAACCTTAAAGTAAGTGGTGATATTTCAACGAATTTAAGCATAGTTGTCAACGAGTATGAAAAATTCTTGGATTTCAAGGCGAATGACAACAAGGTCAAGGCCATATATCTACATCATACTTTATGCTCATGATCCCATATCCAAGAATTTGCAGGGCAACTTAGTCGGCCATATTTGAAAATAATCGAAGAGGAAGTAGTATGAAGAGTATATGGCTCGATTAGCTGCTCTCTCGAGAAGGAGCCAGACCTGACTGTTTTATTTGCTCAATTTTAGGGTCCTTTGTGCTAAATGTATGGACCTTGATGTAATTTTCCCCTTTTTACGTCCTTGATGTAGAATGTACTCTCATCGACCTTGTAAAATGCTAACCTAAAAGTAATTGGTGAAATTTAAACGAATTTAAGCATAGTTGTCAACGCGTATGAAAAAATCTTGGATTTCAAGCCGAACAACCACAAGGTCAAGGCCATATATCTACATCATACGTTATGTTGATTATCCCATATTCAAGAATTTGCATGGCGACAGATTTGGACATATTTTTAAAACAATCGAAGAGGAATTATTATGAAGAGTATGGCTCGATCAGCTGTTCTCTCGAGAAGGAGCCAAACCAGACTATTTTCTTTGCTCAATTTTAGGGTCCTTTGTGCTAAATGTATGGAACTTGATGTAATTTTCCCTTTTTAGGTCCTTTATGTAGAATGTACTTTATGCTTATGATCCCCATATCCAAGAATTTGCATGCCCACAAATTTGGCCATCTTTTGAGAACAATCAAAGATATTAAAAACAAAAAATAATCAATTTCGATTTTCTAAGTGATAGGAATTTATTTTCTAAAAAGATAGTAAGAAGAATTTATTTCCTTTTTTTGTTAAAAAATAATGATCGAGAAGAGACTATGAGCACAGAGGTGGCATCAAGAGAGCTGCAAAGAGGAGGATTTGAAGGCGGTGCGATGTTAGAGCAAAGTTGGGATGGGTTCCTGACACGAGGTACAAGGTACACTGAGCTGAGTAAATTTCAAGACCATAATATATATGCACTCAAAAGAAAATGTGTCTTCTCTCTCCTTCACTCCCTCATCACCACCCCACACCCCGGCCGACTGATCTCTCCCTCGTCCACAACGTGGCGCTGCGCACGCGCGTCGACCGACGACCTACCTTATGTCGGCAGCTCCATTTCTTTGTCTGGTGTGTTCATCAGCTGCGTTGGTTGGAACCATTTTGGTCTTTACAATAGAGTAGCAATTCAAACTTTCCCGGTTTCGAAAATTTCACTTCGTTCACAAACATCCTGAGGGGAGGATATTCAATAGATCGCCATTCACAGTACTACTAGTACTACAGGGTATAGTGAGTAGTACCAAAAGAAACTTTTTTTACGAGTAGTACCAAAAGAAACTTCATTCAACCATTAACATAACATCACGAGTTTACATATATAGGACTCGTTGCTGAACTAGTGTAGGTCCGGCGCCTCCTAGCACCTAGTCTGTGCTGCCAGCGGTGGCTCATTAGACATTGACACCAATGACAACTCCAGTGATAGAGCTAGCTCCTGACTCATCGGCACCTCCCGATAAGGCGGCGGCACCTCTAGAGCCAGCGGCGGCACCTCGAGATAACGAGTCGGCACCTCCGGAGCCATCGACAGCTCCAAGATAACACTATGGATGAAGTTCCATTGTTGGGGAATCGCTTCCAGTAGTTGGTCAAAATGTTGGCGCCGGTGAACACAAGCATCTCATAGCCGAAGTGGAAGGCCTAGCCGTAGAGGAGACGGGCGTCCCTGAAGTTGGCGAACTTGACCTTCAATGTCCTGTCCGGATTATCATAGAGGCCGTACATCTGGTACTTGCGGTGACCGTACCCAGTGTCGAGGAAGGCGCATGCCAGTTGCCACTTTGTACTCCACGGGGTGAAGGCCCAAATGCGCAGGGCATTGTCCTCCTGTGCGGCGATGTCAGGGTCTTTGCGCTCCGGTATGGAGGGCGGCAGCCGGAAGGTGGCCATGGATGACAGACGAGGACGGAGATTGTTGCTGGAAGCATGGGATTAGAGATGGTTTGGTGCGGGGAATGGGAGAGATTAAATAGGAAGGAGGTGATCCGAGATTAATGTGGCTGATTACCGCAGTGAGGGGACAATCAATGTCGCTGATGAAGCCAATACATGTGGCAAATATTGATGAAGATGACTAGGGTAAGCGATTGGATGGAATGCTCACTCTGCTTCCCGCACTCGATGGCCTAGTCATAATTTTGTGGTGCTTCCAAGGCGACCTCGACCTCCCCAATCTGTGGGCCCTATGTGGATGACTGAGTTGATGGGTGAAAACAAATTGATAAAGTGGTACTATTCAACACGAATCTAGCTACTCTAAACCATTGGATTTAACAGGCCAATGGCTAGGATTGGTGCTATGGATCCAATCCAAAACTTCTCCATTATAGTAGTAGAGAAAAGTACCACCACCCGGTAGAATGGAAAAAAGAAGATCCAAGTTCTAGAATTGTTGGGATTTGCAAGTCTTGATCACATGGTCAATACTCAAAGTTATTCGTACATTATATAGTGGTAAGATAAGATAACAAAGACTATCAATAGTATCTTCTAGATGATGGAATGGATTAGAGGATCCAATAACTAGCAACAATGTTGGGATTCGCAGGTCATGAATCAACGGTCGATATTCAAAGTTGTCCGCACACTATGTATAAAAATAGTGGTAAGATAAGAAAAGAAAGACTATCAATAGTATCTTCTCGATGCTAAAATGGAAATGAAGATCCAACGTCTAACAATGTTAGGGTTTGCATCTTGATCCAACGGACAATATTCAAAGTTATTCGTACACTATAAAGTGCTAAGAAAAAAAGAGAAACATGTGTTTTGACACCTTTGAATACAAAAAATGCTCTGGCTTCTTCACAATGTGTATTGGCCTACAGTGTATGAATATTCCTGGCTTTGACCCAAACAGCCAAGTTCATGACCATATTGACATCATATCTCTACTATTATAATGGAGCAGTTTTGAATTGGATCCATAGCACCAATCCTGACCGATGGGATATTAGATCCAATGGTTTTGATGGCTCAATGCACGACGCCCAGAAAAGTGCTGGTGCATGGTTGATGTAGAGCTCGTTGGGAACCCCAAGATGAAGGTATGGTGAGCACAGCAACAAGTTATGAAACCAAGGTTTAATCGAACCAGTAGGAGCAAGGAAACACCCCAAAGGTGTTACTAGTTGAGCTTTGGCAGGGCGCACTACCGGTGCTAGTAGCAACATGGAGACCTACACAACACAACCACAGAACTTTGTCCCCAACTTGCGATGAGGTTGTCAATCTCACCGTGTTTTGCGGAAAACAAATGATTAAATGTATCGAATGGAAAGAAGTAAAAGTTTGCAGAAAGTAAACACAAAGAAGTAAACAGTTTATAGATTGTATGTAAAAGACAAGGACCGGGATCCATAGTTCACTAGAGGTGGCTCTCCTTAAGATAGATAACATGCTAGGTAAACAAATTACATCGGGGCAATTGACAAACATCAAGAAAGCAATACATGCATATACTAATCATCTTGACTCCTTTGAGACTTGATTGGGCATTACAACATTATACATAGACTGCCATCCAACTGTATCTATGACTAATAATCCACCTTCAGGTTATCATCTGAATCCCCTCTAGTATTAAGTTGCAAGCAACAGATTATTGCTTTACGAACTGCGTGTAAAGTAAACAATACGATTGTTCTATGAACAAAGGATTGTTGTTTTCTCCCTAGTAGCAACAACACATCTAGTACCTTAGAGATTTCTGTCACTTCCCCAGATTACCAGAGGCATGAACCCACTATCGAGCATAAATACTAACTCTTGGAGTTGCTAGCATCTACTTGGCCAAGATAGCTACTAACAACAGAAAGCATGCAAGATCACAAATAACAAAGACATGATAGAATCAATAATCAATCTGAAATAGCATCTCAATATCCATCGGATCCCCGCAAACACAACATGCAGAATTACAAAGAGATGATCTTGATCATGAACGGAGCTCACAAGATCTAGACATGAAAGCACAAAGGAGGAGAACTAGCCATCTAGCTACTACATGGATCCGTAGTCCAAGGATGAACTACTCACACATCACACCGGAGGCTTGCATGGTGATGAAGAAGGCCTCCAGGGTGAATTCCCCTCTCCGGCAGGGTGCCGGGAAGAGCTTCAGATCCCTCCCAATCTAGGGATGGAGATGACGGCGGCTACAGACTCTTTCGTGGATTTTTGATTGGGCACTTAGGGTTTTCGTCTCGAGGGCATCTTATAGGCGGAAGGGGAGGCTGAGGGGGTGCCAGGGGCCACCACCCCACCCCCTGGCGCGGGCCAAGCCTGGTCGCGCAACCAGGTGGTGTGGTCGGCCTTTGGCCCCTCTCCGTCTCGTATTCTGGCATCTGATGACTTCCGGAAAAATAGGCACTTTGGCTTTTGTCCCGTCCAATTCCGAGAATATTCATTTTCTAACTTTCCTGGAACCAAAAACAGCAGAAAACAGGCAGCTGGCACTGTGGCTCTTGTTAATAGGTTAGTCCAAGAAATCATATGAAAAGTACTCCAAAGTTGGAACAAAACACAAGAAAATGGATAAAACCAAGCATGTAACATCAAAAATTATAGATACATTTGCAATGTATCAGTTGTGAGCAGCTGGATTCGTGTTGAATAGTACCTAGAGAAAACTCCACCATGTTCTAGAACCATCATGTCACCACCCCCAAAATTTCATAGCACACTAGGCTGTATTCTCAATATGTGTAGATAGTTATTATTAATAGACTTAATTTATGCATTTTGGGGGTGGTGACATGATGGTTCTAGAACATGGTGGAGTTTTCTCTAGGTACGTACTCTAAACCATTGGATCTAACATCCCAACGGTCAGGATTGGTGCTATGGATCCAATTCAAAACAACTCCACTATAGTAGTAGAGAGAATACAACCTACTTTGCTATGAAATTTTTGGGGTGGTGACATGATGGTTCTAGAACATGCATGGTGGAGTTTGCTCTAGGTACTATTCAACACGAATCTAGCTTCTCTAAACCATTGGATCTAATAGCCTCTTACCTTCGATCCAGATTACGGATGTAGTATAGCTCTTTTTCCCTAGTAGACCTAGGTTATCGAATCCATAGGAAGCGAATGCATAGTGAAGTTACTTTAACGGACCTTCGGGAGTTTTATAATTCCTTTTGTGTTTTTACCGGACCAGTAGCTTTCGTCTTTTTGTTCTTATCGATGATGGAGAGAGAGGGCCTAGGGCGTTCGGTTTCACCTGTAGCTGTGCAAAAACATCTGATGTAAATGAAAGATAGAAATAAAGTATGTGTGTACTTGTTAGAGCAAGATAAATTATATGTGGGCAGTTCATCCATAATTTGTATTGCCTCTGCGACGGCTTATAGCAATAACCTACTAGTCTCATCCACAGAAGAAAGAGAACTAATGATATGCATAGTGATGTCACCGTTAATCCCAAGCAAATCCCTCAGATACAGCCGTACTACCCCTTCTGTCACTGGGGTTCCCAACCTGTAGATCAGTCATTACTCATACTCGCTATACCTGTCTGAACCCTTGCGGTCTTGGGTACCTGACAAGTCCTTGGATTGAGGCAAGAGAGAATACAATAATCATCATGTCATACAAACTAATACACGATCCCATCTATGATAAATAACATGCACAATTGCTACATGGCTAGGCCGAAGCCCTTAGCCCAAGGAGAATTACTCACACATAGAGATGAGATCAACAATCATGAAAATTGTAATGAAAATCATAAGATTTATAGCAATTGTCTTACAATGTCGCAAGTCGAAGAAGAGATCTATTATTACAAGTGGTGGAGTATGGCTATGGAGACGGAGAAGGGTTTGGAGATCTGAGGCGGCTTTTTGGCGGAGTTTGGCTTCTTGGGGGCAGACCGAGAGAGATTTTCCCCTCGCCTGAGGCTTCTTTATATAGGGGTCCCTTCACGAAAGTTGTTTTGTTTGACCTAATGGTGGAGGCGCCAACTATACGACCGGAGCTATACAGTCAGAATTTTTGCTCCGGCCGTATAGTTGGTCGTTATGGCGTCTGCCTCAATTGTTCGGCTCCTGGTTTCTTCTGGTTGTTGGAAATCTCGTATCTTTGACTTTAATGTAGTGATTCCCCCTTTAAACGGCATTATCTGCACAGGAAAAATACAAGAAGAAAGGATTGTATACCCCTTTGAATATTAGCATTAGTGGCAGGGTTTAGAGAGATATTTCATAAAAATATGATTAATATCCAGTTTAAATGTGGACATAGATGGCTATATTTCAGAGCCATCAACCTCCCCAAGCTTAAACTTTATTGTCCTGAGCAAGAAAACCAAAATCAAAAAGGAACTCAGCATTTAAACTGAAATAATGAGATGGTGATCTTACTCATGATTAATAGTCTCATGTTTCCTCCACTTCATAAATCTGCAAAAACTTCAACATAGATAGAGTAATGGCAAGCATATCATATAGGATTCATGCATCCTTATAGCGCAGCAAAATTATTGTATACATGGATGATCCAGATGAGTAAAGTTTATTCCATGTCAAGTAATCAACTCATAGGATTGCCTTTGAACAGTAAAGTATAATCATGTAAATTAAGAGTGTGAGAATTGTCATGAAAATCATATATAGTAGAGTATCTCCATTCTCCCACATCAATGAATCAAGACTTTGCAAGCACTAGTTTTCTATTCATTATCCTTCAAGAATTTCAGTTTTTAAGTAATTGAGAGCATGCCAAAGATTTTTATTAGTTTATCAGGCTGTGATGGACACTCATGGCATCACTAAGGTTTTTGTTCCTTTTGCATTGATTACTCATAATAGCCAGAGGAGTGATTCCATCATGATTAAATCTACCCAGGAGTGCCAAGAATCTTATCCACTATAGCATTGCTGCTACAAGTGCTTAATCAACTCATAGCCGAAATACAAGAGTTTCCTCCATAAAGATCGTTCGTAGGCCAGCGGAGTTGTTGGCATCCCATGAAGTTTGACACGCGTAAAGCTATATCATTCTTATGATTAACAAGTAAAACTTTGGTATGCTCACAAAAACCGTTAAACATTAATTCAATCAAACAAATCCTTTCAAAGAGAGCTATTGAGTAAATCAACATTTTCAGTGGTGTCGAGTGTCTCTAGAAATAGACCTTCAAGACTAAGCACTACAACACCCAAGCCTTCAATTGCGAGACTTTTTCTTATTACAATTGTTTAGCAATTTTTAGGCAAGGCTTGGTTAATTACGAGAGCTAGAACAAAATGAGCCCAATTAAATACCCATGCAAACGAAAATCTTACTATGATACAAAGACTAACTCCACCAATATAATATCTCAACATTTACTACTAACTAGCATGGGTTTCGCAAACTACAAAAGTGGGGAGTCATATGGCATATCTCATGTTTGGTTCCACTTCTCTCTTCCTTTTTTTATTTGTTTCTTGGAAACTCGAAGTCGATCACTCTCATGCAAATATATGAAGACCTTAAGGAGGAAATAAAAGAAAGAGGGAAAATAAGGAAAAATGGAGAAATCTTTTTGTGATTAAAGAATAGAAAATTGGCGGAAAAGCTCGGCTAGAAAATTTCGAAAGAAAAATAGAAAGAACTAAAGATAGAGTGTTGGGGAAACCAACACGAGTGCTTATAAACGCAAATAAAAACACAACCTCGAAATAAATAATAGTAAATGAACGTCAAATAAAGATACATGAGGAAACTTCCCCAAGCTTAGGCTTTTGCAAGCCCTTCAAATCATTATGGTGGCGGGAAAAAGTCGTTACTCCAGTTTGCAAATTGAGTTGAGAGGTTACTTGTTGATTCTTGGAGGTTCAAAGAGAGGTTGTGCATCCTCTCCAAAGTCCCTCCAAGTCCTTGGAAATCTTGTTATGCGGCGAACCGGGTTTGTGGCTGCTCCTCTTGATAAGGAACTTCTTGCTCCTCCTCTTGGTCCTCATCCTCTTCAGGAATTTCTTCCTCGGGTTGGTGCTGCTCAACCTACAAATCATATAGCAAACGTCCTTCCTCGATAGAGAAAATACCATTAGGCAAAGGAGCGGGGTAGATACACCCAGCTCCAGCAATATGCAAGTAATAAACACCACCTGTCCTAGTGAGCATTTCACAGGCCCTCAAGGTGGAGAAACCAACACGTGTATCACATAGTACGGGTTGCAACTCACGTAGATTGATGTCTAGGGCAGTGGCAAGCACGGTGATGACGCCTCCTCCTGTGTTTTACCCTTGGCTTTGGGAGGCTTGGTTCTCCAAGTAGCGCACAAGGATGGCGCCCAATTTGAGTGACAGGTTGCAGTTGATGTAAGCAGCCTTTGCAAGGACTAAGATGTCCTCCTCGTTGAGTCTCGTGAACTCATTACGTGCCTGCAAGGTGTTAGCAATAACATAGAACAAATAGCGAATTGCAGGATGTTGAATATTCTTCCCCTTGTTCACTCTACTAGTGAAGCTCATTCCATTATAGTATTGATCGGGGGAAGGAATTAAACTAGTAAAGGATGCGCGTAAAGCTTGATAATCATTGTTTGGAAAATTAAAGCATGCACACCATTCATCTAATGTTAAAGTGTAGTTGTTGTTCATCAGACGGAAAGAAATAGTATCGTATCCTTGCCATAGTTTAATGGTGCTTTGCAACAAACTTAGAAATTCAATGGTTAAGCGACGATAAGTAGGTACATCATTGTGCACAAAGTTTTGCAGGTCAACACTTTTGCAAAGTAAATTGAAGTCATCAGAAATACTGAGTTGGTTCAATATAATGGGGCAAGCCCACTTGGTGGCCTTCACTTCGCGGTTCTTGATCTTGTTGAAGCGTTCACGATGGGCCTCATCCCTGAACCGTATCCCCATGCGTTCCTGAGCGGCAGCCTGAGAAGCGAGCGGTGGCACGAGCACGAGTTTGGATCCTGTTGTTCATCATCTAAAACATTGAAGAAAGGAAAAAATAAAACTTTTTGATCCAATAACAGTAAGTATAATATATTCCTCATCTAAGCACACTAAAGAATCTCCTCAAGATAATAATCTAGTCAAGAAAATCATAGCAATTGGTTCATAGTAGGTCTCACCCTATATTAACAATGACAATAGATCGAAGAGGAATTTGCAAAAAGTAATTGGAGGATCGGAGGAGAAACATACCGTAGATCACTTGTGTGCAAGGAAATCGAACGAAATTGAGTAGAGATGAAGATCCCTTGAGGTTTTGAGAGAGTTTGGAGGTAGAAGAAAGAAAAAGGATTGAAGTTTTGGAGTTGGGAGTACCTTCCCGTGCGATTGTTTGGATAGACGCAACTATACGGGCGAAACTTGCGTTCCGGCTGTATAGTTGGTGTTCTGTCAAAATATTAGGTCTTCCTCCTGGCGGTGTAGCTATACGGATGCAACTATACAGGCAGAACAAAATATTCCGGCCATATAGTTGGTCATTAAACTGTATGTCCCTGCGAAAGAAAATTTGCAAAGGCATAGATATCTATACGACCGGAATTTTTTATTCCCGCCGTATAGTTGGTCGTTCAACTCTTAGTATATATGAAAAGAAATTGTACGAAGGCATTGATATCTATACAACCGGAACTATAAGGCCGATTTTTTTATTCCTACTGTATAGTTGGTCGTTAAACTCCCAGTAGATATTGCAGAAATTTTTTCGATGGCAAAGATAACTATACGACCGGAACTATACAGTCGAAATTTTTATTCCCGCCGTATAGTTGGTCGTTAAACTGTCTGTGTGCACCAAATTTTTTATGTTTCTTCGTAAACTATTTCTTTTCCTGTAACTTAGCAATATACCTTGTTTTTGACAAAAATTGATAGTAAATATTGTTGACCAACAATAGCATGAATAATGCAGAATTTAAAGTACTACCGAATTTCTTCTCCTCAAATGGAGTTTTCTAACACTCTTTATTTAACATAAACTTAAACTAAAACTAAAAACTTAACTCAAACCTTAATTTAACATGGGTTGCCTCCCATGGAGTGCTCTTTTATGGTCAATAGCTTGACCTTGATGATACTCACTTGGGCCAGATGAGTGGAACACCCACTCCAAAATAATTGGCCTTCAAAGTGATGGCCTCCTACTTGTCATGTTTGGCTTTCTTCTTCATGGGGAAATGAATAACAAAGGGATCCTACGAAGGCAATTGCAACTTCATGTTACCTTCATGAAGGTTAATTAAAGCCTTTATAGTTCTTAAGAAAGGACAACCTAGTATTATAGGAGCAACAATATCTTCAGGCATGTCAACTATAACGAAATCAATGAGAGCAGGACAACCTTTGATATAAACTAAAGTGTTCTCCTTAATCCCTATAGCTTGTTTGTAGGTAGAATCTGCTAGATGCAATTTTAACTCAGTAATGTCAAAGGAGCCAAGATTTAACTTGTTAAAAAGACTCTTTGGAATTGTTGAGACACTTGCACCTATATCATAAAGTGTAGCCATCTCATTGGTTCCAATCATTATCTTAATAGTAGGCTCAAATATGTCATCTAGTTTAACAGGTAACTTTTCAACAATTTTCTTGTATTCTTCATCAAGCTCGCGTACCTTTATTACTACTTGATCAACAAAGTGTTGATACATGGCTTCATCATTACCTTCACTTGTAGGAATTTCAACGTTGATCCTCTTTACGAGATCTTCGATGGTGTAGCTTGGTGAAGGGGCATTACTATAATCAAGTTCTTCAGGCTCCTCCCTTTGGAACCTCATCATTTTGAGTTCTACAACAGGGTTGGGCTCAGCTTTACCTGCAAATTTAGCTACAATAAGAGTTTGACTCTTGGTTATCTTACCTAGTTATGCCTCAACGATCCTTCTTCTTTCTTGAAGGGCCTGCAAATCATTTCTCAAACTATCAGCTTGGTTAGATAATTTACCAAGCATAGCATCATGGTTCTCCGTAATTTTGACTAGAATACTCCCTCCGGTCCGGTTTATTAGGAACGCACGTAGTTTTAGAACAACTTTGACCAATAATTTTGGTCAACAAATTTTACATAATATGTAACAAAAATTGTACCATTGGATTCATCTTCAAAAGTAGTTTCCAACGGTATATTTTTGGGACATACATTATATATTTTATTAGTCAAAATTGATGGTCAAAGATTTTCTTAAACTACGTACATGCCTAATAAACTGGACCCGAGGGAGTATTATTTTGTTAATTTTGTGAGTCTATGAAAGACTTAAGCGTTTCTTGGAGACTACCATTACTAGTTCCCATATTATTATTAGAGTAATTTGTAGGACTAGCATAATGTTTCTGAAAGTTAGGATTGTAACTCTTCTTCCAAGAAAGATTGTAATCATTACGAGCTACAAAGTCTATTCCTTCTATATTTGTTTTGGGGGTGGCTCTTACCTGAGATTTATTACCTTTTACGGCTAGTATGAGCTCATCCAACTTAGCATTTAGATCTTCGTTCTCTTGTGGTGAGACAAAGTTCACCTTGTTCGTGTTTGATATTTCAACATGCCATTGGGCATGGTTGTCTTGCATATTGTCTAGTACCTGCTTTGCTTCAGTAATATGTTTACCCATAAATGTTCCTCCAGCTGTAGTATCAAGCATAGACTTAGACACATGATTAAGAGCATTATAAAATAAATGGAGGATTAACCAATATTCCATCCCATGACTAGGAAAGTTTCTTAGGCATTCTTTCATCCTCACCCATGCAAGTGGTAGTGGCTCACGCTCTTCCTGTCTAAAGCCTGTAATATTAGATCAAAGTTGCATAGTCTTTGCAGGTGGGAAAAATTTAGTCATAAATAAAGAAGTGCATTCCACCCATGATGTAATAGTATTTTAGGCAAAGATAACAACCATTATTTTGCTCTCCCTCTTAGAGAGAAAGGAAATAGACGAAATTTGACCGCATCAGGGTCAACGTCTTTTATACGCATCATATCACATATTTTAGTGAAAGTATTTAAGTGCATACCTGCGTCTTCAACAACAAAGCCTCCAAATTGATTCTGATGAACCAAACTTAAGTAATGGGGCTTAATTTCATAGTCATCAGTAGCGATTGCTGGCTGAGTGATAGGAGTATGCAAATAATGATTATTGGGAGTAGCAAACTCCCCAAGCTTCTTTTCAGCCATACTTCCTATGTTTTTGGGTTTTCTTAGATTAAAAATTATAACAGTAAAAACAAGAATTTGAAGACTAACTATTTTTTGGTTTATCAAATAAAGACTGAAAGCAAACTAACAAAATTAAAAACAAGAATTAAAACGAGCAAGGTTCCTAATAACCTCACTAGGGTAGCTATTGCTTCCCCGGAAACGGCACCAGAAAAATGGTTGATACCTTCGATCCAGATTACGGATGTAATATAGCTCGTTTTCCCTAGTAAACCTAGGTTATCGAATCCACGAGAAGCGAATGCATAGTGAAGTTACTTTGGACCTTCGGTAGTTTTGGAATTCCTTTTGTGTTTTTACCAGACCAGTAGCTTGCGTCTTTTTGTTGTTGTCGATGATGGAGAGAGAGGGCCTAGGGCATTCGGTTTCACCTGCAGCTATGCAAAAACATCTGATGGAAATAAAAGATAGAAATACAGTATGCATATACTTGTTAGAGCAAGATAAATTATATGTGGGAAGTGCATCCATAATTTCTATTGCCTCCGCAACCACTTATAGCAATAACCTACTAGTCTCATTCATAGAAGAAAGAGAACTAATGATATGCATAGTGATGTCACCATTAATCCCAAGCAAATCCCTCAGATACAACCGTACTACCCCTTCTATCACCGGGGTTCCCAACCTGTAGATCAGTCATTACTCATACTCCCTATACCTGGCTGAACCCTTGTGGTCTTGGGTACCTGACAAGTCCTTGGATTGAGGCAAGAGAGAATACAATAATCATCATGTCATACAAACTAATACACGATCCCATCTATGATAAATAACATGCACAATTGCTACATGGCTAGGCCGAAGCCCTTAGCCCAAGGAGAATTACTCACACATAGAGATGAGATCAACAATCACGAACATTGTAATGAAAATCATAAGATTGATAGCAATAGTCTTACAATGTCGCAAGTCGAAGAAGAGATCTATTATTACAAGTGGTGGAGTATGGATATGGAGACGAAGAAGGGTTTGGAGATCTGAGGCGGCTTTTTGGCGGAGTTTGGCTTCTTGGGGGCGGACCGAGAGAGATTTTCCCGTCGCCTGAGGCTTCTTTATATAGGGGTCCCTTAACGAAAGTTGTTATGTTTGACCTAACGGTAGCGGCACCAACTATACGACCGGAGCTATACGGTCGAAATTTTTGCTCCGGTCGTATAGTTGGTCGTTAAGGCGTTTGCCTCCGTTGTTCGTCTCTTGGTTTCTTTTGGTTGTTGGAAATCTCGTATCTTTGACTTTAATGTAGTGATTCCCCCCTTTAAACGACATTATCTGCGCAGGAAAAATACAAGAAGAAAGGATTGCATACCCCTTTGAATATTAGCATTAGTTGCAGGGTTTAGAGAGATATTTCATAATAAATATGATTAATATCTAGTTTAAATGTGGATGTAGATGGCTATATTTCAGAGACATCACAGCCCAACGGTCAGATTGGTGCTATGGATCCAATTTAAAACTACTCCATTATAGTAGTAGAGATATCTTACCACTATATAGTGTACGAATAACTTTGAATATTTACCATTGGATCAAGACTCGTGAATCCCAGCATTTCCATCCATTGGATCTTTGTTTCCATTCTAGCATCTAGAAGATTCTATTGATAGTCTTTAGCATAATGAATGCTATGCACAAACCTCAAAACACACTTCTCCATCATACTAGAATCTTCTCCCTTGTAGCTAATAATCGTTGACTTCTACATGATCTTATCTTATCTTATCTTACCACTATATAGTGTACAAATAACTTTGAATGTTGACCATTGGATCAAGACTCGCGAATCCCAACATTTCTAGCCGTTGGATCTTCTTTTCCATTCTAGCATCTGGAAGATTCTATTGATAGTCTCCGGCATAATGAATGCTATGCACAAACCGCAAAACACACTTCTCCATCATACTAGAATCTTCTCCCTTGTTTCTCTAGACCATGTTATCAAAAATTTCATGTTATAGGTAGCTAATAATCTTTGACTTCTACATGATGATACAAAGTACAAGGACCAAATATACACCCATACTTTATAGATGTTGATCAAATTTATAATTTATTGTGCTTTACCAATTATAATTTTATATAGTGATGATATGTCATAGGTCTACTATCTGAGTCTCACGTGCAAGGCAAGTTCAACTTACTAGTATAGTCTATGATACAGTTCCCACATCTGGTAGATTCGTGCATCTTCTTCAACAAGATATGCTGAAAGTGTGCAGTGCGCTGTTTTCTTTTGTTAAGCAAGTACTAGTCTTACCATTTCCACTATCTTAACACTATATGGTGTACGAAAAACTTTGAATATTAATTGTTGGATCAAGACCTATGAATCCCAACATTTCTAGTCGTAAGAGGAGCTTTCCGTACACTATATAGTGGTAAGAAGATCCAACGGTTGGAAACTTTCCGTAGCTTGACTTATCAAAAAAAGCCTTAAGCTTTGGGACGGAGGTACTAGTGAGATGAGGGAAAAAACCAAAGAGCAAGAGGAGCTCAGAGAATAAAAGGGAGGCAGGGCGGGAGGACAATGTGACAGGGCAGTTGAAGACGGTGTGATGTCAAAGCAGAATTATGATGGGTTCCTGACATGAGGTACTACAGCCTTTACAGTGTACACACTCTACTAGTAGTAGTACTAAATTTTAGGACTTATGTGCACTCAAAACAAAACAAATTTGTTTTTTCGCTCTCAGTCGCTACCTCGTCCACAAGTTGCGCACGTGTGTCTTGGTACGGTGGCTCAGCTATGTCTCTGACGTGTGCGTTGCTGTACATAGGAAGGAACCGGGCATTGGTGGCAAAAAATAGTATTATTGAAACTTTGGAAATTTTTTGTGGGGCTGCCGGATTAATCCTCCGAGAATCCTTGTGATGCATACACCATGATCCCATGATCAGTTAGTCGTGGCATATAACCGACAAGTATCAAAGTAAAGATCCATTACTTAAGCAGATACATGTCATACCTTACATGCCATTATGGCTACGTCAATAATCATCAGCGGAACTTCATCAAGCGTAGAGCCCGAGCCATGCCTTAACCTACAGGCAACTGACTGGGAGAAACGTCCTAGCTCGCATAGTCGTCAAAGTCACCTTCTTCTTGATATCTGACCAAGTTAATAGCCAGGGACAATGCCAGTGAGTACTTTGAATGTACTCACAAACCACCCGAAGATAATGATAAAAACATGAGGATATGCATTATGGCTATGGTAGTCGGAGGGCTCCAATAGAGGTTCTTTTCTAAAACATTTTCTCTTGTAGATATAGCATCTACATATCTGTGTGAAAACCTTTGTAAAACATTTTGGAAACCTTTTTGCAAAGTTTTAGAGAATCACTAGGATTGGGTCACCCATTTGTTTCATCCTTCCGGTCATCCCATGACCAAACTCCTTTCCTTCCTTTCCGACCATCCCATGGCCAAAACATGTATCCTTTCTGACCATCCCATGGTCGAAACATTTCCAAAGCCATTGCTTTTCCGAAATCCTTTTTAAAATCAAAACCAGCACCGCTCTACAGCAACCTTCCCAACCGTCCATGACCATGGACACGGCTATTCGAATAGATTTACACTCTATAGAGCTTGTACACTTTACCCACACCATCCAGGTACCCTACCCTGATCTACACTGATCGTGGTCGAGTAACCGATCAAGACTCTCCGGACGCCCACTCCAATATAAGTGCCTACCCTATGAGTGTTGTTCCCCTCAACACCGGGACGCCCTATATAGTTCCCAAGCCAACCAGAGCGCTTTTTCCACTTCCCAAGTGTGCGCTTTCAATGAGGGGCTCATAGTAACGCGTGGAGGCCCGTAGACCCTTCCTTCCTTCTCCCGGTCGATGTTTTACGTGGACCCTGCCAAGGAAGGCCCACCCTCCAGGGATTGTTATATGCCCCTGTAGTAGTTGCGAGGAAGCTTATACCAGAATAGACAAACATCAAATCTAGCCCTGTCCCATTCCAGAGTAATGTGGTTGCACGGGTTAATTGTTCTAGCAAAGCTGCAAAGAACAGAGTGCGCTTTTGTAAACCTTTGTCCTCCATCTTTCCTTCAGCATTTTGTAAAACAAAATCCTTTTTATTTCCTCAAACATCTCTTGGTAGGTCTAACCTCACCAAGGTTTCATCATAAAACATTTTGTAAATTGTACCGGGGTCTTCCCATCCTATAGCTTTGCTTCGGCTAAATCGGAGTCTCCAAAGGGGTATGGTGTTATACACCATTTACCATACTAGTGACAGGTAGGCTGTTGGAAATATGCCCTAGAGACAAATAGTAGTAAGGACTATTATCATATTTCATATAGTTTATGATTAAGTTTTATATCATGCTATAACTGTATTGAGTGGAAACACCAATACACGTGTGATATACAAACAACCAGGGGTTCCTAGTGAAACTCTAGTCACTGGTTCATTGGTCAACAGATGATCAAGTTTCCTGATCATGTGGCATTTATGCCAGTTGGAAATGAGGTCATCTCATTCAGAGAATGAGATGATGAACCAATACCTAACATAAACATCGTGACCCGATCATGTCACGAAGTTCAAGTTACGATGATTAGAAATGGATCCTCGTAGACTCCTTAGACCGTGAGGCTATATCAATCACTGTCTCCCGAGAGTGCTTAGATAGCATCAAACGCCATCTGGTAAAACGGTGGTTATAAAGGTGTGTTTAGGTATTCGGAGGAAACCATAGAGGCAATATATGTCAAGAGCGGGATTTGTCCATCCATATGACGGGAAGATACTCAAGGGCCCACTCGGAGAAGTTATATCCAATAGCTGCGTAGCGTGTGATTGGATCACGGGGATATGACTTGTCGGGACGAGTTAAGTAGCATTGTTCAGTAACGGGATTGAACCCGACATGGTGATGTCATTGATCAGATCTCGGGCAATGCAAGTATCGAATGACAAAGGGAATAAGACACGACTGTCCCGGTTCAAACGACGAAAGATCTTCGTGGAACGCATAGGGGTCACATGGCCATCCAGGTCCCTCTGTCGATCATTGGTGCAGGAGTGTCCCGACCATTTCTGGAGTGTTCCTAAACCGTAGGGTATCACGCTTAAGGGCTTCATGATGCTTAGAGAGTGTTTATGAGATCGGTAGAATCACCGAAGAAAAGAAGGGAGAAAATCGGAAGGGTTTCGTTAAGTCCGAAGGATGTCCGGAGTGGAGATGGAAGGTGTTCCATGACCACGGAGATTAGATAATATATGAATGAATGTTAAATATTGATTTAATCATTATTCATAATTATTTAATAAATAGAAAATAAATAAAAGGTTAAAACGCTTAATGGGCCAATTCCGGAGGGAGAGGGCCCACTAGGGAAAAGGAGAGAGGGAGAAGTGAAGGAAATATGCCCTAAGAGGCAATAATAAAGTTGTTATTATATATTCCTTATATATGATAGATGTTTATTTTACATGCTAGAATTGTATTGATCGGAAACATCAATACATGTGTGTTTAATAAACAAAAAGGGTTCCTAGTTATGCCTCTCTTATAGACTAGCTTGTTGATTAACAAGATGATCAAGGTTTCCTGATCATGGACATTGGATGTTGTTAATAACAAGGTCACACCATTGGTGGAATGATGTGATGAACATTCATCCGAAGTATAGCATTACGATCAAGTCATTATGTTTGTATTGCTCTAACATCATACGAAGTAATCTTTATCCTTAGACCATGAGATCATGTTAATTGCTAACACCGGAAGAGTATCTTGATAACATCAAACGTCACACTGTAACAGGGTGACTATAAAGATGGGTTCAGTACTATGAAGGTGTTATGTTGAGGATCATGGATCAAGAGTGGAATTTGTCAATCCAGATGATGGATAGATATACTCTGGGCCCTCTCGGTGATATCACATTAGGATAGCTTGCAAGCAAGTGATGTGATCACTAGAATGTTATATCACGGGAACGAGAAAAGAGTGCATGTCGGTAACGAGATCAAACTAGGTATGGAGATACCGATGATCGAATCTCGGACATGTAATATATCGAGAGACAAAGGGATTTAGTTACATGGGTTAAAGGTTCTCACGATCACAGAAGTCATCGTTGAATGTGTAGGAGTCAGTACGGATCTCCAGGTCCCGCTGCTGATTATTGATTGGAGAAGGGTCTCAATCATGTCGGCATTATTCGCGAACCGTAGGGTGGCACACTTAAGAGTTACCGGACACCATTTTGGAGCACATATGTTTCAGACGAAAGAATTGCAAAGCGCAGGAATTGTTTCAATAGAAACCGGAAATTGTTTCGGGTGAAATTGCAGAAAGTGGTTCTGCATGTGATATTGAAATACTGCAAGGGGCTATATGTGAATGTTTGTTAATTAAAGTAATTAACAAAATTCTGAATAAATTTAATAAAAAGAGTTTTATTAAATGAGAGAGCATTAAATTTGGAGAAATTTAATGCATTTAAAGTGGAGACTTTAAAAGGGAATGTGAAGAGGCATTTTAATGTGGATGGGTTACGACCACATGAATGGGGGAGGTGAGGGGTCACCCCCCATGCGCCGGCCATGGAGAGAGGGGGCACCCCCCTCCTCCTATAAAAGGCCACCCATTCCCTCCTTCATCCTCACACCTCCTTGTGAAGGATCTCTCTCCCCCTCTAGAATTATTCCCCCATGGTCTCGGATTAGCGAGATACATGTTCCCGGTGGCATTTCGTCTAGAAGGAGTTGCTGCTTCCGCTAGATCGCTGGAGCGAGGAGGTGGAGGTTGTCCGGTGGCTTGAACGTGTGTGCGAGTGCAGATGCGCTGCTGAGTTGCGGCGCTCGGACTTCCTCGCGAGCTTGAGATCGGCAAGTGTACGGCTACATCAACCACGAGTTCCTACTCGTTAACAAAGCTCTTTGTCTACGAGGGTAAGTTCTCATTGGATGTATGGCCACCCGTTACTTTGTACCTAGTATATAGATCTTGGCGTGTAGTTCACACCGTAGGAATTTTTTTGTTTTCTATGCTGCGGACCCAACAGTGGTATCAAAGCCTGATCTATGCGTAGGTGCTTAGCACGGGTAGTACAGATATGTTGATATGTGGGCGATGATGATCATATTATTGCATATTCTATGTATTTTGGATATTGGTGGCATAGTGGGATGAAGCGGCCCGAACCAACCTTACATGTCATCGTACATGAGACCGGTTCCACGACTGACATGCAACTTCTTTTGCATAAGTGGCTGGCGGGTGTCTGTCTCTCCTACTATAGTCAATATCTGATTTACAACGAGTTGCTAATAACTTAGTTATCCTCGTTGTGGTTCATGTTCGTAGGTGAGAACGGTTCTATCTCCGAAAGCCCTAAGCCACGTAAAACTTGCAATTGATAAATTAGAGGCGTCTAGTTTAGATCGTTGCTGGGCTAGTGTATTGATATGGTATTGTTGTAAGTAGATGTATGGTAGATACTCTTACAACACAGTCAACGTGTAAGTTCCATAGACCTTGGCCTTACACACAAAGGAATGATAGAGATCATACCATGATGCAAGTGATAGATATCAAATGCATGGACCATATCATCTCACTTTACACATTAGATGTTAGCATCTTATACTGCTAGTTTGGCGCGTTTGGTAGCATTATAAGATGATACCTCATTTAGATATCAAGATAAAAATGTGTTCTTCCTTGAGTATGCACCGTTCTATGGATCGTGTTTAGAGACATCACGTGATGATCGGGTGTACTCGAATCTACGCTTTCATAGGAACGGGTGTAAGACAGTTTTACACACGCGAATACTAAAGTTCTTACTTGGCGAGCCTAGCATGTACAGACATGGCCTCGGAATACGGACCGAAAGGTTAAGCATGAGTCATATGGTTGATATGATGCCCATATAGATGCTCGCCTTTGAAGCTATATCAACTCACGTGATGATCGGACTTGGTGTAGTGGATTTGGTTCATGTAATCACCAAAAGGACACGAGGGATGCCGTTTTTGAGTGGGAGTTCATTAGTAATTTGGACTAGTTGAACTCAATCTATCATAAACTTAGTCTAAATAAACTTTACAAATTCTGTTGTAGATGGCACCACCTGCTTTTAGTTTCAATGTGTTCATGGAGAAAGAGAAACTTGCTGCGAATGGTAGCAACTTCACCAACTGGGCTATGAATTTCAGGATTCTCCTCACTGCTGCACAAAAGCAATATGTGCTAGATGCACCGCTAGGCCCCCCACCAGCTCCTGATGCCCCTGACGACGAAAAGAATGTCTATGTGACTCGTCAGGAGGACCACAACTTAGTTCATTGCGGCATACTGTATGGGCTAGAACCAGAACTTCGAAAGCGTTTCGAAAATGGCAATGCCTTTGATACCATGGGAGAATTGAAAATGATTTTCGATACCCATGCTGCCGTAGAGAGTTATAATGCTATAGAAAAGTTCTTTAGCTGCATGATGGAGGAAAACAGCTCCGTTAGTGAGCACGTACTCAAAATGTCTGGGTACGCCGATAAGCTTGTGTCCTTGGGAATAATGATTCCCATTGACTTAGGCATACATCGTGTTCTCCAAGCTCTGCCACCTAGCTACAAGAGCTTCGTGATGAACTATAATATGCAGGGCATGAAGAAGTCTCTTCCCGAGCTTCCGTCAATGCTTAAGACTGCAGAAGTGGAGATTAGGAAAGAACATCAAGTGTTGATGATCAATAGGACCACCGGTTTCAAGGACAAGAAAGGCAAGCACAAGGGAAAGAAGGGTGGCAAGTCTGTTGCCACGCCTGAAAAGAAACCCCGGGCTGGCCCTAAGTCTTACACCGAGTGCTACTATTGCAAGGGGACTGGCCATTGGAAGCGCAACTGCCCCAAGTATTTGGCGGACAAGAAGTCCAGCAAGGCAAACAAAGGTATATGTGATATACATGTTATTGATGTGTACTTGACTAGTACTCGCAGTAGCACCTAGGTATTTGATACCGGATTGGTTGCTAATATATGTAACTCGGTTCAGGGGCTACGGAACAAGCGACAACTAGCAAGGGATGAGGTCAGGATGCGGGTCGGCAATGGATCAAGAGTTGATGTGATCGCCGTCGGGACGCTACCTCTCCGTTTGCCATCGGGATTAGTTATAAACCTGAATAATTGTTATTTGGTGCCTGCACTGAGCATGAACATTGTATCTGGATCGTTTTTGATGCAAAGTGGTCATTCCTTTAAATCTGAAAACAATGGTTGTTCGATTTATAAGAATGATATCTTTTATGGTCATGCACCTATGTTGAATGGTTTATTTCTGTTGGATCTCGATGGTAATATTACGCACATTCATAATGTTAATGCTAAAAAGATTAAACTTGATGATGATATATCTACATATATGTGGCACTGCTGTCTAGGTCATATTGGCGTTAAATGCATGAAGAAACTCCATTCTGATGGACTTTTGGAATCACTTGATTTTGAATCATTTGATACATGTGAGCCATGCCTTATGGGCAAGATGACTAGAACGCCATTTTCCGGTTCAATGGAACGAGCGACAGATCTATTGGAAATCATACATACTGATGTGTGTGGACCAATGAGTGTGTCGGCGCGAGGTGTATATCGTTATTTTGTTACTTTCACGGATGATTTGAGTAGATACGGGTATATCTATTTGATGAAACACAAGTCTGAAACTTTTTAAAAGTTCAAGGAATTTCAGAATGAAGTGGAAAATCATCGTAATAGAAATATCAAATTTCTACGGTCTGACCGTGGAGGAGAGTATCTAAGTTACGAGTTTAGCACACACATGAAAGAGCGTGGAATAGTTTCACAACTCACGCCTGCCGGAACACCACAACGTAATGGTGTGTCGGAACGTCGTAATCGTACCTTATTGGATTTGGTTCGATCTATGATGTCTCTGACTGACTTACCTCTGTCATTTGGGGGTTATGCACTGGAAACAACTGCATTCACTTTAAATCGGGCACCATCTAAATCCGTTGAAACGACACCGTATGAATTATGCTTTGGAAACAAACCTAAGCTGTCATCTTTTAAGGTTTGGGGATGCGATGTTTATGTGAAGAAACTTCAACCGGATAAACTCGAAGCCAAAGTGGAAAAATGCGTCTTCATAGGATACCCTAAGGAAACAATTGGGTATACCTTCTATCACAGATCCGAGGGCAAGGTTTTTGTTGCCAAGAATGGATCCTTTCTTGAGAAGGAGTTTCTCGCGAAAGGTGTGAGTAGTCGGAAGGTAGAACTCGAAGAGGTTATTGAACCTTCTTTTCATGGAATGGCGAGTGGCACAACACCGGAAGTTGTTTCGGAGTTGACTTCACCTGATGAAGAGAGAGCTAATGATGATGATCATGAAACTCCGAAAGAGGACACTACCCAACCTCGTAGGTCAAGCACGATACGTGCAGCTCCTGAACTGTACGGCAATCCTGTTGTGAATTTCATGGTTGATGAAATGGATGACCCTACGACGTATGAAGAAGCAATGATGAGCCCGGATTCCAACAAATGGCTAGAAGCCATGAAATCCGAGATGGAATCCATGTACGAGAACCAAGTTTGTAACTTGGTGGACTTACCTCACAACCGAAAGGCCGTTGAGAATAAATGGATTTTCAAAAGAAAAACTGATGCTGATGGTAATATGACCATCTATAAGGCTCGACTTGTCGCAAAGGGGTTTCGACAAATTCAAGGAGTTGACTACAATGAGACATTCTCTCCCGTAGCGATGCTTAAATCGGTTAGGATTATGTTAGCAATTGCTGCATATTTCGATTATGAAATATGGCAGATGGATGTCAAAACTGCATTCCTCAATGGTAAGATTGAAGAAGAGTTGTATATGATACAACCTAAGGGTTTTGTCGATCCTAAGGATGCTAATAAGGTATGCAAACTTCAGCGATCCATCTATGGACTGAAGCAAGCATCCCGGAGTTGGAATCTCCGCTTTGATGAGGTGATCAAAGAGTTTGGATTTGTCCAAACTTATGGAGAGGCTTGTATTTACAAGAAAGTGAGTGGGAGCAATGTGGCATTTCTGATATTATATGTGGATGACATATTATTGATTGGAAATGATATAGATCTTTTAAACAGTGTTAAAATTTATCTAAACAGCAAATTTTCAATGAAAGATCTTGGTGAAGCGTCATATATATTAGGCATTAAAATCTATAGAGATAGATCAAGGCGCCTAATTGGGCTATCGCAGAGTACATACCTTGATAAGATATTAAAGAAGTTTAATATGGACAAAAGTAAGAAGGGGTTCTTACTTATGTTGCAAGGCAAGACATTGAGTAAGACTCAAAGTCCGGCTACAGCGGAAGAAAGAGAGATGATGGATAAGATCCCCTATGCCTTGGCCATAGGCTCTATTATGTATGCCATGCTATGTACAAGAACGGATGTGGCACACGCTATTAGTTTGACTAGTAGGTACCAATCTGATCCAGGTTCGGAACACTGGATAGCGGTAAAAACATCCTCAAGTACTTGAGAAGAACTAAGGATATGTTTCTTATATACGGAGGTGAAGAAGAGCTAGTCGCTAAGTGTTATGTCGATGCTAGATTTGACACCGATCCGGATGACTCTAAGTCTCAATCCGGATACGTATTTCTCTTGAACGGAGCAGCAGTTAGTTGGAGGAGTTCCAAACAACCTGTGGTGGCTGGATCAACGATGGAGGCGGAATATGTTGCTGCTTCAGAAGCGGCGCAGGAAGCAGTTTGGATGAAAGAGTTCATTGCGGAACTGGGTGTGTTTCCCAGTGCGTTGGACCAGATGGTGATCTATTGTGACAACAATGGAGCCATAGCCAACGCAAAGGAACCGAGGTCTCACAAGAATTCCAAGCATATTAAGCGCCGGTTTCACTCCATCTGCGAGCATGTCAACGATGGAGATATAAAGATTTGTAAAGTACACATGGACCTAAATGTAGCAGATCCGTTGACTAAAGTTCTCCCTAGGGCAAAACATGATCAACACCAGAACTCCATGGGTGTTAGATTTATCACTATGTGAACTAGATTATTGTCTCTAGTGCAAGTGGGAGACTGAAGGAAATATGCCCTCAGAGGCAATAATAAAATTGTTATTATATATTCCTTATATATGATAGATGTTTATTTTACATGCTAGAATTGTATTGATCGGAAACATCAATACATGTGTGTTTAATAAACAAAAAGGGTTCCTAGTTATGCCTCTCTTATAGACTAGCTTGTTGATTAACAAGATGATCAAGGTTTCCTGATCATAGACATTGGATGTTGTTAATAACAAGGTCACACCATTGGTGGAATGATGTGATGAACATTCATCCGAAGTATAGCATTATGATCAAGTCATTATGTTTATATTGCTATAACATCATATGAAGTAATCTTTATCCTTAGACCATGAGATCATGTTAATTGCTAACACCGGAAGAGTATCTTGATAACATCAAACATCACACCGTAATAGGCGAAAGCCCATTCAGCCACGTAAAGTGGCTTAGGGGGGGTGTCTGTCTCTCTCGCATTAGTTGGTATACCATTTGCAACGGAGGGCCCCGAAAGGGGTGTAGTAGAGACAACTACTCGATCAACGTTGTGCTGAAAATTCGTAGGTAAGAACGGTTCTTGTGCGAAAGCCCATTCAGCCACGTAAAATATGCAAAGATAAAGTAGAGGCGTCTAACTTTGTTTTGCAGGAGGGCGTTGCTTTGTGATATGGTTGTGGCAAAGGTAAAGTGATTACCTTTTGTTGCATAGTAGTAGATAGTCACGGTAATGACAAACTACCACGCCGGAATGACACCAGTACCCTGGTGTCTACAGCGCCGGAACCCTGGCGCCGGAACCCGGTGACGACGGATGGAGATCACGACGTGAAGGACCATATCACATAGCATTTACATTCAATGTTATTGTTTGTATGTCTTATTGTGTGCTAGTATTAGATACTCGACGGTAGCCTAATAAGATGATCCCTGTTAAAATAACCAACGATTGTGTTCCCCCTTAGTGTGCACCACCAAGAAAGTTCTTCGGTATGAGGCAGGCCGTGATGATCGGGTGTCAGACATATCTACGTTCGCATACAGTGGGTGCAAGCCATGTTGCACAGCGAAAACACTAAGGTTGAGTTGGCGAGCCTAGCACGCTAGAGAAGCGAGGCATCGGAACGCGGATGGTCGAAAGATCGAGCACGAGTCGCACGAATGATGTGACCGATGTTTAGCATCCACCCTTGAACCCACATTGATGGCCGTGATGATCGGGCGAGATGTGGCTGATAGGGGTCGTGTTATCACTAGGAACCCTCTTTGGGGATAGGTGTTTCTGAGTGGAGTTATTATTAACTCATTTAATTATAAACTTAGTCTAAATTCCTTTTGCAATTATAAATGTAGAAAATGGCTCCTGCCAAGATTACCTTTCCTACCGACGATTGGTTAAAAGGAGAAAAGCTCAAGTTAGATGGATCCAACTTTTCTGCATGGGTCATACGCCTATTTGATCTCCTTGGGGAGAACAATGACCTGTGAGATGTATTTGGAGCCACCCTATTCTCATGAGACCCAGGAGCAGCAGGATCTGCGTTGTCGTCGTCGTGTGATGGCCACCTTTATATCAGTGACCACGCGCCTCGGAATGGAGGATGGGCTGTGGCCAATGGTGGGGAGTCTTAAGCCCCGGATGGTCATGACACATCTGAGAGCGCATTTCGTGGAACAAGTGCGCATGTGGGAGTATGAGCTGATGGGGGACTTTCTCTCCATAAAGATGGAGGAGGGCTCCTCACTGGATGAGCACTTATTGCGCCTCTACGATGCATATATGAGTCTGGCATACTACCTGGACAACTGGTACTCAAGCTCATTTGCGATGGGAGTTGTGCTGCGGTCGCTTTCTCCAAGCTTCCAAGCACAAGTCAGGATCTGCGTTATGAGAGGTGACACGGAAACATTGGATTTCCTTGAGTTCATATCACATTTCAGAAATGTGATAGATGAACCCAACGTCGCTAGAGTCGTCAACGATGAAGGTATATATTTTATATACAGTTTTATAAATGTTATAATCTTGCAAACACATTGCAGTGTTAAGTATATCTGATACTTGTTCTGTTTTGATGAAAACAGGTCCTTCTGCATAGAGGTGCTTGCTGGAGAGGAGGTGACGTTGCGTGTTGATGGCGAGCATGATGATGATGGCCGATGACACACTCCCTCGACATTTATCATTTAGTTTATGTTTAGGATGATTATTGTAATCAAGAGATTATGAACTTCTTTAGTGTGTCTCACACTTCGTGAGACGGTTATTCATATAAGTTTGTGACAAACAGTTGTTCTACTTTTATGAATGATTTCTATACGTGTTCATATCTTGTTTGATTATGTGTGAATTATCCTTATTGTTTGAAACTAATTGATAATGTATGAACATTTGTAAAATATTAAAATGCCTTGTTTAAAATACCCAACTTAATGATATTTCATTAATAAATGAAACCATTGTTTAAATTCAAAGTTATGTGATAATATGTTAAAGTCATTCGATTTATTTTCACATATAAATCTTGCCTAAGTTCGGAAAAATAACTTGAACACCGTGTATTACTTGAATACAAAGTGTTTAATGAATTGTTAAAAGTAAATACATATTCGATGTATTGGGTTTTAACATCAATGGTAATTATCGTTAACTGATTGTTTAAATGTGTAAAGCAGTTTACTAAAGGAAACATGAATATGAAACTATTTGATTTGATCAAAGTGTTTCATCAATAAAAGGGTATAAATACAAAAGAGAATCCAATTGCTATGATTTGATCAATAGTAATGAAATTTGACTTTATAAGAATGGCATAAAATAAATTGTGAAATGCAAAGTGTTTTGAAACGTCAAAATACAAAGCATCACAATATGATATAAGATATCAAAGGGGGTTGAATAGAAGGCACCAAACAAATCGTTGTAGAGTATATATAGAGACCATAAGTTTAGAAATACTTAGCACTCAATTAGAATTGGTGAACCATTTGAATTCATGAAAGTTTTGGGGTTATTCGATATAACCAAAACAATAGCGAATAAGACCTTGTAGTGTATTCATTGGAAACTTTGAATACAAAATCCATAGCTAAACCAAAAGGAAAGAAAAACTTGTATTGCTTGGATTTTGGTGCATTCTTGAGAAAGCTCACCTCTAGTGATGTTTCTCAATTATGAGCAAATGGAAATTAGTGCAAAACACGATAAGGATTCAAAGCCCTGCATCAGAGTGTTGAGAAGCGCAACGGACAGCATTCCTGAACGATTCTCTTCACAGAAGGAAAGAATCAATGATTTTGATCATTGTGTTTTTACCTCCACTGTTGTTTTTCACTATATGAAGTAGGATTCAAAATGTAAATCCATATCTTGTATGGAGACATTTGTGAATCACTTGTCATGATTTTTGAAATATGACATACCTACGAACTACAAAGGAAATAATGGTAAACTAAATTATGAGAAATCCTAGAAGCAAACTTCCCTTGAGATTAGAGAGCAATTCATTGCTGAATCTCACAAGTAAAAGGAGTTACTTGAAATTTTCCCAAATGACTGCAAAGCCATAATAGGAAAAGGGGTAAATGACAAAAGCACAATTTTTCAAGTATTGGATGAATTCAAATGAATTTGATTCAAGTGTGCTAAATGTCTAGTGGATTTAAAACTAGTAAAGTACTAGTATCTCATAGTAAATTTCCAAGTTTGATATTTGATCAAAGGATTTTGAAGTTATTCAAAATAGTAAAGGAGATATGCAATTTGCATAAAATTGAGTGGGAGCTATGAAAGTCTTCCTAAAACAACATGTGATTGACATATTTTTAAGTGGGAGCAATATGAGTCTCAAATTCAAATATATGGGAATATATTTTGAGTGGGAGCCCATATGAGTAATTCTTAAGTATGTTAAGAATGAAAGTCACAAATACTTATGAATAATGATTCATAAGATGTAGAAGTTGATAATAGATGTGTTATGATATTATGTAGTATTCCTTAAGGGATTCTGAAAAGTGTTTCAGAATAGAAGTTAATTAAGGAACTGGTCCTTAATAACTCAAATTAGGAATAGTATTAAGTTGAACATCAATGGTTGAAAGAAAGAAAAGGATGATCGTCATCCACTATGTTGAGACATAGGTTCTATCTTAGAAACCATGATGGTAACTTAGCATAATATGTAATCCAAATAAGGAACGTTTGAAAGTGATTAAGTTCGAATCACAGAACGTTGAGCTAAGTTTATCCGCAGTGTCTAGTAGAGAACTGTGGACATATCCATAAAGGATGACATATCTTAAAGCATAAAGAGTTATGTTATAAGGAAATATGTTGGAAACTCCTGTAGATACCAATCAGAGTCAAGTAGGAAGCGAGGTGAACCAAAGCATCGAAAAGTTGCACGGAGCGCACTAGTGTTTCGATGAATACATTTATAATAATAGATAAGGGTACCATCTAAAGTGTTGTATAATGTTATGGCGGGGCTAGTTCGCTTTTAACATAGAATGATGTTTCCCAGGGCACAGTGCCCATGAGAAAGCCCTCGAGGTTGATCTAACGTCACTGCAGGCTCCTGGAATCAGGCCTCGTTCTGTTGCCATAGCGACGATGCATACACAGATGCTATCATGTGATGATAAAGTATTAATGTCAATCAAGGTGACATTAGTAAGTTGCAAAGGATTTGGGACTGTAAAGTACAGACCCAAGACTCAACCTCTTCCATGAGCAAGCATGTTCAGGGTACCGGGTATATGGTGCCAATGATTGAGAACAAATGTAGCTAGTGTATTTATACTCTAGTGCAAGTGGGAGACTGTTGGAAATATGCCCTAGAGACAAATAGTAGTAAGGACTATTATCATATTTCAAATAGTTTATGATTAAGTTTTATATCATGCTATAACTGTATTGAGTGGAAACAGCAATACACGTGTGATATACAAACAACCAGGGGTTCCCAGTGAAACTCTAGTCACTGGTTCATTGGTCAACAGATGATCAAGTTTCCTGATCATGTGGCATTTATGCCAGTTGGAAATGAGGTCATCTCATTCGGAGAATGAGATGATGAACCAATACCCAACCTAAACATCGTGACCTGATCATGTCATGAATTTCAAGTTACGATGATTAGAAATGGATCCTTGTAGACTATTCCTTAGACCGTGATGCTATATCAATCACTGTCTCCCGAGAGTGCTTAGATAGCATCAAACACCATCTGGTAAAACGGTGGTTATAAAGGTGTGTTTAGGTATTCGGAGGAAACCATAGAGGCAATATATGTCAAGAGCGGGATTTGTCCGTCCATATGACGGGAAGATACTCAAGGGCCCACTAGGAGAAGTTATATCCAATAGCTATGCAACGTGTGATTGGATCACGGGGATATCACTTGTCGGGACGAGTTAAGTAGCATTGTTCAGTAACGGGATTGAACCCGACATGGTGATGTCATTGATCAGATCTCGGGCAATGCAAGTATCGAATGACAAAGGGAATAAGACACGACTGTCCCGGTTCAAACGACGAAAGATCTTCGTGATACGCATAGGGGTCACATGGCCATCCAGGTCCCTTTGTCGATCATTGGTGCGGGAGTGTCCCGACTATGTCTGGAGTGTTCCCGAACCGTAGGGTATCACGCTTAAGGGCTTCATGATGCTTAGAGAGTATTTATGAGATCAGTAGAATCACCGAAGAAAAGAAGGGAGAAAACCGGAAGGGTTTCGGTAAGTCCGCAGGATGTCCGGAGTGGAGGTGGAAGGTGTTCCATGGCCACGGAGATTAGATAATATATGAATGAATGTTAAATATTGATTTAATCATTTATTCATAATTATTTAATAAAGAGAAAATAAACTAAAAGGTCAAAAGGCTTAATGGGCCAATTACGGAGGGAGAGGGCCCATTAGGGAAAAGGAGAGAGGGAGAAGGGGAAAGGGGGAGGCCGGCTGGGCCTAACCCCCCCCCCCCCTCGCGGGGCCCACTAGTGGCTGGCGGCCACCTCTTCCCCCTCCTCTCCTTTAGTCCCACCCCGGGACTTGAGGGGACGTAGTACCTCCCCTCCCCTATATAAAGTGGGGTATTTGGCCTAGAAAATACATCCAATAATCAATAAAGGTCTCCCCACTTTTCGGAGGACCTATAATTGATATTTTCTCTCTCCCCTCTCTCTCATGACCGTGGTACCAAGTCTGGATTGCGCAAGAGAGAGACATCTTCACCGCGGAGCGCCGTCGCGCTGCGGGATTCGGATCCGGGATCTCTACTTCCGCAACTACTGCTGGATCAGGGAAGCGAGAGTCATCGTCAGGCACCAGACGTGTGTAACTCCCACGAGGTGTCACACTTGAGGCACTCAAGTCGTTGGAGCCAGAAGGAGCGCAAGGACTTCATCACGACCTTGAGGTCAGCTTCGGCTCGTCTACATCAACCACACTCTCCTGAGCGTTGACAACGCTTTTCGGTCTTCAAGGGTAAGTTCGCGAAAAGCCCCTCCCGTTACTGTATTACTAATAGATAGGTCCTGGCAGCTTCAGGGGTTCAGGGGCGTAGGGTAAAATTTGATTGTTTTCATACGCGGAACCCCTACATAGGTATCACCAAGGGGGTTGTACTTAGTAGTACCAACATGTAATGGTTTGGAGGAGCCAAGCCACTACCGGATATTTATCATCATATAAGAAACCAATGCAGTTTCATAGGTAGTAGATAAAACGTGCATAAGTAAAACAATAGGACAAGGATAATGAGCAAGAAGGTGGCTTACCTGCGATCAGCAATCTGGCAATATATGTCCCTGGACTTCTCCTTAGAAAACCATAATAACCAATAACAATAACCAACTTCTTTTGGTCTCCGATATAATCGCATCTATCGTCGATATGGGTCACATGCAAGCAAACGAAGACCATAATCAACACAAGGCATACAAGCATCAATACAATACATAAAATAAACATTCAATGCATTATTCACTTCAGTAGTTTTTGATATAATGAGTTTATAGCAATTGGAAATACTTTATTTGCATTGGTGGAGTTTTGTTTATGATTTATGTGGCTTACATCACTTAATTAAGGAACTTAAGTCCATGGCTTGGTTCTGTATAATATCATTATATAAAGGTGATATCATCAGATAGGTATTGATAAAATGAAATCATCAAAAGTGGTTTCACTATTTTATCAATTTCTAGTAATTTATAATGAATTTTCTAGTGATAGAAACTCTAGTTTTAGGAAATAATTCTTTAGAAAAGTTCTGGAGCTCCAAAAATTCTTTCCTTGGATGGTTCCGTAGAGTTTGATGGAGTGATTCACTCAGAGTTGGAATGATGTCAAATTATTTACCAGAATGCCCTCAGGAAATTCCCAAAGACAGTTCTAGAAGGTTTTTGTATTTTTAACTAGGTTTAATTTACAGGGAATTTTGATATGATTCCAAATACACATGTTAGGTACTTTGAATACCTTTCTGTAGAAATGGGAATCAACCTTTTTGGAGTTACAGAACTACTGAGGTGATTTTATGAGTGAATTAACTCTACACAGAATAGTTTAATTTCGAGTAAATCAACCATGGCTCATAAAATTTTGGGCTCCTGGGGTTTGATAGATATTAGTATGCAAGTTTGCTGGGAGTTGGATTTAGGTCCATATCCATTTTCGTTTGACCTAGAGAAATTCCTAAACTCAAACTTGTGCTGTTTTTGTTATTTTTACTATGGGCAAAATAGGAAGCAACTGACTATGGGGCCAGGATGAAATTCAAGGTAAGGCTCATACCTTGCATTACAAAAAGGATTCAAATCAAATGGAGTTATAAAACTCACAGAAAGATTTATTGTGTAAAAAGGATACATCTAGGTAAATGGTTTACTATCATTAATCTGGACCTTATTTGGGTCAACCAAAGATACTGCATGTTAGGGATAACACCTGGGCATATGGTAAAATTTATATCAGGAAGATTTTATGCATATTTCAAATTCATATTGATTTAAACCAATAGCTGACTTTATCTGCTATAGAGAAAATATTAAAAACATAAGAGACACGAGCCAGGTGTTTCCCGGCGTGGGCCACACAGCGCAGATCCGGCCCATCCGGGGTGAGGCTGCACGCGGGAGAGGGTTCAAACGCCTGCGGGGCGGTGCCTGCTGGTCAGTCGCACTGGGGCGGCGAAGGGTTACCAGCCATCTAGGGCCGTCTGATTAGGGCTGCATCGACGGCCCCTGCTTCCTCTTCTTCCTCAGATGGGCGCACCCGCTCAGAAACCCTAGCAGCGGCGGGGACTAGTCGGGGAGGGCTTGCCGAGGCACGCCGGCGCCGGAGAAGTGGCTGATGAGATGCGGTACTTCACGCTGCACGGATAGAGGGGCGGCACGACATGTTTCGCTTCTGGAAAAAGGGCTCGCGCGAACACGACCATGGTGGTCTCTTCGGGGTTTCGAGGCAATGGCAAGGGAGAGGTTCCTGGGAAAAGGAGTGTAGAGTTAGATACGGTAGGTCCAGGGGAGCTCAACAAGCTGGCATGTAGCGGTAGGGGATCAGAGATGAGAGCACCTTGAGCAAATCTTGGCAATGGCCGAGATGCTCTTTTTCTTCCTTTCTCGGGCTTGGCAGAGAAAGGAGAGGAGGGATGGCTCTCTGGGAGGGTTAGTGGGAGGTGAGGGAGCAAATGAGCCAGTAGCTGGGGGTGGGGTGGCTTGTGGCCTTATCAACCGAAGTGGAGGGTCTATAGTGGATTTTGTCTATGGGGGCGAGAGAGAGGGAGTGAGGGGCAGGCATTGGCCACTGGGGGTGGTGGAGAGGTGAGTGGTGGACTCTGAGTTGAGCAGGGAGGCAGGGAGGGAGTGGTGGCAGCTGCTACTGCTTTTACTCTTCTCTAGGAGTATTTAAAGAAAAAGGGCACACACTCTCTCTCCCATTCCAAGGGAAAAGGACAAGGGAGGACATATGCTATAGTTGTGTTGACCTGGGGTGATAGGGGTGCTTTGGAAACTTGCTTGACCAAGTTTTGAGATGGTTTTGATAAGGTTTATCTCTATGGTTTGAATAAGTTCAAAACTTGACCAAAGTAGTGGTTATGAAGGAAGTCTACAAACTTGTATTGGACATGGTGAGGAAATTGTGTTGGGATCTATAGGAGGTTAAGACAATATTCTTAGATTTATTTGAGATTTTTCAAAGGATTTAACATCCACTTAAGGCCATTTATTCAAATAGTGCAGAAATGGTTCCTAGAAGCTCATTTGGTATTTTCCCATTGGACAAGGTTTATTTTAGATGTGAGTTGGTCTTAGATATGAATCCACACCTTGAGGAACTTCCCATGATTTATTGGGGATTAAAAGTATTTAAAACAATTATTATTCCATTTTAGCCATTTAAGAAAATGGGCAAAAAGAAATAATGAAACTCTTCAAAAATATTTATTTTTGAGGTTGGAGGATGTGATAGTATAATTAGACATCAAAAGAGTCTAAGGATGGGGATGTGTTTTGGAGAAAATCAAACTTTCTTTTATATATTAGGTTTTGGAGTTTTGGTCAATTTAGGAGCTTAAATAGGTTTTGGTCCATAATAATTATGGATAATATTTTATAAATCCTTATTATCAAGGTATATGATGTCCACAAGGTATATATAGCAGTTTCAACCTTGGGTGTTGATAATCGAACTTGATTTTGGTAGAAAATAAGGAAGAAAGGATCTAGGGTGGTGTTATTTTCATACCATCAAAACATGATTGTATCTTGGAGCTCAAGGCTCCCCTTGGTTCATGGGCTATATGGATAGATAGACCAAGTTATGTAGATCAGCATGGTACAGAAGTTTGGGCTTGATCATGCTTGAGCTCTCCAAGGAGTGATTCCAAACTTTGAATAGAATAAGACTACCAAAGCAGATTACCAAGTAGCCTTCAAAACCTTGTGGGTTTTTGAAGCACAAGGATCCATTTGGAACAAGTGATGTAGGTATTGCCGGACCATTATGAGTAGACCAAAATCATGCAAGGAGTTGGTGAAAAGAAGATAACATGTAGGTGGGGGCTTCTTCCAAAGTAGGCATGTTGATAAGATTTGCAGGAATTATTATTTTCTTGCATGTGAAACCTTTAAGAATAAGTGGGTTAGAGGATGGTCTAACCAAGGGAAAGAGTGGGCCTTGGTAGTCCTTATGATTTCCTACATTATGGTTCAAGTGCATTACCAAAAAGGCACAAGGGTTGATAAAGAGAGGCACGCTAAGAAGTGATGTTGAAATAGTTTCTAGACTTAGTCAAAATTTAGCAGATTTAGGGTTTTTGACTAGAATATGAGTGAGGATGTTTTTGATGGGTTGCCGGTTATCAAAGTATCATCAAGTGGATGATGTTGAAGTGTAGATTGAGAAGAATAGATCCATGCTTGATATTGGTCTTCATTGACTTGGAAACTTCTAGAATGAATAGCTACAGAAGTGATCTGGTTAATGGTTTTACATGATCACCACTAGTAGAAAGAGGGCCTTTGGTCCAGCACCCAAATTCCATTGGTCCCGGTTCATTTCCGTAATTGGGACCAATGCCAGGCACCGGTCCCGGTTCATGCCGCCAGGGCATTGGTCCCGGTTCATCTCTAAGCATTGGTCCCGGTTTATGGCACGAACCGGGACCAATGACCCCGTGTTGCACACGTGGCTCTCTGCGAGGCGGTCCCGGTTCATGCCAACAACCGGGACCAAAAACCCCGCGACGGTCAGTAGTCCAGGATTTAATGTAATTTTTTTGCGGGTAAGGAATTAATGTAAATTAATTCAGCGCAGTAATTAATTCGAGGCAGAAATTAATTCGAGGTAGAAATTGAATTGATCGCTATTTTTGAACAAATCTTTCACGAATTAATCGAGACAAAGGTCTAAACTGAGACATTTTATTATGCGACCACAAATATTTCCATACAAATAAAGGTGTGACTTTATAAATTTCTAGTCGACAACACTTCCGCTGCCGCTGTCCTCCGAGCCGTTGTCCTCCGTGCCGCCGGCTTCCTCGTCGTCGTCGGATGAAATCTCCACGATTTCGGCATTGTTCAGGAGACAAAGCTCGTCTACGCGCATAGCGGCGTCGATGGCGGTGTCGATGGTCCGTCCAGGGACGGACCAGAACAACTCCCGCCCTTCTTGGTTGCGGTGATCCGGGTGCACCAGGCACCCGTCCATGAAACGGTTGCCAAGCTTGGCCTTCCGCTCCTTCTTGAACAGCCGGGGCCAATACTCGCTACCCGTCGCGTACTGGGGCAACGCCCTAATGCACGCGGGCAGTTGGCAGCGACGCTCCACGATGACGTACTCCATCTCGTATCCACAGGGGTTGAGGAGCGGAGCCACCAGCACACCCCCCTCGCTGATGCGAAATCCGGCGGGAAGGGTCGCGCGTGGCGGCGTGAGGATGTCGTAGATCACAAACTACGCCGCCTCGTAGTGGTTGAGCGTGGGCACCTCCATGACGGCGCGGTGGATATTGGAGAGGGAGGGGAGGCGAAACAACGGCGCGGTGGAGAGGCAAAGTGGTGGGGTGGAGAGGGACTACAGAGAGGCAGAGGCGATGGCAAAAGCGAGCGCTGTGGCCTCATATTTATGCACGGAGATGACGAAGCGACGGAGGCATTGGTCCCGGTTATTGCCACGACCCTGGACCAAAGCCCCTCCCACGCGACATGTGGCGGCCTAGCAGCGCGCCCCCCACCGAAGTCATTGGTCCCGGGCCGTGCCATCAACCGGGACCAATGACCTGGGTGGGGTGCGAGCTGCTGGGCTGCCACGTGTCGCGTGGGAGGGGCTTTGGTCCCGGGTCATGGCAATAACCGAGACCAAAACCCTCCCCTGGCTATATATAAGCCCAGCCCTTTGCCCACCAAATTTTGCTGGACTGTGTGTGAGGAGTGGGTGCTAGCTTCTTTTTTCTTTGATTGCACACAAGGTGTTCGACGAAATGTCCGAGCCACACTTTAGTTCACACAACACGGTATCCTCGGCTGAGGTTAGCAACCTTATCTTCTTTATCTGTAACTGATACAAAAATATTGCATCTGTCCATGTAGGGTGGTCATTTTACTATTCACGATGTTATTGTAATGGTTAATTATTATGACGCAGATCGATGCACGGATGCGATGGATGTATGGCGACCGACGCCATTCCGATTTTATTGCAGGCCTCCATAAATTTATCGATTTGGCTAAGGCAAACAAAGTGGATAATTTTATGCCTTGTCCCTGCGTCGACTATCGGAACGTGGCGGAGCACTCTGCCCCGAGAATCCTTCAAAGCCATCTGCTTCGGAGAGGTTTCATGCCCGGATATTATTGTTGGGCCATGCACGGAGAAAAAGGGGTTAGGCTGGAAGAAAATGAAGAAGAGGAGGATGATGACAGCTATCCTGTGTCCCCTGAAGAATACGGTGATACTGCAATGGAAGACAATGAAGAAGAGGGAGGCGGCAATGAAGAAGAACAACGGGCATCAGATGAGCCCGCTGATGGTCTTGGTCGGGTCATTTGTGATGCAAAGCAACAATGTGATACAGAAAGGGAGAAGCTTAAGTTGGAGGCCATGCAAAAGGATCACAAAAAGTTGTTATACCCAAATTGCGAAGATGGCATCACAAAGCTCGGTACCACACTTGAACTGCTGAAATGGAAGGCAGAGACTGGCTTGTCTGACAAGGGATTTGAGAAGTTACTGAAAATAATGAAGCCGAAGCTTCCAAAGGATAACGAGCTGCCCGATACAACGTACAAAACAAAGAAGACTATCTGCCCTCTAGGATTATATGTGGAGAAGATACATGCATGCATTAATGACTGCATCCTGTACCGCGGTGAGAAGTACAAGAATATGGATAAATGCCCGGTATGCAATGCATGTCGATACAAGATCAGACAAGATGACCCTGGTGATGTTGAGGGCGATGACGAGCCCTCCAGGAAGAGGGTTCCTGCTAAGGTTATGTGGTATGCTCCTATAATACCACGGTTGAAACGTCTGTTCAGAAATAAAGAGCATGCTAGGTTGTTGCGATAGCACAAAGAAGAGCGTAAGAAAGACGGGAAACTGAGACACCCTGCAGATGGGTCGCAGTGGAGAAACATCGAGAGAAAGTACTCGAACTTTGCAGGTGATGTGAGGAACTTATGGTTTGGTCTAAGTACAGACGGCATGAATCCTTTTAGGGAGCAGAGCTGTAGTCACATCACCTGGCCAGTGACTCTATGTATCTACAACCTTCCTCCTTGGTTGTGCATGAAGCGGAAGTTCATTATGATGCCAGTGCTCATCCAAGGACCGAAGCAACCCGGCAACGACATTGATGTGTACCTAAGGCCATTAGTCTACGAACTTTTGCAGTTGTGGGCAGAACCAGGTGTAAAAGTGTGGGATGAGCACAAACAGGAGCCATTTGACCTATGAGCGTTGTTGTTCATAACCATCAATGATTGGCCTGCTCTTAGTAACATTTCAGGACAGTCAAACAAGGGATACAATGCATGCACGCACTGTTTAGATAATACTAAAGGTACATATTTGGATAAATGTAAGAAGGTTGTGTACCTGGGGTGTCGTAAATTTCTTCCGACCAAGCATCAAGTAAGAAAGAAAGGCAAGAATTTCAACGGTTAGGCAGATTACCGGAAGAAGCCTAAGCTCCCTAAAGGTGCTGATGTATTTGGTATGGTGAAGGACCTAGAAGTAATCTTTGGAAAGGGTCCTGGTGGTCAATCTGTTCCGAAAGACCCCATTACCGGACACACGGCCATGTGGAAAAAGAAATCTATATTTTGGGAGCTTGAGTATTGGAAAGACCTAGAGGTCCGTTCTTCAATCGACGTGATGCACGTGACGAAGAATCTTTGCGTGAACCTGCTAGGCTTCCTGGGCGTGTATGGGAAGACAAAAGATACACCAGAAGCACGGGAGGACCAGCAACGTATCAAAGACCCACACAACAAGCATACTGATAAAGGACGTAAATACTTAAGTAGCTATGCTCTTACCAAAGCAGAGAAGGAAATCTTTTTTTAAGTCCTTTACAGTATCAAGGTACTAGCTGGCTTCTCGTCAAATATAAAGGGAATAATAAATATGGCAGAGAAAAAATTTCAGAACCTGAAGTCTCATGATTGCCACGTGATTATGACACCCTTGCTTCCGGTTGCATTGAGAGGGCTTTTACCGGAAAATGTTCGATTAGCCATTGTGAAGCTATGTGCATTCCTCAATGCAATATCTCAGAAGGTAATCGATCGAGAAAGTCTGGAAAGGCTACAGAAGGATGTGGTCCAATGTCTTGTCAGTTTTGAGTTGGTGTTCCCCCCGTCCTTCTTCAATATTATGACGCATCTCTTAGTTCACCTAGTCGATGAGATTTACATTCTCGGTCCTGTATTTCTGCACAATATGTTCCCCTTTGAGAGGTTCATGGGAGTCTTAAAGAAATATGTTCGTAACCGTGCTAGGCCAGGAGGAAGCATCTCCAAGGGCTATGGAATAGAGGAGGTCATTGGGTTCTGTGTAGACTTTCTTCCTGACCTTAAGCCGATTGGTGTTCCTGAATCACAGTATGAGGGAAGACTGAGTGGAAAAGGCATGCTAGGAAATAAAGCAATGATATTTAGGGACGGACATTCTTTGAATCAAGCACACTACATAGTTCTCCAAAGTTCTACCTTCGTGGCTCCGTATATCGGGGAACACATGAATGTTGTACGCTCCAAGTTCCTGGGGAAGGATGACTACTGGATTAAAAAAATCACATGGAGACTTTCGGCACTTGGTTGCAATTACATCTCATGAATGACACCACTATTGGAGATCAGCTCTACTTGTTGGCCGCGACACCATCTATGACTGTATTGACTTTCCAAGGGTACGAGATAAATGGGAATACATTTTACACGATTGCCCAAGATAAAAAGAGCACCAACCAAAACAGTGGTATCCTCTTTGATGCAACATGCGAGAATGGGAAAAAGGACACATACTATGGTTACATAGAGGAGATATGGGAACTTGACTATGGACCTACTTTTAAGGTCCCATTGTTTCGGTGAAGTTTGGTCAACATGAATGGAGAAGGGGTAAAGGTAGACCAGCTGTACGGAATGACAAACGTGGATCTCAAGAATCTTGGTTACAGAGACGAACCATTCGTCCTAGCCAATGATGTGGCCCAGGTTTTTTATGTGAAGGACATGTCCTCTAGACCGCAAAAAAGAAAAAATAAGGAAACGAATACATCAGACGATGAGTCCCGGCGTCACATAGTTCTTTCAGGGAAAAGAATCATCGTGGGAGTCGAGGACAAGACAGACATGTTAGCAGATTATGATAAGTTTGATGAAATTCTGCCCTTCACCGTGAAAACTGACCCAAGCATCCCGTTAAGCAAACAAGATGCTCCATGGTTACGGCCTAAGAAGCGATCATAGGCAAGGGATCGACATACGCAACGAAGGATTCATATCCTAAACCCTAAACCCTATGTAAATCTATGTAATGTATGGAAACTTTATGTGATGTATGGAAACTTTATGTGATGTATCAAAACTTTATGTAATGGAGTCTTTCACGGGCTTGCAGGGAAATTTTTCCGAGGCGGAGCTTCTGAAGATGCCGTAGGGCGTGTGCACCAACGACATCTTCGAGAAGCTCCACCACGGGAGATTTCTCAACCCTTTCCCCAACACTGTTAGAGGAGATGGAGTCTTTCACGGGCTTGTTGGTAAAACATTTCGAGGCGGAGCTTCCGAAGATGCCGTAGGGCGTGTGCACCAACGACATCTTCGAGAAGCTCCGCCATGGGAGATTTCTCAACCCTTTCCCCAACAATGTTAGAGGAGATGGAGTCTTTCACGGGCTTGCAGGGAAATTTTTCTGAGGCGGAGCTTCCGAAGATGCCGTAGGGCGTGTGCACCAATGACATCTTCGAGAAGCTCCACCACGGGAGATTTCCCAACCCTCCATCCATGGGGATGAAACTCTCTCTACCTATGTTGGCTTGTTGAGCTGCTTGCCATGGCGTATCGATGGTCCTTTTATAGGCACGGCGTCGCTTCTACTTTGTCTTGTTCCTCCGACAGGGCGTCGTGCGCTACATGCTTTATCTCATCGAGCAGTGCGTCCACCCACACGTTCTTATCCTGCCGACAGCTTTAGTCTCGGTTGCACCCACCAGCCGGGACTAAAGGTTACCCACGCGTCCTTATCCCGCCGACAGCTTTAGTCTCGGTTGCACCCACCAGCCGGGACTAAAGGTTACCCAAGATGCACATGTGTGCACAATATGGGCACATTATCACAAACTATGCCCTGATTCTAGCCATAACATTGGTGGTTTGACCTAAATGCCATGAAACCTCGAACATGATAGGTCATTTTGTGAAGGATTTTTTATGATGTTTGCAATTTTTCAAGTTCAATATTTTTCCTTGCAACTATGACACATAATATGACACCACGCGAAGGTTTCCCATTGTTTGGATCATTTTTGAATTTCTTATGCCCGTTTCAAACTATATTCAAAACGGCGGGCATGAAGCTTCTTAGCCCGGGGCTGAGCCTCGATGAACTTGAAGTGGATATCTGATGAAATAGCATGTTGTGAACCTATAAATGTTTTAAAAAAAAATTCACAAGCATTATATCATGTACTTGTAGTTCAAATCTTGGCAACCTCCTACCGATTCGGCAGGAATTTTTCTTTTTCATGAGGGATGGACAGAAAGGTTCCAGATACACCGGTTGGGAAATTGTCCATATAAGGTGGTATAGTATTTTTTAAAAATGGTTTGGTACCAATGCCAAACTTTAATTTGGTGGTTGCTTCACAGAACACCCCGATTTCGGCACCTCAAAAATGGAAATTGGCTCTTTCGTGTGTCGAAAGGGAAACCTTCCTCCTCCAACATCATAAGCCATCCCAATATGCACATGTGTGCACAATATGGGCACATTATCACAAACTATGCCCTGATTCTAGCCATAACATTGGTGGTTTGACCTAAATGCCATGAAACCTCGAACATGATAGGTCATTTTGTGAAGGATTTTTTATGATGTTTGCAATTTTTCAAGTTCAATATTTTTCCTTGCAACTGTGACACATAATATGACACCGCGCGAAGGTTTCACATTGTTTGGATCATTTTTGAATTTCTTATGCCCGTTTCAAACTATATTCAAAATGGTGGGCATGAAGCTTCTTAGCCCGGGGCTGAGCCTCACTGAACTTGAAGTGGATCTCTGATGAAATAGCATGTTGTGAACCTATAAATGATTTTTAAAAAATTCACAAGCATTATATCATGTACTTGTAGTTCAAATCTTGGCAACCTCCTACCGATTCGGCAGGAATTTGTCTTTTTCATGAGGGATGGACAGAAAGGTTCCAGATACACTGGTTGGGAAATTGTCCATATAAGGTGGTATAGTATTTTTGAAAAATGGTTTGGTACCAATGCCAAACTTTAATTTGGTGGTTGCTTCACAGAACACCCCGATTTCGACACCTCAAAAATGGAAATTGGCTTTTTCGTGTGTCGAAAGGGAAAACTTCCTCCTGCAACATCATAAGCCATCCCAAGATGCACATGTGTGCACAATATGGGAACATTATCACAAACTATGCCCTGATTCTAGCCATAACATTGGTGGTTTGACCTAAATGCCATGAAACCTCGAACATGATAGGTCATTTTGTGAAGGATTTTTTACGATGTTTGCAATTTTTCAAGTTCAATATTTTTCCTTGCAACTATGACACATAATATGACACCACGCAAAGGTTTCACATTGTTTGGATCACTTTTGAATTTCTTATGCCCGTTTCAAACTATATTCAAAATGGTGGGGATGAAGCTTCTTAGCCCGGGGCTGAGCCTCACTGAACTTGAAGTGGATCTCTGATGAAATAGCATGTTGTGAACCTATAAATGATTTAAAAAAAAATCACAAGCATTATATCATGTACTTGTAGTTCAAATCTTGGCAACCTCCTACCGATTCGGCAGGAATTTGTATTTTTCATGAGGGATGGACAGAAAGGTTCCAGATACACTGGTTGGGAAATTGCCCATATAAGGTGGTATAGTATTTTTGAAAAATGGTTTGGTACCAATGCCAAACTTTCATTTGGTGGTTGCTTCACAGAACACCCCGATTTCGACACCTCAAAAATGGAAATTGGCTTTTTCGTGTGTCGAAAGGGAAAACTTCCTCCTGCAACATCGTAAGCTATCCCAAGATGCACATGTGTGCACAATATGGGAACATTATCACAAACTATGCCCTGATTCTAGCCATAACATTGGTGGTTTGACCTAAATGCCATGAAACCTCGAACATGATAGGTCATTTTGTGAAGGATTTTTTACGATGTTTGCAATTTTTCAAGTTCAATATTTTTCCTTGCAACTATGACACATAATATGACACCACGCAAAGGTTTCACATTGTTTGGATCACTTTTGAATTTCTTATGCCCGTTTCAAACTATATTCAAAATGGTGGGGATGAAGGTTCTTAGCCCGGGGCTGAGCCTCACTGAACTTGAAGTGGATCTCTGATGAAATAGCATGTTGTGAACCTATAAATGATTTAAAAAAAAATCACAAGCATTATATCATGTACTTGTAGTTCAAATCTTGGCAACCTCCTACCGATTCGGCAGGAATTTGTATTTTTCATGAGGGATGGACAGAAAGGTTCCAGATACACTGGTTGGGAAATTGCCCATATAAGGTGGTATAGTATTTTTGAAAAATGGTTTGGTACCAATGCCAAACTTTAATTTGGTGGTTGCTTCACAGAACACCCCGATTTCGACACCTCAAAAATGGAAATTGGCTTTTTCGTGTGTCGAAAGGGAAAACTTCCTCCTGCAACATCGTAAGCCATCCCAAGATGCACATGTGTGCACAATATGGGAACATTATCACAAACTATGCCCTGATTCTAGCCATAACATTGGTGGTTTGACCTAAATGCCATGAAACCTCGAACATGATAGGTCATTTTGTGAAGGATTTTTTACGATGTTTGCAATTTTTCAAGTTCAATATTTTTCCTTGCAACTATGACACATAATATGACACCACGCAAAGGTTTCACATTGTTTGGATCACTTTTGAATTTCTTATGCCCGTTTCAAACTATATTCAAAACGGCGGGCATGAAGCTTCTTAGCCCGGGGCTGAGCCTCGCTGAACATGAAGTGGATCTCTGATGAAATAGCATGTTGTGAACCTATAAATGATTTTTTAAAAAATTCACAAGCATTATATCATGTACTTCTAGTTCAAATCTTGGCAACCTCCTACCGATTCGGCAGGAATTTGTCTTTTTCATGAGGGATGGACAGAAAGGTTCCAGATACACCGGTTGGGAAATTGTCCATATAAGGCGGTATAGTATTTTTTAAAAATGGTTTGGTACCAATGCCAAACTTTAATTTGGTGGTTGCTTCACAGAACACCCCGATTTCGGCACCTCAAAAATGGAAATTGGCTCTTTCGTGTGTCGAAAGGGAAAACTTCCTCCTGCAACATCGTAAGCCATCCCAAGATGCACATGTGTGCACAATATGGGCACATTATCACAAACTATGCCCTGATTCTAGCCATAACATTGGTGGTTTGACCTAAATGCCATGAAACCTCGAACATGATAGGTCATTTTGTGAAGGATTTTTTATGATGTTTGCAATTTTTCAAGTTCAATATTTTTCCTTGCAACTATGACACATAATATGACACCACGCGAAGGTTTCACATTGTTTGGATCACTTTTGAATTTCTTATGCCCGTTTCAAACTATATTCAAAACGGCGGGCATGAAGCTTCTTAGCCCGGGGCTGAGCCTCGCTGAACTTGAAGTGGATCTCTGATGAAATAGCATGTTGTGAACCTATAAATGATTTTTTTAAAAATTCACAAGCATTATATCATGTACTTCTAGTTCAAATCTTGGCAACCTCCTACCGATTCGGCAGGAATTTGTCTTTTTCATGAGGGATGGACAGAAAGGTTCCAGATACACCGGTTGGGAAATTGTCCATATAAGGCGGTATAGTATTTTTTAAAAATGGTTTGGTACCAATGCCAAACTTTAATTTGGTGGTTGCTTCACAGAACACCCCGATTTCGGCACCTCAAAAATGGAAATTGGCTCTTTCGTGTGTCGAAAGGGAAAACTTCCTCCTGCAACATCGTAAGCCATCCCAAGATGCACATGTGTGCATAATATGGGAACATTATCACAAACTATGCCCTGATTCTAGCCATAACATTGGTGGTTTGACCTAAATGCCATGAAACCTCGAACATGATAGGTTATTTTGTGAAGGATTTTTTATGATGTTTGCAATTTTTCAAGTTCAATATTTTTCCTTGCAACTGTGACACATAATATGACACCACGCGAAGGTTTCACATTGTTTGGATCATTTTTGAATTTCTTATGCCCGTTTCAAACTATATTCAAAACGGCGGGCATGAAGCTTCTTAGCCCGAGGCTGAGCCTCGCTGAACTTGAAGTGGATCTCTGATGAAATAGCATGTTGTGAACCTATAAATGATTTTTTTAAAAATTCACAAGCATTATATCATGTACTTGTAGTTCAAATCTTGAAAAGTTTTTTAAAATTCCAAATTATGCAATAAATATTTTGTTAATGCAATTTTATTTGTAAATAGTACAATTGTATAGTTCAAATAAAAATATTTGAAAATAGAAAATGGTTTTTGATTAGTTATTTAAATTGAAGCACTTTTCCTGTTAAAAGTTTTTAAAAATTCCAAATTATGCAATAAATATTTTGTTAATGCAATTTTAATTGTAAATAGTACAATTGTATAGCTCAAATAAAAATATTTGAAAACAGAAAATGGTTTTTGATTAGATATTTAAATTGAAGCACTTTTCCTGTTAAAAGTTTTTTAAAATTCCAAATTATGCAATAAATATTTTGTTAATGCAATTTTAATTGTAAATAGTACAATTGTATAGCTCAAATAAAAATATTTGAAAACAGAAAATGGTTTTTGATTAGTTATTTAAATTGAAGCACTTTTCCTGTTAAAACTTTTTTAAAATTCCAAATTATGCAATAAATATTTTGTTAATGCAATTTTAATTGTAAATAGTACAATTGTATAGTTCAAATAAAAATATTTGAAAACAGAAAATGGTTTTTGATTAGTTATTTAAATTGAAGCACTTTTCTTGTTAAAAGTTTTTTAAAATTCCAAATAAATAATCATCTTAAATTGAAACATCTTATTAATTAAAGAAGCAACAAATTTGAAAATGGCGGGAAGACCAAAAGGTTTGCCAGAATCTGAAAAAGGGTCAACGATCCCGGTTCGTCCCCGAACCGGGACCAATGATCCCTGGATGCGCGGGCTGCCATTAACACGCCTTTGGTCCCCGTTGTTGGCACGAACCGGGACCGTTGATCCATTGGTCCCGGGTGGTAGGACTAACCGGGACCAACGACCGTGCACGTGGCAGCACAGCAACGCTCGTGCCCCAGACCTTTCGTCCCGGTTGGTGGCACGAACCGTGACCGTTGGTCCTTTGGTCCCGGTTATTGGGATGACCCGGGACCAATGGTCTGTACAGTTAATAGCCCCGGCCTTCCTCCTCCCCAACTCCCCCAATTCACAGAGCACATCGACACGCGGCTAAGGAAAATTTGCGGCGGAGCAAAATCACGCCGGCAGGCTTCCCAACCAGAGCGGCTGCTTCACGCAGTCGACGCCCGCCGCCGCCACGCCACCACCGTCTGAGGAATCAACCGCGCACGCTGGAAATCGACGCCACGGTCACCGTCTGCTCCGACTCCGGCCGTCGCGGTTGCCGCTGCTTCCGAGCTCCTCCGGCCTCGTCGACCCGTCCATCGTCTTCGTGGTGAGCCGCTGGTCCTCTAGGACCTCTCCTTTCTCTCTCTCTCTCGCTCCACCACCGTCTGTCGCCGAGTGCCACTGTCCGCCGCCATCGGCCACCGTCGCAGACGACGCTCCGATGGCCAATAAGGGGCGGCGCGACCATCGTTAGCTTCCTCGCGACGCGCTCGTTTGAACCCGAACTTCTGCGCGTTCTAGCAAGCACTCTAGTGCCGCTAACCACCGCCGGCTGACGTGCCCTCCGGCGAGCCCATGTGGCGCCAAGGTGGCGCTCATGTGGCGCCCTGACGTGGGCGTCGAGTAAGCTCTGCCAGTGTGGCAGCCCGACGTGGCCCTGGCCCCACTAGTCAGTCACTGTGGGTAGGCAATGCATCTGTGAGAAAAGGTTCCCGACCTTAGGTGACGTCAGCCTTTACCTATGCTGACGCAATAAAAGTTTAATAAATGTTTAAATAATTTCAGAAAAGAGTTTAATCTTATAAATTCAATAACTAATTATTTCTAAGTCAGAAAAATATGTATAATATATCAAAATGTTCAGAAAAATGAGATCTACACAATAGACTCATAATCATGCATTGTTCAACAACTTTAATTACAAGTTTAATACGAGAATGAAATCAACCCCTCGTAGGTGATTTCGGGGTCTCTCCTGTACTAGGGTTTGGACCCTTCAGATCTCACTCAAATTCCCAAGCATGCCTTAGGGTTAAATTTCAACTATGTTTAAATTGTCATATCATTATCGATGCCATGTGTTGATTGTTTAACTTGTAGATACTATGGATCCAACACATCAGGAAAACATCCTCCAAGGGATGATCTGCGAAAATGAAGATATCGATATCGATGTCACGAGTGAGTTTCTGAACGATTCCGGTCAGGGAGATGAGTCTCTCAACCGAGGAGACGGCTCCAGTGAGGTAGAAGCCGAAGCCTGGGACATGGGAGAAGCCGATAAGGAAGAAGGCGATGGCTCCGGCGGAACCTTAAATCTCGCAAACACTGGCGAGGTGTATATATGTATTTTTGTAATTAAAATGCTGTTGTCTATATATACATGCATATATTAACACTCTTTCTTCTTTTAGCCCTCCAGATCGAGAACTTCTTCCGTAAGAACGAAACGAGACCCAACAAAAAAGTTGGATGACACTGTGAGGTATAGGATCGACGTGGTCGGTGTAGATGGTGAACCGCAAGCTCCCGTCGATGTCGCAAGAAAATTTGTCAAGCAATGCGGAGTTCTTGTGAGGGACTACATCCCGATCACCATTCAAGAATGGAATCGGCCAATCGGCGGTGGAGTCCCGTATGTCGGCGACAACGCCAAAGATAAGCTTTTTGACAAGCTCATGACTAATTTCCTCTTGCCGAAACCAAATGTGACTCCAGATGAGGAGGAGAGAGCAAGAAGGGAGCTTGTGCAAAGAGTCAAGAAGTTTGCTCTCAGCAAGATGGCCGATGCATTCAAGAACTGGAAGAAGGAACTGTACCATAACTTTGTCAAGGTAGAGAAGACTCCGAATTTCGATGAAGCCGACTATGCTAAGTTGAGACACCAGTGGGAGGATTTTGTGAAGTACAAGACATCAGAGAAAGCTAAGGAAAGGTCTAGAATAAATACAGAGAACGCTGCTAAGCAACTGTACGATCTTAACATGGGGCCTGCTGGCTATGCTGGTTGCATGCCTAAGTGGGATACACTTGAGGTCAATTACATAGCTGGCGGGATCAGACCAGAGCCCGCAACATGGACACCACATGCGAGAAACTGGTTTTACGGCCATGGGGGCACGTTGGACAAAGAAGGGAGGGCAATATTTAATTAGAAACACAAAGATGATCCCCTACTGCCCATCAACGATTTTAGAAATGCAGTAGATGATGTTGCAGCGGGATGGTTCGTTTCCGATAGAGAGAATGACGAGCTCACACGGGCCCTTAAAAATCCTGAACACGACGGACGAGCACGAGGCACACCAGGCTCCAAGCCGTGGAAGGTTGCCTCCCCCTCGGAAATGAAGAGATATCCCGATAAAAGCCATCAGAGGAGAAAGGAAAGGGAGGCAGCTGAGAAAGCGGCCGCTTCAGACCGACTGCGTAATGTAGAAGAAGCATTAAAGCGGCACCAGGATCAACTCGACATACTTAGCCAGCAAGGTACTAGCGGCCAATCTTAGCGGCACGTGGTAGAAGCTGCAATCGAGGGTACCGGCGCCCCATCGAATAAGAAAAGCATCATCCCTTCCACGCAGCTCCATGATGTTGATGATGATGCACCGACGACATCTCCTCCTAAACGCTACCCAGTGGATGATATCACGGAGACAACAGCCTGTGAGCTAAAGGTGCAGGTTATGAACTTAAGGGTGACGGCGGCGATCGGCATGACGATACCAATTGGGCCTAACCCAACTTGGCATTGCAGACCGGTTCCAAAAGGGTACGCTGTCGTCACGGTGGATGAGGTGAAGGAAGATTTTGAGGAGCTGAAGCTAGACCACCCTGCAGGGGAAGATATGGAGCTCACTCAACTAGGAGAAGCCAAAGGGGGGACTATTCTATGGCTAAAGGAGCGCATCATGCTTCCAAATTATGTGCCGCCAAGGCCACCCACTCCTCAGAGCAGAAATCCACCTTCGCCGCCACCTCACCATTCTCCAGCGCAACCGTCGCCTTCACCGCCTCACCGCTCAGTGCAACCGTCTCTATCGCCGCCTCAGCCGTGTCCACCGCCGCATCAGCCTCCGTCCCCTGAGCCTCAGAGACAAAAGCGGAAGTATACTAAGGGGGGCAGCACCACCAGCAGTAGCAAGAGCATGTTCTGATCACCGAAACGTAAGCAATCGCCCCTCCCAAGAGTACCTCATCAGAATATGAAGAAGCTACCTTGCGAGAAGACATATGAGGAAACTGATGCGGCCGCAGCTGTCCATTATGAAAAGTGGAAGATTGACATGGCTAACAAGAAAAAGCCGATAGAGGCATTTTTCCTGGTCACCGCAGAAGATAAAGCCAAAGCAGCCGCGCTTAAGATTCAGCTTCACCAACCCATAGCGCTCACATCAGACTATAATCGCTCTATTACCAAGTCGGCTGAGGCAAAAGAGCGAAGAGTCGGGAAAGAAGTTGCCCAGCTCGGGCAACAGAAAAATCAATCGATCGAACCGCTCAAAGTGTGCGATACCAATGAGTGGATGACCCAGGAGCGGCATGATCCAAACATTGATCCGGAGTTTGTTCGACTGTACGGAGAAAAAACCCAATTATATGGACTGTCTATTACTGAGTACATGAGCCGTATGCATGAGTTCGAGGGGTACCAAGAAACAACATATGTGTACCAGTACGGGGCTCCTCTCATCAAACCCGAGTTAGTCAAAGATCTACCAACAAAAATGCGAAGATTGCATAAATGGTACATCCAAGCCTGTGCTGATTCCAAAAACTGGATCTATGCTGCATATAAACACCACCATTACGGTCATGGAGATGGTTTCATATTGATTTTATTTCCAGAATTATTTCAGTTTTACCAACAAGACGCCCTCGACAAAGCTATCGTCAGTGCCTATTATTTGTAAGTATTATTAATTTCTGTAATTAAGTCTTTCTAGCTCATCTCATTTGTTGCTTGTATAATCTTACTAATCACTATACTAATTATATATCTAGAATGAAGATTCAAGAATGCAACAAAGGGAAAATCTATGACCTTGGGTTTGTTGACTGTAATTTCGTTCATGAAGTTACTCTAAAAACAAATCCCAAAGAGATAGAGGATCACTTGTTCCAAGCGTTGAAGTATTTCAGCAACAGAAGGGAAATACTATTTCCTTACAACGCTGCGTGAGTGTTACTGTCTTGTACACATTCTATTTTCGATTACTCGATGTTAAGCGTATAATTGAGTCGTGTTATATTTTGTTAGTGTGTCAAGCTTCCACTATATTCTCTTAATCATTTCTGTTGACACCGGAGTAGTAAAAGTCGTGGGCTCGAAACGCACACCATTAGAAAAGTGGGCGGACATGCAGGAATGCCTCCAGAGGGCTTGGAAACGGTTCACCGCCAAAACTAGGGGTGTTTGGAAGCCAGAGCTTACATTTCAACCATTGACTGTAAGTACTACTTGCTAGATCCACGCATCTCTTTGATTCTAGTTTCAATACCACCATTATCATGCTTGATTATTATTTTGATTGAACTCCGTTCTCGTAAAGTGCTTGAGGCAGGAAGCTGGGAATAACTTATGTGGATACTATGTCTGCGAGTTCATTCGCCAGACGACCAAAGAGAAGGGGGCAGATCGGAACATCAAAAAATTGAAGTACGATAAACAATAATCACAACTTTAATTGCCACCAATTGTGTTTAGTTTGATTCATATATATTGATCCCCTTCTTTATATTAGATCGAACGGATGTGGGACGGTCTTCTATCACAAGAACGCGTGCAAGCAATTCAAGAGGAAATTGCCGGATTCTTGTTAGAACAAGTCATAGATCCGAAAGGAGAATAATATTACCCACTTCATTTGGAAGGGTGAAGTGTACAAAAGAAGTGTATAAAAGAAGTGTAAATTAGATCAAATTCGTGTGAGAGTATCGTTTGTAATTATAATATGTTTCGACCAAGAAGACGGATGAGACGGTGTATATATTTGTGATCATGCATGATGTGTAATATATATATCGTGGTTTCATTATTGCTGTATATATGTAGTACCATTAAATTTATAAAAAAATCCTGCCGTGGCAGAAAAATAGCCTGAAATCCTGCCGCGGCACAAAACCCTGCTGCGGCAGAAAACCCTGTCGTGGCAGAAAAATAGCCCGAAAATCCTGCCGCGGGACAAAACCCTGCCACGGCACAGAGACCAACGATCCCGGTTCGTGCCAAGAACCGGGACCAATGATCCACCCCCGCCCGTCTCTAGTGCTGCCACATGGGGACCCATTGGTCCCGGTTTTTCCCACGAACCGGGACCAATGATCCACCCCCCCTCGTAGCTCGCCCGCCCACGTGGAGACCCATTGGTCCCGGTTCATGCGTGAACCGGGACTAGCATTAGTCCCGAGTGATTGGTCCCGGTTCTGGAACCGGGACCAATGGCCCTTATGAACCGGGACTAGAGGCCATTTTTCCACCAGTGCACCTAGTGGCTATAGATTGGATCCATATTGGTTAATTTTCTTAGGGTTGACACTCTTGGATTACCTAGATGCTAGATGATGAGCCCTAGAGTAGCTCATACTACTCCTAAGCAAACAAGTCAAATAGCAGAACAAGGCAAATCATCAAATAGCATATCAAGGCAATTCATCTTTAATAAGTAACTAAGGCTATTACTAGAGTTACCACGAAGCCTAGCTTGAGGTAAGGATGGGTATTTTGAACATGTTGGAGTTTGAACAAGGTAAGATCCTTGTCTACCAAGAGTAGGATTCAAAAGCTTTAAAGCAAGGTTTTGGAAAACCTAGAGGTAAGAATAGTTGGAGATTCTATGGTGAAAATATGGGGATATTATATCTTATAGCTCTCCATAATTTTGTTAACAGAAGCTACTCAAGTAGTTTTGGTTTGCAAAGGCCTCATGGGTCAGGTTTTGAAATGCCAGATCATTTGAGAATATGTCAAAAGAGCCAGGATAGTTTTGTTAAATAGCTTTTGTCAACTGATGTTGAGGTAAGGAGTATATCCTATGCTTATACACTCACATGCATAAGCGCAGACAAAAACAAACAAGCACTACATCATTGAACACGAAATTTTTTTTGTTCCCCCGGATTTTTGCATTCTGGACAACTAATCAAGGTTTCTGAAATTGGGATGTTACATTTTCTCTTCCTTTCCAAACATCGGGAATGAAGGTTATTCAAAGGATGACTATATCGACATCATATCTCTATCTCTACTATTATAATGGAGCATTTTTGAATTGGATCCTTAGCACCAATCCTGATTGTTGGGCTGTTAGATCCAATGAATCGGAGCACCTAGATTCGTGTTAAATAGTACCTAGAGAAAACTCGACCATGTTCTAGAACCATCATGTCAACACCCCTAAAATTTCATAGCATAGTAGGTTGTATTCTCTCTACTACTACAATTGAGAAGTTTTGAATTGGATCCATAACACCAATCCTGACCGTTGGGATGTTAGATCTAATGGTGCAGTGCAGCTAGATTCGTGTTGAATAGTACCTAGAGCAAACTCCACCATGTTCTAGAACCATCATGTCACCACCCCCAAAATTTAATAGCACACTAGGCTGTATTCTCAATATGTGTAGATAATTATTATTAATAGACCTAATTTATGCATTTTGGGGGTGGTGACATGATGGTTCTATAACATGGTGAAGTTTGCTCTAGGTACGTACTATTCAACACGAATCCAGTTGCTCTGAACTTCTGGATCTAACAACCCAATGGTCAGGATTGGTGCTATGGATCCAATTCAAAACTACAACACTATAGTAGTAGAGAGAATACAACCTACTTTGCTATGAAATTTTGGGGGTGGTGACATGATGGTTCTAGAACATGCATGGTGGAGTTTTCTCTAGGTACTATTCAACACGAATCCAGCTTCTCTGAACCATTGGATCTAATAGCCCAACGGTTAGGATTGGTGTTATGGATCCAATTCAAAACTACTCCGTTATAGTAGAAGAGATATCTTACCAGTGCCTTTGGAGAAATTGCTATGCGTATGGACACTACCAGCGCCGTCCGGCTGGCCGCATGCTCCAAGGAGTTGCGCCGCCAAGTCGTCGGCGAAAAAGGTAGCAGATGCCCCAATGACGACTGTGGGATATTGGTCGCCTTCAACGACTGCCTCAACCACAAGATGGCGTGCCCGCACGGCCCGTGCAGCTGCACTGAGCCTGGCTGCGAGTTTGCCGCCCTGCCCACAACGCTCCTCGCTCACCTCGAAAAAGCCCACTCGATTGAAGTGCAGAGTTTCCACTACGGTGGGGAACACAGGTACATCTCTCAGCCTTTGTTGACACCTGGCTCATGGAGAGTATAGACTATGGTATCCGGGGACGATGGTACATTGTTCGCCGTGCGATTTGACATGCTTGACTATGGCATCGCCGTATCCCTCTAGTGCGTCAGGTCGGCGGCGTGCTTCTTTCCACGGTACGTCGTGGAGTTGCACTTTTATAAACCTTCAATGATTGGAGAGGACCTGGAGGAGTTCACCGAAGATAGCTTTTTCGAGCTGAAGAGCAGCGCGTCGCCGGCATCCGTCAGGATTACTGAAGATTACCGTAATTTCTTGATTAAGAAACATGATAGGTTCACACTAGAATACTCATTTTGCATCCACACTATGGGAGATGGCAAATATGACCATCATGATTCTGATGATGTTCTGCCGTTCAAGTTTGTTTAGATCAAACGCTGGAGATGATCTAGCATTTCCTTTGAAACATGGATCTGTATTTTTTTGGGAGAGCCTATATCTCAGGCGCTTGAGAACTTCTTATATGTATATTTAGCATGCTACAATTTAGTCGGACGATTCTTACTTCCTTTAGAAATCCCAGGTACATCTCTCAGCCGCTATCGGCACCTGGCTCATCAAGACTAGAGAACATCGGATCCGGGGACGATGGTACGGTGTTCGCTGTGCTATTTTACATGCTCAAGTGGGGCGACATCATCGTATCCGTCATGTGCGTCAGGCTAGACGGGTGGTCATCGCCCTTGTACAATGTGTAGTTCACCGTATATCACCCTTCAACAGAGGCTGGGTTTGAGAGGGTGCAGTGCGCAATTCCTTCACTCCTAGGAGCAGGGAGGTGCCTGGTATCATCTAGAAGGAAAAGCATTCCATGGTGGTGTACCATCAAACATCTCAGACCTAGGGCCTTTATTACTCAATATGCATCCATCGCTAGGGAGAATTCCAAATTGACCATTCTATTACCTCGGATTTTTTATCCCACTTTCACTACATACCACGGACGTACGTGTACTAGAGGTTGGATTTTGGATGTAGAGTAGTACTAGTATAGAACTTTTTCTTGTACTTCGGACTATTTTGTACTACTATATACTAGTAGTACTTGTTTAGGCCAAGAATAGGAGATGGTCTTGCTTTCCTTTATTCAGTCGTTACTATTACTGAAATATTTTGTTGAACTAATAGTGATGTACTGTTACTTGTTTATATCAAGTGCAGCAATTTATCTTGCTTTTCTTTTGAAAGTTAGCATTGTCACAATTATCTAGATGAGCCTTGGGCATTTTGGGTTGCATATGGGGGGTCACATAGGCATTGTCACTTGATTGTCAGTTTTGCTTGCTCCAATGATTGACTCTGTTTTTTTGAGCTGGAACTAGAACCGATTCTCTCTGTACTACTATTGAATTTAAAGCAGGAAAGCTACTGAATCTCTCAAATGTTCTGTCATTGCGATTACTAAAACATTTTGTGGAACTGATACTGATGTACTGTACTTGTTTAAATCAAGGGCAGTAGATAGTCTTGCTTTTCTTTTCAAACATGGCCTTGTCGGAATCTAGATGAGACTTGGGCATTTTGGGTTCCATATGGGTGTCACACAAGCATTGATCGTTAGTTTATCATGCTCCAATGGTCGAGTATTTCCTTTCAAACATGGCTCTTTATACTAGGAGGTAGCACTACTTGCTTAGATCAAGTAGCCTTTTCTTTGAAACAATGGCCTTGCACATGTACTTCGTATCTACTCCCTCCATTTCAAAATATATAAAGATGTTTTAGATTTTGTGAAACGCGTGTATCTAGACTCTTTTCAGTGTGTAGTTCGGAGTGAACCCATATACTAAAAGGGGTCTAGATACACTCATTTCACAAAAGCTAAAACATCTTATATTTTGAAACAGAGGGAGTACTACGTATGTTTTATCACAGTCAAGGTTCTCATATTTACTTTATCATTTTTTTCTCATAATATTTAGCATGCTACAATTTAGTCCGCTGAATCTTACTTCCTTTAGAAACTCCAGGTATATCTCTCAACCTCTATTGGCACCGTGCTCATCAAGAGTAGAGAAGATCGGATCAGGGGAAGATGGCACGGTGTTTGCTCGGCTATTTGACATGCGTGAGTTGGGCGACATCAACAGATCCATCGTGTGCATCAGTCCGGACGCATGCTCGTCGCCCTTGTACAATGTGCTGATCACTTCCTATTACCCGACAATAGAGCTGGGGTTTTGGGCCCGTACAATATGCAGTTCCTCCATGCCTAGGAGCTGGGAGGTGCCGAGCATCATCCAGAGGAAAAAGCATTCCTTTATGTTCTAAAGTGAACTATCTCATATTACCCAGGGCCTGCATTACTCAATATGCATCAATCACAGGGGAGAATCCCCAATTAACACAAAATTTATTTAACCCGCTTAGGGATCTCTGTGTGTCCGAGGGTGGATTTGGGATGCATAGTAGTACTAGTTCTTGTACTATGGAGTATTTTGTACTACTATATACTGGTAGTAATTTTTTAGGTCAAGGGCAGGAGATGGTCTTGCTTTGCCTTTGTTCTGTCATTGCTATTACCAAAGTATTTTGTTGAACTAATAGTGATGTACTGTTACTTGTTTAGATCAAGTGCAGTAGATTGTCTTGCTTTTCTTTTGAAACCTAGCATTGTCACAATTATCTAGATGAGTATTGGGCATTTTGGGTTGCATATGGGGGGTCACACAGGCATTTATGAAATGAGGTGGTATTCACACAGAAGCATACATGACCATCAGTTTTGCTTGCTCCTATGATCGAGCCTATTCGGAGAATAGGGAAAACTGATCATGCACCAAGGTTTTTGAGATGGAACAAGAACTTATTATCTCTGTACTGCTATTTAATTTCAAGCAGGAAAGCTACTAAATCTCTCAAATGTTCTGTCGTTACTATTAGTAAAGCATTTTGTGGAACTAATACTGATGTACTTGACATGTAATGTTACTTGTTTAAATCAAGGGAAGTAGACAGTCTTGCTTTTCTTTTGAAACATGGCCATGTCACAATCTAGTTGAGACTTGGGCATTTGGGGTTGCATACGGTGGTCACACAGACATTGATGTGAGAAGAAGGTACTCAAAGCAGACTTGATCGTCAGTTTTGCTTGCTCCAATGGTCGAGTGTGTCAGGTGAAAAGGGCAAACTGATCATACGACAAGGTTTTTAGAGCTGAAACAAAAACTGGTTCTCTCTGTACTGCTATTGTATTTAAGTGTCTATATTGCTAAATTGGTCACTTTTGAAATGCTGCTGAATTGGTCAAGTGCAGCTGAATATGAACTTTGAATATGTTGATAATTTTTCATCTTATTTTGTACTGCTGAATTTTGACATGAATATCTGCCAAAAAGAATTATCGCTTTGCCCCCCTCTCTGAGGTCTTTGTTTTGAATACGACCGATGTTGGAGATATGCCCAAGAGGCAATAATAAAGTGGTTATTATTATATCTTTATGTTTATGATAAATGTTTACATCCCATGCTATAATTGTATTAAACGAAAACATTAATACATGTGTGTTTTGTAAACATAAGAGAGTCCCTAGTAAGCCTCTTGTTGAACTAGCTTGTTGATTAATTGATGATCATGGTTTCCTGATCATGGACATTAGGATGTGATTAATAACAAGGTTATGTCATTGGGAGAATGATGTGATGGACACACACACCCATAGTAAGCGTAGCATAAGATCAAGTCATTTAAGTTCGTATTGCTGTAAGCTTTCAAATACATAGTAACCTATTCCTTCGACCATGAGGTTATGTTAATCACCATCACCGGATGGATACTTTGATGACATCAAACGCCGCTTCGTAACTGGGTGGTTATAAAGGTGTCATTGGGTATTCTGAAAGTATGTGTTGAAGCGCATGAACCAAGATTGGGATTTGCCCATCCATATGATGGATAGATATGCTCTGGGCCCTCTCGGTGGAATGTCATCTAGTTAGCTTGCAAGCATGTGACTGGGTCACAAGGGATGACATATCACGGAACGAGTAAAGAGTACTTATCAGTAACGAGGTAGAACTAGGTATGGAGATACCGACGATCAAACCTCGGATAAGTATAGTATCGTGAGACAAAGGGAATTAGTTTCGTATGTAAGTGGTTCAATCGATCGTGAAGTCATCGTTGAGTATGTGGGAGCCATTATGGATCTCCAGGTCCCGCTGATGGTTATTGATAGGAGATGTGTCTCTATCATGTCTACATATTCACGAACCGTAGGGTGACACACTTAAGGTTCGAAGTTGTTTTAAGTAGATATGGAATGTGCGTTGGAGACCGAATGTAGTTCAGAGTCTCGGAATGGATCCGGGACATCACAAGGAGATCCGGAATGGTCCAGAGAATAAGATTCATATATAGGGGATCATTTTCTGAGTTAGGAAATGTTCCGGAGTATTTGTATGAGGGTTCTAGAAGGTTTCGGAATGTTCTGGAAGGTTCTAGAGGATTTCTTGGAGTTTGCTTGAAAACCAAGAAAGGGTCAAAGGAAACCTAGTGGGGCAAGACACAAATTCGTGGGGGAGGAGGACTCCTCCCCCCTTCCCACCGCCGGCCATAGGAGGGGAGTCCTACTAGGACTCCCCCTCCCCAGGCGCGCCTCCCCCCTTAAATAGAAGGGCAGGTGCGCCCCCTCCTAGCTAAGCTCCCATAACTCCAATCTCTGCCGCCTCTCTCCTCCACTTTTCTTCTGCACAGGCATAGGCGAAGCCCTGCAGAATTCTCTACTCCACCACCACCACCACGCCGTCGTGCTGCTGGGATTCCGTGGAGAAGATCTACTACCTCCGCTGCTCGCTGGAACGGGGAGAGGAAGGTCTGCTTCGATTCCGCACGTGTGACCGACTGGGGAAGCGCTGCCAAAACGCAGCGCCGGAAGGATCGTCCACTTGACCAACTGCGGAAGCACTGCTGGAACGCGACGCCGGAAGGATCGTCCACACGATCTTGAGATCGGCAAGTGATCGACTACATCAACCACGAGATCTAATCTTGTTAACGCTTTCGGATCTATGAGGGTTAGTTCCTATCTATCTCGTTGCTCATGTCTAATAGATTAGATCTTGGCTTTTATCTAGATTAGATCTGGGTTTTGTTCGTTCTTGCGGTAGAATTTTTTTGTTTTCCATGCTACGAACCCATCAACCGAGCACATCATAATGCAATTTTTATTAACCAGGAGAAGAATTCTAGTATCTCATTCGGCCCCTCTTTAGCCCAGAATATTTTAATTCAGTATTTTTGGGGTCAGGGGACTACTGACCACAGCCCAGTGAAATTTGAGAAAGGAGCCCATGGAGCATAGCCGAGAACATATTGATTCGTCCTTTTAGGTGTCAGTGGACTGCTGAGCACAAACCAGTAAAATTTGAAAAAGAAGCCCATGGAGCATAGCCTATGGTGTATAACCCATGTAGAGCAACCTATGTAGAATAGCCAACCTCTTTTTAATTCGGCCTATGATATTTTTTCTATAAATATCTTTGTTGTAGTGGGAACACACTCAGTTTAAGTTTATTTTATTTGAAGGTCTTTTGTTCGAATCGCCTGTGTGTTTGTGTCTTGGGTTTACATTTTTTCTTCTAGCAAAATCGCATTACGGAGAGGATGATATCATAGACTGACCACCCTGCAGCGTCCCTCGAGTTTATTTTTAAAGGTGGGTTTGAAAAAAAGTTTAAATACTTATGTAGAGAGGCTGGCATCAGGGACCCACCAGACAGAATATACAAGGCTGCATAGGGGACCCATGAGCCAGAACATACAAGAGAGGTTGATATAAGGGCCCTAGCAGTAAGACCATACATGGCTACCATGGTGAAAACAGCGGACAGGCCGAAAAAAAGTCCATTATACACACGTTACACTTATAGAGAAGCTAACATGTCAAACCCAGCAGGCCCAAGCATAGCCCATGAAATTAGCCTATCAGACCCAAGCATAGCCTAGAACCTTCTAATTCGTCCTTTTCATGGTCTTGTGGCCACCGACCATAGCCCATTAAATTTAGGAGTGAGCCCATGGAATATAAGCCGTGACGGATACGGCATCCGCCCTGAGTTAGACTAGAATCTTTTTAATTCGGCCTTTATGAGCATTTTTCTACTCTGAGGCTGACATCTGGGACCTGAAAAAACAGTCCAACATACACATGTTTCTTCAAATAGAGGCTATCAGCTAGGACCCAGCAAGCTGCCAAGGTCAAAATAGTGGACATGGCCATAAAATGTCCATCATACGCACATTTCATTTACAGAGAGGCCGATATGTGGGACCCAGCATCGTGACCTTATACAAATCCTGCATCGAGCAACGTTGTTAGTTCAAAACAGGGAGGCACGAGGGAGAAAAAATTTCAGCATGTACACGTTTCTTGTAATGGGAGGATGAAATGGGGGACCCGGCAGCGTGAGCAAATTACAAATTCGTCGAGCAACGCTATCTAGTTCGGAACAGGGTAGTGCTAGAGAAATTTTTTTCCATCATACCCATGATTATTCTAATGTAAGGCTGACATAAGGGACCCACCAGCCTGAATAAACGGCTGATGCAACGAACAACGCTAACAAGTTCAGAACACGAAGGCGCGACAAAGGGTAAAAAATCCATCATACACATGTTTCTTCTAATGAGAGGATGACATGTGGGGCCCATCAACGTGATTAAACGGTAGATACAGCGAACACCGCTATCAACTTTGGAAGAGCATAGCGCGAGCAATGGAAAAAAATTCCATCATACACACGATTCTTCTAATGAGAGGCTGGCATGTGGGACCTAGCAGCCTGACCTAATGGCAGACGCATTGAGCAACATTATCGAGTTCAAATCAGGGAGGCGCGACCGAAAAGTATGGTCCGCTAGAGACATTGATGTCTGGGACCCACACGCCTCAAAAGACTTTAGCAAGTCAACATCGCGCGAGGAAACGAAAATCTTGCTTCTGCCACGCGCCAGCTGAGCTTCCTCCATGTTTTTAGAGATTCCATTGTAGTAGAGGGCCACGAAACCGGAAAAATAGTTTTCCATCGGCCATGGCCCAGCTGAGAATTTCGTCGCGGAAGACGCGCCTTCTACGACGATTGTCGGGCCAAGTCGTTGCGTAAGGAAACTTTTCTTGTAGTGCTAGGGCATGGACTGAAAGTAAATTATAGCCAAGGGTCTCAACAAGCATGACGTCCACAAGAGTAACATCGTGTGCAACCACAACTTTGCCAAGACCCATTACCTGAGATTTTGACTTATCGGCACATGTGATGGTTATATGATCTTGATTTGCTCTTATCTCCGTCATACTTGCTTTTCTTTCGGTCATATGACTTGTGTAACCACTATCAAGCACCCATTTTGACCCTCTAGAAGCAGAGTTCTACAAAAGATCAAGCTAGATTTTTAGGTACCCATTTTTCAATGGGTCCTCTCTTGTTAGTGACAAGGGTCTTTGGAACCCAAATAGACCAAGGAATATAACCATCAAATGCACCAACATATTGTGCATAAACATCACTAAAAGAATTACGCATTAATACATAGTGAGGGTTACCACATGCCGCAAAGTCATCATGTGACATAGTTTTGCCATGTTGGGTATTACTACCCATAATGGTCTTAACTTCTAGTTGAGTGGGATTGGACTTCTTCTTGTTGTTCCTTTTCTTCTTGGCTTTTGAAACATAGCCAAGACCTGTTTTCTCATTATTTGGCCTTTGTTTACTTAAGAGGTCATCAAGAGACTTGTTACCTTTTAGGAAGGTTGCCTTTGCAAGATCCCCCTTCAACCTAGCATTTTCTTCAAGGATGATTCTACTACTAGGGGGATGGAAATGCTAGCTGACGCAACATTAGTCAATTGAGTTTGAAGTTGTTCACTTGACTTTGTGAGGATCATGAGATCACTTTCCAATGCCTTCTGAGCCTTGTTAAACTTCTCGTAATCCTCGGCAAGTTTGTCATGAACAACACCAAACTCAATCTTGTCCTTTGATGGCTCAGCGTTCATGTAGATCTCGTTGGGAACCCCAAGAGGAAGGTATGGTGAGCACAGCAGCAAGTTTCCCTTAGTTATGAAACCAAGGTTTAATCGAACTAGTAGGAGCAAGGAAACACCCCAAAGGTGTTGCTAGCTGAGCCTTGGCAGGGCCCACTACCGGTGCTATTAGCAACGTGGAGACCTGCACAACCCAACCACAGAACTCTGTCCCCAACTTTCGATAAGGTTGTCAATCTCATCGTGTTTTGCTGAAAACAAAGGATTAAACGTATCAAATGGAAGGAAGTAATAGTTTGCAGAAAGTAAACACAAAGTAGTAAACATTTTGTAGATTGTATGTAAAGAAAAAGGACCGGGATCCATAGTTCACTAGAGGTGGCTCTCCTTAAGATAGATAACATGCTGGGTGAACAAATTACAGCGGGGCAATTGACAAACATCGAGAAAGCATACAAGCATATTCTAATCATCTTGACTCCTTTTGAGACTTGATTGGGCATTACAACATTATACATAGACCGCCATCCAACTGCATCTATGACTAATAATCTACCTTCAGGTTATCATCCGAACCCCCTCCAGTATTAAGTTGCAAGCAATAGATTATTGCTTTACGAATTGCTTGTATTGTAAACAATACGATTGTTCTATGAACAAAGGATTGTTGTTTTCTCCCTAGTAGCAACATCACATCTAGTACCTTAGATATTTCTGTCACTTCCCCAGATTACAAGAGGCATGAACCCACTATCGAGCATAAATACTAACTCTTGGAGTTGCTAGCATCTGCTTGGCCAAGATAGCTACTAACAACAGAAAGCATGCAAGATCACAAATAACAAAGACATGATAGAATCAATAATCAATCTGAAATAGCATCTCAATATTGAAAGCGTTCCCCATGACAGCATGGTTCTGCTAATCCCCAACAAATAAGTGCAAGAATATACAACATAGACGACATAGTGGTTCAAGTTTATTAAGGGCAAGAAAAGTAAAGTGTGCCATCAAGTTCGTGAGAGCTTTAATCACTAGTTTTCTCATAACAAGTTTAATTTGGAAGGTAAACAAAAGCATGAATATACTTGGAATAGCATAAGCTAGTAGGTAGGTATGGTGGACTCTTTGGAATAACTTGGTTTAGGGAGTTTGATGCATGAGTGGAACTCATACTTGGTTGTGGAGGCTAGCAAAAGACTGGGAGCGACAAACTAAGAGAGCAATAATGGCCATAATCATGCAGAGCGACAAAACATCATCGATCAAAGCATAAAGTGATACTGAAATTTCAAAACTAAAGGATCATAAAGTCTATGGTGACTTGAGATAGTCATAACATGGTGTGAGCATGCGCCAAGTCAACCCAAATAAAGCATCATAGGAGAATACCACTATACTATGCTTTAATATGCTAAAACAACGCATGATTCATCCAAGGCACATTAAGCACTCTCAATTGTTCATAACAAGTCATGATATAGCAAATAATACTAAGCATAAAGCCAAAACAATATCAAGCATGGCATGATAGAGCATATGCCATAGTCAAAAACAAGCTCTTTTTACCACATAAGTATGAACTTTCCTACTCTTTTCCAAACCAAACCAAACTATTTGCAAAACAATGTATGAAAGAGGTGGTCCAACCAATTTATTCAGAAAACTAAGCAAACAAAAGCAAACGAAAAACCAAAACGAAAACGAAAAAGAAGACGCTCCAATAACAACACAACTGTGCATGAAACAATAAAAATGAAGCGTTTGGAAGAAACCTCAGAGTTTTATTGATTAAGAAGGGAATGCCTTGGGCATCCCCAAGGGCATCCCCAAGCTTTGACGCTTGTACTTCTTGGATATTTCTTGGGGTGACACGCGTGGCATCCCCAAGCTTGAGCTTTAGTCCATCCTTCATCTCATTAATCATTCCTTCCATACACCTGAAATTTTTCCTTCATACAAAACTTCACACAATCTTTATTAGCAAAATTAGTGCACTCAAGATAAATAAGTCTTAAGGTTCAGTTCTAACACAAAATAAACTTCCATTAGAACACTAGCTACTGAAGCACTTCCTTCAAAAAGCTCAATTGTCAACACCCGGATTTTTAATCCCAGATGCCCGTTATGCCATACCGCGCAATCCTAGGATTACCATTTTTGCGAGACATAACGGATTGGATATCACAGTAGATCATCCATTACAAACCATACATAATGTCTTACACAAATAAGGATCTCATGATCCAGTCTTAATACAACAAGCAGCGGAAAATAAAAGATAGCGTAGCGGTGGGGTCCATCTTCAGGGGCATAGGCAATGCTGACGAAGGCAGATAGTCCTAGTTATCATAGCCGTCCTGCTGGCCATCATCTTGATAGTCTCCTTCATAGTCTGGCCATGATAATAGCCAGGGACAAAAGCCATGAGTACTCTTTAAGTACTCGCAAACTACCACTAACAAGTATAAACTTCTAAGTTAAAGTGCTAACTCTAGGTTTAACTACAAAGTTAAGTTTGAAACCTAAGCTGAGTTCTGAAGCAAAGAAAGATAAGGTAAAACTCTAGAATCACTTAAGTTGGGAAACTATTGTCATAAACACAACCCTGTTGTGGTCAAGTCAAGATTCATCATTCATTTCAAAGTATTTAGAAAACATCTGACAACGAAACAGTATGGCCATTCCAACTGTCCATAACCGCGGACGCGGCTATTCGAATAGTTTGACACTCTGCAGAGGTGGTACACTTTCACCACAAGATTCGATACATCTGTCAGGGATAACCCTGAATCATCATACTTACTATGCAGATAATCAAACATAATCTTCCCATTACACACCCTAGTATAAGCACCTCTCCTATGAGCATGGCCTCCCAACCATGACCATCAGTCATCTTGGGCACTACATAGGTGGACATCATGAGAGGTAGCCTCAGCTCAGACCTCTCCCGTGAGGGAACTAATACTAATGCATATAAATTTCTAGCTCATCCTTACCCAATTCAGGTAATGTGGTTGTACGGTAAATTTGGAATGGTATCACACCCGAATCCAACCATCAGTTTTATAAAAGGGTTAAGGCTCATGCCTCAACTTTCATCATCATCAACCATTTGTGTTTCTCAACACATGTCAAAACATCTCAATAGAATGACTCATCATTCCAAGGTTTTCATAATTCATTTTCACCAAGTGTTCCCATCTAAAGTGACTCAAGTGTTTGATCTACTCTAAACTACTAAGTTAAGAGTGTTCACTAAGGTGGAAAGATGGGTTCAATCTCATGCCATAGGATGACATCTAAAGGGTTCTAAATAGGTCAAGTTTTATAATTTTTATGCTACCTTCAACTAAATAAAGAACTTGGTGTAAACTAAAGGGGATAAAACTTGTAAATAGAACTTGGGGTACTAATAGTCAAAGGGGTGTGATCAAGGCATGCCTAAGGAATCTTAGCTAAACCATCTAGTTGATCCTAGCCTGTTAAACACTAAACTTGCAAGTGTTAGCTTGCATTGTTAATGGTGGCTTGCAAGTACAACTTGCAAGGGTTAATCTTGTATAGTGCTAGCTTGCCTTGGTTGGTGCAGTGGTTGAAGTTTTCTTCTTCTTCTTCTTCTTCTTCTTCTTCTTGGTAGAAGTCCTCCTCCTTGAAAGCGTGGTCGGTACTATCGTCAGGGCTCCAGCGGGGTCGGCGAGGTGGGCAAACAAACTGGAAGACGACAGCGAGGCGAGGCGCGGTTGCGGCGGAGTTTGGGGTGGTCGCAATCAGCGGCGCCCTTCTCCTCCAAAGGCGGCGGCTCCGGCTCCAATTCTGGTGAGCTGCTGATCCCCTTGCTCCGGCTAGAGGTGGGTGAGGTTCAGAGAGGTGAGGGGAGTGGAATGGTGTGGAGAGAAGAGGCTGGGGAGGCCTCCTTTTATAGGCCCGATGGTGAGACCGAGCGGGATCGGCAGGCGACGGTGGCGACATGGCTATGGCAGGGTAGAGGCATGGCTGCGGATGGCGATCGACGTGCGGTTCCCTGGCAGTGCTCTAGGAATTGAATGCGGCCGTAGGGGCGGTGGCATGCGGTCTGGGCGAGGTGGCGCTCTGAGCGGCAGAGGCGGCGGTGTCCACGGCGAGCGTGGGCTATGAGGCGAGGGGCGGCAAACGGGGATGTCTCGGGTGTTCTCCAGGTCGTGGCGGAGCGGCGGGCACGGGCTGCGGCCAAGGTGCGGTCTGTGCGAGTGGGGACAGAGCACGCTCTAGGGGCGACACCGGCATGGTGCGGTGGCACTGGGCGCGGGCTTTCCTTGGTGGTCCACTGCAGGGCTGGGCTCGAGCAGGGTACAGAGGGTGGCGGTGAGGTGTGAGCTACCTCCTAGACATGGCGAGAGAGGCGAGAGAGGGCTGCTGCGGTGAGTGCGCGGTCGGCCAGCGAGAGGTGGCTCGGCATGGCTGTGCAGTGCAGCTAGGAGGTAGGGGAGATGCTGGTGTGGGTCTGGTCAGGCTTAAGGGGGACAGAGATGATCAAAGCACTACATAATTGCTAGACAAAATCAGCCCAAAACAATAATAGTTAGGCCATAATGATCTTGCCAGCAAGGTGTTTGACAAAATGGCCGAAAGAGAAAAAGTTTTGAATTTTGGTTTCAATTTTTTTGAGTGATCTCCACTAGTGCTAGCTAGAGTCTGGTTACAAGGGTTTTGAAAGTGGAGCTCAAATAGAGGGGTTTTGAAATATTGGTGATCTATGCATATGCATTGGATTCAATTTTTAAATGCAATTTAAAATAAGTAACAGAATGTTTTTAGCAGATCAAAAGGTGGGCCTTGGTACCTCATTATGTGTACTAGCAAGGGGTGCAAAGATCAAGAATTGTTTCTGTTAAGAAATGAGTGCTAGGAACACTCAAAGTAGTGTAGTGGATTAAAATGGCCAAAATGACCATTCCTCCTTTTTAATTCTTTTTGATTTGATTTTCTTTAGGAAAAGTTTGGGAATGATGTAGATGATGTTTAAATCACCTAAGAAACATTTTACAAGCATTGGATCACTCAATCATGGCAATTCAAACAACTCCTATTTTAAATGCACACAAATATGAATGCTTTCATTTTAAATTTGGAAAAGTTTTTGTTAACCCCATTTTTGGTTGATTTGATATTGATAAGCTTGGATTGAAGTTTTGGGATGTTACATCAATTCCCCAAAAGAACTCAAAAAGGAAGCAACAAGAAGCAAATGCAGAAAATGGCAGAAATCTATCAAAACAGACCAGCAGGTAAAGACGAATTTTTTCGAAGACCTTCTGTTGCTCAAATCAAAAAGTGTTGACCTAACGAACGTTAGATAACAACCTGGGGAAGAAGCACAAAAATTCACGCCTCAAAAGGACGTACAGAGATTTTACACGAACTTTTACGGTGAATCACAGGAATCTTTTTCGGGACAGCAACTTTCCCAATCATTACTTCTCTCTCATTAGAGGTTACTCTTGGCACAAAAAGCAAATAAAAAGGATAAGGAGCGGTTATTATAGAGGTAATAACTTCCAAGACTCATCTAAAACTTTTGGGTTATCTCCCAATAAGTACTTTTCTTTAACGCCTTTAAGTTAGGCATAAGAAGCAAGAAAAAGAATCAAGTGTTGTCAAATGAAGAAGCATTAAGACCAAATTTTGTTTTCATAGGAGAAGCAAAAGAAATCTTCTCTATCTTCTTAGGGAAGTTTTCTATACCTTTCTTGAGTGGGAGTTGATATTTAATGGTGCCTTCTTTCATATCAATAATGGCACCAACAGTTCTAAGAAAAGGTCTTCCCAAAGTAATAGGACAAGAAGCATTGTATCCAACATCCAAAACATAGAAATCAACGGGTACATAGGCATTGTTAACCATAATAAGAACATCATTAAGACTCCCCTTAGCATTATCATCAAGTGGAACATTCAAATAACAATCTTCACGTGGAGGCAAATCAAGCATATCATAAATACTTCTAGGCATAATAGAAACACTACTATCAAGAACACATAAAGCTTTGAAATCAAAGTCATTCACTTTCATATTAATGATGGGTTCCCAACCATCTTCTTGTTTTATGGGAATATAAGCTTTATGTTTCATCTTTTCTTCTTTAATCTTTATGAGAGCATCAGTAATGTGTTTTGTAAAGGCCATGTTCATAGCACTAGCATTAGGACTTTTAGCAAGCTTTTGTAGGAACTTAATAACTTTTGAGATGTTGCAACCATCAAGATCAAAATCAAATTTATCATCTAGAGTAGTAGAACTATTACTAGCCTCAACACTAGTGGTGGTGACAGTAGAAACACTAATGTTTCTAGCAATTTCATCTTCTCTTTCCCACTTAGCATGTAATTCAGCTAATAGTCTAACATTTTCATCAATTCTTACTTGTATAGCATTAGTAGATGCAAATGGATTATCATTAGTTTCAGGTTTAGCAGCCATTTTATTAATCAATGAAGACTGAGCTTTAGACAAAGATGATATATTCCTTTCAGCATTAGAGAGTTTCAATTGTAAACTATTTATTTCCCTATTTAGACTCTCAAGTTGATGGCTAATGTACTTCAAAATGATAGATTGTTCCTCCATAGTTTAGTGAATAGTTTATTTTGCTCATATTGCATTTGCATAAAGTTTTTAGTGGCTCTTTCAACTTCTAAGATTCTTCCTTCACTAGGTAATCCAGTTTTACCATTATAGCCATAAGTATTATTAGGAGGGTAGGGCCTATAATTGTTATTACCATAAGCATTGTTGCCAAAATTGTTATTTCTTATGAAGTTCACATCAACTTGCTCTTCTTGAGCAACCAAAGAGGCTAAGGGAACATTATTTGGATCAATATGGGCTTTTCCATTAACAAGCATAGACATAAAAATATCAATCTTATCACTCAAGGAGGAGGTTTCCTCAACATAATTTACCTTCCTACCTTGTGGAGCTCTCTCTGTATGCCATTTAGAATAATTAACCATCATATTGTCCAGAAGTTTTGTTGCAGCACCCAAAGTAATGGTCATAAAGGTACCTCCAGCAGCAGAATCTAATAGGTTCCTTGAAGAATAGTTCAATCCTGCATAAAAAGTTTGGATGATCATCCAAGCAGTCAGTCCATGAATCGGACAATTCTTAACCAAAGATTTCATTCTTTCCCAAGCTTGAGCAACATGTTCATTATCAGATTGTTTAAACTTCATTATTTCACTTCTCATAGATATAATCTTAGCAGGAGGATAGTACTTTCTAATGAAAGCATCTTTGCACTTAGTCCAAGAATCAATACTATTCCTAGTTAAGGAATTCAACCATTCTTTAGCTTTTCTTCTCAAAGAGAAAGGAAACAATTTTAGCTTAATAATATCACCATCTACATCCCTATGCTTTTGCATCTCACAAAGTTCAACAAAGTTATTTAGATGGGCTGCTGCATCTTCATTACCAATACCAGAAAATTGTTCTCTCATAACAATATTGAGCAAAGTAGGTTTTATCTCAAAGAAAGTATCTTCAGGCACAGGTGGAGCAATAGGTATGCTCATAAAATCATTGTTGTTGGTGCTAGTGAAGTCACACAACTTAGTATTTTCAAGAGTAGTCATTTTTGTGTGTTTTTGAATAAGAAATCAAACTAGTAGAACTATTTTTTGTGTGTTTTTGATAAAGAAACAAGCAAACAAAGCAAAAAGAAACTAAGAAAAAAAATAACAAAGTAAAGAGATTGGTTATGAGGGACTCCCCTTGTGAAGATGTCCTTGACTCCCCGACAACGGCTCCAGAAAAATGCTTGATGGCTTAGTGTTGATGTAGAGCTCGTTGGGAACCCCAAGAGGAAGGTATGATGAGCACAACAGAAAGTTTCCCTCAGTTATGAAACCAAGGTTTAATCGAACCAGTAGGAGCAAGGAAACACCCCAAAGGTGTTGCTAGCTGAGCCTTGGCAGGGCGCACTACCGGTGCTAGTAGCAACGTGGAGACCTGCACAACACAACCACAAAACTCTGTCCCCAACTTACAATGAGGTTGTCAATCTCACCGTGTTTTGCTGAAAACAAAGGATTAAACGTATCAAATGGAAGGAAGTAATATTTTGCAGAAAGTAAACACAAAGTAGTAAACAATTTGTAGATTGTATGTAAAGAAAAAGGACTGGGATCCATAGTTCACTAGAGGTGGCTCTCCTTAAGATAGATAACATGCTGGGTGAACAAATTACAGCGGGGCAATTGACAAACATCGAGAAAGCATACACGCATATACTAATCATCTTGACTCCTTTTGAGACTTGATTGGGCATTACAACATTATACATAGACCGCCATCCAACTGCATCTATGACTAATAATCCACCTTCAGGTTATCATCCGAACCCCCTCCATTATTAAGTTGCAAGCAACAGATTATTGCTTTACAAATTGTGTGTAATGTAAACAATACGATTGTTCTATGAACAAAGGATTGTTGTTTTATTCCTAGTAGCAACAACACATCTAGTACCTTAGAGATTTCTGTCACTTCCCCAGATTACCAGAGGCATGAACCCACTATCGAGCATAAATACTAACTCTTGGAGTTGCTAGCATCTACTTGGCCAAGATAGCTACTAACAACGGAAAGCATGCAAGATCACAAATAACAAAGACATGATAGAATCAATAATCAATCTGAAATAGCATCTCAATATCCATCGGATCCCTGCAAACACAACATGCAGAATTACAAATAGATGATTTTGTTCATGAACGGAGCTCACAAGATCTCGACATGAAAGCACAAAGGAGGAGAACCAGCCATCGAGCTACTACATGGATCCGTAGTCCAGAGATGAACTACTCACGCATCACACCGGAGGCTTGCATGGTGATGAAGAAGGCCTCCAGGGTGAATTCCCCTCTCCGGCAGGGTGCCGGGAAGAGCTTTAGATCCCTCCCAATCTAGGGATGGAGATGACGGTGGCTACAGACTCTTTCGTGGATTTTTTATCCGGTACTTAGGGTTTTCGTCTCGAGGGCATCTTATAGGTGGAAGGAGAGGCCGAGGGGGTGCCTGGGCTGGCCACACCACCCCCTAGCGCGGGGCAAGCCTGGCCGCGCTGCCAGGTGGTGTGGCCACCCTCTGGCCCTTCTCCATCTCGTATTCTGGCATCTGATGACTTCCGAAAAAATAGGCACTTTGGCTTTTGTCTCGTCCAATTCCGAGAATATTCATTTTTCTGACTTTCCTGGAACCAAAAACAGCAGAAAACAGGCAGCTGGCACTGTGGCTCTTGTTAATAGGTTAGTCCAAGAAATCACATGAAAAGCACCTCAAAGTATGGACAAAACATAAGAAAGTGGATAAAACCAAGCATGGAACATCAAAAATTATAGATACATTTGCAATGTATCATCCTTTTTAGCCTTTTTGTATTTGGAAATGGCATGATCACGTTCTTTAATGAGTTTAGCAATAATTCGATCATTTCGCTCATCAAGGCCTTCTAGTTTTTCTTAAAGAGACACCCTAGTATCTTGTTCTTCTTCAAGAGCATTCGTTAGAGCATCCATCTCAAGTAGATGCTCTCTCCCAAGCTTACATGTATCATCTAGGAGCTCTTGTGTGTGATCAAGTTGGTTCAAGAGATTTACAAAATGCTTCTTATGCTTCCCTTGAAAGTTAGACATGTAAGCATCGAAAGAAACTAATTCTTCCTTCACCTCAAGAGTTATATCATGGAGAGAGGAGATGGTGATACCTCCGATGCTCTTTCCATAAGGCAAGTGACGTTCTTGATGGAGGTGTTCTCATTTGGGGAACCGAATAGGGAGAAGGTAGATGTAGAGGCAATGTCAATGGCAACCACACCATTTGTTGCTTCTTCTTCTACTTCCTCCTCATCATCGGAGGAGAACTCTTCATGTGGTATTAATGCAATGTCACTAGACTTCTTGTTGGTGGCATTCTTCTTATAGAAAGGCTTCTTGAAAGGGGCCTTTGGATTTTTCTTCAATATGAGGGCACCGCCATTGTCTTCTATCTTCTCATAAGGGCATCCGACAACAAAATGATAGCGGTCTCCACAGTTGAAGCAAGTTCTCAATCTTGAAGCATTTTCTTTTGTACCACTTGGGTTGCTTCTTCGTTTCATCTCCATCTTGGCCTTTGCGGGATCTTTCCAAAAATTTCTAGCATAGAAAGCCATGTATTCACCATGAGAAACCTTGAAATCCTCGAGGTGGCTCATAGGAGTGCATCATCACTTCCTTCTTCTTCATCATACTCCACAACCTTGTCCTTCAGGGCAAGATTAACACCACTAATCATTCCAATAGCACGAGCACGAGCATCTTTGGCATTCTTGGCAGCAACCTTGAAGGCGGCCATCTCTTGCATAACTTCATTGGAGGTCATGCGATGGTAGTTGTGTCTTTCTTGGAGACTCTTCAAGTCAGTGGGCTCGAAGGGCATGAGCGCACTCACATACTTCCTCTTCATCCAGGCATCATCAATGTGAGAGGCACCAACATTTCTGAAGGCGGTGGCTATGGATTTGAGTCTTCGAAACATGTCTTCATGATCTCACCATCCTTCATAAATAAACCTTCAGCTTCATTGCTTACAACATCATATCTATTTATTCTCATGCTCTCATTTCAAACAAACAAGTCAATGAGAGCCTCCCAATCTTCCTTGACGGTATTGTAGTGCTCAATGTGTGGGAAGTCATTTGGTACCACCCCAAGTTGAATCATGTGCAAAGCGGTGGCATTGAGGGTGCTATTGACAAGTTCTCTTCTTGTCAAGTTGGTTGGATCCTCAATCTTGAGTCCATCTTCAATGATGTTCCACAAGTCAATGCAAGAGCTACGCACATGAGATTTCATTAAGACTTTCCATTGAGCAATGGTATGTGCAGCTAACTTAGGTGGGTCACCTCTATTATTTATATGGGGACGAGGGATATGCGGGTCGGGAGAGTACCATCTAGGAACCGGGTGCTCTACCTTCCCATCACCCTTTTTGGTGGAAGAGTTAGTGGAATTATGTTCATCCCCCACTTCCACACCCATTGGCATAGCCAGAGCATTATCCTTAGGGTTAGGAGGTGTTTCCTCAGGATAGGGAGGTGGTGAGGCTGACTATTCTTTAACAAGTTGCTCAACTAGTTGACGAAACTTTTGGATTTCGTTGCCCAAGGTAAAGCTCAATCTTGTTTCCAACTTCTTGAGATCTACCATGGTCACCGAAGTACTAGCCTCACCCTCTCCACCACCCTCTAGGTTGACCATTTTCTCTTAGGCAGTTAAGCCCGAATAAAGAGCCGAGGCTCTGATGCCAATTGAAAGGATCATATGGTCACCTAGATGGGGGTGAATAGGTGCTACTTCAAATTTTACTTCTTTTTCAGATTAGGGTTTGACACAAAGGTAAATTCTCTAGATATGCAACTATGGTGAATTTACCTATATGTCACACTAGCACACCTAACTAAGCAAGAACTAGATAAAGTAAGGTACGGTAATGGATAGAAGTAACCGAAGTGAAGCACACAGGGACACACGGATTATTTTCTGCAGTTCCTTCCTTTTGAGGGGAAGTACGTTTGTGCTTAGAGAGGGGGTGGTATCAAACCACCAACGCCATGAGAGGCCTCCCTTGTTCTCCGGTAAACCTCACCCCAAGGGGATCGATTCACGCTTCCACTATATCGACAACCTTCAAGGTGGTAGCATGCACCCTTACAACAAGTTCGAGGCACACACCCACAACTTAATTGGGGGCTCTCGAATCCAAGCAAGCCATCACACAATCGAAGATAAGCTTGTAAGAATCAAATCAAAGAAAAACAAGGCTTAGGGTTTCCAATGAAACCATATAGCAAGGGGCCATCAAGTGAATGAGGGCGAAATGAAGATATCTCTTGGTGAAGCTATAGATCGATGCCTCAAATGGTGTGGTCTCCTTTTTCTGGAATGGGCAACTCGAGGAAGGGGATGAGGTCCCCTATTTATAGGCCTCACTCTGTGAACCATTTCTGACCGTTGGAGACAATTCACACCGGAGACTCCAGATTGGCAGACCAGAGAGTCCGATCTAGACCGAAGACGTTGGCCCATCTCCGGTCCATCTCTGGACTGGCTCTCTGACTGTCTTGGGAAGGGTCTTGGCATTCACTCTAGAGACTCTGGCCGAAACTCCAGACCAGGGACACTAGTGACTCCAGTGTTTCCACACCAGAAACTCCGGTCTGTGAAATCACACCGGAGATTCTGACCGATATCCGGTCTGTCTCTGGACCCCCTCATAGAATGACCCTGGGCTAAGTTCAGCACCCACACCAGAAATTCTTGGGGAAACTCCAGACCAGACAGGAGACTCCGGTGTTTGCACACCGGAGACTACGGTCTGGAATCTTCAGGTAAGCTTAGATTTGGCCATGGAATTTCCCACATTAATCTGACTTTTTCTCTTTTCAATAGATTGACCTGTAGACATTAACACACAGTAAAATGTACCTTATGTTGTTAATGACCACCAAAACTGATTAGGACAATAAATGTCCTTTTACCCGGTGATGCTTCTCAAAGCTCAAACCCGATCGTAGTTGTTAAGAAAGCTAAATTTATTGGTGTTGATGGCAAACTGACTGTACCTGCTGGCATCCCTATATTCCTTACTACTGTTGGTATTTCAGTGGCATGCATCCCTCCTCCTATTTCTCAGCTGATTAAGCTACTGGGTAGACGAGGGATATGGCCAAGGATGATCACCATGTGGCTAATCCTCTCGAAAAACCCGTATCTCTACCTGGTATGGTGTTTATTACTTTTCAGCCTTTTTCTTTGTTGAACTTGTAATTTTATATGTGTAACTTCCTCCTTTTTTACTCATCATTAACTCCTAGTTTATTTTATGGTGATCCGTCAATTATATCGCTTCCAAATAATCCCACTCTGGAAGATTTATCTATTGCTGATGTAGGTTTCTTTTAGAATACATCTTATACTTTGCGTAACTCTTTATCTTATTTTTGTTAATGTGCTTCTAGCTAGTTTATTTTGAATATTTTTAATAAATGTTACCTTCGAGGGAATCTTTAGAAAAGCTGATTGTCGACTATCCTTCTTCTATTTCTCCTGCGAGGGCTATTTCTCATGATGTCGGTACTGGCCCGCCTCTATATGATGAAACACCAATAGCTACCCGACCAGTTGGCGAATCTACCAACATACCCAGCGGTGATCGTTCATATGGACCAACTTTTGATTTGAGTCATGTGCGGGATAACTCCAGGGCATCAGATGCAACTGATTCACTTGTACCAGATTGCACTCTAGTTTTGCAGGACACTCCTTCACAAATTGTTGATGGTACTGAGGAGGTGACGCATGATTGGAATGTTGAAGAGCAGTTGTCAATATATAAAGAGCAACGCACTTCCAAGGTTGCTTAGCATGAGTTGGAAGTGAAACAATACTATAGAAGGAAAAAAATTTAAGGAAGGCATTGTTAGCTTTCTAGATATTCCATCTAATCTAGTTGAAGAGCCAACTGAACCATTAAGTCATAGAGAGAGGACTGGTGTTCGTAAAATAAGTCATAGTTATGTTGTTGGATCTCTTCATTCCCCGCCTCAGCCTGCTGCTATCACTCCTCACCGCAGTCCTCATGTTTCCGCGTCCACTAAATCTGTAGCCAATTATGAAGATTCTTCTTCTTCTAAGTTTAGTTCTAGAAAATGCAGTGTTCCAGCTGACAAGTCATATGTTCCTGAAGCTACCGGTGAAGATGCCTTGTTTGATGATTTTGATGAGTTTGTAGACATACCTGAGCAGGTGATATTCCTTTAGATGAATTGTTTTTATAATATACCACTAAATCTACCATGCTAAATTATGATTACCTCTCTTAATTAACCTCTCCAGATATACATGTGAACATCCCTTCACCAGTATAGTGAACTTCCCTTAATTTTTTTGCATTGAGATTTTATGTTTTTTTTATTTTTTATAATTTGTTCATCCTTGATATTTATGTTTTTCACAACTTCAGATGCTATTCATGTTGTAGTGAACTTGCTTGTTTTACTTTTCCTATATTATACAAATTATTTAGTTTTTTAAATGTATCCGTTTTTTAGTTTATAGTACACGTGAACTTGCTCCTATCAAAACAGTGAACTACTGAAACCAGACATCCTAAACTTATAACATCATCTCTTTTTAAACCATTAGTGAACCTCTCCTTATGTAAATGTCATCTTCCATCATCATTATACTGAACTGCTCTGATTTTTGTGTTTCTCTATTTTGCAGACTAAGGGGAAAAAAGAAAGAAATGTTTACCTAGTGGTCATGCTAAGAAGAAGACCACATGCCCGAAGAAGACCACAGGTCGATTGAAGTCTGATGCATATGTGCTGGACAGAAGCGCTTTCAGCAAACTGTTCGTTGTTCTCTTGGTGAAATTTTGTTGGCTGTCAAGTTGCTAAATCCAGCCCATATAAAAAAGTCCGTGAGGCCAGATTTGGCTGTGTGTTTGACTGGGTTCTTAAGGGCAATATTTCACGCGTCCTCATGTGTTATCTGATGTTGAAACTTGATCCATCTAACATGAAGATAGAGTGTGGTTCTAGAAAGGTTCTTGAAGTTAACAGGGATGCTGTTCATTATGTTTTTGGTTTCCTAAATGGAGATGACACGGCTCCGAAACCTTCAGATTTAGGTCATGTTGAGCAATTGCGTGAGCTTAAGATAGAACTTGGTTTGCACCAAATGCTCACATTGAAACCAAGTAACTATGACAACTTTTAGAATATTTAGTCAAGGATGATATGAAAGTTGACTTAGCTGCGAAGGTCTTATTTTCCATTCTATTCAACAAATTGATCTATCCTAGGGCACCTACATGCCTTGGTAGGGAGGCTCCCATGCTTGTTAACATGAAATACTAGAGTATGGCCACCATGGATTTCTTTCAGGTTGTTTGTGATGAAATCAAGAGAGGTGCTATGAGGCACCAAGTGGACAAGAAGGCAGGACCTGAAGGATGTTGTGTTGCTCCAGTTATCATGTATCTTGACAGTTGCTATTCTTTCAAGCATTCCGTCATGCACACTCTCATACCTCGTGCAAATTACTTGCAAGATAAGAAGATGAAGGATATTTATAAACTAGATCTCTATAAGAATGGTGGACCTATCCTTGAAGATTATAGGTTTGGTAAACTGAGTGTGAGTACCACTGCTCTTTTCTTCATTTTATGTGGTATTCATTGTGCATTTTTTATACTTACATGCTAATTTCTTTTTTCTTTTTGCGTTAACTCCTTCATTTTTTGGTGCGCATTCATATTTTCAAATACCCACTTTTTATGTAGTAGTGAACTTCTAATATTTTGTATGTGTGGACTTCTTGTATTTAACTATTTGTAGGGGTGAACTCCTGCACTGTTTCTCCCTTTTTCACATTTGGGAATATCCCACTTTTCAGCAGTGAACCCCTGATTTTTGTAGATGTGGACTTCCTGTGTTTTGACCCATATTACTCCGAACTCTTACATTTTTTATCCTTTTTTTCAATTCTTTCAAATACCCACTATGTAGTACTAAGCTCATGTGGGTTGTAGAAGTGAACTTCCTGTATGAACACATATTACTATGAACTCCCGCATTTTTTGTTCCTTTTTCATTTCTATGAACACATATTACTAAGTACCCATTAAGCAGTAGTGAACTGCTA